>CADCSW010000005.1:1425032-2850065 GCA_902805455.1 Daldinia concentrica
GGAACGTCCGCACCTTTAAACGAGATTCTTCTAGGATAACATTTTAATACAGTAACCTTCATAAAACTCGAGCACCAGGAACCCTAACATTCTTTCATTCTGCCTTCCGCTTCTTCCTAGCGATCCCCCTATGTTTTAGGGACCTAATATTAATTCCGAACCGCTGCGTTTCTCGACCGCCTTCTAGCCCGTTTTCTGGTCTATCCCCATGGCTATATTGCGCTTCCTACTATCCTAGACTAAACTTCCGACTGCCGAATAATATCTCCAACGCCGACTAGCATGTTATTGTATTCGCAAAGCCCTCCTATCTACGAAAATCTCTATCAGGCTCGCAATAGAGAATAGGTTTTGCGGTAGTGTACCTCGGATGCGTGTCAGCCAGCGTCCTAGTCCGCCGAATACTGTCACAGCGGCAGGCATTGTATGAAGAATCACTTTCGATATATGGTTGATTCTAAGTCTTAAAGCTGTAGTCGAACTAGTAGATCCGTGTAGAGGCTTGCAAAATATAGGTGATGTCATGACTCCCACCATGTACATGCTATATATGGTTAGATTAAAAACATCGGTTAACACTTGCGTATTATTCGATCCAACTATAGCTTCTTGACTGGGCATATTAGGCCCATGTACTATAAGAATGAAGAAACTACGGAAATTTTATTTTCCCGTTATACCAATTTGTAAGTGAGACTGGTTATTATATATGAAGACGATGAAAAAGTTAACCTTCTAGAGGCGAGAACTAGTTCCCTAGTGTTCTTCTACAGGACTTCGATGAATGTGATAAAGAGAGCCGTGGTCATTTTCTAGACTTCTGTAAAATGAGAGAAGATGGATGCGAAAGTAGTTGGAAATTTCTGATATTGTCGCAAAAACCAGGAGCCCTCTTCGACGAATTACGAGGCTGGCCAGAAATAAATGTCGACGATATCTTGGCCGAGGAGGATCTTACAGCGACGAATGAAAGAACGGGGAGTCTTACTAGCCAACCAATCTCCCTCTGTCCGAATGGCGTCTACGAAGGGGCACTCCGGGGAGCGTTGGGCATACTAAATACTATAAACTTTAAAACGTCTGAAGCAATACTTAAACTTCTTCAAACTTATTCCGGTTGGCCGGAGACCCCATTGATCAACTCATTTTCCACTTTATTTAACCTTCTTAATATCATATCACTAAATACCACGGCCAGGGATGTTTCAAATCGAATCTTACGTTCTTTCAAAGATCATGAAGCGACCTGAGGCTATCTGAAAACGCTTGAGGCGCTTCTTAAGTACGAAGCCGATCCAAATTTCAGGGGGCCCTCAAACCAAACACTCCCTTGTGGTTCGCATCCTCTGTCAGTATGGACACTCCATGTTGTAAAACCCTCCTCGCTCATGGAGCGGATCCCAACCAGAAGCTGCTTTGCCCGCCTTTAGCTATCAAGCTTATGAATATTGACAAGTCGGTAGTAAAAATAATTGAAGTCTTCAACCTCTTACTAGATAATGATACTCCTATCAACGCCAACAGTGTCAGCAAGTCAAATAATAATATGACGGCACTGATGTACGTATCTCATAGTGGCAAGCTACCACCCGTCAAGGGGCTTCTAGAACATGGTACTGACATTAAAGCGGTTGATAACCAAGATCGGATTGCTTTATTCCACGCAATAGCTGCCGGCTACCTTGATGTCGTTGAAGAACTACCCAAACGGGAACTAGATATCAGCTTTACAAGTGATCAACAAGTGATCAACAAGTGATCAAAAGAAAGTCTTAGATGTCGCTATAAGAATAAAAGACACCAAGCTCCTTAAGAAGTTCCTTGACGCCAGAACGAATCCCAATTTAGATCTTAGATTTAGTTCGAGGCTTATCCACCGAGCAGTACTGCATCAAAATTCTAAGGTCGTTAAAATGTTACTCAAACGGAAAGCAAATATCCACCTTGAGGACGGATTTGGGCGGAGTCCGCTGTGCGTTGCTGTCCGTTATATCCACAACACCAAGATAGTGAGGCTTTTCCTGGATGCCGGCGCCAGCGTCGATGATACTGTAGAGGATAGTGGCAGAAGTGTCATTCACTTTGCCGTGACCTCTAACCCAGGTATCCTTAGGACTATTTTCGGGTACTACAGGGCCGTGTATATAAACAAGCGCGATCATCGTGGCGAAACACCACTCACAGCCGCCGGAACTAAAGCGAACCTGGGCTGCGTTAGGATCTTGCTAGAGGAGGGCGCCGATGTAAACGCGCAAAACGACGATGTGGCCACGCCGTTAATCACTGCCATTAGAGACAACTTGTCATCCGAGCTCATTGACTTGTACCTTTCCCGACCTAACATTAACCTCAATCTCTACTCTAAGACGTTAGGTAGCGCACTACATACAGCTTGCCATATGCTTGATGGTAAATCAATCAAGAAGCTGATTGACTATGGTTCCGATATCAACCAGGATCTTCCCATATCAAGATCCACGCCCCTCATAGCTGCTTGTATTCCGCATAAGGGAAGGGGCAAGAAGAACTTGGATCAGAGAGAGAATCCTGAGTGATCTAGTCTTGTGAGGGGCTAATATCAACCCGGCCGCGTTTTATGCCTGGCCGGTCACCATCAAACCCCCCAACTAGATAGCGCGTCTGCCGAAGCGAGAGACTCGCTAGGGAGTCAAGCGATTCACTTCGGCGCGGCGAACGGGGTGGAGAACCTACACATACTATGTGCCTCTCTATGAAGATCCGGGAGAAGTTCGACGACCAGTGACAACTTCCAGAAGACCTGCATACATTGGGCCACGCAGTTCGGACGTTTTGATGCCCTAGGGCTAATCACGTCACGGTCCCCGCCACATGAGCAATACGAATACTCAAATACCCCGGACGTGGACGGCTGGACGCCCTTGTGCTGGGCGATGCGGGCTATCGTAGATCCAACGGTTCGGAATACAATAGGAAGTGAGCCTATGGACTACGGAATGACGGTGCACCGTCTACTCAGATACGGAGCACAGCGAGATGTTCGATGCAACATGGGCAAGGGGGAGAATGCCGAGACTTTCACGCTACTTCAGCTGGCCCGCCTACACAACGTCAGCTCGATAGGTGATTGTTAAGATCCTGAATAAGACATCTAGAACAAAAGAGACTTCCAATATGTATAGCTCGAGCTCCCGTAGTTACCTACCTAGGTTTAGAGTCCCTTGCAGGACGACGAAGTTGTTTCCACGTTTCTTGCTAAAGGACCCAACTTTTCCGTAGAAAACCGAATAAATAAATAAATTATTTATTTGAAGCAACACTATGAGCAAGGGTAAATAGGTGGTAGTAGAAAATACAATGAGATACCAAGTTCAAGTTCTATACAAATCCAAGAGCCGCCGCAAGTTTGAGGCGTCAGCAACGTCTGTAACCACTTAAATGGAACAGGCTGAATAGATAAAATTGACGCCATCACGTATTAGATAGGTAATTAGTAGACTCAATTTCCGGAGTTCAAAGTAATATATGATACCCTTCAAGATTGGTAGCTCCAACAAGTCACTCAAATAGCATTCGCTGCGCATGCATTCGTTAAAAGCCGTATTTATTGATTAGCTATTGACAAGCTTGCCGCCGCGCATACGGCGGTCTATAATTGGTAATAACCCAGGTACAAAAAAAACCATAACTCCTCAGCCCAGCTGCTCCCAGGAATTCCTTGAAAAATTCTGTCTCTTCTACAGGGTTCTCTGGGTGGTATTTACACTTTGCAAGTTCGGGTTTGGTACAGCTGTCCGAAAAAACATCGCATGAACATCACATCCCTAACGACGCCTCCTGAATGCTATTGACGCGCTAAACGCCCCGCGTCATAAAGCCGGTTCCTTAATACAAGGTTTGAGAACATAGGAAAGGATTGTCGGCCGAGTCGCCGCTTTTTATTAGCGGTACTATTGGGTATTCGATGGCCGCTTTATTTTCAAGTCAGAATCCTCTCAAAAAGAGTTGTCCTCCTGTATTAACTCCGGCCTCATTGTCATGATTGTATCCTAGTATAATTTAACACTCGGACTATGTCCTGCTAGTAGAATCCTCCTTCCGACATCACAACCGTTACCTAGTGTTCGTAACCTGCACCTCGTTGCCACGGACTACTCCCAGGTTAGTCTATATCAACTACTAAATATTTAATAATGCTTACCTAGCATTGTTCTGTGCTCGATATGAAGGAGGACTGCCACTGTGCTGTTGTTGCAAGGGAGCGCTGGATCCGGTATAGGGGCTCTGAGCCCTTGGTGGACCACTAGAGGAAGGAAATAGAGGTACCGAAGGATCTACTGGAGAGTGGGGCGAGTTCGTGTTGCGGCCGTATGGATTGCTCGGAGCTGACGTAGGGACGGTCAGGCTTGACGAATCCGTACGGCGGCGCAGCTCGACAGAGGATATTGACTCGTTGTCATCGTCTAGGTCTAAGCCGTGCTTGTAGCCTGCCTTATCACCGCGAGCGGTGGCGGCAAGGGCATCCAATTCGGTAGTACCTGTGAGTTGAGATTGCGACTTCATGAATGACGTTCGGTCATCAGCCATGAACTGGTAGCGACCATCGGGGTTCTTGCGATAGAATACCAGTGTGGTCGAAACAATGACCATAATTAGGAGGATGGTGGCAAATATAGCATTAAGGAAGAATAAAATAAGACCGATAACACCATTGACTAACGGAGGTTGGTTAAAGACATCCGAGAAAATCAGAAGGAAAATGGCGTTGATGAAGTTAATGCAGAAAATGGCAATGTTGAACGAATTGGTGCTCTTGTCCATCCATGGTCGGAGTACACTGGCGGTAATCAGAGCAGCAGCTTCGATCAGGAGGAATCCGATGGCCTGGGCAGTGCTGCTGCCTTGCGAGAAGGCAATGAACATGGCCTTCACCAGAGAATATCCAAGAACCGGAATGATGAAGTAATACGCGGAGGCACGGAACTGAACATATAAGAATCCCCATTTGTTTAACGCCTGGGGGTCGGAGAAGAGGATGTACGCGGGGTTCCGGTGCATTGCGACTGAGCGGCGAGCGATTCGGATGACCTTGGAGGCAGCCCAACCTAGAGTGGCAGTCATTCCAACAATGAAGAATACCGCTAGAACCACCTCAGCGGGCGAATCGTTCTGCGTGAACTCCCAGAGACACAAGATGGCCATCTGAGGGTAACCGATGAGGGTAAGTCGGAATAGGATACCCTTCAAGACTGTAAGCCATCCATTGCGGAACTCGAGGAAAGTGTCACCTTTCATCCACTTTTGCTTTACAGCCAATTCGCAGAGACCCTTGAACGCAGCCACAGCACCAATGGTAACGACAACGAACAGGCAGAAAAACGTCAAACCAGTCATGAAAAGATTTGTCGTCTCGATACCGGCTCTGAAAGCCACACGCTGAATACCATACACGAGGTAACTGCCTGAACCCGTCATCACGTTACCACGCTTCATCAGAGATGAGGCACCGCGGGGAAGGATCGAAGCCGAACGTCGGTATAAGTCAACGGCAGTATCAGGAAGGACAGAAAGAGCACGCTTCTCTACTTGCACCGAAACAGTTGTCAAGGAGTCGAAAATGGTGGAAGGCGTACCACCAGTAGCTCGCTGATACCAGGTAAAGATATCCTGCATGAAATCGACATTAATGATACCCATCGACCACTGGAAATCCTGAGTCCACGATTGAACAACTGGAGGCAAATGGATAGAGGTTAGACCGAGAATGGCTTGGGCTTGAAAGAAGCTAAACAACGAAAGCGCCCCGGAAGCAATGTGGGCAGCAGCGTTAGAGTGACCAAGGCCGTTGATAATAGCTGAAGAGCAGAGTACCAAACCGGCAATGATAGCAAGAACCCACTTAACAGCAATCAAGTTGACAGTCTTGCCGTTAGAAATATCGGCCTCGACACAGGCGACGCTCTTTTTCGTATCAACCATTCTTAAGGTAACACGGACGGTAGCATCTAGATCGGGGAAGTTGTACGCGATACTGGGAATCTGAGCAGCGGCTTCCTCGCCGACGGGTAAGTTGAATTTCAACGGAATCTTACCCGCAGTCATGGGGCAGAGACCAGCCAGCCCGACCTTGCAAGGGTCGATAGTCGTTTCAATGATCTTGTAGCCATATGCTGAGATGTCGACATCGAAATTGACTTTTCCTTCGACGGATGATGTCGCGACGATGTTTAGGAAAGCTGTGTTGTTAATGGGGGTGAAGACGACCTGGAAGAGACTGGCAGTAAACTGGGAATCCTCTTGACAATTGTTCAACGAATTCGAGATGAGCATAGGCTCTGCGGCGATAGCGCCCGGGACAAGAGTCGCAAGCCCTGATAAGAGCGCAATCGATTTTATTGTTGACAACCACATGGTTGCTGATGTGTAACGGTGTTGTATAATTAAAGTTGTCTCTAGACTCTTCTGTCCTGAAGAAGTCCGGCGTTGCGGTACCTGCTGTGTCCGCTATGTCTTTGTCGATAGTTATTCAAAACACATTCGTGAGCGGGTCTAAGGCGGTTGTCGACAAAGAGGTTCGTTGATTGTCCTCAAACAAACGAGCGGGTCTCGAAACCAATCCAGAAGGGAGTAGGAAATCGGGATAGCGAGAGTAATTTTTCGTTTGGAGGGGATTTTCCTACTTCTTGGTCGGTCACCTGTCCCGAACACTTCTACCTATCCTCCCTACGTGAAAACGAGTGGCGTTGAAAAAAGGGGGTTGGAATTGAAAAAGCCAGGAAATATTAACTACGACCCGTTCGCAGAATGGGCTTTTCCTGGTATTATTTTACACCAACTAGTCGATGATGTAGGAGAGAAGTAATTAGTGGAGAGTTAGTGTAGAAGAGAGAGTTGAAGCGAGTGACTTGTCCTAAAGCATGGGAGAATTATGTGCGCCCATTTCAAGGTGGTGGATGTAAAGGATAGGAAAAGCAAGCGGTTTCGAGGTTGGCAGGGGGGGGAAGGAATGCGGGAATGTGTAATAAAATTGGGAGGTAACGCGTACATACACACAAAGGGGCTAGTCATTTCCGTATTGATTAATTATTCCATTATCTGAGCTACTCCTTCCTGAAATGTCTACGTGTTAGTGGCATATATTGTCATAAGAATGCATCTACTGACATGATACGTACATGACGAGGTACCTACATATGTACCTAATGTGAGTAGCCTGGGTCTAACGGCACGAATATGTACGTATTGATTACTTGCTAATACTTGCCCAGACTGGACTAAAAGGGTGGGCGCTTGGCTCCAAGACAGCACTAAGAATTTAAGACTTCCCACTTAGGTTTAATTCCAACTTGATTAGCCCATCATGGAAACTTGAATAATAACTTGGAATTTATTCCAACCTCTTTGTGTTTTTGCTCGTGAATTGATTTGAGGAGGCGAAATCTAGGTTGCATCATCCCGCATCTGACATCATTTGAATGGTGAAGACGGGCTTGAAGAATTTAGAACTTATCCACATCAGAGCGCCCGGTGATCCGTGACCACTTCCTCATGATTGACCAGCGGCTATCCCCCAAGTCAGAGACGAAGTTCGAAACACGGCCGGTTTTGGCGGCGCCAATGCAGGCCAACAAGGGGTAAGCGTCTCTTACATGCACTGCCCACCAGACCCTCTTCGGGGTTCTTAGCGACTGCATACATGAGAACGCGTAACTCCTGCTAAGGATGCTAAGCAGCTGGGCACATTGCTCGGCAAGGTCGATTTATTAAGTCTTGCCTTTCTTGGTAGGTTAGGTAGGTAAAAGGTACCTACACCTAAGGTAAGCAATCCATCCAAAGAATCCATACAGATGAAATTCTAAACGTGTAAACGTGTAAACGTGTAAACGTGTAAACGCGTAAAAAAAGAAAAAAAAAGAATAAGCTAACCTAAGCTAAAACAGGACCGTTTTCTCGTACCCTCGTATTTAATTACCTTTTTGAAAACTTACAATTGATTGCATCTTAAATTGTAACCGGTCTGCCGTATTGCCGACACGAGCGCCAATAAAGTCCAATCGGCAACCGTTTGTCCGACTATCATCAATTAGTCTGTCTTGTCTGTTTTTATTTTCTCTTTTTTTTATGTGAAAAAATAGGCTGTGTTAGCTGCATTGTATATGCGACCGGGTGAGCCGTGCATTGCTGATCCAGCTGATCTCATTATGGTCTCTATCAAGATCTTCCAATCCTGCGAGGTGTCGTCATCCGCTCCTTGTGTCTCATGGCAACCGAATTTTCAAGACCTTATGATTTGCATACCTGTTGCAAACAGCAGATGTGCACACAACAGGGCTAAAGTCGCTATCTAAACCTTTAGTTTCTTAGGTCTTCTTTTTATGCATATTTTTCGACAATATATTATTAGGTAGTAATTCCAAACTCCAGAAACACGATATTTCTTGGCATCTAAGATCTTTGCGGCGTGGTATTACCGAATACCCTTACCATGGAACGTCGCAACGGAGTGATCCGTGTTAATAAACTGGGTTAAGAATCCTCTTGCGGCAGTCACCAATGGTCTAGATTTTATAAAAACAACTCAGCCTCATAAATTATTGACTTTATATGTACGTACATGTTTTCATTAGTTATCGTTAATGTAACTAACTGTTGATGCATTCACTACAAACACCTAGGTATTAATTAGAAAGACTACTACGCCACACTTTTGCATATCCCTTATTAAGTTGGACCTAAGGCAAGTATATAGAAGTTAACAATATTTGTTTTTTTACTCATTCATTTGGGTGGTATATCTATCAGCAAGGCAATAGCTATATATTGAAATTCAACCGTCTAGTATTTTCATTCACAGGTATTAAACACTCCCTACAGTAGATTTTGAATAAATGTCTAAATGGTGGTTTTATTAATAGGCTAACTGCCTCCTAGGTTGCATATTATGAAGGCCCAGCCATATTACTATAAGCAGCTCTACTTTGCGGACTTATATTCTCTTGTCGCAGGATACACACATTCAAGTTACGAAAATGCTGACTATTCTTAGCTAATTATCAGCAGAGAAAGTTGATATTACGTCTTACTATCTATCAACTAGAACGCTACAAGACAGACTTAATTGAATTATAGAGGCCCCCTTTTTAAAAGGAGGGATATTAAAACTCAACAGGGAGCTGACACCTTACGATCTCCTACTCTTCGTTGAAACCAAGGTCGAGTCCATGATCTCCATCTTGTTATCCCTTTCGCAGAAGAAACATCAATGGATCGCTGCTTCGCTTCAATAGAGAGTCTTTCGGCCTCTTCCCTCCGCTGATGGCTAAGCCACCTTAACTTGAGGACCTCCCTCCCTAGCTGTGGGAAAATCCTGTCGATATTATCACCTGATTTGGCCGAAGTCTCGAGGAACGCGCATCCAAGCCCGAAGCTTGCCGCGAGCTTACGTCCCTCAGCCCAGGATACCACTCGCTGTTCGTCCTCGCAATCAGAGTTGGTACCTACGAGCATGAGACCGTACGTGCGCGTCTGCCCGATCATATCGCGAATATGGTTGTAGACGTTTTGGAGGATAGTGAAGGACACTCTCGACTTGACGTCGTATACTAGGATAACAGCTTCCGTAATCTGCACCGCTTGTGTGAGCTGCTCCTCGCTGGACAGATGCCGGGATGGAAGTTCTAAGGCATTGATGACATAAGTTTGGTCCTCGATTCTTAGGGTATGGCGATAGGCTCGTTCTTGTTCGTGGAGTTCGGATGACCGATCCTCCTCGGCAAATGTACCGGAGCAGAACTGCGCATCGTTAGAAGACAGAAGGCTTAATCTTCTAGATATGATTACCTTTTCTAAAAGCGACGTCTTCCCACAACCCTTGTCTCCCAGAACAAGGAACATGAATTCACCTGCATGCCTCTCCAGGGGAGGCAATTTATCGTAACCACTGTCATCATCCTCATCGTTCGCTACCCACGCAAGCAAGACTCGGAAGTATCGAATCTCTTCTTTGGTCCAGATAGACTCGGACATTGCGTTAGCAGAAATGTATACGGAGGCATAGGAAAAAACAACGCCATATTAGATGAGAAGCTCAAAGCAGCTAATTATAAGAAAGGAGGCGCTGGTGAATTACAATATTACGGAAAGGTATAACACAACGAGAATTGGTAGATCCTGTGATGCCTTGCAATAGGCCCCTTCAATTCTGTCGAATGTTACAGAGGTCCCCTCCGTGTGACGAAGGAGTCACAAAGACCGGGAAGCGAAAACGTTTAAGGAAATCGACTGCTATTTTCTCTGCACGATCCGGCATTGATATCTTGATGAGGGCGTCACTACCTATTATCGGGCGATGGCAGACCAATCTGTTCACGGGTAATTCCCGAAGCGCATTGCATTGTGCATTTCATTGCTTACTTGCGTAGCTGCATCCATCTCATTTGGATGATATATTGCTAAGTTTCTCCGCAGTAACGTCATCGTCGGGATTCTTATATGGTAGGTATATAATTGTTTGTTCAAAGTTCTTAGACTTGGCCGCGACGTCTCACATTTTATCCTATACTTGCAAATGAAGCTAAGACCTTTCGTTCACTTTTTTTGTTTTATTTTTCGGGCGGCTAGACTATTAATCATGGCGCTCACACTGACCAATCTCAGCCGTCGAGCTTTAGTTGCTAGTCCCGCTCCTAGTCGGTGCGGCTGTGAAAGCTGGACATAAACCGGGGACTCGCCAGGATAAGGATCCATAACCATGCTGCCATGGCAGCATGTCTGACCCCAACTTCTTAGCTTCTTGATATTTCCTCCTGTTGCCTAGGAAGCTTAGTCCATAGCTGAAGCTGGCGGCCTGTTGCTGGCTTGCCCACTTGTTTGACTGGCCATTAGCGGCTGAAAATGATTGAATATTGTTAGAGTATGGGCGTCGAGGAGATATTTCTCGCATCTGTCTGAATGATCTCTTTCTCCTCTGTCTATAGCGCGCTTCTTCTATTTGTGACTACATACTAGCGGAACTTGATAGAGCCTCCTACATGTCGTAATAGTTCGGTACGACATTCTTATAATACGTATCTAACCTACTAGTCCTTCCTTTTCCAGAGAACTAAATCAATATTGTTGTATTGGCGGTCAACTATAGCCTACGAATCTACGCTGTACAACCGGAACAAGAAGCTAAGCAAACGGCACTTGCAAGCAGAGAGTTAAACTATAGAGTCCTCATTTGAACTTGGATGGATGTAACTTGTAGGTTTACTACTAACTAGAGGAAATATCTTGCGATCTATAGACTAGAGATAATTACAGATCTGTATAGCGGGAACACAGAACCACCGCATCGCCGTTCGTTTCATCAGTCGAAAGTAGTGTAGTGTAAACTACCTAATCCAGTAGGACTCCACCATCGCTTGAAGATAATGCGACCGTAGGCATGGCCTATAATAACCATTTCCAATTTACGCCCCGGCAACCCGCACATTATCTGAACCACAAAGTCTCCGATCTGTCGGACAGCCCGTACAACGATGAGGCATCCCCTGCCGGAATTAGGGGCCGGGAGTCCCTCGTGTCACTTCAGTCCGCCTACGAATCTCCACAGTTAGACGGCACGTCAAATGGGAATACCTATGGGTCAGGGCCATCTTGGTCACTACCCTTTATTGGATCTGGAGGTGGGCGATACCAACCTGTGACACCTCCCAGCCGTTCCAACTCAACTTTCGGGCGTTACAAGAGCGTCCGTGTCAGACCCCAAGATACGATCCACGAAGATGAGAGTATCGACATGTCCCTACTCCGCGCAGCTGCGCCACTTGGACACTCTGGTCCGTATGACCCTGCCACTGGTTATGAGCCAGCAATTGATTTATCTTCCTTCTCGGGGCCTATGGGTTCTCAGGACCAAAAGTTCGCCAAATCGCTACGAGCGAAGGAGGCCGGGGGGCACTTAACTGGGGGTATAGGGGAAGGAATGAGTCCGACGGCAACGATCAAGCGAGAGCAGCTTATAGCAAGCTCGCCATCTCTTAAAAGGAGCTTCACTAGATCTTTTTCTATGAAGAGTGCGTCTAGTTCAAGATCGAGGGCGGGATTAAAGGAGTTAGGACAGAGCGAGGCGAATAGGAGGGGAGATGTGATAGAAGTTATCATGGAAGAACCCGCAGACTTGAGTACGATGGTTGGACCTAACGTAGTTGGATCGGATCCAAACCGTCGGCACTCGCAACTCCCTAGCAAGGAGACGAAGACCGAGGTGTTTTATCCACAACCTAATTGGAAACCGTTCTCTATGAGGTGGCCGTATAGTAAGTAAATCCCGAGTAAACCTGTCCCCCTTTGACTATCTGTTTCATAGAATGTAGCCCCGAGTGATCAAATAATTCCTATTAAAACACCCGATGATTCTAACGGAATAGACGAGAATCATCACTAACCCTAATTACAGTAACGGGTTTAATTCTCCTATCCGTCGGCCTCGCCATCGCCCAGGAGATCCTCTTCCAGAAGTCCGCCGAGACTCCTCTCATCAAATTCCACAACGCCACTGACCTCGGACCTGGCTACTATTTCATCTTCAAATTTGTCCCGACGATAATCACCGTCACGTATGGCGTGCTGTGGCAAAACACAGACTTCGAAGTCAAGCGGCTCGAAGCCTTCTATCAGTTATCCAAGGAGGGGGGCGCGCTAGCGGCGGAGTCAGTTAACGTTGACTATATCACCTTGTTCAACTTCACCCGACCGTTCCGCGCCCTGCAGCGGAGACACTATGCAGTGGCCACCTCATCCTTGGCGACGCTTCTCGCCGTATCCTTAGTCCCCACTCTCGGCGCGGCCGCGCTGGTCGTGGGGCCGGACCGGCAGGTACGGCTTTCAAACCCTGACGTCGAGAAGACCATCACCATGAGCCCTATCCTATCCCGTCTTCTAACCATGACTTTCTTCGTCATCGCAGTACTAGGCTGCGTGCTATTCTATCAGCTTAACACGCGACGCTCGGGTCTGCTCTCAGATGTCAAGGGGATTGCGGGACTGGCGTCGATGGCTGTCGTCAGCCACATCATGATAGACTTCAAGGACATGGACGTCGCCAAGCCAAAAGATATCCACCACAAGCTCAAGAACAGGCGGTACGCCTTGCGCAACTCGTCATTGGTTCCTGAGGATTTCGAACAGGTGTCCTCGCTGGAGAGCGATAGATATAGGGACGCGCATCTACCCGAGAACCCGCACCCGCTCATGCTGCGCGCTGAGGGCTGCATACCCTTCATAATCGGGATATTGATGTTCCTAGGTTTCATACCGGTGTTTTTGTTTACGCCGGCTAGCGTTCTGACGAACAAAGCACCCTGGGTCGTCACCTTGCTCGCAGTTATCATTAAACTAAGTTGGGGTAGCCTAGAGACGGCGATCCGCATGATGGAGCCGTACTACATCCTCTCGAAGCGGCACGCGCCAGCCAAGACGCTGGCCCTCGACTACACAGCTATGCCATTCGCGGTAGTCGCCGCGCGTGCGCTCTTCAACCGGCACTGGATGGTGTTCTTGGTCGGGTGGGGAACCATCATGGTAGAGGCTCTCACGATCTTCGTTACCAGTCTAGCTACTGTTGAAGGCCGGGACTTTATAGAGATACTAAGCAAGGCAGAAGACCATACCGATGAACTGGGTGACGAGTTCCTACAAAAGGGCGTCGGCTCAGGCTCAGAAACAGTGCTCTCGTTTACGGTGTCCCTAGCACTAACCGTTCTAATTTTGATATACTTATTCGTCGTCGCCACGGCGATATTTATCCGCCGGCGCCACCCATTCCTTCCGCGGCAGCCAAGCACGATCGCCAGCGTGCTCGCGTTCGTGCACCAGAGTAAGATGCTGTATGATTTCGTTGGGACGGCTAAGTTTACCAACGCGCAGATGCGTGCGCGGCTCGAGAGCTTGGGTAAGACGTATGGGTTGGGGTGGTTCTCCGGTCGCGATGGATATGTACATTGTGGTATCGATGAAGAGGAGCTCAGTGGGAATTATAAGCATGGTGTTGATTTCTCGCAGGGTAATAAACCTTGGCTTACTGATTGGCAACATTTTTAGGTTGAATGCGTTTAGAATTCGTTTAAATACATTGTTTCTGCTTTACTTGGTCTTGACTTTGGAGTTGTCTTCACCCTTCTGCTCCCTTTCCGTCTCCTTCTAGTGGATTGGGCGTTCTACGTAAGCTACATTGACTCTGAAAAGAGCTCTATTGGGCGGGGATAATAACAAGAGTACATTTATGTCCCCTTTGATGCAGGTACCTAATGTATTCGAGGGTTGCTAGGCAGCTATTATGATAAGTACTGCACAAAGTAGATTTATCATATGCATTAAGAGCCCCTCTCATCACTCCTGATCCGAGACTCACTGGTCAAGTGGTCGTGGCCAGTGTTCGTAAGAAGTGACGGCGTAGAAAAATCTCTCGGGGTTTTTCGTAGTTCTTAGGTTCGAACTTATGTCATGGCGGCAAAAAGACCAATTTGTTCTGGTCAATTGAATAGGGTCCTTCCTGAGGACAAGCTTTTTTTTTTGCCCTTTTTTTGTCCTCCCTCGAAGCTTTTTAATATCTGTATACAGTCAAGTGATAAAACACAGAATAGTTCCCTTCGATAGTAGGTACGTATTTAATTTTCGTTCCTATTGTCTACCTAAGTCCTTGCACTTTTCCCTTTCTATTAATTAATTATACCAATGACAGTGTAAAGGACCTATTCTCTAGGTCGTAATTTGAAAGTTACTTCTGCTGCTAGATATCAGAGAAGCACCAGAGACCTAGGAGTATCGAACAAGCAGTCAGAAACTATGGCACTTGAACCACACACATTACTCGTAATGGAACTTGGTACAGACAAAGTCAAGATTAATTAGGTACTCAACATCTCTTACATAAGACTCCATTAATATACACGAATCTAGTTGTCTTTTATCCCCAAACCTGGTCTTGGGGGTCCATTCCGGGTTGCTAAAAGGTAGGTATAATATCATGCCCCACGAGGACGATATACTAACCTTTCGAAATGTATGATTGCACTTATGTAATCATATCCTTCTTCTAAACAGTTTTTATCTCCCCAAAGAGTAAACTTTTGCTGCCTGATTGCAGTATGCTAAAGAGCCCCAAGCAAAGTTATATATCGTTATCAGGTTTTCGAGTAGACATGATAGCGCTTGGCTGAGATTTAAAATCACCAGACCGACCAAATATACGTTATTCTTGATGGTATCGGCGTTCTCGAAGTTGACAGCTATTGAAATGGCAGGCCAGCTAGTTCTCTTTCCAATCCATTTCTAACAATAGTCCTGCCAGCTTATCATAATATATCATATCACTGAGACAACATTCCCGTGGTAAATAGAGAACCAAGAGTATCTAGCTATCACGCTTGGCAATTTAGGCTCACTTATGTGCTTAGGAGAAGGCTGGGAGTAGCTAGAGGTTGGTAGAGAGGTATATTACCTATTAGGCATTGTTCTTTGAACGTAATCAACTTCTACCGTGGCGTATTCTTGCTCATAAAACAATAAAATTTTACATAAAAATTTGCACGGAGCTGGCCGAAGGACTAGCTAAATATTAAGCGAACCCTTCGCACATATTCTTGCCAAAATGGGCAAAAAGATGACCACCCTGGGGCTCGAACCCAGAATCTCCTGATAACTTGTCAAGCGTGGTTTTACTCATGCTCGGTCGTAGTCAGACGCCTTACCATTGGGCCAAGCGGCCTTCACGTGCTTCGTGAAAGCCAATTGCTGATAAGTTATTATATATCCGGTTGATTAATACAATCATCCAACTTGGTCCGTGCACCGGGGTTTCTACATAACGGGCAGCTAAAATCATTGGCTTCTTTTTCTCACTACACGTAATATCAAATGTAATAGGCTTTTTCAAGGGAACGCAAAGCTTTATTAATGAAGGAAATATTATCGCTAATGTTTTCTGTTATTGCACTGCCTATCTCACTGCATTCGTATTATCCTAAACTAAGACTCGTATCTTACCAGCATGTCTCTTCCTCCTTGAAGAATTTCTTGGTAGAACCAAACAGCTAGTATTACCATCCCCAAGCACAGCTGTACCAAAGCCTGCCTGAAAATTCGCGGATTCCATGCCACGTCGAATGAATACGTTACGCCTGACAGCTACGTACCTCCGGGGGTTCCTTCTGCTGTTCTTGGCTGATCTCCGAGCCGACAGCGCTATATGGCCCCTCTGAAGCTTTGAGGGCTGACTTTGACTGAGCGGCAGTAGTCATAAGATTAGCAGTTGATTCGGATCTCACCAATCCACTTTCCGCCCTAAGCATCCCCTACTGGGCCGGTGATCCAATGCGGGACGATGTTTATTCCAACTCCAGATGTAGGTATGAGGTACGTCGGTCGACGAAGCAGAAAGGAATGTAATTATAGAGGCGCTAGCGACATTATCCACAGATGAAGCACCGATTGAAGTTTGATTCGTGTGGAAAATCAGAGGTATAAGTTAGACCAGAGACTAGAGCAGGGAGGAGGGCTGGGAGGGTTTCTTAACGCAGTAGAATCGGATATAGTAGGTAAGACAGTATAATTACCAATATATACCTATCCATCATGTGCTAACTTGATCCAGACACATGTGGTGGAAAGGGGTATAATATTTAGATGGTTATGAGACGATACGATTTATAGATATCTTCCCTACCAAAGTGAAACTTAGTATACATAAGCAAGACTGACCTAGATTCAGCCCTATCGCGCTTCTACCAGTTACGACTTCGCCTCCACTGCCGCGCTGGATCTTGGCGGGACACCCCGGCAGGCCCATAATTGCTGACTGCAGTTGTCGAGCTGAATCAAATCAATTTGCCTTTGCAGTTCTAGAGTCTTGGCCGATCCTACTGCAGTACACTACACAGTGTCTTACCGATCCTCGATCTATGAGAACAATTTGTTTTGAAATCAAGACAGGAGATTCTCAATGAGTGGATAGGATAAACTTGGGGGCAGCCGAGATATTATGTAAAGTGAAAACAACTACACCTAAAGAACATCATCTCGTAGTTGAGCTCCGGAAAAGTGGCTGGGCTTACAGGGCTCTCAAAGCGCATAAGACTATGCGCCCCCAGTTAATACTTCCAGGCACTTAATGTCATGCGAGCATGTAGGATATCAAATGGAGAACTGAATGAATATCTAATACTACTAACAACCTAAGAAGGAAAAGGCGTACTTTATCCTCTCCTTAAGCCAGCTTCTTAATAAGTATTATTGTCAATGAGTTTCGCATCGCGTGGTATCCTGGAAAGACACCTAGCCCTATCTATCCATCTGTCCTTCGGGCTCAGATCCTTCGCGCCTCAGCAACCCCAGCGCTATTCCCAACAGGTAAAACTATGTGATGCAAAAGCTACTGCTAGCAAGGCTTATCGAACATGGTACAGAATTCGACATAAATAGAAGCCACCAATTATACTTCGTTACCACTATGCCTAGCATATATTGAATCTACCTTGTAGGGATCAGCTTCCAGGGAATCCTCATAAAATAGTGAGATGGCCCACCCATGCCGGCATATTTTCAGAGCTGGATCATGTTCTTTTTCTTCTCTTCCTCTCCATAGTTGGTCTTCTATGGTGTTCTTGCTCTGTGCTTCATGACTGACAATGAATCGGCTCCCAGAGACGAATACCGGTATCGTAACATCCTGGATCCCTATTCCGACAGCGCATCCTCATCAACCCGGCTGCGAGAACTCCCTTTGGAAATTTGTACCTAGCATCATCGCTGCATGGGACCCGGGGTATGGACTATCAGTTGGAGGTGTTACCACATGCCACCCCAAGCCAGTGACGACCTGGTGGTTACAAGAGCGACTTGGTCCCATTCGAGAGACGATATTTAGTCTAGGACCGATTACGTGTCCGAGCGATTACTATACTGCCACAGTGTCTGCTAAAGATGCTTCAAGTACCTATGTGGCATGTTGCCCAATGTGCGTTTGACGATATGCGGTTTTGGGATGGCGTATTAACTATTTGTCCGTAGAGAATATAACTTCGCAAAATTCAAAGGCCCGGGAGATACGGGCGAGTGTACGTCTGAGCTTAAAAAGGGAACGGTAGTTACCTATGCTCAGAGGGACCCTGGTTGGAAAATTACCAGTTCCAGCGTCACAGAAGATACAACAGTAGCGGCGATTCCCGTAAATGGCTGGGTATTTGCTACCCCAACTGGATCTGCAACAAATAGTGCGAGCAACTGCGACGCCTCCGTGGCAGATGCATTGGCGAACCATGTAGCAACAGGGAATGCTAGTTGTTTGGCGCCCGGTGGAAGCGGGATTTCAGGGGCTGCCGCAGCCGGAATTGGCGTCGGTGTATCTTTAGGTGTTACCGGACTCGCAGCATTAGGTGCCGGTTTATTCATGATGTACAGAACGCGGAAAGCAGCCCGAAGAAAACCCTCGACAACCGATATCGCGCAATTCGCGAGCAGTGGTGGAAAGGGTACAGAAGCTAACGTGCATGTCATACCGACGTACTCATCTGATCATCGAGAAACGCCCAGTCTATCCGGTGGATATCAATACCCGCCATACGAAAGAGAAGCTTGGGATGCCTCGACACCATGCTTACCACCGCCACAAACATCAAGTACACACACACATGCTAGGACAGTGCCCCACGGAGAGATGGAGGGCTCACCGTACCAGCATATAAACGAAAGAACAAGAACAGAAATAGAGGGAAAGCCATATCAAGATCTAGACAGCATGATAGGAGTAGGGTTCATGGGGCCACCCCACCGCGATTCAGAAGAGAACATGATGAGGCGAATGGAATTAGAAGGGGAGTTTGATCGGAACGTGAAAGTATCCTTATCAACGCCATGGCTAGCAGCAGCCAGGGCCGTTCCGCCATCGTCGTCTTCATCATCGCATTATCACCCTTCCCACTAATATAATTGGAAAGAAGATAGTAATTTCGACATACTATCGCATACGCTATGACCCTGTGGTTCTACGGAGCCCGTTTGAAATGTATTCATCGTTATCATAAGCGTCATATCTGGAATTCAAGTGTACGCTGTATTTTAGTTGATGTTACCAAGAATATCAACCATGCTTATACCGCCATATAAAGGAGCATACAGGGGGAAAGACATATACGGATATGGGAGGCTGCGCTGTTCAAAAACTCATTGTACATACATTGTACTGTACGTATACACAGACTTCTTCTAATGAACCATCAGGATGATACCAAGTGTAAATATCCGTCTACTAAAAACACCAAATTAGTGCCGTCAGTAAAGACGGAATTACCTATTACCATTTTATAAGGCCGCGAGAGAAAGAAAATAGCATTTCGAGAGGATATGGTGTGACCGAAGTAATCCGTAATAGTCTCTTCTCTAGGACTAATAATACATAGAGAACAAAATTACACGACAACAGCCGATTAAACAGCAATGCTCGATATAGCTCGATATATTACTCCTCTATAGCTTCTATTTCCTATTTGATCCGTTATATATTCCAAAATCAATCTAGTGGACGACAAGTTATCGAGGTCAGGAGAGCCGTATAGTTTGGTAGAGCCCAGGGTCACAAGTACTACCTCTTAGAAACATATAGGACAGTTTAGTGAAATCAAACCATACTTTCTACAAACGACATGTCCATCGACAACCATCCCAAAATTTCATCTTAAAATCCAGCTTAAATCTACTCTTCCACCAGCAAGTAGAATTAACAGCTCTTGATAGTATATTGCGCTTTAACACCTGAATTGGAACATGATGGCGAGAATAGACCTTTTATTTTGCTATGATCCTTATGATATAACTTCTCGCTTACAACTATAAGCTCCCGTAGATGATAGCTGCCTAGGTACCTAAGCCGCAAGGGATATAAATACCACGGTCACCCACCGAATGGACAATAAATCCCATCTACTCTCCGCTCCGTACACGCTTACCAAGCATAATTCAACCCTCACATCATCGCCCGCAATGCTACTGCCTGTCTTTCCACTTCCACTTGCACGTCTTCTGCCTTAGAAACAAGTATAGCTCTGAATCGATGCCGACCCTTTAGAGCCCCGATTATATGATTTGGGACAGGAACGTATTAGAGTAGTCACCTGAGTATGGAAACCGGGTTTCCTCCAGTGTATACCACAGCTATCATGCATTTTAATTATATTAACTTTACCCAGATGATGCTACTTATCAGAGTTCTCAATGGTAAATGATTTATTACCATGCAATCTAAGGCATGATCTACTATTTTCTCATATTTTCCCCTTTCATCTTCGGGGAGTATACCACGCTTATGATACCGGAGATTCATGATGTTACAGACCGGATTATGTACCTGTCTTCTAGGTAAGCATTCTTCAGTTTTACATCCAGCACTTCAGAGTTTCCGCCCCGTTGTATCAGGATTAGTTTCAACAGCGTAATTCTCAAGGTACTCCAAAATACCTATTCTCTAGTACTAAACAGCGTCCCTATTTCGACTTAAACCATTCGAGAGGGATCTACTGCTTCATTTTATAGAAGGAAATTGAATTCTCTAATGATTTAAGTTGTCCTTGCTCAACTTATCAAAAATTAGATGGCATAAGTGAAGTTGTCAGTATGTACGCTGTAACAACCCTCGCCTCTTAAATATAACCTACAAGTAAAGTACTTAGTTACTCATCTTTTAAATTCCTGCTGGTGTTCAGGTATTTAAAAGATTGTCAAAATAATAGTCATACGCTAACACACACTCAGTTACTTACCATATGTCCTTGAAGTTAACACGTCGTAGGTGGTATTCACTTGCGAATAAAGCAGTCATAGAAAGTGAGTGGTGAAAAAACATAAGCTGGCCATCCGATGGCTGGTATCTGGAGGCCAAAAATGAAGGTCCTTTATCCATCCTGTTCATGACCTTATTCAAGAAGCAATCTTGACTATGGTATATGGGGGTCTTTCCTACCTAGGATTACCCATAAATATCATCTCGTCGACTGGTTTATACCTGACGAATATCCGTACTAAATATATTCCTCCTCTTTATTCCTGCAAGTTTAAAAGATGGCCTACTTCCAGAACACCAATTATCTCTCCGTTTTCCACGGCCGTCAAAATAGAATCTTCACTAAAGACCGCCTCGCTATAATCAGGCGACATTAGGGGCTCTCTGAGCCATTCTACGGCTTGTGATATCCTTGTGTTAGCGCTAATGCTAATCCACTCGCTCCTTTCAACTACTAAGTTTGGAATATCGGATATCTTCCATGCCATATGTGCCGTTTGAAGCCGCCTAATACGCCTTGGGGAGGCAATCGCGTCATTAACGCGAGCCCATCCGGATTTTGAATTATATCCTAGCTTTAGTATATCTGCGCCACAAGCCTCGCCGCTTGAATTTGGCCACTCTGGTATTTCGTAGAATGGGATTATAATATCGCGAATTTGACGAGGTTTACTAAACGCCTCGCCGATGGCTCCGCCAGGGTGGTTCTTTGCAAAAACTGATGTGACCGTTGAATGTAACTCCTGAGATGCCACCACCGCAAGCGCGTCTCCCAGCGCGAGAGCTACAGTAGTAGAAGTTGTGGGGGCTGAAACGCCGAACGATACTATCTCAGACTCATGAATGGGCGCCGGGAGAAGTATTGCATCCTGCCGCTGTCGAATGAGCTCACACTCGTCTGGTCGGGTGTGCGAGGTGAGTACAATCACTGGTAACGTCACATCTAGGTGTGGTAGCAAAGCTAGAAGCTCAGGGGTCTTTCCCGAGAATGTGATGAAGAGAACAACATCATTCTTCCCAATCTTGCCAAGGTCGCCATGAAGAGCTTCGGTAGGATGAAGAAAAGTCGCATGAACTCCGAGACTATTGAAGGTTGCGACTAGCTTCTTTGAAATATGCCCCGATTTCCCAACTCCTATTATGACTAATTTTCCTCGTTCGCCTTCATGTTTCGTTATAGCTCCTACTGCAGCACTGAAGCCCTCTATAGCAGTTGTATTAGTCCTATATAAATGAGTAAGACTCCGGAGAGCGGTCGCTTCTGTGCTTAGAACATGAACGGCACCCGAGATCCTTTGATTTGTAAGCGAGGTGGTCTCCGAAGTGTCCTCGAAGCTTTCGACATCGTCTAAGCAGAGCTCTTCGATAGCGGTGCTATTTGACTCGGCTTCTCTCGGCGTTAAAGGTGAAGGCGGAGAAGGAGGGGGAACGGTAGGACGTGGTCTTAATCCTAACAGATAGACTTCGCTGTTGTGAACGGGTTGGTGTTCGACCATTGTAACATATCAGTATCATACGCTGATAGGCTGTAGAACTAATATAGGCTAGGGATCGCTGAAAATAATAATTTTAGGCCCCTACACCTATACAAGACAGGTTCGCCCGGTTCAATGACTCCAGAGTGGTCATAGCATAGGACCACGAGACATAGGCTTAGCCGTCCATTGCAATGAATATGACAAGTATTTTCGAGGAAGATGGCTAGAGCACTTGAGATCGGTTTAGATCCTATCTAGACATGGGCAAGTCTAGAACGGTAAAATATCGAATGGCGTTATTAGTGGACCTCTAGGAGACACCGCGACCTCCAGGGTCAATGTTGTTTCTCGAGCAGACCAGATTTTCTGGTGAGAAGATACTGAAGGACCATTCCAAGAAAGCTTTTAAAGGCAAACAAGGAGATATTTACAAATACATAGACAAGATATAGATAGCATAATCCGGTCGGGCCGCGAACGCCGAGAACTTAGTAAAGTCCGACGCTTGAAAGGAGGGCCGATTGTCTCAGTTATCTGATGAATCATTTGACCGAATGCGGGTTGGTACAGAGCAAGATAATGCACCAAGGGAGGGCTAAATGTTGACGTGTAGGGGATCAGATCTTGCGTGCTTCTAACCCCCTTACCTACATCTCCGGTACTGAGATTTGGATTATATCAATAACTAGGTATCTTCAGTACATATGTTTTGCAGTATGCCGATTGCGGCATAGAAGCGGCATGAAATCCAGTGATGTTCACTTCCTGCAATGACCCGCATAAGATTCCTCCATCTAATCTTGGGATAGATCCCTACTAGATGTATACTAAGAGGTACTAGAAGAGCCACACATTTAGTACCTAATGCTTGCGATCCACGTAAGGTACGTTAGCTGGCTAGGTAGGTAGCATCGAAACTAAACTGTTAGTCGATCAATGCTTTAGTGTGGACAATGGGGGTTTCATCATGAATGGAGACCCCTTTTTTTTTGTAGCCTTCAACCCTCTTCACGAGCTAAAAGAATGGTGGTGTCGAATACATATCTGATTCAGACGACTGAAGTAACCCTACGTATGTAGATGTATAATTGAAGAGGAGAGATCTACAATCTCCAAGCTAGCCACGTCTTCCTTTTAGGGGATACGATTGGTGCCCTCCAAATCGGAATCGGGCTAAACTTTTTGAAGGGTACTGCTTGTCCGACTACGATTGATACCATGCCTAAAAGGTAAAATCAGAAGCAGAGCTCCAATCAAACTCCCGGCCTCGAGTTTTAAAGACAGAATGTCCAAGCATCAGCAGCAGCAGCAGCAGCAGCAGCAGCACTTGCGCAGCTCGCTAGATGGTAACTTTAGAGTTGAATAGTCTGCAGCATCTCTGCATCTGGACATATGGGGTATTCGGAATCTCAGGTAGACATAGTATCCGCGGTAAGCCCGGAAAAGCAATTCTCGTCGAAGCGCTTGTGGAATCTCGTAATACTGGTGGTCCCTGAGAGGAAATTGTAATGTCGACGTTGGTGTGGGATGCTATGCTCATATGCAGCAACTGCCCCAGCAAATACAACCGCAGACAAGATAGAGCGATGCAGATCCCACGAAAACGCGGTGTGCCGTACTCGTGAATACTTTGCAGAAGCTTATTCTTGAAACAGATGACATCCCACGATACTACCACTCGAGTAGCACATGTCATGATGGTTCCATTACCCGTCATAAGATAGGTAACTTACTTATCTCAAGACTTCGGGGTTTATAGTATTTAGCATTTTATTCGGCTTGTCATTTTTGTTTATGGGAATACGAACAGAAACAGACGGCTGAGCGTGCTGAATTAGAGGGTTGGAAGTACAAGATAGAGAGGTAGGGTAGCTGAATAGAATGCGCAGAATGTATTGGAGGGCAGGAGGGTGACACTTAAGTAATAGATAAGATAAGCGACAGGCTAGCAATCTACCAATGACTGTTAGCAGAGTCCCTCCTCTAAAATACAGATCATAGTCCGAAAGCTTAAAATATTATGGGCTATTGTGGGCTTTGTGGATTCCAGCGCAACCACTAGAGAGTGATGCCAGCCACATGATCTACGTACATTGTGGAAACGTGCACCGTCAAGCTGCCTTCGACCATCTCTCCGACAATCAAAATCCGCTGTCCTTCCTACAGCCCACAGTTCACAGCCCATAGCCCAACGCATCTTTCCGAACCGCAGTTTCACACGATCTGATATGAAGACGAACCTTCGAATTCGTCTTAAAAGGGATACAGATAGCTGAAGGACTGGAAATACCTTCTCCTCCTTTTATTTTCTTTCTTTTTCTCTTTCCTCTCTACCCCGGATCCGCAATCGCCATGACGCGCCCGATTGTCTACAGCGTCGCCCTCGGCGTCTTTGTGTGTAGTACGTCATTATTATCTCCTTATCGTCCCACATAGGCAGAAACATCCAATCTATTCACAACACCTAAGCCGAGTCATTCATATCGCATTTGTTCTTAGTGATGAGAAATGTATTTATCGCAAGGATGGATAGAATATATTTTCTACTTGGTGGGAATAATTTAATCGAATAGAAGATGAGGATTGTTCATAGCTGAGCCGTGGGGAATCATATGGTCATTCTGCAGATGGTCAGCTTCATCATGGCTGACACAAACTACCTATCGCAGCAACGGTCATGACCATAGTGTCTATCTTGACGCCGCATTGGGTCACATATTCCGTCACTGCAGACACGGGCTCGACATTTAAGAAATACATTGGACTTCATCAGAGCTGCTCCTCCGTCGACGATCCCTCGTGCCGACCCTTCCCTAACGACGATGACTGCCGCGACGACCAGTTCTTCTGCTCTATGTGGAGGAGCAGTGGATTCCTCATCTCATTTGCCACTATCGTCGAGCTTGCAACCCTTATTACCTTCCTCGTCGTGATGGCTGGCGGCAAGTACAAGCGCGAGACGGGCTGGAAGCTGATCGGCTTCCTTTTGCTTGCCGACGCTGCCGTTGAGTTCGCGAGCATGGGCATCGTGGTAGGTATTCGATTGAATGCACTATCGCATAGATGCTTAAATATTGTCGAGTTATTTCTGACATGGTAAACTAGGCCTATCTCTTCGATACTGATTCCCAATTCATCATTCCTGGCTGGTCCCTGGATTGGTCTTGGATCCTGTGCACTATCAGCGGATCCGTATCCGTTCTGATTGCGACGAGTCTGGCTGCCTCTGCCTGGTTGCTGCCGCCCGAAGACGACTACGAATATCTCGAGGATCCAATCGACGCCTAAAAAAATAAAACGGTTTGGGATATGTCAGGATATCCTATAAATGGCGGGTCAGGAGCAGAGCTCCATCAAGAGGTTTCCATATAAGAACCCCTATACTAGTAAAACAGAATATCGGTTACGATTCTTGGTGAAGGTCTTAGCTGGTGAACGGTAATGCGGTTTTCTTATCATACGAGCGTGCAGTATATAGGGCATATGGCGTTTTATTAAGGGTTTTTCTTTGGCTGCATAAGACGCATAGCCATTGTCTAAATTGAATTTGATACTCCAACAAGTGTCCACGGTCACGGAGGCTTGCATGTTATAGTTCACTGGGTAGTTGCAGAAGAAATAACGTATTGGTCTGTATCAAATTTTGCAATTGGTTCTATTACAATTTGACGATCTATTGTAAGAGAAGTTGGGTATCCTTTGCGTAGAACGTGCACAGTCTATCTATTATTATGATCAGTGATAATACACGTATGATTTTTTATTCCGATCAATTGTCATCCCCAGAATCGTTGTCATCCGAATCGTCAGAAATGGATTCAGACTCCGAGGAAGAGCTACTAGATGATGTATCGGCATCGTCTGTACGCAATTGGGGCTGCGCTGCCTCGTCCCCAGATTCATCATCAGAGCTGCTACTATCGCTGCTACCCGAGCTGGAGTCTGAATCAGAATCGGAGCCAGACTCGGATTCTGAGCTGGTATCTTCGGCGACGACTACAGTCCGCGATTTCCTCTTTCGCTTAACCCTTTGTAGGGGGCCATCGTTCAGTCTTAGGCGTTGAACATCCTCAGCTGCAGCCGTGGCGCCTTCGCTCGTAGCGCCCTCTGAGTCCTCGGCGGTGGTCGTAGTTGATACTGTTTCAGTCTCGCTATCTGACAGTTCATCTAACACGTTCTCACAACGCATCCGCTTAACAACCCGACGTTGCATTTCCATATCGGAAGTCCGTAGCACGTAGTCTATTTCATCGAAACGTCGCTTCCCTGTTATCCTCGGCTGACGTAGAAAGGCCGCAATGACCTCCTCATATTCCCTCTGCCTTCTCTCAACCATATCCTTGCCCGAGGCAGAGAAACCTTGTGATCCTAGTTCCATGTCCTGTGCTTTGGTGCCAGATGCAAGCTCCCGGAGCCTCGTTCTGACAGCTCCCTTCAAACCCCGGATATATTCGTAGAAGACGTTAATATCAGCCGCCGGTATAGTGGTCTCGTCAGCAAAGACCTGTTCTAGTAGCCTGGTCTGATGATTTTTATTAAACTTCCAGGTATCCTTAGATGTGTGCCATTGACGTAAGTACAAAAGCGCCGGCTCCAAATTAACAGCAGCTTGCTTCTTGACTGGGGCTGCGACAGCTATCTTAGAAGATGGCTGTTTTTGCTTGTTTGTGATTTGTGTGCTGCTTGTCGTTGCTACAGACCCGGCGTGTTGGGTAGACTCGGCAGCGAACGAAACGGATTTGGCCTTTTTTGATGGTGTCTGGGTGGAAGCAATTTGGCTTTGAGAGCCGTCTCGTTTTGGCTTTTTCGCCGAATGGTCTAATGCAGGAACACCAGAAGATTTCCTCTTTGCATTGGCATTGATAGGGCCGGCAATATTTTCCCGATGATGGTTGGGCACCGGCGGAGCAACGGTACCCGTATGTAGGGTAGCGTTCTGGCTCTCTTCAGGTGCAGACTTAAGCGTGAGACCCAATCGTTTCCATGCTGGAACTCGTTGGGCTGACGCGTTCCCAGTTGAGGGGACGGAAGACATTGATGAGGTGAAGTGAAGGTAAAGGCAAGATAAATAAAGGCAACCAGCAAGGATGGGAATGGCGATACAGTAACCAGGTAGCTACTCAAGTGTGTGACGGCTACCACTAGGAGAACCAGAAATCAGGTGAGAACCGGAAAAGCAGGCAAATCGATACGCTGCCGTGTGATATCCACGTGCCGTTGCCAGTTCTTCGGACTTGAACTTGTTTTGTCTTGCCTCAGAATGTGGCTGGATTTAGGAATTTGCCTTCGTAAATATAAGACTAGCAACACATGTGTACTAAGTCAAGGATATATGTGAGATGAGATTCCACGAGGTGGAATTGCTGCCAATAAAAATTTCATGAAGCCTTCACATTGAATCTTTTCAGTGGAGAACTCGTCCAAGTTGACATGGATTGATGGATATCGCTATTGGGAACTTTTTAGTGGATTAAGTGGATTAGTTATTAAGAGGTTGATATCTTATCATAGTTATATCTGATAAGAACCTTGCCTAACTAACTAATTGAAAGTCAACTTTCGGATACCGGTCTTAATAATATCCGTAAAACAAGTATTGTCTTGCCTTACCTAAGCCTGCTAAGACGAGCTTTCCCTTTCCCACAAGGTCATAGCTCGTTGCTTGCATCCCAAGGCTCCAACCTGGCGCGTCAGAGCTCCAGGCTAATAATAGAGCTGCACCACTCGATTCGACCTCACTTCTTCGTACCGTCCCTCATCACATAGGAAAACAAAAAACAAAAAAGAAAGCAATATTCTACTCCTTGAATAAATACTACCGGTTTCCGATTCTACATCCAAACTCACCGAAAATTAGTACCATCCAGCTCTCATCCCTAACAAGACTTCACCATGTCCGGAGGTGCGTTCGTCCCCTCCTCTGTAGCTAGCCACCTTATCTGAGCTAATAATTTGTGCTTCTTCTAGGCAGCGCCGGTTTCGACCGACATATCACAATCTTCTCCGAGCAAGGAAGACTCTATCAAGTTGGTATGTTGTCTCTAGCGTCCTAGGCGTCCTAGGCGTCCCAAGAACATCGTTATCTTGTCACCTTCAGCCGTCATGGGTATCAAAAGGATCCAAAGATATTGAAGCTAAAGCGAATGCAATGTGGGGGGTCTTTAAGTTAGCTGACAATCAGTCATTCAGAATATGCATTCAAAGCGATCACCGCTGCAAACATAATGTCCATTGGGGTCCGAGGCAAGGATTGCGCTGTGGTCCTTTCTCAGAAAAAAGTTCCCGTACGTATTTTCAGCTTTACCCTAGTTGCGGTGAATATTGTTGAATTCCGCGCTGAAGCTAATCGTAATCAATAGGACAAGTTGATTGACCCTTCTTCCGTCTCGCACATCTTCCAAATTTCCCCCTCCGTTGGTTGCGTCATGACCGGATCTATTGCGGATGCTCGGGCGTTTGCACAGCGTGCCCAGGGCGAAGCTGCCGAGTTCAGGTACAACTATGGATACGAGATGCCATGCGATGCCCTAGCTAAGAGGCTTGCCAATATCAGCCAAGTCTATACACAGAGAGTAAGGCTCCATCAACAATAGTAAGGCTAGGAACGTTATGAAGCTGACCCTTTCCGACAGGCATATATGCGCCCTTACGGCGTGGCGACGACGCTGATATCGCTCGATTCTGAATTCGGACCGCAGCTTTACAAATGCGATCCAGCAGGATACTACGTGGGGTACAAAGGAACGGCTGCGGGTCCCAAGCAGCAGGAAGCGCTTAACCACCTGGAGAAAAAGCTCAAGAACAAGGATCACGCAGATGGCACATGGGAAGATGTTGTGGAGCTAGCAATTACTACGTTAAGCACGGTCCTCAGCATGGATTTCAAGAAGGGTGAGATTGAGATCGGAATCGTTGGAGGCCCCCGAGCGGACGGTAAGGAGGGGTCAGATCCGTTCTTCAGAACCCTGACGGAGGACGAGATTGATGAACGATTACAGGCCATTGCCGAGAAAGATTAGCGGGTAAGGCGGTCGTGGCGTAAGGCTGGGTTCGGTTCGGTTCGGTTCAGCACAGCTGATTCGTGTATGCTGACTACAACAATATGTTGTGGAGGCCTGGGTTCGTCATTATATCCTTGTCTCCGTGTGTCACTAGTTTAGATCTTGCATCAACAGGACCTTTGATCATTATTCTAATCTGGACCGGTCTTGGGAACCCAGAAATCCAGAAACCCCATCTTAATCCAGCTTAGAGTGGCTATAGCTGAAGATGCGTATCGAAGATGCGCATTTGTTTTGGGATCCGGATGTTCAGGTGGTGGCGAGAAGGATGATCTGGGGGGTTATAAAGCCCATACGTTGAATAATTGTCATCAAGAACCACATCTTTCAAGTGCGGATGCGACGCATCAGACGCATCAGCACGTAAGTAGCCATAAGCATCTCAACTAAGCGTATCAACAATTACCCACATACGGGTAGTTCGGGCATATATTCATCTATCTCATCCGGAAGGCTGAGATTTTAAACGTGGCAGACGTAAGCCCCCAGGGTGACACTGACCTCAAAATATCCGACCCATGAGTATGGTACCTCGTGGGAGTTCAGGGGTGGAAGCCAAGTAAGGACCTAGCGCGGGATGCCAATGACCGGTAGAAGAACCGGGAGCACGAACGTTTCTTTTTCTTCACATACAAGTCCACCCCCTACAACATGTGGAACTGTACTATGTAGATCGCAGGTATCGCGCTGTAACTGGGTCGTGAAATATTCTTTTTTTTTTTTTTTTTCGCCAACCTTCTGTAATCCTAAGCTACAAAATTTTGGGTAAATAATATTCATTCAGCTCAGCCTAAAAGGTGGCTGAGGGTCAACGGTGGTTTTCTATTGGCTGAATATCTTACACCTAAGTCTGAATAGTTCCACTGCTTTGTTTTTATTCCACCTGAGAACTTTATAGTCTATACTGCATTTGAATCTGGTGTAATATGTGGCGCCGCTGAATTCTTGCCCTAGCTTTCCCACTCTAGCCAACCCGTGTGCCCTATGAAGAGCCTCCTACTCGCCTAACCCTACGATCATGTCCCCTGGCATTAGCCCCCCCTCCCCCAAAGACAGCTTCCCTGTCCCAATGGGTAGCTTCCCACTAATAGATCCATTCTCTGCCCTACCGTGACGATGGGCGTTAGATTTCCTGCATTGGTAAGGCAGTTCGTGGCGTCGGTTGCCCAGGAGGTTGCAGGTATCATCCCGGACGCATCAGGGGTCTCTACCAGAGTGACGGAGAAGATCTGAGATGCCGACATCCAGCTCAGTTAGGATGTCATAGGTTTGAGCTGTCAGGAATGTCCCGCTTAGTTGGTCGATAATATATTCCGATTCGGTAACGGGCAACGTGAGCAGAGCATATGGAGCTGATAATGATGCGTACTGTGACTTGCACTTCGAAAGGGGAGGGAGTATCAGCGCAAATGTTCCTCCTACGGAACTACTCTGTATCGTGAGCGCTTCAAATGCTTTTCTGCTTGATCCGTAATAAGTCGATTAATCCTACAAAAGGCAAGTGAAGTCGCTGCTTGAGATGTTCAACATGCCGCTTCTTCTTCATCAACCAAGCTTAAAGCAGTCTCTACACTCCTGCAGCCTTATTATTATTTCCCATTTTCGTCCAAGAGCCAAAATTCTCCCTTTCCATTATAGTGCTTCTATTAGGTCGCTATAACGATATTATCTAACCTCCTACGTATTGTAATTCGTCATTGTGCTTTTAAGCTGAGCATCCGATCGCAAGAGCAACATCTTACAGAGGTCACTTACTAAAAGGGGCATAAATGGATGGACGTAAGTAAAAGCCGCTAAAAATACTCTACGCCTCCCGAGGTCAAATTACGGGAGACGGCCTTTTAAAGACATCTCCTAATAATTAACTCAGTCAATGACTACCGAACGGCACGAGTCGCCGAACTCCTCGAAGAGTTTCGAACTTTCCAATATTACATCGCCAACGTTCCAGTAGAACCCCCTTATGCAAACGACTATCATACCGAGGGTTGGGCTGCTTTACGCCAGTGCGCTCTAGACGGTCAACACATCCTTAACTGTGCAGCGGACGTAACAGTACCTCGAGCCAGAGGCGGCGAGTTAGAGCAAAGGAAGGCAGAGTTGAAGCAGTGCGTTAGATCCTTTTACTCGATATCCCATTGCCCAAGAAATGCCGCTGACAGAAATTATCATCTACAGGATCCTCTTAGACGCCTACTCCCGCAGACACGAAGCCCAGAAGATCTACCTCCGCCAGGTAGCGGCACAAAGATGGATTGACTACAGGGAGGCAGTCCTCCAGGGTCAGCAGCCGAACTCTGCGAATCGACAACAACTAAGAGCCTGTGACGAACAACTACGACATGTAAGACGAGCGTTTTCCTCGACATTAGTTAACACCAACCCCTTGCCCCCTCTTACGATAAACGCGCCCCTAAAACTACTGTAATATCTTCAGCTAACAACACAACCCAGGAACTCTCGCAGGTTACAGACGAAGTCGTTTATCAACAGCTTCAGAGTAGCGACGTAAGCATGGGCCATTGGACGGGCGAAGACCCAAGCCTATCGGCGGTTCGACGATGGGTGCGGGCACGCCCACAAACAACTTAACTACCACACTGAGGCAAAGTGCGCAAGCACACGGCGTATCACACTACTTGAAGGCTAGCGGCTCGCTGTTAGCTTCAACTCTGATGCGAGACTACGATACAGGGTGTACGATGGGATCATTTCTTAGAGTATGAAAGTTTTTTCCGCGAATTTCAAAGACAAGAGGAGGACTCAAGCAGGCGACATCGGAACATCAAAGGCGTTAACATGGGTATCAAGGGAAACACAGTCGTTACGGCAAACATACAGGGTCATAGACTTGTGGATTACTTCCAAAAAAAAGAAAAAATCTGTTGATAGGAGCCCTCCGAAAAGGGGGGCTCAACGAGGTCGAATGGGGACTGCCAGGCGCAGCATCGGCAAATGTAGATAACCTGTCCAACACTGGACATGGTATATAGAGTTGACTTAGACCAACAAAAGTGCTAGCTCGGCACAAGAATAGCAATCGTTTCAATATATTTCATCTATACCATAACATTCTGCTTACTATCTCACATACTATTATTTGACTACACCGGCAATTGTTCATAGAAGGCTAAGCGAGCAATTAGAACAGCTCCGGGGTCAGATAGGGGCATTATAGACCGGCGCTTCGTAGCCTTAGACTGACTCGAGTATACTAACCGTCGGACGAGCTACCCTTAATAGCTTAGCTTACGTACGCACATACATGTTAATCGTGAATCTAGACGTCTAAATAGAAAACTTCTAGCTAGTAGTCGGGGATTTTTAGCCTTAGACACTATCAACAAGGTGATGATAGCCACTATCCACAAAAACGCCCAAGTCAACTCTACTACCTACCGGATTCATCCGCCGCCACATGGCACTTCAAGGATTAGCAATGGCAATTAGCTATGTAGCATATAGAAGACAAAACCGAAGAATCCGGCCTCGTCCGAGAGTATTTCTCCTAGAGGGTCCGCCTAACGGCAAGTTCCCGCACAAAGCCAAACGACGGTTCTTATCTTCGGAGCTAGAATAGTAGTCATAAATTACTACGTAGTAGATGAAAAAACCTAAGCGCGGATTTCAGCTAGCTATGGGTATAACATCGTGCTCCCTCATCTCTAAGTTTAGTTCATGGACCGAATCCTCGGCTCTACATAGTAGGAAGAACCAAACTTTTACACAACATCCTAGTAACTAAAGGGGGAACATAACGGACATCTATCTTATTGAAGAAGGATAGGTAATTCTTGTGCTCCACGACATCGTACCTATAAACCACTGATCGCAATTGCTTTGCTTTGTAATGGATTTTCCCCCTTGCGCAGCTGAACTGACTTGGAACTATTGGATAACAGTTACCAATGATGTTAGTCCCTTGGCTCCGGAGTTTTCGTAGATGTGATCGAGGCCCCCGATTTTTGTTACGGGGGGATCCATTAATAAATGTATTCACCCGTGTACCCATGTACTTCTAAGCTCACCTAATATTCGGGCCGGGACCATATAAATCCATCAAAGATTCGACCCACTTTGTTTTTTGTTGTTTTTTTGCCATTAGGTTTATGTATTGATATCCGAAGTGATGCAAGAAATTCTTCATATTGACATGTTACATTTTATAATAACATCGTCGCACTTTTGCGAAGATCGCAAGTAAATTGTGCCGTATAACACAATCTCAAGCCGATCGAATTGCCGGTCTATATTATTAATTCAGGTTTTGGTTATTTTAAATCAACCAATTAATCAATACCTAGTGGTAAGTCTTTGCGATGTCTTTAGCTTTTCAATGCTGCCATCTTCTTTGCATCCTGCAACTTTTTCCCACATAGTGCGTGGATTCACTCGGATGGCAGAGATGGATAGATCTCGTCCTCTGACCCGATCATTTTTTCTGGACCATCTCTCACGTATGATGGATACAGACACCTGGGTTTGGACCACATTCATATTCCGCTAGTTCTCTAGCCGTTCTCATTCTCATTGGACCAAATTTCTTAGATATCAAACCACGCATTGCAAAGATGGCTGCTTGTAAGGTTTGCGAGCAAGACCTGACGCTGGAACTGGATGGTGATGATGGAGACGATGAGCTGCAGTTGGTGCCTGACGATCTAGAACTCATTTGCGGGTGCCATTATCATTGGCAATGCCTTCTCGACCAAGCTGCAGAGTTAGCCGCGTCGCTTAAATGCCCTTCATGTGATACGGGACTCGCCACAAACACAGCAGGGCCTTCCTCTGGTAGCTCGTTTGTGCAATCCGCGCCCGGCGCGGCTATCCTGACGAGATATACCAACGAAGGTGGCATTCAGGAGAACTACGATATCCTCCCTGCAGTCACCGAGGAAGCTTATCTAGAAGCAAACCCTGAAGCTCGTCCTGCCCGTGCCTTTCACATAATGTGTAGCGAGGGCGACGTAGGCGGAATAGTAGAGCTCCTCCGCGAGGCAGAGCAAGCGCAAGGAGACAAGCCTACAATGAATGCTGCAAGCATTATTCGCTACCAGGACCCGTTAGCAGACTCGCAAACTGGCCTGCATATCGCGGTAGAAAAGGGGCAAGAGGAAGTCGTCTGGTTGCTTTTGTGGATAGCATCAACCCTTCCGACGGGATCATTCCCCGGACAGGCCGTGCAAATAGCACAAGCAATGGGGATCGAGCGGCCGAGCACGTTGGCCTCGGAAGATATCCGAGCGCTTGCGGATAACCATGGCCGGACGGCTGAGACGCTTGCAGCAGAGATGAGCGGCTTTTGGGCGAGTCTGGTAGACTCTGGTACTTTACACCCTGAGACCTCACTTTGATCATGTCGAGGATAGCTCTGTTTAATACACAATGACCTCGATTGTTGCATAATTACGAACTAGGTGCGATGGTTACCTGCACGTGCATACGTATAATTCCACCAACCCGCATGCGATGTAACTACGTGATAAAACGCCAACAGGTTTATTGAAGAAATATGCAGTGATCGCCAAGTGACTAGTCATATTGCAGGTTCGTGATCTTGCGTAGGTTAGTACCGAGGTTAGTGTAATACTGTTACAGTAAGTAGCTCGAGGCCGGTTTCTACGCCAGCTGCTGTAAGACCAACGAATCCTATGATGCTACCATCCGTGAATAGGCGAATACCCACATATTATTTACGCATAACAAATTGATAGACAATCGTATTGAACTAGATATTCTTATACATGTCTTATAATCATATACGTATAATCTAACCCCTCATATTGTATGCACCAGTGACGATAATCAGATCATGACATTCGGCACATCTTGCTTTCAACCTTGCACTTCTGCAATGTAGGTTAAAGCTGCAACCCAAAACCTTCAAACTTCCAAACCGGAGGTGCACGACACGTGCCGTACCGACATTAAATTACCCAGGTACCTAAGGTAAGTAAGTTACATCGATAGGTAAATCAACGATCTGTAGTGTAGGTTATGTACTTACATGAATATCCCCCCCCCCCCTTGGAAGATGGCCCACCACACGAAACGAAACAAATATTTCACCACGCACGAGGTGCATAGTGTAAAACGTCGGCGTCCAGTAGCAGCCGCAGTTGGGTTTGCCCCCTTTGCCGTGCTCCTGCATCAGGGGTTTAGACCGCCTTACGCCTGTCGGGACTTTACATTACGCACATGTATGTAGATGTAAATGTAGATGTAGGTGTCTTCCCTACCAACATACATACATCATATGTAGGTACATGTATAGCTTCAATGCCCACCTACACAATACTACCCTACACAAGGTTTACATCTACTTTACCTGCCCTACTTGAAAGAAAGCCTGGGTATCTCGTAACCACAAGCTGTAAGTTGTATAGTAACATCTAAAATTAACTCTGCATCTGCATCTGCATCTCCATCGAGCCAAGCCAAGCTTGACATAGGGCACACCGCGCCCTCCCGCAGCATGTCGGGTCTTTTGTACGTTGCACCGCATCTGCACCGGTAACGCCACAGTCGAAACGAAAAAGATACCTCGGCCTCGATCCGGGTATGGCCTCTTCCTCACGGCCGGTGTATGCGGTCGTAAGTAACCCTCTCGAGATAATGACGCAGTTGGTTTATAGCTGTAGAAGCTCGGTGATTGGTGGCGGCGGGGTGGCGTTGAGGTAGGAGAGGATGTGGTAGTGGGATTTGTTTATACTGAGTTGCTGATATTGATTACCTACCTGTCTCTAGTACGCCGTTTTCACTTTACTCTAAGGATACCCTACAGCGTGACTATGTAGGCAATCAATTATATATGAGGGTTGATGGTATATAGCTGTAGGCACTTTACTCGCACGTGTAACCCATGTAGTAGCCCCCACACTCCACGGGGATGATATTAGTGAAGATGACATTGCTTGCGGTTATTCTAGCTCTAGTAGAAGTAACGATAGACCTCGTGATGAATTAGAGGGGTGTCTCTTGTAGATTGCCTAGTTAATGAGTGCTGGACTCTTTGTTCTCTAACCTACCTATCCGGCCGTCTCGAGCCCAAGTTGTGTGAGCACATAGTAGATTCAACGGACCGAACTTACACACTTCCGAGAGACACTATGTACACCAGGCAGACATCCCAAACAAACTCTGCTCCGTTGAAAGAAGTTGCGTTTCTTGTGCGAGCTGAGTTCGCCTAACCAGCCAAGTCGAAAAAGTCTAATAGGCTAGTTTAGCCCGACGGCTTCTGACACGGCCGTCCTTACAGATACCGTATGAAAATAGCCCATCGGACTTACAGCCCCATCGGCGGGATGATGTCAAAAGAGAAACCAGAGAAGAAGTTTCCTAAACAGCAGCTTACTACATGCCTTCCCTTAGGTATGTATATTCCTCTTTCCTGTGACTCTTACCATCTAAGGCATCGCCGATAATTCTCCATATCCCTCAAGTCTACATATGTACGCACGTACCTACCTATCTAAGCCCAGTGCACCCGTATCGCCGAAAGGATTTCTCAGAGGAGGGGAATAGGAAGGCGTCCGGGCTGGGGCAGCTGAGCGACGAGCGGATAGGTCAAGATGGGACGAATACCTACTATATTTGGAGGATCTGCGATGTACCGAGGGGCGTCTGCAGGTAATAAAAGCGTAATAAGTGGGTTTGGCGACTCGTGGCGGCGCAGCAGAAACGAATCCTGAGAACGCTGCATCATGGGACTTCTAACTAACTGACGTCGTCTCGAAGGATCTTGGTTCTTGGTGGAGTTTTTGTTTGATCGGTAAGCGGGAAGGATTGTATATTTCTTCAGCTCGACGAGATGCTGAATACTAGCACGAGATCTTGACAGCTGCTCGATTCGATTAGTGATGATCTTTAGCCTGTAGATCGGAAAAAATGAAACGAGAAGGCCTTAAACGAGTCTTGAGGTGTCACCGACGGTTACGAGATGTGGATCTTGATGGAACAGAGTATGAGAGTTGTGGCAGAAGTCTTTTTTATTGACCAATAGTCTTATAGCGATAGTGTAAATCTATGCTAAAAAGTTGAGCCGCCCGTAGGCGGAGGATCTATCTCGTCTTGGGCTCTCGAGCTCCTAAGCGGCCTAGATCGTGTTGGTAGTTCAGTCTCTGGGACCATGTTACACTCTTTTATCACCATACACCCTCCCCTTCCTTTCCCATACAACGAATCCTACACACTAGCCCATGCAACCTCGAATCAACGACCCCTTTATGCCAAAATAAGACGGGGAAAAAATACAGACTCTTGAATAGTAATCCTTTTCAGCCTTGATGACGCACTGAACGGTACCTAACGCACTGGGTATAGAGGTGCCCGTCGATATCAGAGGCATGTAACAATAAAACCGAGGAAGACCCTGACGCCTTGAGAGATGAGAGTATTAAAGAAAGTCTAGTAGATAGAGAATAATGAAGGAAATAGGTATGTTAAAAAGTGAGAACGCCTGGTTGTCTAGGGTCGTAAATGCCAATGTCTAAAGGAATGACTAGAAGTGTAATATAAGAATGCAAATGATCGCTGTGGCCGGCCGTAAATCGTCGATCGTCATGGAGATGATATATAAAAAAGGAACGTAATAAATCGTTAGGCAAAGCAAGGAATGGGCTTTGCAAGTCTAAAGTAATACGAATAATGAGCGTGCCTAAGCGTCGAAGAAAGCAATAGAATTTTAATTGGGTGAAGGGGTTCGATCCGGCTGGAAAACGGCGGCGGACAAGAAAACATCGGCTCGCTCTCTGGTGGGGGAGTTCTTCATCGGTGGCGCAGGTGCAGGGGGCGAGGTAGGCGGCGTCTTGTTAAGACATTTCGAATGCTGGTTGCTGATGATATCATGGCTATGAGCGCGATGTAAAATTCTACGCTGCTCCTCTGATCGTGGTGATTCAGTAAGTTCCGAGTCTGCAATACCGACGTTCAATTTAGTGAATTCATTCTCAACATCCGCTAGGAGAGCGTAAACATCGCTGTCGGCATAAATGCGAATGCTCTCCATTCGCTGTAGAGTGGATTCCATCGAACTCTTTCGGTTACCGTTCGCTACTTCATCCTCGTCCTCTTCGGATGGTAGCTCAGGGATCATTGAAGGTACTCGGGCGACGACACGTTGTGGTGATGACGATGGCGACGGTGATGGTGATGGCGACGGGGACTGAGACAGAGTAGGAGCGTTATTCTTGGTTGGGCTCCGAGGTGGTGTAGAGATATCGGAAGTCCCATTGGGTAGTCGAACACCCATGACCTGTTGAAGAACGTCGCTTGTGACGCCGATATCTTTAACTACCGAAAGTGTGGAGGCGGCAGCAACATGCTCAAGGAGCTTTTGTCTAACACGAGTCCGTCGGTTTTCAGCCTGTTCGAGTTTCGTAACCCAATCATCAATTGAAGCGTCAAGCTCGGCAAGAGTTTCCTCCTGCTTTAACATGGACTCGTAACTAAATTTGGCAACGCGAGGTGACCGCAAGTATTGGCAAATACGGCTGTGAAGGTTTCGGCGCCCAGCACGAAGAGATGTATACGTGCGGTGAAGATACTCTGTTCGCTCATCGAGGTGGCGTAGTTCCTATGAATGATTAGATTATGGACAGTAATGCTAAGACATTTGGGACCTACCTTGGAGAGGTTTTCGACATCATCCTTCTTAAGTACTTCAAACCTCAGAGTTTGGCCTAGAGCTTGCTTTTGCAAATAAGCGGCTTCGGATGAGTCCATGTTCTTTAACGCTTCGCTGGGTTTCCACCCCTGAGGTAGGTTCTCGAAAGCACGGCGTTCAGCGCTGACGCTCCTCTTAGAGCTGCTTCGCTTTAAACCACCACCGTTGCCATTAACATTAGTATTACCAATACTACCAATTGGTGTACCATCACTTCGCTTCCGTGGGCGTCCGCGATCCATGATACTCCCAGAGTCGGATCGACCACGTCTATGAGACGGACTCGGGTAAACTCGTGATTGCGTTTCAGGCTCTACCTTTGGTGTCGCCGTGGGATCAATGGTTTGCTGCATAGTAGCGATAGGCGTGGTTGAACCTAGCCTATCCCATGGCTTTGGAGAACTCCGGCATTCTGCAGGCGCCGATAACGGTGTCGGGAGCGTCGAGTTGGTCATAACGGTAGTGGCCGACATAGGGGTCGTGGCTGAGACCGAGCTCGAAGCAGGTGTGAATGGAGTACGTGTCTTCGGTGATTCTTCAGTCCGTGTTAATCGAATTGTCGGCTCCTGTTGTGTATCCCTAAATCTAAGTCGGCTTAACGAAAGCTGCCGGGCTAATCTTGGAATCGGACCGCTTTGCGTCGGTATCGTTAAGGGTGCCAGGTCCTTTGGAGAAAGCGGTTGCCTTGAAGCTGAAGTAGATGTCTGTACACCCCCGGTTTTAAAATCTTCTTGGTTCTCTTCCGGACACTCTTTCACAGAAGTCGTGGTAAACTCTAAGACGTGACGGTGGCGCCAAGTGTTGACAGGAGTACTGATGGATCGTTCATGCAACGCAGGCCGGCCTGGAATCGTTGCTACTGCCGGTTAATATTAGATATACACCCTGAGAATTATTTACTTACGTGAATCCATCGCAACCTCCTGTACCGTCGTCATAGGGCCTAACTCGGGTACGCTGATCTTCCTCCTCCGATTCAAGTTGTGTTCCTTGATACGCATCCGGAGACCGTTGCCCACGGAGGTCTTGTCTGTCTGTCCCATAGCCATCGCGAAGGCCTGCTCCGGATCCAATTGCTTTCCACTAGTAGCTGATGGAAGCTGTTTTTCTCTTGGGAACAGCTGATATTTCCGAGTCTCCGGGTTCTGCATCCTCCAGACAAATGGCTTCTTCTCCTCGCATGAACTTGTAGATGATAGCTGTAGAGTGACGACAGTTAGTTGGAACCGGCCATTCTAGAATTAGAAAGGGATAAGATTATACCGATTCGGTGGAAGCTTGAGCTGAGAAAGCATTTGCTATATAACTCCTGAGGCTACTGAACTCTCCATCACTATCAAGCATACAGGCAGCTATATGAGCCATTGGAACCAGTGACCGGGGTCCCTAGAGGATTCGTAAAAGAACGCTAAGGAATTATTGTAAGCAAGGAAATGAAATAAGGTTATTCTCATGCGGACGACAGGCGGGAAAAGTGGCGGGTTGAAGTCATATATGTGCGCGAGAAACGAGTGATAAAATTACCAAAAACATGCATACACTCAAGCTCCAGCTTTCATGGTGATAGACGTGTGTAATAGACGTATGGAGAAAACAGAGAGGCAAGGGAAACAGGATATGCATGTCCTTAATACGTAAAGTATAGTCGGTACCATGCTGTCTGATTTTGTATCCTATAGCAAAGCGAATAAGGGGACTGTAAGGCCAAATGCATCAGGGGAACTTGGGATGCAACCTCCACTTAGGAGCGAGATATGATACCGTACCGCATGCATTACGATGTTGGATAATAGGTACGACTCAGTTCGATGAGACTGTACTCGCAGCTGTAGTGTATGTAGTGTAGACTACACCCTCACCAAGATGGCCAGGCTGCGTTTCAACACTGGTTGAACTCAGGATCGGGGCAAGATACGAAAAAGGGTTTAGATACATCGGGAAACAGTTTGGTCGAGGTCCAAAAATGCTACCCTTGGACAGGGTAGTGAAACCGCTTGAGCCTTTGACAGGGTTCCTAGGTAGAGCTACATGGTTGGTAGAGCTTTGACCCTGGACTAACAGGGGTAACCATGGCCGGGAACATGGGTATGGTGTTATAATATAGACATGCTTGTAATAGTTAGCCGAAGCTTCTCAACATTGCTTAATTGAAACAAAGGGAACTATTCTGTGACGCATGCTGCAGAATACGTCGAACAGTTCTCGACTTCTACCATGTTGCTAAGTTGCCTGCAGGGTTGGGTACCTGGTTTATGCATGTACCGACACACCATATCTTTGTGAGAGGTAGAAAACGTCATATTCACTTAGTAAGGTACATAGATCCGACTGGTTGGACCTTGGGAACGCATGAAGATAATGTAGGTAAGTCTAGCCACTGGCTGGGGATATATCGCTCAAGAGGCCTAGAGTCGCCGCAATTATTCTCCTTACCTAGGTACCTAGGTTATACATACATATAGGTGAGAGTTGTAATACCAACGGTCGAGTAAAATTTGTGTGATAAATACGGGTAACTTAATCTCTTGAAAACTTCCGAGGTGAGATAACGTTAGAGCAACAAACGAGCCTAGGAAAACGTGGAGAAACACCATTAAGTGCATACACTTGATAATCAACTAGTGTGCTTTAAGTCTTTGATGCTTGATTTTTAGTATATCCGGCGTGATCCTCATCACATACCCGAGCGCGCGGAGGCACTACGTGCATATGTCTGGATATTGATCTGCGGAGATGGTGACATCGCAACGTAAAAGCCGGGGGATATGCTCTGATGTTTTCTTGCCAGCTTGACTGCTACTGGATATCTGTGCCGGCGCGTATGCAGCTTTTATTGTCGCTATGACAGTTCTCGGCGAGTATCTTATACTAATACAATGTTAGTCAGATGCAAAGCTTGGGACCGGGCGTCAACCGAAAGATTCAAGCACGAGAAATAGCTACGCCACGGGACGAATCTGCTCAACTAGACCTTAATCTAAGCAACACATCCCTCCCAATCACGATATAATCCAACTTACCCTCAGACCTGATCATCTTCGGGTTGCCTCATCTAGATGAACATAGATAGATCATATGTAATCACGATGGTCATGGCGGGACTCAAAGTACCTATCCCATAATGAATGCCTGGATCAGGTAATAATGACTTTATCTTGGGTTACTGTCTTTTGACTCTCTTACTGGCAGAAATAGTGGAATTATAGCGCCCTACGTGCATGCTGGCCCCACGATCGTTGAAGAAGTGGGTGGTCATGATCTCAAAGTTATATACGATGGAGGTGATGATTACCGCGCGCCTTTGCCGATAAGGTATGCGTGACCACAAAAGCTGCTCCCTTAACCGCTGGTCTTTAAACTCCAAACCTTGGGATGTATGGCGTGACTATGATGGGTCTTCAAGATATATATTTTCCCCTTTATTCGCTCATAGGGTGAGCGGATAGAGTTGGAAATGTATTTCGGATCAAGAGGTTGACTGATGTATGGAAAACTTTAGTATCAACATGTAGTCTGATAGAAACAACGCTCTATAATGTATTGATTATTAAACCTACCTAAGATAGTATGAAAGATATAATTACATTTACATATCACTAACATAATTGTCAAACTTTAGAGGAAACAAGTGAAAAGTTCTTGATATTGATATTGATATTCCTGCTCTTCGTTTCCAAGTATCTTAGGGGGGCAACTAACGACTTAACTTCAAAGTTGGATAAATGCGAAGCCCCCGAGATGCGAATAATTCAACTTCCGAGATATTCGATCGGCAAGTTCACGTATCAAGGTTCTGGCTAGGGCTGTCTGTGCTCGAGATGTTAGTGCATAGCGGTGGCGTAGTGGCGGCGGCGTAACTGGTTGTGACTAGGTTAAATTCTTTCGTATTCTGTCGAACATAATGTAGCTAGTCTACGCGAGTTCCGATGTGGCAAGTATTAGGAGAGAGTTAGTCGTTTCAAATCTTTCCGACTGGTACCTCTACTGGTTCCTACGCAGCTATGGTAGAGCCAACTACTTATGTAGAGTCAACCCGAAGTTAAAAGATTTGCTCTTCGTGAGAATTCTAATGCTTGTTTACACATTCTGATATCGTAGCTAGTGGGGCCAAGACAGGTATGGGTATGGATGCAGGTACAATGTGTACATCTTTTGCGTTTCACCCCCTTTTCAGACATAATACCGCTGTCACCAAATGACGTGGGGCAGAGCTGGGCATGTATGTAGTGTACACTAGGTGACTTGCAACTGCATGGTCGGGAAATTATCCTTTAGTGTTATCTGTGATAGAAGCTAAGAGAGTACATACATAGCTCGATATTACATACTAGTTACAAGGAAACAAAAACATGTTGATATCTGCACTTCTGGTTTACGCGGTAGATGTTGTAGATTTCGACCAGACTATCGGCGCCTACGGGATGAACAAGGCTGAGACAACCCGTAGTACGGCTCAAACAAATTCATAACGTCATCCGAACCTGCCCTGAGGTTTAAAGATCGGGATGATCATTTATCAGTGGTGTTTCAAACTAGAAGTCTCGTGTCATGGGCAAACCCGAAACAATCAATTGCCGAATAGCAAAACGCAATGAACGACTAGACGCTCTAGGATTTCAATATTTGGCTTCCACGCAATGAAGAAATATGTTAAGACTGTCAGACAACCCTAAAGCAGCATACAGCGCGAGAAGGAAGATATAATTAACAACACTATCTCACAACCTCACAAACACAAAATGCACTAAACAATTATAAATTGCTTATAAAATTGCAAAGCCAATAACCATAGGATCTTTCGCATTAGTTTTAAGCAGACAATCCATCAGTCTGAGCCGTGAAGTTTAACAATAGACTAACTATCAAATATGTTTCTATGTATGAACTTAACGCAGAATTTATGATCACCATTCCCGTTTGCCATGGAACTGGGAGTAAGCCAGGGATCTGAACGATCAGCATCCCAAGGAATCTAACCGATAAAATATTACGATATCGACAAGGCCCCCCAGATTAGTTTCTTACCTGTTCCTGGCAACGAGACAGGGTCCTGCGGGGTTTTCAGGTACAGAACCTATCGGCATAAAGTCCTCGCTCTGCTGTGGAACACGAAGGAATTCTAGGAGGCCTTCCATATCCGCCGCCACCACTGTAATACTTATTAAGTCAATTTAATGTCAGATTTTACACCTGAACCACAACCGTTAACCAGTTCTAACCCAGCTTCATTTATGTCACCCGCAGATAATGCTCTTCCTTAAGACAGTCATATAAGGTATCTAATGCTAATTTCTAACAGAAGTAGCGCATAGAAAGGGTGAAGTCAAAGAGTGGCAAATAAGATAGTAGCATGAAATTGATCTTGGTTCATCTAACGCGCCCGGGCGCCCGAGACTTATTTTAGAATGGGACTAACACTCGTAATTAGGTAGGTATCACGGACTTCGTCACCAGGAATATCAAATTGGCTCCAGTATTATGCCAATCCGGATTTTGTCTTTATTGACTCTTAAAGAAACTAAAGATGCAATTTTCAAATCGAGTACGCATATATCTTTACTAGGTCCTATTGCTATAAGAATCGACTTCGAATTTCGAACTTCTACGCAATATCACGATATCTGTCTACTTGGACATAAAAACTATGAGCCCTACTCCCGAATACACACTAGTTATGTTTAACGGAACTTCCCAGTATACTAGCTTATTAAAGAATGGCCTTAGCCAAATCAAGGATTAAGTCCGCATCAAAGTAGTTTGGAGCAACAGGGTTCTCATAAATTTCGCTAAGAGAGTATGTAATATTTAGGTGGTCTTACTCCCCACGCATGAAGCTTGCGAGATCCACTACCCGGCCTAGCCAGCACATGGCAATTTAGCAGGGCTGCTAATCAGACCTCATTTCCGACTTCAGTACCAACCTTAGCAGTGCCTGGCCTTCTCAGCCAGGCTTCCGCGCCGTCAAAAATGAGGCTAGAACGGGTTTGTTAAGTAGTCTGAAGCTAGAAAGCCGTTGCTAAGCCTAGCAGTTCCACCGAAAGACAAAAATATCGATAGAGAAAGCGTTCGCTTTGACAGGTCGCGGTAGCAGGTAGAGACGATAATGAATGATACGGTAAGTTCAAGTGGTAGCGTAATTGGTACGCTGTGCCGGGTAGATCCTAGACTTCCCCGCGTACCCATGATCTGAAGGGTTTGCAACCCCCTTTATTCGAAATACTAATCCTAAGTATTTTGCATGACCTACATAATGAAATATCTGATATGGATTCATGCTGGGTTGGGGGAAGAAGCAACCTTTACTAGCGGTAGATATAACTACATATGCATAACGCATAATATACTGGAAGGGCTTTAACCCAGCATTATGCAGTTTTAAGAATCCTATCGCTCGAAACCCAATATTCATACATAGAGTTGCGAGTTACAAGTTACAAAATGATAACTTGCCAATCTTTCCTGAATATCTCTGTGCTTCGGGTAACGGCAACTATGTACATATGAAAATGTAAAATGTATACATAGTAGTTTGTAGACATGCAGAAATACCACCATGAGGTCCGGGAGCGCTTGTCTGTTTATGGCCAGTGCTGTGCAGCGCGTTCTTCTGCCAAGAAGCTATCGCGAAGAGAAGTGCTCAAGAAGTCGAGCTGCATGCCAAGATCTGAGCACGGGCTCCGTAAAGACTTTAGGATAACCAAGTCTTTACCCGACGGGGTGGGAGCACTCATGTCACTGTGCCAGCCGACTAGTGATAAGCAGTCACAATCGCCGAAGCAGGGCCGTGGTAGTCATTGTCACCAACCTTGCTGTCCGTCATCCTTCAATGGAGCGGCTGGCACAATGTGGTGAGAAACACTTGGATGCTACCCCAGGGCTGACAGATGAAGTAGCAAAACCAGATTTACTCTGTTACTCTTACCCCTTTTCCCCAGAGAATCCTAATACTGCGAGTCTAAACTAACTGTCACGGCCTCAGAGCTTATACGTACCTAGGTAGGTAGACACATTAGATATGTAGTTGTTGGGTTTAGACGACTTGTTTTTACATACCTGAGTCAGTGACGCTTGGATGTTTTTCTTCATGTTACGTAAATTGGTCTGGATCTCTAGGAATATTTTCGTCCCATCTTTTACATACTGAGTACCCTAGATGTGGAGACGGGTATCATCAACTCTGCTTCCGGCGATAGATAACAAGAAAAAACAAGCATGCTATCAAGCAGATTGTTTCAGGGTAGAAGGATCTGGTACAGTTCGTGACAGGCTAGTCACAACTTAGTAAGTAAGCCATCAGGGAACATCGTTTCAGATTACCTACCAATCCAAGTTAAGAGATAATTACCTTAGTTACTCGATTCAACTTTTCATATTTAAGCCAACTTTTTCTTTGCTTTGATTTCTATATTTGCCATGATGATGTAAGTGGCCCAAGAAGGATCTCGCTTAAGAGGACGACTATGAGGTCGTAAAGCTGCGTGTTGAATAACCGTCTTCGTCTTATATGAAGTTATCAGGTATTAAGCATTTAATTAATAGACATATTTGATATGTAAATGAGGGGCTTAACTCCGTTCTCTTAGATGAATTCTGTAAATGCTTTTTAGGCTTGAGACGGCTTGCCTCGGAAACAACAAGCGTCATTGCCCCGCTTAGCTGTCTTCCATAAGTCATCTTCACGAATCAACAAGCAAAACTCCATGTACCTACCTACTCGTAGGTACTTGGCTTAATGTGGTAGGTGGCTGATATTCTAGTTCGATGCGAGAACTGAATAGCATTGTGAGGGGGCGTCTTCTATTCAGAAGTATCCGGCTCACAAACAGCAAATTATCAGTGCACATACATTTACGACACTTTAGCCTTGCCTCGAAGAGAACCATGGCACCTCGTGACCCTAACACACTAGCCAACTATGGCGAATGGGGCATCAAGCACACGACCGTAAACTTCAAGGTCAATTTTGAGAAGCAGCGTCTAGAAGGCTCAGTTCTCCTAGAGCTTGAGTCTCTAACGAACAAGGCAAGCCGTGAGATCATCCTCGATACAAATCACCTATCTATTTCGTCGGTCAAGCTTGACTCGGCCGACTCAGAGTGGGCTATTAAAGATCGAGTTGAGCCTTATGGTGCACCGCTTCATGTCTCTGTACCAAATGGTGTGTCTCAGGGTGACGTTGTAAAGCTGGATATTTCCCTAGAGACTACTGAGAGTTGCGTTGGTTTGCAATGGATGACCCCAGCTCAGACTGGTAACAAGAAGCACCCATATGTATACTCCCAGTGCCAAGCTATTCTAGCCCGATCTATCTTCCCTTGTCAAGATACTCCGGATGTCAAGTCAACATTTACTTTCAATATCACCTCGCCGCTACCGGTAGTTGCTAGCGGAGTGCCTGTACCTTCAGATAATAAGGGGGATGGCGACAAGCTGTTCCGCTTTGAGCAAAAGGTCCCTATCCCCTCGTACTTATTTGCCCTAGCTTCAGGAGATCTCGCAACCGCACGCATTGGGAAACGATCTGTCGTTACGACTGGCCCCGAGGCACTCGAAGGCGCAAAATGGGAACTCGAAGCGGATATGGACAAGTTCCTCGAAGTAGCAGAGAAGCTGATCTTCGAATACCAATGGGGAGAGTATAACGTATTAGTGCTACCCCCGAGTTTCGCTTACGGAGGTAAGATTCCTAGTGACTTCTTAGGTTAGGTAGTCTTGGAATCTCGCTAACATATACTTATAGGGATGGAGAATCCCATCTTCACTTTTGCTACGCCCACTATCATCAGTGGAGACCGCCAGAATGTTGATGTAATCGCACACGAGTTGAGTCATAGTTGGAGTGGTAATCTCGTAGGCTGCGCATCCTGGGAACACTTGTAGGTTTCCTTGCCGAAGACTGTTTCGCGATGTGGTGCTAAACGGTTGTAGTTGGCTGAATGAAGGATGGACGACCTACCTTGAGCGACGTATTGGCGCGGCCGTTCATGGTGAACCCCAATTCGACTTCTCAGCTATTATCGGCTGGAAGGCACTCGGTATGTGATTCGACGTATGCCTTTTTGTTCACCGCTAACGGGTTTATAGAGGACTCTGTCGCATTGTTCGGGCCTGACCATGAGTTTACCAAACTCATTATCAACCATAAGGGGGTGGATCCTGAGGATGCTTTCAGTACGATTCCATACGAGAAAGGCTTTCATTTCCTCTACTACCTTGACCGATTGGTCGGAAGGGAACATTTCGACAAGTTCATTCCTCATTACTTCAAGACGTGGGCTAATAAGTCCCTGGATTCTTTTGAGTTCAAGAAGACTTTCCTGGATTTCTTTGAGAGCTATGGCAATTCGGAGATTAAGGAAAAGATTGCCACTATCCCTTGGGATGAGAAGTTCTATAAGCCAGGCTTGCCGCCAAAGCCTGAATTCAACACGGCTTATGTGGACAGCTGCCTTGCGCTGGCTGAGAAATGGAAGAATGAGGTAAGTGGCTTTGCCTTGCCTAACACTTAGTCCACAATCTTGTTGCTTAAAAACTCACAATCTACAGGATTACCAACCAACCAGTGAAGATATCCAATCATTTACGGCTAATCAGACACTTGTCTTCTTGCAAGCGGTACAAAGCTTTTCGAAGCCTCTGAGTGTCGAGAGGTCGCATCTCTTGGGGACTACTTATAATATTAGTTCCTCAAAGAATGTCGAGTTGAAATCGGCGTATTACCTAATCGCTCTCCAGGCTGGAGATAAACAAGAGCTATCTGGAATAGTTGACCTCCTCGGCTCCGTCGGACGCATGAAGTTCGTGAGACCTTTGTACAGGAAACTGAATGAGCTAGATAGGGACTTGGCTGTTAAGACGTTTAAGGAGAACAAAGACTTCTATCCGTCCACCACTAAGGGTCAATTAGAGAAGGATTTAGGTCTGAAATAGATAGACTCGATAGTTTTATGTGGCCTTTGGAGCTTGATCATCTGCGTCATAAATAAAAAGTCACATGCATTTTCAAATTCTCTCCGACTTTGGTGATATAGTAGACCTAACCATTTCTATAGGGTTTAGTTTAGTATATAAGGTACCTAAGACTAATAGGGGGAAGAGTGCTAAACTTAATCCTTAGGTATCAGTTGATCACAACTGGTTCAAAGGCGAGGCAGCTGACAAGTACATAGTACAACTGACTCTTTTGTAATAGGTCAGCATCTAATCTTAGCTAATGAGTTTAATCATACCGACACGTGAATCTCTTGGCATTTGCCCCATAGTTATCTCTTTATGGGACGAATGAGAAGTCGGCGGTCGCGAATCGCGTTCCCGATTAACCATTTACAACCATTTACTTGTTAACAAGTTGTTGACTGATCCCACCAACCAAAATTCAATAACCATCTCCGCGACAACGCCCGACATTCTGCGATAGACTCTTGCTGCGAAGAAGAAAAGCCTTACATACTACTACACTCACACCTCTGCATCTCACGATCTGGCCGTCCCACTATACACATTCCACGGCAACCCGCAGCCGCTTGGCTGCTTTTGGCGATCTGCTCCCTGCATTCACGACTCCACCGTCGCCATCCAGTACTAAGTGCTTTTACGGGAGCTACGGATTGAGTTTCGCGGCCGTCTCCGTGTAATAAAGGGGAGAATGAATAGTTAGGATTGTTATTAAGCTAGGATCTGTTAAAAATTATAGGGCTGGGCAAATTTAGTTATCCGACTGCCATCTTTCAAAAATCAGTGAGGGGCTTCGAGAGTCTTTGTGACGCGAGGTCTACACCAAACGTCCCCACTAAAGGCCATCGTTGCGCGCTCTGTCTGTCGGATGCCTCGACTCTACTTCATACTTGGTGAATAGCTGTAGTGGACAGGAGGGTATCTCCTTCAACTAGCAACTATGGCTCCCGCTGGTGGAGGAAACATTAAGGTGGTGGTGAGATGTCGGCCCTTTAACAGTAGAGGTACGGTTGTGACTATTTGCTAGGTTGATAAGACTTAGATAACTCTGTTAGGCTTTTGCGCTTGGACTGGCTGGATGCTAACTTAGTATAGAAATCGACCGTGGGTCAAAATGTATTGTTGAGATGAAAGGCAACCAAACGGTTCTGACACCACCCGGCGAACCTGCTCATGGCCCCAAAGGATCTAAAGATAACTCGCTGAAGACGTTCGCCTTTGACAAGTCGTATTGGTCCTTTAACAAAAGTGACCCAAACTACGCAGGCCAAGAAAGCTTACATGGCGATCTTGGAAAACCACTTTTGGACAATGCGTTTCAAGGATACAACAACTGTATCTTTGCTTACGGACAGACGGGTTCTGGTAAGTCATATTCCATGATGGGATATGGCAAAGAGGCCGGTATTATACCCCACATCTGCCAGGATATGTTTAGGAGAATCGAAGAACTGCAGAAAGACAAGACGACACGGTGTACTGTAGAAGTGTCGTATCTCGAGATTTATAATGAAAGGGTGCGGGATTTGTTAAACCCATCCACAAAAGGGAACCTGAAGGTCCGAGAACATCCCTCAACTGGTCCTTACGTAGAGGATCTCGCCAAGTTGGTGGTCAGCAGCTTTCAGGAGATCGAACATCTTATGGACGAAGGCAACAAGGCAAGAACAGTTGCTGCGACAAATATGAATGAAACATCCAGTAGGAGTCACGCCGTGTTCACGCTCATGCTCACACAAAAGAAGTACGATGCCGAGACGAAAATGGAGATGGAGAAGCAAGCAAAAATTAGCTTGGTCGATTTAGCTGGTTCGGAGAGAGCAACGTCAACTGGTGCTACTGGTGCTCGACTGAAGGAAGGTGCTGAGATCAATAGGTCCCTCTCGACGCTTGGTCGTGTGATAGCAGCATTAGCCGACCTCTCAACGGGGAAAAAGAAGAAAGGACCGGGAGGAACCGTCCCATATCGAGATAGTGTTCTAACGTGGCTTCTAAAAGATTCGCTCGGTGGAAACAGTATGACCGCTATGATTGCGGCAATTAGCCCGGCTGATATTAACTACGACGAAACTCTAAGTACTCTACGATATGCCGACTCTGCTAAGCGAATCAAGAACCATGCTGTTGTTAATGAAGATGCGAATGCTCGCATGATTAGAGAACTGAAGGAAGAGTTAGCAGTACTGCGAAGCAAATTGGGAGGCGGTAGTGGTGGCTCCGGCGGCCCTGCCGTTCCCCCAGAAGAAATCTATGCTGAAGGTACACCTCTAGAGAAACAGATCGTCAGCATTACGCAATCCGATGGTTCTGTCAAGAAGGTATCAAAGGCAGAAATCGCTGAACAGCTGAGCCAAAGCGAGAAGTTGTTGACCGATCTCAACCAAACTTGGGAAGAGAAACTCCAGAAGACGGAAGAAATCCACAAGGAGCGAGAGGCTGCTCTTGAAGAACTCGGTATCAGCATTGAAAAGGGGTTTGTGGGACTACACACTCCCAAGAAGATGCCTCACTTGGTCAACTTATCTGATGACCCTCTTCTCGCGGAATGTCTGGTCTATAACCTCAAGCCGGGCAGGACGACGGTAGGAAATGTGGAATCGAATTCTGAGCATCAGGCAAATATCCGTCTCAACGGCACTCGAATTCTTCATGAGCACTGTTACTTCGACAATTCTTCAGACGGCACTGTTACAATAACACCAAGCGAAGGTGCATCTATCATGGTTAACGGAAAGCGCATTACAGAGACGGCAAGATTGCATTCTGGCTTCCGTGTCATTTTGGGTGACTTTCATATATTCAGATTCAATCATCCTATGGAGGCTCGTGCAGAAAGGGACGAGAACCGACAAAGTCTACTTCGGCAGTCCGTTACCGTAAGCCAGTTACGAGATCTGGAACGTACATCTCCATCCCCGCGGCCGGGTCATGAACGATCCTTCAGTAAAGCTGGTTCCGAATTACCTGACAGTCGCCCAGACTCACCCGCTCCGTATCGAAGCGAGCGTGATACAGATTGGTCCTTTGCACGACGAGAAGCCGCGGGTGCCATCCTCGGAACAGATAAGAACCTTCAAAGTTTGACAGACGAGGAGCTTAATGCGTTGTTCGAAGACGTGCAGCGGGCTAGAGCCGAGCGTGTCAATGATCGCGAAGGCGATGAAGATTCAGAATCTAACACTTCCTATCCTATTAGGGAGAAGTATATGTCGACTGGCACAATTGACAATCTCTCGTTGGATACGGCGCTTACGATGCCGTCTACTCCGAAGGCCGGTGAAGGAGACGATCGACTTAAGGAAATGCGAGATAGCATGCAAAATCAGCTAGAGAAGCAGAAAGACGAATACCAAGGGCAACTTAAGAGCGCCGGCGTGGCTAATGTTGAAGTTGAGGAGATTAAAAAAGAGAAAGCTAGGATGGAAGAGACTCTGGTCCAGCTAAAAGCTGACATGCAAAAGCAATTGGAAACCCAAAAGCAGCAGTTCGAGGCTAAGATTGAAAAGCTCGATCCCTTGAAGAGACCCAAGGCAAAACCAAAATTAACTGAAGAGGAGATTGAGAGGGCTAAAAAGACCATTGCGCACTGGAGAAGCCGGCATTACGTGCAGATGGCCGAAGCTGTCCTACAATATGCGACTACCCTCAAGGAGGCACAGATTATGAGTGAGGAACTGGGAGAGAACGTTGTCTTCCAATTCACGGTTGTGGATATCGGTCACGCGCGCTGTTCCTCCTATGATATGGTACTGAACGATGTACCAAGCGAGGGTGAAGACCCGGCTCTTGACGAAGCTCAAAAGCCGTGCGTAGGAGTCCGCGTTGTCGACTACAAGAACACCGTCGTCCATCTTTGGAGCTTAGAAAAACTCCATGACCGCGTGAGGCAGATGCGGCAAATGCATCAATATCTTGACCAGCCGGAGTACTCCCAACATTTCAAGCTAGACAATCCCTTTGTTGAGACTTGCATGCCCGAGTATTCTCTCGTCGGCGAGGTCGATGTCCCTCTCCGAGCTGTCTTTGATAGCCGAGTCCAGGATTTCACCTTGGACGTCCTATCGCCTCATACTTCTCATGCCATTGGCATTATTAAAGTATCTCTGGAACCTTCTAGCGCCCGAGCTCCGTCGAGTACTTTAAAATACAATGTTGTTATGCACGACATGATTGGCTTTGCCGAGCGAGAGGGAACTGACGTACACGCGCAGTTGTTCATCCCCGGTGTCTCAGATAGCGTCACTACAACTCAAATGATCAAGGATTTCGACGAAGGCCCTATACGATTCGACAGTGTCCATAGCATGAGCGTTCCATTGTTTGGGTCTCGAGACGTCAATCTTAGGATTGCAATTTTCGCTAAGGTTTCTACGATGCACCTCGACAAGTTGTTGAGTTGGGATGAGATGCGTGACGCCACTCCCAATCCCGAGCACGATTCTCCAGGCGCTCGAATAAACGAGACGCAGTTCTACACTGAAGAGAAGCACGATATACTTGCCCGGGTCCAGATCCTCGAACTTAACGAGAACGGAGAGTATGTTCCTGTGGAGGTCACGCAAACAAGCGAGCTCGATACTGGTACTTTTCAATTGCACCAAGGTCTTCAGAGACGGGTGGCGATCAGCCTCTCACATAGCTCGGGAGATACGTTGCCATGGGAGGATATCATTTCGGTCCGCATTGGCAAGATCCAGCTTGTCGACCACGCCGGCAAAAATCCTGATATGGGATCACCTGCGCCCGATATCCCCTTAAAACTGAGCGCGAAACCCTATCGCCGCCAAAATGCAAATGGCACGCGAGGCATGGCTATTACAGGGCAATGGGATTCCAGCTTACACAATTCTCTTTTGCTTGATCGCACGACAGCAGACAAATACAAAGTGCAGATGACCCTGTCTTGGGATATAACTGCTGACAATCTTGCCGAGCCAATGAAGTTCTCAACGAATGTTTACTGCCAGATTTTGGGTAGGACGTTCGTCCGGCAGACGTCAATGCTATCGGCTCTATTCCAGCATGTTCGGATCGTGCATTCTTCTACGGCCATCTTCACCTTAGGTATGCGACCGGCGCCTATTAAACGGGTCGGCGATCTATGGAGGATGAACAGTTTGCATAGCTATGTAAAAGGCGAAGAGAATTTGAGCAACTGGGGCCCGAGGGGAGTTTCATTAATAGGCGATTATATTACTGCACGGAAGAAAAAGAGACGTATTACTGAAATTGCGGCAGCCCAGTTGTTCCTCAAGAAGATTGGTCTACCTGAGCCAAGGAACAAGCCTGCCGAAGATGAGGATAATTCTGATGATGATATTTCCCCCGAGCTCCAGAACCATGACGATGATCAGGATTCGATCAACGCACTCCTTAACGATACCCCAGAGACATCCCGGCCGTCCACGCCAAAGCAGCCAGAGTCGATCGAAGGCGACAAGGTAGACCAGCCCTTGGAACAGCCTGAGCAACCTTCTGAGCAGCCACCTGTACAACCCCAAGAACCAGAATACAACGAGCATGAAGCCCTTATCCTCAATAAATGCATAAAGCTCTGGTCGCGACATCCGGATCCTACGGCCCAAATCCTCGGCCCAGCAAATACGGCACCTCCCTCAGATGGCGTCGCACCTGAGTCCGTGACACCGCCTAGGTTGATCTCCACCATCATCCGAGTTCCGAAAAACCCGAAGGTCCTAAAAGGAGGCTATCTTTTAGTTCCTAATAATGATTACAGCAAATGGGTCAAGAGATTTGTAGAGCTCCGAAGACCTTATCTCCATATTCATGACGTTGGCGACGGTGACGAGGTGGCGATCGTTAGTCTTCGCAATTCCAGGGTTGATAGCCAGCCAGAGATTCTATCACTATTCAATGGTCACGATGACGAACCAGATGGGTTAACTCCAACAAATGACAATGCTCGGGAGAACTTCCAGCCGGGCCATCATCGAACGCCGTCAGGTCGGACCGTTTCAACTGTTTGGTCTGGGAATTCCAGGTCTTCAGGTCCTAGTCTTGGCGGCTTAAACGAACGTCTGCAGGCGGGCGTTTTTGCTGTTTATGGGACAGACAACACGTGGCTGTTTGCAGCTCGCAATGAGCGCGAGAAACTTGACTGGATCTCTCGAATTGATCAAAGCTACTTCTCTGGTAGCGCGAGCATCAGCATGAGCGGTAGTGGTGCAGTGAGCCCGCAACCGAGAAACTACACCCTCGGCGCCGATTGAGACATCTAATACCCTATCATAAATCAAACATCAAACCGGCTAGTTAGTCTGGCCCGTTTAGGAAGCTATGAGTTACGACTGCCTTCGATTAGCATAATGAAAGCATATATTGGTTGGGATAGTTGAAAACAGACGGCGTTGCTCTTTCTATTTGTTTTAGAATACCCTCTGTCGTATCGCCAGACAGAGAGAACTCTGTACTACTTAGATTATACCCTCAGAGTTTTCGAATTCGCGGGAAAGGGCCAAAATGCAGGTGTGAGCGTGCGCGCGGAGGTTAGGATGGGTGAAAGGAGCGGAGCGATTTTTTTTTCCTTTTATCGTAGGAACGATTTTCTATTCTGGAATCGAAAGGGGGGGGCGCGGTATTGATACCATCAAGGGAGGTCGTTCATAATTGGATTGGAGGTAAGTCATACTATATACTCTGTATGGCTGCCGTAGTGGAGAGAATTCGAAGTTTTCGGGCTTTTTTTTCCAGTAGTAGTCATTGCTATATAGAACTATCAGGATACAAAGAGCTTGAACGCCGGTAGAATACTGGCATACAAAAGTATATTAGAGAGCATAGACACGTTTATAGCTAATACATATATATTCACGAAGGGTACCTAGTGAAATGGTTCGTGATGTTTGATAAAATGTAGATGAAGTGTATTATTAAATAGTATGTAGATGACTTAGCGTAATTGAAATTCACTATACATACCTATCTAGTGTCTAAGGTGAGTTGATATGTTCGTGATCCAGGCTACGGGCATCGACAGTAGCAATCTAACCAGCCGCCCCAAAGGGGAGGAGGGACCTAACACCGCGAGAAAAATCTGCACTGTTGCATCTTGGTTTCGATGATCTCGACTAGCTCCTCGAAGGACTTGAACCGAAACCGGATATTTGGTCCTTCAACCATGCCCGGATATGAAAAGTGAATAGTCGGCGTCCAGACGGCCCTATTTAGGAGCGTGCCGTCCTCCCGGTATATTTCGCAGTGGAAGTATTTCTTCCAGGCTCCCAATGCCTGAGCGGCGTTTCTGACACTTTCGTCGAGATATGCGGTGTCCCTGTATTGAGTTTCACGTACGACGACCTTTAGAACGGTGACAACTAGGACCAGGGTTTCCAGACGGTCTATCTCTACGGGTGTGTCTGCGAACGCTACGTACTCGCTCGGCCAGATGCTGATGAGACGGCACTCGCAGGTGCAGTGGCAGCCGGGGAGCATGCGGGTAAATTGGGGCTTGGCGTAGAGCCATTGCTCGTGAAGTTCCTTCTCTGTGGGTGTATACCCTGCTCTGGAGATGGAAGGCATGTTGGTTTGTTGTGTCTTGCCTTTTCTATGATATAGATATTTCTCTTGTTGGTGTTGTTTGAGGGTAAGGAGAACTCGGTGATGAATGGGGAAAGGAGGAATCTGGGGGTGAAATGGGGAGATGTTATATATTTGACCATTGCGTTGTAGAGTAAGGAATCACTTGCTACTATTCTTGTGACTGGTAGGTATATTAGTCCAATACCAACGATATGGTGATCGAGGCCCTTGATTCGTGGTAAACTAATAGTCTCTAACTCACAATAATTATATAAAAACGGTGAATGATAGGCCTACCAAGTGAATCGCTATGAAACTATCCTCTGGTATCCTTCAGTAATATAGAGTCAAGGCTCACGCATGGGGCTCACGCATGTTGATATAGGCTGCTTGAGTACAAGTGCTTAAATTGACGTGTCACATTAGAATCCATCTAGTTCCTAATATCTGTTGTCAAAGTACTATTATCATTATTATTATTATCAGCGAACCAACCATTGCACTTATGCCTCATTAAGTGGAATCCAGTCCTTCTAAGTATATCAGAGTTTGAGTAATCATAAGCTCGTTTCGTTTCGTTTCGTTTCGTAACAGCCATGAAGATATATGCCTCAGCATAATATCCCTAAGATCCAGCTTCGTTGTGAGAATGAGACAACATCAAGTAGGATAGGTACCTAACTAGAATCTCAATCATGCCTCCTTCTCTATGTCGCTGCCACTTTTCGTAGGCTTGACGTGGGAGTGGTTTTTCTCATTAACATAGACGTCCTCGTCTTTACCTTCAAACAACACTTCTTGGTTGATGATAGCTTTTACGTGGTGAATAAACACGAAGATCCACATCGCAACTAGCATTAGAGTCATTGCGCTGCCAACTCCCATAATCCCTCGACTTTGTAGGTTCTTGCCGATAGCAATAATCGTAATCGTAAACCCAACGTTTGGGAATACATAGGCGTACCAATTCAGGTGGAACGTAAGCTGCTTTCTGATGGCAAGGTTAGCCACTACAGAGATACAGAAGAACCATAAACTAAGCGACCAGAGGAATATGCTTGTGGTAGTTGCTAGCACTCGTAGAATCTGGATAGTGATAGAGTCGGCGCCGAGGTAATTGTAGTGCTGTGGGAAGTCATTCGCAAGGCCGATGATAGCGAGGCCGGTGAATGAAGGTGGCCCAACCGCTATGAACATGCCGGGTCGTGAGTTAGGCGATGGAAATCCCCACTGTATCATCCGTCGTACATAGCTGGCCTATTCTGCGTTAATAATTCCTCTAAGAAGCTCAGATCCCTTACGAATGTTCTGTAATTAAACCGAACGAAGAGAACTTTATATAAAAAGAATGAGATGTCAATACGTACTGTAAATCGATTAGTATCTGCGCATAATGAGGAATATAAGGTTAGAGACAACACGCACCATACATCATGATTGATACGCACATCCCGAGACCTTGAGCAGTTAGGCCGGCAACTATCATAGGGACGGCCTCATTTGGCGGTTGTAAAGCGGCGCCCGACGAGGCAACGGTACCAGATAACATAAAGGGGAATATAGGAAGATCCCAAGCTGGAGTCATATCTTGAATTTTCAAGAGAGGTGAGGTGAAGAGTAGAGAATACTGGCCAACCGCGATTGCAAATGTGATCAAGAAATATATCCAGAATAAGATCCTATATGCTGTGACAAGCCATGGTCCACAGGCGGGAATTCCATAGCGAGCAATACCGGCGATGATAGATGCTACGCTAAGGGTCGATGTTCCAAGGAATAGCGCCTCAGTTGGATGGGTAATTGAGGCCTTTAGAGTACCAGGGAACTTGACGAAGCGATAAGTAATGGCGGCCGTGACAAGTGTGAAAGCGATAAGGTCAAATATATAAACTATTTTCCCGATCGTCTGAAGGCCCGGGAACGTAAAGCCCTGAGTTTCTTCTGCTAATAGTAAAGCAAGGCCTCCGGTGGACATGGGGAATGTGTAATTAGCCCAGGTGAAGTGCTCAAGTCTGGCGAGGAAATCGCTCACGACGCCATAACGTCGACCCTTTCGCGAGTCTCCGTTCTCCTGGGCATCTTCATAGCTGCTAGATGAGGAACTTCCCTGCTCCTCCACCATTTCGCCTAAAAGGGTTCTCCCCTTGAGCGAATTGAGGTTATCGCGATGGACTTTACAAAGTATGGCGGTGAGATTGCGAGGTGGTGTGATTAATCGGTGTTAGTAAGTAATGCAGAACAAAGTTTGGATTTTCGAATTTAAGATTTGGGGGGGTTGTGCAAGTTGGGCTTCCAAGTTAGTCAAGGATGTATAGATCGATGTACAAGGCGGTATATCTACCTCATACGTGGACACGTGGAGTGGTCGTACAGGTGAGATTAGTCATTGTGGTCTCACGTTTGCAGGTTTGTTAAACCAATTATGTACTTGATTTAAGCTTTCGCCGCTCCTACTCTAGGAATAATGTAATCCATTTGCTGATTGCTGGGTCTCGATCTAGGCTAACCTCTTGCTTCAAACATTATCTTTTAAAGAAAGAGCGTTGATGTGGTTGCTTTTACTTACAATTTTGCTGTCCATTTGCTTTTTATTTTACTTTAGTAGGAGCGGACAACAGTGACGCGCTAATAATTGCAGGCGCTAGCAACGGTCTAGTGGATTCTACACGGGTATAACCGTCGTACTAAAACCTTCACCCCTTCACCCCTTCACCCCTTCACCCCTTCACCCCTTCACCCCTTCACCCCTTCACCCCTTCACCCCTTCACCCCTTCACCAACCCGCATATGGTTTAATGCATCACATCATTCAGTCAGCATCACTAGCGAATAGTTTGGCCTTATTATAGGGGAAAGTTGTGTATGTACTGCACAAAAGCTATATACAGTTTGAATCTTTAGTACAGGAGTTTTTGATCGAGGAAAAAAGAGCGTCTACGGTCTGAACAGCCAGGTTCCTTTATTTACAATCGACCAGTGCCACTTAGCTCGCTTAGCCCATTTAGATAGACAACAAACAGAGCTGAGCTTCACATTGTCCCACTAGCTGCACCACCAAGTCGGACGCAAACGCCATCATAGCCCATGCTAGCCGCTTAGAACTGGGGGCTGGCGTTCTTGAGGAGCTCCTCGAAGTAGGGCTGGTTCCACTCACCGGCTTCGGGAGAGGGCTTGTAGGCATCGGGCTTTCCGCAGAAAGAGTCGTAACGGGTAGCACTCTCGTCGCTAGTACCGTCAGACTCACCACCGGGCTTACCCCAGACGAAGGCATCAGCCAGCTCGAGGCCAGTGTCAGCAGTCGGGCGGACACCGAAACCAGCACCCTTAACGTTGCACCAGTCACCCCACTCCTCACGGAGGCCAGTAACGGCGTTACGGCCAGTATCGACGATGGCGTGCTCGGGGAAGCCAGCCGTCTTAAGGGCAGCCGAGAACTTGGTGACGTATGTCTTCTCGTTCTGGCACGAGTTGTACTTGGCGTCGGACGCGTCCGAGAACTCACCGGGCTCCTCGTCCCAAGCGTTCCACCCAGCAATGTTGGTGGCGTAACCACGAACCTGCTTGGGGCTGCCGGCGGCCTTGTAAACCTTGGCAAGACCCTCAGCACCGGGCTTGAGGTTGGCGTCCCAGCCGAGCCAGCCACCGTGACCAGCGTCGATGTACATAACGACGTTGGGAAGGTTGAGGCTCTTAAGGGCGTACGCGACACCCTCTTCGTAAGAGGTCTTGCTCTCCTGGCAAGTGCTGAGGTCGGCGTTGGTGACCAAGTTAGGGAGAGAGTCGGGCTCGATCAGAAGAGCGAAAGCCGAGTTGGGGTTAGCCTTGATCTTCTCGACGATGGCTACAGTAATATTAGTTTGGAGTCCTCGCCCCAAATGGGTGCTAGTATCAACTCACGGTCGATGTATTCAGTCTTGTATCGGTCGAGCTCGTTGTACTTGAGCTCACCGTTGGAGGCCTTGGCAGCACAGTCACGGCCGGGCAAGTCGTAGATGACAAGACCAAGGATATCCTCGCAAGGAAGGTCCGCGACGGCGGGGTCGAACTTGGCAATGTTGGCGATGTTGTCGCTATATTCCTTGTTAGCTGCTAATACTAGATACTTGAACTAGCGTTTTCTTAGACTTACAGCCATAAGAAGCTACCGACGTCGGCAACCTTTTCCGCCGAAGACTTCAAGGACGCATCGGTCATCTGCTCAACGGCCTTCTTGACTTCCTCACGGTAGAAGGTGTTGGCGTGCAGCTTGTACTTCTGGAACACATTGGTGCTGGCGTCGAGGGTGACAGCCGAGTCGCAAGCAGCAGCAGCCTTGCTAGCTGAGCGAGGTGTGGCGTTTGAGGGCGCGGCAGCAGCACCGGCGGCCAAAGCCGCAACACTAGCAGTGGTGACCTTCATATTTGATTCGACCCGGATATAACCTTTTAGATTGTAATGAGCGAGTGCGGTAAGAAGGAAATCAAGAACATATTCGAGACGGGAACCTTAAGCTTCTTATACTGGCCGTTGTGGCGGAGATGGCCATCCCAGGCCCTTAGATCCATATGTATCTCTGCTCGATGTGCATGGAGTAGCAATCAGGAACTAGGCCCGTCAAACGCGAAAGATCTCGGTAGGTCTACTCCGAATATAGACTCTACCGGTAAGCTCCTTCGTCGCGGGGGAAAATTGCGGGGTCCTGTTGGCCACCGTGAATACCACATGGCCGGACTGGATGCCTCTGGTATTTTTTCCCTACGGTGATCTTAATTTACCATCTGTATAACCACCCGTTCGGGCCTATTAAGGTTGTGTGGGGAAAAGGGACTTGGAAGCCTCAATCTATGCTACAGATTCTTGTTCATGCAGTCTTAGTTAGATCCCAGCTGGCTACTCAAGTGTTTTCCAGCGCACTCAACTCTACATGGCAACTTCGCGATCCGTGGGGGCCGGTGTATGGAGCCACTCATTGCTCGAAAATGGTAAACTACAAGCATTACAAGAGAGCTCGCCGGGATAGGTAGTACACAAAGTTACAATGAACCAAGCCTAGCGGTTTATAGTAACTTCGTTCGCGGCGACATGTATAAACGGAGAATGCCAAGATTTCCCCATATGGAACGATCTACGGCGCGATAGATTGCATCCCTATGGGAGATAATATGCAACGGGCAATGCCTGGGGAATTAAGCCAAGAGAAGTAAGGTACCACCCTACTGGCGACAGAGGCAGAAGCCTCTCTGTTTGGCTAAACTCCCTTCTTAGGTGAAACACACGCTATCATAGGTCTGCCCTGCGAAACAGAATAGAGTCCTCTCCCCATTTAGCCGCAAAGGAGGTAACGGTTTTCCATCCAGCGAATCAGAGGCCCCGGCTAAACACCCCAAGTCTGCTCCAACTCCGGGAACAGACGTCACATCTCGGCATCCAATTGGCGAGGGCCTTGGCTGCGTCGACGGAATTAGAAAAGGCGAAGGTGGCGGCGCGTTGCCGCGTGAAAGGACATTTCTGATCTGGTAAGCTGTCCCGGAACGTGACTCCGATGGGATTCCGTAACTAGAAAATGTAACGAGACTTATTGTCGAGCATATATCATAATCAACCCACCAAGCTTGCCACCTGGTAGGGTCTGCCCGATGGGAGAACCCTGGGTGTCGGTCCTTGCGGTTCACTCAACCGCGCGCGAGATTTTGTCATATCCAAAACTCCGTGTATGTTGAAGATAGACGACGATCTCGCGGCTAACCCACCAGTGCAATTTTCTATGTAGAGCCGTCGGCCGGCTGGTTTTCCTACCATGCCTAAGCGGCCTCACGAGTACGACCTGAGATATGACGCGATCCGAGGCGGTTTGAGCCCATTTATCTATCTAGAGCGTTATTCCCGCAGCAAAAGTCCTCAAACCTATAGTTTGGTCAGCATCCAAATATCCCAACATAGTCCCCGCAATCCTAAATGACAACCGGAACTACGAACTCCTAGAGGTCTTTGGAATATACTCCTCAGCAACGATGCCATCAATTTATTATACTTATCCAATCTTCTTCAGTTTCTTATACCGGTACGGTAGTCATGAGACAATGCCAATAAATTCTAGAATTGAACTTTGAGCCGGAATTATAAAAGCACGAAATAGCTATATTGCCTAGAAATTGAGCCGCTACTTATTACAAACGGAAACCGAAGCCTATAGTATTTTTATGCAGAGTTTAAATAGGGTATATACTCCAAGTTCGCTCCCGCACTATTTCGTGTTCTCTATTGTCACATCAAGGGATCTAGCCGAGTCGAAAGAGGCGATCGGTATATACCAGGTACATTGCAATCTGAAGGGTCTTGTATGCCGGAGCAAGGGGAATTATGCACAGGTAAGACAATATAAGAAGAGGCTGTGATTGGCCAAGTCATAAGGGGGTTAGAGGATAACGTGGCCTAAATTTTGAGGCGAAATAGTACCGTCCAATAACGTGTGACCGACAAAGTGGACGATACTTCGGATTCCAATATCTTCACTTTCCTCAGTTTATGTACTAGATATAAATGCATCAATTAGAAAAAACACCAAAAATCGCCTAGAGGAGGTATATCTTATACTTACACGGCGTTGTTGTCGCCAACACTATCTAGATTAAGACACGTTACAAGAAATAATTCCAAGGACGAGGGACCAATTTTAAAGATAGATAAGTATAAAGGCATTTCACTCACGCAGCGCTAATAAATATAGCTATCTGGCATAGTAAAGACTATTCGACTATGTTTACTAACTTAGACTGGCAATTATACGATACGTTGAACTCTGGCTGAGTTTTTAAAAGTGAGGCAAGTATATAAATTCCAAGCCCATTTTATACAAGAGACAAGAGCTATATGAATAAAAGCGACAACCAGCTATAGCGACATATATAGCAGTAAAATTATAAAAAAAATTGAGTGACAGTAGTAAAGAAGTATAAAGACGCGGCACGAATACTAATGAAGCTCTTGAATATAGTAGACATAGGTAATCAACCCCTTATACACTTGTAAACATGTATTTGTACATTATATAGATCGTGATACTAATTAAGAGTTGGATTATGAGCACTACTACATATAATCCGTGAGATAGTCTCGTTCAATAGTTTTTAGGAGTTACATATCCGTTAACTAGCAGATAAAAGTGGCGAACAGAATATCATCAAGATTTGTTAAGTGGTATAATATTGCTAGCAACACCATTTGTTAGGTCCTCTATCAATACGCTTCTACTTGCCTAGGTTACGCATCTATATGTTACCCACAAAGGCCAAATCCACCAAGTTAAATCCAGCGCTGATTTCTATGCCTATCAACGCTAACCCTTATAATCGATACCGCTCTACTGTTCCCCTGCCTTTTCTCGTGACATGAAGTCCCCCATTATATTAGTTGAAAACCGGAACGCCGCCTTCTCCTCTAGAGTAAGCCTGGGCGATCCTCTTCCCAACTGATTCGCCACTCCAATATGCACCAGTGGCTGTCCCTAGGGCCACGAAAGGTGCCGTGTGTTCACCAGCCAGCCAGAGACCTCGGCTTGGAATGCCCTTTCTCATGGTTTGTATGTCCACATCACCTTCCTCGAGACCTACCTGAAAATTGCTGTAACTGCCGTTGCCTGCAAGGTCGTCGTTGAGCCACTCAGTTGCGTAGCAGCCTATCGGCTGGCAGTCCGGAGAGTTCTCGTCATAATACGGGAGACGTGAATAATACGGCTTGAACCAATCAATTAGGAACGCGTCCTGCTTCTCCTTCGAGGGAAGTTTTGCTAGCTCGCTAGTGATGAATTTTGACTGATCACCGTAGAAATAATAAAGAAGTGTCGGATGAGCCGCAGAGGGATCCAGAGAAGCCAATTCGACGAATTCTTGATTCCACTTGTGTGGATTCGACTCGGTCGCATAGTTTGGGGCAAGCATTTGGCAGAACCCCTGAACTGTACTATCCTTGGGCTGAGCGGAGACCCAGAATGCTTTCGGGAAGCTGATATAGGTCTGCACAAATGTCAAAATCGGATAAATACATATATACGATGAGGAATTACCTTCTCAAGACAGCCATATCCTATATTTTGGATAGCTTTGGCCAATCTTGACGGAAGAGCTGGCTCAAAGGCATCCGAGTGCTGTTTTAACCAGCCGAGCGGTGCAGTAAGAACGACTTCATCAAATTCCAGATTTTCCCCGTTCTCAGTGTGGACTTTTAACAATCCACCGTCATCGTTGGTAGTCTGTATTTTATTGACGATCGTCTCGTATTTGATCTTTGCTCCTTCAACAGCTGGCTTTGCGACAAGTTTGAGAATCTTCTCATAGGTATCCGCGACAAACAGATTCTCTGTAACTTGTCAGCATTTACGAAGGGCTATAGTAAAGTCGGATTTTCTTTTGTCAGCTCACCGCCATCTATACACTCTTCCAACCAGAAGAACTTCAAGCTTTGCGTGAAAATGTGGCTTCCCACAAATGCTCCCCACTGGCCCGCAAGCTGATACACAATATTTCTCTTCTTCTCGAAGTTTGCATCGCTGTCTGGTATCCTTTTGGGGACCTCCCTCTGGAAGAAGTCCCAGAGACTTTCATCGGGACTTATCGTGGCAGAATTCTTATTGCTATAGGCAAACGCATCTCCCACGGCGTCCCACATAATCGTCGAGTAGACCATGGCGTCCGACAGAGGGACCTGTTTGCCATCCTCATCAAAGACGGAACTTTTTTCTTCCCACTTTCCAACCACAGTCTTGGTTTCTTTGGCAAGATCTAAGATGGGATTTTCGTTAGTACCATGGATCCAATTGGGTCCTGCATCTACTTTATGTCCCGATGGCAAGGTCGACTGGTGTACACGACCCCCTAGTCGATTTCGGCCCTCGATCAAAGTTACTTCGAACCCATGCCGAAGGAGGATATCAGTGCAACGCAGCCCAGCCAAACCCGCACCAATGACCGCGATATGAGGCTTGCGGCCGGAACTCCGCGCTCGTCGCTATTAAAAGTGAGTCTAGGGCTAGATAATAGGGAACACTCATCTGAGTACTAGCACTATGAGGAGACTGGGCCGCATCTAGCCAATTTGGTACATAATTATCACCGATGGGTGCCTCGCTCACATGATAAACCCAAGAGCTTCACTAGGGTCGGATTGTACCTCTCCTATCCTCTGCTCTAAGCTTGGTGTCTCCGAGACGTCTCCAGTCATCTCTACGATACTGTACTGGCGACAGGACTTGAGGTCTCTCCAGACTCGTGAGAAGCTTCGTTGGGAAACGCTAGTGAAAGAGATCGAGTAAGCATCCATACTTTGTTTAGGTCTTAGCTTGTTTGTTCGCTTGAGGAACACTATAGAGTATCAAAGTAAAATGTAGGGTGAGTTAATATAGGTAGGGAAAGTATTTGAGCAAAGTCTATCATGGAAGGATAAAAAGGGGGTTGAAGAGGTTGAGAGATGTGAGCAAACACCACAGTTGAGATAGAAGAATGGGTCAGAAATATAGTGGAAATGTGGATAAAGTTATACAAGACAGGTACGTATATGGTAGGTGAATTATGAATGATCAAAAGCCAAACAGTTTAGAAAGCGGGAGACTCCGACTAAGCAAAGCTGAAGCTACCACTAGGTGAGGATAGCTAAGGTAGTAAAGTAGGGAGGTGCCTCGCATGAGTCGGCAATTGGCTAGCCTTTGATATCTTTGTATGTATGAAATTGTACGGGTGGTACAGCAATAGACCTAAATAAACCTAGACTTGCTTGGCATGATAGGATAAAGTCTAGAGGAGGGAACAAATGGGAAGATTATACCACAACTATCATGTAAACTCCTACCACTCAGTTTGAGTTAGTAGATGCAATAGATGCCAAAGTATAGCTTAGCGCCGCATCCGTTGAGACCGTAATAGCAGGTACCTACATAGGTAATTACCTATAAGTAGGACAATGTATTGCGGTCTAATGGTATCACCTAGCCAGGTATCATCGATTGGCAGACGCTACTAACGTAGCAGAATGCTAAGAATGCTAAGAATGCCACGCTGAGAGACTAGTATATCTGATTGGCTAGTTGCTTTCATCAAGGGACCATTCAGGCACCAATTTAACTGTTTCTCTGCCGCTGCCGGGACTGTCGGAAAAGGGGAGTAAAAAGATGGGTAATGGAAGTTTGTAGGGTGGGGATGAAGGAGGTTACAGTCTTTTAGGATGCTATTCTCCGGTTGGAAAGAGATATGAAAATTGACATACCGCGATAGGATTGGAAGAAAAGTCTTAGTAGCTATCATCCAGCCACCTGGTTAGTATGAAAATTGTTTAAGGCTTGTGAGATTCGAGGAATTTAGTATGGAGAGTGCGAGTGTGTAGATACAAGTGAGGGATGTAAGATCAATTGCAAGCACATGTAAGTTTAGGTTAATTCAAGCTACTACATAGGTACCTATGTAGGTAGGTACCTATTACGAAGTAGTCGCGGGGCATTACTCTAGAATGAAGATAAGTATTTATCCCACATAGCTGACAAAAGCGAGGCCGGACTTATCGGAGTATTCGTAAGAGCCAATCGGAAGTTTTTTATTATCATAGGTCAACTTTATCCGTTACACCAGCCAATGCTCTACCAATGATAACATTAATAGGTACTTCGCCTTGTTAACAATCTTCCAATTTACAAACAATATTAAACAACTTCACTTCCACTGTGTCCAAAAATGTCAACCACACCACGCCACTCCGGAATATCAACCATACCAGAAGGCGAATGTACGGCCTTGGGTTGAGTGAATTCGTACAACGTCTCTATGCAATGTTCTCTGCCGTAGCCGGAGTGCTTCACACCACCAAACGGTGTGCCCACCACGTTCCTATGATAGTTGTTTACCCAAACCTATGAAGTGGTTAGTCTCCTGACCGGCGTGTATTTTAAGAATGCGTCGCGCTATCCGCAACTTACCATCCCGGCTTCGACCGCGCGGACGTACCGATTTGCCTTCACCTGATCTTTGGTAAAGACGATAGCGGTCAGGCCGTAGTCTACCGAGTTCGCGATGCGAACCGCATCGTCGAAAGTGTCGAATGGTGTAACGGTCACTATTTGACGCATGTTAGTTAGCCAACTAGGAAACTCCTACCGAGCACCTGGTTGAGTATTAACTTACCAATGGCACCGAACATCTCCTCTTTGGCGATCCGCATATCTTCAGTTACATCTGCAAAGAGAGTCGCAGGGATGAAGAAGCCGTCTTTGCACTCAGGATCAGAAGGCAGCTCAGCCTGCGCGACGATCCTTGCACCCTCTTTCACCCCGAGAGCGATATAATCCAGCAGACGCTGCTGTGCGACCTTGGATATCTGCGGCCCAACGTGTGTTGTGGGATTGAGGCCATTACCCATCTTGATCTTCTTCACGCCGACGGCCAACTTCTCGACAAACTTGTCGTAGATGCCACGCTGCACAAGGATGCGCGAGCTGGCAGTGCATGCCTCGCCCTTGTTAAAGAAGGCTCCTTCGAGCGTCGTGCGTACCGCGGCATCGAAATCTGCGTCTTCGAAAACTGTCATTGCGTTCTTACCCCCTAGCTCAAGCGCTACTGGCGTGATGGAATCAGCAGCAGTTCGTGCTACCGCTGCTCCAGCGGCCGTCGACCCTGTGAAAGTAACCCTTTTAACGAGTGGGTGCGACACCAAGGTCTGCGGAATCTCGGGCCCGAACCCTGGTACAGCTAGCAATACGTCTTTCGGCAAGATAGGTTCTAGGATCTCAACGATCCGAAGCACCGTCAGCGGCGCTTGCTCACCTGGCTTTAGAATAAACGTATTTCCCGCCGCAAGCGCAGGGGCTGGCTTGCTACCTGCAAAGATGGGCGGCCAATTGAAGGGCAGAATGCCGACGCACACGCCGTATGGCTCGTGGATCACAGTCGTATATAGGGGGCCCCTATCATAGAACGCGGAAGGCAACTTGTCCGCCAAGCTTCCGAAGAATCGGAACGCCCGCACGAGGACGCCGCAGTCGAATAGCTTGGCATCTAGGAAGGGCTTCCCATTCTCCATGCATATCAGGGTAGAGAGCTCGTCGAGATGCTTCGAGAGCTCGTCGGCACAGCGGAGGAGATATTCCGACCGCTGGGCGTGAGTTAAGGGCCGCCAGCGCTTTTCGAAAGCTACCTGCGAGGCGCGCACGGCTGCGTCGATGGTGGTGGGATCTCCGCCTTGGACTGTGGTGAGTACCTTGCCTGTGGCGGGATTCGTAACCGTAAATCGCCTGCTTGGATCATTGCTTGAGTAGCGGTATACGGAAAGCTCTGGAAATTGTAGGGCTGCCATTGTCTTAGTGTCTTAGGATACTATGCTTTCAATGTAGTTGTAGATACAATAGTATATTCTTTCTCTTTCTACATCCAATATATATACACTGCGACTCTTCTTCTACCTCTTCAATCCGATGAAATATATTGCGTATTGAACATCCCCCGCGTCTCGCGTGCTGTAATCTCCGCCCCCTCGCTGTAAAAGCTGCGTGTCTCCTCTTAGACGGTTTGGGATATTGGAGTTAGCGGGAAAATTGTTCGGCCTCATTAAGCGGTTTCGTCACTCCGAACTCTTCTCTGCAGCGGATTTTAACTACTATAAGTTCATCTAAAGCCGAGCACGACTGCATTTGCATCAACTAACACACCGGACTTAAAGGCCATTTATAGTCGACAACACAGCGAAACTTGGCCTATTCGGAATGAGTCGGTGGTATTGGTTCGGCTTCTACATAGTATCTCCTAAAGTGCGAAATAGACAGAGTATCTGATTGGTCTAAGTGGAGAGAGGGGTCTCTCTTATAGAGTTGAGAGTCTTCTACCTATATAATTTGCTCTAATTGACAACCTTTGAGGAATATATTAGTTATATGGAAGGAAATATACCTGGTTTACACTTTTCTAAGGACTGCAATTGGGGTTAACTAGGTTTAAGTAAAAGAGAAAGGGGAAGCTGGGTTAAGAATGCTCACACGGTTTAATAGCTTCAATTTTCAAGCATAGTTATATGAAAAATCTCCCTAAATCCAGTCCAATCCAATCCAATTAGGTACATGCAATACACTTTTTCTTCTCTAAATACCCTTAACTATAGATAATTGTATTGAGAATATAGCAAACTTCACATGATATAGCCAAGTCCCTAATAATAAGCCTTAGGTAGGTACACTCTCTATCTATGCCCGGTTACTAATCGCATCGCTGCTATTCGTACGCAATGAACCGAAGTCCGCTTTAGACATACTTCGTTATCGCTCCAGGCACATGCAATACCAGGGCTTATCAGAGGCTACCCGCGGTCCAGCACCTGTAAACGGTAGAGTCGCGGCCGATGTGACCAATAAGAAGCGATTAAATCTTTATTACGACGGATGCACTTATGCACCCCATGTTCCTCACCTCAGTCGAGCCGAGGCTTCGCTTTCCCCGGATCCACCACGCCGTCCCCCAAGCTGACGTCAAAACAAGGGACAAAGAGCCATTCTTTTCCCTTTTTTTTTTTTTCAAAATGCTAATTCATTCTTGTTGAGGTTGTATTGTCGTTGGAGCTAGAACATCGTATCTTGTAAAAATAGCATCGCCAACTGATCTCCATTCCCTTCCATTATTAGAGGCTTCTATTCTCCCTTCGTAAAACGACCTTTCTATATCCACCGCCACCATGTCCAAAACATTCACCCTCAAAGAGGTGGCTAAGCACAACACCGAAGACTCGGTGTGGTTCGTAATCGACAGCAAAGTCTACGACGTAACCGACTTCGTCGACGCCCACCCCGGCGGCGAGTCCGTCCTCCGACAGGTTGCCGGCCAAGACGCCACCGTCGCCTTTTACAACCTTCACCGGCATGAGGTCCTCACCAAGTACGAGGACCTATGCATCGGCACCCTCGAGGGTGAGAAGCCCCAGGTCGTCACCCCCAAGCCCGGCGACATCAGCACCGTCCCCTACGCCGAGCCCCTATGGCTCACGCCCCAGTTCAAGAGCCCGTACTACAACGAGAGCCACCACCGCCTGCGCAAGGCCATGCGTATCTTCAATGACACGTACATCACCCCCGAGGCCCAGGCCCGCGAGGCCGACGGCAAGTACATCAGCCAGGAGCTAGTCGACCGCATGGCGGAGAAGGGCATCCTGCACATGCGGCTGGGCCCGGGGAAGCACCTGCACGGCGTAAACCTGATGGACGGCGCAGTCAAGGGCGAAGAATTCGACTACTTCCACGACCTGATCATGTCGCAAGAAGGCGTACGATCCAACGCGCGCGGCTTCCAAGACGGACAGCTAGCCGGCATGGTCATCGGACTCCCGTGCATCATGAACTTCATGCGCGACGCGCAGCGGCGCAAAGCCATCATGGACGAGGTCCTCAGCGGCAAGAAATACATGTGCCTAGCCATCACGGAAGCCTTCGCCGGGTCCGACGTGGCCGGCCTGCGCACCACCGCCACCAAGACCCCCGACGGCAAGCACTACATCGTCAACGGCACCAAGAAATGGATCACCAACGGTGTTTTCTGCGACTACTTCGTCACCGGCGTCAGGACCGACAAGGGCCTGAGCGTGCTGCTGATCGAGCGCGGCGAGGGCGTCGAGACCAAGGCTATCAAGACTTCGTATTCGCCTGCTGCCGGAACTGCCTATATCACCTTCGACAACGTCAAGGTTCCTGTCGAGAACCTCCTCGGCGAGGAGAACAAGGGTATCTACGTTATCCTCAGCAACTTCAACCACGAGCGATGGACCATGGCCTGTGAGTCCGCCCCTAAATTCTCGTATCGTCTCAAACTGTACTGACAAATCCTCTAGGCGCCGGAATCCGAATGTGCAGAACCATCGTAGAGGAGTGTCTCAAGTGGTCGCACCAGCGCATCGTCTTCGGCAAGCGACTGATCGAACAACCGGTGATCCGACAAAAGCTCGCCAAGATGATCGCGCTCATCGAGTCGAACCGTACGTACCCTTCTCTCTTCCCCTCTCACATCTCACCCTACTAACCCCTTTCCAGAGGCCTGGCTCGAAACCATTACCTACCAAATGTGCAACATGCCCTACAAGCAGCAATCGCAGCACCTCGGCGGCCCCATCGGCCTGCTAAAGATGAGCATCACCCGCGCCGCGCACGAGATCGCCGACGAGTCCGTCCAGATCTTCGGTGGCCGTGGCCTGACCCAATCCGGCATGGGTCGCGTCATCGAGATGTTCCACCGCACCTACAAGTTCGACGCTATTTTAGGTGGTGCCGAGGAGGTCCTTGCTGACCTGGGTGTTCGCCAAGCTATGCGCCAGATGCCCAATGCCAAATTATAGGCTAACGAGCGTTTGTGGATTTGTTCGGGAGATCCAAGTTCTGATTCCGTGTCATTGAACATCGGGATTCTAGAATTGTATATATAGGTAATCAGCTAGGCACGCATGTGATATTACTATGGAAAAGACATGGGATAGTGCTGTAGCATAAGCCGCGGCGTTAGGGTAAATTTAAATTAGTGAATTTAATTTTGAAGACAATTAGGACGTATCTCACTGGCCTCAGAATGCATTAATTATTATGGTAGTATGGCGAGGCACTAGACTACATAGGCATATATGTGTTCTGATTTTACAAACAAGGGATTTAAGAACGGGCTTCATATCCTTTTTCATACCACCTTAGTCGCTTCACCTAGGTGAAGGATAAGTCCTCAAGTATAATAGTGTCTCCCAAGAAAGGTCCAAAGAGGTCCTTAAACCCAACCAAAACGCTATTATGAATGGTCATCCTCAAGCACCCCCAGCTCATTAATTGGAAAAGTAAAATGTCTCTTCTATTCCAGTAGACACTTTAGCCATTTCCAGCAGTAAATTCAAAATCCGCCCCTACACTGCCAAATCTCTTTTACTCCAACGCTATCAAGGTTGGAAGCCCTGAGTCAGCATCTGATGTGTCAAGATCTGGCGGTTCATAAGCGGTTGACGGCGACGTCCGCCATACGGCCTCGGAAGCTGAAGCTGGGGAGGATGATGATGATTCTGGCTATTGTTACTGCTGTTGGCGCCGTAAGGGTTCGTTTGATTGATATCCTTAGTCGTGCTGCCAAATGCAGGATCGTTAAAGTAACGAGCTGGATCGCCCACGGTAGTACGTGGTTGATTGTGACGTTTGGTTGTGCCACATTCCTCACAGACAACCCAGACAACTCTTTCGGATGGGCTACACCCGCGTCGAATGGTTGTCCTGCTCGTCTTGTTGGTGTTGGAAGTATCCTCACTTTTACGTGACGACTGCGATGATACTGATGGAGCTGCTGTATGTTGTCTTTCGCTAGTGACCGATGCGGCTAATGTATCAACGGGGGACCATCGTTTGCTTGGTCGATTTCCGTTCTCATTTCGGGGGTTTTGAGGTGGGGTAGGTGGTGGTTGGGGAGGAACTGAAATTCCCGGTTTCGGCTCATTATTATTATTTAATGGTTCGTGCTCTGAATGACCTTGCCTTCCGATACGGATGAATGGTACTAGGACGAGAGAAATTCCCGCAAATGCCGTGGTGGCCATGAAAGTATTGGTATATGCCTGTTCCGGGTAGGCGTCCTGCCATTCTCCATCATATGACGACCATATTGCAGTAGTAACTCCCATGCCAAGAGGAACTCCGAGGCGGCTCGTCGTTTGGAGTAGAGAGGCACCAATGGAGTGATGTTTTAGTGGGAGAGACGATAAGATATAAAGCTGTAATATTGTTAGATATTATTTCTAGGTAGTTTTGGAACTGCATACGGAGCTACTCACCGACCCAACATTCATAATCCAATCCATTCCAACAGTACTTAGCATGACTGACGGGAATATCCAGGTCAAGTAATTGCTTCCCTGTCGTAAAAATATGAGAAGTACATTGCTAGTAACGAGGGAAGTGGCGGCTACTGCTAACAACACGGTCCCAGGGACTCTATGCATAATCAGCCCAACGAGAGGACTGATTACCAAGCCCACAAGAGCCTGAGGTACCAACCGTACGGCAACCTCGAATGGCTTCAGACCCCCGAGGTCTTGCATAAATAAAGAAACCCAAAACAGCTGAGAGTAGAAAGACATAGCAGCAGCCAAAGTGCAGATGATCATCTTCACGCCACATTAGTAATGTCTTATAGTTACCTTACGTAGTTTCAGGTAGACTTTACCAAAGTTACCGTCAAGTTTTCCCAAATTGACGGAGGTATCATAGGCGTTTTCGTAACATTTTCCCAAAGGAGGAAACATCCAAGAGACAGTACACCCAAAGTCAGGAGTAGAATAACTGTCGGCGTCTTCCATGGCTCCGGGCCTTGCGGGCCGATGGATAACGCAATAGTGAAAAGGAGAAGACCTGTGACAAGTAGAAACAACCCTAGCCAGTCAAATTGCAAGAGTTTGGATTTCTCTTTGGGTACTTCGATCGACAAGATAGGAAAAGCTTCCGGCTCGGTAATGATATGAATCTCGGTTTCCTTTTCGGTTTCGGGTTCCGAGACATTCGGGACAAATACGCAAACAAGACCTGAGACTGCTGCATACAGAGCAGCTAAGGCTATAAACGGAGCTTTCCAACTGATTTCAAGAGCTAAGGCACCGGAGCCGAGACCACCGATGATTGTCGCAGCAGGTGTGCCCATCAAGAAAGAAGAAAACACTATATTCTTGCGGCGTGATGGCGTTGGGTAGACAAGGCTTAATATGCCAACGGCAATAGGAACGTTCGCCGCACAAGCGATACCAGTCAATCCAGATATGATATCCAGCACAATCCCGGTTCGCGAGAAGGATGTACATGAGACAAGTAGGCAGAACACCACCAAGCTAAGTATTAGAAGAGTTTTCCGGGGTAAAATAGGGCAAGTATCGGCGATGTAACCGAATGGAAGCAAAAATGCGCCCGTTGTTAAACTGCGAGTCAATAAGTCAAATGCTATAAAAATTACGGACTAGGAATTGAAATACCCCGAACTTGCTGTAGCCCACGCGATCTGCGCAGGTGTCATTTGCAGAGCTCCGGATATAGGACCTGCTACAACAACGACAGAACGTTGGAGGAAGACAGGTGTAGCTGCAGCAAAAGCGACAAGGGCAACAAACAGACATTCGTGGACAGCATTCTTGAAACATTCAGGCCGACTTCCCGCTGGTAAGGGAGCCAGGGCTTCTTTATTGTCATCATCCAGACAAATCTCGTGCAGGTCATCAGGGGATGCCGCCTGGGATTCGGGATCAAAACCCCAGACGTGTTTTTCGAGAGTCATTTCCAACAGTTTGAGGGTATAACCAACAAAAGGCCAGCGAGAGCAAGAAATTAAACCAAAGAGAGTGGCAACGAAAGAAAACGATTAAAACGAAAGAATTGAAGTTGGGTGATTGTACAGAGTAGTATGAAGTAGAGCGTCATTAATAGAAGACGTCTTCGAGAAATCGTATGAGAATAGATATTTGAAAGTAAAACTTTGAAGCCTAGGTATGACTTCCGTCCTCAATAGACTTCAAGAGCAATTGTATCATTCTCTCTTTCTGTAAATACTTTGGTAAGCGAGAGTGGGATGGGATCTAGGTATAAAGCAGCTTCCCTAGTTACAGCCGTTTCCTATGGTTTCGCAATCTTGCTCTGGAAAGACCGAGGGGACGCAGCTGTGTGACGTATGACATTAGAAGGCCTTCCCTTTCTCGTAGAAGTATTCCTAGACTTGAAAAGACTATTTCCTTAGGTACATGTTATATGCAAATCCAAATTCCTCAGACTAGTAACCTGCCATTCGCATATTTCAGCAAGAAAAGACTCTCTTTTCGACCATTCGTCCGATTCAAAAATCACAAGGAACCAAGATGGTTTCATTCACTCTTTTGAGTATCGTTACAGCTTCAGCTTTTGGCATTGCGCTTGCGAGACCACCTGTCAAATTCCCGAGGTCGCCATTCCCTAATATCACAGCCGCCTTCGCGGCCGGTATTGAGTGCTTTCCATTTGAGGACCCGCATTGCTGCGTTGACAGGGCAGTCTGCCAATGCATTAACGGTATATTTCGAAGCCGCTATGAAGTTGACTTCTTAACTAACATCAGAAGGGACATTCTTCGGCGTGAATGTAGTACCAGCCAATGAAAGCTCTTCGCTTTGCTTGCCCCCGGGAAATGTAACTTATGGACAAGATATGGGAAATATCCCTGGGTTCTGCTGTTAGACAGGGGTGAGCTCTGGCATGGTTCGAGGAATAAGAGTAATGGATGTTGTAATGTGAGGATGACATTCTCGGAAAAGGGTCGATAAAGTTACTCGCAATCCTATATTAGGACCTCTTAGTCTTATTGGAATTACTGTTCTTTAGTTAACTAGCTAAAATATCATATTTAAGCCCTTTACGACAGCACTACAAGAGGCCTCAAAGACAACGCCGCGAACGGTAAACGCTGAGAATATAGTGTTCACGCGAAAGTCCTTAGAATATTGCCTGTATGTGAGTAACTTAAACTCCATACACATATAATACATGTATTATACATAGTAATCCTAGTTTCGGCCGTCTAATAGCCTTCGATACTGGAGAGCGTAACCTCGCCTTTCCTGCGCAAGGCAACAAAATACATCTCAGGCGATTCCTAAGCAATTTGTTAGCACCAAGAGCAAGGACATCTTCGCCTTAGAGAACATACACTTCTCGACGACTCCGGCTTCTCGCGATGGACCTGGTCGAACATTTTCCTAAGCTTCTTCTCCAGGTCCTTGTCTTCAGAACCTTGGTAAAATTTACAGACGAAATGACCGCCGGCCTTGAGCGTATCGCTTGCGAATTGTAGAGCTGCATGGCAGAGGTCCTAGGAATCTCGGTGAATACTCGCTCACGAAAGGCGCATGGTATCTAATGCAGGAAAGGATCTAAACTCACCATGCTACCTGCGTGGTCTCGGAAACGCGCGCCACTCGTGTTCATCATCCTATACGCGTGGGTTAACGTGTTGATCGAAAATCCGGAGGCTTGTGGCCAAGGTTCTGACATGTCGCTTAGAACTACCTATTGGTTACAAAGTCAGTCTTATGGATTCAGATACACAGAAGTGAATACGCTCCGAGAAAACGGAGTAATGCGTACATCAACAAGTCTCTTGCCATCCTCGGATAGTTCGTGATCTGATTCAAATGATTCGGCTCGTTCGGTATCGATATAGCTCGGTCTATCCATAAAAACACCTTCCTCTGAATCTTCCGCATCGGGTTCAGATGGTTTCGCTTTTTGTGCATACTCGATAAGGTAGTCCTTCACAAGCTGCTGAATACTTGGAGAGAGGAAATCGCCCTGTATGGTTGACACCCCCTTAGGCGGCTGCGCCGGGATGATATCGATTCCAATTATACGCCCGTTTGGCTTCGTGCGTTCGAAGGCGACCTGGACTCAGTGAGTAACTAACGATGAGTAGTATAAAGATTCATAGCTTTCATACCTGAGACCAGCTACCTGGTGCATATCCCTATATTGTTTAGTATCCTAAGTTACCGAGTACCAAAATAGGTACTTACTAGGTCGACGATTGTCTGTCCTCTTTTGAACAACTTATATTTTGAGTCCATCTGGGGAAACTCATGTTAGATTTGATTAATATATCTTGAGGTTGAGCTAACAACTCACACTAAGTAGTTTGAACGCAGCACGGCCCCTATAATTATGAACTAGGGCCTGACGTCGGTAATAGTCCTTCCCCTGCCGCTGTATCCATCTTGAGTTTGACGAGGACCATCGTATAGACTTGGATACTGGTTGCGCAAGGAGACTCAACACTCCGGGGGATTGAATAGCTGCAGCTACTAGGAGCCTTCCATTGCGAGGCGTCGCTATTCTTGCCAACGTCTGCATTAACGCTACAAGTTTCAAGGAACAGCGATAGTGCGCTATCCCATGTCTGGTTGGCGACGATAATTAATTCGTACTTCGGGGATAATCTCGAAGGATCGATGCTGGGCTAGGATTTAACGGTGCTAATTTGGAAAATTCGCGATCGTTGGTATTCAATTATACGAGAACGAATACGCGGATACGCGTTGGTGTGACATCAGTTACCTGGTTAACAGATTTATTCTTTTAACAGATATAAACTTCTTTTTACAGATTATAGCTGAATAGCAAAACGAGATATTCTGAACCTTCATTATATATGAAGTTCTACAGATTCTACCTAGATGCCTAGGTAATCGTATATAATTCAAGTTATCCGACTTGAATTATATATCTGAAATAAGTGAATACATATGGGCATTCGTAGATTAACCCGCGGCTTTCAGCTCTCTATCCCGAAATCTCCAATGGTGAGAGCCACTAACATTTCAGCTTACAATAAAAACACTGGGCAATAGAGAAGGATTCCGAAATGGACCCGAACTGATGTATGGAGCAGGGTTGCCCACAAATATATGTAGCTGGCTGGCTGCCTACCTACCTTCAGAAGTTTTATATATAATTGCAAGCCCACGTCCATAGCTTTTTTATTCTACCGTCCGTATCTCTAGTATATATAACCTCAGTCACCATGGTACGAACAAACCTGCCTCCCCGGGGCCCCTCCAAGCCCGTCGTCCCCAAAACCCAGCGTCCGCTCAACGGGCTCTTCGTGCTCGCCTTTGCGGGCCTATTCGCCCTATTCGCATGGCTGATGCGCGTGGAGACCGTCGTCAATGGCGTGCCTGTAAATTTCCACGTCGTCCTAGAAGAGGGCCGTTTCGATAACGGCACTCCTGTCGAGACTAGCTACACGGGCATCAAGGCTGTCGACGAAATCGCCAAGTTCCTCGTCATTGCATTCCTCGAGGGCACTGCCGGCTGGGACGCCGGTGTGCATGCCCAGCAGGCGTATTTCTTGCTGCAATGGTTTGCCGTCGTGTGCGTCTGGGGCGTGGAGGCTAGTCGTAAACGGAATGCTTGGACGGCTGTTAGTTTGTGAGTTGTTACCTATGGTTTCTTGTTTTTATTCCCCTTGGCCGTTTGCTGCTGTTGATATGAGTGAGCGAGTGAGCGAGTGATGTATTGGACTTTACTAACGGAGAGGCTGGAATTAGTGTTGGGTTTGCTGCGTTTCTATACCAACTCATTGGCGCGGCCGTAATCGCGCCTCTGTATTACTTAGGATACGTGGTGACGTCTCGGCAAGATGGATACTACTTCCAGGGCCGAGAGTTATCCGCTGGCCGTGCAGCGTCGCTGCTCCCGGCTGTTATCATTGGATACCTTATCCCGACGATCGCCATGTGCTACCCGTGGGGCGACGTCAAGACGGCGCAGTACCTGACGGCATTCTGGCAGCCCGCCCCTATTTTCGCCAGCGTGCTAGTCTCGATTTTCTCTTTCCTAGTACCTTCATCGCCAACCTTTATTGCCAAGAATGGTGACGTTAAGTACCTTAAGCGAGTGTACCTGATCGTCGGGCTTGTAACATCAGTTGCGCATGTTGGTACGCTTTACGCCTGTCTCACGTCTGACGACCCGAGGCTTTCGCTCAGCTACGTGTTCCTGCCGAGTAGAACTACCTGGAAAGATAGCATGGGCTTGGGACTGCACTACATCTTCCAGGTCGACTTCTTCGGTGCGTTCGGCTCCACGCTGTTTTGGTGCTGGCTCGCTGTTTACGATGTTCTGCGGATACTTGGCAAGCCCACTACGATAGACTTAATCAAGACAGTACTAGGCATTGGATTTGTTACGATTGTAGCTGGTCCGGGTACTGCGATTGTTTCAGTTTGGAACTGGAGGGAGGAGAGACTCGCCATGATCGAGAGCGGCGTTAAGGGAACTTGGAAGAAGCCGAAGGCCGCGTAGATTCATATGGGGTTATATACATGATGTCTTCTAAAAATATATCGACCGTGGTGTCGGATTTATAAATCAGGTAGCTTCCTAACTCTTACGGTTTATGTCGCTATGTGTAATCGAGTTTCACGAAAATAGATGCCACTACTCTCAATATAATGTTTCTCATAGAGAAGTGTAGAATACTTATTCTTAGAACAAGTGTGCTCATATTGACCTAATAATGCAACCGTAAACCTATCCCTAGTCTTTTCCAAACGCCAAGCCACGATGCGAACAATTTATAACGCCGGCAAATGCAAACTTGATTTCCTCCCGTTGCCAGTTTGAAATTCCGTTATCCTAAACCCGGGGTCCGTACATTATGCCAAGAAACTAGCACCGACACCTCTACGTTCCCTCTTCAAAGGCGAGAATGATGTTGCACTAGTAAATACACTTTTCTGCACACCGAGAACGGCTTTGTTTAGTGCCCTCTTTCCACCCAGCTGGACTTTGCTCGGCTTCCTAGCCGGCGGTGTCTCTCCCTCCTCTTCATCAAACAGAGTCTTGGTTGAGCCCAGAATCTTGCGCTTCTTCTTCTTCGGTAGATCGCCATTCATGCTGGATGACGTGCTCTCGTCCTGCGGGAGACTAAAATTGAACTTAACAGTTGTTGTCTTCTCTACAGGTTCTGCGGCATCGCGTTGGTTCTCTTGAGCCCTCTCATCAGATTCTTCCACTACTTTCTCAAGGCTGCTCTTGGTCTTGACAGACTTCTTTGAAATAGGCTGTGCATTTTTCTTCGCGGATGGGGCTTCACCGAGAACCTTCTTAGGTCTACCACGAGACTTGGTACTTGGCTTTGGCTTCTCGCTTTCGGTAGGATCTGGAGAGGTCGTTTCTTCCCGAGTCACCTCTGCCGTTGTACCTTCAGATACTACTGTCGTGGGCTCGGCAGCTTCAGGCTCAGTTGTAACGGCAACTGGAGCATTTGGCGTTCCTTCGTCAGTCTTAGGAGTATCTTCGATGATACTCTTGGTACGGTTTAAGAAGGGAGTAATGGAGAACATTGATTTCTCGCCTACAAGAGTGGGCTCTATACCTCGCTTCTTGAGCGTGCGTCGCCCTTTTGTGGTATCATCAGCTCCTGGCGTTTGGATTTCAATCTGAGTGAATTCATCCATAGCCATGTCTTGGGCTTTTCTCTTGCGGAAAGCCTGTGATCGCCCGTTAACTTTGGTGGTATCGTCTGAGATTGTAGGGCGCGATTGCTGTGCCTTTCGTAGGTCTGCTTGACATTGCTTGAGCTGTTCCTGAGTCTCGCGTAGTTTCGTCTTGAATTTTTCAACTTTCTTTTCCAGCTGGTCGCTTCGCGCACTAGCTTCAGACACTAATTCCTGACTCTCTCGGCGAATTCTGGCGCTCTCCTTCCGTTGAGACTCGAGATTCGCCTCAAGTTCCTCGACCTGGGAGCGTAATTCATCCTCTACATCGCTCTTTGAGTTGTTCTTCTGTGTCTTTTTTGCTGCAAGTTTAGTAGTTTGCAGCTCTTCTTCCAGCCTTTCCCGATCGTCTTTCTCCTGCCTTAATTGCCTCTGGACTTCCTGGAGTTTCTTTCGAAGGTCAGCTTCCAACTCTCGAGTACTGTCTTGCTCCTGCAAGGAAACTTGATGTGTCCGTTTTTCTTGCTCAAGCTGATCTTCAAGTCGCTCGCGCTCCGCCTTCTCAGCTGTTAATTTTTTCTCTGTTTCGCGTAGCTTTTGGCGGAGCTCATCCTCAACCCGGTCATTGCTTTCACGTTTCTGCATTACTCTTTTGGTTGCCTTCTTCTCATTCGCAAGCTCAACCTCAAGAGTAGTAACTTGTCGCTCTAAAGTCAACTTCTCAGCTAGCGTTGCTTGCTGGTGATTTACTTGTGATCGGAGGTGTTCAATCTCGGGTTTTAAAACAGCTAACTCGCGACTTAGAGATAGTTTCTCAGCGAGCACATTGGCGGAATCTTGGGTTGCATTATTCATTGCTTGGAGCTCGGCCTACAGTCCAAGATTAGTACTAGATCAATTCATTGTTAAAATCCGTGTATGTCTTTACCTTCAAGTTCGAGTACTCTCGTTCTTGTTTCCGCAATTGCTGTTCCTGAGAGCGAATTACGTCCATTTTAGCTTCAATCTGAGCACTCAGGTCATCGCATTGGGCCGAGAGTTTGGTGTTTGCATCGTTGTTATTAGCTATTTGATCACGCAATGCTGTGTTTTCGTCTCGTAGCAATAGTATTCGGACTCTCAACCGACGGACATCCTCGTCTTTGACTAAGAGTTCGGCATTGCCATTGTTTATTTGGTGCTTCAACTCAAGGTCATGAAGTTGCTCTCGCCGCTAATTGAAGGAATAAAAGTCAGCCACTGTTGAAACAAAGGCCGGATAATTAATTGAGCAGAACACCGGAATATATTTGAAGTTAGGGTGCTAGAATACCTTGTCGGCGTCTATGTTTACTTTCGCCTCGCGGCCCATTGTAGCTTTAGCAAGCCTACCCATTCAGGTAGACGCGTTTTAGTCTCTAAAGAAAGTCAAGTTTGAAGGGTAGATTAAGTCAATGTCCCGGCAAGATTTAATGATTATTATCCTGGAGGATATATGTAACGCTGATGGGAGGGGTGTTCTATCTTGAATTAGGTACGAAAGAGGAGGTGAGGTGACGGCACTACGTAGTGGAGGAGCAGAGGAGCAACGAACGTGTTTGGCAGACAACCTTGGAAGTTTCGGAAGTCAACAAAGTGCTCAAATAGGATTAGTCTATGGGTATACGTCGGTCCGTATTACATAATATGGGACATATGTACATATGTACCTAGATACCTAAGGTAGTGGACCTAACAATTGAAGTTAACCGAGTCAATGATGCAGCTTCTGTTCAACATACGCGGCCCCTGCATTCGATTACCTAACTTATCCTTATCGATTCGCATTTGTTAGAACAGAGCGTAGTTACTATATGTACGTACATACATGTACGTATCCAGCTCCAAACTCCAATTGAGGACACCTTTTTGAACTCCAAAGCTGCCAACAACTTAGCGCATCTGGTTAACGTCGCTATTATTCTCCATCGTCAAGTGTGCGTAAGCACGACGTTCTTAAAACCAGACCGTCTCTCCTTTATGAGGTCTTCAGAATATCGTCAACATGCGCTGGCTATCTCTCCTCCTCTCGGTCACCCTTCCTTTCGGGTCGCTCGCTGCCAAGCAATCGTCCTCAGCCGATCGATTCGGTGAATTCCATGCTAAAGCTCAAGCTTCTTCCCCATTGAAGCTTGCTGACTCGTCCTACAAAAAGCTCACATCAGTTCCGCGGGACTATTCGGTTGCCGTACTCTTGACTGCTTTAGATGCGCGCTTTGGTTGTCAGCTCTGCACAGACTTCCAACCCGAGTGGGAGGTGCTAGCAAAGAGTTGGACCAAGGGTGATAAAGATGGTGAATCTCGTTTGATTTTCGGTACCCTTGACTTCTCTAACGGAAGGGATACTTTCATATCTGTATGTGACCTTGCAATGACCGTATGTAATTCCAGGAGCTAATTATTATACAAATATAGCTTGGCCTTCAATCAGCACCCGTGCTTCTCTTTTTCCAGCCCACGATTGGCCCACATGCTGTCCCTACTGTCGAAGCTATTCGCTATGATTTCACTGGGTAGGTAACTTTGCTGATATATAACCACTCCGTTCTAAGATGTGTACAGACCTCAAACTGCCGAGAAAGTTCATGAATGGCTTGCCCGCCATCTTCCTGACCGCCCTCACCCGTCGGTGAGCCGGCCAATTAATTATATTGGGTGGATCGTAACAATCGTCAGTAGCCTAGGCATTATTGGCGTTATTTTCAAGGCTTGGCCTTATATATTACCCGTCATCCAGAATCGAAACGTCTGGGCAGGCCTGAGCTTGATTGGCATTCTTATGTTCACCAGTGGTCACATGTTCAACCAGATTCGAAAGGTACCATACGTTGCCGGTGATGGACGTGGTGGTATCAACTACTTCGCTGCCGGATTCCAAAGCCAATATGGACTCGAGACGCAAATTGTCGCTTTCATATGTAAGTGTTGCGGGGCATATTGACTTGGCGTTGCTGTCGGCTTGCTAACGTAACCAGATGGTGTATTGTCTTTTGCTACAATCTCCCTAGCTATCAAAGCACCGAGGACTCGAGACCCAAAGATCCAGCAACTCACGGTTATTGTCTGGGGTGTTATTTTGGTCCTCATGTACAGCTTCCTACTTTCTGTCTTTCGGGTTAAGAATGGCGGTTACCCCATCAAGCTTCCACCATTCATGTGAAGGCCCACGCAACGATACCTATGAAGAATGAGGGAGGATTCACTCAGTCTGACAGAAATGGAGATGACCATTACCATGCAGTATGAATCTGCCCGCCTAGTGTGTGTAAATTACGGGATTCGGTAGGGAATCCTCAAAAGATAACGGCTCTGGACCGAAATGAACCGAACGAATATTTATCTAACGTTTATATGATCACCGTGCTGCGTTTCAAACTGAAATTCCAGACGATCTTATCGCCGCTACGCACTCTAAATTTATGGAAGTATGTTCATTAAAGAGTTAGAACCCGTAGATTCCTCAACTTACCTCGATTTGAATTGGGGGCTCGAGCCACTTAATTGCCAAGAGGACCCTTAAGGCTCAGCTTTATTCAGCTTATCTTCAATCTTAACTTAGCTAAGGTACTAAAGACAAAGGCAATTACCTGTCTAAGTATAGGTATACACATAGCTGTTATTGTTGTAGCTCATTTTCATATTAAAATCTACAAAACTTGAATATGAAAGTGTTTCAACGAATCACGATTAGACAATGAGTAATTCGGTATCTTATGGTCTGTGTAAGTCAGTGATGCCTAGTTTGAAGTTTAAGAGTAAAGCGAGGCGAAACAGGCGAAACAGGCGAAACAGGCGATACAGGCACGGTATAAATGACGAGTTTATTTAGGACATGTACTGGAATATTAAAGACGGGGTGGTCAGCTGCCTAATGCACCCCCACATCCAGTGGATAGCATTCTAGTAAGTCACATTGCAGCTTGGGGATATCAGGGGGTGGGCATTGATACGTCGTGATTTAGCGCAATGGTGCTGTTATCGTGGTAATCGGGTAATCGATAGTGAAATTGATAGGCATACTAAATAAAGCGGGATCAAATGACACACTCTGCTGCGCGTTGCATCTCATCCTTGAAAGTAACTTAAAGTAAGTTTAGTAGAGGTAGTACTGCTACATTAGGTACACCTTATGTCAGTACTGCCAGTACATACACCATCCCATCCCATCCCCCTTCCCCATCACTTCCACTTTACAACCCAGACCCAGACCCAAACCAAATTAACAACAGTCACACCCTCAGCATATCTTTTTTAGCTGCATCGTCGTTAGGACATGCTTCTCAAGAGTCATCGTCATCCTAATAGATACAGTACTGTCATCCTTCTATCTAAGCATATACCTATCTAATGGTTACTAGACCACGCCGTCAGTGCCGCCAACGATGAACTACCACCCCGCATCCCAAGTCGTGGGATATCGTGATACTCCATTTCAACACCCCCACACGCGATCTACGCGTCGGTGAAGGCCTCATCGGCCTCATCTTCTAGTATTAGCTCAGTTCTCGTAGTTCCGACATCGTCAACTCTATCAACATGGCATTCTTCAACTCCTTCTGGAGCTCTAGTATGCCCAAGCGGCTGCTCCGATACACGCTATCGAAGCTAGATTACCTCGATACCGATGCATTGGACATGGACAACTTAGACCTTGCCATGGGGAAGAACAACGTCTTCACATTGCAAAATGTCGGGATTAAGCTTCAGGCATGTCCCAATTTTCTATATGGTAGCGTTCTTAAAAGTTCTAGTATATAGAGCTAACATATCCGAATATAGAAATTAGAACAGTTACTACAGCTTCCACCCTCGTTTGAGATTCAGAAAGCTAAAGTCCTATTGCTCCGAATCACCATACCTTCTGCTATATATGCGAATCCTATCACTGTCGAAATTGACGGCGTCGAGATAAAGCTAAGGCTTACTTCCCGAGACGATAGCCTTAAAAAGGCGCCGAAAGGTGCTGCGCATAGGAAAAAGGGTTCTGCATCATCCGAGGAAGGTGATCCTGTCCCGCATGCTATCGACCTAGCACAGTCGTTCTTGGAGACGCAGCCATCGAAAGATAAGGCAGATCTTCAAGCTGCGCTCCAAGCCGAAACTCAGGATCTTGGTGCTTCCACATTAAGTAGTGAGGATGGAAGCGATGAGGACTACTCGCTGGGAACTGGTCAACCTCTTTCCCTCCCCACATTCCTCGCAGATTTCCTGCAAGGTATACTTGATCGGTTACAGGTCTCTATTAAAGGTGTCACCTTTCACCTAGACGTCGAAGTTCCACCTGAACCTAATACACCTGTTCCCGAATTAGTTACTTTCCAACTAGCGGTCGATGAAGTGAATGTAGAAGGGGTCACAACAGCAGCAGACCAGACTATGAAGGAGGGGCAGTCCAAAATTGCCTATAAGGAAGGAAAGCGATATGTGGGTTTAAATAAGATTCGAGCAAGCTTGATCTCCGAAGCGAACGTCTTCTCAACTCTAGCACGATCGCCATCGATACCCTCCTCTGTCGCAACTAATTCACCGGCTGTCACTCAGCAGCAGAGTGTGTCTGAGGAATCTATCTTGAAACCGATGGTTACCTCAGAATTACGCTCTAACGCTGGCGACTTTGAACAAAGTGGACATCGTCATCCATTGATGGATACCGAAGACGCTTTCAATATACCGTATGACTTGAGTGGATCAAACGATGGACATGATGAAGAATCGGCATCTGCGCCGTCAACGCCACGAGCTCTTGCGCCCCAAATCTTACAAGAGGACGAGCCAAAGTCGGTTTCTTCCATACATTCAGCCCGGTCATCTATCAATGCGCCACCAGACCACTGGTCTTCTTCGGCACGCATTGTACAGTCTGAGCCAGCCCTAGAGCATCGAGGGAAATGGGGCCAGGATTCCATCGAGTCGTCAGGAAGCACTGAAGACCGACCCCATTATCCAGGTGAAAGTGATGAGATGGCTTCTTTAAGTGAAGACCTAGCCCAATCCCATCTATTCAGCCATGAGGAAGCTGAGAGCATGTATATGAGTGCCTTCTCCCAGGCTTCATCTTCTCAAGTGGTCCAGGCTGCTCAAACTATGCCTGGCGCTTGGGATTCAGATTCCTCGAGCACAGAAAACTCGCCAAACCCGAAGCGCAGGATCCGATCACCGCCTTCACATTCCCTAGAACCTACAATCGCCGCACCTCATCAGTCTCCCACAACCAGCCGCATCTTCCCGCCAAGCAAAAACTCATTAATAGAACCTGAGCTAGATCCTAACTCGATAGTCGACAACCTTGAGGAAGCAAAACAGTTAGATGACAATCCACACTACCACCCGGAGGCAGAAGATGCTCCAGTGGAGGTCGCAACACCGAAAGGGCCAAGACTAATCAAAGAACTTGTTTCATTGAGTACCATCTCACTTTATATTCCTTCAAGTCATCAACATGTACAGGTAGCATATTCTGGCGAGGAGCCGGTTTCCGGTGCGACTCGACGTTACCTCGATCGATCTGTTTCTCCAAATCTCCCAGGAGCTTTCTCTATCTATTCAGGCGATCAGTCAACAGCGTCGATAGCATCGACCATTGGCGTACCGCCCCCTAAAGCACCCTTAGACAGAACGTTAGAGGTGATAATATCATCCCTAGACATACGTTCCGATCTTTCAACTGGGTTCTTGTTGTCTAAGGTAGTATCGCGGATACTTTCGGCTTTGAAAGAGCAGCCCCCAGCTCCCTCTTCTAAGCAGAAGGGGAAAACTGAAAGTAAAAATGAGATGTCGCTCACGCCTAGCATAAAAATTATTACAAAGCAGATTACTATAAATTTCCTAGAGAATCTAGCCGGAATCACAGATACCCCTGATCGATTGTTCAACCCTGACCCTGCTTCATTCAGCGCCGATGCTCTTCTTACTGTGGCTATCGAGAACTTGAACGTGGATCTTTCAAGCTCATCAACCTCAATTAAGACCTCAGTAGATATAGGTAAGTTCAAGCTCGGGTATGGAAACGACGATATCATCTCCTTCGATCAACGCATACAAATGCGGGCCTCCGTGAATGATGCATTTCCTCCCGCCGGTGCCGATATATCCGTCAAATTTAGCCAATCACCTACAACGACAAAATGCGAGGTCACTACCCTGCCACTTCATGTCAAAATAGACCTTCAGCGACTAGATGAGACGTTTAGTTGGTTCGGAGGCTTGAGTGGTTTCTTGAATATGAGTTCATCGATGACTTCAAGTTCCCCTCCTACTCCTCGGATTCCTGTAAAGCCGCCACCGAAAGCTCGTGGGGTAAGATTTGATGCGCCTATACGTCCAGACGACATATCCGCAAGCTCCGAGAATAAAATGAACATGAGACTAGGCGGTTTCCGTTTAGATATCGTCGGAAAGGAGTGTAGCGTATCCCTAGACACGAGCGCTATAAAGCTGGTTAGTCGAGAAGAAGGAATCGGTATTGGTATCTCCAAGATACACCTTGCAGGCCCATACATGAGACGTTCCATGGGCGACCCTCCTATCAATATCGTGGTTGCGAATACTCGCCTCGAGTATCTCATGACACCAAAAGACAATGATCTGGAAAGACTCTTAGAGCTTATCATACCGTCTAAGTATAAATTCGACCAAAATGACGACGAAATCATGGTAGACACTCTACTTCGACAGAGGAGGAAAGGCGCTGTATTACGCGTCAATGTGGATGATATTGAAGTTAATGTCAGCAAGATCCAGCAACTCGAAGTATTACCTACACTGGGTGAAGAGATTGCGCGACTCTCTACTGTCGCTAAGTACTTACCTGAAGATGACCGGCCAGGTATACTCACTCTAGGTCTTGTTCGTAACCTAGATGTGACAGTAGATATTGATAGGAAATTCGGCTCTATACAAGCTTCTTTGAAGGACGCGGAAATTGGCCATATTACTATTCCCTCTTTGATCGCTCTTGGGGTAGGCTCTATTTCAATCATCCGGAACCACACCGAGGAATTAGTCGGCACAACCGTATCATCTTTTGATAAAGTAGGTCACGGGCCTATCTTGACCATGAGGGTGATTGGGGATGAGATGGAGCCCGTTGTCAAGATCAGAATGCGGAATATCAATATCGAGTATCGTGTGCCAACGATTATGGATATCCTCGGCCTTGCTGAAGATACTACTCCGCAAGACTTTGAGGCAAGTCTAGCAGCCTCAGTAGCAAACCTAGGCGAACACGCACATGCAGCTATCACCGGAAAACCACAAACCCGCTCACCAGCCCCGAACGAGAGCAAGGGTAAAGACGGAAAGCCAACGAAAGTAGACTTCGTCTTCAGAGATTGTTTACTAGGCTTAAATCCACTCGGACTGAAGTCCAAGATGACGATTGTATTAACAGATGCTCACTTTGAAATCGCGTTGTCTAATGGTGATGATGCAAAAGCTCTAGGCCATCTAAATAAGGCATCTATTCTTCTTATCGATGACGTTTCGATACTAGAATCCAAGGACTCAGCATCGTCTACTCGACGACGTAGTTCAAACACCCCCTCTCCGCAAGTGGTAGAGTTATGCCAACGGGGATATGTTGATATTTGCTACATTTCTTCGGCAAGGATCGCGATTCAAGTCGGCGTCAACCAGAAAGATGGAAATAAATGGATTGACGTTGAATTACGAGACGATCTTCTTGTCCTTGAGACATGTGCAGACTCTACACAAACTCTAATTGCCCTTGCTAATGCGCTTGCCCCTCCGACACCCCCAAGCAAAGAGATTAAATATAGAACAAAAGTTGTACCTGTCGAGGACTTACTCGCTTCTATATCTGCTGATGCGTTTGGTAAGGCCGAAGGCGACTATGATTTCGATAAAGACTTTGGATTGGCTCAAGAACTTGACGAAACTGATAGCGACTTTGGCCTTGGAGATTCTGGCCAATCAAGTCCCCTCGCTGTCGACTCGCGCTTTTATGATGAGTCTTCAGTTGAGGCCAAGCTTTTTGAGGCAACTGCCTCTATGATCTCGGATGGGACGGGAACACAAGATACGACCGACGGTGTTCTCCTCACAAATTTCAGCAGCCAGCCAGATATGGTGGATGATGACGATGATCTGGTCATACATGAGAACTATTTTGGTTCAGGATCCGTGATACAAGGTACTGCTCACCGTTGGAACTCGGCAAAAAACGCATACGACGAAGCCAATGATGAGAGGATTCAACGTAGTCCTCTATCCGTACGTGTACGCGATGTCCATGTCATATGGAATCTCTTTGACGGTTATGATTGGAACCGTACCCGTGAAGTCATTTCAAAGGTAGTGTACAATATCGAGTCCACAGCAATCGAGCGGCAGTCGCGTCACGATCGCACGAGTACCGATATGGAGCTTATAGAAGAAGAAACTGAGATCGGAGACTTTTTGTTCAATTCGATATACATAGGTATTCCTGCAAATCGAGACCCTCGGGATCTCACACATGCTATCAATCAAGAATTGAACGACGCTGCCACTGAGACTGAGTCAATTGCAACGACTGCAATGACTGCCACACCTAGCCGGCAGGGCAATGCTTACCGAAACAAAAGGAAGCTCAAGCTTAATCGCAGCAAACGACATAAGATCACCTTCGAGTTGAAGGGTATTAACTTAGACTTAGTCACGTTCCCCCCCGGTTCTGGTGAGACGCAGAGCTCGATCGATGTTCGAATCCGAGATCTTGATGTTTTTGACCTCGTACCAACGTCGACCTGGAAGAAGTTTGCAACTTACGATCAAGATGCCGGAGAACGGGAGATGGGTACCAGCATGGTTCACCTAGAAATATTGAACGTCAAACCAGTTGCAGATTTGGCGGCATCTGAGATTGTGCTGAAGGCTACAGTTCTACCACTTCGCCTCCATGTCGACCAGGATGCTTTAGATTTCATCACGCGGTTCTTCGAGTTTAAGGACGATTCTACCCCAATTCACGCCTCGCCCAGCGATATTCCCTTTGTACAAAGAGCCGAGATAAACTCGATACCCTTGAACCTGGATTTTAAACCAAAGCGTGTCGATTATGCAGGCCTACGATCGGGTCATACGACTGAATTCATGAATTTCCTAGTCTTGGACCAATCGCGGATGGTCTTAAGGCATACTATTATATATGGCGTTTTAGGGTTCGATAGACTCGGAAAGACGCTGAACGATATATGGATGCCTGATGTCAAAAGGACTCAGCTTCCCGGCGTTCTTGCCGGACTTGCACCTGTCCGTTCTCTAGTCAATGTCGGGAGTGGATTTAAAGATCTCATCGAGGTACCAATTAGGGAGTACAAAAAAGACGGCAGGATAGTCCGTAGCATCAGCAAAGGTGCTATAGCATTTGCCAAGACAACAGGTACGGAGATAGTTAAACTCGGAGCCAAGTTAGCTGTTGGTACGCAGTATGCTCTACAAGGTGCAGAGGGTATGCTAGTCAAGCAGCCACAACCTCACCAGGTCCCAGGATGGGATGACGAAGAAACAGACACGGAAGAACCCAAACAGATTAGCCTCTATGCCGATCAGCCAACAGGGGTTCTTCAAGGAATGAGGGGCGCATATGCGAGTCTAAGACGCGATCTCAATATGACGAGGGATGCAATCATAGCAGTCCCCGCTGAGGTGATGGAGAGCCAAAGCGCTCAAGGAGCGGCTAAGGCCATTCTCAGACGAGCGCCAACAATCGTTTTTAGACCCCTCATCGGCTCGAGTAAGGCGATCGGACAGACTCTTATGGGAGCCACGAATGCATTAGACCCCCAGAATAGGAGAAGAGTAGAGGAGGTAAGCCTACAATACCCAGTCGCCCCCATGTTCTCTCCTATGCTAACAAAGTTACAGAAATACAAACGGTGATGGTGGTTTTCTGATTAATTGAGAAGTGGCATTCTTTTTTCGGCACGGAGTACGGATATATCACGGACTTCTTTTTCTGTCTCCTTCCTTACGCGCAAATATTGCATGGACACATCACGAATAATGCATCATAGACGGATGGCCAAATTGATGTTGCACCTTTACGAGACGAGGTACCTAGCTAGACTGTTGTTAAATTACTTATTGCCCAGGCTATGATTGATAGGTTCTTTGGGAGTTAGCATAGCATTAGTACATTTACATTGGTAATCTACCTGTTCAGAGAATTATCTGTATGGGTTATTACTGCTGCTGAGTATGTAGGCTAGTGTAGACACTGGGCAACATAGATGATTTAAGTTAAGTTAATATACTACATCACCTCTAAATATGTTTCTCGCTTTAAATACTAATGAAGATAATAGCTATACGGCCGTCTTGTATTAGTCGTGAGCCTTCACAGGGGTAACGCGGCGTACAAGTCTAGGTGTTTTCGACAAATATTCAAACAAGAGCGTTTTAAGGAAGCTTAAGCGTGGTTTCCACTAGGCCATTTAGAAGTAAGGGAATACTACGTGTATTCCTCTTTATACGCTAGGGGTAATTGATAGGTACCTCTCGAATAATCCCATCGCAATTTATAGCCCTACCATCGCTCCTATTTGTGCCGAATCTATCAACGACTAACTTCGATGATCGGCCCCATATAACTTTTCCTTGCCCATACCAAGTAATATGTGAGGCTGAACGAGACTACAACCCCGAATACAAGTACGGCCCAATTGAAGTTTTGCGGTGTAACTTCTCTATCAGGCGGCCAAAAACTGAAGAAAAACACAAAGAGTAGATAGATACATGAGAAGATATTGTTTGCAATTCCTAATGCTCCGCGGAGGCGCCAAGGTCCCCATGTCAACTTTGAGCCTATGGTATTGGTAAGACCATCGTCATCTTCCGGAGTGTGGATTCCTCCAGTGAGTCTGCGATAAAGGAGCAGTGAAGCAGCAATGAAGTATGATCCAAATATACCAGCAATTGAAATAGAAATTACGCCATTAAAAGCTGTGGCATCTCCAAGGTTCACTAGTGATAGGATTATGGCAATAAAAACGCTTGTAATAACAGAGTAACGTGGGATGTTAGTTCGCGGGCTGATTTTCTTCAGGGTTTTCCAGCCGGGAACTCCACGATCACGCGCAAAAGCCCAATAAATTCGTGATAATGATGCTAGGCAACCAGTAGTAGAGCTAAACGCCATCACTACCACAATAGACGCCATTGCTGCTGCCCCTGCCGTAGAACCCACAGCATTGCGAAATATAGCCATAAAAGGGTATAGGGGGTTTTCAGCTAATGCAGTATCAATATCGCCAATAGTATATAAGGTTACAATTAACATTGCGAGCCCTAGTGCTCCGTTAATAGTAAGTCCAGTCATCAGAGAACGAGGTATCACGATGGCGGCATTGCGGATTTCCTCTGACATCTATAAAACTGTGAGTAGACCTAACTTAATAACCAAAGTCGACATACTTACGTGTATAGCCCCGTCTGCTCCGAGAAATGCAAAGACACTTCCTAATATCCCGATACAGAATGATAACCCTTGAGTTTGCCACTTTCCGTTATTTACGAAAGCATTGAACACGTCCGTAGCAGTCCCATGTTCGCCTAACAGCGCCAGGGGAAATATCACTGCGAAGAATCCAAGGATATGAATGATAAGAAAGAAGCCTTCGAACCTGGCAAGAAGAGACCCCATTACGGTGTTAACAGCGTAACTAAGAAGAACAACAGCCCAGAATAGGAGGGTTCCATGCCAGCTTTTCATAACGTTTGCATATTCGGGATTTGTAAGTAGAATAAGACCTTGAATCATTGTGCCGGTGACAAATCCACAGGAAGCGAGTAATGCTTGCCAACCTGTGAGTGTCAGCCACCCCGTGATGTACCCGAGGAATTTTCGAGACGACGGCGGCGCGAGCATGGAGACCCAGTGGTATTGTCCGCCAGACGTTGGAGCCATGGAGGTAAGTTCCGAAATCGTTGCGAAAATGGAAAGGGTGCCGGCCCAAACAATTATGAATCCGTATATAATACCAGACGGGCCGCCACTGGCATCTTTGGTAAGTCATGGAAAATAGTACGTGTTGATAAATGGGAGTGATACTTATCTAGTCCCGAGAGGAATGTGCTATTTCAATGTCAACTAGAGCTTAAACAGGCGATTAGAAGTATAGGTAACCTACATCATTGATCCTTCCCAGGTGATAAGCACAGTACAACTAAAGCCTAGTATTGTCATAAAGCCGAAGTTCCTCTTTAAGACGGGCTTTTTCCCTAGGCGAGCCAGTGTATGATCATCACGAGAAGACTGCCCGGAAACCGCTGATGGAAAGTGGCCCACGTATAGGCCATTCTTTAACTCAAGATTGGTCACCATATTTTAAAGTGTTCGGATACTCTGATCAAGTCAAGCGTTAGAAAGTTGGTGAACTGTTCTAAGTGACAGGTAATCGAGGTAATCGGGGAAGTCTGGCCTTGCTTCTCTCTTACAGCTCCCTCTTATGTCCAGACAGCTGGGTTTAATGGATGGTTACGCAGCACAGCCTGCAGTCGATATCTTTACGATGCTACGGTGCGCGAGTATTTCGGTGAACAAATATGCATCTCTTGCGTCTCCTGCATCTACCGGCCCCTTCATGCGGCTGACCACACCTGAACTAATTTACCACTAATCACGCAAATCAGGACAGTTATCGGTTCAGATACTCTGTCGCTTCTATTACCTACCTAGGCATCTACTACCATACCAGGACTACGAGTACAAGAATTTGGACTCACATATTACCTATTAAGGTATTAAGAAATAGGTATCTGTTTCGTATGTCTTGAAATTCATGAAATATAAGAAGTAGTAATAACCGGTAATTGGCTCATTACCTATCTGTCGCACGTGAAGAGCAAACCGCAGAGTTGCTCAGACCAGTCAAATAATACCCACTTGACCCAGTCCTATCTCGAGAAAGCTCTTCTTCTGATCCGGGTATGTTTTCCACCCGAATCATGCCAGACTCAAGGCTTTCCATGAAGGGCTTTAGATAAGGGATGCAGGCTGTAACTACGCTTAAACACAAAACAATTTGATTTAAGAGCACAGGCGTCCAGAGGCTCTCGGTTAAATCTGAGCTCGGAAATGCACCTAAGAAGACGATGAGTTGCGCTATGGCAGCGCCGATTACTCTAATAGTAATAGTAAGTTGAGAATTAGTTATTCTATGAAAAGGGGGGAGGGTTCGATTACTAAACAACGGGAAAGCTTACAGTAGTCTTGTAGAAAATATCGATATAACTATTGTTCTTCGGAAGCGAGAGATTTGGATTTTCCTAATGATAACAAAATACAGAACGGTGACGAAAAAATCCGTGATCATATTGACCACAGAAACATAACTCCACCACGCACGCTTTATTAGTTAGCGATTCTGTACTCGAAACTAGATATTCGCCGGGTTGGGCATACCCTATTGACGCATTGGGACCCGTTAACATAATCCCACGGCGTTGGAATTGCGCATTCGAAAAGAGAGGTAAGTGTAGCAGAGAGCAGCCAAAGCCCAACAAGGATACGTAAGATGCTATTTAGGCGCTGATGTATTGTACCTGGCGTCAAATGTTGAATGAAAACGGATATTGACCATTTAACGACGGCGAACGTCAGGATAAGGAAAACCATGCTAGCATATTCCGCCTTGAAGACTTCTTTTTAGTTATATTTATGGAGGCAATGGACAAAAAGACCCTACCTTGAGAAAGCTGTCGATGGCATCCTCATTCAGAGTAGTTTCGGGCTTTCCAAGACCTTGTGACGCACCGAGGGATATCGAAATACACTGAGCAAGGTACACAATCTATCAAATTTCAGTGAATTACAGGCTAAGAAGAGCATACGGATGTCAAGAGCTAACCAGAGCTATTATCATAAGCCGGTCATCCCACATGAGTTTTCGTGTCATCGCGTATTTAGTCCCCACGCGTGCCCCTACGCTGAAGACCGCCACGATGAAAATGAACCATATTATAATTTGGAAAATCCGAGTTTTGTCTATGACTCGTACGTCCATTCTGGAACGGTTCTAAGACGGGCGACAATTGAACTGGCCTAAGGGCATGTTTACGAAGCGAACGGCGAGACGACAATGATATATAATATATCCTTGGCAACAAATGAGGCTCCAACACCGAATGCCAATGTTGGGTGTGTCGGTATTTAATCCCTGTTCTTTTGGTTCTTGTCTGTCTATCCGGTATAACTACCCAATTATGCAACAGCCTATCTACGGATTGTTGCCACTAAGGTCAGCATTGTTGCTATGCCGATTGGGTTCCAAAGAACCAGTGGGATTATGGATGCATTCTTCATTCTTCATTCTAAGCAATCCTCCTCATTGTATACCTATCTAAGGTATATAGGATATTGGCTTAAGTCAAGCAGTGACGCGTAAGCCGTATCAGCTAGACGTATGCCGGACACGTACATTCAGGTTGTAGTACACACATGCAGGCCGTACCAAGTTAGGTAGCCCAAGGAAGTTTGGTCACACGAAGCTGCTTTATGTGTCTTACAAGTAGGATTCATTTTCCGAAAAAGAATTGTACATAAATTGAATTGGGAACTAATTATCATAGGTAATCCAACGATATGATCATGAACCACAGCCGCTATGCGTTCAACGACTCCAAACGGGCGTCCGGTATCAGGCTGACGATATGAAAATGCTTTTTAACCAATTAAAATACGGATTCGCTGGTTTCTTACAGGTTAGAATTTTCTTCGCTATCTGCTGTGTGCCGTGAAAGTTTTTAATGCAGCACACTTAGTACTACCTACCATTATTAACATGTGCAATATATGTTATCGACTATTAAAAACGCCCCTAAGCTCACCGTTTGGACAACTCAGGGGTTTTCACACCCCCCTCTTCATTCAACACTACCTATCTTTTCCAAATCTGTTGCAAGTGTTAACCTACGAAGATCCTCCGCAGAGTTTCTTCCATATTTTCTTCCCCATCTATGGAACCGGGGAACAAGCTTTTGAGGAGGCCGCAGCAAGACTTAAATTTTGGCATATCCATGACTCCTCTACCTATTGGAACAAGGTCGTCGGAACTTAAACTGGCAAGATAGCCGGGGTGCCCTCTGGAATATCTACAAGGAGAACCCTTCTGTTAGTCCTTCCGCTTCAGATATCACCTGGTTCCCCAATGATGGACCCCGTTCCTTCGTAGAGAAGGTACTTGTGAACCATATTAGACCCAGGTTTCAGAGAGCACAGAGACCTCACGTCTGTAAGTATTGATATCTGCTGTTGGCCAACCATGGCTCATATAAGTAAGACCTATATATAATATTTACTATCTCTGCAAGGGTGTTGGACAACAGATTATGGACTGGGGTATGGAGAAGGCAGATGGCATGGATATGGAAGTCGACTTCTTGGATTCAACTCTGAATAGGCGGCCATTGTATGAAGAGAATGGACTCATATATATTGAAGAGAACGTTAACATACCCCTAACAGATACCCCAAATGAAAAGTAGAAAGAAATAGAAGAAAAAGTTGGGTCGTTCACTATGTGGCTGATATGGAGGCCGGTCGGAGGTAAGTATAAAGAGGGGAAGACCATTAAACCTTGGGAGGAGAAATGAAGCCAATATTTGTTTCTCTATAATAGTTAGATAAATGAAGAACGACAGTTGAAGTAACTGTTTGAAACTACCTAGGCTTCGAATCATCAGCTCAAGTTCAACAGCTCTAAACTCTCCTCATAAGTGCTTCAAAGAAAAGTTCACAGATCCAAGTTAAATATGCCTTATCTACATCGGATACCTGAGAAATCTAAGGGGACATATGCAAGGGATCGGGTGTCTCAGCCAGGATAATGGAGGAATGGGAGTGAAAGATCGTAGCTAGGAGAATGTATATTAAGCGAGTTAAACAACCAGCTATAATGTGTAAAACTACGAGAAGGCTACGCTTATATATTATATACCTACAAAAAGTATTGCAATATATAATTAGTTTAATCAGGTCGTAGTTAGTCTCTTATAATAATGACAGTTTAATAATTTGCTATATTTTCCCTTTAACTATACCATTTCAAACTACAATAAACCCCGACCACTGAATTAAAAAATTAAAAAATTAAAAATCTAAACCTTTGCCGGTTTCCACAATGCTAAAGATCTCGGTTAGTTATCAATGCTCTTCGACCAAGAAACAGTAAGTCCCTTACCTGCAAGTTCTCAGATTATGTTAGGCAAGAATTAGTCAACGCCACCCAGTAAAGACAAGGACGAGAATTAACCTTCTCCGGAACTGTTCAAGTCGTTGAATGTAACGTTATCCGATTGGTTGGTCCGCATGTTCTAAGTGAGTCGGTGTGGGTGATTTACTATAGTAACTCCCTCTGCACTCATAGACGAATCTACAAGTAACCTCAGCAAAGTCTCCTAGAAATATACTTTAGGTGTACTTACATAGGTACCTAGTTAGAACGAAAGCTACAGATCCTCTTCAAGCCATGGAAAAAGTATTTTTACTACAATAAGATCTTCGGGTACTTGATAAGAAGTCGGATGTAAAGTACGTGCGGGTCAAAATAAGGAGCCCTGGAGGGCGCCACCGATTATCATCCCTCAGACATGTCTGTAATGCACATCACGATTTGACACATTTTGGACTGAAACTGTAGTTATCTAAGACCCCTTGGTTAGAAAGCCGATTCCCCTCTCTTGCTATGATAACTGTCGTCCGGTTTTACGGTTGGGTCAACGACGGTTTCTTCTAGCTTATCCCAAAAATCTGTAGTTCTCTAAGACTCTAGGAGTACCTACCTACGTAGTGTGAATAACCACGTTTTCGAAATTTCTCAACGGCCGTAGACAACAATATGGACGTAACGCGAGCGGAAGTTGAAGTCTTGGGTCATGTGGGCTTCCACGAAATCACCAATTCCCTTTCCAAGGATGCGGAGGCAGGACCGGTCCAAATCCAGGGGGTATGTGATGAATTCTAGAAGAGCAATCTCAGAGGTATCCGAAAATTCCAACTAACAGGGGTAGCATATGCGAACGATACCCAATAATAGCCATCAACCGAAGTCGTGGTCTCGTTCAAAGAAATGGACAGCGACACTTATCCTGTCAGCTTTCTCATTTCTACAATCTCTCTCGGAAACAATGCTGGCCCCAGCTCAAGCCAAGATGTCGAGCGACTTATACATCTCGCAAGATTACCAGTGGCTGCTAGTAAACTCTTTGATACTAATTGGAGTTGGACTATCACCACTGCTTCTCGCGCCCCTTTCCGAGATTTACGGTCGTAAGCCTATACTGGTCACCGCCGGCACTGTTTTCCTCGTATGGAACACGGGTTGCGGAGCAGCTGCCACTCTTGGACAAATGTTTGCCTTCAGGTTATTCTCTGGATTCGGTACTTGTGCAGGCGATGCGGTCACGGGGGGGATCATGAGTGATCTTTGGGACGCTGATGAGATGGGAAAGGCGTTTATTATCTACATGGCGGCTCCCGTTTTCGGCCCTTCACTAGGACCTATTTGCGGTGCTTTTATTTCCCAGGAGACGACTTGGCGTTGGGTTTTCTACGCCTCGTCGATAACGTCAGCTGTTGTCGTCTTTACTGCTATCGTCTTTCTACGCGAAACCTATGAGCCCAGGATCCAGATAGTACTACACCGAAAAATGGAGAAGGAGTCCGGAGTCTCCAAGAAGTGGCCTAATAAGCAGGGAGTGGTAGATTTTCTCAAGCTCATGAGAACACATCTTCAGCGCCCCTTTCGTATGCTTGGCACGCAGATCATTATGCAGCTACTAGGCGTCTACATGGCACTCTTGTACGGCACTATGTTCTTGTTTCTTTACATGTATCCTATTATGTGGACGGAACGGTATGGCGAAAGCGTAGGAATCGGCAGTTTGAATTATATTTCCTTCACAGTCGGGCAAATAATCGGTGCCAATATTGCTGGACATCTCAACGACTATATCTATCGAAAGCTAAAAGCACGCAATAACGGGATCGGTCGTCCTGAATTTCGTGTTCCTACTATGATCCTTGGAACGGTACTCGTCCTAGTAGGATTACTATGGTGGGGATGGTCAGGTCAGGCCAAGCTACACTGGATTATGCCAAATATTGGAAGCGCAATATTTTCTATGGGGGTCTATATCTGCTCCTTATGTGTTACTATCTACACGATAGACACATATAGGCAGTATTCGGCATCCGCCATCTCGACGAACCTCCTTTTGCGAAGCATTACGGCTGCATTCTTCCCCCTATTTGCACCATACATGTTTGACGCATTAGGCTTGGGACTTGGGGTCACGGCCCTAGGATGTAGCTTTGCAGCATTTGGTACCGTCGTTATGGCTATCCTGTGGTTCTTCGGCGAAAGCCTCAGAGCCAAGAGCCCTTATTGTGCTGCTAATAAAGTCCAAGAGTAATTAGACGATACACGTGCTTGGAGTTAGTTATCCGAGTCATAACTATCTTAGGGTCTGGTCGTTTATTCTTGGAAGATGTAATAATTTTATGAGAGATACATTTATACACGATAAATAGTTTCCTTATTAGATAGGTACAGTATTTGTCTGGGTTGATGATTATAGCTAAATTTAACAAGACGACTCCGCCTTATCAAACTCTTCCAGGAAAAGTTTTCGCTTCGTCTCCAACATATCCTCATACTCACGGAATATATTCTCGATCAAGTCGTACCGCTCGTCGGAAGCGTTTTTGGGGAACGCAGCTAGGATGTCTTTCTATACCTCACAACCCTCGCCTATACTCTCGATTCGCATATACTCAAACTCCGGCGGGTAGAACCCAGCTGAGCCCCACCGACTGATGAAAACTTTGCCGTCATGCCAGTAGGCCGCATATAAAGTCGGGGTAGGGATCGTTGTGTATTCGCTAACAATGAGCATGTTTATGGCCTCGAGGGGGCCGGCGACTGGGTCGAGCCCGCACTTGACTATGTAATGATTATTAATATGAATCCCTTTAGGAATATCGAGTGTATATTGTTCATCCAGAATTTCCAGAATGGTTGTGGAGTCAGGGAGAGGAGCAGGCAGCTGTTCCTCGGGAGCGAAGTACGGCAGTTGGGGAATCTTGAGAGAAGGCATTTTCGATAGAAAGGATGATAAATCGTACTGTTCTGAAATAAGCAGTTTAAGAGTCAAATTGATAATTAAGTTATATGTTCGTGAATTGAATGATGATGGGAAATTCTGGGCACGGAAATTACGAGTTGAGATGTTGAAATATAGGTAATTATTTACCTATCTACATCAAAATGATCTATCACTACCAGGTATTGGAAACAGTCGGATTGTTTTGGCCATATTATAATGCATAGTGTCGTTTTAAAAGGCAGAATAATAATTGGTTATTCATATGGTATAATCGAGTTTATGACACGTTCTCTTTGTGTAACGAATTTGGATGCATTTTGGAAGGAATATTATAGCGAAATTGTTAACCTCTAAGGAGAAAAAGGAATTGTTTAGTTCCCATGGGTGCCTCATTGCTTTACAAGCCCAACGAACACTGGGCAGTTTATGATGTAACGACAGAAAGTCATCCTCCTCTCCTTTAGCACATTATTTATAGTAGATCGAAGACGTGATGGCTTAACCCTTTCTAACTGGGTTATTTTATGATGTACGGGTGAAATATGCCTATTTACTATACGTTGTGAGTATATCGTAGATTCAGTAGCCATAACTGAACCATAAGATAACCACGAAATGATACCCAGCCAGGCTCAATAGTATTAAATCATCCTCACAGAAGTTCCGACCCCAGCACATAGATCATACCCTAACCTAAATCCTCAAAACCTCTCCTCAGAATCTCACCTCAAAACAGCCCACTCACAAACCACACCCCAGCGCCCCTGCCCCGGAACCACAACCTCCCAACTCGGCCTCCCCACACCCACCACCGAGCCCGGACGCGCCTCCAGCCCCCTTTCCAACCCCACTAACTTCTGACTCCCGGCAAGCACAACCCTCGCACTTCTCATATCCCTTTCATCACCTTCCCGCTCGACATACCGCCCAGTAACCAGCGTCATACCCGCCGACCCTTGCACCCCATCGACCAAGATCCGCGCAACCCACTCCCCCTCCCCGTCGCGCTTCTGCGCCGCGCCGGCCCATACGTCGACGAACCAGTCGCGCACCGAGGCCGCCAGGCCGCCGGGTATGTACTTCGCGCCCCGGCGGTGTGGCGAGAAGGCGTCGGGGAGCGGGTCGCCGTAGCGGGGCCCGCCTTCCGGTGCCTCGATGGGCTTGAAACGGGGGGCTTTTTGGAAGGTGGGTTGCTGGGCGGAGGTGGAGGGTCTGGGGAGGGAGGGTTCTGGAGTATCCGAATCTGTTGTTGGGTCGTGAGGGGGTGGGGAGTATGGGGGGTACTCAAGCATGATCGTGTCCTCATTTTCGTTATTATCATAGTCGAAGTTACTGTCATTATCATTATCGTCCCCATGCTGTGCGAAGTCGTGGGTATCACTGCTGAAATTGGAGGATATGGAGATGCGCCGGCGTTTGGGAGACCGGGTTGGTAGATCATCCTCGCCTTCACTGCTTTCGTCATGGGTGCCGCCGAATTCTCGCACCGGTGAGGACTCCGGCACAGCCTCGACGTCTGTGTCTACGTCTACGTCAAGAACTTCAATGGGGTCACGACGATTGCCGCCACTACCACCGCCCGGCGGCTGCTCTCCAGGAAAAGGTGGTGAACTATCAAAAATATCGTTGATAGGATCAGTAGCGCGCGGAGTGGGCCGATAATAAGTCCCGGCCCCGATTCTAGCGGGAGCAGGAGCGGGAGTGGGAATACTGGAAGACGGGCGAATCGATGAACCTTCGCCTCCTGTCCCTTGTCCTCTAGGTGTTGAATGAAGTGAGAACCGTGGCGTAGCATGGAACTGCTGTCCTCCGCTCTGGTATGCCTTAGGTGTCTCATTCCTAGGCTGCGACCTCTTCGGCACCAGGAACCGATGCGGTGTCGGGGTCTAGTGTAGTTAGTAAATTGCGATATGACCATCTATCTATCCCAGAACCTACAGCTGGTGGTGGTGCCATGATCACTCAAACAAACAATCAGTCGATGAACCCTCGAGACATCCTCGTTAATACTAAACTGGTGCAGCGTAGCCCCTCTATACGAATGAGGGACCCAAGATTTTTAGACGGTAGGCTTTCCATCATTGGTAGAAATTGGTCTTAGATCTTTTGGGGTCAAATAATTCATGGGAAAATCGTATTATTATACATTGTCCGTTTAAATTTCATGCGAAATCTTGAGGATTGTTTCAACGGCAACTACAACTGCGACGATAGAGTGAAGAAATGCGAGATTACCGTAATGACGTAACGGTCAAACTTCGGCAAAGGATACTAATTATGCTTACCTAAGGTGCCTAAACCTTAAGTCTCCCCCCTTTTCGTAGCTTCATTACTGGTATAGTAGAATTAAAAGGGGCATTCTCATGATTAATCATGTTAGATATATTTCACTAACATGACCTCCTAAGTCAACGTACGAAAGCACGTACATATCCGTCATACTAATCCGGTTGCGCTCCTAACCTAACGAGCGACCCTAGACTCCAACGTCATGCAACCTATCCCCTAAAAAGCCTCCTATGTAACGCCCTATGAATGTAAAATCATTCTCCTTACTCGAATTTTCCACCACCGAACAATCCACCAACGACTTTACTCCTGCCCTCGGCACCCTTCCACTTCTTCGCCTCGCGCCTCTTCTCGGCCTCTGCTACCGCAGCCCGGCGCTCATTTTCTCGCGCAAAGTAGTTGATACCAGAGCGCTTGCCCGCCGTCTTCTTCAGGAGCTTGCCATCATCTCCTCCCGCTAGACTGGTAGCAGCCGTAGGGGTACTACTACTGCTCGTCGTGCTAGTCGAGGAATTTGAGATGAGCGAGTTCGTTGTCGCCCGTCTCAGTAGCGCTGGCACCTTGAACAGACTACTGCTACCTGATGCTGATGGAGCTGCAAATGCGAGGCGTGATGAGCCTGCTCCACCATTGCTAGTTGTGGATAGGGATGAGGAATCACGCTTGAGCTTGATGCGATCGACGACTGCGACTTCTGCGCGTCGGTTCTCTTTGTTGGATGAAGACGTGGTCGGACGCTCTTCGTCCTCACCATCAGACCCTATTTCTGTGGCGGGGATGATCGACATGGCAGAACCGTTGGGTTCGTCAAGTAAGTCAGATAATTCCCTGCGGACGTCGGTAATTGATGAGGGGCGAATGCCTCCTCTAGTACGTCGCGCGTTCGGGGGCGGGCGTGCTACGTGATCATCCGCGTGCGTGCGTTTGCGATCCCCGTTCGTAGGTTGACTGTTCGGGATCGATTGCTCTGCTGCTGACGCATCTTGCCCCTGGCCCTGACTTTGACTATCGCTATCTGCGCTGTCGGGAGCACCATCTGCAAAGTTCTCCCCGAAATCCCACTCGTCGTCGCTGTTCCTGTCCTCTATGCTCTTGAGGAACGCTGCGTTGCGCGGGTTTTCAGCGATCTTTCCGATACGCTCGTCTGCAAATAAGGCCTTCTGCATCTTAGCAAACTGTCGCCGTTTCATACGACGCCGAGCCTCGCCCCCATCGTCAGAATCCGATAGATCGATGTCGTTATTGTCACCACCACGGCGCCGCTTGCGTAGCATACCGGTTGTAATATCTCGGAACAGTTTGTCAACCTGGGCTGCATCGGCTGCTCGTTCTCGATCACTATAGTATCGTTAGCGTTTTTTCTATTGTGTATTAGGAGGAAATACTTACGCAAAGAAGCCAGCCAGCTTAGCAGCGTCAGCATTGTTGCTGGTAGCGTCGTCTATCATTTCTTTGACGAGCTCCTCATCCTCTTCACTCGAGTCTTCACCGTCGGCTCCACCAAGTCCGGCATACTCATCCTCGGACTCCTCAGCTTGCTCCTCAACCATCTCATTGGCCTTGCTCTTTTTCCTGTCAAACTTTTCTTGCATGCGCTTCTTCCTCCTAGCCGCCTTTTCCATTAGTCCGAACGCGCTCGCGTCTACCTTAGCGTCTATAGGTAGGGCGCTAGGGGCGGCGCTGGGACTTGTAGGAACATTCGTTATCGATGTTAAGGTAGAGATTGAAGCTATACTTTCGCCTCTTCGTCTTAACTTACCCCTCCTGACAAGAGGTGACTCTTGGATTTTTTCGGATTCAGGGGTTCCACCTAATAATACGGTGTCGACTGTAGATCCTGGCGCGTCAACAAACCGCTGCTTGAGCGGAGAGAGGTCCTGGAAGCCTCCATCCTGAGTTGGCTCAATGAGCTCTGACATTTGCGTCCCGTCCATTTGCATGAAAGTATCGAAGCCGTGTGCTTGCGACTGCGAGAAATGTAACTGGACACCTTGCGTCTGTGTTTCGCGTGCTTGGGTATCTATATTGTGCAACTTCTGGCTGTCGAGAACTGTGTTATCCTGAGATTGGCCTGCTATGGCGGAAAACTGGGAGTCGGGGAAGCTATCAAGACTGGGCATAAACTTCTGTGGAGATCCGCTAGCTGGTTCGGCTTGGCTGTCGTCCATTGTACCTGCGAATATCTGGGTAAGTCCGAGGCCTGCAGGCCCAGCTGCGGGAACAGGGAGCCCGGGAATAAATGTCTTTCTAGCTGAGCGCAGAACAGACGTAGGAATCTTGGGGGAGGAGTTAGTGGCCGACGGAGATTTAGGGTGACGAGTCTTAGGTTTTGGAGTTGCTTCAATATCGTCCTCGTCATCTGAGACGACATGAGCATGCTTTTTTGGCCGGCGGAATCGAGCAGGCGGGAGCTCGACATCGGCTTCATCATCAGAAGCTGCATTTGCAGTGGGCTTTGGCGTGCCCTCCTTCTCAGACTCGTCGTCTTCCTCTGCTTCATCCTCAAGCATGGGATTTGTGAGCTTATCCTCATTCTCATTATCGTCATCGTCCATCTCCTTGTCCTCTCCTTCGTTTTCTTCCTCTGATCCAGAAAGCTCAATCTCGGCAGGGTCCTCCTCTCCACTGTCCTCAAAGCTATCGTCGTCACTATCATCCCAAGCTAGAGGATCATTTTCACCATTCTTCTTACTCTCTTTACGTGCCTTCTTCGCATCCTCGCGTTCTTTCTGCATGATCTCTTCGACCTCTTGTCGAGCTCGGGCAACAATATCTTCGACCTGCTCTCTTTCCCGTTGGCGTTCTTCCTCAGTTTGTACGGCGATGCCTTTGGATTTAAGGAATTCGAGACGTCGCTCGCGTTCCAACTTAGCCTGTGCTCTAGCGCGCTGCTGCAGAGACATTTGGAGTTCAGCAGGGGTCATGGAAGGTTTGGTCCTGCGGCCCCTTGATGTTTCCTTCGGGGGAGAAGAGAGATGAGCTAAGCGGCGCAGCACATCCATAGACTTGGATTCCTGTGTTTTCTTCTCGGGAAGCTTATCGAATATTGCATCCATTCTTCCCTTCTTCGGCTTTGTGATTTCAAGCTCATCGTCAGAATCTATCGTGACAAGGTTTGCTTGCATTGGAGGTAGCTTGACTCGGATTTGACGTTTTGGTTTACCTGCCACGGCCCCCTTGATCTGGGTGGGTTGGTCCGGGACGTCAACGGCCTTGCCTTTGCCCTTGTCTTGTTTAGCTTGTGCCAAAGCAACTTCTAAGCTAGGCAACTCGCCGTCGTCATCCCCGAATACGTCATCTGGATCTACGCGAGTATTCGGTGCTATAGGTGTAGTGAGATGGGTTTCCATGACCTTGGGAGCAAGAGGTGGAGAGCTAGGTGGAGTTGCAGCATCTGCCATATCAACATCCGTCTGTTGCGTCGAGCCGGGTGTCGTTGGTCTGCTCGAGCTTATTGGCTTGGTTTCAGTAGATACTGCCTCAGTCCTGAAATTGAAGCGTTCGAATAGAGATGCCTTCGTGATCTTTTTCTTCGTCTTCGCTTCGTGAGTAAGTTGCATGCTTCGACTTAATCGTTGCGTTTCGCGGTTCATCTCTTCCAAAGCCTTCTTGCTAGCTTTGCGAGCAGGACGGGAAACTTCCTGAGTGAGCTTGCGACCACCATCATCATCTGTGACATCAGATACGTCGTCAATATCTGATTCGGTAGGCATTTGTTGGCCCATTCGCTCGGCACGCTCATCTCGCTTGCGCTCTTCTTCAGCCTCCCTGGCAAGTCTCTCTTGCCGCTTCCTAGCCACTAGGGCCAGGAAGCGTTCACTCTTCCCTAAGTTTTCCGGCAACTCATCGTCTGTGTCGGATTCTGCTCCGGTTCTAGGTTGCCGGCGTGCCGTTGGCGTCTCTGGGGCTGGTGTAACGAAGAGACCTGGTGAGGGGGGTATTTCGGTATTTGCTGCAATTTCTGGAGTAGAGCTTCGAATGGGCCTAGCTAGTCGCCTACGCGGTAGAGTACTGACGTCTTCGTCGTCGTCATCGTCTGCGTTTGCCGCTTCCTCATTTTCCTCGTTGTGATTCGCCGAGGCAGTATGTGATAGTGTTCGTTCAATTGAACTCCTAACTGTGGTGCTGTTTGTCGTATTTACGTCTTCTGCTCTCATCCGCGCAGCGAGGCGTCCTCGGGGTCGAACGATCTCCTCTTCAGCATCACTATCTTCCTCTGCATTTGGTAGGGTTTGAACTTCGGTATTCGTGATAATATCCTTATTAGTAGACTTGGATAGAGTCTTTGTGTCTATCGCAGGGCTGGATTCGTCATCTGAATCCGCATCATTTACGGTGGCTAATAGGGCCTTGATCTTAGACCTCGGTGACAATTGCGGTGACGTAGGGGCAGATGCACCCTCGGCCGGCGATGGTGACCGAGTAGATGCCATTCGAAATACTAATGCCTAACAATGAGATGCAATTGATGATAAAATAATCTCAAAAAGACATTATATCGAGAATTAAGAATATAATAGTAAATTTAATATGTAACTTGTGTTTGTATGTTAGATGGAAGTTGTAAGTGGGGGCTGGAGAGTTTAATTACTTTCATACTGTAGCTTCCCCCCTGTACGCGCTTTGATAAAACGCGTCTTTCGCGTCGAACCTCGCGGCCCGTTTATGTATAGATGCAGCAACCCGTGCATATGTGGGGCTCTCAAATCGCGAAATATCTGACTTCAGTTATGACATTAATGCATTATTTTTCATATTCGGATTGTTGAATTTATTTTTTTCAGCATCCCGAGTCTTAGTCCAATGGTACCTACCTAACGTATATACTATTACAGGCCACATTATTGCCTCCAATTAGACCTTCTCGACTCTATCCATCGTGCGAAATGATCTTACAAGAACTCGGACAGTATTCCTGCCATGGCGTAGGGGGTATCGCTGCAATAGAGTACATATCCACCAGAGAGTAACGCCAAAGCCGACCACGCTTCTCACCCTCGTTTTCAATGTTCATACACGCCAAACAAAAATGCAATACAAAATCAACGCCCCTAACCCCTATGCTGATGCAAAACCCCTTGCCATAAGGGGTTGAATGACTTCAAGTGACGTAAATGTGCCGACTCCAAAAGAGCAGGCAAGCTGTTTTTGCCGCTGTATATATGACCGACCATTATGAGGTGTTTCCTATGATGCACGCAGAAAACACAAGGGACCAATGGCATCCTAGATGTTTTCCGCTAACGATGTTTCGGCAGCCTCCTCCCCTTCCTAAGGGACTGCGAGGCATGAATCCAAAACATTGTCTAGCATCGACGTATCCTCGTTATTTGCACCCTCCCATACTATCGGCTCTTCGTCGATGTCCATTGGTTCTGGGTAGGCACCGCCATTCATTGGTCCATGCTGACCGGCACCATTAACGACTGAATCCTCAAAATCTCCGGGTTTTTGGCCGTGGAGCCATGTATAGTTGTTGTAGTTTTCAAGTTCGCCATCCCTATAGTTGTATATGACTGACTTCCTTATGATAGGGAACGAACTAATGCCACAGTCACCTATTTCTAGAGCGAGTCGTAAATCGGCCATACTTAGCGGAGATCGTTCGTTAGCAGCCTTTGCTTCGATGGGTAGGAGTCCACTCTTATCCCTAGACAACTCTCCTCTAGAAAAAGCTGCTTCTTCTCGTCTTAGTTGGCGACGATACTTGTGGGTTTGAATCCAGTTGGCCCCCGAACCGAATCCAGCACTCCCAGAATCGCCAGGCCCATTGCTCCTCGTCCTGGTGAATACTGTCGAAAGGAATTCCTTGATGAAGGTCTCGGCGGCAACGGTCATGAATTGTGTAGCATCTGAAGAGTGGCCGTTAACAAGCCCTGCTTCGTAGCAGATAGGAAGCATCCTTGATTCAATGCTTGTTATGTCCGGAAATTCGCCCGACTCCACTGCCAAGGGTTGTGCAAATCGTTTGCGAATCTCGAGATCCCAGTCTGTATTTTGTGATGAGAAAAATCGGGTCCAGTTTCAATTGGAAGAGGGTCGCTTACTCATTTTGTTTAAGTCATTGGCATTGGCACTTTGAGGTATGTCCGGTACGCGGGCTATTCTGCTTCGGTGGTGTTCCGAAAACACAGCTGCCAAAGATTCGAAGGGGTCAAACTGTATAGCACCTTATTAGTCATCGTGAACTTGCAGCGCATTATGATAACTTCACTCACATCATTCTGAGTAAGTTCCTTTATACGTCTTCGATCACGACTCGGAAGTTGCATGACTTCTCCTTTCAGTCTTCGTTCGGCGGCATCCCCGGTCACAGGCTTGGCGCCGACATTGGTGGTGGGTTTGTCATTCGCAGAAACCCAGGGCGCAACTCCTTGGTCTGGCATTTCCCTCGTAAGGTTCCCGTATATGGCAGCAAGAAGCTGGTTGTGGAGATGAGTTTTGTCGCCATTGGATAGTATATGATCGATACGTTCGGAATACTCTATCTGATTCAAGCGTCCTATAATATGGGTAAGATTTATGCAGGTAAAGCAATGCTAACAAAGACTCACCTAGTATAAACTGGGTGGTTGATTCTTTGTACGTGTTCCATTGTTCATTCCCAATTGCCGATTTAAGAGCAGTATATAGAGGTTCGAGATCGATGCGGGCGGGAATAATTTGGCTAGTTTTTGTCACTTTCTGGGTAGAAGGAGCGGAAACTGTTATTGATTTGAGAGTCGGAGTGGAAAGGCTAACAGATGGACGGCTCAGGGCCGCGGGATCTATGTCGGGCATGTTGGAGGGTCGGGGAGATCGGGGATGTCGGGGGGGTGGAATGGGGTTGAAATTAGGCGTCGTGCGTTGTTGCGTTGTGCGGGTAGCGCGATGATTATCGATTCTAACGGCTCAATTCGGAAATGTTGATAATTGGTGATACGACAAAGCGCGATGTTGGGCGGATTATGCGCGGGATGTCGCGATCGAGCTATGAGCACAGCACAGCCCGAAAAAGGGTTTAAACCCCGTTCATCGAGTGCAGCAGATTGATGCGATCCGAATACCAATTTTGAAATGATGAAAAAATGTATAGGAAAAGACGGTATTTGATGGAAAATGCGCCGTCTTTCTGGTAGCCATTAAGCGGGAGGTTTTGGGATGTCGTCTAGATTGGAAAGCAGCGTTGAGCGGTGCTACTCACTCAGAGGGGACGCTTTTTGATTGGGATTCTGGGGTTACGGTGGATTCGCATGGGGGAGACTTTGATGTATAAGTTACTTTGTGGTAGAGAGGAATTAGGCATTAATACATGAGTGAAATAAGTACCTTGAACTTTATTAAACCACGGATAGCACATAAACTAACTGTTACATACCTGCCTGTGTTACCAGGACACAAGCTTCAATAAGCCCCTCCACCAAACCTTAACTAATAGCATAGGTACATAGAATTCGTCAGGTCTTCGTCGCGTCGCGTCGCGTGCATTTAAGTATGCACATATGTAGTAATACTTTAGGTATACTCTACAATACATCATCTTAGGTTTTCTATATTTATACTCATAACTACATTTTATAAACTAATATCCCTTGTGCTTCGGTTTCTTTAACGGATAGGTAGTATTTCAAAATGACACAATGTCCGGGTCAAATCAGGACCGGACGAAGCGTGTTGATCTTAGTATCAACCGCTTAATTTCACAACTTATACCAGACGATCCACGCTTAAGCGACGAAGATGCACAGCAGAGACATGACTTATATTTCGACGAGATTAGACAACAACTAAATCAGTAAGAATAACCTAGTTATAATCATTATAAGAGCAAGCAATTGACATTTATCCTTACTAGACCGCGACCACCTCCCTTAGCCGACCAAAATCATGCATCCGAACTTATTAGACGAAGGTTGGTTCAGACGAACCCGAGCCAGGCTTTACGCTACTCCAATCTTTACTCGAGGTTGCTGGCGCTGCCTGTACTGACCCAAAAATGGGCTATACTATACCTCCTCTATCAATTGGCGGACTCGCCCGATCCAACTGAGCCAGATCCCGTCGCCTTTGCCGAATTTCAGCAGGAGCAAGCCAAGCGGAGGAAACAAGAGGAAAGAGAGGAATTAGGTCTAGGTGGTCCTTCCAACCAAGAAAGTTCTGAATTGTATAGACCCGAGCAGAGTTCGGATGAATACCATCCTACCGAACTTCGAGACGTACTCAAGAATCCAAAAGATATGAAGTCACACGACAGCGATTCTCAGCGGCCCTCTACCGCCAGTGATTATAGACGTGCTAGAGGTGCACGGGAAGAGACCCCAGGCCCTGCCAAGAGGGACGTTGCTATAAAATCTAAGCTACTAGCTGATAATTATTGCGATATCGATCCTTCAGAGCCTGCTCTCCTACGAGATCTGCCCTATACTCTCCAGGGTCTTTCCTCGACCACTCTCCCATTTGGCAAAGATGATTCCCTCAAGCTCCCTGCTACTCTCCCACCCCCCCTAATTGGACTTCTTCACACCCTCGCCGAACCCTCGTTACTCTACCGCACTCTCGAAGAATTCGTCAAGACACCCGCAAAGGGTCTCCTAGGCCAAAGTCTCCGCGCAGCTATAAGTAACGAGTTACGCTCATACTTAACACTAGTGGCAACGCTAGAAGGCCAAATCCGACGTGCATTGTCTACCATTGACGAAAATGCTCCACGAAGTGGTATTGGAAAGGCCGGCGTGACGTTGAAGCGTTGCGTTGTATGGACTCGTGAAGCAACTATGGGTCTACGGCTTATGAGTATGATTGCCGAAGAATCTAAAAGCAAGAAAGGAGGTCAGCTCATCACCCTGATCCATTCGTTATCCTCATCACACGGCGATCCCATAGTAGGCGCATTCGCCGAGCGACTCCTGATGCCTATTACCCGTCCTTTCTATGGCATATTAAGACAATGGATATACAATGGAGAGCTCTCGGATCCGTATCTCGAGTTCTTCGTGCAAGAGCAGTCGGTAGAAGCCATGCCCAAGGGCAAGTCAGGATCTACTAATGTTTGGGAGGATAAATATATATTAGCAGCAGACATGGTGCCTTCCATCATCACGAGCGAGTTCTCCGAGAAGGTCTTTCTCATTGGCAAATCTCTCAATTTCATCCATAACAGCTGTGGTGACGCTCAGTGGGTCGAGTCATACTCCAAGGAATCTTCTAGGGAGCTTCGATACGGCGACACGGCCACCTTGGAGACATGGATCGACGAGGCATATAAAACTACAATGCGTCGACTGCTACATCTCATGACCAATAAATTCCATCTCTTTGAGCACCTTCAAGCGCTGAAGAGCTATATTCTCCTTGGACAGGGTGACTTTATCGCCCTGCTGATGGAGTCTCTTGCTGCGAACCTCGATCGTCCAGCCGGTGCCCAATATAGACACACTCTAACGGCGCAGCTCGAGCACGCCATCCGCGGGTCCAATGCGCAGTACGACTCCCCTGAGGTTTTGCGCCGCCTCGACGCACGTATGCTGCAGCTCTCCCACGGTGACATAGGCTGGGATTGCTTCACGCTCGAATACAAGATCGATGCACCAGTCGACGTCGTCGTGTCCGACTGGGGCAACCGGCAATACCTCAAAGTGTTCAACTTCCTATGGCGTATTAAGCGCGTCGAGTTCGCCCTCTCATCCACCTGGCGGAAGGTCACCACCGGCTCCCGTGGCGTCCTACAGACTGATCACCCAGCCGTCCGCCAGGCTTGGAAGACCACCCGCGGCTTCCTAGCCGAGATGGTCCACTTCGTCGGCCAGCTCCAGTACTACATCCTCTTCGAGGTTATCGAGAGCTCCTGGACCGAGCTCCAGGACAAGCTACACAAGGAGGACGCTACTCTCGACGACGTCATTACCGCCCATTCTAATTACCTTAATTCTATCACTCACAAGGGCCTTCTAGGCGCTCGTCGCCGACGCTTCGTCGGTTCAAATGCCGGTGCTGCCGCCTCCGCATCCACTGCCGCGGCCGGGACCGGCCCGGCCCCCGCCGAAGAAGACGACAACAGCTACATGATCCAGCTAGGCGAGCTGCTACGCACAATGCTCGCGTACCGCGACTGCGTCGACGGGCTATACTCGTGGTCCGTGTCAGACTTCACCCAGCGGCAGGAAGCCGATCTCCGACACACGATCCCCCCCGACGATTCCGTTCCCATCCCAGGGGGTCCGCACAGCGAGTTCCCGGCACTAAGAGAGCGTCTGCGCCACCTAGGCGACCGCTTCCGCGCGAAGCTCCAGATCCTGCTCGGCGACCTGGCCTATCAAGCCGACGTCGACTTGCGCTTCCTTGGTGTCGCAATGAATTTTAACGATGTTTATCAGCCCGTGCGCCGTAAACCCAAGGGCACGCCTGCTGCGCCGGGTACGGCACAGTCGAGTAAGAGTGGTGGTGGTAGCGGGAAGGATGTTGAGAAAGATGCTGTTGAGATGGGAGTTGGGGTTGGGGCTAGGAAGGCAACTAAGGGGTGAATAGGGTTTAGTGTCCAGTAACGAGATTCGATGAATTTTACATCTTACCTATGAGGCGCTCGTGTCTCTTATTAGCCTTTCAAAACAGCCCGGCCTTGTGGTTTAGAAGGACCTTCACTAAATCGCAGCATCTGTCTTCGTGTCATCGGGGCACTTCACATACATCCGAAGTTAGTTCCAGGGATACCCCTACCATCCGAGAGGTTATTCACCGCATCGCAAAGACAAAAAAGCAATTTTCTTAGGCCGGTCGTGCGTGACATTATAATGAATGGTACCTAGGGAGATAAATAACAAGAGCCCCTCCCAATGATTCTAGAGGAATTGCTTATCCGGCTGGCAAGCGGGTCTAGCAAGGTTTTGAGGCGGCACGAGGAGCATACCGCATGATGCTTATAGATCAGGCAGTTGATAGTTAGTTACAAGTAGCTAGGCAATGAATAAGAACACATGAATGTCAATGACTAAGAGGCAACCAGTTAGAAATACGCCCCATACTGTGAGACTACCTAGGTAGGTTAGGTGTCAGAATTTTTGTGTGCCTGGGTAACCTTACTGGCGGTAACCTTACGATGGACTAGCAGGCGGAGAAGTTCATAGCTCCAAACAAACATCCTACTTCGGACTTGTCAAAACACATAAACATCACTTGCATTTCCTACTCCTACTCCTACTCACTCCTCTCCCCATTCCCAGATCAGTTATTGATTGGCAAAGCAAGCGAGATATTATTTGGTATTGAAGGCACTGCGCGAACCTATTAACTTCAACTACCTCCGACGACAAAAGAAACGAATCACATCCACCATTAATTATCACACCACAGAATCGAGTCGCGATCAAGAAGCTCATGAGCAAATCATAGCATATCGTCATTCATACGGGTTTCGTAAAAACCGAGGACGTGTCCGACCGGTCCTCCTTGTCCTCTCGAGATGACGATCCAGTTAGTCTGGGTGAGCTGATCTCTCTAAGCACAATTTTTTCCGTTTCTATATTTACACTGGTGCGAAGCCGAGTCTAGCAAAAGACGCCCCTCCGAATGCCCGTTCATTACGGCCGTGTCCATTTTTCCCCTTTCCATACCGTTATGTCGAAGTGGATAACTTGTTGAAAACAGGCAACTCATCAAAAATCACAAAGGAAAAAAAAATTGCTCGCCTCCACCGAAAAGAAAACGCCGCCGTTACAAAGCTTTGGTCCGAAAGATCTGACTATGATGTCCACGATATATCGCTCTTCCAGACCTAGTCACTTGAAGAGCTGGGGCAAATATTCGACGGATGACAGTCCAGGACCAAAGAAATCCCCTGATGGTATATCAAGGTTGACACGTGCCTCCCAACCGTAGGAACACCTGTACCAAAGACCATTGATGGTCAAAAACACTACTGCATTCGCCAAAGCAAATACAGCATAACTATCGTATCGCAATTACGGCTCGAAATAGAACCAAATTGTGCATCGTTCAAGACGCAAAACTCGGGCACGTCATCCATCTCCAGTTGTGCTCGAATATCCCTGGGTCAAACGCCAGAAACTTTATGACAGCCTCTACATATCCAGCCAAGCCGGCCGATATACGCAAGGCAAAATAACACCCACCACTGTGGCAAATGCAACTCCATATCCAGTTTTATGCCAGGTCGAGCAAGATTCGGCTAGTCCCGTGAAATCAGTTGAAGGGTTCGAGCGAGACGTTTAGACATCTGTCATCTCGGTGTCCAGTGAGATGGGAACCGACGCTTCATCCGCAGGGCCCCAATTTCCTTCAAAGACTGTCGCGGCAGCTCGTTGACGTGATGCGACCCAATTTGCTGCTTCAAGATCAAGCAATTGGGAAACTGTTGGACGCATCATCGGATCCGGCGTGAGCATCGACTTCACAACTATATCAAGGGAGTTAGGATGATCAGGGTCCTTCATGAAATCCGGAGGATGCTGTAGTTCGTTCTTGCGACCCAGGCCGAAGATGTCTGCCGATTGGCGCGTGGTATTTCGGAAGTTGTAGTTGCGGCGCCCAGCAGGCGTACCACGATCATCTCCAAACAGACCAACGCTACGATCACTATCATCAAGCGGCATGCCATTAGCATCCCGCGTAATCGCGCCGGCATCCTGAGTAAGAGTGGGAACCTCGGAGAAATCGCCCTCTCTCAACCCAGCCCAAGTTGTTCCATTCTCGGGCAGTTTGACGTTGGCTGCAATTTCTAGCATGATCAGGCCGAAGGAAAACATATCGGTAGGCTTGCCGATCTCTCCTCGAAGAGCCTCGGGTGCCAAGTATTCGCGATCTCCTTCTAGATCGGGTCCCTTCTCTATCGGCAAAGCCGTCGTTAAACCGAAATCACCAATCTTCAAGGTGCCTTCAAAGTTGATAAAGATATTGGCAGGTTTCAAATCCAGATGGATATAACCGGCATCGTGAATATGTTTCAAACCCTATAATATATTAGTCACTTCTCATACGTCAACCTGCTCTGTACGTACCTTGCCAATTTCAAGCATAATCTTCCAGATTCTGAAATCATCAAGTCGTCCCTTCAAACCGACAAAAGACAAGAATGCATGAAGGCTGCCCTCTTCGCAATACTCGGTCTGAATATAGAGACAGCTACTGTCTTCCCAGCTGTTAACGAGCTGCAGGACATGATCGCAGCCTTTCAGGGTTTCCAATACGGATACTTCGCGGAATCGAAGGGCTCGATCCTTATTACCTTGAATCGGAAGGGTGAGCTTCTTGACTGCATACACCTTAGTAGGCGGGGGGGAAGCTGCCCGGTGCGTAGGGGTACTGAAGAAGCCGGGCTGAACCGTTCTTACGGACTGAGCGACTTCGGTGACTTTATATACTTGCGAAAATTCACCCTTGCCTATAAATTCAACCTTTCCAAAACGCGACATGAGCCCCTCATCCAAGTCGTGAGAAGGCATACCATTAATAGGGGTAATAGCGCGTCGTTCAAAAAATGCCGGGACGTTCTCGTGTCGTGTCGTCGGGGTTGCGGGCGGGAAAGGCGAATTTCTATCGCCAGTTCCGGGAAATAAGAAGCCGTCGTTCGCGTTAGAGATTGATAGACGACTTGCATCAAGAGGCGCAAAGCTTCCCTGAGGGGTCCGGGGGGATGCTTTCTCTGCAAATTCTAGTCGCTCCAAAGGACTCGCTGTAATCACGGGGCTAGTCTTAGCATATTGAACTTGGGCAGGGGACTTCACGAGAGGAGTCATCATCGAGTGGGTCTCGAGCCGCGCAGGCGAAGAAAACGAACCACGCTGAGCTCGAGATCGACTAAATGAAGGCAAGGAGAGACAGATGTTGGATTGAGTCTCCTGAATAGCAGGGCTTGGCAGGTTGAAAGCACCTTCGATAGGTGTGATATTCTCTCTGCCTTTTCCGCCATTGCAAGATCTCTTTGGTAGGTAATACTTACAGCTAGCGGCAGGGTCTTGCTGCAATGCTGCGCTACTTCCGAACGCAGGAAGTCGGCGATTAGCCGTAGGGCTTTCAGTAGACAGCCGGCTCAATCCGCTTGTGCTTCGCGGCGCGGTCTGCTGCTTTGTGGGGGTCGGCGGTAAATCTCCATCGTTACTAGACTCGCTACCACCAAGTTTCCCAGAAGGGCTTCGTCCATCATCGCTGTACAAGCTGAGTAAACTTTCTTTTCGAGAATGGTTAGAAAATCCGCCGAAGAGCACAGGTCGAGACTGCTCGCTGAAAGGGTTCGCAGGATTCGCAGGTCGGTTCGGTGTTACTGAATCAAAGGGACTTGATGGAAAGCCGAAGGTATGTTTGATGTGTCTACCTCTAGCTTTGGCATTGCCGGTCATAGGAAGAGGCGGATAGGTGGCAAAACCACTGGGGGGCTTCTTACAAGGCGTGTCGGGAACAGCTCCATATGCACTACCAGAAGGAACTTGCTCTGGGTCGCGAACCATCTTTGACACTAAGCCGGTAGATGCGAAAGCTCCTTCATATGGCCTCTCGTGCTTGTAGTCAGGAGTAGAAATACTTGCAATACCGTGGCTTGGCCTGTAATGTTGCGGACGAACAGTGCCAATTGGCAAGCTCTTGGAAAAGTTCATAGGTGCCCTCGACTTTTCAGCGACCGGGACTTGAAAGTGCGTGGGTGAGTCGTTAGATAGACTTGAGTTAGAAGACGATGTCGTCATAGTACGGGACAATGGATGTGGCTGCTGTGGCTGTTGGGCCTGTTGGTTAAGCATATGCATAGAGGGGTTCGGCAGCGGAGCTGGCGTATTGAACGGACTCTCTCGAGGGGGAGGAGGCATGAAGTGATCAAGGGACAATCGTGGCCGGGTTTTCCCATTAGGTGTAGTAGTCTCGTTAGGAGACTGGGCTAACTGCGGTGCGCCTCGTCTTCCCCACGAGGTTCGCTCTCGTTGAGGGGTAGTAGCTTCGCCGGAGCCCTGAGATAATTGCTGAGCCGCATGGCGCTTGCCCCATGATGTTCGTTCTCGCTGCTGAAGAGTAGACTTTCGAAGAGATCCAGCCCTGCGTATCGCTGCATGAGATGCTAGAGATGCCAACGGCTCAGAAACATTAGGAGAGATGGAACTTGTCCAATCATATTCGCGAGGGGAGTCATCTTGAGTTTCAGCGTTTGGAGAGCCAGGACCATGATCATAGACATTGAAGTCGACACCCAAACTTGTCGGACCATAGCTGCGACGTTTGGGTTTCGGGCTTCCTGTAAGGGTTTGGTCAAGGTTCATTGTCGCGTCGTTTCGCTTCAGCGGGCTCGTGACAGAAGTTGTAGTGGTATTATTGTTTGCGTCGCCAAAACGCGACGTACCAAATTGCGAAGATCCAGTCATGTCGAGATGCACACTATGTCGATTTGCGGTTCTTTCGGCAGCTTTGCGCGGACCCGGGCTACGGGTGTAGAAAATATTTATATTTTCCTGTCCGGAGAGAACTGGTTCAAGTAACGGAGTTGGTGTTAAAGGCGGATATGAATTGCCAGAAACAGAAGCTTGGGATAATGCCCTTCTAGATGGGCTTCTTGGCGATGTGCGATGTCGAGAAATTGTTTTGTTTGATGAAGCTGAAGCGGGACTCTTCGTTGATTTCGCGGATCGCAATGATAATTTAACACTCGGCCGAAAAGGTGTTGCAAGTGGCGACTGAGTATGCGGCTGGTTTCCAGGAGGCGAATTAATGGAAGTGTTCTGTCCGAAATATTGGGATTGAACGCGTCTAATGCACGGGGACGAAGGGGAGCTCGCGTCAGAACTGCTCTGGGATGTAGTTCGAACAAGAGAAAATTTTGAGGGGGAGCGTGAAAGTGATCGCCTTAATGTCCTTAGACCTGCTTGCACATCCACATGGTGATGATGTGGATGAGTTGGTGAAGGCAGAGTCAGGGTACCACCACTATTTGACATTTTGCCAGTTCGCGATCATGTGACTATGCACTGGCAAATCCTGTCGGGAATATTCTATTGTCTATATAGACGTCGGCGACGAAGTAGTTGACGACAAGCAGGTTGACGATCGAGACGAGAAGTTGATAAGAAGTTGGGGGGGTTTGTGTCGTCAAAGAGAAGCGCGTCAACGGAACTGGAACAGGGGTTCCGATTTAGATACTGCAACTAGCGACAACGGCGATAATCGTATAACCCACTAATTAGGATATATGCTTCGTAGGTTAGGAATGTAAAGAGCAGTACTACTAATCAGTCCAGGGCATGTGGAATGTTAGACCAAGCAAGGGGGGTTATGAAGACGTTTCTTCAACGCTTCATTCTGGGGCAAGTTTTTGAGTTCGAGGTGAGACTATCGATTCACCACTTCCTTCCCTTAATATCTTTCCTCACTGTCTTGCCAAATACTGAGAGTTCTCGGTTCTCAGTTTGCAATTCTCAGTTCTCAGTTCTCCCAGCAGTCACACACAAAGTATAGAGGAAACCGCCATTCAATCTGGTCCGGCGCAATGTCGAACTGAGCTATTGGTCATAGGCTATTGGATATAGAAGAAGCGTCGAGAAGGAGAGGACGGCGGCAAGTAGATGAGTCCCACGGTAAGTATGTAAGTATGCAGGTATGTAAGTAGGCGCGCGCAACTCCTGACAGATCAACTCGTTGATTGTGGCGAATGCGACGAAAAAGATGGAGATGGGGGAGGAGTTAACGAGAGGTTGGATCTGGAGATTTACACTACTAGAAAAGGAGCGGTCGGCACGTCGCCAAGCGGAAAGTACAGTACTTGTCGTTCACTAAATCGTGCAGCAGAAGGGACAGAGACTAACTAAACAGGGGTAGTTGGGGTCGTGAAAAGCGCGTTTTGTTTATTTCGTGACGCGCGTGTGGAGGCAGGTACGCCACTAAGCAGGTACGTCCTTGATCCTTGTCACAATTCAGGCCGTGCGTCACACCGGGATGATACTATATACTTTATACTTATAACTAACTAAGTAATAAGTACCTACTGTCGTATTTGTACAATACCTTCCGTAATACTCTTAATACCTGCCTCACACGCCTACCTGGGTATTTTTGTTTGCTGACCGCCTTCTCTTGACCTCGGGAATTTTTACTAAACCTGCAGATGCATTCCCCTTTCTAATTAATAACTTCCAAGGTAAGGAAGCTTTTTTTTTTCCTTAATATTGCTTGTGAGGTTACTCAAGCCTTCTACACTCGTGAACAATGCATACGTTGAAAATAATCAACATGAAATCAGTAGCCTGCCCCCTTTGTGTTGCACTGTATATATTGACTTAAATTCCATTATTCAACTTGAGGTCCAAACTCAGGCAATAGTAATTATTCCATTGGTACTATGTATTTACTGTTTGACCGGTCTGTGGGCAAGAAAACAACTAAAATACATACATAGGTAGCCACATGGATATCCTGTCAACTGATAACTGATGCGCGCGCTGATCCGGGACCCTACAAAGGTACCCGTGCTAGGTACCAATTTGAATGCCATCCCGCCCTGCCCACTTGCAGCCCCCCCAGCTGCGGGCGACGTAGCCGTAGCCTCAAACAACCCCCACCAGTTATCAGCCCGCATCGTCGGATTGTTCAGACACGGCGCCAGCCATCAATAGGACCATCAATCATAGCCTCTCCTATTTTCCCCTTTTCCTCTTTTTATTTTTTCTCCCACTTGTCTTACGAGTTAGGGTCGGAGAATTTTAGAACTGATCACCCTACCAAAACCCATCACATTTCCCTTATTAAGCGTCTTTTAGGTTGTAAGAGATTTACGGTCACCGAGATAATATTGACCAGAAAGGGAAATAAATAAATAGTCAGAAAGTAAACAATAATCTTAATACGACGGATGAATTATTATGATCTCATTATTGAGATTCATGCACGGTTGGAGGCGTTGGAGGCGTTAGAAGAGTTAGAAGAGTTGGAGGGTTGGATGCATCAATATCCCCTGTTGAAAAAGCTTGGGCCACATGGTTGTTATTCCTTTTGCTTCTTTTTTTAAGATCATCTCACATCATCACATGCACATGCAGCATCTTCGCTCTAGTCCACACGTGCTGCAACTGCGAACCGCAACCGCAACAGCAGATGTAAGCACCTTGCTTTTTCGCAGCATAAGGTTAATACTTTAAAAATAAGATTAAATTGATATGTGACACCTCAAGTTGCGATAGGATCAGCCCCCCCAAAATTGCCGGTGTCTATAACCGTTCAATCATCACAAGGAGAGTCCGGGGTAAATCATGATTTTCCCAAGTCGCATCGCAACCGCATTACGAATTAGGTAACCTTCTAGACTTTCCGCGACAGGTTGCAAACAAGAGTCTCGGCACTGCCGCCGCAGTCTCAGTTAATGTTGATTTGACTCAAGTTGGCGCAAATTGTATCACTCGAGTTTGACAGATTTGACAGTTGGGCGTTTGTCAATTGCATTATGGCTAACTGGGCATTATGTCAATTGTGGTTTAGACACCTTAGGGTAAGTAGGTAGGTACCTAACCATTATTTTGTCTATTAATGTTTCGGGCTCCTCCACTCATGTAACACTAACAACGTCCGTGGCAGCGGCAGAGAGCGGGCAAGCATATTGGAGTCCGAGTGCCCTGATAAAAAGGATCTACCCGTTCGTCAAGATAACGCTTTCCGAGATCCGACACTCGTCCTTCTTTTATTTCTTATCATGAATCTAATCGTCTTTCTCCGTCCAACACCCCAATCGCGGGGCATTAAGATTAGAGATTAGGTAGAGATTACATAGATTGGATTAGGCAGATTGATAACAGTGCAACAAGACCCCTCACAATCTTAACGACAGGGACCTATACCCAGCGAGAGAAAAAAAAGAAAAAACCTCTTATTCGTCTATTCCCAATGATTGTCCACCAGCATTAAAAAAAGACTACTCCAACGTACCATCCAATCCTCTGCTCTAAAATAGCTTCAAACTACCGATAGGGAAATATGCGCCACATACATACATGATTTAAAAGTCCGCTACTCCATTTTGCGCAATGTGGACTGCCAAAAAAGAACATTCGCAAGCAATTATCCTCGTATACCTAAGTTGAACCCACATTCTTCATTGGGCGCATATGTGTTAACTACCTAGGTAGTGTAACTTATAAAATATTTTTAAGTTAGTCCAGCGTATGAAGAAACGATATTTTATAGCCGCAACCATTCAGCTTTGAGCTTCTTCCACGTAAGCCTCAACTTTACGTGCCACGTACAACTTCTGTGGAGGTGCAAATGGGGATGGAAAACTCCCTTCCTTCGCTTGCATCACTTCCGCAAGTGGTTTTCCTCCGCCGTGAAATCGGGCAGTTCTACAGCACCGGCTCCATTCTGTACCTTCAAGCGCTTTTGGTCTTGACGGCTCTCTGGGCTGCATTAGCATCTTTAGCGACGCAATTGACTGGTGCCACGCTAGCTTCCAACCCTTCATTTCTCCTCTGTCGTCGACGCCGCTTCAAGTCTGTTCCCATAAATTGAGGGGTCACATCCAGAGACCAATGTATTATTCGACCTCCGAGTATTCGCTTATGTCGTCTTACCAAGTACGTGGGTGGGTTAGGTAGGTATCGTGTTGTTTAGGCATCTTCGCTTCGCAGTCCTCTGAGTCACAAAGACGGGAATCGAGTTACCTCCCACATATCTCACTTGACTCTTACGTGAAAAGCAATATAGAGACATTATGATTAGTTAGATACTAAGTGACGCCATCTTCACGGTGGCCGATAGACGAAAAGATTAGACTCCTCGGGGATCTCCCGGATCTCCGCCAGTAGATCAATGATCCCGTCTAAAACTCACGGACTTCGAACCAACGTCATACATTTTCGGAGACTGTTGGTAAGACAAGATGATGCAATTCGAGGAGAGCAGAGTGCTTCGTAGAAGAGGGGTAAAGGATAGCTCAATGAGCTCTCCGGTTCCTCACCTAGAAAAGCGATGGTTTGGTCCAAATAAATAGTTTTCGAGAATACTGACCGCCAACAAACTCCTATGTACAGTACATATGTGACGATGGATTCTAAAGTTGGTAGCGCCTATACGTAGTATACTAAGTGGATAGCCGCTGCTGGTGCGGCGAATAGACATGAAAACTACGGAGACTCGATGTACATATTCAGCGGGTTGCCTATAATAACCTCCTCTATACTTGGTGGGCCAAAACACGCCGGTATTGACCAAATAGTTTTATCCCACAGTCTGTCATTACCCACAATATTTACTATATTTGCATCGTGTGTTGTTGTACTACGTTTACCTTCATGTTTAGCGGCTTGCACAGCCCAGCGATTTGAGACATCACGAAAGTACCGTCTGCGCTAGATGCTAACATCGTTCCCTTCAAGTTGTACTTTCGTTGTCTCGCTCGTCGCTAAAAATAATCACGTGGTAGAATATCCTTTGTAAAATGTCTCGGTGGTTTTATGTCCAGTTTTCTGAGTTATCATATTATTCGTCCGAGTACCTAAAGTAGTTTGCGAAGCAGATGGGTTAAGGAGGTATTATTCTTCGCCTTTGAAGATATTTTAGCTAATAAAATCGTGGTCGTATCATAACATACGCACCTAGAGACTATTATATAGAATATTACAAGGAATCTCCAGCAGTAAGATCAATTCTTAACCGATATAACTTCCTAAGCATTTATAATAATCCTGTCACCCAACAGCTTTATCACAATGTGATGATAGAATATATTAAGTCATATACATTCACGGGGAGCTATATATGCTCTTTAGACGGTTCTCGTTTTCTTTTACTCCCGTGAGGTTAATACTTTCCGTCAAACATAGTTTCCCTCATAATTAAAATAGAACATAACCTTACGGTATGTATGTATTTTATCCTCATGTTAAATCTAAAGTGTCTATTATAGATGAGGATCATACCACTTTCGTATTTTTTAGTCTTAGTAGGCTCTTCTCATGCGGAAAACATATTCATAGGTATAATCCAGGATGTGTCCTAGAAGGTTGGAAAATAAGCCTAACTATATGAAAAAGAAGCAACAGTATTAATTATGGATTGTCTCATTCTACGGCTGTGCCTATATAAGGGGGTATGATGGGAGACTAAAACTTATCAGAAGTTTAGTATACGTGCCGTCGTTTTGGCCTTGAAGTGATCGCCCGTGCTAGATCTCAATCTTTAACAGCTACGCAGGTTGATTCATAGGTTGTGTATATTGTCAGCAGGCCCTATACCGTTTATAAACCTGAGTTGACCGAATTATTAGGTACTAAGTCTTATAGAACTCACCTGGCTCTCTTTTATAACCACATAAATCACCGGATGTAATTATGGAAGCAATATTCGAAAAACAGATCTACCTGTCGGATATTGTGCCCTTGATGAACGTCGTGCGTAGAGTAAATGTTAGGGTAGATAGAATTGAACTATTAACGCCTGTCTTCTACTCTCTAACGAGAGCGCTACGCGCTTCTTATATACCAAATCCTAGTTGATCTACCCCTGAATATATCTCTATCTCACTTATAGTCTGGCATAACCTCTGGTAGACTATACAGTGTCTTGGTAAGCTAACTATAATTTTTTGATAGTTTGGCTATAATCCATTACTCCCCTGCTGGTACTATGTAACTCGGAATTAACTCGACGCACGCAACTAAAAAGTAAACCGACAATTTAAACCCTCACATCGTATCACGAGCGGAGCCAGAAAGCACGGAAACGACATCCATTGTTCCTCAAAGAACTCCAACGCTAGACATCTAACTATGGAAGCTCGTGACAATATATGAAAGTATCTTTTGCTATAGACGTCCTAGTTATCTAGAATCTTAACACGAGTTTCCCCGCTTTTACAAGTTACGAGGAAATAAGGCTACCATATAGTTACAACTTGACTCAACATATGGATCAGAGCCGTAGGCTTGGTCACGTCAACCAATCTCGACAAGCCGCTTGGCTCCTGCACTTCTATCTCTTAAATATCATCTAGTGTTCTAGCTGCCCCTCTGGGCAAAGTTACTCCGGATAGTCAATGTGCTTCTATATATTGGCGACTTGGAGCAATGTGTTGAGAAAAATAATAAACTCTTCGTTGAAACCAAGCGATCGATATCAATTGATTCTGCTATTACCTTGGATTCCCAGTTTGACCTAGGGCTTTCAGATATCTACTTAGGTTGTAGTAAAGTTCCAATCGCCTTAGTCTACGAAACATTAGGTAGTGATTAGGTTAAATAGCCTTCAATTCGACTAATATTCGCCTATTTAATCTGGATCTAGCACTAGTATCCCCGTAAGATATATACTTCAAACCAAGATACCCAGCAAGACAGTAACTCTACTCAAGCGCATAGCATTTCTCCACGCTAGCCGCATCATTCCCCCACCAATTCGGCATGCCAATGACCTTTGCGCTACCGAATATTAAGAAGATCAAGAGCATGTTTAGGTTGAACCCCGCGTCGAACGCAGCCGCGAGGATAAAGTTGTACTTAGCCCATAGCTGGTAGCGGTACCTGTACGCCCAAAACATAACTACGAAACCTCCTATGAAACGCGAGAAGTACCCCGTCGACACGTTGCCGTAGAAGATGGACGCGCCGCTAAAGAAGATGGTGGTGTTGAAAAGGTGGAATTTGGCGCGAGGGAATAACCGGTGGAGCGCGTATACGATGGCCGGACAGGCCGCGCCGACGAGGAAAGCATAGGGCAGAGGACGAAACTGTTCTTGTTGGAAGAGTCGGGTTGGTCCCTTTTGAATGGCGTTAGTATCCAGCGTTCATGTGTAGTACTTCGAGACTAGGAAACAAGGCAACTTACTAGTAAAACATATTGAACTCCCATAGTCAAAGAGCCGGCTAGACTTTGACCGGTCCAGATATGGGCTGGATCATCAACGGCTCCAGTTAGGTAGTCGCGCTTGGAATCCATGATCCAGCGCATTGCTGCATAATTGATCGGTACACCCATGGTGATTCCGAAGATTTGCGAGAAGAAAACTGTACGTTGGGGGACGTGCATGTAATGCCCTATTTTTTGATCTTGCAACATATACTGGGCCCTATACCAGGCTATTCTTATTGTTAGTATTCATCACGAGTAGGAAGTTGAGTGGAAACGGGTAATCGATGGGATAAGGGTATCATACCGCCACCAGCCAGAGCACCATACACCTGATGAGCAAGATTAGCATACGAAACACTCGTCAGGACGACAGACTTACGCTAGCTCCAATGGGATTGCGATTCGTGCTTAGGTTTTGAACCATTGTACCGTATAGCAATTCATTGAACGTTCCGATGGGCAGCTGGAAGTTGCTAATGGCATAAAGCCAGCCAAGAGGCACGACAATAGCAGCTCCTGTCGCAAGTGCCACCAAGTAAGTCCACCAGGGAATGAATAGGATGTTCATTCCAACCATGGTCATTACACATGTAAACGAAGCGAGGAACAGCGTAATGTACCACCACAGAGGAACCTCCTTATAAGACCTCATCAGGACGTTCAATCTATCCGAATCTACTTACGTTAGTATCGTAGGAAGTATGTATAGGGGTTGGGTAGGCTGGTGATATAACGAAGTATATCAACGTACTGTGAACATGTTAGTTTCAATGAATACCTCGGGATAAATTCTCGGCGGGTATTCTTAAGACATACCATTGATGATTGATTCCTTGACCCGGGTTTTTCTGGCGGGCGCGGAATTTCCTGTACCCGTCTCTGATTTGGCCAGCCCCAAAGAACACGATCCAAGAGTAAGCCGAAATGTAAGAGGCGTAATCAAAGAAAATGGACCATAAGTAATGAACGCCAAGGTACAACGGGCCGTTTTCTTCGTAAGCCGTCTGGTTGAAGGTATTTTGTGGTGTGACTAGATCGGTGACAGGATATCTGCTCCCATCAGCAGTGCAAGCTCGGTTCGTCATCAAACAATGAGGATAGCTTCCAAGGTGTCCCCATTTTGCAGCGGGCAGTAACACCCAACATGACATAACGAAGGAACAGAAAAGTACGACCTGCGACCACCAAGGACTCAAAAATAGAGGAACTCCGGCGAGATAGTTGGACTTTCAAATCAGTTAGTATTACTTCATGTATGCCTTATTGGAATTACATTAGAAGACTCACGATATTAGCCCAATCAAAGGATAAATTGAGAAATCCCATTCCGCCAAGACCAGATCCGATAAAATTGGCAACAGGATTATGAGGAGCAACCCAGCACAAAAAGGCCATTGAGTTCAACATTGGGAACGCGTATTCTGGCAAGAACTGCCAGAGCGTGATACCGAGGAGCACCCACCAGAACACGCGCATCTGCTTGCGCGCAGTCGGAGTCGGATTCTTGTTCTGTCGACTCTGGGTTTCGAAAAGCGCAGCTTGGCAAAGGGCCTGGAACCAAGGGTATGCCGGCTCGTATAGTAGAATCTGACGTGCGAGGGCAGCGAAAGCGTACCCAGTAGCATCGATAGACCACATGAAAAAGATGGCCGCTGCGGGGTGAAGCCGTTCGTTAAAGTAGAGGTCGCCAAGCGCGATAGGCGTAGTGCCTCCATTACCTGTCGCACCGGAGGCTGCCGTTAAAGTAACTAAGACATGCTCCTTGACCGACCATGGGCCTGGGTTCATGTTGAAAGACCAGCTGGTGAAGGGAATGCGGAATTGGCGGTTAGGAAGCACGCGGGCGAGCCAGAGGCCGACATAATTGGAGGCGATCTGGACGAAGAAAACCGAGTAGGGCGCATACGTGGTTCGGTAGCTATTCATCGAAGATAGAAAAGCTCCTGGGATGACGAAGATAATGGAGAGAATAAAATATCGAAATGTTAAGGTGGGCAAAGTCGTGTCGTCGTGAAGACTGACGACTCGCCTCACCTCTGGAGGGATCTGGCTGATCTCGGGGTCATTTTCGTCCTCAAGATCGGCATCGACCTCGACAGCATCTTCGATAGGAAGCTTTTCTTTATTTGGGCTGCCGTCCTTAATTATGTCCTCCGTCGAAAGAGGTCGTTGGTTAATTGGAGGCTCAGCTGCGGCTGTTGCACTAGAGAACTTGGCTTCGTCCTTGGCATCGCCCGAAATGCGGGAAGACATCTCGGCGGCTTGAGTTCCTAGAATATATCGACGCCAAGGAGAAACTTGGATACTTGGCGATCACAAACCACTTTTAATTGTAAAACTTCAGACTTCCCTTTAACTTGACAGCGTGCCGACTCAACGCACCAACGAAGGTCACGCGGTAGGATGAGTGAAAAGCGCGAGGAACATATCAAGTATTAAGTTTTTAATTTATCCTAGGGTAGTGTTAGCAACACAGATATAGATCCAATCGCAGGGCCGATTGCATTGTATACATAGTTCGTGTTGCTGTCCGTGACCATGTAGCCGATCATTGAAAAGAGTTAGCACTAATCACGCAATCGCAGCGAATATAAACGTCTCGCGGCGTGTGGGCTATATCTCGGCGCATCTCGCCATCCGCATTGCGTCTAGACAAGGCCGGGTAATACCACGGCCATGGATCAAATGGTGCTGCTGATAATTTTAGGAAAGCATTAGTGGTTCGTCGTATAGACTTGCCTGCTTACCAAGGGTCGCAGTGCTGTACCCCTGTTCCTCGGGTAGACATGGCAGTCATGGACATGATGGCGCCCTTTTTAATTTTCTATTTTTTTTTTTTTTTATTTTAAACCCCCCCCCCCCCCAAAAAAAAAAAAAACCAAAGCCAAAGTCCTTAGCGGAGAAAACTTAGAGATAGGTTACCATATTGGTATTAGGTACCCGGATGTACGGCATGATAGATCCAAGTACATAATGATATGGAAGACAAGTAAATGGAATGAATGTTGGATGACGGAATAGAAAATAGCAAACGCGCTCTTTGCTAGAAAAAGATAAGACCTCTGATAGGCGCATAAGAAACAAAGCCGAATCTGATAACGGAATTGAAAGGCTTTACCCATATTGGTGCTTAGTAATAACAAAAAATTACATACTCTGGGGGCTTTGATAGGGGTAGCTGGAGGGCCGGAGGCTTAGAAAACAATATCTGCATCCCGATGTCTAAAATAGCCATTATGGTAGGTATGGTTTATATACCCTCATCACAAGTAACGCTTTAACCCCTAATCGCAAGGCACTACGTCGTAGAACCGTGGATGCTGTACGAGCTCGCGTTGAACGACTAATAAGTCTATCGTATAGGGCTGATATGTTCCTTTATATCTGAACTTTGCAGAAGCCTATAGTCTTACTCTGGATCACTAGGACCTAGGCGCAAGCCATCGGGTTTCTCTCCGGGAATCTTCGACGTTGGAATTATTTTTACTCACCGAATTCCTAACGTCACTGCATTAGGTACCTACCTTCTGATTCACCGCAGCCACAATTGCATGGATCCCCAGCCTAATGCTTTCAGCTCCGTGCCTTATGTCATCTTTTGTTCTCATGCATAGTAGACGGTATCTAGTCAATACTCTTAAGAAGAAGAGGGCTGCTTTTTCTAACGCCTTCTCGTGTTGCTATTCTTATTCGGACATCTTAACATGGGATTTATAAAAGCCGTACCAATATAACCAAGATGTGTTATGGACGGACTAAAGACGTGTGCCCTGTGGAATTTCAAAAAATTTATGGCTGTTCGTCGCGTCTCGCCGTCTTGAGGAGCCAAGATGTCTTAGAAACAGCCTCCCTTCTTAGGGCCACACAGGTCTTCCTCATTTTTAGTACGCTATTCTTCAGTCCATAACCGTATGTTTAGTTACTATACCTCCCATTAGTGGAGCTTTCAGCGAGGTTCGGTACCTATTCTAGAAAACGACGCGCGTATGAGCATACAATTCCAGCCGCTACTGCATCCTACTCCGGTCTTCCTATCGTATACCTCTACATAGTATTACTACTTACGAATGAGACTCTAAAGGGAGACATCCAATGAACAGGATATGGATACGTCGCATAACGCCAAAAGCCTCGTTTCTCGTATTACGTTACCCTCGTTGTATGTCTCGGAATTCGCGAGCTGTCAGCAATAGCGACTATTAAATCACCCAAATACCTACATGTCAAGGGGGGCGGTAAGCAACAAGGTTACACATTCTGCTTTTAGCCTTATCAGGTACTTTAGGAATAGAATCATAAAGCTTTGGAACTCCCTCGGTAGATTTCTATCTATTGAGCATGGTTGCTTATGATAGTCTAACATATTTCGCCGTTATATCGCGAGAAAGGGGTTTTGCCTAAGCATTGCATAGGTACATATGAAACTATGTATGGAGCGAATATGTCTAATCTTGACTATTCTCAAATGCCTAGCTTGGCCCCTCCACCAGGGGTGACGCCCAACTTCATCGACCCGCCGACGATGGCTCCGACTGCCCGGGTACTCACAGGCTTGACGCTAGCAATCATGTTCTGTTTTTTAACTTTGCGAGTTTATACTCGAGTGTGGGTAACATGCAATTTTGGGATAGAAGACTGTGAGTTGTCTCCTTATGCCTGTTAGAGAAACATGCTAACGCGGTAGCTGTAAGACCTCTGTCTCATCTCAGCGGTTAGTAGTGTCCAGATCCGTAACCCATCAGAAGAAACTAATTGTATTTCAGATAGGTACCACTTGTTACTGTTCGCTTCTACTTATGGGTTCGTCGTAACTGAGATATCTGTACTTAAACGCTTAGGGGCTTACCATGAGTAATAGTTTTTGATAATATGATGGGCCGCCATAAATGGGATATACCAGTGTCTGAATTTCATCAGAGGGTTGTTCTGAAAGTATAAATGTCTCTTCCAAGCACCAGAAGATAGCTGTGGCCTTCATTGACTAATTTTAAAGTTAGTATAGCTTTGCACCAAGCTACGTTTATTCGACTGCCGCGGTCTTCATCAAAGCGACACTTCTAGCATTTTATCTTCGAATTTTTAACCCGGTGAAAGGTGCTAGGATACTCATTTGGGCGACGCTAGCTGTAGTAATACTCTTTTATTTGATAGTCGTCATAACAATCCAGGTTACCTGCAACGGATACACCCCAACAGCGCAGATATTCAACACCGATGCCGAAGTCAATTGTTCAATACCGCAGGAACCTCTTTGGGTTACCATGAGTGCGTTTAACGCTGCCACGGATTTACACCTACTTGCCATACCCGTGGTTTTTACTCTTAAAATCCGACTCCCATCGAAACTGAAGATTGGTGTGTGCTGCATCTTCCTTACGGGATTGACGTGGGCTTTCCTATCCCCTAAAGCTACGCGCCCAATCCTAACGCTATTGTAGAGCTTGTACCTTTTCTCTCCTTTGCGCGGTGTATCGCGTGAAGGCGATACGATCTCTTGATGTCACTTGGCTTGGATACTTGATATCTGCGTTCGCGTAAGCGCTACGACGACCATCACTGGAGTTTTATTCTATAGGCGAACTAACACTATTTATCTAGAGCGGCCGAGCTCAACGTAGGGATTTCCTGTAGCTGTATGCCGATAGTCTTCGTCTCATTCCGCAAATTGACTCGAACCACGCTGCGGAATTCCTTACTCAAACTCATTTCGACTTATCGAAAGCACAACCATAAGGAATTCCCACATGATCCTAGCGATTTTGAGACAATGATACAACTAGAACAGCTACCGCAAATACCTAAAAGTTCATGGACGGGGTTAAGGTCTTGGGTACGCAAGGTGCACCTTTCTCAGTCCGAACGAGTAAACGATGTCTCTACTTACAGGGAAATTGCCTCAGTCGATATAGATTATCATGAGCATCTGAGGAAAGAGTCTCGCGACGCCCGACCACCTCAACACATCCCGGCCGAGATACTTCAAACGCCTCAGAGAGCTCTGACAATTAGGACTTGAGTATCTAGGTCGTCTTCTATACAAATACATATGTTTTCACACTCCCTTCCCCCCTTTTCTCCTATCTCTAATAGACCTGGACAATCTCAAAGTATCCCATTAAAGAAAAAGAATTAAGGTCATCGATCATTCATCTACATAATGACAACTAGGTAACGGCTTCAGCACTTCCCGCGCCATCGGGATAAACCAGCTTACGAGATACTGGCTGGCTCTAAGACAAAGCTTAGAGTAGACAAGATCATCGCGTCGTGTAGTTACACGGCATGTGTATCTTTTAAAATAAACGAAAAATCACTACATACCTATTTTACCTTTTCGTTTAACGGCTAGGAAAATCTTTGCTGTCCCTGTTTCGTGGCCTCCTATTAACAAGCCGACAGAAAAGAAAAATGACTCCAGAAATCATGACAAACCCAACCATTCAAAACTAGACCACATCTATCGGGAGAAAACCCCTTTCAAGCCCATTGAGTGTATAATTCGGACTGCGTAATACAAACCAAACCCTGGGAAGAGAACACCAACCCCGATGCCCTTTATACCACTGCCTGATCCTCCTCAATCCACCTCACCACCTCCGCAGCCACCGCATCGCTATTCCTCTCCATAAACGTCATATGACCATTCCCACAGACCCCCCCCTCCTCCAGCCTCAAATGCTCCGTCCTCCTAACCCCCGCCTGCCGCAAGTACCGCACGATCCCCCAGTCGTACTGCGCATGATACGACGCCTGCGCCGTGACAACAAGCACCCTCACGCGCGCCAGGTTGACCAGTTGTCGAGGCCCCGCTTCTCCCTCTCCCTCCGCCTGTACCATGCAATCCATCATCTCTGGACCCGGCGCTGGGACAAGTACCTTCGTGAAATTGGTGTCGGGCGATAGCGGCGGCACGTAGGTTAACGGCGCGTTGGCGATGCCGTAAGGGGCGCTAGGGCCGGATTTAATGCCGACTTTGTAGAACAGCGGGCCGGCGGGCTCGAGAGCGACTATCATCTTGACCGCGGCCGGTCGAACATCCGCGACTAGCCATGGGATTGAGCCCCCGGCCGAGTGTCCGATGAGAATAGTAGGTTTGCCGATACGATCCAGGAGCGCGGCGCAGGCTTCCTGCGATGCCTTTTCCTGCGCCACGGGATTGCTTAGGATCTGCTGTGCCGAGGCGAAGAATTGGTCGAAGATAGGATCGCCGACTCGACCGGTGCCGGGCCATTGAGTGTGAAGCTTAGCTTGGGGCCATGTCCCGATGTCCCTGCATGCTGTGAACATGGTCTGGATGGCCTCGGCTGGGTGGGCGATCATGGTTCCGTTACTGGGATGCCAGGGGCTTCTGCCGCAGAAGGGTAGGTCGACAAGGTAGCACTCGAAGCCTTGGGATAGGAAGTATGAAGCCCAGCCTGGTTGGCCGTCGGGTTTTGTTAGCCAGTCCTGGTTGGTGTTAGCATATATTTACTTAGGTTAGGAGGTACCTATGACTGAACGAGATGATTAAGGGGGTTGGAGTTGGGACAACCTTACCGCGCCGGATCTCGTTGCGCCGTGGATAAAAACTATAGGGAAAGGTCTGCTTGAACTACTGTCTGACTCTACGGGAGTAAGTCTTTCGACATTCATTTGTCCTTGCCGCGTATGGGTTCCGGTATCATCCGGTACGTATTGGCCGCCCACGTAGAATACTTCCCGTCGATGGAGGGTGGAAAGACTTGGTTCTAGGTTACCTTCCATAACTTGGGTAGCCAAATTTATAATATTTACTTGAAAATAAATATATCAAATGACGTTTTATGGGATCAAATAGCTTCTGCCATTAATACCTGTACAGCATTGGACGTAAGTCGACGACATAATGCAATGGAGTTACTTGATGGTGACTCTACGCATAACGCATATACGCATAATACCACTTAATTATTCATCTAAGCTAAATATACAATCAAGCCACATTGAGCTCGTCGGCTAATCGTTAATCGCATCGTTCATTCGTATCATTGCCACGCTCCAACGACAACTACACTGCCTGTCCGTCCTAAGGTACACGGCCTCAATGCCAAGCCGATGCAGTAAACGCAGTCTTAAACGGAGCAATCAAACTTTTAGTACCATGTAGCCCCTAACTCCAGATAACGCCTTCGGTAGTTTTCCCTTCCTATCCCCTCCCTTATCAGATCCACATCCCCTTAACCCTCCAACTCATGAACATGCACTCCAGGCACCTCCTCCGTCGCAGGACTCCCCTGCGGCTCCGGACTCATCGGCGAAACAGGCATATAGCCCGCCTCGCTCTTCTCGGCGTAGTTGCCGTGTAGCAGCGGGTTGTACGCCGTGTACCGCTTCTGCTGCTGCTGCTGCGAGGAAGAGAAGGAGGATGCGGCGGCGGGCGAGAACGGGATCGAGGCTGCGGAGGGGGAGTACGGGACTGGCGTAGTAGTGTTGGTGGCGGTGACTGCGCTCTTGGGCTCGTCGGCCGCGAGTTCCGACTGGAAACTGGGGTACGTCTGGCCGTGGCCGCCAGTACTTAGGAACGGCAGTGGCGCGAGGGAGCTCGATGGGTTGTTGGCGCTGGGTAGATCCTGTCGCGCCATGGATGCGGAGTTGTGGTTGGACCCGTAAGGTTTCGCTTTGCGACGCTTGCGTAGTAGGAGCGCTAAGTATATGAGACATCCGATTAGTAGGGCACCGACGCCTGCGCCGACGCCGATGCCGGCTTGGGCTGCGGTGGACAGGGTTGGGCCTGTGCTGGTGTCTGTGGACGCGTTGGGTATGTCGGTGGGAGGCGTGACGGGGCTGCCGTCGCCTGGGCCTAAGGCTACTGGCGTGGGGGTGCTTGACGGGTCTGGGGACGATGTGGTGGATGATCCTGCGGGTGATGTTGAGGATGCTCGTGATGATGTATGAGTCTTGGATGCAGTTATTGTGGTGGTCACAGTGTCTGTATTTACAGATGGTTTCTTGCCATCGTACCAGGAGAGAGTTCCACCCAGACTTGTTGGGAGTAGCGCGACGTTGTCGAGCTTCGGCTTGTCGGAGATGACTTGGGTGTCGCTGGAGCATTTGCAGCGAGCAGGCGGCTTCGAGCCTGGCACGTCTCCAGCTTCTTTGCACGCTGCCCATATATCGTCTCCATCGTCAATATCGTCATTGTCATCGCAGCGCTGTAATCCCGTCCACTGCTGGCTGCCGTACTTTCCCTTGTACGGGCAATTGGGCGCGCTGTATTTTTGGTCGGTGCAGCCCGCTAGGTAGGTGATACCATCTGGGATCGTTGTTAGAACAAGAGGTCTTTTTATTTCTTGAATAATGTAGGTAGTCTGAGGCTACTACTTACAGTTCCTATGATAGCATGCGCTATCCTCTAGACAGATATCGCCAGCAACGCAGCAGTGCCAGTCCAAACCGACGTCGACATTACCACAAGGGATATAGTCCTTCTTAGCTTCCGTGTTGACGGCATAATAGCAGGTGCCATTAGATATATCGAAGGGATCGTCTGCCCCCATGGTGCCGTAGTTGTGGGTGTTGAAGTTGACGGTACAACGTAGAAAACAAGGGACGAATATTTGAAAATTAGGTTAAAAAAGCTGATTTGAAAGATGTGGTGGGAAATGCAAAAAGTTGTCGGTGCCTTTTTCCGTAGTGTCACACTCGAGTGATATTTAGATTGTTTGGGCTATTTAAAAGGAAGAGGAAGTGTTCGAGTAGGGTGCTTGCAGAAGACAGCCGTCAAGTTTGTTTGTCAACCACACATGGGCAACGCTTGATCCAATCATATCCACCGCTTAGGTTGCGATATGGTGTCGTTGTGATAGTAAAATTTTATGGGTCGGTGAAGGAAATAAACCTATATTATTCTTGCCTTTCTATCTGAAGTTTTAAAAGGTAGTACGACTTCGTTTCACTTATGACACCTCGTCGGCCTTATTCTGTTAAGTCTGTTGTAGCCTAGATTATCCCCCCTTTTACTAATATTTCTATGCACTTTTTATTTTTTTGCTTTCTATTTTTATCTATATTTTCCTCATAAACTTATACACACGATTTGATTCCATCTCCATCCACCCGGTCTCTCCCTTATGATATCTCCGATGACCCATATCCAAGCCCGCTTTAGACTCCCGTATATAATTGCACCGCGCTCAGCCTGTAACGCCATAGGCTACATAAGCCAGCCCAGAATTAGAAACCCGTAAATATGCTCGGTGGCGGGAAGTCATGCGACCACGTACTACCGGCCTCGGTATCGAAGCAGGGCTTCCCCAGGAATATCGCGCGCGACACCCCATGGGGAGTAAATTTCTGACTACAGTATGGGGCACCGATGGATCGGTCCCGTCTAGTCTGGTTTCGGCCACCGAGATGCCGCCGTCTAAGTGATATATTTAATACGTAAATCTCGGAGGACATCCCGAAGGTCCTTTATCCTCGGTGTTATATGCCGGCCTATAGACTATGTTGCGGGTAAATTAGGGTTCTTTTGATATTACTGTTAGAATCGGAGTGAGGAGTAGAATGGGTAAAGATGTTACAAGTCACGATCCTGCAGCTGGCTCCCTAGTACCCAAGCAACGAGATATCTACCTAGGTACCTCATACCCTTCAAGCCTCAAGTACCTTAGGCAGGTACCTACCTAACTAAAGTAAAGGATATATATCTAAATTACAAACAAACCATCAACCGACGCCCCTCGCCGGGCGACTTGAGGCCAGAGAAAACCCCACTGTGGTGTCTTATGCTGAACCGTTCTTCCCAAAAAGAAACGTGACTCGACAGCAGACGCCTAACGAAGCCGGTTTTTCGTAGGTCTTGGGTTCGAATCCCCTGCCCCTATCCGAGGGGGATTCGAACCTGAGGCTGAGCTTTTTTGTTTTATTTTTTATTACGGATAAATAAATACGTAGAGTTAGAAGATGCATTTTATTTTATTTTATTTTATTTATACATTATACATAGATCGACTTAATACGTATTTCTTATTATATTTTCAACCCCCACCCCCCTTTTTCTTCTGCCAGGTATTTTGTTTAAGCCTTCCCAACCTCAACAGTAAACGCCTCCTTAAGTGCCCTATCTACATCCACCGTAACAACGTCCTTCGCAGCGCGCTTCTTGCACTTGCTATTCCCAGAATCTCCACCCCCAATACCCAAGAACGTAACCTTGCTTATCCTCAGCTCGTCCGGCTTGTACCCAAACGTGCCGTTGACAGTCAGCACACCGTCTGCGTACTCGAACAAAATATCGCTCGTGGCAGGCTGCTCGATACTCTCACCATCGTCGAGGTACAAACGACCGCTTGCCTTACCGTCCTTGCCTATAGGAACTATGATCTCGAACGGCTTAGTGCGTACTTCGGTAGTCGTCATGGCGGACTCGGTGCGCAAGGGAACGATCACACCACCGCGCAGGAATAGCGGTAGATCAGACCACTCCTGGTCCGTGACGGTAATAGCCTTGCCCTCGCCCACAATGCGCTCGTGCGTGAAGAAGTCGTAAAAGATATCGTCGGGGAGGTACACGTCAACGCTAGTGCTGTTCTCCTCGGTCACAGGGGCGACAAGCAGGCCCGGGCCGAGGAAGTATTGTAAGTCGAGGGGATACGTGTTCTTGTCATGCGGGTAGAGGAAGAATACCGGGTTGACCATGGGCGTGCCGTCGAGGGTCTGGACGTGCAGCGCCGTGTACATGTAGTCGAGCAGGCGATAGCGGATATCGATGAACTTGCGCGCGGCCTGCGTTGTGGTCTCCCAGCGGTATAGTTCTTGCGAAATGGCTTCGAGGCCGTTGTGTACACGGTAGAACGGTGCGAATGCGCCGAGAGCGGTCCAGCGCGAACACAGCTGCTCGGTCGTGTTGCCGTCGAATCCACATGTATCGGCGCCTACCATTGGGATCTGATACACGGAAGCGAAGGCCATCATGCTCCTGATAGCGAGGCGGTAATGGTGCCATGTCGATACGTTGTCTCCTAGCCAGTGCCCGACTTTAGTGCCGGCTCCGGCAAATGTTGAGCGGGTGATGATCATGGGCCTCACGGTAGGTCGTCTCTGGAGCATAGCTTCCTGGGATGCAATGGACATCATGGTGCCATACAAATTATGCGTGTCGTACATGGTCAGGCCATTCTGGTGAACTAGATCGGTGTTGACGGTCTTGTTCGAGATACCGCCCTCGGCTGCATTCGCGCTATCGGTGTTCGCGGCCTTGTTGTGGATGGCGTATTTCGGGAAGAGAAGATCACGGTCTGGTAGTCCAAGTTGCTGACCCTCTGTCTGGGGTGGTGAGAGGACGAGGCTGTCGAAGTGCGCTGGGGGCGTACCATCACGGATTTCCAGGGACTTCACTTCGGTCTTCTTACAGTCAGACCCTTCGGGCTGGAAGTCGCAAGAAAAGCCAGGCAGAGGTCGAGGAGGAGTTCGGACAGGGGGTGGGTCTGGCGGGTATCCCTCAGCCGAAGCGTCAGGGTTATCGCAAGGGAAGAAGCACGGGAAGTTAGAGGGTTCGTTCATATCAATCCAGAGGGCATCGATATCTACTCCGTCATCGGGAGAGAAGAAGAGAGAAAACTCGTTGTTCCAATACTTGGAGATATTAGGAGAGAACCAGTCAGGGAAGGCCGTAACTCCGGGCCAGACAACGCCCTTCCACGCGGTTCCGTTTTCACGAAGCATGAAGATGTTATCTTCAACGCCGCGTTGGAAAGCAGTTGGGAAGTCCTGGTAGGCCACGGCGGGATCCACCATAACGATATAATGCTGGTCGTGCGCGTGTAGGTAGTCGACTAATTCGCGCGCCTTGTGTAGAGGATATCTTTCCGGATCTAAGGAAAATACCTGGTGGCTATTAGTTTGATGGGTAATATTCATAGACAGCGATATAAACTCACTCTTCGACGATACATGTAGTCGATATCATTCCACATAGTCTCGAGCGGGATGCCAGCTTGACTGTAATTGTAGACTACCTCAGCCACTTCGAAAATGTCCTGGTATCCGTACCGGCAGTTCTGGAACCCTAATCCCCAGTACGGCTGCATCACGGGTAAACCCACGATTTCTGCATACTGCTGCGCAACTTGGACTGGGCTCGGGCCGGAGACGAAGTAGAAGTCTAATACTCCACCGAGGGTGTTGTATTCGAGATACTGTCCGGATTCAGCCGTGTTGTTGATCAAGATATCCATACCGTTGGAGTTCAAGAAGAACACGCCATGAGTACCCGATTCTCGATGCTCGAAATACACGGGATGGTTTCCGTATAGATTCGCGCCTTCGGGAACGCCGAATGAATCCTGCGACCAAAATGTGCGGATGTAGTCAGTCGTGTTCAGCATAAAAGGGTCGGAATGCTCCCCGAGGCCGTATAGACTCGGATTCTCGGGTAACTTCGTCCTTAGACGTAGGTACTGCGACTCGAACACTAGGCTGGCAGCCGATGTGTCGAAGAGGACTTCGCCCGAGTCGGAGCGAGATACGGAGAAGGAGAATGGGCTTTCTGTATAGTCGAACTTCAATGCCGACTGCGCTTCTTCGGAGCCCTTGGCTTCTGGCCGAGGGAAAACGGACTCGGGGATTTGATAGACGTTGTTAGCAGCATCTTGGATCTTGACGTGGAGCCTCGTCTCTACGCGATATTAGTGAGGTCCTCATATATTATCGTTTATAATAACTCGTCATACCGGTGTCATATGAGACCTCGAGAGTCAAGTCTTTCAGATCCGTCCCATACACATTGCAAGCCTCACCGGCCAACTTTAAATCCGCCGTCAATCCTGACGCCGTGCTAACAACGTTCGAGGCGGTATAACCCGGGCAGGAAGTAAGAGGGTCGTCGGTCGGATAGTCTCGTCGTGCGAGAGCGGCCGCTGAGACCGCAGTCGCCACTGTAATAAGCGACAGAAGCCTTGCCATTCTGATCGAATGTGCGACAACAGTGTCACACACAGCAGCAATCCGGCCTGTAGGTACTAGGAGGTTGTCTCAAAACGCCAATCTCCACGTGGAAGTTGTATGACCCGACGCAGAGGATCATCTTTTCCGCTTGCCGTGGTGTTACTCTGGAACTTATATATACATTCATATTTACAGTATATACCTAGTCTACTACGTAAGAGTCGTCCCATGGTAATAACGTAGGATCGTGATCAACTAGGTTCCGCCCCCCGCATATACCCCAACATTCCCACTGCTACTCCGCTCGACGATGTCCCATGTCGCCATGGCTCTTAGCAAGAGTAGTTATAATCTAACGGTATAAGGCTTAAGGCTTGTATGTAAGGCCATAATCGACAAAGAACACCAGATACTATAGCAGTGGAGGACGTCAATACCAGCTTCGGCGTTCCTTCGGTCCACGTGATGTCTTGTAAGGCGGACCAAGCAGCTCTCTTGGCATTCGTTCGTACGTACTTCGTAGTGCCTAGCTTAACGAGAGCGGAGTGAAATCAAATCGGAGGCTCTTATTTCCTTCGATGGGCGGCGCTTTCGCGGAGCTTCCCCGGACCTTTTGGTAAGGACAAGAAAGTGGCCAAAGCGACTAAGCGCGGTCAAGCGCTGTTCTCCGCAGCTTCTCATCTCCGCACCGAGCTACATACTAAGAGCTCCCCCGCAGGGGCTCCATACTAGTTTGCTTTCAACTACCAATGAGAGTGCCAGATAGAACCCGGTTCGTTCTATATAAGCCCCCCTTTTATAAGCTTGTTTGTTCTGTCTAAGATGACTATGTGGGGAACAGTACCGAGTTGGGCTTGTCTCCGCAAGACTATGGACAGCAAAAGGACCTGGGCAGGATATAATTTCGCCGAGTAACCCGAGGCTATACATACGAAGCAGATGCCCAAATGTAAGTATGAGGCGTGACCGCATAACAAAAAACAGTATCCTAGCAGTATATACATATCTGTTCGATGCCAAAAAGATGTAATGTTGAAAAGTCGGTGGCTAAAAGAACTAGTTAGTTGTTTTGGTAACGATGTCTACGTATCACTTATACTTATGAAGAAGACATGTATTACCTACTTCTACAGCGATGCCAACATCGAAAGACTAGTCATCACCCCTCGTCACGGCCATAATAACACAGCAATCATTCTAAAAAAATATTCCTAAACCCGAATTATGACGCTGACGCTACTTACTCTACAAGAACGGCCAAAGATGAATTTGCATCATGTTAAGTATAAACACCCGACTCCCAAGTCAATCCGGAGCCGCAGGATGATCACCAGATGCGTGCTGAACTGTGCAACGCTCAAAGTGATCCATATCAAAAATATACCGAACCAAATTATGCAGACCGCCCTCCCCCTTCCTAATGTCTATCTCAAACAACCGACCCGATGGACATTCGCAAGAGCATGCTCGAAAGTGGTATATAGTCGTACAGTCGTCCCTATAGTCTGCGCTGAACAAAATAGAAACGTCAGGTGATCGTGCCACATCTAGTTGGGATACACCCGGTAAAATGAGCAAAGGAAATTCGTAAGCCCGCCCCGTTAGACCTCGCGAGGCACGTAATTTTCATCCGATCCCTATGCCCTCAAAAAAAGTTCCCTCCGAATGCTTCGCTTTGGGTAGCATTCTGTATAATATATAGCTCAGCGTTATTCGTCCACGTCCATTTTATCCACCATCGTACTCGCTGCTATTATGGTGCGGTCTTCTTGGTCCCTGTCCTGTTCCTGGTCTCGATCTCGATCTCGATCTCTGTCTCTGTCCCTATCTCTGTCTCGTTTGTTTCCGTCGGACTGATATTCGAGGTTGTTGCCGACAGATTCCCGTTCGGGGTTGTTGTTAGATCCACTACATAGCCGATAGTCACCGTCATCCCGGCGTTCAATGATGCCTTCTTCCAAGGCCCATTTTGCTAAAAGGCGATCGACACTGAGTCGTCCCGCTTCACCCTTCTCCATATGCCTGCCGACGTGCTCAGTCCATTCATCCCAAGAAGTAGGCCCCTCGAAAACACTCGCACAGTCCGACTTGGGGCAAGACGATCTCTGTGGAGGTTGTCTCCGAGTCACGAGACATGTTTGCTGCATCTCTTTGACGTGCGTTTCCCAATCTTGTTGTAATTTACTATCGCCCTTCGCGAGTGCCTTTTTGATTGCGAAAGGGGCGTGCATGCGACGAAGGTGTTGCGTAAAGAGATCCTTGCGGTTAAACTCATTCCCCTTGCCTTCAACCGTACTTTGTGGGCAAGATGAGCATCGATAATATTGGAGACACAAGTGTTGCGAAGCAATATGCCTTTTCCATTCATTCTTAGACCCAAAAGTACTAGTGCAGCCAGCGAAGGCAAAGGCACAAGGAAATGGTCGAGTATGAGCGGCAGCAATGTGCTTACGTAGTGATGAATAATCTTTAAAGGGGGCATGACTGCAATGATTACAGCGTGTCTCCTGCTTTGGTGCCTGCTTTTGAAGAGATCGCCGCTGCTGTTTGGGCCGTGAGGATGGCGGTGTGAATTCGGGATTGTACAGAGTCTCGTCTGCGCCAGATTCATTTGTCTCGTGAGGCGAAACTTCATCACGACGAGTGGCCGTCGTATTTTCTGTAGGTGTAGCTTGTACGTGAGCTGCAGATATGTTATCACTGCTCAAGGGCCGAACGTGGCTTAGAGCCTTCAACTGCTCAGCAGCTTCCTGCATCTCGGCTGAATCTTCCACATCATTTTTGGCTATAGCCGTACCCGGCCTCGAGCTAGTATACGCCATACTAGGGGTACCAGATGGCTGAGGTAGGGTCATGGGATCAAGCCTGCCCATGCTCTCCAGACGAATGGGTGTCTCCGGTCGTAGCTGAGAATGGCTAGGAAGTTCATGCCGACGGACGACCGGCGTACTCGCAGCCACTTCTCGAGCTTCGAGAAGCATCCGGCCGTCTTCTACATCCTTCGCCGATGCTTTGTTGACGGAAACGGAACTGACTAATCGATTATAAAGATGTGTCATATTATGAGAATTCACATATCCTAAGAAGCAGCAGACTTTATCGTGCTGGACAACATTCCAGACTGGAACCGGCATTGAAATGAGTAGCATCGTAGGCGGCCCAAGAAACATGCCCTCAACAGCAATTTTCGAGGCAATAGCAGGGGCGTTGTGAAGCCAGTGGTTAAACGAAGACATGTCCGGGCTGGCTTCGCCGACAAAAGTTGTGCAGACCAATACTCTCGGCTCATCGAACGTTAAGTCTGCAACCGCGTTTGGGTGGATAATTGGATCTTCCCGGGACGTCCTCAACAGTTGAGCATCTCCGTCAATTCCAGCTTGCGGGGATCGTAATTGCATTTCGGCATGAGATGGGAGGGGAGATATAGAGATAACTTGACCTTTGATAGAACTTAGAGCGTATAGAATTGGTAACTTTTCGGCGAGCGCTATGCTTTTGCTAGCTCCATTAGTTAATCCAGACGCCTGTATTAGTTCTTGCTGTCTCTGAATAGCCACTTCGTGATATAGATGCTCCGAAGTAAAAGGTCGCCCGCCGCTGAATTTAACCAGTGCTTCTATAACATAGGATGTGAACGACCGTAAGCCGTGATCTCGGGAATAGTGTTCGGGTGAGTTAGCCGCAATAATCTGTTTGACACTGCTACCCTCTGAGATCGGCTCTTCTTTGACGGCACAAGTATCGAGAAGCAGAAGCATATCGGACTGGATATCTTCAAAGAGACAACGAACTCCACTCCATCTTAGTTTCGAATTCCCCTCTGGATTACTGATCACATGTTAGAGCGCCTTCCATGCTACCGTGTAGTGACCTACCTTGCCCAGTAGAGTTGATTATCCGTATCAACATAGCCATGTCCAGCGTAGTATATTATTAATAGATGATCGGGTGCCGCATTTTCAAGAAATGATGCCACACGAACGCCAAGTTTAACACTAGGATTTAAAACCGTAGGTATGTTGAAACGCTCGGTGCGGTAATTATATCGATCGCAGAGGACTTGATCGAGGGCGGCAAGGTCATGTTCGACGGCATTGTCTTCTTCCCAACGTAGAATAAGGACAGAGGTCTTTGTATATGGTGATTTTTGGGTTTGACGATATATAAGCATAGCGGCATCTTGCAGATGCCTCGCGAATGACTCGAACTCATGCCTTTCTGGGGGCGGTGGGGGCGCTTCTTGGACCTGGTAATGCTGTGCGGGTGGCGCCTATTGATGTGAGTCCACGAGTTGATGGGTACATCAATTGAATTATACCTACAGGCTCGTGGGGGAATGGAGGCGGATGCGGAGGACTGGCTTGAGCCTCGATCTTAGGAGCCAGCCTTCTCTTCTTTGCCGCCGGCTGATCCATCGGATGTCAATTGGAAGCGTAACACTACGACGGAGGCTCTCGGCAGCAATTGTAAAATAAAAATAAAAATTGCAACACCTCAAATATTGGAAATCATCTGCACTACGATAAAAACGCCGATGGTGTTAAAGAAGAACCATGAAGGGCGAGATGGGGAGAGATTGGGAATGATCAGGCTACGGGCGAGGCTGATTCGGGGGATGTGGTGCGTCGCTTGGCCTCCATGTTTAAGTCTATGTTCTGGAGTCCCCTGCTATGCCAAGTCCTCGTTAGATACATAATTTTGTTGATCTAAACCCCCGCAGTTGGTACCTATCAAAGCGGCAGAGATCCACTAAAGAATTTGTCTGTATCTGTATCTGTAGTGTATTGACATAATACTGTAACTATGCAGAGTTAAAGTTTAAAGCCTCGTTATCATGTAGTTAAGCACATATACTAGTAAGCGCTAGTATATTAAATACATCTAAACATATTATTCATCTTCAAAGATTCGGAGATGCAGGGGACTAGCTCCAACGAAAGCTTCAGGGCTGCCTCCGATTTGCACCTTTTAGGTAGGAGCGACCTAGATAGATAAAAGATAAACAATTCGGCTCCAAGGCGTTCTATTGGCTGGTACAATTGTTGTTGAGATGAGATGTACTCTTCAACGGTTACGCGTTGCTCTAGAATGATTCAAGGTAAAAAAGCGAAAATAATAGTCAAGCAATTAGTTTTGATTCAAAATCCTATAATCAATGGTATGCCAAGAATTCTTAGAATTAAGTATAAGGCAACTATATTTTATAGCTTGAGATTTTACTTAGCTTTACTTAGCTTCAACGCAAATGCACATAGCTAGTCGCAACTAGTCGCAAATATGAACCATGTGATTTAATCAATGTCTTGTATTCATTTTGGGGTATATAACCTCGAGCTCTTCATTAACCCGTAGGTTTAAAACTTATAGGGAATAAACCTATGTCCTGATATTTCCTATCAAACGCGCCTATCTCAACATTTCTCGAAAACATGCTTTCCATTACGATGTCCTAGGACACCCTATGCTCCTGTCCACTTTCCCCTAACCACGCAACCGGTGTGCCGTCGTTACTCTTTTTCAACTTTACATCTTAGCCGAAGTTGTATGTTCAATGCCGATCTTTTCTTCGGAGCTGACAAGGTTGCGTTCGATGCGGATAATGGAACGATCGTTGTGGGTCTTCCAAGCCGGGACACCAATATATTTGATAGAGCCGGGGCCGTCGTCCTCGAAGGTAGCGGCGACCTCCTCAAGAGTCTTGTTGGAGGTCTCAGGGAACAGGAAGAACGTGTGGAAGAACATGCAGAAACAAAACACGGCAAACAGAACATACGTCTGCCAGGTGATGTTAGCGAACGCGGGGGGAACGAAGTACGCGAGCGCAAAGTTGAAGGCCCAGTTAGCAGACGTAGCAAGAGCAACGGCCTTGCCACGCACGCGAAGCGGGTAAAGTTCAGCTGGGTAGGTCCAAGAGCAAGGACCCCATGTCGGTGCGTAGGATGCGACGAATAGGTAGGTACTAGCGATCACAGCCGTGGCGGGTCTTCCACTAATGACCATAGAGATGGCAGCGGTATCAAACTGGTGAGGGGCAGGCGCGTGCGAATACACGGCAAACAAACCAGCGTTGATGCAGAGCCAGAGGCACATGAAGAACGCACCGATAAGCATGGTCGGACGACGACCCCACCTATCAAGCCAAATAAGAGCCGGAACGGTCATGACGACGTTGATGATGAACTGGATACCGCTAGGCAGCAGTACATCATCACCCGAGCCTGTCATCGTGAAGATATAGGAAATATAGTACATCATGACGTTCATGCCGGTAAGCTGCGACCAGATCTGCGTGAAGATACCAATGTGAGTTCGGTTGATCATCTTAGGACGGAACAACTCGAGGTAAGACACGTCTGCATTCTGACGCTCGAAGTCGACCGCTTCCTTAATTTCCGCCATCTCTTTGGCGACAAGTTGAGAGTCGGGGTCTCCTCTGCCGTGGACTAGAACAAGCACTTCTTTGGCCTCCTCCCAACGATCGTGCTTCGCTAACCAACGAGGCGATTCGGGGAGAACTGTTAAGCCGAAGAAGAGTAGAAGGGCCGGGATCATTTGCAGACCCCATGGGAGACGGAAAGCGGCGGCTCCGTTGATGAAGCTGGAACCGTAGCAGACGAAGAACATGATCGCAATACCCCAGGTGATGGCCCATTGTTGCATTCCAATAAATCGACCTCGTTTAGACGGCGGCGACAACTCGGAGATGTAAACCGGAACCTGAGCCGAACAGATACCCACGCTGATACCGTTGATGATACGACCGACGATTAGCATCGGGATGTTTTGGGAAGCGCAAATAATGATAGAACCGATTATCCTGAAAGATTCATTGTTAGAAGAAATCCATTTGCAAGTGGAAGACGTCGCGGAGAACATACCAAATAATAGCACCGATCTGAATAGACGTCTTTCGACCGAACATATCGGTAAGAACACCGGAGATGAGAGCGCCAAGCCAAGATCCTCCGGGCATGGCAGCGGTGATGCCACCCTGTACGATAGCATCTGGACCTTGGCATTCATTCGTTCCAGGTCTGTTGCCCTGCAATTGTTAGCTCAACTGTATAGCAGGCGAGATTCCTAGCTCGAGGAGACTAACTTGTTGGTTAAACTGGCACTTGTAGGGGGCAGTTGAGATGATAGCACTCATAGACGAGATATCAAAACCGAATAGCGCGCCACCTAACCAGATTATTAGTATCCCGCAATGGCAAAGCCTCAAGTAACGAGAGGCGGTGGCAGCATATAGGTGAGGTGCTTACCTATGACGGACGTGGCCGCGATAAGATAAATATTGCCGAATTTCTTCATGGTTGTCTAAGACCCCGCGTGGTCTATTAGCGACACATATGGCTTGCTAGGTTGTTTAAGTGTAGAAGTGTGCAAGAAGAACAATGTTAAAAAAGGTAGGACTGAAAGATGAGAGAGGGACGATCCATTATTATATGCAAAAGGAGTGCCTACAGTTGTTTCTGGGGGTGGCCAGGATTAGACTGGTGTAAGTTTTCTTAAGGTTGGTACATACATACAAACAGATACCTAAGGTTTACAAACAGGTGGTAGCAAGGAAGCTACGACCCTAGGACCCCAGTACCCCAGTACCCCAGTACCCCAGTTGCTTTGATCTGGCAACAAAGGCACGTTTGGTCACTGGACCTACTCTATTGCCCTGTCTGCCTGTGTGGCGCCCCCCGGCCGGGGGACGTTACAGCAGTTACAGATGGATAGGCGGGTTCTACATAGCATGCGGATCCCCAGATTCATTGATCCACGGATTTGTATAGGCCCACCCAAGCTTTGCTCTCTCGCATTTCGGTGAATTAACGCTTTGAGGTAATTGGCCCAGATCCATCAAGGCCTGTCAAAGCCTGTCAAGCTAAGCTACGAGATCGTCACGGGATGGATGAATCAAGTCATACCAGAAGAAAAAAAAAAAAAAAAGAGAAAAAAAGCACGGAGCAAGCGAGCAACTCTATCCTTGTTCGGATCTCGTTAGATTTTTCCCACAAACTACAACAATGCCCGAGCTCGTAATGTGTGTTCCTAACCGGGAGGCCAAAACGGAGAATGGAGAATAAAAGGTGACAGTGGTTTTCCCAGGGCAGTGGGACTTGCCCACAAAATTCTGGAGGTCACACGCGTACTAGCTTTCCCCGTCGTGCCATATGCGGGTAACAAACTAATCCACGGGTAGAGGGACTTTCTTACGACGGCGCTTATTGGTTACTGGAATGTTCAATCGGGGAAGAAGGTTGCATGGGTGGGTGTATGTACAGTTGTCTTAGGCTTTTAGTATTTTAGCATTGAACCAACAGCATCCCAGAATTTTGGTTAATCATTTCTGCACGCAAATTATCACCGCCCGTCTGATTAACGAATCCAGATAAAATGCAGGCTCTCTATGTACATACCTGTATGCAGAAGTCGAGTGTAAGGGAGGGCTTAATTCCATCATTTTGGATGCAACCAAATCTAGAATTCCGGGGTAAGGTCTAAGAATATAAAATTGGTCCGTTGGTTGTCTCGAGAATTATCAATGGCATCCATCTTGCTGTCGAATTCTTGTCTGAGTCAATTTTTTGACGATGAAAACGACAAGATGCGAAATTGGAGAATACGTGTCTTAGGTAATAGACGGTACCCGACATTACGATTATGATACATTTAGGCAGTGGACATGATTGTGGAATGATGTCAATGTCCTATGAAGAGAAGTTGGTGGTGACGCCCCTTCCCTCCCAATCCATTTATGCGTCTCCACCACGGGCCGAATAGAATTTGGGGAGAGCTAGGGACCCTGGCTATTCCCCAAACCCCCTGGGGAAAGGCTCGGGGTAATCCATTCGAGCTTTTTAATCCGCTTTTCCAAGTTTCAATCCATTGTCTCGATGAGTCTGAAGATTAATCATCAGTTTTCACGCTCGTTACATACGAGCCCAGCCTGACTTTTCGTCTTTTTCACATAAGCCTCGGGTCTTCCGTACACCGATACAATTTTATTACGCGTTTGCGTATATTCATTTTTACTTTCACGAGTGTGACTCAGCGGATTCTGCGTAACTAATTTAATTATCTGACCGTAATACACCTAAGCAGTTCGTGATAACACTTAGGTAGTTACACGACGTATTAGTGGTCTCTCAATAAAATATTAGCTTACGGATCCCGACAGCTAATCCCTTACCTGCACCTAACATAAGCTAAGAAAAATCTTGTTTACTTAGGTACTCAATTGACATTTTAGCTAATATGGAATTGGGTATAATGCGTGCAACGTATTCGGAGCCGAGCCGTAGCCGGAAAGGAGTAAAGACACGCGAGCCTGTCTTAATTAGCCCGGCCGGATACTAGGACGTTTGCAGCTTTCTAAACTAATTAGAGGTTTACGAAGCGCGAGATTACCACTCTTTGCCATGGTATCTCTGTCAAGTCCGTATATAACCGCTTTCATAATCCGCTGAAAGAAAGTATCGCCACCAAACTTATTCATAGCTCAGCCGTTACTCGCAAAGATATGGCCGAGGCAAAACTAAATCCACTGTCCACGTGGAAAGTAAAGGGAAGGAATATGGATACGTTCTTCGACAACGCGGAGTGCGATGCATGTCGCACAACCTGAATCCTCCCGGTTTTACTCACGCCAGAATCAGAGCACGACCTTCCCTCTCAACGCTAGCGCGCTTCCTTCAGCTTTAATGAGCGGTAAGGTACCATTGTACAGCCACATAGCAGCCCTACGTTTCGTCCGGCGTCACTAATGAGGTACTGGCCTTAATATTAGGCTGGAAATGAAAATCGACTTACTCTTTACTTACCTAGGTCAGGTATAGGAGGTATGTTAACCCTACTTTCTACGGTATTCCGTTGATTCGAGACAAATACATACATGGAAAGAAGAAAAAAAAAGAAAAAAAAACTATAGGATCTAAGTCATGTGCATGTTTGATTTAAGACTAAAAGAATTTTTTTTTTTGTAAATATCAGACGACTTTGTCGAAAGCTTCCCAGTCGTTCTTTTTAGAAAAGGTCTATTGAATCCTTCCGGACTTTTAGGTCCTTCGTCTTGTCAAAACGGTGCATGCCGAACAACAAAATCCTATCCACTAGCAATCCCCTAACAATACCGACATATGGCCTGCTCTTAGAAGTCGCACTTACACTAATAAGTTCGAAAACGGGTGATAAAATGCGCATTACCGCCTAGAGCTAGCGGTATTTGTTGCTTTCTAGTTGCAACAAACCATGCTGTGTCACTATTGAAATGTCACTAATATCGTATTTCCCGAGACTACGGAAAGCCGTTATACCATTTTCAGCGGGTTATAAATTGCCCAAGTGAAGCTAAATATTTCGACAGCTCACATTTACAGCCTCGAGTATTCTACGATCATGTCGAGTATGTCTATTGTTAACATGAATCCGTTCATCTCATGTTCAACATGAAATGAATCCTGCCTATGGCATATCTCACGAGCAAAGCAGAAGTTTAGCTTTGACGTTTACGTTTCATAGGCAGAATCAAACAGAGGAACAGACACGCATGATCAACTAAAATGTGATCATGAGATGTCTATGCTCAGGTAGGTGCCGAAGATAAATTCTATCCCTTTCCCGAAACCTCTAGCTTCACCGCATCAACGATGGGCGGTCAGATAGTATTGGGCAAACGGGCTTCGCAAACCTAACGCCACTTGAGGATAGATTAAGCATAGACATGTAAGGAAAGGGGATGGAAGGCCACGATCGACTTCTGATCGACTTCTGGATATCTAGGACGCAAACATAACGAGACGAATAACAGGACGTTGCAAAGTCCTGGTCTTTCATGCCAGAGCCTTCTTTATGGAACGTGCCTTTCGGATGGGGTATATAGTAGATCATTCCCCTCGAATGATCACTAGCGAAAATATCAACGATCTAATTACCTTTGATCGAGGTCATAATCTTCATCTTGCCACGGCGCGGATAATCAAATTCTCCTGCATGGAAGTCTTCTAGAAAGCTTCTTGGTATTTCCTGTTAGTGGAGCTCTTGAGTTCTCAAATATGTAAAACTGATGAATAAATGCAACCTAGAGTCACGGTGGCAATGATATCCCCTCAGTTCGCTCACTCCTACCAATGAGAATTCCTTGTTATGACTGAGCCACAATGTTCGAATCTTGGGTATTTCGTCAACATGTATCCGCCTATGTATTCGTGTAGGCTAATAGGAGATGTCAACCAATGAACTCGTTAATTTGGTGCCTGGATAAGAGGGAGCCAAAAACTAAGCAATTAACGAATTGGACGTCATAGATCTTTTTGCCGCTATGTATACATGCATAGATCTAGATGGATACTTCCAAGTATCTAAGATATTCATAGGAGATACCTAGTGACGAGCATCCTCATTTACTTACGGATGCCTACCTACCTAAGTACCTAATTTTTCATAACTTCTCTCAATCGCAACTGACTTACAATCACAGTCGATGACAAGATACGGGAAATGCAAAGAATTTTTTGCAGCCGCACGTGGTTTATAACTTTGGTTTAGACTCAGCCCTCTAGCGTCGTTTGTAATCATGAACTCAGGTACAATGCCGTATCTTCCGAGGATCTTTGGCAGGTACGTGTAGTGGGTACTTCTGATCGCTTCTGAGCAATATCCAGATATTACGGGCTTGGCTGTGCTAAACGAAGTACATGTGACGTCTTTTGTGTACATGTATACACCTAATCCTTCCATACAGTGACTTCCATGAATTGAATGCTCAGCCACACGGGACAAAGAGACCGTTTTGCGCCTTCGATAGAACTTTGAATCTTAGCCATCAATAACAATTTACTCTTCAACGACATTATCGACATTCTAAGCCCTTGTTCAGCTGTATTGTTCTAATACGATTTGACTGGGCATTAACCGAAAAGAAAAATTTAGTACTTTTATACTATCGCACTTCCCGTTACTTCTACGCGACAATTAATACGTTCCGTACTTTCGCGACAAGATTCTGACCACTCTCCCCGGACCATTTTGTTGTGGCGTCCCTAGTCACATTCAGTTCATTTTACCTTGTAGACTGACGTCGTCACCAGACGAGGGTAGCGAACTTAGCGGGGCGGCGGTCTCGAAATATTTTTCTGTCAAACTTATAATCTCGCTACATTTACACATCTATCGTCAGCACATCTAAAAACCGAGTTATCTATCCCATCGCGACAAAGATGGAGTCGGAGGGAAATCTGAAGAGGAAAGACACCACTAAAGGTCCTCCGTTGAGGATACTTAGCTTGGGTAAGTTGTCTACCCCGCCACCTTGATACCTTGATACACTATATGTCGGGCATACATGAAGACTAACTCGGGCGCTTTGCGCGATCGCAGATGGTGGAGGAGTTCGTGGCTACTCCATGTTTATTATTATACAAGAAATAATGCTTCGAACTTACGTCGAAATCGAAGGAAAAGCACCAAAACGCGATCAAATCCCGAAGCCATGCGATCATTTCGATTTAATAGTTGGAACCGGCACTGGCGGCCTAATCGCCTTGATGTTAGGGCGACTCCGATTAAATCTGGAGCAGTGCAAAGAACTGTACGTCCGGATGACCAGGATGGTTTTCGAGAGCGATAAGACTTTTGCTGGTATACCATATCGTTCGACATTATTTAAGGCATCTATGCTTGAGCGCGCGATCAAGGAAGCCGTAAGGGAACACACTTGGTCTGATGATGAGGGGAACGACTTCGGAGCAGATATTGTCAGTCCGATATCTGCCGTCTCGCGAACAAGTGCGGCCTCGAGTGGTTTCCCGCGACGGCACCAAAGCAACGCGAGCGTCATCAGTTTCAGTGGACGTAGCCCGGCGAGCCAGGCCAAATCAACATTCCGCGGTGGACAAGGTAACCCCGATGCACAATTATACGATACGAGAGAAAATAGAACAAAGACGTGGGTACCATTTCTTTTAGCTTTACGGTATAATCACTAATGTTTTCGCAGTGCCGTAACAGCTATGTATAAAGGAACAGTTAGGGGTGGTGCTCCTGCGCTCCTCCGTTCATATGACTCGAGAAAAGAGCCTGCCCCAGAATACGACTGCAAAATCTGGGAGGCTGGTCGGGCAACATGCGCGATTGGGTTGGCGTTCAAGCCGGTTAAAATTGGGCAAACGGTATTTCATGACGACGGTTCTGGGACTTTTAACCCATCTCCTGTTGCCCTCGATGAGGCTACGGTTAACGAATGGCCGGGACGTGATGTGGGCGTCTTCATCAGCATAGGAACCGGGAAACGACCAAAGGGCACCGAGCAAAATCAGCACCTGTGGTATGAAGGCTTTATGGGCGAATGGGGAGAAGCTAGAAGGAAGTTGATTTCCAAGGTGGAAGGTTGCGAAAAGATTCATGAGCGCATGAAGAATGAATTATTGATGAAAAGGGGTGTCAATATTGAAAATTACTACCGATTTAATGTCGAAGTCGGCGTTGGAGAGTTCGCTATGAACGAGTGGGATCGATTGGGCGATATTAGCACAGGCACGAAGAGGTATCTGTCAAGAGATGTCGAGCAGAGAATGGTGCAGGAGTCCTCGACAAAATTGGCAAAGATCCACAAAGCAAAGCAGAGGTATGAGAGGCTCGGTCGCATACCTGACATAGTGTCTCAGCCGACCATGGGATCAATAAGCGCACCATTAGCGGTTGAGCTTCCAGGAGATTTCCCTACATCATTCCCGGTCCGAAACAGTCCGTCGAGCCGGCAATCATACGAGTCGGGCATAGACAACCCTGATCACCTTTCACTCGGTCCTGCAAACCCGCCATCGCCTCGCAGTTCTGATGATCGCTTCCGACCTGCAACGAGCCATTCATCTCCACCTCAAATAGCTACCCGCCCACAGAAAGCGCCGTCCCCTCCTGCCTCATTATCGGCCGTCAGACCTCCCCCGGATGACGAGCCGGACCGTCTCGTGGTGACAGCTCCCACGCCGGCACAATACCGGAATGCTGCTGGCAGTGATAAAATAGCGATCATGGGAGCTGACGAGTACCCACGAAGACAAAGGGATCCTATTGCACAGCCTATGATACAACCATTCCAGCCGCACCGCATCGAGCCACCTCCTCTACCTCCCAAGACTCCGCTACCCGAAAAGCATATTTCAGGTAACCGACGTCCTATCAGAACTGGGAGTCCCCTGCCGCCATACCCTGACGAAGACGGTCCCCCGCCAGTAGTAAACATGGCGAGAAAACCGGATTATAGGGGTAGATGATCACCTTTCTGATTAACTATTATATAAAAACTGGAGTTTAGGAGCTGCGATGCGGTTTGACCAAGTATGTCTACCCGCCTAACTACCTAACTAACTTTCTTACGGTCCGGCGTCTATGGGGGTGTTTATAAATACCTAGGCAAGAGGCCTTTAGCTTTGACGATTGATGATACCATTCGCACTTACGGGTTGATGTTGACGAGTTCTGCTATATATGTATGATGACGATGATGTTCGTTGGAATTCCGCGAATCAAGACTACGGATACCCCTTCTGCTGTTTTTTTTATTTTATGGAGTATATGTTATAGATCTTTAGGTTAGCTAATGCTTTGCAATTTAACGATTTGGCTGGCAAATATTATGATGATGAGAATAATTTGGTTTGCTGTCGAGTTGTATGGTTCTTCTGTGTATATGTTTTGCATTGTATCTCCTACTGGTAATCTGTACTGGTTTTTTACTATGTCGGTGCTAATACTCATTACTACTTGGGTGCTCGGCTCATCACGGCTTCATTTCAGACATTTTCAACGCCAGTACTGTCTAATGCCACCATTTAACCTTTCTTTTTTACACGATACGCACAGATAGACGGACTCATTGCGTATCTTGTGGCATCCATTAAACCCTTCGTTACGTGGAGCCGCCCACCCAGCGTTTTTTTCTTGCCTCCAGGACTACATTAGGTATCTGGCACGATCCCTTGGGCCATTTACAGAGGCCGATTACTCTCTCCAAGCTGCGCTACTACCTAAAGCACGCGCATCGCCACGAAGCCCCGATTGGCCACGGAGGGCTTACTATGTACATATCGCAGCTGCAAGGCAGTTTCCAGGAGTTATCTCTTGTAGTTATGTCTATTAGAGACGCATATATTCTTTGAAGACAACTTAGAAACTCAGATTCCGAGTAAAATTTAAAATGCCTACCTGCTACTTTTAACCCGCATCCTTTCACCGAGTGGGCTATTCGGAACGGGAGAGCTAAATCGGTCTTTGTACTGATGTTTCATTTCGTTTCGTATCGTCCCTGTGCAGAGTATGCTTAAAATAACAACTCGAATAGCCTTTTAAACGTCCCCGGGTATTCTGGGGTCCCGGGGTCAAAGGCCTAGGGCGGCGATCTACGACGGCAGGGTTGATGTGTAATATTCGAGAGGGGGATTAGCTGGTGCTAAATGTCAACTGGCTCACTCGATGACGCTACGTTTAAGTATCTATCGCCATCCAGTTCTAATTATTCTAGAACAAATCCGTAGGCCAATGATGGACGGGGCGATATCTCTTTTCGGTAGGTGTAATTATCTCGCATTTACTTACCGGATTTGTTCGTAGACCCCTGTCAAAATAGCTACTTACCTAGGCTTAAGTGGTTTAGCGAATGGAATTAACTAGTAGAATACATAGAATGAGAATTAATATCGCTTGTATGGGGATATATAGACATATTTACATCCCTATTGTTTGCATTAAGTTCCGAGTCAATGGAAGTTATAGGTTTATAGCTTTGTTCCAATGGGCGTAGTGTTATGATAGCCTAGTAGATTTACCAAGTCTTCGTGCAAGCTCCAGTCCAAAAATACAGAACATGTTACATTCTTTATTGATTCTTTACAGTCGCAATGATTTCCCATCCGTCGAACAACTGGTTTAAGACTCTTAAGTTAAGAGGCTCTGCTGTATATATGAAACATTGCTTGCCAATACATAGTGTATATCCTTCAGCTAATCTTGGCTATTCCTACCCACCTAATTAGCCGCCAACCATCTGATTTAGTCAAGAATATGTATCGCTGTGCCAGATTCTAAACTCGATCAAGCAGTTCTAGACAGAAAAAGACACGCCCGAGTCTGCTAGACCAGACACGTCGAATATAAACGCGATCTTTCTAGATGGAGCCAAATCATCGCAGACAAATCCGTCTGGTTATGTAAAGCTGAATGAGTTGAATTCTTAGCTCGGCGTTAACTGCAGCGTTGATTGGAGAGACTTGCTGCGCCGCACCCTACTTCCTAAATGGGAGAGATTAAGCCCTGTACAGATGCCATCATTGGCGAACCCTTGATAGTCCTACGTTGGGGGCCGATGCCCTTTAATCCCCCTGTATCATCCTTAATTGGGCTGTACATCTATTCTCTTCACCGGCTTGCTAGGTGTATACAGGTACGTCGGGTCGTACACCTGCTTTCCTCATCTTCGTTTTTGTTTGCTAGACATTACTTGTTCGTATTATGTCATAATGCTGGGACGGCCGTCGACATCTTCTTGTCCTATCCGGTAGCAATCGCGAAGTGGCACAAACTTTGAGGCTGCCGCAAATCGGTTACAAAAGGATAAAGAAGACGGGCCATGAACGAGCCTCCAGACCACAGGGTCTCGCAGCCCGGGCTCGAAATCGTCTATCCCACTGACCCGGAAGTCATATATCCACCAAGGGAGACATATCCCGCTTTCGTATCCGATCCGGGAATTATACCATTTAAGGGCGATGGCAATCTGTACAATCAACCCCAAGTCAATGGAGCGTATAGTTCGAAGGAACTAGCACCGCAGCCACCAGTCCGGAAAGAGAGTGGTGAGCGGAGGAAGCTATACTTATTAATCGGAGGTTTAGTTGTTCTCGCAGTGATAGTGGGCGCGGTAGTCGGCGGTGTTTTGGGAAGCAAAGCAAATTCAAGCTCTGGATCAGACGTGTCCTCGGAACCAGCATCTTCAAGCCCATCTTCAAGCTCATCTTCGCCAAACCCAACATCCACACCAAGCAGCAGCACCAGCCAAAGCGTAAACACAACAGCAATACGGCCTAAGACAAGGCTTACAGTGACGGGCCGGCGTATACAAGGTAATGGCTTCACCTCGCGGCTATTCTGGCAAGGAGGCGACAACAAAATCCGCACATCGCGGTACAGCAGCAGTAGCAGTCAATGGTCAACGCCGTTAGTCTTCGACGACGTCGATGCAAAGCCCGGAACGCCTATTGCCGTGACCCTCTATCTGCAGTACCCGCAGTTTGAGTTCTTTTACTTAGATCCATCATCGACGTTCCATGGGATCAACTTCTTCGAAGACGAGACAGTGCCCAAGACCGACAGCATCAATTTGGACCGGACTCCTTTCACCGTACCGAGTGGTTCTCGGATGACCGCCTATTGGCCGTACGTAATTTATCAGAACACGAACACTTCGTTCCATCGCCTGGTTTACGACGGACTTGGGGGCAGGGGCTGGTTCAACGACACTGTGCAGGGCTGGGACCACCCGGATGACATTCCGCTAGGCGATGCCAACTCTGGTATTGCTGTAGTCCCCATGATGAATAGCTTTCACACCCCATATACAGCAGGCCTTGCATACCGCGATCCAAAGGGCCGTCTCTCTATATTCCCATTCGGTGGCTTCGATACGGGCGTAGCCTGGTATTTTGGTACGTAGGACCCTTTCAGCGTCTTTAATCCCGATGTTAGCTTCTTCGTGTATTAACGACCATGTAGGGACGCCCGGCGTCACGATTCCCTCAGGAACGTCTATTGCGGCACTCGCAATCGGGCGGTTGAATAGCAACACGACGAACACGTGGATCCTGTACCAAGACGCAAGCAATAAAATCCAATCGGTCTGGCAGGGAGACGACAATGAATGGCATGGCCCCCAAGAGGTGGGCGATGCGGACGCAGGTACGGACATCGCGTGCTTGACCGAGCAGGTCGGCGATCAGCCTTCGCAGATAAGCCTGGCGGATCAGACTGATATGAGGCGTTGTTATTACCAATATAAAGGCCTAATTCGCGAGAAGCGACTTACATCATCTAGCTGGGTGGACGGTGCCGCAATTCCGATAGAATAGGCTGGATATATCTTATGACGCATTGATTAATTATTGTAATTCGGTAATCTAAAGACAGATGTATATCATGTAATGAAGTAATAGGCTATGTAAACTCTATGGGAGTAGTTAGCTTGAAAGCTCAGCGTATGCCGCGTATTTATTGAGAAAAGGTCGTAAACTGCGTGCGTGTAGTAAAAGGCTCTGGTTAGGGACAGAACTACAGCTCTAAGTTATCTATCATTCAATACTTAACTTCTCCCAATTATAAAGCTTCTTCAATACCCCGTAAGTAGTCTCGTTTCTTCACGTATAGACCTTAGTTTATAACATCATCGAAGCTCGGCTTGGGGACGGGTTGCTACTTATCTCTTATCACGAATATGTACTGTGGCGAGCGAACTCGACACACCACCTGCAGTCTCGCCTCGAGTGTTGAGATCATCTAGTAGAAATTCGCCATCAGATCTTTGATGACGAAGCTGGGTATTCCCTGATTGCTGTATATGTCGTTGACTAGTGGGCTGGTTGAACTCGAGAGCTTCCCAGTTCATTCTCCACGCTGCAAGGAACGATATGCAACCGGCAATGAGCAGAATGATGAAGCATGCCCTAATGGCGTCGACGATGGCTTTTACGGCCAACCGTAGCACCTTCGGATCGGCATCCTTTAGGATTGGCGAATCAACGCCCGAGAGTAGCTCGCGGATACTCTCATCAGAGAATCCCATACCTCCGACGGAATCTTTTAGTGACTGGAAGCCCGTACTCTGATATACCATCCCAGCGATAGAAAGCGAAGTCGCAATGCCGCCTAACTGCGCCATGTTGCTTAGTAGAGCAAGGTCCAGGCGGTCCTCGGTTCTGGGTAGGAAGGTGGTACATACTGGTACCCCTAACTGCCAGAGGATGCCGAGCCCAGCGGCGACGACGCTTTCGAAGCCCATGACTGCTGACTCAGACATATCGATGCTTAACATCTGGAATAGGCCCCCACCCACTAGAAGGAGAGCAGATCCGACGACGAAGAAGGGTTTATAAAATCGTAGCGTGGGAAGTAGACGGCCGCATAGCATGATAGTGAATATGAATGCGCCAATGAAGGGCAGCAATCGGGTTGCCGCCGTAAGAGGATTTAACCCGTGCCCGAAGGCGAAGTATATGGGCACATAATATAACGTAGCACCGTACGACGCGGCGGCACAAAATGTGCAGATCCAAGTGAGGAGGATAGTCCGGTTATGAAGGAGCGAGCTAGGAGATAACAAGCGGTTCTCGGGTGTTGTGCCGAGACTGTATGCCTGCTGTAGAACATATGTGATCATAAAGAAGGTGAAAAGGATCCAGGTGGCGATGCCGGAGTTAATGCCCCAGGTCCCTGTCGACCCGATAAACGTACAGCTGATTGCGAAGAGGAGACAGGCTCCGATATGCAGTAGATTGCCTATCCAGTCGACCTCCTTGATATGCGTCCACGTTGTTTTAGTAGTTGGTATACTATAGCGAGGATAGAAGAGAGCTTGAAGTACCAAACTAATGACACAGAGTGGTATCACTAAATAAAATGCCTGGTGGTGTTAGTCCTTTCCACCTAAATGTAGAGTATAGGGACATAAATACCCATCGCCATGTAGTATGGCCATTATTGGCAAAGGCGCCCCCTAAAATACGTGTCAGTTATCGCATGCTGAAAGGTAGAATCATGAAGTTTAGAGAACCAGAATGAGACGAACCGATAATCGGACCCAACACCAGACCCATGGCAAAGCAAGCACCGATAAAACCCTGTACGAGGCCAAGTTCATGGGGGTAGGTAAAGATGATATTAAAACTCAGGATCCTATGATAGTTGTTAGAAAGTTGTCACTAAAACCTACAAAGGTACTAAACTTATACCCTTGGTATATGATGCTTGAGCCCAGGGCCATCACAGCACGTCCAGCGATGATACACTCAATATTAGGGGCAGCACCGGAGAGGGCGGAGCCTCCAATGATGAACATCATGGATGCGAGACACAGCGTCTTGAAGTCTCCGAACTTGAAAAGTTTACGACCCAGGGGAATCAAGGCGATATTACAAACCGAATATCCGAGTGCAACCCAAGATAGTAGTTCGATATGTCCAAAAGCTCTGTAAATAGATGCTTGGATATTGGCGACATTGCTGACATCGTATCCTAATTATCTCGTAGGTAAGTATCCAGTGATAGAGGCAGAGCGGACCAGTAACGGAACGGGGGCTTACCATGCATTATGGTTAGGAAACCATTGGCCACAAGCAATGCCCTCCATTTCCAAGTTGGTAGGCTCTCCCTGGGATGTGAAGCGGTTGCGGGAAGATGTGATTGCATGTCCTCGTCTTGCTGTACGTTGGCGTGTCCATGAGAATATTCCGGGTTCCCTGCCACGAAATACTCTGTGCCTAAATCCGAACGTGACATATTGAGATAGGATGTTCTACCACTTTTTCACTCTAAAAAGTTGTAGGGATTTGGTATGAAATAAGGATAGAGTGGGTTAGCAGAACCATTAATCAAGTTATCTGACTGTGGGTGAACTTTAGTTACTCCATCAGATCGTGGATCCGCAGCCGTGAGTCGTGCAACAGGGTAACCTAATACCATAACCTTCAAACGCTCTTTTCCCTTCCTATTTCCACAATACTCCCTTTATTGGTGTTTCTTTCTGGATTATTGACAAGTAATTTTTTAGAAGTTTGGCTCTAGATTCTTCATTGTCCCTGAGCATTCCCATTCCCTTCGACCAGGTAGGTTAGCATAAGATTTCCAGTGAGGACGTGGATACCGACAGCCTTTGATACAGCTAGATAAATAAATAAAAACCGACGTGTCAGAATGACGGCAGTCTTATCTCTTTTGAATTGGGATTGATCTGATAGTCTCGACTAATGTTAGTTTGACAAATATTAAAGTAGATGTTAATGGAACGTTAGGAACAATGATTCTAGGTTCCAACATTGGCACCTGCTTCCATACATGTAGGTATTGCATGAGGTAAGTAGCACAACTATCTGACGGAAGTAGTGAACACCTTTAGGTACACCAGGCATCTAATGTACCAAGCCACTTTTCAAGCAACTGTATGTACTTCCTCGCTGTTTCCATGTGATGACGGGACATGAGTTATTCATTTCGGTTGTGTAAGTATTTAATTGGACAAATATCGAATTCAAGTACCTGGCACACCCTACGTAAAATTAGAATTTGTAATATTCTCATGAAGCCTGAGCTGTCAATAGGAGGTACACTTTCATCTGTACCACGACAGCGGCTATTCGGTAGTACATCGTGTAGCGGACGCGACGACATCACTTCCACCATTTTCAACCTTCAAGAATACCATGACTAAAAAAAAACGAACTTAAAGAACTACATCATCACAATGTACAAATACCTGTTTCATGGTGCACAGTTCACTAAAAATGCACAATAGATTACCTAGTGTCATTGGCAAGCATGAAAGTCCAAAGGATTCCCCCTGACAATAATACGTTCAGCTTAAACTAGTTCCCCTCCCAAAACCATTTGGTGTAAAAGCTCAGGGGGATAGGTAATCTTCTTCCTCTCTCATATTCAGTCCCATCATTGCTCGTACAGCGGCAGCAGTCTCCTCTCGGTTATGGATATCGCCTGTCCATCCCAACCAACCCTTTCCAACCCTGCCAAATGCGATAGATGTTTGGGCCTGGATGGGAATAGGACCGAAAACACGAGACTCGCTTGTTGATCCTGGGGGTGAAGCATACCACGAATCGGCAGGAGAGACATTCTTAAGGAAAACTCCTTTCTGGGTATATGAAGCTGCTAGACCGTCCCGCCAGAAGTTCCGAGGGCCAACGGCAGAGCTCTGGAAGACAACTGTAGTTGTCTCGTATTGGCCATAGCGCCAAGGTAAGTCCCACGCGTCTTTCATCCACCTATCGAAGTCGGGAGGCGTAACGCCCATCGAGAAGAAACCACCCAAGATAACGATCCCTCCATTTCGGGCATAGTTGACAACTTTGCTGGACAGACCATTATAGTCTAAAATTGCAATATCCGGGTCAACGATCCAGATGGCCCGAGCTGATGGATGCTCACTTAGAAGCTTCGCTGGGGCATTGTGCTTTGAGTAAGAGGCTTGGTAGACATTAGCCTTCTCCTTGATCTTCTTAAGGCCGCCTTCTAGTTCTCCGCAGCAGAACACCAAGATTGTGGGTTTAGTGTCAGTCATGGCTGAACACAGGTGGGTTCGGGATGTAGAGAGAACGAAGAGGTTGGTTCAAAAAAGGGATTAGAGAGGATACTTATTATAAATTTCAACCTGATAAAATAGTTATCAGCGATGCCTGACAATACAACAGTTGCTTGGTGCTTGTTTCCAGGAGATGGAGTACTGGAATGTTCGACGAGGTAACCCCGCACTCATCTGCGAGGTAACGACCATGTACTGGGAAGTACATAAGGAACATTTGTAAGTTAAATGTAGGTATAATTGAGGAATATATGCTACGAGTATTGTACTAAACATTCAACTTCTGAGATCGTGAGACTTGATAGGTTACCAGATACCCGAAAATACCTATTAATTATCAACCAAGCAATTTTCAAATATTTACGATTCCTTATAATCAACAACAAGACTTCGAAAATTACTCCATTTCTTTTTATCTGTGGTAATTCTATAACTCTTTGAAAATGGTCTGGTCCTGACTATGTGGAGTTTTCAACTATACGTAATATGGCTTGGTAACATCTTCTCAAGCAACTTAGACGTAAATCTTAATCTAACTAATTATAGGACAAGCCTTCTTTTTCTAAGGTTGGTTAATTAGTATCACAGCATCTAGAACAGCGATTTTAATCAGATCGCTCATCATTCAGCCTGCTAATCCTAGCTTTATTTGCCCATCTCTCGTATTGGTTTCCTAGGATGCTACCGTCTCGCATGTCGGCTATATATTACTGTAGTATCAATACAAATAACTGATTAATACTCCGCATAGCTAATAATTTCTATGGAAATGACTGTGGGGGTTTAGAAATACTTACCTATCTACCCATATACTATATATTCTTGCTAGGGGCCGACATCTTTCCTAATGTCAGTTAGATAGTAATATAGCAGACCTAAAGGATGAATAGTCTGTCAAATCGTCCCTAAAGACTCTAGGCTAGCCATAAGCTATTCAGGAGGGGTAATCATGCATTTCTTACTTCTAATCGGCCTAATTTCTCTGCAATTGGTCCTACCAGTATGTAGTGTCCATGGGAGCTCTGATATTAAACCGTACGCAAAATCCTGGAACGAATGGCAATCAGGTTTGATTCACTAAATATATCTTAGAGGAGGAGCCAAACTGAACGAGCTTTCAAATGCACAGCTCCGGGCATTTGCAAATCTGAGCCGAGCGAGGAGCGTCTGGCAGAGTAAAAATGGCACGCATGCAATCGCAAGCCCATGTAAGGAGGGTTTCAAGAAACCTACCTACAAGCTTTCTGCCTTCCAGTTTAATAAGACGAGCATACAAGCGGGTGGCAGGAGCATGGCACACTTCATCTTACACGACATTGCGAATAACGAGACGACTTCGTGTACGACGCCCTATTTGCAGGATCTGAATGAGCCGATGTGGAATAATTGTGCTGGTGACAAGGATGCGGTAACCCCAAAGACCATATTCAAGTATACAGCTTCCGCTAGCGAAGTCGAGATTAATCAAATGTGGATATGTGAAGTCGAAAACAAGACGCATCCGTAGGTCCCATAGTATACTCCTTGAAACGGGTTGAATATGACGGAGAGCTAATCTATTTGGTAGTCTATCTTATTTCTCGTCGGGAAGGGCTGACCTTAAGGGGCTTTTGGATTGCGTTGATGATCCTACACAGACAAGATGTACAGTAGCGGATGAGAAGATATCCTCATTCGACGGGGACTATGTAACCCCGGTCTGGAACTCTGACGCTATGGATATAATTCCACCTTCTGAGAAGGAAGTCTTAGGCACACCGTGGAATCCCACTCCCTGTATTGGCACGTCCTTCAGTTATCCTAACTGGGACGTACAGAACGTTACTCATGAGAAAGGCGATGATGGGACGATTTTGAGTTTTAGCTTGAGCAACCATGCTAACAACCAGACGGTAGCGTGTGTCACTAAAGGGGGAGAGTGGTCTACCTGCGATAGTAATTCAACGGAAGCAAGGTTCGCTGAAGAGACGAGTGAGCTCTCGATTAACCAAACATGGATTTGCAACGGAGGAGACAAGTATCAAAAAGAGTACGCCCGGCCGATCCCGACGAAAGTTCTTAAGCTAACTACTCCAGCGTTACGTTCCGGGCTATCGGCACTGCGCCCGTCGACATCGAATCTACCAAGTCAACCTACATCAAAGGCTCACTAACCGAGCCGATCGAACTAAGTCCAAACGTCGCCCCCGAAGGCGTAAACCACCCCGGCTGCCTCGAAACCTCCGAGACGCCTACTTGGATAGTAACTTCCTGGGTATGGAACGAGCGATGGCGCAACGGATACAATGCCGGGGACCTAACGGCGACCTTCCACAACCCCTCGACCGGCTTCAACCTAACATGCACCGGCGACGGCGAAGAACTCAACCGCGACGGACGGTACGGCTACGAGCGCTGGTGGGGCTGCAACCTAGCGCGCTCGCCCTTCGAGGACTACCGCATCATCTCCATGATCAAGCTAAACCCCCTGACGGAAGTCTTCTCGATAGACCAGCGATGGTACTGCAACGGGCACGACGACACACCCCCCGCCAAGTTCCGAGCAGTCGGAGACGTAGACACGAGCCTCGAGTGCTCCTGGAGCAACAACACCGCAACCAACACCTCCATAAAAACCTGCCACCAAACCGCTCTCCCCCTAACCGTCCACGGCGCCGTGACCGAGCGCACCGACCTACCCCAAAACGCCTTCTTCGAGCTCCCGCCTTCCGGCTACAGCTGCACCATAGCCTCCGCGCTCTCGACGCAATGGCAGATGGGATTTTCTTCGGACTCGCTGTACGCAGCGCCTACATTTAGCGACTCGTTTACGACAAACGTGCGCTTCGGCATCCAGTTCATAGCGATCGACGGGTTCCAATCCGTCAGGTACGAGGGCTTGGAGACGACCCCGTATCTGCCTACGAGCGATCCCGCACGCTGGCACGACTGCAAGGATTACCTTACGGGGGACGAGTCGTCGGATGCGTGGGCGCGCCAGTCATTGGATTGCAAGTGGCAGCTTGATCTCGCGACGGGGTATATTGCGATTAATCATACGTGGGTCTGCGATGACAAGGACCCTGAGAATCCGTAAGTTTCGTCTTTCCCCCCTTTTCTCTAGTTTCCTCCAAAGTAAAAGCTTGACTGAAAATAAATCACAGAATTATCTTCACAGGCTCCGGGAGCAGATTCTACGATACCTCTTGCTACGTCTACCGCAGGGACGATGAAATCCAGTGTAATATAGTGGGGATGAACCCGCCACCTGTCTTGCCGACATACTTCTCGTGGAAGAGTGTTCCAGCCGCAGAGTTAAGGGTTTAGGATTGGTAGCTGAGTATCGTATCACAGTGCTGTTCGTAATAAAACACTGTATATTTACCCCTATCTTACCCCTATTTACTATGGTCGACCCGGAACGTAATTCATTTATAAAGTAGCTAAAAACGCCTTTGTGGTAGTATTTTAGTTTATTTCTATAATACTGTTTGCTCTGGCATTATTAAATGCAACGAAGCATAGTTTTCTAACCCTAACATTGAAAAAAGGGGGAGTAGAAAGTAGAATATGCGATTACTTATCGTGTGTCCGATCCAGGGTGAAAATGACAGTATATTTCTGCCTCTCCCGTCTGACTATGTCCGTTGGAGTAAACATAGCATGTCAATATTCTCACTCATTAAGAGATCCACTCTCGCTCGTGTAAAGTAAAACATCGCATGCCCCTTTCGTTTCTATCGTAACAATTCTTTTTCGCACTTGGTATGTCCTCGACTCTCTTTCTCTCATTAGTAGTCCACCAGAACCGTAATTATAGTATAGAATATCGCCGTATTTACTGCATGTAATACACAAACGGCCCCGTCGTGCCATTAACATAGTACTGTACTTGTGGACTCGGGGCAGGTGGCGGCGGCTGCGGCGGCTGACCTATAATGTAGGCAGGTTCTGCGACGTACGCTTGCTCCGGCGTGTAGAACTGCGGGGGAGGGTTTGTCTGGTTGGCCGATGCACCGGCCCAGAAGGGAGATTGACTGGGATAGCCTAGGTTGACGTCAGCTTAGTTCATGTATTGGTAGATAAATATCTACTAGGAGATTGGCTCAGAGAATTTTATCTTTCTAGGGACTTACACCATGAACCTTGAGTACCAGGCTGTGGAGCAGGCACTGAAGGAGCTACCATCGGTGGGTTGACCCAAAGGTAAGGCTGCTGCTGTTGTTGCTGCTGCTGCTGTTGCTGGGGGTTGACATTCATATTACCAAAGGGGGCAGCCTGGGTAAGGCCGGGAGTAGGAGTGCTGTGCTCAAATTAGTTAGGTCTGTTTCCTGTTTTATATACCTGGGTTTTGCTTTGTAAGGAAGCACTCACCCGTTCAGGATAATGACAGGCGGGCCACCGAAATTCGGCATGGCGGGACTAGCCCCGGGTCCGATCGGAGGGGCGATGTTCGATATGACACGAGGATGATTAAACGGCGGATACACAGTAGCTGCGGCGTGCGCGGAAGCCGAAAAGGGAGGAGCAAAAGGGGGGAAAGCGGTGTTCTGGTTGGGGTCTGGTGCTGCAGCTGCAGCTGTAGCCGGTATCACAGGAGGAGTCGGGGGCGGTCCACCAGGAGGTGGTGCAGCAGCAGCAACTGTAGGATAGGGTTCCGGTTGGGTCGGGTCTGGCATCGGGGCTTGAAGGGGAGAAGACGGAGGAAGGTTCGTAGGTTGTTGCGACGTGGTACCATCGGGATGCTGGACAGCGGTAATGTTTGAAAATCTAACTGAACCTGCTCTTGCCGTAGCGTTCGCGGACGCGGAAAGATTGTCCATACTGTGAAGGGTCTCGAGGCGAGAATAAAGGACTGACGTGGAGGATTCCGCAGTCACGGTATATGTCGTGAGAGTGTTGGTGGAACTTGAGGTATTAGAAGAAGATTGCGTAGGAATGGGTGCACATCCAACTGAATTGACCTCCGATCTAGCAGAGATCAACGAAAAATTTGGAGTGGTTAAAATAGACGCGTCGGCAGACGATCGATACGAGTCCTCACTGCCCACTAACGTGCTAGACGAAGAATCGCTAGCTGATGAACTGGGCGAATTAGAAGAGGTAGGTACAGACGCGTTGGTTTCCGTTTGGTGCGATTCCTCGGCTGCCTGAGCACTGTCTTCTGGTTCTTCTGGTTCGGGGGATACAAGGTCATTGACCTCTATATTAGGGGAATGAGGAATAGTTGTGTTTTCGGCCGGTTGGTTTGATTCGTTCTCGGCTGCTACAGTATAACTATGCCCCGGATTAAGTGGTGCAGAAGTAAAGTTGTCAGCAGTTAGCTCGTCGGCACGACTGGGCTCCTGTGCAGCCGTCTCGTTTTCAGCATTATCAATTGCGCTGTGCGAGTCCTGTACAGATTCCTCATTCGCATCTGTGGTATCCATTGTGTCGACGCAACAGAACGGATGGAAATATCTAAATAATAAAATTGTGATAACGACCCATGATACAGCTAAGCTAGAGACAACGTACTATTCAATAATAGGGCCCCTGGATATTCTATCTCCACACCATATTGAAAATATTTTCGACTAATCGTAAAGCTGTTACTTACTTTATCAGAGGATATAAGCAAGTGCTTGAGTGAGTACCATACTAGGTGGATGGAATATTCAAACAATAACTTTGCCGAGTTAGGGCAACATAATGACTAAGATGAACTTCATTTGTAAGTGATTGGTTTCCCCTGATCTAGGAAGGAAGATGGGATTAAATTGACCGCAATTGAACCATCTAATTCCCGCAGCTACATAAGAAAAGTTTTAAACCTATAGAAAATTAACAAAGGTAACGGTGTAACAACTGACATAATTAAAGCATTAGGGTCTGAGTACCATGATATAGTACCTCTTTGTCTTTGAGCTAGATAGTTTCGGTACTTACTAAGGTAGTAACTAAAGCAAACAAGAGAAGAATGCATATATTCACCTCTCATACGTCTTTACATGTATACACTAAAAAAAATCATTGCTTTGATCCCATCATAATGAACGCCGTAGTTCCCACATGACACATTCAATTTTCACACATCAACTAATTTGATCTAAAAATTCGATAGATTCGGAGCTACGTAACTCGGGCCATGCGGAATACCTAGCGTAAATATTTGAAGTGGCTCGTCACTACGGAGAGTTCACATCGTAAGGCTATAAGTACCTAACCTAGGTATTAACGAGACGAACAACCCCCCAGGGGGCTTTCTTGTGATGTAAATCGTGACACCGAATAAACCACCAAATCAGTTTCTTGTCCCATATATATGGCATATATGTAATCTCGTGGCACTGTTCCTCTCTATAGGAACGCATAAGGGCCTGATAAATAGGGGTATGATGATCGTATGTTCGCGAGATAGAAAAACGTCTATAAGTTCATGAATATGCCACCTTCGTAGGATGGACTCTTGGCTGTACAGCAGGAGCGAGAACTGGCTCAGGGGCATAATAGCCCCTTAGCTCCTGGGACGGGTTTGGTGGGGGTATCGCCCGAGGTCCTGGAGGTGAGTAATATCCAGCCAATTCCGGGTTATCAAGAACGGTTGCGGCACGGCCCGGCTGTGACAGGGGTGATGTGACAGCAGCAGGAGCCACTGAACTTGCGATGGAGGACCTCGGGGAGAATTCGACACCTCGTAGTCCATTGTCTCCAGTCGGCCTCGGGGCAGGCCTTGGTCCGGTGCGGAATAAACCACACAGGTAGGACCTTGACTCATTCGCCATTTGATTTGACTTATTCCCAGCGCTAACTCAATTCCACCATTCAATACACAAGTAGTAGCCTACATCCTTGTTAGTCTTAGCGCCGCCGTACTAAGGATGAGAAACTCACCGGTATGGGTTATCAATAAGTTATAACAGACTCAGCGCGCGCAACCGAAAACACGCTACGAATACAAACAACGAGCGACAAAATGGACTAGAAGAAACTTAAAAGTAAAACAAACTCATTTGAGAGAAAAAAAAGATGTCGCGACTGTAGGCAAACACCAACCCAGAAGGCAACTATAGGTTCTGATTGGACGACACTTAGACCCACTCAACAAGGGCAATTTCTCCTAATTGTTAGTAGCTGATATAATCGTAGCCGTTATACCACCAAAATACTAACAATTTCCCTCTCCGCATTAAACCTACATATACCTATCCTAGTACCAACACCCACACCCCATGCCACCGCCCCCAATCTCGAATAGGTACCTCCTATATTCACATGCTTCTTCACTTCACCTCACTTCTCACCTCCAGATACCTCTCAGCAAATAACCCCTGCGCAGAGAAAATACCAAACAGGAAATAAATAAAATAATAACAATCATAACCACCTACTTACCTTAGTAACTAATAAAAACAATCCCATTAAACAACCGCATAAACCCTAAAAATGCTCATCCGCACCCTCCCCCTCCCCACCCCCCTCACAATCCCAACCGAGCCCCTAACCCCCAGCTCCTTCGCCCCTTCGGCGCCGTCCTAACCAACCCAGCCCCGATCTCCAGCCCTCCGCAGCCGCATCATCTCCATCCCTTTTACCCCAAGGCTACGGCGCTGTGTCCGCCAACCAAGGCACCGCCATCCAGTACCGGGGCTTGGCGCCGCCGCTACGGGACCTATATACCCAGGCCCCGAGCGGTAAGGGGGCTACGCCGCGGACCACTATGTTCGTGTGCGGCGCGCGGGAGTTAGAGCCGGAAAGGGAGGATGGTAGCAACAGCGCGGGTCTCTTCACCGTGCAAATCCTCGAGCGCCACCCCTTCACCACGCAGACTTTCATACCCCTCAGCTCCTCCTCCCCCTCCTCCTCTTCTTCCTCATCACCAATACAATACCTAGTAATCGTAGCGCCAACCCTGCCCCCCACAAGCGCAGACACCGACGTCCCCGTGCCCGAAGACAGAGCGCAAACCAAGCTCCCGGGCCGCGGCATGCCGGACCTAAGCCGCATCCGCGCGTTCCTAGCGACGGGCTCGCAGGCCGTGACCTACGGCGCGGGGACGTGGCACGCGCCGATGGCGGCGCTCGGTCCCGCTGGCTCCGCGGTTGATTTCGTCGTCGTGCAGTTTGCTAACGACGAGCCGGTTGAGGACTGCCAGGAGGTGGCTCTCGAGGGGGGAGGAGGGGATGGTGGCTCGAGGGTAAGGGTGAGGGTGCTGGGGCGGAAGGGGAGGTTTCGAAGTTGTAGGAGGGGGTATGGGCGGGAGGGAAGTTTGGGGGGCTTTAAGGGGGAGGGGGTATGGGTATGTATGTGACCTAAGGTACCTATGCATGTATGTTATTACCGCCCTATTTACTACGAAGAGGACTACTAGGTTAGTTTGTTAAGACTCCAACAACTACTTAAAGAATCATCTACGCAAGAAATGCCTTATTTCAGACACTATCTCACCGTACCAGTCTCAGGGGCAAGGATTCTAGATACCCCTATTTTGGAGAGATTTCTCATCTACGAAGCATATCACATCGGAATTAAGCACGCACCCTACACCATCATTTCTAAGGAAATGGCAATCGATTAACGAGCTAAGTAGCTAAAACAATCCGATGAGTAATTAACAGGAGGTTGCTCCTGAAGTCCAAAAAGAAAACCATCCATAACTGCCCGTCCATGCGATCGTGGTGTCCCTCTTGTCTGTTTGGCGTCGCAGTATTATTCGTGGCGTAGACATCGCATCAAGGAAATAGAAGATAGGAAACCGATCCGTGCTCAATGTCGCAAAATTAGTAGTAGTTGAGTTGATTATTTTTTTTTGTTATTTTTTGTTTTGCTCCCTTTTTTTCTGGTTTTTAGGTTGGTTTCTGTTCGTCTTTCTGCCTCAAGCGGATAACTCATCGCAATTTTTTCGTCCTCCGTACGCTATCGTACAGGCAAGATAGCTTCACCAGCTATCTATAATTCATTCCTCCTCCTAGGTTACTAGTTAGTTTGATCCATGCTATTGAAACAGGTCTAATAGGGAGCATGAGAACATATTGGACATACCTTTCTTTCGTAGTCGAGAACTAGTACTCAATGCCCACCGTGGTCAGCCAGTTTTGCTCATTCATGGCTTTCCAAATATCCTGGGGGGTCAGGTTTGATCTGATCCTCTCTTCTTTCTCCAAGTTGTCCGAGGTATCGGAAGCTTCTAGGCAATCGGACATGGTGATGTCGGAATCACCATTGCCAGACTGAGAATTTCCGGGCGCATCAGGCATGAGGGTATCTTCGTCGGTATGGGCAAGAATATGACCCTTCATCCCATTGTCCACCGGCGGGGCATGTTGGAGTCTACCAATGGCCTTTCCGGGGCGAACAAAGATGTGGCTCTGTGTTCGTAGCTCCAAGATGTCGACTTCTATAGTGCTGGCAGTGACGAAGTGGTAAACCTGCACCGTCTTCTTCTGCCCATAACGGACGCATCTGCCTATCGCTTGTTTCATAGAGGAATCGTAGTTCTCCTGTAGATCCACCACAAACGGGTTTATGAACATGACATGGTTGGCATATTGAAAGTTCGAGCCTGCGGACGTAACGTCATTGATCTGCAAGATTCGAAGCTTAGGATGCTTTACACTGCCTCCAAACTTCCCCTTCCAGCTTTTGATCTTTGCTATTAGTTCTTCGTCACTTTCTTCGTCTGACCATTGAAGGCCACGCTCGTCGCATAGATCGTGAAGTTCGGGTCCTTTCAATTTACCAAATTTGTCAAGAGGCCTCATCTGATCGTTCATTTTACTGAGAGACTTGGCCTTGGAATGAGTTATGTGGAAAAATCCAATTCCATTTTTTCTCAGGGTATACTTGAGTTCCTCGAGCTGGCTTTTGTATTGAAAGAATACAATACCAAACTCATCAGCAGGAATTGCTTTGGCTGTGTTGGCCAACATCTGGAACTTGGAGCTGATTTTAGGGCATGGAACATCCTCCTGCGTGCCAACACCGAGGTCAAGACGCCGCTGAGGGTTGTTGACCTTCTTCAATGACATAGTTGCGTCTTTCAGCAAAGATGAGCAACGCTCACTATCGTCTCCGCCACAATGAACTGCGTTGAGGTGCTCTTTGCAAAGTAGGTGGCCACATTCGCAAACGATATGTAGGTCTTCTCTGGGTACTATTTGCCCGCAAAGATCGCAGTTAAGTTCCTTCTTATCCGACATAAGATTCTTGATAATTCGCTCTTGTCTGATGGCATAAATGACTTTCTCGAAAGCCTTGCGCAATTCAATCGACGTGTTGCTCACGTCATTTCCAATGTGCGTATACTTCCCACCTCGAATATTGGTCTTTTCACCGATTAGGGGGTACCTATAAACAGTCATCGCCTCGCATTTGATGTATCCAACATAGTTGGATCCCTTAAGCTCTCCGCTAACATGGGATTTCAAGAGAGCCTTGATATTGGGCTTTGTATCAGCGGACTTGAAAGAGAGACCTGCGGCACGGCATAGGCTTTCAAGGTATGACTTGGTGCCATCTTTATCCACTTGTTCATCTGTGATCCTCGCCTGTAGCGGTTTTACAGTATTCTTTGGTCTCCTATATTTTTCTTGGCCCTCCGTGACGAGTATTCTCAAAGCGGTTCGCATATCACCCCCCGTTGGGACCATATATTTGCCATTAGTAACACGAGTCAGGTCCTGTAGCAGAGCAGTAGCTTCTCGTTCGTCGATGGCTTCGAGATTATCGGATGTCAACCCGTAATAATCAATCCACGTGGTTGAGGTCAATGTGTTGAGAGCATTAAAAAATCTCTCTTCGCTCATGCGGAAGTCAACGTGGCTAGTTTCGACAACCTTCACCATTTCTTCATATTGCATTCCCTCCTTGGTGACGATTTCGCGTGATAGCTCACGCCAGGCATCGAGTCCACCACAGTTGGCGAGATTTTTCTTCCAGATATCTCCAAGAAGCATATAGATATCAGTGGTAGCATTTCTACCATTATCGTACTTCTTCTCCTTCTCATTATCCCAGACACGCTTAGAGAGCCAGATGGCTTTCTCGGCTACGATTCTGAAAACCTGAAGGGCATTGAGGCGCACAACACGTCGCTGTTCCATGAGACATGGCGTGGAACATTCTTCCTTGTGCCAGTTTCCATGAGAAGAGCGGTGGATTAATGCGCTGGCGCCGACTTGCTTCCCGTTCGCACCCCATTCGTCGCTGACTAGCGGTTGCAAGAAGACACGAGATTCTCTTGGTAGCATATTCGCGTCAAAATTATGAGCCCGTAGATCTTGCTCTAGGTCGTGATAGTGGATGAATTCGTAAGGACTCATCTCGCATACCACAACTTTTTCTTCGACCTCAATTCCACCGGAAATATCTTGGTCGAGGGGATTAGAAGTCGCAAAATGCTGCAGGAACTTCATCCCCTGTTGGTGTCTCTCACGAATGGTCTGGTCTGACGAGAACTTGAGAATCTGTAGATCTTCCGCATTACTTCTATCCTCCAACTCAGGGCCATAAGTGATTCGAGGCATCCCCTGACGACGGTGGATTGGGCGTGCAACGTGAACGTTAAAGTGCTTCGCGGTATAGCATATAGCAGCTAAATCTTTAGTTGGTGGTGTTGCAGACAGAACCCACTTCGAATGGGCTTGCGAGTTGGCGACGAAAAGGGTTGTTGGAAATCCTTCGTATGAGAATTCGTCGTACACCACTCGAGCGAAGGTAAAAGCTTCTAATACGTGAGTGAATTCTGTTGGTATGGATGAGAAGTTTCTATCTGTAGGCTTAGATTCTAGTTGCGGAATCATCTGTAAAGCTGTGTCGAACTTTTGAGATACTTCTGGCTGCGCCGGTATAGCTGAGTTTATAACCGAACTTTCATAGTTCTTTGAAAAGTTCCGATACACTTTTGCACGCGCATTTCGGCGACCCTCAATTTCATGATACAGGGCCGTGAGCGTTAAAACACTAAAGTAGTTTTCTGTGCCCAATCTCAACAGCTTTCCGGCGTAGTCCCCAGCTGCAGACGCAGCATCCTCATACCAATCTCCAAAGGCTCGAGACTGGAAGGGAACGGCGGACCCCTTTTTCAAACTATCCTTGCCGCAGGGTGGATCAAGAGATCCTGCCAACTTGGCAAGGTTTAGGTAGTAATCAAATTTTGTAATGCATTCAACATTCACAATAATAAGTCTCGCCTTTTGAAATTCCTTAAGGGCCTTCCAAGATGCGTCGTCTTTCAGATCGGCGGGTGTTTTGATTTTGACTACTTCCCCAGACTGCATAGGGAGAAACTTTGTCGCTTCATCAGCCCACTGGTCGACTAGATGCGAAGGTACCAGCACAAGAGTAGCTTTTAGATGCATACGGCACGGGTTCTTGATAGCACGTAGCTTCAAAGACACTGTTTTGTCAAAATTCTCTTGGTAGTGCATGAGTGCCAACATAATAATAGTCTTGCCGTAGCCGACGTCGTCCGCGAGTATGCCTCCATGGTGACAAGCTTTGCGCTCAGCACAACCAATAAGTCGAAGTTTAAGATCGGACACAATCTCCTCTTCAATCTCTCGTTCTGTGAATTCTGTCTCATACATCTCACGCCAAAGCGTCCAACCAAGAGATTGCGATTGGCACTTGCTCAGCTTCGTTCGGAATAATTCCATTTTTTTAGACATTTCCATCCGAATGCCTGCAGGAAGCGGAAACTCTGCCAAACTTTTTAACGACTCCCGGAACGGCACGAAGCTGTGCTTCCCGAAACCAGAATTCACTTGCATGTTCTCGGACAGAATAGCATTGCGCTCGACCCGGGTATATGCAGTTAATTTGGCGGTAGAATTCTTAGTTGGTGGCAAATACGCTGCTGCTATACGCCCAAGAGCCTTATGGTTGATTAAGTACTGTACCACGGCGACAAACTGGCCTTGGTATACCAACTTGTCTTGGAACCCCAACTGTACGTCTTCCAACAAGTTTTGGTGAACCTTTACCCTTGCTTCAAAGTGTGGGATTTCTTTCTTCGCGTGGCTTTCGAATGCCGCCATCGCATCAGAATGATGGTGTTTAATCCATCTAGTACCGCCTTTACGCTTAAAGCCAGCTTTATAGGTGACTTTGAGCCATTGGGCTCGCGGTAGCTGTCCGAAAGGAGAGTCTCGGACATCAACTCTGGTCCTCCAATCTTGAAGTCCCTTAATCCAAGAGTCGATGTCCACTATCTCAAAGTCAACCTCGAGACGTCTGAGGCTCGCAAGCTTGACATTAATATGGGAAACGAAATCTTGGAATTGAGGAAGCTCAAGTTTTCCAATTGTGACCCAATTTCTTGTCATCTCGCTGAGATACTCATATTTACGGATGATCCCATATTGATCGCAATGCTTATCTCTGGTGAATAGCGCTTCAGCTAGAACCTGCTGTTCCGGGTCTTCTTCGCGAATGGTGAAGCTCTTTGATTTAGGAACCTTGAAACGCTCTAGATGTTTCTGGCTTACCATAGTGGAGGAAAATCCGTGGTTTGTGGCCTGTGGACTCACCCAAAACCCATCCACTCGGGCATCAAGAGTTCCTTTACCTGGGTCCAGCTTCTGGAGTTCCACACAGGCCTTGAACTTAAGTAGGACCTCCCGATATTCATGAGATTCCAATAGACGACACTCTTCTGAAATAATATAACCATCTCGGTCAGGTGTTCCGGTTCGGGCAGAATCCTTGAAGAAGAATAGCTTCTTCCCGTCAAGAACATGAAGACTATTCTCGGGGCGTCACAGTCGGGCTGGTGGTAGTACTTCCCACAAGCTGCATGCAAATCTTCCTGCAAACCCGCCGGAAGTGAGAGAGGGTTTTCTATATTAACCGCGATGACCTGTAGAGTATCACCAGTCTTCACGATTTCCACCTGGAGCCGCTCTGATTTGAAACACCAGAACTTCCAAGAAGCGGGCGTTGGAAGGATACTAAGGGCGCCTTCATGGATCGTGGCTTTTGCGATGGGTTGGCCCAGCCGAATATGGTCCAAACCCAACTGCTCTCGAAACTCTTCCCCATATGCACTCTACGCATCGAGGTACAAGTACCAAGTAATTCCTTTCTCTGACAACACTGCTCGAAGTTCGAACCCCTGCTGGTTGGCGTAACAGACGGTCACTATCTCTGTGACGTGGGTGGCCTTGTAGTAAAATATTGTATGTGCGAGATGCTTCATAATGGAAGAACGAGCCGTGATAGCTGTCCTTGGAGCAAGATCAGTTGGTACCTGGTAGTCTACGGAGATTAGATCTGTAACTATGCTCGGTAAGAATTGCATGACCTCTTGTTCTACTTCTCCTAGGAGTAAGAAGTTTGAGGGCCGCTTCGTGGGGACGAAGCTGTGTAGCGGACTTCCAGCGCACCATTTGCAGCGAATGGTGGAGCATATTGTACACTCCAGGAAATCATCAGTACTATACTTCGCCGATCCATTACAAAAGCAATATCTTCGGCATCTCCCCAAAAGTTCTGTTAATAATGACATCCGAAAAGATCGAATAGTCATTGTGCTGAAACTTGGAAATTCTTCCAGTCCGGAATCTATGACCTGCCGATCGATTTTCATCTGGGTCTCCTTCGACGGTATAGGAAAGACACCGTTTAGACCGTAAGAACTTTCTTGAATCGCTCTCAAGATAGCCAACATAGCGGTACCAACCACTGTTGTGCTCATCGCATTGCCGGCGAGATCCCGAAGGTTTTCTTGTGTCTCAGTGGCAAACTCGAGCTGGTTGAGTGGTAGTCCTTGTAGGCCTAGCATCTCAAAGCCAGAGAGAATCCTGCACTGGTCCGTTACCCAATGTATACCGCTCGGAGTAATGCACCCAGTTATTCCAAACGGAGTATTGATATGGGTTCGGTCTACGTTCTGGCTGAGATCATGGATACGGTTCTTGAATCTCGAGTCGTAGCCCATTTTCAACGCTCGCAAGTGATTGATGTCGATGCAGTCTAGAACGCGGTTCGGTTGTGTGAGAGTCACAAGCCGATCCATACGATCATAAAGCTGCCCTGGTTGGGTTAGACTCCAATTTGTGAGTGGATGAGATTCGCCGAGTCCTTCTTTTTCGCGGACCCGCAGATGACGAGCCTTGCTGCGTTCCCAGTCGGTGGCCCTCGAGGCTGGAGTTAATGCCTTCTCGGAATCATCTTGGCGGGCTCGTTCGGTCAAAGGGTGAGCCGAAGGAAGTAACCACGAATTTAGAGGGGTAGATGCGCGTCTCACAAGATCTCTTGTCATCAAATTAGACCATCGGTTGATAATGTCGTCTGCGATCTTGCCCTTAAAAACGTTCTTATCAACAGCAACAAGATAGCCGCGGTTACGAGTTTGAGGGATGTAGAAGTTTTTGGTGTCCGCCTTAACGAAGGCGGCTTTATATCCGATAAAAGGGAACCATATGTCTGCGGTGCTCTTCCAGGGAGCTCCCATGACATTCTCTAGGATAACAACCTTAGGTCGTCGATCCTTTACATACTTCAGCATCGAAAAGAATGTCTGACCCGAAGAACCCATGTCGTTTATGTTCATGAGAAGGCTGTCGAAGGTATCATTGATCACTTCAAAAAGCGATTCATCGTAGCCATTTCCTTTGCTCTTTTTCTCGATGTACTCCATTAACCCTTTCCCAGTCGCCATGACATAAGGGGAATGGTCTTTACGTTTCTGTGAGTTGAGCGTAGAAAAGTCCAGACAAGAACAACCGGCAACAAGAAGGTCAATGTCCCCGGGGATCTTTTCCATTGCACCCATTGCAGTAGGCCTAGGTATACTATTAGCTATGTGAACAACCGCTTATGAAGGACAAATGGGCTTACGCTTTAAGGTTTTTAGGCTGGATGAAATCTCGAACATCTTTGAATATGATAGCCCCTTCTGTGTTTCGCGCGATATATGCCTGTTTGACCGGGTCGATTTCAACGCTGAAGATATGAGAAAACTTTAAGAATTCTCTTCCGAGTTGCATTCGATCAAATGATTCTTCAAGCATCTTTAATGCAAAGATCGGAGCTTCCGTGCCAGAACACATGGTTGCGACCCGAAGATGAATTCGGCTATTATCATTGAGCAAGTCATGCGATCGGCGTGCAATGTCTTGAAAAGCAGCATAGACATTCGAAACTGGAGGTAAGCTTTGATTCAAACCATTACTGGGATCAGAACCATTATCCTGGTCTTCCTCAGGATATTCGTCATTCTCAGAATCCTCGAAATCGTCAGGATCCTCGGGATCAGCGGGTTTTTTTGAGATTTGTGCCTGCTTCTTGGGGGCAACCTTCTGCCGCTTTGCTCGGCCATCTCGATTAGGACTTACTCCTTCAGGAGGGCCTTTATTAGCGCGTTTGTTTGCCCGGGACCTGCCGGCAGCCACTTTGGGTGGCGCGCCAGAGCGTTTCGGCGGCATAGCCACGGGTGCAGATCAACGTTGATGAAGGCGCGATATTTATAAGCGTAAAGGATAAGGGAGATGTGCTAGTGTTCAGTTCGGACAAGGTAAGAGGGAAAGTTTGCCTCCGATAGAGGTTTTGGAAATGGCAATGCGTGGAGAGGGGATAGAGAGGGAAAGGAAAGGTGATGAAAGGTGATGACAGTCTGGATTTTGCAAAGCACAGTTCGCAATTTGAGAAAAGGTTTGATGGAACCAATGTGCTGTTGCAAATCTGAACTTGGATGTGCAAGTATGAGGAAGGTTAAAGTGGAAGGGGAGAGGTTTTGGAGGAGTGGTGGTGGTGGCAGGATGGGATGTGTTTGTTTATTTGTTTTGGAAATAGACAGCAACAGTGGCTGAAATTTAAGGGCAGAACTAGGGCAGGCAGGAAAGAATGTTGCACACTTGACTAGGAACTTTAGGTCTCTAGGGCTACCTTGCGTACCTAACCTACTCCATAACCTTAGGGCCTGACTATGCGGTCCTAGCTTTGTGCCTTAGTCTGGCAGAAAGCCGGAGGGGTAGCAACAGGGCGTCGGGAGGGCGTCGAAGGGACGTCGGAGGGGCGTCGGAGGGGCACCGGCGAGGAAGGGGTACGGTAGACAAGCAGCTAGGGAGTAGAGGAGATGGGCATCCCTACACAGCACCAGACACGGAGTAGTACCAGGGGTAGTATCGATCGTATGAATAAGGCCACTTGTGGCTTCATAGGGATTATAGGGGATAGCACGACAGTTAACTAAGAAGTCGAGTCTGGCTGAGGACACAGGGGAGGGATTAGAGGATCATAGACTATGGGGTTAACGGTTATGATAGACTATGAAACGAGTACGAGCCCAATACTCGACAGAGACTATGCTAGTCTGTAATCGACCAGAACTTACTCGCGTGAGTAGTAGAACTAGACGTTCATCAGTATCCAACAAGCTCTTAAATACAGCATTCTCAAGAAGCGGATCAATCGTATGACAAAACCCTTTAAGACAAGAGCTATTCGTTACTATTCAACTATACAGCGTATTAAAATGGTAAACGAAAGACGGTATCTGTTAGAGCACCATGAGAAGATATCTAAGCGTCTAGAAGGTCTTAAGACTTATCGTCAGGCTCACGGCTAAGCCATATATTTCGTAGGATTTCCAAGAACGTCAAGATGGCAGGTAGCAGTTGAGGATCTATCAAAAAGACATTGACACTGGCCATTCACATATCTTCTAGTGGTTTGCTTTGGACTGTAGCTGTCTCAAGACTAGAGTCCAAGAGAACGCAAACTGAGGAGACCTAAGTTGGTCGATCCATAGGCTTCGTGAAATATATGGCCCATTAAGAATAGTTGCTAAACAGTAAGTCATTACTTTCGAGCCTTTTCCTTTAATAGGGATGTGTAAAAGGCCAACCGCAAACGTGCAGAATCCCTGTACATTGAACGTAGATGATCCCATGGTCATCGTCAAAGTACGTTTCACTAACAGAATTCATACAATGAGACTACCCGATTTTTTCCTCAGGTGTAGTAATATTACTAGATTGTCAGCTGGTGTGGGCAAAGTGCCGTATAAGCTTTCCAGGTAGCCTGAAATAGGAGGTTAAGCAGAATGCAGGTCGAGATGCTTGCGTAGTTTAGCTATTTAATCATAAAAAGCGATGCTAGTTGACAGTAACATACACCAGTCTACTGGTGACTGTGAAGGTAGGGAGGGGGTACGTGGGCATTGTAATGGTAGCGACTAGCCAAGAAGGAGATATTACGAATAAGAATAAGTAGATAAATATAGAAGATGTTAAGTTCGTATGCCAAAGACTGCTTTGCTATCTTACAAAACCCTAAAGATATGCGAACGAAGGATAGCTGGCTAGTAAAGGATTTAATGAAAGCAGCTCGCACTTGTAAACAAAGGCTATTCTGAATAATGGTCGAATTTCCCAGAATTAGAGGGGAGACGATTCTGTGAAGGCTAGCATCGCATAGACGCTCAGAAACTTGCCGAATAGCGACAGCATATGAGCCAGAAATGAGATGGCCTCATTTGGGAGAAAAATCCGACTCGAAATCCAGCACGCTGATATTAGTTTCTGTATAATAAATATCAGAAACGGTGCTCTTAACGTTGATCAAAACACACCTTGGGTAGGTAAATTGGAAACGCGACCTCAATGTTACGGGAGTTTATGCCATTGAAATAGGCCGGTGGGTAGTTTAATCGAAAAGTGAGGTATGTAGAGACTAATTGAGTAGGTAAGTAATAGTACTCACCGCACATCCATATCCATATTCGTTAGGAATATTAGAATTAGTGAATCTTGAGAGGAAAATGAGGGAAAGAAGCTCAGGTGAAGTTAGGATATGCTTTGTAGCACGTGATCGGATAGTAAGCATAATGGTTCATGCCAGCAAGGCGTGTTAAGGACTGAAGTCTTGGCTTATTAACATTCCCCTTTTTCTAGGAGGGAGAGCAGTTCAAACAGAAGGAACAATAGTAACACAATATTATTATATAAGAATTCTATAAGTTCTATTATTCTCCGATTGCATAATTAATAGGACAGAAACTCCAAAGTGAACAAGGCACTGCTGCATTCAAACTAGGTCCATTTATAAATCGGAAGGGCGGCTTGTATAGTGCCCTCTCAGCCACACGCCATTCTTCTTATAACATCCGATTATCGGATACTCGAAATATACCTCTAATTTCAACCAGCATTCCAGATGGGGTCAGGTCTTCAGTCAACAGATATCGAAAACAAGTTGGTGGACTTGTCCGGGGTGGTTCTGAAGCCAGGAGAGAATCCTTACAATGCCCTGATAGAAGCCTGTGATGATGAACCAGTTGAGTGAGCCCTCTCGTTACTATATCTCTCCTTATCTGGCTTTACTTAGGAGGATACATGCCTACGTATCTAAGCATAAGCAGCTTTGCTCGACTTAGTAAGAGAAGTTCTTGCCTGATGAATTGGAATACGTCTTCGCGTAGAGAATATTAGCCACAAATCCTTCGCAGTAGAAGCTAATAGCAAGTCCAGCCGAAAATCCAGAAGCTATATGACGCCCACCGGGTCAAGCGTAATGCGCAGCAGAGAGCCAAGTTTCTCGCCTCTGACTACACAGGGCTGATCATAGATCAGTACTTGCTGCGATTAGAAAATCCCCAGATAGAGCCTGGCTTTGGTGAGTACAAGAATAAGCCCAGTGAAACAGGGTGTCTTCATCCATAGAGTCTGGTATAATACTTTTACTCAGTCAACGAATGCTAACAAATAGATAGTATGTCATCACTTTTCCTTTTCACGTCAACGTATTCAGCTCAATGTTCTCTCCAAACCGGGGTGACGCCAAAATGGACCAGGATCTTAGTTACTCGTTCGAGTTATTAACAGATAGTAGAAAGACCCAAGGTACTGCATGACCTTCTGGGGCCGACCTCCTACCCACGTACTGGAACTCGCAGAAGCAATTCAGGATAAGCTCAAAGCTGTTGCGCCAGGTAATTCAAATTTCCCCCTCATCATCTTCCATCCAAATCCCTAATATCAGACTAACAAGCCCCAGCAATCTGGCTCATGCCCCTCCACCGCATGCACATCACCACACTAGAAGTAGCTTTCTCCCGCACAGCCGGCGAGATCGAAGCGCTCAAAGAGACGCTAAAGCCCTCCATTCCGCACATAGCAAGCTACACGCACCGCCACCGATCGCGGCTCGTCAAGCCCATGATATCGTACGACCTATCCGCATTCGCGCTATCGTTCCTCCCAGCCGCCAGCGAGCCACCACTCTCGCCCGCCCCGACGGCGCCCGACAGCGTCGAGGTGCTGCGGCAAGGCGACTCGTACACGTACCACCACCTACGGCGGGACGTGTGGGAGCAGGCCAAGGATGCCGGCGTGACGGTCAGCTCGCGATATGTTGTGCCGAGCGCGCATATCACGCTTGGTCGGTATCTGACGGATGCGGACCACGCGACGCCCGAGCAGAGGCGGAAGTGGATTGATGTGATTGACGAGATCAATGCGTGGTTGGAGGCGGAGGTGTGGGATAATGCCGATTCGAGGCTGATTGGGGAATGGGTCGTCGGTCAGGAGAAGGGCTTGGACGTGCGGGTCGGGACGCTGTGGTATGGTGGTGGTCGGACGGTCCAGATGGGTGAGGGGTTCTAGGTATTCAATTAGGCATTAGATCAAGGAATATCCCGTTCATCACATTCAATTAGTCTTTAGAATCAGTATAGCGGATTGGTCTCGAAATATCCCTCCATAGACTTCACAAATATCAAATTTATCCATATAGAGTTCAGAAGTACCTAGCAGGATTTGAAGACCAGAAATTACGCCACTTAGGTCCATAGGAAGAAAAGCAAAGGGCGCTGTCCATATTTACCATATATGCAAGAGGTAAAGTAACTATAATTATGCCGTGCCAGCGGTAAATCCTAGGTGGCAGGACAGTAAAAGTATCTAGGTTAGTATATCACAGCAATAGCGGATGGGCAGAATGAGATGGCAGTCGTAATCGTAGACGATTTAGCCAAGATGAAGGACTGAATACATGTCCCAGAGAAGAATCAAAGTCAAAATTGGATAAGAACACTCGGGTCACAGAATGCGATCGATTAACGATTCTATGCTCAGATACCGGGTATTCCCACGCGTGATGGCATCAAATATCGTAATCGTAGAGAAGGCATCAAGCCAGCATCCCTACTGTCAAGAGCAACAAGCCCATTGACCTCTCGTTGCCTCTCCACTCCTGGCATTTTGTCACATACGGCATAATGAAGTTCAGAGGAGCAGATTCGGTTCTATTCTGACCTATGTGCTGCTCCCATTCCGAGTATCAAAGACTCCCGTCGCCAGTGAATGCCCGGCCGTAATGAACCACCCTATTGCCATGAATGAAGAACGTGCACAATGACTCGAGTAGGAAACGCGTTTAGAACACCAGAGCGGCACCCTTTGTCTTCTTGTCACCACTGGAAGCGTGTTAGTATGGTTCTGCCAATGGAGATACTCAGTCGAAACGTACCCAAGTTCGAAGTGCTTGCATCGCTTCAGTGCCAGTTGTAGCTTGGTCTTGCAGGCAACGCACTCCAATCTTAGCACGACCTTCTTCGTTGTCTTAGCCTTCTTGTGGAACACAGGCTTGGTCTGACCACCGTAACCAGACTGCTTTCGGTCGTAACGTCTCTTTCCTTGCGCGAATAGAGAGGCCTAGGTGTACGTTAGAGACTAGTTGAGAAAGCTATCGTCCATGACGTCGCGACTCAGAAGAGACAACGCCATGAAATCGAAGATGAACATACCTTGCCAGCCTTGTACTGAGTGACCTTGTGTTGGGTGTGCTTGCGGCAGTCCTTGCCTTTGCAGTAGGTCTTACGGGTCTTGGGAATGTTGACCTAAATGAAGTTTCCCGTCAGCCCACTGTCGCACACAAAATGTAACTATTCTCGACCCGAAATATATCATCAGCCGCAAGGTATTAAAGCATCGTCGCCCTCCATGATCGTTCGCGCTAGAAATGCCGGTCGATAGAAGTCAAGGCGTTGATGGTCGGTCTATTCGTCTCGTGCCATGTCCTCTACTAAACTGGTCTTGAATTTCCTTCTTCACAAATGTCGCCTAGCGATCCGGACTAGCGGGAGGGCGACTTGACGATGCAATACCTGCGTATCAAGAATTAAATGAGATATTCAATTCACGTACCATTTTGACGGCAGTTATGGGGGTTGCGCTGTCGAAAGTTGTCGGTGGTTGAATGTTGCGGAATGTTTCGTAGAGCTCCAGTTAGTCAAATCGATTTTTGCGCTGAATTGAGATGTGTGCGTGATTGGGGTAAACTACGGCTAATTTACATGAGGGGGTTAATTACATCCATCCTTAGGTAAGCTAGGTACCTAATGTACTTACGAATCCACCATTTCTCGGCTAAGACTCCAGCCGCACTTTCTCGGCTAAGATTGTGGCAAGTCATTAAACTAGCCACATCACTGTCCAAATTCAAAACCTACACGATGTCCGGTACGTATCACCGATGTGAAAATTCCAAAAACAACCTTCAGTACCGATTAATTAAACAAACCGGGTAGCCTTCAAAATCCAAGAAACAAATTTTTCTACTGTAGCTCAAGTCAGCAATAATAGCCTATGTTATGTTTAACATGTAACTACGTAGATATCGATATTAGCAATATACTCAAATACTTCCTCAACGAGAGAGATCACCGCTTGTTCCTCAATATTACAACATCAGACTTCTACTCCAAATCTACCGGATCGGGTAGAGTAATTCCAGTGCCTTTCCCGAAACATGTGGCTGTCTCTAGGCACAATTTGATTAGATGCTGACTCGTACTAACATTTGTTTTTTCATACTCCATAAGCTTTCTGCCGTCAGACCAAAGATGAGTTTGCTTAAAAGGTACCAATTTGTCATAAGTCCTCATTTAAGACAGAGCACATGTCAAACAGTCATCAAGCCGTAATGACTCCATTCGGAGCGACTATCGCAGCGGCAGTCGGAGCTCACGAACCTCGTCTATGCACTTGTGTGCCGATCCCGCGTCGGATAAGTTACTGTGACGCCGGGAATAAGCACCGATTTGGAGTTGCAATAATAGATCAGCGTCGATATCGTGCAGGGATATTCTCAAGATTTCTTATCGCACAATTCCTAGCAAACTAACTTGCTAACGTCGTCATTGGTTTCCATCGGGAGTCCACGGCACCATTATGGGGCTACCTATCAGCAATACTCGGATCGGGCTCTCACCGCTATAGAAGCCGCTGACTTCTCGAAGGCGAAGAAGAAAAATTACCGCCAGCACATGTCTATACTCCATTTCGAAGGTCGAAGACGGCTCGTTGGCATATCCACGGAGCCCTTGGCAAAAGCTTCAAATTTTCAGATTGGCCAGCCTGCAGACAAACCCCCGAGAATGCACCAATAGGGAAATGCGTTCGGCACTGCAGCCGGTTTAGTATCCACCTCCAACCGCCATTTAGCCTCGTATTGCTATTCCCTAACAAGACAAGTTCGGTTCAAGTTCCCACCGATACTCGGCATGGCAGGTGTGAAGTTCCCGGAAAGAGAGGGCCAATGTTAACAAAGGGAAAAGTTATCAGGAACCCAACAGGTTATGCCACTATTGTCTCCCAGGCCATTGGCCCGTCTTCGTGTAAATAGGAGGTGCCCCCCTTACCAGCTTCGAATGAAGTCATTCATATACTCTCCGTGTCTGCTATTCTTCATAGCTCGATGAGTCTTAATTTTTAGACAAGATAATCTATAACGAAGACGAATGTACCTTCACCTGGTCAATCTGTTATTACTAGTTAGTTGCGAAGCCCACGACTCTTTCTAATATTAGTTTTTTTGCCTACGATGACACGCATAATATCGAACGTATATATATAAATTTAGAAACGAAACTCCTAATGTTCGAATCAAATGACTCCAATTCGAAGACCATTGGCCGTAGTGGCCAGGTCCCGGGTACTCCTTCCCGCCCACCCTCCAGTAGCTCCTCGACCCGCTCCGATGGCACGATAGAGTCCATCCGGCCGGCGGCCCGCCCTAATGCCGATGATGGGGAACTCGACCGGTGCTCGACGCACCATTCTCTCGGCCCGGACATGCCCGTCGAGCCAATAAACTCAGTAGTCGAGGTTCCTGACGAGGTATACGACCGGCTGCCACCTCACCGGAAACTAATCATCGTGTCCCTCTTATCATTCTGCTCATTCCTAGCACCTATATCCAGTACATCGGTGTTAGCAGCCACGCCCGAAGTAGCGGCTGAGTATGACACGACGGGGTCCATTATCAACATGATCAACGCTCTATACATGTTGTTCATGGGCTTGTCGCCTATTTTCTGGGGGCCGCTAAGCCAGGTCTATGGAAGGAGAATAGTAAGGACCTCTCGTTAACACTATAACTGAAAGCATGGGAGGATAAGTGGATATAGCAGTAACTCTATAATAACTAACATTGTTTCTATTATAGATTACTATCACAACGGCTATAGGATTCCTTGGGTGTAGCATTGGTACGGCGTTGGCGCCGAATCTAGGGGCTTTCTTCGTGTTCCGTCTCCTGACGGCATTTGAAGGCACTTCCTTCATCTTAGTCGGCGCATCCGTCGTTGGGTTAGCATTACCCCTTTATCCTTAAACCACACAATATTCCATAGACTAGATTACTTACTGAATACACAGTGACATGTACCGCCCGACAGAACGCGCCACGGCTCTAGGTTGGTTCCTTACAGGAACACTAGTAGGACCGGCCCTGGGTCCCTTCATAGGCGGCATCATCGTCACATACACGTCGTGGCGCGTGATATTCTGGCTCCAAACAGGGTTGGCGGGCATCGCAGCCATTGGATCGTACTTCCTACTCCCCGAGACTATCTACCACAAGAAGATCGACGACCTAGTAGGCTACAGCGGTTCGGCGAAGGTCAAAGTCTTGCTCACTATGATCAATCCGTGGCGTGTTATACGGCTATGGGAATATCCGAATCTATTTCTTACCGGTATAGCTAGTGCCTCTCTGGTTTGGAATATGTATTCCCTACTTACGCCCATCCGGTACGTATTAAACCCAAGGTACAACCTTACGACACCGATGCAGGGCGGCCTGTTTTATCTCGCGCCCGGCTGCGGCTATCTCCTCGGCACGTTCGTCGGAGGGCGGTACGCGGACTACGTCGTGAAGAAGTACATTAAGAAACGGGGGATGCGCATTCCAGAAGACCGCATGTATTCAGCTTTACCATTTATGGGTATCGTTATCCCTGGCTGCGTCCTGATCTACGGCTGGAGCGTGGAAAAAGACGTCGGTGGAATCCCCTTGACGGTGATAGTGTTATTCTTGCAAGGCCTCGCACAGCTTTTTTGTTTCCCCTCGTTGAACACCTATTGCCTAGACGTGATGCCAGGACGCGGAGCAGAGGTAACAGCGGGTAACTACGCGATCCGCTATCTATTTGGTTGTGCCGGTATGGCTGTGGTCCTCCCAGCTATCGAAGGCATTGGAGTTGGTTGGTTCTCGACCATCAGCGCGTTGTTCGTCTTCATGGGCACCATCTGCGCGTACGTGTCTATCAAATGGGGCAATGAATGGAGGTTGAGTGTAGACGCCAGGAGGAGGAAAAGGGCTAGAGGGAAGATACCAGATGAGAATAATAGTGATGGGAATATGCGGGAAAAGACCGGGAAAATCATGGGTGGCCCGGCTACTGATACACGTGGAAAACCGCTGACGACGCGCGGGGCAGAGCAGAACAAAGAAGAGGTATAATTCAAAGGTGTGCTCTTCTCAGCATGAGTATACGTAGGCATAGCAACGAAGTTACGAAAATAGAGTTTACCGAGTGAGTTTTTTTATTTTTTACATAGTACCTGGCTTCCAATCTAGGTAGGTTAAAGTAATTAGGAATACACATAGGAATAAGATGGCGTGTGCTAGTTCTCATTTGGGTCAGTTGAGGACGATCTCCTTACGTTATAAGCAACTTACGATTCCTAATCCTTTCTGCCGCTTCAATAGTAAGTAGGTAGGTGTCCAATATTTTCCCCATTTAGGTTATTATATAGCGAAATGCCTACGTCTCGCGGGTTTGCCGAATCCCTACACAATCTAGCGACACCATCCAACAACCACGTCGGGATTCCTACAGATTTCTGATAGCTCTCGGAAACCTACTAGATATCCTACGACCTCGTTTCTAACTGTTATACACGGGATATATAAAATATTATTGCAAAGTTCTACAAACCAATAAGCGATAATAAGAGAGCAGTAGCAATTCGTTGCGATCGCACAGTCGGCTGCACTGTCGACGTATGCAGTACTACATAGTACATACTCATGCTTGACTGGTAAATGTAAGCGAAAAAAAGAGAGCTATAGACCTCATGCAGTAATATACTCAAAATTTATGTCTGCTTTTGGTAGCAAGACGCGAATAGAGTCATTAACGTTTCGCTCTAGTAACCACTCTCTTCCTAACAATTGAGCGGTATTTATTAGTTCCGTGTAAATAGCGCTTATGACTAAATACCTCTCTTTGTGATTTGGTTTTACACGGGAGACGATTGGATTGTAACGCAAATGAAATAAAAAAAAGAATGATGATAGTACGTCTTGCTCAACACCATCCCGACGTGTGCATGAAACATCCCGGGATGCGGCACACCCATCGTTTCACCTTGGACCGGTCCGGATTCTACGGTCCACTAACATGATCAGACGGTACGGAAGCGCTGCATGCCTTTTAAAAGATCGGCACACAGCCGCTTTGTAGCCGTTGGTCTGATCTGTAAGACGGATATTGTCATTTCCCTGTGGAAATCACATCGGATAGATTAACGACAATGATGAAATAGGCTGTTCAGACATGGCCGTTTGACCTTCGGTCTGACCGCGGCCGCCGATCATCTTTTGACCCGCCATCCGCGTATTGGCGCCGACGATAAGAATTACTTGTGGCTGGTTATTTTGCCATTAGAATACGATACGATAGCAGATTTACGATCAATTAATTCATCAGCAACCAACGATGCTGCAGACACTATAGTAAGCGCCAAGACGCCTTGTTTACGCAATAGCAGCAGCAGCAGAGACCTTTCAAGATTTACCCTTAGAGTTCCATAGGCTTATGTTTGGATTGATTATGGAGTGCGTGACGAAAGCAAATTCTATGGCAACTTACGGTAAAGTAGCACACGTGTCGCATAGGGAAAATAATCCTACTTTTCTTCTAGGATAACTGAGGAACTTGAATATTAGGGTATGGCACCATCAATTATGGCTTCTGGCTTACACAACGTTGAAATGTGTAAGACAGAGGAACGGATGCGGCGTCATTAACCTAGCACAACGTAAAGCCACTTCTAGAAGTGATTCTTCTAGACTGACCAAAAAAGGGGCCTTCCTGCCCTAAACCGTACACATGACTATCTCTACGCAGACCTCACACCTTAAAAGGTGATGTAGTCGTACAGGCCTAATCCAAGTTGGGTTGTGGTGGGTTGTGATGTAGTTTAGCGGCCGAACCGTTATGCGCGTTTCAAGTTGGATCTCACGTTGTGCGTCCTTGGCGATTGATTTCCCCTGGCAGATTGTTTTATTGCTTGGCAATTGCGGGATCATCTCCAACTAAGAAGATCGTCGGTACTCGACTGGCTATCGTGCAATTTTACCAAATCCCACGATAATGTCGATCGTTACATGCCTAGACCCTGTTCTTGTAGTTGGGGGTTATTCCACTATTCCACTATTCCACCCTCTTGGCCCTTGCAACACCGTTTGCTCCGGAGAGTCTTGGTTATGTAGAACCTCTACTCTTCTAATAAGGTAACATAGCTATCTGATAATGTTTGACAATTCTACAATGAAAAAACAATCCGGTTTGTTGCTTCAGGCGGGGAAGAGCGCAGTGTAACAATATGATCAAAATTGAGGCTCACACAATGGTTGCACGACTGAAGATATGATGCAATCAAAGGTGGTACATGTACCTCCATGTCTCACCGACTTGTCACACAAAAGATTCTGGCCGCTAGCAACTAGGAGACAGGGAAATACATAGCATGTGAAGAGAAAGAAAGAGAGATTACTTTAATGGCAATGACGTAGATCTTAGCTTTTTTGAAACGGAAAACTAAGGGCTATCGCTCTAGTGGATGTTTCCAGGGAATTTGGTAGAGAAACGGAAAGGACTCGCTGGGGCAGTGCAGATTTCTTCTTTCAATACGCGTTTCCGATGACCTACCCTAAATGTTCAATGATGAATTTGGCGAAGGTTATTTGATGAGAATCCACCGCCTGTAACGCTAGCCGCGATGATAAAACATGGGGGGACATGGGAGACATGAGCTGGCCCCACTAACCCGCATAAGAGCCCTTGACAGCCTTGATAGCGGTAACCCCCTATTCCCCTATACCCCTGTACAGTTCCTATTCTCGGTAATGGAGCCTCATCAATCATCATCATTTTCAATCATCTAATTCTATAATAACACCTAGGTACATAAAGCTACATTCATTTTTAGCTAGAACGAAATATCAGAACATATTTCGAGCGAGTTACTGCTGTTGCTTATGTTATGTTATGTTATGTTAGGTTAGGTTAGGTTAGGTCAGGTCAGGTCAAGTAGGTAGGCAAGTATGTATGTATATTACCACACTTTTATCAGGGTTACGAAGACAGTAATCATTTAAAGTTTTCTATCTTCTCCGTTAGCGGTATCCCGAGCCCTGCTCACTCTTGAAGATGATTATATTTGGTAAGACTTATATGTGTACACTACCCAACGGTACAATGCTACACGTTTGTGGACTCGTCATACCACCACGCTGCACATCATTTCTCAAAGAAAAAGGCTTAGATGTGCAGTATGTATGTAGGATCCTTGATGAAGCCGAAAAAGTTTCTACGTATGTAGATGCAGGGCATTAGGAGTCCCGGAATCTTGCTGAGACCCCAGCTAATAATCGTTGTCTAAACACAACCGGAATCATATGCGGAATCATATGTATCACACATGTACTCTACACTATTATACTGTATTTGTATTCTATTCAGCTGTGCCCACATTCGATCCACGTTTTCTAAAATTCAACCAGAGCAAAAGAGCAAAAGATAATCCTAAGAAGATCGACATCTCAAGTCTTGCCTTCCCCTTTTTCTTTACAAGGTGCGAAAGTGCGGCGGTACAGTGGAAAGTACTTGTTCTTACAACCCGTAGTTTCCCTGTCCTTCTCCTTGCCTCTCCAGCTGGCAGCTGCCAAACAAGTCAAAGCAAACCTCCTGCTCAACAACGATCGCCATTTATTTTTCTTTCCAATTTTTTATTTTTGACTTCTTTCTGCTTTGTTGCCTACTGCAGACTTTTCCCTCCAATCCATCCAATCGCTCTCTAAGCGGCGTGTTTCATCACAACTTCAACAACCGCAACACCATTCTCTCACGCCGACTTCATCATTCCTACAACCTAGGTACTGATCGCGATACACTCTCTGTTTGGGAAGATCACTCTTTTTCTCCCATCCTATTATAGCACACGGTTCCTTTCCATTCATTCATTTACTTGATAATTCACACCGAATCCTTTTTTCCCAATCCAGTCGCGACCTGTTGCCTCCAACTGTGTGCAGCCTTATCATTCCTGCAGCTCTTGCGTTTGCGCCTAGTTGATTTCTAACTCCTACTCTCGAGTACGACGTCTCGGTCGCAAAGAAAAATAATTAAGACAGCTTTATTAGGTCTTCGGTGCCCTTAGTTCACGATAGCATCGGTAATTCACCACCTTGCCGTTTAACACTAACAGTTGAGCGGACGGTGCGCAAGACAAGAGCTCTGGGGATTTCCATTAATGTGCTAAGTTGGAAGCTTAATATTTTCGATGCTGAGCATTGATATTTTCTGAGATCTCTTCTCAAAACTCGCCTACGGAATATGGGTAGGGTATCTGACTATGTGTCCCGGAAATCGGGTTCGTTTCCCAACTTCATGGCTCGAAAAAGCGAGGCCTATCTACCAGTATCCACGAAGCCACAGTCTAAATTCAGGGTCAAAGCCTTGCTCGGTAATTGTCTCTACCGGAGAGTAGTTATATGGACTTTCCTCGTTATTGCCCTGTTGTCATACACCCTCTTTAACCCTGGACTAGCTGGAAGGCAACGGGATGTACTTGATCTAGTACATGGGAGTAGAAATGGGGCCAATGAAGCTCCTAAAGCCACCGACAACATAGTCCTGCAAACACAGGACAGTCAAGATGATGTCCATATACAGGAGCCAGTAGAAGAGGAAAAGGAGCCGGTCGAGGAGGTGCAGGAGCAAGAAGAAGAGAAGGAAGAAGAAAAGCCAGAAGACGAAAAGGAAGAGGAAGCTGAAGAGAACGCCAACAGTCCGCATTGGCTCAGATATAAACAGTAAGTTATAAGCTGACTTGTCTAAAAGGATTGAAGAACTAGATTGCTAATAATGAATATGTAGCCTCGACGGTTATTACAATGGTCTGAGGTCGCTTGTGTCATTCTCAGACTACAAGCCGGAGTACCCGGAAATATCATCTACGGGCAGAGCATCTGAACCTTCGCCTACTGTTCACCATTCTAAGCAACCTAAGCCTAGTGTATATCGTCCTCATCCAGACTATGATTCCGACGAATATCAGAAGACATATGTTCCTGTGAAACGATGTTACATTGACGAGGATGATAAGGTCCCCGCTCCGGATTTGTACGCATACAGCGGTGTCCCTCAGGGTCAACCTAAAGCAGCTCTTGGGTCTTACGATCTTTTAGGTCTGCAAGAAGACGTCTGCTTCGATCGTTTTGGCCGGTACGGACCGTATGGTCTTGGATATGACTTGGAGGCTGGCGGGACGGGTGAAGCCCTCGACACTGAGCATGATGGTAGTGAGACAGTCTGGGAGAAGACTGGACAGATCAACTACGAAGGTGTCGATTGGGGCTCAGCACAAGAACGTTGCTACGCGGCAAATGAGGACCGATTTTTCACTGGTAACGAAACTAGAGATTTCGAACTGGCTCAAGCTGGTCGTAAGAGACTCGATCGCATTGCTATAGTTGTGCGAACTTACGTCGGATTCCAGTGGACAAGTCATGCTTTACTCAATTTCCGTGCCATGATCAATGAGCTTAGCCTACGATCTGGTGGTGAGTATGATGTTCACTTTCTTTTACATGTTCGCGACAACAATGCACCTATCTGGGCGGATCCAACCACGGTCCAGAACATCCTCGATGTCAACGTTCCTCCTGAGTTCCACGGGCTCTGTACTTTATGGTCTGAAGCTCAGATGAAACTGTACTATCCGGGTAACTTTGGCGATACTTTCGAAAACCCATCCAACGGTGATATTCATGGAGTTTACCGATCCGCACACATGCCGCTTCAGCATTTTGCGATGATGCATCCTGAGTATGCCCACTTCTGGAACTGGGAGATGGATATGCGCTGGACCGGGTCGTATTACGAGTTATTCGACAGACTTGGCAAGTGGGGTGCGGACCAGAGCCGAGAAGGCATGTGGGAACGGGCAAGCAAGTATTATATTCCCGGATTGCACGGTAATTGGGAGAACTTCACGGAGCTCGTCCGCCATGAAACTAAGCAATCTGGAAAGCGACCGATTCTGGGTCCGGTGGTTTTCACTGGCAAATCCGGCCTCGAGCAAGGAGAAGTATTCCTACCATCGAGCTGTTCGAGTGGATCAGATATGTCGCAATGCGGAGTCGGCGAGGACGCGGACCTCATTACGCTTAACCCGCTCTTCGATACTGACAACTCTGGTTGGGTGTTCGCCGGGGATGTGACCGGCTACGACATGCAGTACGAGAAGCCTCCGCGAAGGTGCGCTATTGTAACTGCTTCCAGATTATCGCGCCGTCTGTTGAGAGTAATGCATGAGGAAACATGGCGTCTACACCATAGTATGTTTAGCGAGATGTTCCCGCCTTCGATGGCATTGCACCATGGTCTCAAAGCCGTATATGCTCCCCACCCGGTTTACTTGGACCGACAGTGGCCCCAGGAGGAGATTGAAAAGGCTTTCAATGGTGGTGAAGACCACACTTCAAGCGGCCATGGCTCCCCATTTGATCTAACAAACGAGCATAACCACAAGGGGACGAGCTGGTACTACAATAGCGAATTTGCCGGTTTGTTGTGGCGTCGCTGGCTTGGTTATGCTCAGATGGATGGCAGAGGCAATAATGGTGGTCGTGCTGGCGAAGGTACCAAGAGAGGCGGACGGAAGGAAGAAGAGAACCCAAAGAACTCTGGCCGACTATGCCTACGGAGCATGCTCGTACATCCTATCAAGTGGGAAAACCCTGCCGAGCAGGAGTAAAACTAATAATAATGTGAGGAAAGCCTGGTTTCTTTTGTGCGAGTAGAGGAACTTGTCCATGCACGACAACAGTCAACCGAACGGAAATATAGAATGAGGCAATCGGAATTAGGAAATCAGAGGAGCAAAGACCTACGAAGAACCATTCATCATGCCTGGTACAGGGTACCACGAGCAACGGCATTTTACGGGCGTTCGCATATGAGGAGTCCGGTTTTTCAAATTCACTGCTTCCATCGTCACTTAGTCGGTGTCACCAGGCTTCTTGCCCGAGAGCAGAACCAGACCCCTTTTGAGCAAGACACGCCACATTGTTTTTTTTGGGGGTTCGGCGCATAGCCCATTTTGTACATTCATACGACACCAGTACTAAGTATGGCCCATTCGCACGAACCTATTATAGTCGAGGCCAGAAGTTAGGAGGAACCTACACGGCGCGGAGTTAAGTGTCTAACATGGCGGAGATGTGTAGTTGCTCAATGTATGTATATAATGTAATATCAAAAAAGAGCTTTTGCTATGTAACTAGCTTCTCGTGATTGCATGTATCAGATTGCCTAAGTGATAATGCCAATGACGCAGTTATTCAAATGAAATTCATATATGTGAGATTATCAAGTAGGAAGCTAGCTTAGGATATGCTGTTACACTCGTGACCTGCTCAAGAATAATGAAGGAAATTTAAAGAGTAAAAGATGAAGTGATCTATATTGTAGGTATGCACATGTTTCTATCGAAACTAACAATGTGTTTACATAGGTACCTACCTAGGTATAGAGTAGCTTTCCCTTTGTAGATAATACCTCCTGTCACAGTATTCGCGCTGAGGACTTAGCTTAACCCAAGTTATACGACAGGCAATTCAATATATACTCATTCATATAGTGTTTTTAGACAGTAAGGTTTGGCGAATGGGTAGATAGCCACTAGACTGCTTGGCAGGTGGTAAATGGTAAATATAAGTAGTCAGGTTTCTAATAGCCGAGCGCGCTATACTCTATCTCGAGTCGTGAAATGTCTTACGGTTTCTTAGATGGACAGGTTATGTACTCTCGCGCAAACTACTACTTCTAGGCGCATGGACAAATAGTCCTGCCCTCTAGGGAAATGGTAAAGTTATCGATCCCGTCCTATTTTGCCAAGATAATAGGTGTTAGACTAAGTAGGTACTTAACATAACAGCTTACTATTACCATCATCACCACCATCATCTTTAGATGCTTACCCCGTTTCCTTCAGCTCGAGTTACTCTAGACAACACAGCACCAGAGAGCATTTTTACGAATTATTAAGTAATCCGCTTAGTTAAGCACAACCACGCAACATCTTACAAAGACTTGGAAACTTATAATTTGAACAATAGAAAAAAAAGCAGCCGCAATATATTCCTATCATAACAACGTATCAACCCATCCCTCGTCCCGACGCCTCATCGACTCATGACATGACTGATCATCCGACGTCCGCCTACAGCCCCTCGAATTCCCGCCCCGCCATCTCTTCGGTAGTTCGCCCAAGACATAGCGAAACAAAGAGAAGAGTCCGGCCTCCGACATAAACGCATGGGAGAGAATATCACTATATCAACCCAACCGTCTGAATCCCTTCCCCTCGAGAATAACCAGAATAGAGTGTATAAACAAGAAATGTGGAAAATGGCCACTCAACTCAACCCCGCGATGCCAGACCCTTGAGAAAAAACGTCCCTCGGCAATTTTCCAACGGAGCGCACGCGCCGCAGGGAGAAAAGAAGACGAGTAGCCAACGTCAAATACTTCATATAAACAAGCAAGCAAGCCCGCCTATTGCGAGATGATGAAATCCAGGAGTCTACTCAAAGCGCGTAACCAAATCAGACGTAGAACGAAGACGCCCAACCGGGACATCCGGAACGGTTGATTGCCCAGAATTACCACCAGATAGGTTAGTTCCGACCTGGTCCGATCCGGGAGCCAGTCGGAAGCACTCCGGCCTCAAGAAGAGCGGATTCTTGAGATAGGATGGATAGGGGTAGGTATATATGGAGTAGTTAAGGTATGTGATGGGGCCGGAAATCGGCTGGTATCGGGGCGTAGATAAGGAAGCCGAACGCCACAGAACACCCGTCAACGCCGTTGAACACCACCAGCCACCAGCCTCCGGGACTCCTAATGAGAAAATTAAAGTGATCAACCGGATGAAAGCGACGTTTTAACAGAGTGAGACTGGGAGTGATATATAGAAAGTGAGATTATGATTGGAAATATTCAGCTGTCACGGCCGCCAGCAGTTGAATTCGGATGCACTCTCCCTTACTTCTTAAGGACCGCGTCGTAGATGCTCAAGACGCCGGTGATGGCAGTACCAGTCAGGATACCCCTGTAGCCTCCGTATATGGCCGTGTTGATGCGAGCAATAGATGTCTCGTCTATCCAGCCACCAAATGTAATGCCTTGGCCGTAGACCACGTAAGAGATCAGAGCCTTGGCGATGCTAAAGGTCAATGGGTCTACGAGCGAATCCGACGCGTGCGAGCGGCGACCCGGGCGACCGTGGTGAGAGTTGATAGTCAAATTGAAAAAGTAACCGGCAATGCTAGGTAGGACGGCGCTCGTGAAACCCCAGAGAAGTGCAGGAGACCAGAAGGACGAGGTCAAGAGCAAGAACATGTCGGGAACGAAGACTGGGAAGTCCCTCGTGCCGAGAAAGGTGATGGCGGGGACGGTGAACGCATATCGGTCGGCTAGTATTTCGGGACGCAAGAAGTAGAGCTCAAACGCGGAGATAGCGAAGAGCACCGAGGCTACGGTTGATAAGCTCTCACGTGTTGCTTGGGTAGCTTCTGTGATTCCCGACTCCTTGTATAGAGACACGACGTGCGTCCTGACGGCAACGGTGGAGCGGTCGACAGCTTCGGCAACATCCGCGGGAGTGGCAGGAAGCGGGATGCGGCTTGCAAGAGAGAGAGCGCGGCCAGGAGTACGCGCAAGAGCGGTGGCAGTGCTTGTAGGCTCCTCGTCATCAGATCTATAAGTTAATGTTAGTAGACGGATCGAGATGCTCGAGATGGGCGTCACACGGCTATTGCGAACCGCGATGTGACTTACTCTGGAGCAAGAATCTCCTCGGCAGCCTTGGTTACTCGTCGCTTAGCAACCTTCAGCCTCTCTACGGCGCCCTCGGGAGCATCCCTCTTGACTGGGGATCCGGTAGTTCGGGCGCGGCTGGAGAAGTAGTTGGCGAGTCTAGGGTCGGACGAGAAGGTAGACGAGTTCTCGGCCAAATACTCGTCGAGGGCAAGTTCGAGCTCAGTTTTCTTTAACGATTCGTAACTATTTTTCGCAAACAAAGGGGAAACGTGTTAGCCATTCTATTCTTGTCTCGGGTCGGCGCGTGGGGCCGAAGAATGCTGTCTCATCATTCCGCATTCCAGACGGGACGGAAATGGTGATGTAATAATCTACCTATATAAGTGCTATCTTAGGGCGTACTAACGCCGAGTCGCAAGCAAACTTCACGACAACACAAATACAACAAGCTTCGAATTGGGGACAAGATTGAGGGGTTGGTGCTCTAATAAGGTAGTACATACTTCCTAAGACCTGTGTACTGGGCAAGCTCAGCCAAGTCAGTCTTTCGCTGCCTCTGCAGCCAACTGTTTGCGCCGGACATTATTGGGTACAAGCCTATAGCTTTGCTTGAATTGGTATAAGCGGTGTCGCGTAGGGTAGGCGATTAAGATGCAATAATTTTTAAGAAATTAGCAGCTGATGGTCCGTGACGTAGCTAGGGGAGGGGGGGTTTAAGTTGCTAAGACGAGGCTTGTAGTGTATTGATGGTGGTGGTGATGATAATGAGATATGAGAGATACGAGATTGCACCGTGTTGCGAGAGGCGCGTGTGTACCTAATGTAGCGGTAGTGTGATGGAAAGGCTGGAAGGGAAAAAAAGACAGGGAGGATTTCCTGCGGCGGTGCGCTTGAGTTGTTTATGTTTTCTTATTGCTGTCTTGTCTGTTGACGTGCAGGTGCGGGAGCGCCCAAGGTCTACCTGCTAATCAAGCTGCTTCTTTCCTGCCTGACCTTGCTTTGGGGGGAGCTACTAGGATCCGCTGAGGTTCGCTCTTAACCCCCCCAGAGAGGTAGTATTTTTAGGGTAAATTCAGTACCTAGGTACCTTAGCTAATACGTCAATAATAGGAAAGCGGGATATCGATGCACAGTGCACCGATTGGGAAATTCAAGGTCGTGATTTGCTATGTCGAGGTGTCATCGTCCCATTTTACTTGTTTACATAGTACTCCCTGTGGAGACCAAGCTCTCGTCAATGAAAAACGCGCTGCCACGTCTTAAAAGAAGTTCGAATTTTTCAAAAATTGGGGCGTTGGACGTGTCAACATTGTTTTCTCTCGGTGGCATCTAGTTTGTAGAAGAATCCTTGAATTCTTGAAGATGGGTCTTTTTTATTTCATGTTTCTTCGTGTATCCTATCCTAATAATCTATATGCGAAAGGGTCTCTGCTGATATCCCTGATGGTATGACTTATGCTTTCTAGAGATGCTCCCATATATAATAAGTAACCAATGTCGAATAATAGAGCTCTTCCCTCTTATACGATTTACGAATCGATATAGTTGACAAACCTCTCATTGCCTCTCTTAACCAATCTCACAGGGATATACTTATCCCCATGTAGCTTTAACGTAATATAACTTCTAGCCTCTTTCACCGTTTCCCTTGATTTCTCTTGCGCCAGTTTGTATAAGCTCGCCTTCTCGTCTTGACTCATATTCGCGACCTTTTCATCGCTCGCCCACTCGTCTACTGCGAGCTCAATGCTATACTTTTGGAAGATGACTGCCAATGCCGAGACTAACTCCACGATTGCTACGCGGCGGCCCAAGCACGCTCGTGCGCCGTCTGAGAAGGGGATAAACGAGCCTCGTGGCGGGCGGTATAGCTGTGCACTGGTATCGGATCCGGTATAGCCGCCAAAGTCTTCCGTGTCCCCGCTTTCCATTGCAGTATTGCTACCTTTCGCTGAATCCGTTTGAAACCATCGCTCAGGAACGAAGTCATCAATGTCCGTCTCAGCATTAGTGATCCTGCTCGGCTTAGTCGGCCAGTATCTCGGATTGCGTTGTGCGGCTGCGACCACTACGCCAATAGATGAGTCGCGAGGGAGTACGTGTCCCACTCCTTGTATAGTAACGGATTGGTCTTGCGCCGGGGTTACCATCTTCGGTATATCTACTACAGGCGGTAGTAAACGAAGTGTCTCGTTAATAACAGCACCAACCATCGAACCGAGTAGAGGGTTCAGACACGCCTCATAATCCCACGTCTCTGGATCCGTGTTTCTTAGAAGGTTATCGATGTCCCGTTGCAATCTCCTTTGAGAAGCCGGACTAGATGCTAGGTAGGCGAGTGTAAAATGAAGAACGTTAGCTGTGGTTTCATGTCCTGCTACTATATTCACAAATGCATTGCCTATGATTTCCGAGTCCGATAGTCGTGCAACTTGGGCTCCTTTTTTAGTTGATCCATTGGCTGATACGTCTCCGTAACTTGTGCGGACCAATGAGCCCATTATATCAAGACCCTGTTCCGCGTTATTTCCTTTCTGCACATCTTCAATCTTTTCCTGTAGAAACTCGTTCATGTAGCCTAAGAAGTTCGCTTCTGCTTCTAGAGCCTGTTTTGCGTGCTTATTGGGGATAATTTTGAGTATCCATTTTGGCGCGATCAAAAGGAGGATGAGATATTTCAGGGTACGAGCCAATGCTTCTACGAAACTCAACGCGTGTCCCGGAGGCGGTTCGTGAGTTCCGTACTTGGTTAATCTCGGGTCGGCATCGGGCGGGAACTCTTGACCGGGCCAGAGGATCTTGAGACCGAATCCGATGTTTGCGATAATATTTAGCATGAGAGATGCCGTATCGTGCTCGAGAGTCTTAAATGTCTTGTTTCCCAAGCCGTCGGGGCCGAGCCAGATGTTAATCAATCCTTGGGTCTGGCTAATACACTCCCTAAACACCAATGCGGCATTCCTCTCGTTGAAAGAAGCCGAGGTAATCTTGCGGTGCATGCGCCAAGCGGCGCCTTCAAGCGTCACTACATTCTGGCCATATTGCGCAAGAATAGCGTAGGACTTTGTCGGCTTCGGGAATGCCTCTCGCTTTGACGTAATCTGGTGAATTGCCTCTGCATTTTCCGTAAAACATATGATTCTCCCCGGGGAAACAACCAAAAAGGTATCTCCGAGTTTAGCGAATATTTTGTGGTTCTCCACAAACTGCCAGTTAGGATTCAAAATACTAATATTGTGTACGTTAGATTACTGAGTATTAGTAGTGGGAGTTGCTTAGATTGCTCACGGTTCAATGTCTTCCCAATATTTGCGTGGAAGAAGTTTGAACAAACGGGACCAAAATTTATGAAATATTTGACCTAATCGATTCCATGGACTAATAGCTGTGATAAAGAAGGGTTAGTTCTATAACCTAAGAATATTCAGGAACAAGGAGGAAAGTAGCAGTTGAAATGGTTGGAATTTAATTAACTTACGAACAACGAAGTAAGGGAAGCCGGATCGTTTGGCGGCCGCAATGTTGACTCTAAGCCCCGATACGATATTGAATATAAAGTATATAACCGCTGCACCTAGCAGCAATAATATTGTTGAAAACATGACGACGACCTATTGACCCCGCCAATACTTTCGAGCGTGCTGCCCGCTGGGGCAAGACTATGCAAGTGTATGTATATGCACTATGAAGTATTCGACTTATACCTGAATAGAACCTGAATATTCTTAGGATCAGGGAGGACTTTGCCAAACAGGAGTTGACAAAAAAGAAACCCAAGCTGTTAAAAATGTCAATATATAAAAGAAACAATTTGACAAAACAAGAAAAATATTTCGCGCAGTCTACTTGAATATTATAACTAGAATAGGTATCTAGATTTAGGGGGCGAGTGATGGATATATGCGATTGATTGCTCGGCCCTAACGTTTCGGGACCCTGACATCCCGAGCGCTATCCCAAGATCCTTCCAACTGCGTTTCCGTCCGAAGGCGGGTTCCCGGCTGGCCTCCATTCTTAGAGGCTTGAGAAACGGCTATTTTTTTGGTCTTATTATTAATGGCTTTCGTGTCGTTGGAACCCCGCAATTTCCCTTTGTTTCAAGCCTTATGTTTCAAGTATTATGACAGCATTCTACCTGAACGACTTATACAATTATTTATACTTAAGTAACTACGGGAAATAGTCCAGTTAACTATATAAAATGTAAAAATAGCATAAGTATAGTTATACGAACTAAATCGATCGAAAGAGCGCCATTCGTTTTTAGGAAAGCACATCGTGGGCTAAATCCTTGGTAGCGATGTAACTAGGTGTAGACGTCGTAAGTCTCGAGTCAACAGCTATTTGCTGGATTTGGAATGTGACCCGTGAAATATTCAGCTCCCATTGTTACACCCATTCTAGAACTTTGCCTGTTCGCCTCTTACAGAGCTACTCCACATCGAGACTGGATCGTTGCGTGCATAACTATGTTACCGAGGTTGAAAGAAAGAAAAAATTTATTTCAAAGTTCTCTGTTTGGTAACTATTTAGTTAGTGTTATTAGTGGAGAGATCCATTAATAGTGTAATGTACTGCTTAGAGCTTGCACGGGTGTATAATTCATCGACGTTACTCAGTTGACATAGTAATGCTTAAAGTTACTTCCTAACTCATCAACTCTTATGCTATCTACGCCTCCCAAGTTGTTCTTACGTACGGCTATGCAATTAATTACCTGAGGTAGTACATGTCGAAAATGGCAATATGATAAGGTATGTAATTTCGAGAAGCAAAAATCATGGGGTCTCGGGTAGCTCCGAAGAAGCTGCGGAGTTGCAAGGTATCTCCGCGCTGACGTAGTTGGCGCTGAAACCTTTCCGATCTCGTATGCTGATGCATATTGTAAATATAAAGTGTATAGCTTGACATGATCTTTAAGTCACCGACACATATGGTCGAAGTCGACAAGAACCATGACTTTCGTTTCAAACATTAAGCGATTCCATCGCAACAATGTCTCAACTGTACGGAACTCGCCGCTTGCTGAGATATCGGGTGCGCTCGGCGATCTAGGTACCCTTCTACCGCTTATGATCACCCTCGCGGTCAACGGCTCAATTTCGCTATCGACGACGCTTGTGTTTTCCGGCTTCTTTAATCTCGTAACTGGTGTCGTATTCGGTATTCCCCTACCGGTACAGCCTATGAAAGCCATCGCAGCGGCAGCCATAGCCTCTCGCGCCTCGGAACGCGAAACCGTAGCAGCAGGCAGCGTGGTAGCTATTATCGTGTTGCTCCTGAGCATTACAGGTCTATTGCATTGGGTTACGCGTATAATACCTATTCCTGTTGTCAAAGGAATCCAGTTCGGCGCCGGTCTCTCCCTCGTCATCTCCGCGGGTACCTCTTTGCTTCAACCCTTCATCCATAATTGGGCTTTCGCTCTCGACAACCTCGTCTGGTCCTTAGCCGCCTTCTTGCTACTCATATTGACCCAGAGAGCATCTCGATTTCCGTACGCCTTAATTATATTTGTTACGGGTCTAGTCCTTGCTATAATATTTGTTGCTACGGGCTCCTACCATCTACCGCATTTCCATGTCTGGCACCCCTGGTTTGCACTTCCGTGGTGGAGTGCTGATGCTATCGGCATGGGCATAGCGCAGCTGCCACTGACGACGTTGAATTCGATTATTGCCGCGAGTGCCCTCTCGACGGATCTGCTACCTGACCTGCCGGCACCCAGCGTCACTGCCCTCGGCATCAGCGTCGCCGGTATGAATCTCTTGGGGTGCTGGTTTGGTGCTATGCCTGTCTGCCATGGGGCTGGGGGCCTCGCGGCACAGTACAGATTTGGTGCGCGGAGTGGTGCAAGCATCATCTTACTGGGTCTATTTAAGATGATACTCGGTATTGTCTTCGGCGAGACGTTACTAGATCTTCTAAAGGGGTTTCCGAAGAGCCTTTTGGGTATCATGGTCATCGCTGCGGGTCTGGAATTAGCAAAGGTAGGCCAGAGCTTGAACCACGGCGCCTCGGATCTATGGGAGTCGTCAGTAGATCAGGATCAACAGAAGAGGCATAAGGACATCTCGGACCAAGAACGGTTAGAGAGGTGGACTGTTATGCTCATGACTACGGCAGGTATCTTAGCTTTCAAGAACGACGCTGTTGGTTTTGTAGCTGGGATGCTCTGCCACTGGGCCTATAAGTTTGCGGATTGGGTAGAGAAGAGAAGCAATCACCGGACAAGCGAAAGACGACCGTTGCTACATGCTTGAGGAACATGTATGCCTTTTATCATTGAGAATGCAATGGCTTTTTTAACAAATATATGGCTTAAGGCCGTTATACGACTTACAGCGTAGAGGTTCCTTTTCCCAAGGCACCGTAGTATTGCTCAAGTATGATTTACCAGGTATGCTCAAGCTTTGTGGTAAATAGGTATTCTCATAACATTCGTCTTTCAACTCAGCTCATGTGATCCGTAAAGGAAAGCTGAATGAGCATATACATGTATTTAACAATATGGTAGTTAAATGTTAATGTTAATGTTAATGTTAATGTTAATGTTACGCCTTTATAAGATACTATAAGGTTCGTACAAATTTACTAGCGACGTGCATGCTTCGAATCTACCTTGTTTTCGAAGTTACTACGAGCATGTAATGCGAATATGAACTTAATCTTGCGATTACTTGAGTTTGATCTCATCTTTCTATGCATCTAAATTGACTCGATGTGCCTTGAAGCCCGATATGTACACTCGAGCAATACATATTGGGCATCTGCATTAGTCTCGTGTCAATTGACCAAGGATGGTGTAAGTATGGATAGGAGGTAGGTATATTTGCCAATCTTTCGGAAAGATGCTGGCGATGATTGACGGGAAACTTTCTTATCATATCTATCTGTTACACACGTCTAGGCGTAAGATTGGAAACAGCTGCAAAAATAAAGCGCAGTTGACCATAGAGTTCGAGGAGAAGCTGCGCTGCTGCACTTGCTGCAGAAGCTAACAACCCAACCAAGTTAGCAGCTTTAAAGCGTCAATTAATTCACCCCCTACCGACCAATCATGACCAATCAAAGTTAGCCAACAAGCTCTACCCAAACCCGCACAGAAAAGGCACCAGTACCTTTATGGATTAGTGGCTGTTAGTGGCTGCAAAGGGACTTAGCGGGGGGATCAAATCAGAGAAGTTTGGCACTGTCAGGCCATTAGGAGCCATTGGAAGCCATTAGCATTTGCTGTATATTTTTTTTACGTTGCGGGAAGGCGGTCACAACAATCCCGTTCCTTTCTACTGGCAGTACACCCACCTTCAACTCTCCATACCATTTTCCCTAACGAACCCCCCAAAACCGGCACGCCGTAGACGAAGGAGCTGTATTCAATTCAACAGCGATGACTTCGTCCATAGCTGCCGCGACCTATCCTGGTCGCCAACCAGTAGTACATCATGGCTCTCCGCCGCCAAGCGTGCCGCCCGCAGCCGATTCAGATCCCGCATCTGTTGCTACTACCGATGCGAATGCGCCGATGCATTTTTCGGCTCAACAAGATACCTACCGCGATGATATTCAAGAGATGCATTCAATGCCTTCGCCCCCTACAGTCTCCCCCCTTTCTACACCGGCAGCAACCCAAGTGAACATTGGCGATAATGACGATGTTAATGACGATGTTCCCGACCTCTCTACCGGGCCTCTACCAGCTACGAATGGAGCCTCTGAACTCACCTCGGCGGTCCATCTAGCTTCTGCCAACTTGGGCATGGCTACAGATACCTTTCCTATGAAACTCGATCGAACCCAAATACAAGACAATACACAACGATCGCGCAACCAAGTGGAAGCTGTCGCGACTACCGACCCCGAACCTACAGGCATGGACTTCTCGTCTCGAAATATGTCTTCTAACTTGCGACACACCCAGGGTACTGTACAACCCAATGCATATATCATGAATATCGCCCAGGCTAGTTCGGCCCTCTTCCAGAATCAGGGGCCCTCCATTGTAGCCCCATCTGAGGTCTCCTTGCAGGCCTCATTTACTCCTCAGGAAAGCGATGCTGTGACGACAAGCGGCGACCGCACATCGACTAGCGCTAGCCAAAAGTTAGAATCTTTTGCCAGGATAGAATTTGCCGATAGTGTTTTTCAGATGACTACTTACGCTGTCATTATTGGGCGTGATCAACGGGCCATGGATCAAGCCAGGAGGGATGAGAAGAGGGAATTAAACTACAGACGCAAAGTGGAAGAGAATGCGAGAAATGGATTGCCTCCCCCGACTCCCCTCAATGTCGACCGCGGGAAGTTTAGTAAATCCTATGTGAGCGAAGAAGGTGGCATGTTAGGCCCTGAGTCGGATGGTGAAGATAATGTACGACCTGTGAAGAAGCGCCGCCCAAGTTCTGCGAATAGGTCTCATAACGGTGACGAAGACGCTCAAAGTGACCATGTCAAGTCCAACAGGCAATATGTTTCCCACACCCCGGGAGCCGCCGCTGTAGATCTAGGCACCTTACAACCGTCGCCCTCTCACATTCCATTTGTGGGTATTCATTCTCCCGGGCCGGATATCGCAAGTAAAACTCGCGGTATATCGAGGCAACATCTTAAAATCGAATTTAATGAGAAGAGAGGCGTATTTGAGGCTGTTGCCCTACACAAGAATGGCTTTTTCTGCGATGACACGCATTATGGTCTCGATGATCTAGTCACTCTCAGGAGCGGAGATCGACTTCAAATCAAAGATGTGGAGTTCACATTTATCCTCAATGGTGTTCAACTAGGTAAGACAGGCGGCGAGGAGTATCACGAGGAAGAGACATCGAGTAAACGTATGTCTATTGGAGGCAAAGAGATGAGCTTTGACTTTGAACACTCCGACCATGAGAATTTCCGGGACACAAGCGAAGAGCTGTCAGAGATTGAGAATGTACCGACCCCTGTCGTCGGGTCTGATGAAGGTGATGGAGAAGGAGATGGCGAGGGTGGCGGTGACGGTGATGGTGACGGCGAGGATGAAGGCGAAAATGACGGCGAAGGTGATGACGAAGAAGGCGATGATCAAGGAGTCACCGAGCTACAATCTGACGAAATGGACGAGTCGAATATTGGCATGCTCAACTCCACTGAACTTCAAGACATGCATCAGTCCCAATTTATGAATCCTGATATGCCGAAGCGGCGTGGTCCAGGGCGACCGCCCAAAGATGGGATAATGTCAAAGAGGGAACGGCGACTGCTTAAGAAGCAGATGCAAGAAACTTCTAAGAAGACTATTCCTCAAGACCCGCAAGGACAGAGCGAGAAGATCAAACGACCGGTAGGCCGACCTAGGAAGAATCCTGCCCCCGAAGACGGGGACAAGCCGGAGAAGAGAAAGTACAACAAACGAAGGCCAAAGGAAGAAGGCGAAGAAGGTTCCGATGCTGAGAGGCGAGCGAGGGAAAAGAAAGAGAAGAAGGTCCGACCGAAGTCGCCGCCTTTGGAGCTCCGAAAGGAGGACTTTACCGAAGAGCAGCTACAGAAACCTACTAAGAATTATGGTGTTCTGATTGATGAGGCCTTAACAAATGGACCTCCGGATGGTCTAACCTTAAAACAAATCTACAAGAGGATCATGTCGAAATATCCATGGTTCTACTTCTCTGCTGAGACAAAAGGATGGGAAAGTAGTGTCCGGCATAATCTAATTGGGAACGAAGCCTTCAAGAAGGCTGAGGGAACCGGACTTTGGTCTCGTGTCCCCGGCGTTGAGCTTGATGCTGGAAAGAAGCGCAAAGCAAGCTCACCAGACCGACAGCTTGGATCAGCTCACCTTCACTCGCAGCTATCAACACAGTATTACCAAAACGGTTCTTACTTACCCGCGGGTAACTACAACTACGGCCATAACGTATCACACTATACCAATGATACAAAGCAGATACCAACGGGATACCACCCTTCTACGAACCAACCCCCTCAACCCCTTTCAGCACAATCTTCCCAACCAGTCGTCCAGCCAGTTTACTCGACGCAATCTCCCGCGCCTGCACAATTGCCCCCCGGGTATCTGGCCAGGCAATCCCATAACGCCCAGCAAAGTACTTACAGCTCGCCTTACGCGAAACCGGCCCCCCAAACTAATGTTCCCGTCAAATCAGAAGCTCCTGCAGTACAAAACCCTCAGGCACTACCTGCAGCTCCAGTGCAACTACCCTTGGCGCAACCTCCCTCGCAACACCAGCAACCGCAGCAGGTATCAAGTATTCCTGAGAATACAGTCCGATCACCGCTATCACCAGAAATAGAGAGAGCTATTGCTCAGTTTAGGGGAAATATGTTAAATGTTATTTCGAAGCAGACACCCCATGCGGCACAAATCATTGACTCAGCCATAAATCGTGCGCGAGGGTTATCAGTCCAGACCAGTGTGCCTCCTGGGTTTGAATCTGTCGAGAAAACACTATTCAACGCGGTACAAAATATGATTACCGAAATGCAAGCGAAGCGGAAACAGCAGGCAACTTCTGCTTCTCCCGCTCCCGCCTCAGCCTTACCGAGTGCTACGAAGTCAACGCCAACTCCGAGCGCGCCAACACCAAGTCCAGCACCCGCGTCCACGCTCGAAGCTGAAATACAACGGAGAATCAGGAACTTTAGGGGCACTATGGTTGTCGCTCTTAAGAAGAAGACAGACCAAGCAGAGGCTATCGTGGACCTGGCTATTAACCGAGCCCAAGGTTTGCCAAACACTGGACCAATTCAAGGCTGGGAGGAGGCAGACAGATTAATGGTTAAATCTGTCACGCAGATAATTGCAGATGCGCGCAGAGCGCATAACCTCCAGGTACAACCCCCGCCTTCAGGGGCAATTCAAGCTCCGCAGCAGGTTCCGCGACAAGCTCCATCCGCATCACCGGCTCCAACTCAACCCCCTACTCCTACAACAGGGACCGCTCAAACTAGTCAAGGGACAGCACCAAATGTATCCTCGCAAACTATACCGGCAACTAGTACAAGGCCAACGCCATCAGTTACCCGCCCCGGTGTTTCAATCCAACGTCCAACCCCGATGGGTATCTCGCGCCCAGGGGTAAACTCAATAAGTCGACCTTCTGTTATTCGTAAGGAGTCAACAGGTACACCAAGTTTGCCAAGTCCGAGCGCACCGGCAGCACCAATGCACAATGTTTCTAGTCCAGCGCTACCAAGCGCAGGCGTAGTTGATCAAATTGCGGGGCAGAAGCGACCACACGACGATGCGTTCAGCCATAGTCAAGGAACTGCCGACAGACCGGAGCCGGTTAAAGCCCCCACACCTAACATGTCTACTCCAGCACCACCTAGCGCAGGTGTCGTTGATCAAATTGGACAGAAGAGATTGCGGGAGGACGGACCTGTCAATAGCAACGGAGGTGTTGGGCAGCACGAGCTACATAGTAAGGCCGTTGCGCCTGCATCCGCCCCTACATCTACTCCTGCGCCGGTACCCAATATATGCAGCCCTGCACCGCCCAGTGCAGGTGTAGTTGACCAAATCGCTGGCCAAAAGAGGAACTTGGACGAAGGGCCTGGGAGCACGGGCTCAGAACAACCCGATGCTAAAAAGCCAGCCATCTCGTCAGCTTCAACCTGATATACAAAGCAGACAACTAGGTGTGGCCTTTATACGGTCTCGTACTATTTACTTAGAGCGATGGTTGTCCGATGGAGATGGATACCCGTTGGAAAACTGGACCTCTTTGGCTTTAGCTTCCCCATTTCTCTACCATTATACACTTCTTCTTCTAAAGCTACTCGACCCCTTTAATCGATTTTTGGCATACTCGGGCCCAAAACCCGCAGCGGCATTCCAAAAGGACAGCAGACAGAGAAGATGAAAACCAGACCACACTAGAAAGATGAAGTTTCGAATGATTCATGAGATACGAACTCGACTATTAATATCATTGTCATCTTCTACTAGGAAGTGTAGCATGGATAGGTGGATAATAATACGGGGTAAAGCGTACCTAGGTACTAATTACTTAATGCCGGCGAGAATTCGATGTTACAAAATGGAACAGACAGGTCAGCAAGCGTGTCAATACCCTGCATGAGAGAGGCTTCTGTCTACAAGCAAGCACATATTTCTTCTTCTCTTGTTTTTGGCGGGAACTACTAGGTTACCAATATCATCCCCACCTACCTACTATATCTACTTATGTAGAAAAAAAAACTGTCGGAAAGTCAAGGTTTCAGTATTGGAAAGATACCTCCTAGGAAGAAGAAGGGAAGGGCGTAGAGTAATAAGAGAGGCGATATCATACTTGATGTATGTGTAAGTCCATAGAACTACCGCGACGACGTAGGATTAGGAAGAGAAATATGGAAGCGAGAAGAAGGAGGTAGGAAAGCATTTGGATCGAATGCGAATGCGAAGTGAATCGAATAGAGTAGGACGCATAATAATGCTGGTCACTAGGAAGGTAGTCAGTCGAGCATAGCGAATCAATAATCTTTATTACTCCTAATATGTCTACCTTGGGATGAATACGGTACCTAATATCCTAATATTCCCCAGCGAGGAACCTAGGATATGTGAGCGAGGATGTTTGGAGAGCCTTGGTATATATATGCTTAGAGACAAGTTATAATGAAACATCTGAGCTAATATTAGCTCGCAGAGTCTACAATAAACATGCAAATTAAATTCGACAAGTACCTCATTCATCGCATTTATTTCTAAGTGCCTATCCTACCACCTATGTTGGGCGTGTATGGCCGTAGTAAATAATCCTGCGGCATACACTACTGTTGAAGATATCATGTATAATAAACGCCGGCCCTCGAGTCGCCGTATCTAGTATACTCCCCCTGTCCCGATGCTCCTACGTGGTTGAATCCGTCGAAGCTACCTAAATTCATAGAGTTCCCCGTCTAGCTAGTTGATATCTATTCGTACCGCATCTACGCTAGTCCTTGTTTATAACGAATGTGTATAAGCATACACTAATAGATGTCTAACATCTAGAAGAGCCCATCAATCTCGCCTGTCTCGGTGTCAACATCGACATTCAGGTACCCCGGGGCGGTGGGCAGGCCAGGAATCGTCTGGATGTCTGCAGCAAGCGCGTACCTATTCACGTTTAGCTTATGATCTATACAGGGACATACCAATGTACTTACAGATATCCTGCACCAGCAGCCATCCTCACATCCCTGATTGGAACGGTGAAGCCGGTCGGTGCACCCTTAAGATTCGGGTCATGGGAAAGTGAATATTGCGTCTTAGCAATGCAGATTGGGAGGTTTCCAAAGCCTTGTTTCGTGTATGTGTCGATCTTCTTTTGGGCAAGCTCGCTAAATTCAACAGCGGATGCGCCGTACATTTTCTGACAGATACTTTCCATGCGTTGCTCGATAGTACCCTCACTCACATCATACAGTAGCTTGAAGTCCTTTGGCTTTTCAGAGGCGGCGATAACTCCCTTGGCAAGATCTACGGCGCCCTTACCACCTTCGGCCCAGTGGTTTGCTAGGATGGCGTCTTCAGCACCGGCAGCAATGGCTTCCTCTCGTAGGGCAGCAATCTCAGCATCGGTATCAGTGGCAAACTTATTGATAGCAACCACAACGGGGCAACCATATTGCTTGGCATTTTCAATATGCTTCTTGAGATTCACGCAACCGTTTCGGAGGATCTCGACATTCTCCTGCTTGTACACAGGGTCTAATGGCGCACCAGGAGCAATGGGCGGGCCACCGCCGTGCACCTTCAAGGCGCGAACCGTAGCAACGATGACGACTACGTCGGGGACTAGGCCAGAGGCACGACACTTGATGTTGAAGAATCGCTCACCTCCCATAGTGAAGTCGAAACCAGCTTCAGTGACAGCGAATCCCGCCTTGGCGTTGTGATCCTCATCGGGTTCTGTACCTGCTAGCTTGAGCGCCATCTTATCGGCAAGGATAGAGCTGTTGCCAATACTAATATTGGCGAAAGGACCAGCATGAACAAATACAGGCGTTCCCTCTAATGTTTGCATCAAGTTTGGCTTGATAGCGTCCTTCATGAGGGCTGTCAATGCACCGCCGGCTCCTATGTCATCGCATGTAACCGGATCTCCTGACCTTGACGTAGCAACGACCATTCGGCCTAGCCTTTCCCGCATATCAGCAAGACTCGTGCTCATTGCCAGAATAGCCATACATTCGCTAGCAACAGAAATATCAAACCCAGTATCTCGGCTCTGCCCCTTTTCAGTCGGCGCGGTGCCAACAGTAACACCACGCAAGTGGCGGTCGTTTACATCCAGTACGCGCCTCCAGGTGATAGTTTCCGGATCGATATCTAGTCTGGCGAACCGGTGGATCTCATCTTCGGTGAGCTCGTCAGGGTCAGTCTTGTCAATTCCTAGCTTCTTCAATCGGCGGAACATGACGGGCGCAAAAGTCCTCTTTCCGTTCTTTGCCGGCGTCAATCTTCGATAAAGGGGACCATCCTTCTGCGTGTTCTCGTGGAACATACGAGTTTCGATAGCAGCGGCAAGGAGATTGTTCGCTGCGGTGATAGCATGGATATCACCAGTTAAGTGCAAGTTGAATTCATCCATAGGTATAACTTGGCTATACCCACCGCCAGCTGCACCTCCCTTGATACCAAAAGTAGGGCCTTGACTAGGCTGTCGGACATTGGCGAAGGTAATTCGGCCCAAATGCGCACCCAGTGCTTGGGCCAAGCCCATAGTTGTAGTGGACTTCCCTTCGCCTAACGGCGTGGGAGTGATACCTGTAACTACGACGTATCGACCATTTTGACGGTGTTCCAGACGCTTTAAAAGGGTGAGGTCCACCTTGGCTTTATATGCGCCATACGGCTCCAACTCATGATGCGCAATACCAATCTCTTCTGCGACTCGCGTAATGGGCTTCGGCGGCTGTGACCTCGAAACCTCGATATCAGAGGGGACCGGAGTACGCAGGCTAAGAGGAAGCGGGACGATACGCCTTTGCTTTTGTCGATCGAAATACATGGTGGTTGCATTAACAACATTTTGCAATAGCATGGCAACCGTCATAGGTCCCACACCACCTGGAACCGGTGTGATATAGGAAGCAACCTGGGAAGCCGATTCAAATTCTACATCACCTACCAACCGTTGGCCTGACTTCTTAGATGCGTCAGGGATGTAGTTAGTTCCTACATCGATAACCACGGCACCTTGTTTGAGCCATTCTCCTTTTACGAAGGCCGGCTGGCCAATAGCAGCAACGACGATATCTGCCTTCTTTAACTTCTCCTCGATGCCTTTAGTCTTAGAATGGCAGACAGTGACGGTTGCGTCGGCGTTCTTCAACAAGTAACTGACCGGGCTACCGACAATGTCGCTTCGGCCAAGAACTACAGCATCCTTGCCTTTTAGGTCCACACCTGCTTCCTCTAAGAGCACCATGACTCCCTTGGGAGTGCAGGGGATAAAGAATGGGTGGCCACCTTTCTTGGCGAGCTCGCCGATGTTTGTGGTACCGAAACCATCAACATCTTTTTCATCTGCGACAGCGGAAGTAATGGTGTACTCGTCGACATGCTTAGGCAGCGGCAGCTGAACTAGGATACCGGACACGGTAGAGTCATTATTTAGGACGTGTAGCTGTGCCAAGAGCTCGGCCTCGGTAATATCCTCAGGGAAATGCAGGAGATCGCAGGTAATATTGGCCTTTCATGAGTCACAATAGTTAGGTTAGGGGTATTATATGTGGGACATTATGCTAAAGTTTGAATTCCTACCTCTCGGGCGGCCTTCAGCTTCATGCGAACATAAGTTGCTGGTGAGAGAATTAGCTGCGGCACAGGTTGCTTACGGTAGTTGAGTCAGAAACCCTGGATTAAGACATACAAGAATCAGATCGATCACCGACTATACGAGGTAACAAGGTTAGTACCTATTATATTCGAATTATAGAAGTACAGAGTATGGAGTATGGAGTATAGTAATTAACAAACCTTGGATGATCTTGAGACATGGCTGGTACTTGGGGTTAGACTTTTGCTTTTCGACTATCTCAACGGCCAGTCTCTCGCGGATCTTCTTTGCGATGGCTGTGCCATCTAACCTAATAGCAGTCATAGTGGGGTAACTCGTTGAAAAATGTCTATTAGAGGCACGCGACAAATGTGACAATGAGACAAGTGGCCAATACCGTTGCGCCGTTTCTATTGAGGCGTAATTAGATGGGCCTGCTCTTGTGCAACACAGCTGATACAACCCTCGACGGGTATTTGCAGACGTGGTGAGTCGGGCACGTTGTTGAGAGTAAGCTGAAATCCGGGGAGCGAAATATGAGCGACTCGCTTGGACCGGAACCGCAAATGAAAGCTCGCAACTATTAGACAAGCAATTTGACAAGCTGCAGGCTTTTCGGGACCCGCAAAGCGGAGTATTAGTCGGCCGGGTTACAACGAATCTAGTGGTAACGCGTGTGACCGGCCGAAGTATGAATTGTGCGGATGAACTTGGGAGAGGATGAAAATTGTGGTGGCATCGACTGATGCTTGCAATGGTTAGAGTCATAGCTGCTAGTTCCAAAGCTAGGACGCTATACGATAGAGTTTGTTGCTAGGTACTGTATGTACAATTACTATAATGCCAGTGTCAGTAATCTAATCTAGAAGGATCTGAAGTAACAATCATCGAATCGAATGTTAATGCCCACAACATCGAGTCTAAGAAATAAAAGATATAGTTAAATAAACCATAATAGGAATAAAATAAAGATCACCTATAAAATAGATAATATGATATATTCGAAGCGAAGCAGGAGTTGACGGATAGAATTTCCATCTCCTATAAATTCATGTTCATGATGTGTAGAAATATGTATAAGAGGTCATTATGATTTTTATGGCTCGTTAGAAGTTTTCTTGTTTAGCGAGAAGTTCACTTTCCCTCCGCCGAGCTCTAAACTTAAAAAATTCTCTTTATCTGAGATGACTCAAACGTTGTCCTGATCGCGTAGTCTAACCTGTTTCTTATACGGAAGCAGCAATCCACTGAACCTGATATTCTGCTCATCTAATAATTCTCATTGCAACATGGAAAGTGCTTGGTAGACAGGTACATCTTATACATAGATGAGATTAAATTTAGGTACATGATAGACTCGTCAGGGTACATGTACCTACTACATCTAGGATAGTGCTGTGTTACAAATTGTGATTGGCTACCACGAATCTCAAGCCTTTGTATAGCCCCTCACGTGACAATGAGTAACGTTGGTGGGGTCAAGATGCTGATAGGTTATCAGAAAATCCGCGAAATCTTGCCCCACGCACAAATCATTCAAAAACTCCATACAACCAACCCCAAGATTGGTGACGAGATACAGACCAGAACACCGCCAATATGAGACCTATTCTGTTGTCAGGCCACGTAAGAGAAAACACTTTTCCTGGTATCGTAGATAATGTCATCTAACAGTTTTCTATAGGAACGTGCCTTGACCCAAATCAAGTATGTTTCTCATATTTCTCTTAACTAGCATAAACAGAACCTTGCCCCGCGACAAGTTCGTTAGACTAACTAAACCGCTTTTCCCCTTCTATAGATACAACCCCGATGGCGACCTACTATTCTCCGTATCCAAGGACCAACAGATCTGTGTGTGGTTTTCGCATAATGGCGAGCGGCTGGGTACATATAAGGGCCACCAGGGTGCTATCTGGACCGTCGATGTAGACCCGACGTCGACCTTCATCGCGAGCGGTAGCGCCGACAACACCATCCGCCTGTGGGAGATCAAGACCGGCCGCTGCCTAAAGGCTTGGGAATTCCCCACCGCTGTCAAGCGCGTCGAGTTCAGCGACGATGGCCGTCAGCTGCTGGGCGTCACTGAGAAGCGCATGGGTCATCTCGGAACTATCGTCGTTCTAGATGTCGTGTTGGAAGTTGACGCCGAGCAGAGCGATGAGCGCGTCTTGACCATCGTGTGCGATGAGAGCAAAGCTACCGTTGCCGGCTGGAGTTACCTGAACAAGTACATCATCGCAGGACATGAGGATGGTTCCGTATCGCAATACGACGCTAAGGTAAGCCGCAAAGCTAGCTATTATATGTAAAGAGATGGATGATGAGATCTAACAAAGTGCCATCTTGACAGACCGGAGAACTACTCGATAATGTCCCCATCCACGAGCTCAACATGCAAGTGACAGACCTTCAGTGGTCGCCCGACCGCACCTACTTCATCACAGCCTCCAAGGACAAGACCGCCCGACTGATAGCCGCGCGCGACCTCGAGCCCCTCAAGACCTACGTAACGGACACACCCCTTAACAGCGCATGCATTACCCCGAACAAGGACTACGTTATCCTAGGTGGTGGACAGGCCGCCATGGACGTCACCACGACCGCAGCTCGCCAGGGAAAATTCGAAGCGCGCTTCTACCACAAGATTTTCGAGGATGAGATCGGTCGTGTAAGGGGCCATTTCGGACCTTTGGTACGTTTCACTTTTTCCCTAGCCTAGAGTCCTTATAAATCATATCTAACAATGCAACAGAACACCGTAGCAGCGGACCCCACAGGCAAGGGCTATGCCAGCGGCGGAGAGGACGGTTATGTACGTATCCACCACTTCGATAAGGGATACTTCGACTTCCGGTACGAGGTCGAGCGCGAGCGCGAGAACAGGCTATAATAAGAACACGCGCGTGGCGTATAGCTCTTCTAGCTCCGCCTATTCTTCCTCCCCGAATCATCCCGCCGTTCCGTCGTGGCGTATATACGTACACACATTGGTCGTCGCTACGAGGTAGAAAGTGGGAGAAAGGGAGGGATGGAAGATATCCGGCGTTGTGTCCTCGTTTCTATTATTCCGCGTTCTCCTAGCCAGAACTTGCATCCATCCATCCGGGAAAGGCTTCGGCGTTTGAGGGTTTTGTCCGACAATTTTTGTTTGTCACTTAGGTAGGAAAGAGAAAAATAAATGAGAGCTCCGGATTAGGTATAAGGAGGCAGGGAGTAGCTCGAGGCTTCTAATCAATATACCTGATTAAGACACAAAACACTGCTTTTGATTATTGGTCTGGCGTAGCAAGATGATCACCGTCCTAAAATGGCAAAATTGAAAATGCGTAGGAATGGGATAACTGTCAGTATCAAAACTACTTGTAGTTCACAATATCACTCAAGGACTAGTCACGTACGTACACATGGCAAACTTCTTGAAAAGCACATTCATAGCTATGTCGTAGCTCATTCTTTACATTGTAAGTGCAACATGCTGCTATCTCTGTCCAATCCTGACCGCCGCTGTCAAGCTTTGGTACAAATACTCCCTGACTCTCTCATTTTCACCAGACCCTATTGGGAACTGGACGGCATTTAGAACTACCTATCGAGACAGCTTAATTTCGTGGACTCTATTGTCCGGTGGCGAAAGCAACCAATAAAAACGCCCCTACACTTACTCCCCTTGCCATTCCATAGTCCGATGATGCCATTGTGAGAACAAGGTCTACGAAAGAAGTACCAACTCAGACCGAGGGGAAATTTTAGTGCAGACCAAAAAACATCTTGTCCACTCCTTTATTAATCGGCGACAGCCGTTTACTTCTTCTTTCCCTTAGACTTGGACTTAGCCGCGGGTGCTGAGTTGGTAGAAGCCACACTGGACGCGCGAGTAGACGGCGTGGCAGAAGTAGTCTTACTACCGCCACCTTTGACGTTGTCAAGAGCCTTGTTCTGTTTCTGGTGTTAGTAGGCGGTTCGAATTAAGCTATAATTATTAATTGATTAATAGCATACCTTGACACCGGTCTTTGACTTCTTCTTGGCGGGGGCCATTCCAAGGATGCTGTCCTCATCATTCTCCTCGTCATCGGGCTCTCTCTTTCCCTTGCCGTTGACTCCATTTGTCTTGGAAGGGTGTGCATCCTCGAACTCCTTCACAATCGTAGTGAGTAGTGTAGTACAGCGGCGGCTGATCTCGATAGGCGTCCTACTAAGAAAGAACCAATCGAATCGGAACAGAGGACTTTCTCTAATCTCATCACGAATTCGCTCGTAGATGCCCTCAGAATCGATGCCATATCGGTCCAGCATTACTAGAAGGAATCTGTCCTCTTCCTCGGTGTAGACCTTCTTGTTCGTCGTAGACACGGAGTAATTAATCTTCATCTGCTGCAGTGGAACTCGATATAGTTGCATCTTCTTCCTAAGCATCTTACGCTGATGCTCCGTCTTGCGCATACGCTCCTCTCCAGATTCAATCACCTGCAAGTACTTGTTGTAATCCGCGATTTCGGTATATCGTTGCCAGAAGACCTTAGCGTAGGCCTTAACTTCGGCGGCAGTCTTGCTGTCAACTTCTTCCGCGATTCGCTCATAGTCATGGCGTCCGTAGCGGCCAGAACCATTGATAAACTGCTGGAAGTCACGCTTGTTCCACTCGCCGAAACCTTGAAGCGATAGTGTCTGCTTCTCTTCTTGTTCCTCCTCAGTAAGGGCAGTAGCATTATCGATCTCCTGTTGATCTAAGGCGCGCTCGGCTTCTCGTTCCGATAGATTGTCCTCGTCGCCGTCAGGTAAGGGGACCTTGTATCCGATCTCCTTACGATAAAACGCGGTTTCTCGATCCTGGAGGTCACGAAGTCGCGGGGGGTAGAACTGGTAATCATGGACTGCGACCTGCTTTGGCGCTCGGGGAGCCTTAGGCTTAGCTTCTGCCTTGCTAGTACCATAAATGGCCTGTCTGTAGAACTTGTCAACGGAATAGGATTGCTCCTTGCGTTCCCGCTTTGCGGGGTTGATCCAATTCACGCCAATGTCCTTCTTTTTCCCGAACACTTCGCCATTCCATTCGTAGGCCGACTCCGAAGAGAATTTCTGTAGGTCATCAATACCAAGCTTCTCATACTTAGCGTTGAGTTCCTTGGTACGGTTCTCGCCCTTGGTCAAGATCTCGTCAATATCTTCGTCATTGAGTTCTGTACCTTTAGCAGCTATTCCCGTAGCTCCCTTTTGTTGGAAAACTTTCTCTGCGCCATGCTGAATCATATCGAGGAGCTCGTCTTTAGCTGCTGGACCCTTGGCTCCAGGATGAGCGCGTCCTTGCTGAATAACTAATTGGTCAAGGCGGAGCTTCTGCGCCGCTCGTTCGAGAACTTTCTCCTCAATGGCGTTCTCTGTGACAAATCTGTAGACAACTACTTGCTTTGTTTGCCCAATTCTGTGGGCACGATCCATAGCTTGCAGATCAGCCTGGGGATTCCAGTCGCTATCATAGAGAATAACGATATCAGCACTCGTCAGATTGATTCCAAGGCCACCAGCTCGAGTCGTGAGGAGGAAAATGAACTTCTCCGAATCCGGTTTATTGTAGTCATCGATCGCCGCAATACGATCTTCGTGAGCCGTGCCTCCATCGATCCGGCAGTACTTGTAATCACGGAATACACAGTAGTCCTCAAGAATATCTAAGAGACGACTCATCTGTGAGAAGATTAGGACACGACTGCCCTGTTTCTGTAATCTTCGCAAGAGCCTGTCGAGTAAAGCCATCTTGCCCGAATTGTATACCAGATGCTCGTCCGTCGTATAAGGCGGGCCAGGTTCAGCTCCCTCAAAAAGATAGGGATGATTGCAGCACTTTCTTAGCTGCATGACAATATTAAGTAGTCGAGTCTTAGATTCTCGCTTGCCGCCGGCGCCATTGACAGCATCGATATCCTTTTCCAAGATTTTCTGGTACCATTTCACTTGCATTTCCGACATGCCGAGATAGAGATTGATCTCCTTCTTCGGTAACAAGCTTTTCTCGACATCCGCCTTAACCCGACGTAGGAGGAAGGGTCGTAGGACCTTGTGGAGTTGCTCAACAACCACTTCCGAATCTGCATCCTGTCCGGAGAACCATTGGTCGAAGGCTTCACTGTCACCAAAGACGTCAGGCAACAAGAAATTTAGAAGGGCCCAAAGCTCGTGAAGGTTGTTTTGAAGGGGTGTTCCAGTAATAAGAAGCCGGTTTCGGGAGTTGAATAAGCGGATGACTTGCGAAAGAGACGACTCTTCGTTCTTGATGCGGTGGGCTTCGTCGATAATAATGTACTCCCAGGCAAATTTCTTCAAATGCCCCTTCTCACGAAGAATCATCTCGTAACTTGTGATGCAAACATCAAATTTCTCGTCGATTAAACGTTCGTTAATTAGGTTATGTCGCTCTTCTTTGGCACCTTGTAGAACTAGGACATTGACTTCGGGTGTCCATTTGGCAAACTCGCGCTTCCAGTTATCGAGAGTAGACTTCGGTACTATGACCAGGTGAGGACCTTTGGTATCCATAATGTGACGAAGGTATCCTAGGAAGGAAATGGTTTGGAGTGTCTTGCCCAGACCCATCTCGTCCGCAAGAATGCCTGAGATTCCGTTCTCGTGCAGAGAAATGAGCCAATTCAACCCAGCAATTTGATAGTCTCTCATTTGGCCCTGAATGAAAGCTGGCGATTCACGGAATACAGTCTCTGCAGATCCACCTTGTCTTTCATCTTTGAGTAGCTCTTCATCTTCCTCCGCTTCTGTACGGCGAGCTCGACCAGTCTCTGCGCCACCCTGACGAACACCTTTCTTCTTTAATTTATCGGCTTCTTCGTTTTGACGGTCGATCTCATGAATAATGTCGCGGATTTTGGGGTTGGGGTTTGTTTCGATGAAATGTCGGAAGAGATCTGTCAATCCTAACAAGTAACGAAATCTTCGGATACTGTCATCCTCCTATTGTATTGTAATTAGCGAACTGATTCCGTTTTAATACTGTCTTAATTGATATGTTCAGACTATTTCCTACCTTAGACTCGCCTAACAAGTCATGCTTCTTGCCAAATATGCTTCTTCGAAGCTGGTTGGCTTCTGAGCGCTTCTTGCGCCCATCGGGCATCTGATCACCGGCAACACTACTTGCAGTGGTGTTGGGATTGGTATCTGTGTCAGTCTGATCTGGTGTTTCATCAACATCCTATAAGCTGGTTAGTATCGGCGACGACGACAAATGATAAGTAGTAGCTCAACAGAGCAATTATAATACTATCGGAATTTTATAGACTTAAAACTCACCATTACCTCAGCATGATTAGACACAGGCTCTTGTGCATCCGACATTGACGCGTCTGTATCGGCTGCACTGGCCCGAGGGCGAGGCGGAGCCATATTGGGGGATTTATCGCGATAAGTGCTCTACGCGACTGCGACGCGACGAATTAAGATGACGCCTGGTGCAAAAGTGAAACTAACGTTATAAAGTGGCGTAGTCCAAAGTTGCTAAATCCTTTGATATATAGACTTTCAAAGTATAGTGTTGGCGATAAAGCAGCCAGAGACAAGAACAAATATGCCTGAGGCTGGACTGGAGTTGAAAAGGTTGTGTGAATGTAGTGAAGGTTGAAAAGAGCCGTCAAATAGAAATTAGATCACAGGCAAGAGTATCTCTTGTTAAAAGTGGATCAATAGTGGGGCTCCGATACCTGAGCTTCGACAAATTGAAATCTTAAGGTAGCCGCAACAGACAAGGGTGAACTGAAGTACTCTTTTCGGAAACAACCTTCTTATTAAGTTTGCAATCATTCCCTAAAGGTTCTTGTAATAGATTTCCACTAAGTACATGTAGAATCAATTACGAGAAGAATGATTATGAAAAGAATTTGAAATTCATAAGGAGTAGATAAGTACATGTCAAGCCTAGGTACATAATGTAAAGTATTCCTCCAACCCCACGATACTCACCCCACAAATTTTCAATATGTAATATCATCTATGTATTTATATGGCATTACGTAGTTAAACGTAGCATGCAGTGACCTCTCTTGTCCTCTAGGTATATATTTTCGTAGTGTTGATTGGTTAGGTTCCTGACAGACTGAACGGGCGCATTATCCAGGGATTTTACCTGCAAAAATTTTATCAGTACTTGTGAGTCAGGTACATTTTTCTAATCCACCTCCGGACATGCTTACCTTATATAAGATCACCTACAAGGTAAGATACATTATACGTACCTATGTACTTGACTAAAGGCAGGTGTTACAAAAACTAACACCCCAGGTCACATACATGTATGTAGGTAACCTTAAGTAAATTAGGTAGTTCTTTCAAATATTAATCCGGGTCTACACTAGTCAGCCAGTCCCGGTCCCAAGATCCCATGCCTTTATTATTAACTTAGCCACGAAGACCCTGTTCGTCATCAATCCGGAATCATCTGACTCAAAGATTCTAAGGCTTTAAGGCTCAAGGAATAAGGACCCAACAACAACAACCCGCATATGACAACCGTAACACGTAGCATCTCGAATTTCGCAAGCTTGCTGTCTTTAATATATCAATATACGTCGTCCATCTTCGCTACGGTGATCCTACTCGTCTGCTTCATTGTTTTATTGCCCTAATAAGGTCATCACAAGTCGTCAAGTCGTTAAGTCGGTTCAGGCAATACGACGCAACCTGCATCTTCCATTTGTTACTGGCTCCGACCCACAGATTAACCCACACCCCCACCAAACCCAACGCAGAAAAAGACCAAGCAAGATCTAACTTGAGTCCTTTGACTACTATCCCATTCCATCGCTATATTCTCGCTAGAATCAACGTCGACTTCCTTTTGTTCGAGCACATTTACGTCAAACCGCCCGACCAGTCGGTCAGCCATACATAATAATTCCATAATGGACGCATTGAGGGGATCTTCGCCAGCCAAGAACGGGGCAGGTTGCGAGTCACCCGAACAGCTACTCGACTCCTTCAAGGCCGCAGCGTTATCCGTTACAAAGCTCTATAAAACCTCGGTCGCCGCCCAGACAAAAGCCCGGGCCGATGGATACCAAGATTGTTTAGATGACCTCCTAGCCTTTCTCGATAAGTCGAACATTGGTATCAGCGACGGCGAAGGGTGGCTAATCCGGAAGTGGGCAACTGAGCGCCTGGACGGACGAGACATATCACCCCAAACCGTGGAGAGCGAAGACGAAGTAGAAAAGCCCGAACCAGCATCATCACCTGAAATCCACCATTCCGGTAGCCAAACGCATCTTTCTGCGATGCGGAACGAACCCCACTTGCAACCAGAGTCCGCCCCCGCGTCTGCCCATCAGTCAACTCTCAACTCTCCTGCGGGGGAACAGCAAATGATTTCTGTTCCAACCCAGGACAGTTTCACCTTTCGGGCGTCACACCCATACCCTCAAGAACCATACCTAAATTTAGAGAACCTAGACCTCTCAGATTCAACCCGGACGAACGACGGCGCTAGCCCGGGGTCTTCCACCGTCCCCATCGCCCACCCAACTCGCTCGCGCACCAACAAGCGAGGACCTAGGCCAAGGCCTACGAATCATCTCGGAAAAGGGGCTGGTCAGAAGCGAACGATCAACTTCGCCGAGCTGTTTAACGTAAGCGACATACCATTCGGAAAGGACATGTTCGGAAGGGACGGAAAGAGGAGTCGGCATAACTGATCAAGAACAGCCACTACACATTTCTTGATATGCCTGCTCCTCAGATGGGGATACGAGATACGCAGCACAGCAGCTACGACACTTGACGAAGTTAATGGGGTTCAAATTAGGATTGGAAGGGGGGGCATTGCATGGTAGCACTGGCAAGCATTTTGAGGCGTTGAGTACTATGACATCGGTTCGTTGTTGTCCTAAGAGGGCGTCCGGGAACTTCTACTACTTGCTTTCCTATAGACCAAGGTCAATCAATATCAAACCCATTGTTCAAGTCTCACGATTCCGTCATATCCGCGATAATCTATTTCTCTTCGTCGATGGCCAATGGGTTTTAGGTCAAGTCCAATGTATATCTGGTCACTTAAATGAGCAATGGCAGTGCAATGGGATTTATACATAGATTATTTGTCTGATGTGATAAACAGTAGAAGCATTCATGTGTAATCAAGGGTCCCTATTTTCCCAACAGTCATGTTTGATATAGCATAGCAATCACTAATAATAATAATGCTTCGCCCGTCCAGCCCAATATTATCACCGGCAACCAACAGTTTTCTTTGACTTATTAGACGGAAGATGGTAGGAGATCAAGTCTAATTAAGCTTAATAATACAAGTACACTTCCCGGATAGTCCCGGAAATATAACCTAGAAAACCGGCGTTCCTAACCGCAGTTAAAGTATTACCGACCGTGCTCTCAGACACTTTTGTGCGTAGAAACGGAAGCTGCCCTACCCGGGAGATCTGACCATAATTAGAACGTTTGGACTCAGTGGCTTAGCTCTAACTCAAAACATTGAGTCGCCAGTAATCATGCTAGTCACTACAGCGGTGAATTCTAGAATATTGTTATGTGCTATTGCTGATATCGTTCTATCTAGCCTCTCCTATTATCAGCTTACACGAGCACTCGCTGCGAGTTGTTCAGGTATCCATATACTCTTCTTTAGGTGCCAATGTTTTAATGTCCTTTGGTAGATACGAATACCTTAAGATAGAAAATATTTATGACGAGCTACGTAATTGATCAAAATTGTTGCTTTAGTAGGATGCGTGTCTCAACTGACAAGAGTTGTCCTAATTCATGGATAATAATCATTACTAGATCAACGATGTGACTAGGACACAATACATGACTGCGAATACTCTATTTCCTACCCATTTATTCTGACCGGGAATATCATTCCAATACATATTCAACCGTAGGTCAAATATATATATTTCAAATAGGTTAGTCTACAATGCAGTCCAATAACTAGCCTTTATCAAAACGTCATTAGGTAGTCTGTCACTGGGACGAATAACAAGACCACAGCACATAGAAAGTAGCAAGGCTCTATTACTACACAATTTGTTAAATGTCCAATAACCTATTTACACATAAACCCAAAACAAACCGTACCCGCGGCACCCCCACGTGTCGCATATAACCTCCCCTTACTCGATAGACAGCTTAGTCTCGAGCCACTTCGTAAATCTAACCGTCGGCGCGTCTACAGCGCGCCAGAAGACATCCGCAGCCCAGATAACGAGCGGGATGTTGAAAGCAGCGGCGAGCACGCAACCCCAGTTATACATGGAACCGTCCGTGGTCGTGAAATCCCAGGCGCGCTTCTGTATCATGAAGCCGATAGTGTGTGTAACAGGGCCGTGCATGAGGTAGAGCGCATAGCTGATGCGCCCAAAGTATTGTACGAAGGGCGAGCTGAAGAAGCGCTGCCAGGAGATCGATCGCGCTGTGCAAAACACGAATGCGATCGATCCGATCATCTGGTAGTACCGGTACTTATCCGAGAACCACTCTGGAATGTGTGTCCCGAGGTATTTCCACCCGGGGACGCCTGCGGGCCCGGCGTCCGGACCCGACATCAGATAAAGAGCCGGGATCGAAAGTAAAATCCAAAGGTAGTTACACGGGCCCCGTTTTTCAGGGACAGTGTCTGGCGTTTTTTCAAGTGGGAGTAACGTCAAGGGAGGAGAAGGCGATTGAGTGTTTGGATCGTGGGCTCCACGAATTAGGTCCAATTCGGCGATCACCGTCCCCGAGAGGAATAGAACCATTTCCCATCGATCGCTACGAAGCATAAACCACATAAGGAAAGAAAGGCAGAGAAATCGTATGCCAGTCCGTAGTCTGGCTGTGCCGAATATTATTAGGAAGAGCATCATTGAACACCGGAATTCCACTGGAATCGTCCAGAGGTGGACATCATATCCGGTCGCGCCACCAAACTTCTCCCAACCCCAGATGTGAACAAAATCGTACATCTCCTTCATCCAATGTCGTAGTTGTTTCCGGGCAGTCTCTTCTAAAATGGGATGATGCTCTATCACATTGTGTATATATTTCCGATCACCGGAAAAGCCTCTAGTGATCTCGTAGAATCCGAAGCGAAGTAGGATCAACACGCCGAAGGTCGAGATCATCGGCGGGAGGTATAAACGAAAGAAGCGACGGAAGACGAATGAGGTCATAGTTTGCGAGAACCCATCGAAAGAGCGACTTCGGATTTGTTTTAGCGGCTTTAATGAGAGGGCGTATCCTGAAATGACAAAGAATATGCAGACCATGGACGGTCCGCTATAAAGGAGCCTAACGAACGGTAGCCGCCATATTTCGTAGTTGGCGTCCTCATAGCCCCAGCCTTCTGCTATCCTGAAGGCAGTGTAAAAGTAGTGGCAAAAAAAGACAAATAACGCGGCTAGACCTCGCATTCCGTCGAGGTACGCGGTTGGGTGAAGCTTCTCTATTCGAAAGCGCTCGCGAGCACACCGGTGGTGAACAAAGCTAGGTAACATAAATATGCCTATTCGAAGTATCGACGAGCTCCATGATGATAAGCGTAGGCCGTTGCAGTAGGCCTTTGCTGTGGCAGCCCATTGTATACCCGAGAAGCGACCGTCGAAATCCGCGCGAGCACTTTCACTGTCTACATCTGAGAGAGATCTATCGTCGATGAGAGATAGCTTCTCCTCGTGGGAGAGCGAGGCCCTCGATACCGCATAACCATTCATTGTCCGGCAATGTAGTAAAAGAAGTGAAGAAGTTTTAGGTGGGAGTACCGCTCGCGGTTACGAAGTAGGGATTTTCGACAAGTAACCAAGCCCCTGAGTATACAGCAACGAGAATAAGAAACCATTACACCGAGTCGTTTCTGTTTGTCCACCTCAAGCCGCAGCTGTCACGGACCACTTATGATGAAGATCATGTTGCGTACCCCGGCTTTGAAGGATACTGATCGTCGAGGGGAAGCGGCTGACATATGTACATATGTGATCTAATCCTGTTATTCTTTACTTTCCTGGCTAGTCATGCAGATTACGAGCATCCGAAACAGTTCCTCCGTAATGTCACTTGACGTAGAAAGGAAGATATGCGGTTTGCTTTGTAACATATAAGATTATTGATGGCGCTCACTCGCTCCATAGCGTCGAATGTGGAGTGAATATAAACTAGACATGATTCTGACGGCGAAGCCGAGGAAGTGTACGGTAATACTCGATCGCAATTAAGACCCTATCCTACCATATTCTATGCTCCACTTGGTCAGCTTGAATTTGAATATAAGCCAACGTGGGATGGAGGGGACTGTATTGGATCGTACGTAGGACCATACGTAGAACGAAGTCAGTCACAGTGGAAATGTTCGAGTACGGTTCAGAAGTCGAAGTAACGTGTGTGAATGAACAGGAATCCAAGAGACTGTGTTGTATTAGCTCCGTTACTCCCTAGCCAATGGACAACATAATGGGATATTTTTAGTGGTCCGACAGGGAAGAAAGTCGTCATTTTCTTCTGATTATGGGTTGTTGGTTCTAAGTGGATTATGATGATCATTACCGTGCATTGTAGAAATGCGACAGCTGAGGTTTAGACGAACGCCATCTGTCCCCTTGGCCTTGCTTCATCAGTCTTGTCTTGGCGATGAGATTGTGCATTTCTGGATGAAGTGGAGTGGTGGAGTGATGGAGTGATGGAGTATTCCGCTGTTTGATCTACAGGGGGACATCTATGTAGTGTACAGGGACAAAAGCTTGGTGATCCCTTCCCTTGGCGATTGAGGTCCCGCTAAATTTACGAGGAGCGTGGCAAGCGTGGGGGGACTTCTAAGGTTCGTTTGTAGTAGTTGAAACAGCTAATGTCTGTGACAAATGAGTCGTTGGTGAGAAATGAAAGTTGGCAGCGGCTGCGAAACAGCGACTAAAAATTTAGTAACGTTAGTACATAGTACCTGTAGTTACATGAGACTTACATATGTAGGTACATAACCAAGTGATTCGCACCTGCACCTGGTGTTAAAATATCGAACTTTAAAAATATAACTAATGTGAAATCACCAAGTTAGAGGTAGGTAAGACCCAAGGCCGGAAGGGTAGGAATAATCCTCTACGGCAACAAAACATTAAATTATGTTCCGTTGTCCGTAACACCTTTTTGGATCAGCACTGCTTTAGACATTTTATGTGAGTGAGGTACTTTTGTAACGAGTCACATACACACACAATGTCGCTTCATCAAACGATAATGTCTAATTTAATTAACTAGGTATTACGGGATTCATGAAATTGTTTCAATCCCAGATGAATCGCATCTCGCCCTAATAAGGACTCGAAGAATTACTGATACCACTATAGTAATTAATCCATTTGAATATCTCGGTGTGCCAGACCAAACTATTCTCCTGGTTCAGGACCCAATGGTTCTCGTCCGGGAAGTTGAGCAGCTTGCTCGGCACGCCTTTCGTTTGGAGTAGGTTGAAGAGGAGGATGCCTTCACTGATAGGCAACCGGAAGTCTAGCGAGTTGTGGACCACAAAGTGCGGCGTCGCCCAGTTGTCCACGTATAACAAGGGGTTCCATTCATAGTACGGCGAGCCCGGCACGAAACCGCTAGAGTTGAATTGACCACTGAAATCGTGGTTCATGAACCACAGCTCCTCACTAGCGTATTGGTTCAGTGTTGATGTGCTACCATCATGCGTCACGAGGGCCTTAAATCGCCTTCCAAGCTCGTGTCCTTGAATCCTAAGAGGAGCTCCCGTTAGTATCTATGGGATTATGCAGTCCATTTAACCTTTCGAAAGTTAAAAGCTTACCAGTTTGTCATGTATCCGCCAAAGGACGCGCCGGCTTCGATGCCATTCTCCGTATCGACATACTTCAGAGTGCTGTTGACGTAATCCCAGACGTGGACGAGGTCCCAGTAAGGATATAGCCCCCATCGGCCTTGGATGGCATCTGTCAAATTCTGACCCCAACCTGAACTCGCCGTCGGGTTTGGTGCAATGACGACGTAGCCCTGGTCTGCCCAAACCTTGAAATTCCATCGCGTACTCCACGAGTTGAAGTGGGCACCTTGGGGACCGCCGTGCGTGATGAAAGCCAACGGGTAAGTTTTGCTCTCATCGAAGCCTTCTGGGTAGACGATCCAGGCTTGTTGCTCGATTTCAGAAGTGTTGGTCGAATAGTAGAACTCGGATACATCCTCTGGTCCAAGGCCGGCAAGAGCAGGGTCGACTAGATTAGCTTGGAAATATGCCCTGATAACATCACCTTCCGGCGAAACGGTGTAGATATCCCGGCTCGTCCAGATCTTGGAATCAGATACGAGAATAGACTCGTCAGGCAGGACGTAGAAAGCAGAAGGCACTCCCTCGTCGGTGATGTTCTTGGGTACATACGAGTCACCGGCAGTAAGAGGAACGGGGAAAATACGTTCCCGGCCTAGGTCTGGAGCGGCGACAAAGAGAGTCTCTGAGTCCTTGGACCATGCTAAGCTGTCTGGCGACCTGTCCCAGTCTAGCGCAAGTGCAGTCACGTTAAAATCCTCCGAGTCCGCGTTGGCAACGTAGACGATATTACGGTCCGACTCGTAGGAAATATCGTTCATCTGGAAGTATGCGATTTTCTTTCCAGAGGGCGAGAATCTAGGGCTAGTGGCTGCACCTTGGGCTTCAAGATACTTCGTCGTACCTCTAGCATTGATCGGAACGGCATCCTTCGAAGTGCCATCGAACGGCACGTAGTAAATCACGTCAGCAGTATTATTAGCTAATGGGAGCGAGGGATCCTTGGTCAGGAAGACAACACCGCTGCCGTCAGGTGAAATATCGTAATCGCTCTCGTCACTCTGATCGTAGGGGCTCTCGGCACGGGTAACATTAGCAATGCCGGAGACGTAGTTCGTGAGATCCCCGGAGAATGAGTAGGAGCCATTGCCTCCCTTCAGCACACCGCCAAAAACAGCGTTTTTCTTATCATCAAGCCATGTGTCCTAAGGATTATTATTAGTGCCCGACGCTGGTAAAATTTCCCTGGTGAGGTACTCACCCAATGTCGAACGTAAGTCTCCGTGTAGATCCTAGCCGTGCTGGCTGGTGTGCTCGCAGATGCCTCGTTGTATGCGGTGCCGTTAGGATACGCCTTAGTATACACGAGGAAGTGAATATCGCCGGATGCGGTCTGAACGGCCTTGAGACCCGAGTAGGGTGCGGGTAGAGAAGTAATCAATTTGGCGCTTTCTAGGGAGTTGGCATCGGCAGAGTACAAACTTACGCCGCCGTCGTCTTCTGCGTTCGTGCCATTGACGTAGATAATACTCGTAGGTTTAGACCCGACAAACACGACCTCCGAAATATCAGAACCCTCATACCAGACGGAGATTTCGCCGGTCTTCAGGTCGAGCTTATTCCAATGCGATGACCTCTTCTTAGTCTCGAATGTGTAGTTTGACACGGTGTAGAGAGCGAAGTCCTATACAAGTGGTCAGTGTTTACGTGAAGCCCGTTGTGGAACATTCGATACATACACCGCTAGGGTTTGGTGCAGCAGCGCCATAACGGTTCGCAGCGAGCATAGACTCGGGCGTGATGCCGAAGACGGTAGGCAGGGCAGCTAAAGCTACCGCTGCTGGCGATTGAAACCTCATCTTCACGTTGGCACAACCTACTTTCTACGCCGACCTATGACCTTATGGTAGCTTGACCGAGGCAGGTGGGTAAGGTTGAACAAGAAGCTCTACGAAAAGGAAGGCCCAGGGCACCATCAAATAGCTACGAATAAAGAAACTAAGGCTAGAAAGCGAGGCGGGGTATTACCCAAGAAAACATCAACATCACGCATACAGATTACATCGGTATCTCTTGGAATTGCGCCATGCCGTAATTTCCATAGACCTGGACCATGTCTAAGAGCTGGAATCCCGCCATATTCTATCTTCTATCGCACGAACCGAGCGGCGCGGCGGAAAAAGAGCTCAGCACTAGGAGCTCTCTATATGAAAAAGGCAGGTGAGATCTTGGCGTTCTCGTGTCTATTCGACCGGCTGGGCTCGCGATCCGTCATTGGGGTATCGATCAGTCTCCAATAGGCAGACAGCTCCCGAGCCCGGACAGCTCTGATTCGTTGTTAAAATGGGTGGAATGATGCGGAGATCTCGCCTAGGACCTGGATGCTGACGTTGGACCAATATCAAAAACCCTTGTCGACTCCAAATTCTTAATGATTGCTCCCCACTCTCGCAAGATAAATCTACGACCTAAACGGGGTATGATTGGCGCCGAGCGTATGCCCATGCAAGGGACGGTAGCTATCGCACATTCACCGTGGAATCGCGTGCCTGACCGTTCGTTCGGGATACTTCTTAATCGGGACATGGACTGAGGATCATGATAACAGACCATACGCGATAAGTCAACTCTTATACAGCATCGTCAACACTTGACTAATTGCTAATTGCCTACCTAGGTAGTGTGCTCGGCATAGATAAGAACGAGCCTGAGAAATAAGACTTGGATTAAGCTAAGCTACCCGTAAATCCCGGGGTCCAGCAGGTAGATATGATGTCAAGAAGCCCTTACATAGGTAGTTATATACTAAGATATTGTGTATTATGTATGGCTGGAGGACATTTTCGACTACGCATCTTTCTATTCTAATGGTTAAGTAGGATAATATTCGTATCATATGAGTTATTCACTCTTCTTTATCACCAGTTAGTTAGTTATGCTAAATCAAAAGCAGGTACAGCCGTGCCGCAAGGGAGGAACAAAGACGCTCAAGTTATTCAATTTCTTAAGGAATAGAGTATACTCATCAATCCGTGTATTACGCCTAACAGAATAGAAGTCTCATAGTTTCGACATTTTAACTCTTAATTGTCTACAATCCTCCAGCTTTGGAAGTACTGTGCCTACACTACCAATGGTCAAGTATAGCAAAGATGCACCGACCGATACTAGTGAAGTTCGAGTTTATCTCTCGATCTCGAAGAAGATGGCCAGGCCACGACCTTCCAATGCTGAGGAAACAGTATAGATATTTGGGCATGTTGATGATAATCGTGGTCCCAGCTTTATTGTTTGCGCTACCATCGCTGCGTTTATAGGTACTCTCTGTATCGCCTTGCGTCTTTGGTCATGGCACATAGAGCACAGTCGTATGCATCTTATGGCAAGCGAGTGCTTCGCAATGGCTACACAGGTATGTGTCTCTTCTTGATTCTGACGTTATACGGGCAATCTTCCAAGGTGTCCTTATTTGGATATGTTGCCTTTAGCTGTAGTCCATGGCCTCCTCTACAGACGCATCTCTCAACGCTCTACCGTTTCTAGTCGAGGGCCTTTATCAGACATTTGAAATATACTAGAATTATTACGGAGGTGACGGTGTAATACTCGCATTACGATTTACATGATACTTACCTACTTTGTGCCCTTGAGTATACCGTAGGTTAAATTTGCCTAACTAGTTGGATCTTGGAGTCTTGTCATGTAGGTAAGCAGTTACAAAATTTACCATCATACCTGTAATCATCCATGTACACCTCAAAAGGAACGGTATAAGTATGTGATAACGATAGAATTAGGTATTATAACACCTCTCCGACGTAAGGGGTAGGAATGCTAACGCTTTTACGTTAATACCACTCATTCAAATCACGACACAACGGCCACCCACCTAAAAGAGGTCTCATTTACAAATATTAGTTGACTCTCTTCCGGAAGAATGCACTTCAGGCCTTGAGGCAAAGGACGTATCCAAAGGGGAGGACAGGTAAAACGGTATTCATATCCAATTCGATTAAACATCCCAAACACAAGCTGCCGACATCTCATCGCGGCAAACTATATGCTAGCTATACTTATGTATAATGCCGTGATTTTCAACAACACGCCTCTCCACCATAGTTAAACTCCCCACAGACTCTTATATAAGTACCTCTATCCACCCCTTGCTTAAGCCCTCCTCACCACCACCTACGCTAATGGAACTGATCCTCCGTAACCCCCTTCCCCATCGCAGCAGTGCTACTCACGCCCCCCGTAACCATCTTCTGCAGCTCGTCGACGTACGCCGCACCGCTCCACTTCTGGTGCTTGACGACGTCGACGCCGCCCTCCATCTCGGGCTCCTGGACCAGCTCGCCGTAGGCCCGCATGCCGTTGGCCGCGTACGCCCGCGCGAACCGGTCGCTGATGAGCGCCATCGTGTGTAGGCCCGCCAGCGTGATGAACTGCCAGCAGTACCCTAGCTTCGCTAGCCGTCGGATGTAGGTTTCTTGGTCGTCGCGCGGCATCGCGGCTTTCCAGTTGAAGGATGGAGAGAGGTTGTATGCGAGTCTGTGGGGGGGTGTTAGCTTCTTTTTTTTTTTTTTTCTTATATAGATAGGTACATAGGAATTTGGAAAAGGGGGAATTAGGGGGTGTAAGAGGAATAAAATAGAACATACTTCTGCTCCGGCCATACGGCGTGTACGCCAGCGGCAAACTCTTCCGCCTGTTTGTAATCCGGCAACTTGCTCTCCATCCAAATGGCATCGCAGTACGGCGCATACGCAATGGCACGGTTGATCGCACAATCGCACCCGCCCTTCAGCCGATAGAACCCCTCCCTCGTGCGCGGCGCGTCCCAATCGAAGTAGATATCCGCGCCGGTGATCCCATGCGCAATAGCGCGCGCCTCCGCCAGGCTCTTGCCCTTAACCTGTTCCAGGTACTTCTTGACCAGGTCCTTTTTGTTCGGCAGCGAGGGAGCCGAGTTAATCGTGTCGGCGACGGCTTCGTCGAAGCGCCGCAGGTTGGCTTGCTTCAGCCACGCGTCCTCGATGGCTTGTAGTTGCTCGCCGGTCTTGCCCGCGCGCTCTGCGGCGATCATCAGATCGTTTAGGGGCTGCAGCTGCGGGTTCGTGCTCCCGAGGATGAAGGGGTGGTCCCGCGGGTCGATGCTCGTGGTGATGAGCGTTGCGGCTTCGGCGTCGGTGCGCGCGATGGCTACTAAGTCTGTGCCCATGATGTCGGCTTGCGCGCGGATCGCGACTAGGCGGTTGATGTGCTCGCTGATGGGCACAAGGACCTTGCCTGCCATATGTCCGCACTTCTTGGTGCCGGGCGCCTGGTCTTCGATATGGATACCGGCGGCGCCTTGCTCGATGAACAGTTTTGTTAGTTTCATGACGGCCGTTAGTCCACCATGACCCGTGTCGGCATCAGCAATGATGGGTCGTAGGTAGTCGATATTTGCTAGCTTCGCGCGCTCGGCTTTAGGTGCGCTTAAGCGTTCTTGTCGCTGCTTGCGGTCGTGAAATAGCTGCGCCATGAAGAGGTGCTTGACTTTGTTCGGGACGGTGGTCTTCGCCTTGTATTAGTATATAGGCCTGGAATAGATATAAAGGGGGTAATAATATCATGACTCACGTAAGGGTAATCTGCTAGATCAGGACCAGGCTCGTCGGATGACGAGGCTGTTGATGATGATTGCCAACCCGAGACGTAGACGGTATCTAGATACTTGGCCATTTGCGTGACCATTGTAGGCTCTAAGCAGCCGTATGTGTAACTGGCATCACCATTCTGGAAGCGACCCTCGAGGATCTTCCATAACTTCTTAGACTGTGCGTTGCTCGGATAGTCAATCTTAAGGTGACCTCTCTTGGAAACAATTTGCTCGGCTGTGAAAGGTCGTCTCGTGTATCTCCATCTCGGATCACTCCACCACTTCTTGACAGCCTCAATTTCTTGTAGGAATAGCTCATCCTCGATGTTCGGATCCACGGCCGGGTTGATCATGTTGTTTGACGCCATGATGGGCAAGTAGGTCAACTATACTACAGCTACGATAGCTAGTGGTGATGTACGATGTTAAGACTCTTTAATGTGAAGTGCGGGGGGCTTCGGAACAAAGAGCTTCTCTTCAAAGAGTCAATGTTACGTATATACTTGCTATCGAAGCACGTGGACTCGTTGATACAAGAACTAAAGCAAGGAGAAAGTTGTAGTAAACTAGCAACGAATGATTAGGGGGTACGACTACTATTAAAGGAAGAAGAAGATTCCGAGCTACGGTTACAAGTAGGCGAACCTATGGTAATAGTACATAACCAGAGGCAAGAAACTCATCTGATCTGAGCTACAATAGGGACGTAACCGGCTTAGAACCATGACTCCCACGGATAGGCATGCTCGGCAGCAATCGGTCAAGCGGCTATGATGATTCCGTCATAGGGTAAACTCGTACCAGCCACGGTACCGTCGACGCCAGGCCATTGGCCGCTACTCAGCACTCTTTGACCGGGGCGCCTCGGAACGAGACAAAGCATATGGGCGGCCAGCAGCCAGCAGCCAGCAGCCAGCGGCCAGCAGCAGTTAGAGCCGTCTTAGGACGTCTGAAAGGAAGACGCTACGGCTTCTCGGTTTAAGGGACGAGAGGGTCTCCAAGACATGTGGATGTGAGGTCTGGTTTGCCGTGATTGGCCGAATTGCCGAAGATGGAGAACGATCCAGGTCGATCCATCGAGACACGAACCCCTAGTCCCCCGCAATTGGAGAGCATTCTAACGTCGTAGCGTAATATTTCCCAGAGCCGGCCCCGGGTTTGGGGATTTGGGTTTGGTATTTAGCATTTGATAATGACGTTTTCTAGCGTATGTAAGAGTCGTCTCGACGAAAGATATGAAAAAATCATCAGACCACCAAATATTCAACACAAGAGTAGTTCTACTTTACCTGACTGTTTCAGTTCGTAAGGAATCTCATGAAAATAGACCGGATAAATCAAAAATGTGTTTAGATACACTAATAATCTGTTCTGGAATATGGTATACTGGCGCGTCTGAGTAAAACACTGACATGTGAAGATCTATCCAATCGCCACAGCTAAGACAAAAGAAGAACTAAGCTTACACTGTAGGTACAACACTACTCCCCAGATAAAGCGAAGCCATCCCGTGCCCCGTTTACACCCGACCATATCTCCAGCCTCACCTTTCCCCGGACCTCGGCTGCGGAAGCTTAATTAAGACCTCACATCATCGAGCTAGACTCCCCTATGACTCTTAAACCTTATAATAGTTACACGTGAAATACTGATATGTTGATACTCTTGAATTATTTCCGCCCATCTGTAGTACTAAGGCATGTTTATGTTCTTGTTCCTTTAAGATAACACATTTATCTCCGTCTGCTATACTTAACCCCTTCAAACCTCTAGTTATATAAATTCTATAACATGAGTAAGCTTACATACTCTAAGTCATTCGTTAGGTCTATCGTTTAGGAAAAAACAGGTTCAATCACATGCTATCTCAATAGGTAAAGGTACCTAGGTAAGAACAAAGCTAACATTATATATCCTTATTTATGATCTACCTAACTTGATGGACTGGTTCCTTAAAAATAGAAGCTTGGTCAAACAACTTCATCAGCGATAAACTTATCGTCAACCCCGCATAGCGTTACTAAATAGGACTTGCCTGCCTTAAAGATACTAACGTCAGATCAGCATGCGCAATGCAACCTGTGTTCCTCTAACCCAGCCCAACCAATGCAAAAGCAAGATGCATGCCTGTCCGTGACCGGTATGTCGACAATATTATCGACCGAGTATCAAAGATGCCGATGCAATGCCCAAGTACCGAACGAAAGAAATTGGCACCGCCATCACCTATTTTTGTTTCGTGTAGCGGTTGTATTTCATGCCAGCTCTTGGAGCAGCTTTTCCTCTTTAATCTGCTGAGCCCTCTCGTACGTCTCGTAGGGTGTAAGCGTGCCTAGCGCTCTCTTCATCTCTGTGTTAATGAACTGTAGGCCGTAGACGTAGCTGGCGTTGACCCAGCCGAACCTAGATAGCGCAATAATGTAAGCGCGACTTTCAACTTTAGATGTGATTTATATCTTCAACTTACCCTTCTTTAGCGACACCCTTGAAATCGAGCCCCTGATTTCCGTATTCGGCATCTACGCGATGTGGATCGACCGGCCTTGTAACGTCGTACTTCTCTACGACAACACCGTTGAAGTCAAAGAACGCCTTGGTAACCATAAATAGCCACTTGTATGCTAGCTTCTGCGCGAGATCCGCGTAACCGTAGCGGTACAGCCCCGTCCAGGCCAGCATCTGTTGGGGCGCCCAGCCGTAAGGATAATCCCATTGCCGATTCGGACGCTCGAGGCTAACCACACCGCGAGATTCTTCCGTTCCGGACAGGAGACCACCATAGGCTTCGAATTTGGGCACGGCACACTTGACCACCTTGGCCGCACGCTCGGGGTCCGGGACGCCTGCCCAGAGAGGCCAAAACGTCGTGCACGACTCGTAGGTACATTGCTCCTGCTTCACCGTGTCGTAGTCGAAGTACATACCTTTCTCCTCGTTCCAGCAGTACTTGTGGATAGCCGCACGTCGCCTCTTCCAGCGACGGTCCCAGGTGGCCGATGTTTCAATCTGACCGGGTACCATGTTGCCACCACACCATTCGGCCGGAATTTCTAGCTTATCGCCAAAGACGTTCCGGATGGTGCGGGCGATATCCATCTCGTACTTGTATATCAACGAGTTAAGGTCGATGGTCGCGAGGTTAGCGCAGACTTTTTCAAGTCTGTACGAGGTATCGTGACCCGACTCTCGTACTGCCCTGTCGTGAAGGAAATACTCGTCTAGTTCTGGCTCATGAACCTCTTGGTGGTTATAAGCTTTCACGAATTGTTCGAAAGTCATGTTATGTTTCTTGGCATAAGGCTCAAGGATATGAACAAAGTGGGAAGCCTCCGTCTCCGGTGGCACGCCTAACCCTTCCGGCCGGTATCTCGACAGACCAGTCTTTGGATCCAAACGCGGTTCCGCCATCCATACGCAGTAGTACTCCTTGATTGCGGCGAGGAATGCCGTCCGAAGAAAATCAATCGCGCCAGGTTCGTGCTGAATTTTTTCATAGACCCGAAGGGCCATATCTGTCAAGAAAGGTGGCTGTGATCGTAGGAGGTAGTATGATCTCGTTGCGTTGAGGATCTTGCCGTAGTGTTTAATACAGAAGCAGAAGTTTTGTACCATCGACTTCGCTAGATACACCTTATCATTGACTAACAGCCCGAGGGATTCCATATAGCTATCCCACCCGTATAATTCATTGAATCTTCCTCCTGGGACAACAAACGGAAGCCCGCGTAATGTTTTCTCTCCGGTTTTAGGATCATTGACTTCCTCCATAGCAACAGCAAGAAGGCCGGGCTTATCGTTCATATCTCGGAGCACTTCGGGGGTAATCTTCTCGGGAAGGTACAGAACGTCCAGTCGCATCTCTGGCCGCTCTGTAGCAAGTTTTTGATAATACTCATATTGCTCTGGGGCCCCTGGCGGGACATATATGCGAGGTCGCGGGTCGTCTGTCCAATCCTTAGGATCTTTTGCCGCAATTTCGATGCTTGAAGCGTCGATACGACGGGTTAACCCCTCCCAGAATTGATTTTTGATAAGCCTCGACAGTCTGCTGACTGGGTTCTCGTTAAGACGTCCAATATCAAGGATGATTCGCTTTCGCCCAAACTCTTTTGCCATATATAATTCTTGTAAGAGATTCGAAAGCATATATGTGCCCCGGATATCAAATCGATTGTGGCCACCAGATGCAGCAGTTCGAAGAGCCATGACCTAGGTATGACGTCTTAGGACCTATCACCGCCGAATAGTTCTTAGTAAAAGACTTACCTTCGGACCAGCATCTTCAATCGTAATTTGCTTGTTGCCGTCTGTATCTTCTTGCGCCTGTAAACTTTCTAGTGTATGGTCGACATCGACGAGGAATTGGCGGGAGTGTGGTCTGCTTGCTTCATCTGGACGACAACATGAATTAGTTTCCTTCTATTTTGTTCCGTAAAGGTGGTTTCGTACCATGACTGCCTCGTCTGTGTGGTTCGTGAAGTCCCATACGCTCAATTTCTTGGATGATACCATTCTATATGATCTTAGCCAATGTTCCGAACCAATTTTATGTGAAAATCTGATAAAATACGCTATGACATACTTGAGAATATGTGCGATTGCGCTTGTGCGATCGATCACCGTGCCGAGCGTCGGAGGTATAATACGTTCTCGCGTCGTCGTAGACGCCCCAATCGTCATTTGCGCGAATCCCATCTCTGGCATCACGTCGGGCTTTCGCGAAACCCGGAGTCAGTAAATCGGCCATGGCGAGTTGGTAATAGCAATTCGTAGGCGTTGTGGGAAGTAAAAAGGGGGTTAAGGAGAAAGGAGTACAACTAAAAGCGGTACGGAGTCTTAAATGACAGGACACTCGATCGATTGACGAGGGTACTTTAAATGTGGCCGGTGGGGGTATTCCGGAGGTATTCCGGAGGTTTTCTTTTTATCTCGTCGTAATCAACGGCCTGCTCTTCTTTTAAATAGAGTGGAATTCCGTAACTATATGTCCCCGTGACCAGCAATTTAACCAAGTAAAATTCGACGAGACAAAAGGGTCGAAATCGCGGGATTATATATTTGTACGCAGTACGGCACACGCGGGGGGCGAGGGGATCGTGGGACGATTCTAGGTAAAGCGTTGTTTGGTAGCCACCACGGTCTGATCAATCACAGGTCCTTGCGCACGTCACAAGGAAAAGGGACATAAAACAATCAGCCAGGACCAGGAGGGAAAAAAGAAAAACTCAGTGGTCAAGGTCAAACTGGAATTGGTCTTGATTTTATTGGGAATTGCAAGAAGATAAATATTAGAGAGGTATAAAACTAGGTGTTAGGATAGAGAAGAATACCTAGAAGGGACTCTTATGTTAGAAGTGCGGGCAGAGTGCAAAATGGTGAGTAGGGTAAGGTAAGTTTATTCTCTTAGATAAGAAACGTTGGCGAGAACAGTTGGCAGGGGTATGATGTCAGACGAGAGGTCTTAGAGTAGCTAAGTTGGGTACCTTGGACGTTATTGATCACATTACCAATATAAGGTTGCGGGAACAGTAAAGCAATAGTCGGACCTGCTTTATTTAATTGACCAATTCATGTTTTATATAAGCTTGCATCTGAATGAGCTTATCGATATCATACATAGGTACTACATATGCTCATAGCAAACAAATAGAGTCAATAACCAAATACCTATTTCGATCTCGTTTATCGGCCCTTAGAATTCAATTCCATTTCTGCCATTTTCCATTTACCTATCGAATATCAGGGTCTTTTGACTAAGCTCAACCAGCTGCACAATGAAAGCATAGGTCCCGCTCGGCTTACAACCCCACCAAGTAGAAATATATTAACTTCCCCAGTATCCAATGGGGTAGTTATTAAATCTTCCACGTCGGTAGTGTTCCGATTGTTTTTTAAGTTATACCCCATTTGTACGACGAGTAGAGTCACGATGTTGCTACGGATGTTGGGATGGAATATTTCACACGCATAAACCCATCCTCAAGAACTCCTTCTGGTTTCCCATAAATGATGAATTACGGGACATAGGTAACAGCTTGAGAAAATTCAGTTGAGACGGCCCGACAAACACTGGGGCATGCACGCATGATGTCACATGAAATAACAATGAGGTAAAACTCAAGAGTCCATATTATGGAATCAATTACCAAAAAGAAAGGATTGCGAATACCCAGCGTTATCTCTGTAAGACCCATCATATAGAATTCAACTGCATCCGACACCGCACTTGGCTTCTATTCTTTAAAAAATTCTTAGAATTCATCAGAATCTCGCCACTATATGACGCCATATCATTTTTTATCATTAGCGCCCTTGCAGATATTCCCACATTTACCGCCCTTGGAGCTCTCGCAGCTTTTCGAGGCTCACCTTGTGGAGCTGAGTTGCGATACCCAAACGTAACTCATCTCATACTTAAATTACTACTGTTCAGGTAGGGCAGAACACCTCGTTGTTTTTGACAGTTGTTCATGCAACGAAACCGACCACACACCGCACAATACTCAAACTACCTTATTACACGAATTGAAATGTTTCTTGCTATCTTAATTAGGACTTTACGAACAGAAGTATGAACCGGTGTTGTTGCCTTTTAGCGGTTGCTAAAGGATATAATTATATAAATATATAAGCATTGGGATATCAATACCTAAATTACCAGGTAAATAAATACATGTATCGAGTCGGCAACTTGGGGGCCTCTCTCATTAAATACTACATGTATACCTAGGTACATATTCGTGTTTCACAGTAGTAACTTTAACCTTAACCTTAGACTTTTATAAGACAAATGGGATCGTGCAATTTAGTATACAGGTATGCATTATTTCGTTTGGTTATACTCCCTCATTGGCCGAATTAATACAACATACACTATGTGTATGAAACGGCCTGGGTGGATTCACTCGACCTCGAGTTTATACTTATTCTTATATAATATCTTCTCTACCCAAGTATGTTTATTAACGTCAAGACTCGGATCGGTCTCTGAAGCGCCGCTATTGGAATCGATGCCATGTCAAACAAGAGGAAATATGCTGCTTTGCTAAAATAAGAACAGAGGGGCAATCACAACCCTGGCTTGACATGCCCAGAGTTGAATGGCAAGCCGGTGTACCTCATGATACCTACACAGCTGCATGCATGGAAGGTAGTATATGCGGCTGATGTGGCAAATGCTTGGTATAGCTATATGGCTACATGGTTCCGAGAGTGGTAGCTATTCGGAAGTAGGTAAGAATTTGGCCAACAACTCGTACCATTTTAACAGTATGGAATACTAATATAATACTGTGACTTATTAGATACTCCCTTCTGCTCCAACGTTTTGATTGCGACTCTTACACCCCAAAACTTTGTTGAAGGGCCGAGAGCTGCATATGAGGTTGAAGTTAGCGTGTCAACCCACAGAGCGGTTATCTAGCCAATAGCTAATAGCTAATAGCTAATAGCTAGTAGCCAATAGTCAATAGTCACTATCCACGGCTAGATATCTTATGTTCGGATTTTGATTGAATAGCCAGTCTCATCTCAAGTTATGGATTACCCACGCTCCTTCAGCAGCTACTTTAAAAGGCTTATGTGCTAAAAACTTCAATAGATTTAATCTTGAATCCAGCCACAACATCCCAGTGGATTCAATATTATTTTTACCATATCTCTCCGCCAGCTCTGGCCGATCCATGAAGCAATAGTTAAGTCTTCAGCTTCTCAGTTCGTGATACATGGACTACCCTCCTTCGTCCTTGGCCCGCTTGTGGCACGCAATAGATAATGCTGTGGACGATAAGGCCCTCAGCCCTGCGTCGATAATTCCCAAGGGGTAGCCAATGAGCTGGAAACTCGAAAGCTATCAACTAAGCAAGCGAGCCGAAGAAAGAAGTTCGCTCTTGAATCTATACATACACCCGGGCCATCATGTCCGGTCTTCGAGCGCCTAGAGTTCACTCAACCGCTCGTGCAGCTTATCGCCCCTGCTCGATATGATGCAGGCTTACTTTCAATTTCTCGCGCATTCTTCCATCATTGGTGTCGTGCAGATTGGTCAGCCGGTCTCGAGCCTCAAACTATCGAGTCTAGGCTCTCTCGAATATAACGCCCTTGCACCCAGCTCCGTTCTTATTGCTACCCACTATATGTTTTTCCAACCGTCGCACACCCATTGGAACCCGTATAAACATCTATACGGGGTTACACATTGGCCTTCCAAGTGGGGAATTTTCCGATAAGTTCAAACGCCAATAGCCTCCCCCGTTTTATCATATAGTGCGCCTGGTGGCTTCGGGCTTGGCTCAGCTCTCCAATATGTAAGTCCTGACGTTATCATCAACGGGCTTCAAGTAAATGCCTAGCAAAGTCTAGCCGCACTGTTGGACTAGAAGAAACGTCCATTGTATCTTATGAGCTTCTATGTTTTACTAGAAAAAGTGCTGTGCCCAACGCACAATTAAATTAAAGAGTACTCTGTCGTTTATCGTTTTCTCTTGGATACTTCGCTTCTTGGAGATTTTAGAGCCCTTCTTATACTTTTAGGAAGCATAAACCCCTCATGCTATAATCATTTCTGTCTAATAATATATCGCTGTTGAAGATGGTAGTTCTTGTTGTCAACTATTGAAGCATGCGAGATGAATCCCGTCGGGACGTATACCGCTCCTGGTCATAATAGGGGGGAAAGATGGGAAGATGATTATAGCGAGAGGTCAGCCCTGAGGCAGGACGATGCTGGCCCAAGCAACATCCCGTTTGCAAACTTGTCTACCGGTTTACATCCAGGGATAGCAACACCAAGACCCCCTTATCGAACATCACAAACACCACTGTCGTTATCCATATTCGAAAGTCCTGCGATTGATTCTACGAGTTCACAAAGCAATATAGAAAGCGGTCATGGTTTCAAATCTGATATTATGTGCAGTTGGGTATATCAGCAACAATTGGAAAAGCAATACGCTACTGGCTTGATGCCTGGGGAAGGAATCGTGATAAAAAGGAGCAAGAAAGATTTTGCGTGTTATCCACCAGATCTTCGAGATGTACCCTACGGCTTGTTTCAAATGGCGATGGAGCTGAATGTCCGAGTTAGTAAGCCCCTTGAAAGCTGAAATAAATAAGAAACTAACATGTCTATAGTGTGCCATGACAGTCAATACTAGGGTCATCACCGTCATCCTTACCTCGAAGCGGGCGACGCAAGACTACATCCCACTTCCTGATGGCCTCCGCTTGCAAGTTCTCCCCTGCATGCGTGACCTGCCGCAGTGTCAGAAGCATCATTTTGCCGCATTCATCGACGATCTCAAGATTCTCGTCGTCTGGGACGATAACCCGAAGAAACTTTTGGCTAGGGCAGAGGCCTTAGAAGGAGAGTTAATGAAAGTTATTTGGGGATCTGGAGGAAATGATGATGACCAAGACGAAGGGGGAGAAGAGAAGGGCGAAAAGAGCCAAGCTGCTGAAGTAAACATAACAGCGGTAGACTTAGAGGGTGAAGGCAAGGAGGAGCCGAGGCCAACGAAGCTTAGCAGTTCGGGCATTGTAGCCGTGACGGTGGCTCTCTGCATAAGTTGCATGGGCCTTGGACTAAGGGCTTTGGCATTCGAAATTCAGACTGATGGCTCGTACACTCGGCTAGCACTTATTGCCGCTATTCCGGTCGAAACGTGGGTGGCCTTTTTCTTTTTTCAGTCGCTGGTTACGAACCTTTTCCAAATAATGGGACCGATATCTGCTGTTGACCAAAACTCGAGGTTCTACTCCGGAAAGCCCCCGATACGACTTAAACGAGAGGTCAGCAAACTGCCTCATGTAACCATTCAGATGCCTGTGTACAAAGAAGGCCTGAAGGCAGTTATCGGTCCCTCAGTCCAATCGCTAAAAAAATGCATTTCGACGTACGCGTTACAAGGCGGTTCTGCTAACATCTTCATAAACGACGACGGCATGCAGCTGATTTCTGGAGAGGATGCCTGCGCTCGGCAGGAGTTCTATGAGGAGAACAATATCGGTTGGGTCGCTCGACCAGGGCACAATCCGAAGCCAGACGATGGTAGCCAACCCTTTCTTAGGCGGGGCAAATTCAAAAAAGCATCAAATATGAACTACGCTATGATGATAAGCAATCGCGTGGAAGAGAAGCTAGTTCAAATACCCAGATCCCCGGATTGGACTGAGACGGATGAACAAGCTGTGTATAACCATTGTCTCTCTGAAGTCTTACGGGAAGATCAGGGCCGCACTTGGGCCGAGGGCAATGTCCGTATGGGCGACTACATCTTAATAGTCGACTCAGATACCCGCGTGCCAGCGGACTGCTTGTTAGATGCTGTTAGCGAAATGGAGCGGTCTCCTCAGGTAGCAATACTTCAATTCACATCTGGAGTTATGCAAGTATCACCGTCCTTTTTTGAGGGAGGGTAAGTTTATCACACACACACACACATATATATACACTAACACCGCCACAGGGTCAAATGGTTCACGAATCTTATCTATTCTGCTATCACTTTTGTGGTAGCAAATGGTGATGCTTGCCCCTTTGTGGGCCACAACGCCGTGCTACGATGGTCTGCCATCCAGGATGCTACCGCGTACCAAGACGAAGACGGCTACGAAAAGTACTGGTCTGAGACTCACGTGTCGGAAGACTTTGAAATGTCTCTTAAGCTCCAGTGTGCTGGGTATGAGCTCAGGTTTGCGTCTTATACCGGAGATGGTTTTCAGGAGGGTGTCTCTCTAACGGTATACGACGAATTAGCACGATGGGAGAAATATGCATACGGCTGCAATGAATTGTTGTTTCACCCCTTAAAGTCTTGGCTCACGCTAGGTCCTATCACGCCTCTATTTCGAAAATTTATATTCTCCGGTATACACTTGCCTAAGAAGATGACCATCTGTGCTTACATCGGCACGTACTATGCTATTGGAGCCTGCTGGGGATTAACCCTCATGAACTATTTCCTGTCAGGATGGTTCTTTGGGTTTTACGACAAGTTCTATATAGACTCTTTTGCCATATACATCTCGGTCATTGTAGTCTTCACGGGGCTTGGAAACTTCTCACTGGGTATATTGAGGTATCGCCTAAACGAGATGTCGCTCCTGGGGGCCTGTGAGTTTTATACTACATGCATGATTAACCAAAGATGAGAGGCTGATACGTATGTTTAGTCTGGAACAACATCAAATGGATCCCGCTGATGACCATCTTCTTAGGCGGCTTATCTCTACACGTCTCGCAGGCGCTGCTATGCCATTTCTTTAGTATCGACATGGTTTGGGGTGCAACAGCCAAAGAAGTCGAAGACGTTAATTTTCTCGAAGAGATACCGCGGCTACTCCGGCGTTTCAAGGGCACCTTCATCTGGTGCATCTTCATGACCGCACTTATCGTATGCGGCTATTTCGCATTCCCTAGCCAGTGGAGAATCGTGCACTTAGCGTCTATCTGGCCGCTTGCTTGGACCGTCGGCTGCCATTTTTTGCTACCTGTCGTGCTGAACCCGGCACTTATGGTATTTTCGTGGTGAATTGTATATGGAGGTCTAATGGTTTGGAAACGAACGTATGGTATATATTCAAGGCAACAGGTAGATATAGGGTGGTTCCGAGCTGACTGGATAGAGTAGAGGAAAAGGGATATTGTGCAACGATTTAAGGAGTATTGAGATGGACGACCTGATTTACATTCTCTTCTTGGTGGTAACCTTAGGTAAAACCTCCCCCAGATTTCATCGTCACGCGCCTCTACGAGAACAAGGGAGGCACCCATAATTATTACTAATAACATTCTTGGAGAGCTGAGACCGGCTTGGCATTGAAAATAGAAACATGGAACTTGTGAGTACTATTGCAACAACCATGATACCTTTTTCTAAGATCTACCTATCATCGTTGTCTGACGGAAGGACGTCAAAAATGTGGCGTCTTTCCATCTGACTACTATTTTATCAGAATAGCGTCAAAAAAAAAAATACCCAATACTAGCTACCATAGTATGGGCCATGTTTTTTTGACGGCATTCCGCCCATCCGGCATATGAATAACAGATAACGAATAACGAATAACGAAAATCAAGGATTAAAATAAGGGGGGAATCATGTCGGTGTAAGTCAGAGCTCCTATAAAAAAGGGGGGGAACGTAACGGAAGATCCGACACGTTTAAGCTAAGCGGTAGCTATTCGTCCGTTCTATCTTTGTATTCGTGAGCGGTGTGCAACATTATATACCTAATGTAGGTACCTAGGCAGGTACTGCAGTATATGCTACAAAATATTAACATCGGTGAAAAACTAGAATATGTACGCCGTCGAGGTCTCACGATAGCTGCAGGACACGTGAAGGTTTAATATGAAATAGAGGGTCTTTGAACGCGACTCAAAGAGCGATCTAAACCTAAAGGATGATGAATTACAGGTTCTGCCCCTGATGACTGCGCTGAGTTCCTAGATGGCGTGCTGCAATACAGAATACAGTTAGGTAAAGGGCGGATCATAGCCTCCCCCCGTCGCGATGCTAGCGTCTCGTAGCGCTGATCAATGCGCGGAGCCGTAGCGAATTACTTGTCCCAATTCCGACCCCACCTGCCTACTACAGGCAAGCCGGAAACTCTGTTAAACCTGCTAAAGACGTACAAATATGCGTACCGGCGCGCGGCGACGGATCTGATAAAAGACGATACGAAGAAGGTACCTTTGCACACGTAATATTTACTTGAGGACCTAGGTAAAGATGGGGCCTCTATTAGGTGCATTAGGTAACTAGCTGTACTTATTTTTTAATCGTGGATTGTGATGTGGCAGTTGCGGTATCGATGAATCAATCCTACATACCTACGATGTACATGTAAGTATTCGTACATGCGTATATTCGTACCTACAATAAGTCAATTACGGAATACATTACATCCTACATACATGGCATATACTTCATCCAAACACGGAAACGCAACGGTTGGGGTTTACCGACTCGGGAGTTGTTTCTAGGTCGTTGAGACCTTCCTGGGACATTTTTATATTTAACTTCAAAGTCTCCGATTTTTTTCTTACTCGATGTCTTAGTGTATTTGCCGGCCTATGTACATATTCTTCTCGCTCCCGCCTTCATTCCTCTTCACTTTAACCTTCCACCCGAGCTCCTAACCCCCCGTCTTATTTTCTTATCTCCCACCCAACCCGCCACGCTGGCCTTCCCTCAGCACCACCAAAGATGGCACTTTTCGTAGACCTCGACGAGGAGGCTGAACCACCGCAGACACAATATTACGGCTTAAAGCCTGAGTGGAATGGCGAGCGCGTCAAGCAGCAGCTACCAAATGGGCTGAACGGGCTACACGGAGGAGAGAGTCAAGAGACTACGATAGATCGAGAACCAGAGAACCTCAATGAGCATAATGGGATGGCGGAGGCTCTCGGATGTTATCCGTAGGCAGACGCAACCTCACTTATGGCATTTCTATTAGCAGAACCTCCCCTTGGCTGTCATACTTCTCGTGTGAAGCTGGGGGAGATAAGGCTGACTCGACCACCAGTATCGTTATGGCGATTGCGTCGTCTATCGACTTGAACACGCTCGACAACCTGTCTCGTACCTGTCGTCAGGTCCACCAGGCACTTCTGCAGTATCGAAGCACCCTTCTTGCGCATACCCTCCATTGCGTCAACGAGGATGTACCCGTCGACCCCGAAGACACTTTCCGTTACCGTGCCCGAGCAGGGAATTGGTATTATATGGAAGACGGTCGGACTGGGGACTATAACGGTAAAAGCGGGAATTGCGCGAGAGATATGGTAGCCGAATGCAGGCGATGCGCAACGGCTGTATGCCGGGTAAGCATTCCATTGCTCGATGAATCATTCTGGCAATGCATCTAACGAGACACGTGCTAGAACTGCGCCATCAAGCCGCCGGCTCCCGCTGTGCTCCGCGACAGGCATCGCAGACTATGCTTCCCATGCAGCAAGGCTCCGCTCGGAAGCCTCGTCAAGCCGTCGTTATCACCAGACACTCTCGTAGACGCGGAGGAAATGCAGCAGGCAATCTGCACTTGTGTCACAAAGGGAGTTTGGCTCTGCCAACCTTGCGGGAGAAGTATTCGCGGAGCAGACCACGACTATAAGGCGTACGTGTCTCCTGATCATTCGATCACCTCTTTTTTCCGTCTAAGCTAACCGGATGCAGCATCTGGAAATGGCGTAACCAATACGGCGAGGTGCTCGGAGGTCTCGGCACCGGTATCGGCGAAGGTGACCGGGGGGTGATTTGCGGCCGAGAGGCGGCGTGTTGCGGCTCCAAGGAGCGGGAACAGGAAACCGACTGCGACGCCGCGGATGCCCGGGAGCAGGATGAGAATAACGGCACCCTGTCGCCCTGGACTACGCCGTCGCCGGCATCTTCTATCTCCGGCTCGCCACCGTCCGAACGCCGGACGCCGAGCCCGCAGCTAAGGCCCGGATACGCCCGTCACGAAATCGAGGGCATCGGCGGCGTAGTCAAGACGAAGCTCGTGCGGATCGTGCGCGTTGGCGCCTGCGTCCCCGAGTGGGAAGACGAAAAGAACAAGGGTGAGATCCTAGGTCGAGAGGTCTCGGGACGTAGTCGTAGTTGGTGCGGCTGGTGCTGGAGAGTGATTCCGGGGAAGAAGGACTGGGAGGCTGCAAAGGCTCGTAGCACAAACAACAGTACGAACGGGAAGCAATAGGGCTCGTCCCCCGCAAACGCTAGGTGTTTAGTAAATACGGTGGTGAGCTACCGATATACCTAGATCGTACTACATCTTGTATATTCTGGGGTTAAATGAGCTACGTAAATGGGGAATATAAAAAGGGTTCCTCGGGTGTAGATAGCTAATGGAGGAATGTGAGGAGAATAATTGAAGCTTACCTATCGATGAATGCTCTGAATATGGTATAAGACGTCTTATATAAATATCATATCACGATAAGTAGAAGTATAGATGAGATTTATGCGCTCAAAAAAACGAAAAAGTAGCTCTCGGATATAAATTATTGGATCTCATTGGGTGTCTGTGAGATGCGTCAATTCAAGGTTGATGATGACATCTCCTACATTGGCTTATTGGTGATGTACAACTTTATTGTTCTTTAAGGTCTGGTGATACATATAGGTCTGCTTCCTAGCCTAGAGCTGCGATCTGATCTTTGTATCCATCCGGGTTGACTTGTTAGTCGTCTGCCTCCTCTTACTATATACATACGTATAGATACAAGTCACCTCATTTGGGACCGATGGTATATAGCAGATTTCCTAACCAGATCCTAGTCTCTATCTCATCCTAGCAGGCGAGAATTGGCCACCCTTTCCGTTCCGTTCCACTTCTCGTAGAGGATAGAAAGCCAAGATACACCGCCAATCCCCTTGCATTGTGGCAGGTTGAGGCAGCTGGGTACTAGGGAGGGATATGCATAGGCAAATAGGTAGACGCATAGATAGATAGCTTGGCACGCCTATAATAGACCCTTATGCAGTAAGTCCTTGCGCTTCTTCCGCTCCTCGCGAGCGGCCGTGCGAATACCACCCCATCGGTCCTTAATAGAGCCCAGGCGCGCGCGTTCCCGCTCGCGATGCTCGGTCGGTGCGCGGCAGCACATCATGACGAAATACGGAGCGCAGCCATAGCGTTCCGCCAGCCTCAACACGCTCCAGCGCTCCGGGTCCGTGGCCCGCAACGACCGCATCTCCTCGACTTGCTCCCGCGTCACGTTGTACTTGCGCTCGTGGTCCTTGAGCTCGGGAGGCAGGACCGCCTTCGAAGAGGACACGTCGGCGGAGGTCCGGATGAGCTGCGCTAGATTGGCTTTCCGCCGGGGGTCGCTCGGAGGCAGGAATTTGAAGGGCGTGTGGTAGACGGAGGGGGCGGAGGACGGCGGGTTGTAGATTACCTGCGTGGATTCGCCCGAGGAGGAGGAGGTGGGGAAGAAGGAGGGGTGAGGGGCGATTTTCAAGGCGCGCTTTGTGCGGGATGTCGAGGATTGGTGTCGTCGCGGTATAGAGGCTATTGTTACTGCTGCTCTTGTATTCGTCGAGGTAGATGTGCTGCCGATGGAGCGCAGCAGAGGCTGCACGAGGGGTCGGGCCTCCATTCTGGCTTTTGTGGGAAGTGTGTTAAAGACTTTGAGTGAGAATAAAGAAGGATGGATGTCGCGCCTGAGAGAGGGAAGACTGCTTGATTAGGAGAATTGCTGTCTCGTTCCCTCTCCTCCGGGAGTGGCCCTCGAATTCTTCTATCAATTTAGTCGATAACTTCCGTAGGCAAATTGCAGGTGAAATTTTGTCGGAGGATCCCGCGGGCCGAGTGGGATAGAGTAAGTCATGTGACATTTTGCTAGAGGGATGCTATTACCTAAGACACTGGAAACTTAATCGCTACTAATATAGTGGTCTGTGTGTTGAGTCAAGTATGCAGGTACATAAATATTTATGCACTTATCTGACCTTCACGCGGACAAATATTCTCTTTGAACTCCGACGATTCAACCCTCTAATCAATTAAACCCACCCCTTTGGGCCAATCGACACGGCGACCCCTCATGATAAGTGAGTGACGTACCTACGTTGGGTCGAGTTCGAGGGTTTCATGTGCCAGACGGGCCAGGCCTTGGTATCTCTGGATTCATCCAATCGATTCAGCCTACATGCTTGATTGGTACCCTCAACGGTAATACCCTTGCCCCCACGACCTACGAGAGAGAGAGAGAGAGGCAAAGACTGAGATTGCGACGAAAATAACTATCATTGTGTATCAATCTCTAAGGGGGGGGTTTTGCTCTGCTTGGCTGTTTGGGCGTTACAAGACATGGCGATGGTACTACTCTAAACCACCCAAGACATATACCTAGATGGTATTTCCCGATCTAGGCTCAGGACAACAGACGTGGTGGTATGTTCTACAATATTTTTTTTTCCAGGTTAGAGAATTGGTCGCCAGTGGCGTGCTGCAAGTCGTAGGCAGGCTGTGTCAACATTGTGGTTGTTGGGCCATGGTCGTCTCAACTGGTCCTTTCGCCTATTTTCAGCTCGTGGGATTGCATTGATTTTAATGCAACAAGCCATGGGAATGTAAAAAGGTCCAATAGATGGCCTTTATTGTCCCTCCTTCGAGACTTGTCCTGGTTCATCACCAGTTTCGTCGCGAGGGGTTCACTATCGGTCACGACCGTAACCGTTACATAAATAACAATACATATGTAAGAGTAAGAACTTTAACAAGGTTAGGAAATCGGGCTTGGGAAAAACGATCGAAAACCGTGCCTCTGATGGAGGGGGCATTCCCTCATCCTGGGCCTGTTCGCGTCCTTGACGATCATTGGATTCCGTCACCACGAGTGACGTCGCCTGTTGCGGGCCCCCCTTTTTTAGAAACTGATGAGCAGAATACGCAAGACTACCTCCTAGGTAGCCATCCCCAATATCCCCTCGTGTTTCTGAAATCAACTGTGTTTACGTGATACCGTATCACACTCAAGTGTCCGGTATCGAAGCAAGAAATTTCTTCTTGTCATTTCTCTTATCTCTTAGCTGTAGTGTATTGATCTTATGTCTGACAGTACATACACAAACGCGCGCACTTATGAACTTTTTAGGAATGCCAAGTGGGCTCCCAGCATATCAGCGCAAAAAGCTTGCTTGTGAGGAAGAAAAAAAAAAGCAAGCAAGCATAATAATTTGATCGCTTCTATCCGTGAACCTTGATCGTGACGAGTAAAAATAAAAAACTTGCATAGGTCAAGCTCTATTATTAATTAAGCATCCCGCCGTTACCACTTTATTCTTTATTTTTCTTCTACTTCTTTTCCTTCTTCGCATATTCCCTTACTCTCCGCTTCAAGGCTGATATTTTCGGGCTCAATTAATGACCGGTAACCCGTCCCATGATCCTGGATGACTGTACCTAAATAATTGACCAACATACCTGGTAATATACTCAAGGCACGCCAGGCACTTACACAAAACCTATCCCTTCTCTATCGTCACCATCTTCACCATTCTAGAAAGACACGGTTACATACTAATAAGGCTACCTATTAGCCACAATCCATCAGCGTCATTAATCCACACAAGCAAATTGCTGATCGTCGCTGCCTGTCACCTGCTTCATCCTCTCCCTGGTCTTCCTGGTTTAGTCTTGTTACGTATTAGGACAAGAAGCGATCGTCAACAGGGTCTCTCCCAAGGCTTCCTACCCCAAACTGCACTCTTGCATCCTCTTGCATCGTGCTGTACCAGATTTTCACCCTTCCACTTATACCTACATCTGCAACCGCATCCGCATAGTTGCAGCCATACCAGCAACACCCAGCAGGAACAGGCAATAGAGCAGGCTGACGCAAGACATTCTCCTACCATAATAGTGAGAAGTAAGAAAGAAAAAAGTAAAAATCCGCCTGGTCGAACTTGGTCAATTTCCACTTACTCGTAGGTGCACCAACGGAGGGTAAGTAGCAGTCTACTTAAATCTATATTAAAATACCCCGATAATTTATTATACGCGAGGATACCAGATTTGGGTTACTCTTCTTTCTCTCTACTCTCTACTTGAGTCATAAGGTCTCCCCATCAAATTTGCCAAACACCAGGTTTTCCCCCCTTTGCAGCAGCAGCAGCAAGAGAAACAACAACATTTGCACTATTTCTACTACGAGACGGGGATTCCTATTTGGCATATACGTTCCGTCGCTGTTGGTTCCATCATTTTTTGGTCCCGTGCTAACGGTTGTCTTGGCATATTCTAGAATTAAATATCACTCATTGAGGGTTACCCGTTAATCACCCCATTCTAAATCGCGGTACCGATCCACCATGAGTCTTGCACCGGCAGTTTCTATAAAACCCAACAGGGAAAAGGATTTAACTCCAGACTTGAGAGAAAAGAACCGTAACACTAAAGGTGATTCAACTTCAACTATCACAGACAACAACGAGAAGGAGATGGAAAGTGATTCAACTAAAACCGATCCAAAGTCGAAGAAGCGAAGTTTGTTTGGATTTGGGAAAAAGAAGGGTGACTCTAAACCTGGTGCTAAACCTTCCCCTCAATCCGCTTCGGGACTACCGAGTTCGCCATCTGCGAAGGATGTGCCTCATACATCAACGAAACGTTCGGTGACCAGCTCGCCAATTCCAGCTGGTAGCCCCAATATGACACCGTCCTCGCCTAACCGAGGATTATATTCGTCCTCTCCGAGATTAAGTTCTCCTGCGGGCTCGCAAATCTTCGAGCGAGACGTTCAAGAAAGTACTACTGCTATACCTAATTCGCCGGCCATCCCGTCCCATATCCAGACCGAAAACTACATCCCACCTGTCCTCGACGCATCCTCCGAAGCTATTACCGATGATCGCCTCAACCCCGACTCCGTCGAGATCGTAACTCATAACGCGCACCAACCTGCTAGTGTGACGGTGACTGGTGCTTCCCAATTTGAAACCGCGTCTAGTTCATGGGCTGAGGATCTTGCTGCTTTCTCCGACAAGGAGGAGGCTGCCTCAAACTACGGATCACTCGACTCGGCTGATGTTAGGCGTCTGAGCTTCATTTCATTTGCGGATGTGGTCCAGGCAGAGCAGGTACCTCCGAATAGCAGCCGAGATTCTATGCATCTTGCTGGTCTGACTTCTATTGGATCAAGAGGAGTCAATCGTTCCCCCTCCCCGATAAGATCACCTGTCTCATCGCAGGGACCGGAGACCTCGCCACCGAACAGCATCTCAGGATCTATTAAGGGGCTAAGCATGTCACCTGTCCGGAAACCTCTTGGAAGTCCTACCTCTGCAGAGCACAGTCTTTCGGTAAATGGAGATCTCAACATAGAGACCATGTCGCAAGCCCTGAGACGTACTGGTAGCACCGACCTCAGCATTGCTCGGAGTCTCCCCGTCAGCCCGATTGAAGGCCCTTCTCGCTAAACGAGTAAGGGAACACATCTACACATACCTATCTCCTAGTTGGAAGATAACAAATTATGAGACTTCGATATATTTACAAAGTCGCGCCTCTTCTCGGCAGACTTCAATTTTTGGACGCGTTTACTTATACCTCGATTTTTTGGAACTGCAACTCATGGATACCGTTTGATACTTTTTGGGACGACAGAGAGAGGGAGGCAGAGTTTGGGCAAATGGAGTTGGCAGATATGTGGTTTAGGGCAAGGACGTTTATCTTATTTTTCTTACGAGCCGCATAGAAGAAGGTGATACCATCCTCGATAAGTCGTTTCTCGTTACTACGCCAGCAGAGCTCGCTATGTTTTTAGGGGGGACAGGGCGGTGATGTGAATAGTCATGGATTATTGATTCCGGGTAAATAAGGGAGCTGGCAGTAGGAGGGTTGTTCGCCTTTGATGTCCCGAGTTATATTCCCCCTATTGAGCATTTCGCAAAAGCAGCAAGAGATGGGACGAAGTTGTACATAGTAGAATACCTGCTCCGGATTGTTTTATGCAACCCTTGTCATCAACCAACTCTACCGCCGCTTTAACATTCTCGAGATGATTTTTGTCATGTCGTACTGGCTCTACGTGCATAGGACCTTACGGGCTGTGGCGTCCTTGCATGATTCTTATCGGTCAGAAGCTCGGAAACTCAGCCATCGAGTCACAGAGTATATATATAGAACTAGGTACCCAATCACATATGTGTATATTGCCGAGACTAGGGAGACTGGATAATTGGGCGGATATAACATATAGCTGCAAGACCCTGAAAATCTATCCTATATGTCGCTTTCAGCACATTTTAGTAATGCACATCTCATCAAGAGTAATTTTATAAAGTGAAGCTGAGGGTGTTCACGTCCCGTACTGCTGGGTCGGAGAGACTGCCCCTTTACGGTATATCTTTTTACCCGAGTATTCTATCCTTTGGGTAGGGCTGATTCGCGGGATACGTGTGCGAACCGCAGCGAGCTGAGCTGTCAAAATACGTCACGGGCAGGGCGCATTTGTACGAGATATTACCTAGTTTGGTTATCGAATAGGATCCCGTCCAAATCACCTGTCAGGTCTCATTGTACACATGTATATATATTAGTGTATATTACCTAGGCCTGGTTCTGGGACTGCCGTATGTAAGCTGCCGGCAAGGCTCTCGCTCCTTTGAGCGCTTTACGTGTATGTAGGTAGGTAGGTATGTATATATGTATGAATGTATGTACAATCGTGTGGGGATCATTTGCAGAAGCCGAGAAGCCCCGTCTCGTAATCAACATAATCTTGTTTCATGCCTTTTGTTCCCTGCTGGTAGAAGGATATGAAGAAGACAAATCGAACGTTTCAAAAATGGGTCGTCCCCGGATCTTCTGATCCTTCCAGTCCCAGTTTTCCTTTCTCTGTTGTTGTTGTTGTTCTTCTTCATCGCTATGTATGCATGTATCGCTGCTTTGAGCTGGATAGGTAGCAGCTTAGTGGTTGCCTGGATACTTGGCCAATTACATCTTTTCAGCTTGGCTAAGTCGGGCTAAGCGAAGAATAGAGAGACATGGGACAGCGGGGAAAGGACGCCAAAGATGCAAGACACGGGCCTCTGTTTGGCTGACTTGGCGGTGGAAGTGTAGGTACATTAGGTACCTAACATATTCTGTAGTGTACGCATGTCTGCAATTCGAACTGTTCGTAAGACCTGAGTGATGCTCGATTTTCGTCTCCTTCGAGAATATGCGGAATCGAAAGGCGCCACGGGAGGGATTAACAGCAACACATGTTACATTAGAAAATAATCCTTGGAACACGCTTGTGTATATTATCTGATTGTATACATACATGTAGGTATGTAATTAGAAATATGTGGCTTCGGCTGATCACTGCGGAACGGACCATTTCAACTTTGTTCTGGTAGGGTCTAGGTAATTATTGAAGTGAATTTCGTATTTTCCTGACCGATTCGTAAGTTTCCACCCAGACTTCACCGATATGTTCGTCACAATCGTTCGAGAATATTCAGAGGAATTTCCATTTTGGTCATAAACCAATTCCCGCGAATTCCTCCCCTAGGATTAATAAATGTCGGATGTCGACTTATATTATTGAGTATATTGTATGCATGAGATATGTAACCCACTTATACGTAAATGTTCCTGAAAATTTGCCTAAGTAACCTAGACAGGGCCAATTGGGAATTCGTCGTACGTACATCACAAGCCTTGATATGGAATTGTATATGCATGTGTGTGCATTTGGGTTTCATGGAACCAACGTAGGCGATCCGGGAATCTGGATAGGGCGACACAAGACAGGCAGGCTATGAACGCCTCAGGATGCAAAGAGAATTCGGTGGCATTCAGTCACACCCTAAACGCAAGGCTTCGGCTTCGTGATAGGCTTTGCCGAGATGAGCAACGAGAAACATACATTTCTTCTCAAATTCGACCTTAAAAAACTTGTAGTTAACTCATATCGACGGCATGTTGTGTAGCATCGTTTGTGACCAATACTATAATAAACCTTGTTCACTGACTAAGATGTTCTCTCCCAAGCGAGATGGATTCATGTCCATTCGGAACCCAACCGAGAATCGAGATTTAGGACAAGAAGATTCGATATTGGAATGCACTTCAACACTATTCGTTCAGAGCCGTCGACCCCCACACTCAGACGCCGTAGGAAGATGAGAAAATAAGAAGAATTGAAGCGTGTAAGCGAACAGGATGATGAGAACTAGTGGTTGACGGGGAAGCTTCGCCTACTATTTGCAGGCGTCTGCTTATCAAACTGATTTTCAGGACATTCTAGTCCGTAACTCCGCGTACCTATTATGGTTGCCCTGTTTAGTAACCTGGAACGGCCAGGCCATGCTTAGTATTCTACCAGGGCGCCCGGTAGCTTGTCGCGGATTCTACTGGCGTGAGCTATGTAGGTACGTAAGTCATATACCGAAAAATTGCTATTATCATCGCGTTCGCTACCGTCTTGCTTCTAATAATTTGTTTAGATTACTTGGTATTACGAGAAATTCGGATGATAAGTGCTTCTGTCCATCCTTACATATAAACTATCTTGAGACCCAGGAGACAGGTAGGTACCTATCATATATATACACTGCATACACTATGTAATTCAAGGACTGCCCAGGTGGCCCCCCTTTTTAATTGTCCCTATCAACACCGAAAATAATCGGTAGGACAACCAGGTTACAGATTAGGTACGGCTGGTACGTATGAAAGTTCGAACGGGGGTCGGTTAGGCATGTCCCGTTACCCTTGTACAGGTTCCCATATTACTTCGTTGGCGTAATGTTTGGCGTTATGGTCCCTGTCTTAATCGATAGTAACGAGTCACAATTGAGTAAAGATTAAATCTCTTGACATCAAAATAGCGTGATAGATGTTAAAGTTAACCAGGTCAACTAATATGTAAGACCAATTATAGCGGCCGTTACTGATTTTGACAGGGGAATTAACTAGGGCGACTAGACGTAACTAGGGTCCTGGTAAGCGCAATTAACCTTTAGCTGTCACTCTAGTGTACTACCTAGCTGTCTCTACCTACATACGTAGCTAGGTAGGTACCTATCCAAGCAGGCTAAGGTAATAGCGGTAATGGCAGTAACTTTATGCAGAAGCCTTTTCCTTCCCACTATCTTACGGGGCATCCCTAGCACCAAATCAGACGAAGGCGAAGGAAGGAGCATGGAAGCTGGAATTGACTTTTCCATCTCAGTATTTCAGGATTTGCTATGACCTCTTCTTTTTGCTCAAATAACAAATAGGATCCTCTTCCGCCCCATTTATTCTTTTCTCTATCTCCGTCCTGCTGAGGACCAGCAAGTGATCGATGCACAACGCATCTAACGAGCCTTTCGCCCGCAGTTTGCATCTGAGACAATCATTTCTACGTGGTTTAATTAAGAGCTATTCCTTAACGGCAACACCTCTTCCTTATTTGTCGTCGCACCCTTCTCTCCCCACCAAATTACCTGGCCGGTAGCTTGCCGTCTCGACCCTCTCTCGACCCTGAACCTGGACCGGGGACCCAATCGTCGAGCCCCAATGGTTCAGGACAAGCAGTGGTCCTGCAGATAATACTCCGACCTTCGCTGTGCGAATCCAGAAGCTCCAGAACCCATAGAATCCATAGAACCCCAAAGCCGGCCTGCTCTTCCTGCATAGCCCTGGCCACCTAACGAGCGAGTAGAACAGCACACAGCACACTCTGCTGTGCCCTCCTGACCGTTCTCTAATGCGAGCCGAGCCCGGCAGACGGTCAGCTTTGAACCACTCGACTTCTCGCCCACACCTCAACTAGCAAATTCTGAAAGCTTACCGGTTGCTACAATCCCTGACGGTCAATGCTCCACGTGCCGTACAGAGGTACCACTGGACGGAAAGTCTGAAAATAGGCACACGATATTATGATAATATCTGCAGGAAAACATTCACCTAGCGAATCTGTTGCAAAATCCACGTCACGGATACTCGACTCGAATTTGTCTAATTTGCCTTACCATGCGCCGATCCACCTACCGACCTACATAGCTTTTCGAAAACCACATTACCCATCTAGAATGTCCATCCCCCGATGGCTGCTTGTGAACGAAATACTATCCGTTACCGATTTATGACAGACGACATTTCTATGCAAATCAGGCTCGCGTCATTCCGCTGTTGAACGTGGTGGATGGCTGCGACAATCATACACGTAACTGCAAGGCGCGACATTAATCCTTTCCATCTACGCGGCACCTGTTCGGCGCTCAATGCTGCAATTTCTCACTCTTTATGCCTTCCAAAAAACATAATTGCGGTATCTCTCCACCGCCAGAGACAGGAGGAGACACCCAAAGCGGCCACCACATCGATAACCTCGCAGACTGGGCGCTAGCTACAGTGGGAGATACATTACCACCAAGTGCGGAATGGACTAGCAGTAGTAATGTACGTACAAGTTTAGAATCCAATGCCAACATGCACGACAATAGTATCCGGACGGCTACGCCTGAGCTATGCGAGAATGACGACGGTGCGGACACGAGCAGCATTGCACAGGCGACCCAGGAATCTGGTAGCGCTTCACCTAGATCTATACCTGGCGGAGAAAGGAGAAGACAGGGTGTTGTGTTTAACGAAGCATATGATGAGTCTTTGGATAGTACTTCCTCTAGTCTGCCGTCGCAAAATCAGAAGGCAGCCCTCAGACCGCGCACGCATACCATGGATGGTGCGGTAGCACTGCGACAACAAACCGCATCGCCTTCCACAACCGATAGCAGGCATCGACCAGGATCTTTCTCGTCATCAGGCTCTCAAGCAGTCGTGGATATCGAAGTTCGTCCCCCACCGACCGTACTCGAGTCTGTTGGCTACCCTTCAGTCGCACCGACTAGGCCCCCAGATTTAAAAATTACTCTATCATCAAGCAAGGAGAAAAAATCTTCTAACCGGCGCCTAATAAAACGTGGCTCTTCTCGTCCTACTTCACCTCTAGTATCACCGCCACCCTCCGTTGATTCACTGTCACTCCCGATACCTACGAACGATGCGAACAAAATTCTCTTACTGATGAAAACTTTGGCCGGTCGCATGAGAGGTGAAATCGAGTATCAGGCCGAGACAAACGGCCCCTGGTACAGTGGAACGGCTTGGGTTGATGAAGATAGAGGCAGCTTATATTTTGATTCTGGCCAGAATGGACAGTTTCCTATTCCTTTAGTTACTGACCTTCGAGGGTGCAGGGTTGTGCCCGTTGACGGTCTAGATGACAAAGGAAAGAGCCTGGAAATTTTAAACAATAAGATGGGTGTCGAGCTTTTCTTAAGGCCTCTTCCACCCGCAGAATTCGACTTGTGGCTCGCTAGTCTACTCTGCTGGCAACAGCTTCGCCCCACTACAGTGAGATTCGCCAACGGCAGAAGCGCTAGTTCACCCGGGTCCGCTCGACCGGATATGAGGAGGCGAGGATCTCTAGCCGTAGCTGGCTCGTCGAAAGATGCGGCTATCATCAAGGTCGGTAAGGTGATGCTGTGGGACAAAGGCACCGCAACGTCACCGCGCGCGATTGTGAAACGACCATCTACCCGAGATCTCCGTTCAGGTTCGACGTCGTGGAGGAGAGTGTCTTGTATTCTGCAAGATAATGGCGAATTTAAACTGATGACAGAGAATGATGTGGCAGTACTTTCTATCATCGAGCTGCCACAGCTTTCCCGTTGTGCTATACAACAATTGGATAGGTCTGTCTTGGACGAAGAATATTGTATAGCAATCTTCCCGATCTACTCATCTACTTCTAAGCAGCTTTCAATATTCCGGCCTGTATATCTCGCTCTAGATTCTCGGGTTCTCTTCGAGGTCTGGTTTGTACTCCTACGAGCCTTTGCCGTACCTGATCTATACGGTCTTGAAGCGTCCACAGAACAAGTGACTGAAATACGAGACTTCGAGAAAGAATTTGAAGGACAGCTATTTCGCTTAGAGAAAACCGTTCAAATCAGAGTTACCGAAGCAAAAATAAGAAAAGCTACTCCGGGTCTAGAGCATCACGACCGTCATTCTAAAGACCGAGATCCTTTAACTGGGAATTACCTTGCCGAGGTGATATTAGATGGCGAAATTCGATCCCGCACGACAACACAGACCGATACAAAGAACCCATTCTGGCGGGAGTTTACCCAGTTTACCGAATTACCTACGACACTACCGTATCTATCTATTATTCTAAAACGACTTGATGGGAATTTGGAAAGTTTGAGCCATCAACTACAAGCATCTTTAGGTCTTCCTAAGACAGGCAATTTGACAGAAGTTATATGTGGAGCGGTGGATATACCCTTGGAAAAGTTGGAACGTGCAAAGGATCATGAGCAATGGTTTCAAATTTATGATGAGAAGCAGGAGTCTATTGGGAGCATGTTTGTCAAGGTTAATCATGATGAACTGGTCGTCCTTGGAACGAAAGATTATGAGCCGTTATCTGAACTTCTCCATAAGTTCAGCGTTGGGCTGACAAGCCAAATCGCCGTAGCTATACCGTCCTCCATGCGTCGGCTCGCAGAACTACTCTTGAATATTTACCAGGTAACAGGGAGTACTGGTGAATGGCTCATGGCTCTCGTCGAAGAAGAGATAGACGGAATTGGAAGCCAGAACAATATGAAGAGACTACGCTTCAGCCGACGACTCAAGTCAACCGATTCTTCAAACTCTGCGGGCGACAGGGACCTGCTTGTCCGCGATATGAAAACCTTAGCTGGGGAGGCCAATCTCCTCTTTCGGGGCAACTCTCTGCTCACTCAAGCTTTGGAGTTCCATATGCGCCGGCTAGGAAAGGAATTTTTAGAAGAGATCTTGGCGGACAAGATTTTTGAGATTAATGAGCTAAATCCGGATTGCGAAGTGGATCCGAGCAGAATCCATCATAACGACGAGATGCAACAGCACTGGGGTTTGTTGGTACAACTGACGACTGAGGTATGGGAGTGTATCGCTGATTCCGCAATAAAACTGCCGTTTGAGCTCCGACAAATCCTCAAGTATGTCCGAGCTGTCGCGGAAGATCGGTACGGCGACTTTCTTCGCACTGTTACCTACACAAGTGTATCGGGATTCTTATTTCTTCGGTTTATCTGTCCGGCAATCTTAAATCCTAAGCTCTTCGGGCTCTTACGAGACAATCCACGAAGCCGAGCCCAACGGACACTAACACTTATAGCGAAAGGATTACAAGCTCTGGCGAACTTGTCCACGTTCGGCAAGAAAGAAGGCTGGATGGAACCTATGAACAAATTCTTAGGCATTCATAGGCAACCTTTCAAAGATTACATTGACCAAACGTGTTCGATACCGACTGAGCGTAGTCTCTTCACCGTTCCTGCCTCCTATTCCACTCCTGTCACAATTCTCGGTCGCCTGTCTCCGACATCTCGAGAGGGCTTCCCTTCTCTACCATACCTCATCGATCACCCCAGAAATTTTGCAGCTTTAGTTAAACTCTGGCTCGAGTCTAGCCACAAATCTACATTTACAGATCCTGCAGATTTCGATGCTGAACTAGCAGAATTCCACATAATATGTTTGGACCTTCAAAGACGTTCTGATGAGTGCCTCGCTAGAGTCGAAGCACTTCGTGCGTCTGAGAATGAATCGGTAGCTACGGACGAACTAACCGAGACTTTGGAAAAGACAAGTCTTTTAGATGCAGTCAACGTAGCATACGGAAACTCGACACCATGGTTCGAGAATGACTCGTATCGCCCCCCAGGTTCGTCTGGAAGCGAGCCGGATGGTAGTGACCGTTCAGGTTTCCGGAGCTTTGGAAGAGAAAACAGAGCCCTTCGTCACGTGTCTGATAATATAGAGATGTCGACTTCAAACACCATACGGGCGAAGCATGGGAAGAATCCTCGCGGCTTTCTACACAGTCTGATAAGCGGTAAGAAGGATAAGGAAAGAAGGAAGGAGAAGGAGAGAGAAAGAGAAAAGGAAAGGGAAAGAGAAAGGGAGCTGGCCGGTTCATCGACAGCACAGGAGAAGAGTAAAGATAAGGAGGAGAGAAGTAGTAAGGGCATCCTTAGCACCTTCTCAGAATCTTGGCAGAGCGACGTGAGCTCAAGGCACTAGTTATGCTTTTAACTCCACAAAACGATACCCATATGTCAAATCGTAGGACCGAATGCAGGAGGGGCTGGAACGTTCTCGAAACCGATTAATGAAGCGGCCATCCCCTCCAGGAGCAAAGGGACTTGCCGGCATCTTGGGATTAGGAGAAAGCAAGCCAGCCGGGAAGTATTACCGCGCTGCTTCGTGGGTGGTTTTTATACTAGAAAAAAAATAGATTGCGGGAGCTCCAAAGGGGTGGCTCCGTCACGAAGAAAATTATCTGGCGTGGATTTGTTCGGGCTTGGACGTTTTATATCCCCTCGCTCCTCAGGAAAAGAGTTATGTTTCTGCATTTTCAAGCGGGCTTGGTAGGCTTGGTAGAAGAAAAAAAGACTTTCAGGAGAGGCCTATTCTTGATCGGGGGTTGGTATTAAGACCCCTCTTCACTTTGTTGTTTTTATATTACATTACATACCTATACCTAGGTGTTGCTTTTACATTACGTGAGAAGAGAAGAGAAGAGAAGAGAAGCAGTGCATTCGGATGGATCCGTATATCGCATCATACCATATTATACCATATCATACAATATTTTATCATATCATATCATATTATATCATACCGCGCCCGTACGTACTACATCAAGATATATTAGGGTGGGGGAGATGATTGTTGCAAAGCAGACAGACGACACGGATGAGAGGGAGACGGGGTCTAGAAAAAGAGGGAAGGGGGTGGTTTATACTTTTAGAAAATCTATAGTGTCTAGCTCTCCGGTTATGATATGGATATACACATACATACAATATATCAAAGATTACTTCAAACTTAAGTATCTACCTATGCAGACACTCGATACGTTAGGTTGTCGCACATGTAGTTCGAATTGTGATATTTAAAATGTGATATCATGGGTTTTATCATTCATTCAGACTTCTAGTTCATGAATACCCTACACTCCCTAGAATCTAATCCTACTTTATGTATGTGTTAGGTATGCATTTGCTCCCGCCAAATACCTACATAAGATAGGCGGTGACTAACAGCCGCGTTCCTTTGTCTATGAACATACAGACTCCAAAGAGTGGGAAGAGATCAATGTCCAACCTGACACCTGACTAAACCCGCCTTCTCCTTTATACCTTTGGGTAATTAAATAGTTTTGGCTTTTTTCCCTTTGCTCACTCCTAACTCCTTGTCCCTTGTTAGGCTAGGAACCATTATCAAGGACTTAATTGTTCAAGTGCATCAACCAGGTCTTCTCTCGTACGACGTTATCATCCTCTCCTTTCTTCCTATTCACTATTTTTCGACGCCTAGCCAACCCTGAACTTCGCTAATAATTCTCTTCATTGCCTCGCATCATCTTAAAGAGCAGTTAGCGAGATCACGAGAAGAACTTCTTGTACACAGCCTTCTCCTTGGCCAGGCGAGCTGCGGCCTGTTTCTTAACCGCTTCGAGTTCCTTAGTGATGGCAGCATCGTTAGGAACTAGTTTCTTGGCCTGTTCTAGAGCTGCAAGGGCTGCATCCTCATCCCTTAATTTGATGAGCGCGAGACCTTGGCGGTATAGCGCCTTGGCACGCTCAGCGTCAGAAACGCCGGAGACGGCGAGGGCGGCCGTAGCGGTGCGCTGGGCGTCATCCCAGGCCTCGAGCTTCAGGTTAAGCAACGCTGAGTTGCAATTGAGCGTGAAGCGCAGAGCGTCGAGCTTCTGGCGCAAATCCTTCTCATCGTCTTTAATCTCCGGCTCCTCATTTAGGTACCGCAGACCCTTCTGGTACTTCTCGAGGCCGCCGAGCACATCGCCGGCCTTGAAAGCCTTGTTGCCGAAGTCTTTACAATCGCTAGCTACCTGGAGCACACGCGACGCAGAGAGCGGCTGGTCAGCCTCGTCTTCAGGGAAGTCCTCGTACTGATCGCCGTAGGCATCCGGGGCCTTAACGTCGGATACCTGTGCGGCGGCGCCGGAGAGCTCGCCACAGTCTGTGATGATGGCATCCTTCGTAGGTTTGTCGTTGTTGGTACGCAGGTTCTCGATCTGCCTTACTATAGATTTTCCTGACTTAACTTCACCGAAGACAACGTGCTTCCCGTCAAGGTGCGGCGTGGGGACGGTTGTAACAAAGAATTGAGAGCCGTTGGTGCCTATAAGGAGGACCAATTGTAAGTCTAGAATGTCCTGAAGTAACGTGTATAAATAAGTGATTATAATAACTTACCAGGCCCAGCATTGGCCATGCTAAGCAGGAAGGGACGCTTGTGCTTGAGCTGAAAGTTCTCGTCCTCAAACTTTTCGCCGTAGATGCTCTCGCCGCCGGTTCCGTCGCCAGCAGTAAAGTCACCACCCTGGATCATGAATTGCTTGATGACGCGGTGGAACATGCTACCCTTGTAGTGAAGGGGTTTGCCCGACTTTCCGAGACCCTTCTCACCCGTACATAGCGCGCGGAAGTTCTCGGCGGTCTTAGGCACAACATCGTCGTATAGTTCGAAAGTAATACGACCGGCGGGCTTGGTGCCAATGGTGATGTCGAAGAAGACGTAGCTACGCTTCTTAGGTTGCTCTGAGGTGGCCATATTTATGGTCGTGAGTTGTGTAATCGGATTAGGCTGCTATATACCTAAGATAGGTGGTAGGATTGGATCTGTGTCGTTGACTGGTAATGTTGTAGTGGGGAAAGTGAATGCGATACCAAATGTCGAGACGGTACGAGAATTTATGAAGAGATGAAGAACGTGATTGCCTGGAAGCTTGCTGGGTAGGAAAATAAGATTCGGGAAAGAGCGCAGGTGTAAGATTACAGGTGTGAAACTGTTTGCAGCTACGGGAGCAATTGGAATGCAGCGCACTTGCACTTATTCCAGCCCGAAGCAACTGGAAGATGAAGCTTTTCGTGCAGTAGAAGCTTCTAGGTGAACCCCAATCGCGGGGCTAGGTGGGGTTCCATCATTCCATAAAGGGACCACTACCTAGGTACCTAAGGTAAGTACTTAAGACTTAAACACATTCGTGTAACGCGTGCTTCCCAGTATAAGCTTTCTAGCCAATAATGTCATAGCTACTGACTTAATAGGGCTAGGGGATAAAGTTTATCTGAATGGACCTTACAATGTATAACAGGTATACTTCGCCAGCTTAATCCAACTAAATTCAACCATATTCTATTCTTTGCTTGCAAGTACTTAAGATACTAAGGAGTTGATAAACATAGTAACAAACACATAATCGTGAACTAAAGCATAATTCCAAAGAGGTTTAGAAATATTTATTTAGTGGCTATTGCTTTACGTTCTTACTCTTACAGCTTCTCTACCTAAGAGTCTTTAGCAAATTCAATCTAGAAATAGGTTATCGGGGTAGCTAATAGAAGATGCAGCAGCATCGGCCTCAATGCTGTCCATGACACAATCGGCACATTTTTGGTGGCAACACTGGGCACAAGACCTTGCACTAACGCCGTTTTTATACCTGTCTTGGCAGCAAGTCCAACCTGGAGGAAGGTCGCTAGGGATACCGAAGGGCTGAGGAATGTCACCAAAGAGAGGAGCAACAATACCTGTAGGTTCTCCTTGGCGAGGCTGCTGGCTAGGTTGAGTAGTAGAAGGCATTTTCGAAATTGACATAGCGTTTGGAGTGTAGAATTTTTGCAAATACGAAGTGTTTTTATTAGAGAGTAGGCGTTAATGACTTGGAGAGAATGTAAGAATTTCTCATAGAATCTAAGTATTTCAGATAGTTTATATAACATCCCCTTGTCATTCAAACGAGTATGTAATGTAAGCATGAGTAGCTATTAGAATGGCGTAAGCAAAGAGTGTGTTATGGCAGCGTACGATAACAATTCCAATGACAATAATAACAACAAACATCAACATATTGCTAATAATTGCTACTAAATAATTATGAGTAAAATATTAAGCATTTTGAACAATGAGGTTGATTTCAATGTGACGTTTCTTTATTGATTATAGCACTATGGGAATAAACGTGTTGTGATATTTACGGCTAAGGCAAAGTGAGCTCAATAACAACCACCGGTCACAATGTATCAATCATATGGCCCGAAGAAAGAAATTTAACCCTACCTAGGTACCTAGGTTAATGGAAGCGTTTACCGATCTTAAAAGATGAAGGGGTATTAAGAATATTTAGATATTTACCCTATTTGGATTTCAAGGGGGGATACCAATGAATCGGTATACTACATTTTCCCTTCAACTTTCATTATCGTAACTATGTACTTACCTATGTTAAGTAAGGTAGCTCGCTTCGATCGTTCGTCAATATGTATTTGAGTATTTTGCAAATTCTTCTTCTTTTGAAGTACGAAAGACTATAATAACTACTAGGTAGGTAGATATGGCGTAGCCAGAAAATATTCTAGGAACAAGTAATATTGCCTAGTGTCCGATTCACAGATCTAAGTCCTATGTGACGCCTACAATACGTCAAGTTCCCTTCTGTTCATAACGCTGCGGTTTCTTTCAATGGTTGTTTACACCTTAATTACTATATCAAAACCGCTAGTCAACGTATAGATTCCCACACGAAAACAATATTGTTTACCTTTATCGTATTCTTATAAGTCTTCTCTTGAAGTTAAATGTTAAGTTGCATCCTATAGTTAGATGGTTATTTATCTCAACATAGGTAAGTTTATTCTTCGTCCTCTGATCTCCTTAGAAACATGTGCCCAAAAAAAGACCGGTGATGAGATTTATACAACTCTAGGTAGTAATAAAGAGATTTAAGTCGGTCTTGATCGCCGAACTGCCAATATGTTGGTGACTGAAATGGAAGAGGCATTGCATATAGCGCCACCTGTATGTGGGAGTGACAACCGTGTGTGATCAACAGTAATGTCCTCGGCCCGGTGCTAACGTATACAACGAAAGTCCTAACATGACTCGGTGGCGTGGAGAACGCCGTTAGGAACTCCGGGACCACAAATAAAACTGTCGCTTTGTTTTTTTAATCGGACGTTTTGGAGATGGACATCATATATATATATATTTATAGGTAAGTATAATGATTATATACATGCATCTTTACTTGTCGATTTTCGACGTAATAAAGCCCCTCAATATATATTAGAGAACCGGATCGGCGTGGACTTCATGTCCTTGCAGCACCTTGGTGGACAAGTGGACGCGAGATTATTAGAGGGGGCTAGCGGAAATAGCTGAGATATTATTAGGCATACCTATTAAAGTTACTTAGATTTGTAGAATGTTAAGTCATATTTGTTTACGAGGGTCGGTCCTTGTCTCGGTGTCAGATAGACATCAAACATCACACTAGCTAACTACCTAACTAGCCTGCTAATGCCAACATGAAATTATTAGAGGTAGGTAGTTTGAGATTGTGATAAACACATCGAGGGAGTTTAGAAGACTTTTTCCTTACGTTAGATACAATTACCTCCTTGAGCTATATTTGTCCGCTCTCTAGTGCGTGATGGGTTACATCCGTTGTTTCTAACTCAGCAAGACCTTCCTATGGGCATATAGACTAATAGGGTTACTTTCCAGTAAGATGGATGGGACAGGCTTAACACGAATTGTAGTTTAATCAGATGCATTGAGGTATTTTTTCTCCGGATTTATCCAATTCTATCCTGTACTGAACCCATGAAGAAAATATTTGCTTGCTGCGGTAGAAAAGATAGCCAGCCAAACTCCTAGTAGACCCGTCCCCATTAACAGCCCATATCTCCGGAAATGCGGTATTGTTAGTATCTAGGTAGGTAATTAGGCCTTCTTGGGGCCCTTTACCCTCCACATGAATATCATTCCAACTTTCCAGGTATCAACCTCCTTGTACGCCGATCGAAGCACGCTCTCGATGTCCTCCGCCTTGTCATCCCAGTTATTGAAGACGCCGACCCAGTTGTAAAGGCTGAGGTAATTCCGAGAAAACCAGCCGGTAGCGTGTTTCTCGCCCAGAACAGTACATCCTATGAATACACCGTCCTCCGCAAGAACGTCCTTGTAGGTGGCAAGTGCTTGGAACTTGCTCGCACCCCCGGGTACGCAATGGAATAAGTTGAACATAGATATCGTATCAAACTTCTTGCCCTTCAACGCAGCTGGTATGGGTGCTTTTATGTCTGCCTCAACAGTGTGAACCGGAAGTTGAGGTGCCTCTGCCTGTATAGCTGCCTTGGCCGCCTCCAGACAGTTGGGGTTGAGATCTAACAAGGTAACTTGGCGTTGCGCATTGGTTTGGCGAGTACGTTGTAGGACGGTTGCGGGGAAGTAACCCGTGGCCACACCACAATCTAGATGGTTCTGAGAGAAGTGTTCGGCAAAGAGGTTGAGTAAGACGTCGCATGGGCAGCCCCACACGTAAGGGACATTGAATTCCAGAACTAAGCGCTGGTACAGGTAGTTTAGGATAGATTGTGTGTAGATACCCGAGCCCAAGCCCGTCGAGCTGGCTTCTGTGACCATTGTAGTACTCATTTTGTTTTTCTCCGTGTAAGTGTTGAACGATGGGTTATTCGAAAAACAAAGTCCGTAGATTCTTTAGAAGAAAACACAAGTGTCCTACCGCCTTATATTATGTCGGAGTATCTCTGAGCATCTTACTGCGGATCTAACATGGATATGTATGGGATTATAACCGTACTAACCGTTAGGACCGTATCGGATAAGGGTCCCATGAAAAAGGGCACGCAACTGTAGTAGGCAAACCAATCGGTGGCTTCAGCCGGTCTAGATGCTTACCTCATTCTACTCCTATTTATTCCTACTCGCATGAGGATGCGAATATAGCCTCAGCTCCCGAGACATGGCGTCTGATTAGTAGCATTTCTTTATTAAATTAGGACCCCATCTGATAGTCAGCAACGGAAGCCGTCTAGGGATGCGACCGTCGGGATTGGAGGATGCATTAGCAGTTAGGCTCCGCCACCACATCGACCAATCATGACTTTTGCTGTATGCGACTCCCTTGCTATAACCCCACCTCTCGTGTAGTCAGCACTACAAACTCGGCCGCGAAGTTTCGGCCGTGAGATTCTCTAAGCCGGCATTGAGAGATTGAGGAATCAGTTCTTACTGAAGAATTAATGTGGGATAGACCCATCTGAAATAATCTTCGCGGCCTACGATAGACCTGAGATTTTTTCCATTGTCGATAATTTTTTCGTATCAATCTACAAAATAATAAGACAATTAATAGATAATATACTTGATAGAGTGATAACGCAAGTATAGCCGAACTCCATTTAAGTATAGGTCTTTAGGTACCTTTTTAGAGTTAAGTAACAAGCCAATCAAATCTAAGTGTCTTACCCTATCAGGAAAATTTCGTGTAACACTCGACTTAGTCTTTAGTTCTAACTTCTGATTGGCTCTTGTGTCATTTTCTATTAACAACAAGTGCCTCTACATAGTATTACCTACATAGTAAACTCTATCAAGCGAAGACACTGGGATTAAAATGGGGGCTCACTAGCCATAGCTATTGGTGACCTCAAACACGTTATATTCTATAGAAACCTCTAAATACGGTTATGGATTTGCATACGCACTAATTACATAGGTACAGGTCATGATAATGCAAGCTCGGGAAAAGAACGCCACATCTGCAATGGAGTCGCTGACCTTTAAGTGCAGATCTAAGTCCAGTGTATTTCTGTCTAAGTCTTACAATCAAGAGCCCACGAAGACTTAGTACCTACACGTTATCCAGGAAGTATTACTTGTAGGTAATTATCATCAATGAGATACAAAGATGGTTGTACTATAACTAAATTACATATGGGACGAGTGTAATTAAAACACGGGGGATAAATAGATGATATCGGAAAGACCCATTGGCTGCTGTGGCCATGCCTTAGGTATGTACCAAAAAACATCATCTATCTTGGGCATATATCTTTCTGTTTTGCGTTGATGAAGCTTATTCGTTCCCAATAAGACAGGATAGCGATATAAAGCCAGGTAGTCTTTTGGTTTGATTTGATGGCTGTTTCACATTCCTATCGTACTATCAGACCCCGGGTCTGAATATTACGAATTCAATATCGTGCTTACAACTGTCTTTCCCCTTCAACTTGGAAGATGAATCCCTAATGGGTTAATAAATCACCTTGTCAGCTTAGTCGAAATATGCCTTCTCTTAGTCACAACCAGAAGAGCAGCGTATTATCTGCTGCTCCGTACGAAGATGCCGTCATGCCAGTAGCTATCATTGGAGTCTCGGGGCGCTTTCCTGGTGACGCAGAAAACCCGCAGAGGCTCTGGGATATGATATCCGAGGGTAGAAGTGCTGCTTCTAGAATTCCACCTGACCGCTTCAACATTGATGCATTCTATCACCCAAACACGGAACGCTATGGAACGATGAACGTCAAAGAGGCCCATTTCATGAAGAGAGACATATCAGCATTTGATGCCCCCTTTTTCAATATCCCTGCTGCAGAGGCTAAGGCGATGGATCCTCAACAGCGTATGGCTCTCGAATGCACATATGAAGCCCTAGAGAATGGTATGTCAACACATCTAACATAATTAAAAAATAATAATAAACCTAATATTATATGTTTCAGCCGGAATTCGCATGGAAGATGTAGCAGGGTCTGACACGTCGGTCTATGTTGGCACATTCACAAAAGACTATAACGATATGTTGTCGCATGATCGCGATAACCTCCCTATGTACCAGGCTACTGGAACAGGCCTTGCTATGATGTCAAACAGAGTCTCCTGGTTTTTCGATATGAAGGGCCCTTGTATTAGTATCGATACTGCCTGCTCATCGTCAATGGCAGCCCTTCACCTTGGCTGCCAAAGTCTTCGTACAGGCGAATCAAAACTAGTACGTAATAACGAAGACTAATAAAAAATTATAGCTAATGTATTTTTCTAGTCTATTGTCGGTGGAACTAATTTAATGATAATACCAGATATCATGAGCGGAATGACTCGACTACGTTTCTTGAGTCCAAAAGGGAAATCACACTCCTTTGATCATAAAGCTGACGGTTATTCTAGAGGCGAAGGTATCTCTCATTTATCGTAATAATATATCGGCATGCTAATAGAAGAAATAGGAGCCGGATTCTGTATATTAAAGCCTCTTCACCTGGCCATTAGGGACAATGATGTAATTCGAGGCGTTATCCGTAACTCGGGGATTAATCAAGACGGAAATACCCCTGGAATTATGCTGCCGTCAGCAGAGGCGCAAGAAATATTAATTCGAAAGGTTTATGCCGATGCCGGCTTAAGTTTAGCGGATACAACTTATGTCGAAGCCCATGGTACTGGAACAGCAGCCGGCGACCCAGTTGAGGCATCCGCGCTTTCTGCTACTTTTGGAAATGGCAGGGCCACTGGTGACCCCCTTTGGATAGGGTCTATAAAATCAAACGTTGGACACTTGGAAGGCGGTTCTGGTCTTGTGCAGGTAATAAAGGGTATAATGATGTTAGAAAAGGGGGAGATTGCACCGACTATCTGGTATGAAAAACCTAATCCACGAATCCCGATGGAAGACTGGAATCTCGCGATTCCAACAGAGCTTATGCCTTGGCCGAAAGACGGACTGCGCCGCATTAGTATTAATTCGTTCGGTTACGGTGGAACTAATGCCCATTGTATCATTGACGATGCATACCATTACTTGAAAGCTCGGGGTTTATCTGGAAATCACAATGTCCAGGTTCTCAAAGGATCATCACCAGCTTCGAGCCCCGATTCTGGCATTGATACAACCCTGGATTTCGACGTCGTGAGCCAGCTTAGCGACGGGACTAAACGGTGGAGATCTCTGGAAGGGCTTTTAGGAGGCCGGTTTGAGTCAAGCCTGGCCCCAGTTCCGAAACTTCTTGTATGGAGTTCACATGACCAAGCCGGTATTTCGCGGATTTCGAAAGATTATGGTGCGTACCTTGATACTAGACTTAAGGAGGCCTCCACTGAAGCAATCGAGGAGAATCATGACAAAAAGCTCCTTTGTAGACTCGCCCGTACCCTTGCTGGACGACGCAGCATCCTTCCCTGGAAGTCATTTATTATTGCAACATCGTGTAAAGAAGCTTCTACAGAGTTAAGAAACACTATTAGAAGTGTCCGATCTAATAATACCGAGACCGCACCAGCGTTGGCATTTGTCTTCACTGGTCAAGGTGCACAGTGGTATGCTATGGGGCGTGAGCTTCTCGCGCTTCCTGTGTTCAGAGAAAGTCTTGAAGGAGCAGGGAGATACTTCGTACAATTAGGAGCGCCTTGGTCACTCATGAGTAAGTTAACAGAAATATACGCATTACTTTCTTGATCCTGTAGGGATTCGAGCTAACATATACGCACAGCTGAGATCTGGAAAGACGAGAGCACGTCGAGGTTAGACTCAGCAGACCTTAGCCAGCCTATCTGTACCGCGCTTCAAGTGGCGCTGGTCGACTTGCTGAGAATGTGGAAGACCTTCCCTGCAGCCGTCGTTGGGCATTCGAGCGGTGAGATCGCAGCGGCCTATGCTAAAGGGGCACTCACACGCGACGATGCTTGGGCAATCGCCTACCACCGCGGCCATCTCTCGAACTGTATTCGGGGCTTCGCCCCACAACTACGGGGATCTATGCTAGCTGTTGGGCTCTCGGACAAAGATGCACGAGAATATACCACCCGTGTCACTGAAGGCGAGGCTACTATTGGCTGTATCAATAGTCCCTCTAGTGTGACACTATCAGGAGACTCCGTAGCCATAACCCAGCTAGAGAAGCTACTAAAGGATGATGGCCATTTCGCAAGGAAGCTAAAGGTGGACGTCGCCTACCACTCGCCACACATGCAGGTCATTGCGGACAGGTACTATCGAGCTATTAGTGGAATCACACCTCTTCTGGAAGGCCGGAGCACAGTGAAGATGTTTTCATCTTTGACCGGAAACCTAGCCGAGAATTCTGAATTTGGACCTTCGTATTGGGTAGCTAATATGGTCAATCCAGTCAATTTCATGGGAGCAGTTGAAAGCATGCTTACTTATTCGGGAGACAAAACTAGGGGGCGGGCAAAAAAGGGGTTTGTCAAGAACTTCATCGAGCTCGGCCCCCATTCTGCGCTTCAAGGTCCGTTGAATCAAATTCTAGGCCACGATACGCTCAAATCGTATGCGGTGGGCTACACGTACCAATCGGCAATTATAAGAGGCTCAAACGCATGCGAAACTGCATTTACCGTCGCGGGCAAATTATACCAGTCCGGATACCCTGTTGATATTAACGCTGTTAATGAGCAGAACCCATCCGACGACTTTTTGGTTGATCTACCACCCTTCAGCTGGAATCATAGTGCTAAGTATTGGACGGAATCGTTGTTATCAAAAGCGCATAGGTTCAGGGATAGCCCCAGGAAGGATCTCCTTGGCCTGGAAACTCTCGAGCATTTGGTTAATGAACCACGGTTCCGTAATACTCTTAGGGTGACGGAAGTGCCTTGGATGGAACAACATAAAGTCCAAGGCTCTATACTCTACCCTGCTGCTGGTATGATGATTATGGCCATCGAGGCTATGTTTCATAACGCCACCAAAGATCGTGAAATTGATAACTACGAGCTTCGAGATACTATCATTAGCAAGGCTATTGTAATTCCCAATGACGAAGACGGTGTCGAGACTATGCTCTCAATCAAGCCTCGCCGCACTGGGTCACGAACTCTTACTTCAACCTGGCAGGAATTTCAAGTTTATTCACGCCAAGAAGCATGGGAACTAAACTGCTCAGGTTTTATCCGCATCAACTATAAAGAGGTTCCCAGCACATTCTTCTATGATGAGGGTGTAATGCTTGCAGCGAACCATGCGGAGCAATACCATCGCATCCAAGAAAACCACTCCCGGGTCCAAAATCCGCGGCAATTCTACGAGCATCTTGATTCTATCGGCCTTCAATACGGTCCTGTTTTCCGCAACTTAACCGAGATAAAGAAGGGCAACTTCTGGAGTGCCTGTAAGCTAAAGATTCCTGACACGAAGAGCCTCATGCCTCGTAGCTTCGAGTATCCTCATATTATCCACCCCGCTACACTAGATAGTATGATCCACATGGCCTTACCGTCATACACCAAGGTGAACGAGGATATTACTTCGGCCATGGTACCGACAAGTATCAGTCGATTAATGGTGTCAGCGGATGTCCCGAATCGACCCGGTGCAGTCCTGTCTGGTTACTCTCAACGGAATAAGTTGGATTCTGGAGATGACGAATGGTCTATTTTCGTGACTGATACTCAGTGGGATAAACCACTTGTCACTTTTGAAGGTATAAAATGCGCTGTCGTTCATGATGCCAACGAGGACGATGCTACCTCCGCCCAATCCCTACGAAAGCTCGCGACTGTCTTCGAATGGAAACCGGATGTATCTCTTCTAGACCGTCAACAAATCGAAAATATCAGTATTAATTCTGCTAAGCAAGTCGCTAACCCTCATCGCAAAATCCTAGAAGAACTTGAAATTGCTAGTTTAATCTATATCAAGCGTATCGTGAACGGGCTTTCTTTACCTGAAGTCGAGGGCCTCGGTTGGAATCTTAAACTCTTTTACGACTACATGCACAAACGCTATGAAATGGGAAAGAAGCATCAGCTCTGCTATCAAACAGAAGACTCCAACTGGCTGTATTTGGGAGAGAAGGCCGAGTCTGAGCTGTTGGATCGCGTGGCTAAGTCTTCTTCGGATGGTGCTATCTTGTGCGCACACGGCGAACATCTCCCACAGATCTTCCGCGGGCAAATACCGCCTTTACAAGTTCTGATGAACAACGACCTTCTTCATAACTGGTACAAATATTCCCTGGGTATGGAGCGACACAACTGCCAGATGGCAGCTTATATTCAGTTGTTAGCGCATAAGAATCCTAACATGAATATTCTCGAAGTAGGCGGAGGTACCGGCGGCGTGAGCTTGCCTATACTTGAATCACTTGGTGGTTCCCACAATACGTCACCGCACTTCACGAAGTATACCTTCACTGATATAAGTACTGGTTATTTCGAAAAGGCCACCGAGAAGTTGGCACCCTGGACTCCGTTTATGGAGTTTAGGAAACTTAACATAGAACAGGACCATGCTTCACAAGGATTCCAAGAGCACTCTTACGATCTAATCATCGCGTCGAACGTGCTACATGCAACGAGATCTCTTTCACAAACTTTGAAGCATGTCCATAAGTTATTGAAGCCGTAGGTATATATCGCAACAGCTACTTAGGAAACACTACTAATTTGCGATTATAGAAATGGGAAATTAATCCTCAGAGAAATCACAGAACCAGCTAGGAAAATGAGAACCCACATGATTGTGGGTTCACTTGAAGGCTGGTGGTATGGTGAGTTCGAGAGTAAGTCTTATTGAAACTTGCCAAAGATATTAACACTCTATGTAGGCGAGAGGGACGGACGTTACGAAGGACCATGTCTAACCGTAGATAAATGGAATGACCTCATGCTCGACGTAGGATTTTCTGGCGTGGAAATCAACTTCCCGGATTTCGAGGAGAGAATAGATCTGACTAACTCAGTCATGGTCACTACAGCTACTACACTCAAGCCCTCAGACACGTCGCAAGAAGTCATGATCGTCCTACCAACAACTCCCGAGCAGGAAGTATCTACCTTTGCGGAAAATATCGCATCGCAAATGAGGAGTGCCGGGCGCGACGTAATAATGATGACATTACAAAATACGACTGGAATCAATGTGAAGAACAAGTCGTGTCTTATTTTGGTTGATATTGAGAAACATGGTTTCCTTCCTGATGTCTCCACAGAGGACTGGGAAGCCCTCAAACACCTTCTCTTTTCTTCCCGAACCGCCACATATGTAACACGGGGCGGTACTGTCAACAGCGAGAACCCTCATTCTAACCTTATGACTGGTTTATCAAGGGCTATTCGCTCCGAGAACCCTACTATTGCTCTTTCTACATTGGACCTGGACCCTAATGTTGCGATGAATACCGAAGAGACGATCGCTACAGTTATTAAAGTATTCACGACGTTTACGAATTCCAAGAACCTGGAGCGCCCTGATTGGGAGGTCGCTATAAGGGATGGGGTTCCAATGATTCAGAGAATCGTCCTCGAGAAGGGTATAAATGATCTGATCAAAACATTACATGTCGCTGCTCAGCCCGAACCAGCCCCTTTCAAGCAAGAGGGTCGCCCGTTAACGCTTCAGATCGGGTCACCGGGAAGGCTTGATACGTTGCAATTTGTGGACGATCCTACTGCGTTAACACCGTTGTCTGACTACGGAGTTGAAATCGAAATCAAGAGCGCAGGTCTTAACTTCAAGGACGTCATGATTGCAATGGATCAGCTCTCGCAACATGAACTTGGTCTTGACGCCAGTGGTATTGTGAGCCGTGTCGGCTGCAAAGTCAAGGCGTTCCAGCCCAGGGACAAGGTCATGACCTGGAAGAAAGGAACATTCAGAAATTACATCAGAACAGACGAGTCCATGGTCCAATTAATCCCCCAAAACTTCGACTTCAATATGGCAGCTTCGGTTCCGCTCATATATAGCACTGCATACTACGCCCTGGTCAACGTTGGAAATATACAGAAGGGCGAGACGATCTTGATCCACAGCGCAGCCGGTGGTTTCGGGCAGGCTTCTATTGCGCTTGCCCAGCACTTTGGCGCCGAGGTCTTTGCTACGGTCTCGTCGCGCGAGAAGAAGCAGCTGTTGATAGATACGTACAATGTGCCTGAAGACCACATTTTCAACAGCCGTGACGCGAGTTTTGCACAGGGGGTTAAGCGACACACCGGTGGGCGCGGCGTGGATGTCTTATTGAACTCTCTCGCTGGCGACGCGTTAAGGGAATCATGGCACTGCGTTGCACGATTTGGCCGATTCATCGAGCTAGGCCAAAAAGATATTGTTGGAAACACTGGATTGGACATGGCGCCGTTTATCAAGAACATGTCCTTCCGCTCTGTTAACATGATCGACCTCATGGATCATGACATTCCCACCACAGCAAGGGTGTTCCGCGAGGTCATGGGTCTAATCCGTGCGGGTATCGTAAAGCCTGTTATGCCTATCACTACTATGCCCTTCTCGAGGGTGGAAGAAGCTTTTAGACTCATGCAGACTGGCAAACACGTCGGTAAGCTGGTGGTAGAAGCTGTGGATGAGGATATCATTCAAGCCATCCCACCAGGTACGGCCTCTGTGCGCTTCCACTCTGATGCAACATACGTGATAGTAGGCGGTACAGGTGGTCTAGGTGGCTCCATCGCCAACTGGATGGCCGAGTCTGGCGCAAAGAATATCCTCCTTCTCTCTCGTTCAGGGGCCAGCAAGGCATCTGTCCCAGGCTTATTAGCTCGACTCACTGGCCAAGGGGTCAAAACAGAGGCATGGGTGTGTGATGTAGCAGATGAAAGCCAACTACTGGGATGTCTAGATAGATGTAAGACAGAGAACTGGCCTGCTATTCGTGGTGTTATACAAGGTGCCATGGCGCTTAGGGACGGTGTAAGTCACTCCCATTCCGGCTGTATATCGTGAGTTTTGGCTAACTAATATGCCCTGAAACAGATCTATCAGACCATGTCGTCGGAGCAATTCCTTGCTGCAACCCGAAGTAAGGTCCAAGGAAGCTGGAACTTACACAGTTACCTACCCAACGACCTCGACTTCTTCGTAATGCTTTCGTCTATTGCCGGCATTGGCGGTTCCCGTGGCCAAGGCAACTACGCAGCCGGCAACACATACCAAGACGCCTTAGCCCATCACCGACGCAAACTCGGGCTTAACGCGTGCGCCATAGACGTCGGCATGGTGCTAGGTGTCGGCTTCCTAGCCGAGGAGACGACAGATGACCGCGTCTTCGAAAACGTGCAGAGCTGGATCGTCATTGGTATCTTAGAGAAGGAGTTCCTCAGCATCCTACAAGCCACCATCACAGGCGAGAGCTTCAACGGCGCACGTGTGCCTCCACAGGTCATCACCGGCCTTGGAACGGGAAGCATAATATTACACGGCGCAAAGGAGGAGCCGTACTATTACAAGGACGCCAAGTTTGCGCACCTCGGAGAGGTCGACATACACCAGCTCGCGAAGGCGACGCATGAGGACACGGTGCAACTGCGCGTGCAGCTCGCGCAGGCAAGCAGCCTCGAGCAGGCGACAAATGTCGTCGCAGACGCCCTAGTGAAGAAACTCGCTAAGTCTATGATGATAGCGGCTGGTAAGTAGCAGCACCTTTGCGAGAAATAAGAAAGCAAAGCTAATGAATGGATTAAACAGAGGACATTGAAGTCACGAGGCCGGTGAGCAGCTACGGCGTCGACAGCTTACTTGCCGTCGAGCTACGGGCTTGGATTTACTCGGAGCTGCAGTCGGATATCTCCGTGTTCGACCTGCTGAGCAAGACGGCGCTCACGTCGCTTGCGAAGAAGATAGCCTCGGGCTCGAAGGCGATACCAGATACGGTGAGGACTGAGGAGTAAAAGGGGTGTGGGGATGGGGGGGTAAGTCTGACTATTGGGTAATTTCTTTCTAATGCTGTTGGCTGGATGAGAAACAATAAAAGCTTGGAGGGATGAGTGAGCTGCTTGTCGTATTGATGCGTTTGGAAAATTTACCCCTTTTTGGTAGATACTAGTCTAGGGTATTTAGTTCCCGACACTTACAGGATATCTGGCCAGGTTCTCTCTTATTTCGCCGCTATACTTGTAGAGATTCTCTGCGAGCTCGACTGTTCATCTACTGGGTTACACCGTGCCGGAAACGATGGATATTTCACTCTCCGGGTTCTGCTATACTTAGTAGCTAAAGGCTGTTCTGGGATGATGAGATGGAAGAGATGATTCATGTAGCCAAGAAGTTATCGAATACTGAGAGCCCTTAATAAATGATATAGTAGCTCTCCGTCATTACTACCTAGGTATAGTGATTATATCGTGAAGGCTGGTAAACTACCTTATTAAATGTTCTCACTAACATTAATGTTTATTCCCGGTTGTGTCAGCGTCAGCACAACTCTCATAACTTGTTATCTACTCGAATCCTGTCAAACGAAATCTTACCATACCGATTACATTCATCGTCATTCTAAAATTTAATAACCGTTTTAAACACATGTCAAACAGTAATTAAATTAGTTTCACCTTTATATTAGGATGCTTCAAAGGGCACAGACATTCCCTCTCAATATCGACAAGCCGGCAACTGGGACCAGGAACAAGACATGGACAATAGCCGAAATATGTCCATCCTCTAACGCGGAACAGAAGCGAGTGTGCTATCCAAATATAGAACCATGGGCACCACGAGATGGACAACGGAATCTATCGAGCGAGTTAGAGGATACTATCAAAGAGCTAAGAGCAAGGGATGGCTTCTTAGGGTCTAGAGAAAGTCTACGAGAGAAGTGGTCTATCAAGTTCGAGGCCGCTAATAGACGGATGGAAGGGTCTGATATAGCTGCCGTGCCGACTATCATGGTAGTGGCCTGGGATGAGAACGACCGCGAATATAGTGCCGAGGATGAGCAGCTATGGGGCGAGGCGTGCAAGGACATCGTTAACTTTTTGAGAGATAACGGTGCTGCTTATTTCGGAGTTGAGATCATACACTGGGACAGGCTAGATTATCAGGTTGTGGCATGAGCTTACATATTTACATCTTTCCCAACGTATACAGAGATAGGAAAGGGGGGGATATTGGACTAACGTCGAGAGGATCGACGATACACTTATGAATTTAATGCTAATGCTTAAATCAATTTCACAATTCTCATGTATTAATAACAGACAATCTCCAATTGGCCATGATCTAAAATTTATATCCACGGCGCGGACCAAGAGCCTACATTACATATAAACCCGGCGGCCGATCTCGGCTCCGGAACTTGCCTAACTTAGATTCGAATCCGAATTCGAAAAAAAAACAGACGTCACCGCTCCTCTAAATAAATAAATTTACCTTCCCCCCCCTCCAATGTAGCCCAGCCCGCACGATGGCGGCCGACCACAAGCGAAAGCCGGCAGAGACCAACAAGAACTACAAGGGTTTCGTAGCCGGCGTCTTCTCCGGCATCGCCAAGCTATCGGGTAGGCGTCTCTTCTTCATGTGACACGGCATAACAATAGGAAAGAAAAAAAAAAAAAAAAGACAATGCTAACGTATGTATGTGATATAATCCACAGTCGGCCACCCCTTCGACACGATCAAAGTCCGCCTCCAAACCACCGACGCAACACGCTTCAGCGGCCCGCTCCAATGCGTAGTCCAGACGATCCGCAACGAAGGCGTGCGCGGCCTGTATAAAGGCGCCACGCCCCCGCTCGTCGGCTGGATGTTCATGGACTCCATCATGCTGGGGTCGCTGACCGTGTACCGCCGGCTGCTCGCCGAGCACGTCTTCTACCGACACCTGACGCCGCGCTCCTCCTCCACGCCGCCGGATACCCGGCCCGAGAAAGAGGGGCCCATCGCCGCGACCTCGCACGCCGCCGCGCACCTCCCGTCATATGGCCACGGGCTCGCGGGTGTTCTGGCGGGCTGCACGGTGAGTTTCATCGCGGCGCCCGTGGAGCACGTCAAGGCGCGCTTGCAGATACAGTACTCGGCGAAGAAGACGGAGCGGTTGTATACGGGGCCGGTCGACTGTGTACGGAAGATCTACGGCGCCCACGGCGTGCGCGGCATCTACAAGGGGTTGTTCTCGACGCTGATATTCCGGTCCTTTTTCTTCTTTTGGTGGGGGTCCTATGACATCTTCTCGCGCCTCTTGCGAGATCGGACGAATCTCAGCGCTCCGGCTATCAATTTCTGGGCAGGTGGGCTGAGCGCTCAGATCTTCTGGCTCACGAGCTATCCGAGCGATGTTGTTAAGCAGCGGGTCATGACAGATCCGATGGGTGGGAAACTTAATGACGGGACGCCGAGGTTTAAGACTTGGATACAGGCGGCGCAAGCTGTTTATAGAGAGGGTGGTGCGAAGGGGTATTGGCGAGGGTTTTTGCCGTGTTTCTTGAGAGCGTTTCCCGCTAATGCTATGGCTTTGGTGGCCTTCGAAGGCGTTATGAGAGCATTGCCATGATAGATGAGATACCATGCATTCACGAAGCTATGCAGCCCAAAGGTTTAGAAAGTGTGCATAGACCAAATCACAATAAAAAGTCTAAATATTTGTTGGCAATGGCGATTTTATTCCTGGGAATTCAAGTCTATGTGTCATAGCATCGAAGTGCCTGTCCTACGCAGAGTCCATGCACAATCGCCAATTTTCCCCATTTGTCATGATTCCATGTCCATTTAGTCCTCATCCTCATCAGCCTCGTCGTTAACGACGTTGAAGAACTTGAGCTCGTAGACACCCTTGGAGGTAGAGACGACACGGAGCCAGTCACGGAGCTGCATCTTCTTGAGGAACTTCTTAGTCCTAAATGCGACGAGTATTAGTAACTTTATATTTGATCATGTGTGCCGTAGCAAATCGGGAAGCACTCACAGGTACTTGAGGTATCTGCCGGAGAGCTCGTTGTGGGCGATGATCTCGATCTTGCCCTCGCCAGCCTGCTGGATAACGATGGCGTCGCCGAGGTTGCCAGTGCGGCCGTCAACCTTGATCTTGTCCTGGAGGAACTTCTCGAAGGCAGCGGTATCGAAGATCTTGTCGCTGGCGGGCTGCTGGGCGTTGATGACGAACTGAGGCGCATGGTAAGAAACTTCTGTGTTTTTGCGACAGGATCGGATATTATGGAAGAGCTTACCTTCTTCGTCGTCTTGGCCTGCTTACCGGACTTCTTCTACATGATGAAAATTTGACCTTAGCCTACTGCTTCACGCCATCATCTCGCTGATTGCCAGAGAGACTGGGCCAACAGCAAAGCGGTGTCATGTGATACATACTGTTTGGGGAGCCATTGCTACTGAGTGTGGTTATGAACGCAAAGAGGTCAAATCCTGCGTCTGTCGATCGAGGTGGTTGAGGGTTGAATGTTGCCGGAGAAGCGTTGCGATTGATGCTGCTGAAAAAAAGGGAGAAAAAAAAAAGTTCGTTGAATTTTGATAGGGACTTTTTGGTGTATCGAAAATGAAGTGGGGCTCGGTAGGCCGATAGGGCAAGCTAACCTGGTCTGTGCTTTTACGTACGTACCTTTCTTGTCTTACAGTATAATTTACAGTACGAGATACGTAGGTTTGTACCTGCAGTCCACCTTGTCTCCAATTCGGACCCCGCGCAAGCCGTTGTAGCCCGCGTCTGCAGGCCGTAGCTGAGATATCTAAAACAGACTAGGATAAGAGCCTCGGCCAAGTAAACAGATTTGGCAGCTTGAACGAATTTCATGTAACACAGGGTGAAACTAGGAATGCTTTCATGAATACAGAATTGCCAATACAACTTTTATATCTACCTCTTAATTTTCTATTGTATCAATTTGTTATTTGAAGTCCCGAGGAGAGTAAATAACCAAATAACCCCGATTTCTCTCCCCTTGTCCCTTTTATATGCGGCTTCTTTTATTATTCCTATAGTTATCCTCGATTTCTACCACTATCATGACATCTGATATCAAGATCCCCGCCTTTGAGGCAACCCCCATCAACAGCATTGCTAAGATTGCTGCTACAGTCCGCCAGTCATATCAATCTCAAAAGACCAAAGATGTCGAGTGGCGACTTGTACAGCTTCGAAAGCTGTATTGGGGTATTACAGACTACACTGAGAATTTCCAGGCCGCATTGAAGAAGGATTTGAACAAAGCGCCTCACGATGCTATCTTGTCTGAAATCCACCATTTAATCCAGGAACTGAACCTAGTTCTTAAAAAGCTGAAGGACTGGGTAAAGGATGATAAAGATATTGAGTATCCATGGACCTTTTCAGCCATGAAACCACGTATCAGAAAGGAGCCTCTAGGCGCGGTTCTAATTATTGGCCCCTATAATTTTCCTCTAATGCTTAACCTCGCTCCGCTCATTGGAGCTATTGCGGCTGGCTGCACTGCTGTCATTAAGCCTTCTGAGAGCGCTCCTGCGACTGCCATGGTAATGAAGGAGATGGTTGAGAAGTACCTTGACCCCGAGTCATTCTTCGTCGTCAATGGAACAATCCCGGAGAGCACTGCCTTGCTCAATGAGAAGTGGGGTAAGATCTTCTATACTGGGGGCCCGACTGTTGCGAAAATCATCGCAAAGAAGGCCGCCGAGACCCTTACACCAGTTACTCTCGAGCTTGGAGGTCGAAACCCTTCGTTTATCTCCAGATCTACCAACTTAGCACTGGCTGCAAGACGTCTCATGTGGGGGAAAACGATCAATGCCGGCCAAGTTTGCTTATCGCAGAATTATGTGACCGTCCAGAAAGACTTGGTCGAGGACTTTATCAAGCATCTCAACGCGGCCTACAAGGAATTCTACCCCAACGGTGCTAAGGCGAGCTCAGAGTATGCCCGCATCGTTAATGAGCAGCAATTTGACCGTATTAAGAAGATGCTCGACACTACCAACGGCAAGATTGTCTTGGGCGGAGAGACGGATAGATCTGATCTTTACATCTCACCAACCGTTGTTCTCGTGGACTCTACCGACGACCCCATGATGAAGGACGAATCTTTCGGTCCCATCTGGTCTATTATTCCCTACGACACTGTCGAGGATGCTATTAAGATCATGAATACGGTTGACCCTACACCTCTAGCGCTTACAACCTTCGGGTCCAAAGCTGAGAACGAAAAAAGTGAGTTTCCACACCTTTGCTGTGCTGAAACTGTGCTAATAATACCTGTTAGTCCTTAACCAAGTTACTTCCGGCGGTGCCACTATCAACGACGCATGGATGCACGGAGCGATATCCACACTACCTTTCGGCGGCGTCGGCGAGTCCGGCACGGGCTCGTACCACGGACGAGCGGGCTTCGACTGCTTCACGCACCGGCGCACGATAGTCGAGGTACCGAATTGGATGGACAAACTGTTACGCCCACGGTATCCACCCTTCTCAGCGCCCGACTTCAAGCGCCATATCTGGATGACTAGCGCCAAGCCTAATTTCGACCGCGACGGCAAGCCCCTTTCCGGTCCCGGCTACTGGCTCTGGCTCATCTTCGGCCTCGGCGGCCCCACTGCCAAAGGTGCGTTACTGAGGTGGATTGTTCTCCTTACCTCGGCGTATGCCGTGTTTTCCCGGTATCGATCTGGGCGCGGTCTTGAATTTTGGAAATGATGTGATGTGATGTGATGCTGGGGTTTGCGGTTCCTTTCACGTAAGAAGCGTCTGGATGTAGGGGAGATTACTTCCAAACTCTCCTCATTGTTATCGAATCGGTTGATTTTGGTTTAGCTAACTAGCAAGACTAGGTGATGCTCCGCGAGCGAAGCTCTGATTTGCAGTCTGATGTGCGGAATCAAATCTTATTTATGTGTGTAATATGGTTACGCATATGACGAGTCTATCTCGAGTATCGAGTTACACTGCGTTTTGTATGTGTATAGTGGTGTTGCTATTGGGTTTGAACCTGTGGTGCTATCAAACAAAGGTGTCTCTATAAGGAGGAATAGGGACTGGAAGGGTATAATTGTAATGAAGATGACCAATGGGCGTTTCTGAAGAGTATATGACGAATTCATGCCTTGATAGCTAGTCCAGCTACATGTGCATTATAGTATTAGTCCACAATAGATATCCTACAGCATTGAACGTACTATAACTGCCTCTATTGTGCAAATTGATAGTCTCTCGCTCTTTAAGATTTATAGTTTTTAGGGGTAGCTGTCATAGAGACATAGTACTCTTATAATGATATATCTTGCATCAAAATATGCCGACGTGACAGATCCACACGGCCAAACCGTTATTGATGTTTTTTTCTTACTGACCTGCTAGCCTTAAACCATTCCTACCGTCCCACAAGGGTATCAGCCAGTCGCCGACCTCGTTCACCTCCAAGATACAACGTCCCCTCGCCATCACCATCAGCCCTTGCCATCTCGACCGCTTCATGGTAACCCGTAATTACCATTTCTTCGTCCACACGCAAACCATGCTCAATAAGAGCATTAATAACGCCCCTAACACGCGCAATCTCACGCATCGTTCCAGGTGGTATCGCATCGTTCTGGCTCGAATACACATTCAGCCCCACGCTCTCCTCAATCCGCGTGATCCCCGGCACTGTCCCCTCCGTAGCCGCGCCCTCGCCTTCAACATGCTTGCTAACCCAGATATACCCGTTCACACCCAGCACAATATCAATCTTCTCCGCATCATCCGCCGCCGCCCCTCCACCCCCCACCGCGCGTCCCACATCCAGTACGAAAGTCTGCCGTTTCGCGCGGATAACACCGCCGCCGCCACCGGTGCCGCTAACAGCCATGAACACGCCGTTGCGCAGCTTGCCGAAGCGCAGACTGCGCGTGTGCAGGACCGCGCCGCCGTCCGAGTACAGCTGCTGGACCTCGGCGACGAGTAAATCGCCCTCGCTGAAAAACGTCCGGATTTGTAACTCGTCGGTCTCGGTGCGGCGGCGCTGGATTCCGCCGGGCAGGTTCACGGCGCTGAGGGGTAGTTGCGCGAGCAGCGAGGCGCCGACGTCGACGCGCCAGCGCTTCGCTTGGACTTCTACGATGCGGCCGACGACTAGGTCGCCTATTTCGGGGGTGTAGCGTGCGCGGAGGGGGCGCACGGAGAGGAGCTTGTTGGTTTTGGAGAGGGTGCCTGCTACGGAGGATATTATGGCGGGGGGGTCTGCGGTTGTGTATGTGCCGTGGCCGCTGGAGGATAGAAAAGAGATATTAGCTTTCTGATTGTCCTTGGTACTAGTATAGGAGGAAGGTATTCTTACCGCATCCATTGAGGATCTTCCGTGATCACCTCGCCGGGAGTCACAATGGAGTCGTCGCCTGTCCGTCGAGCTCGCTTCGTCGGGCGCATCATGGAGATGTCGCCTTCCAGGTCGACACCGCCCTCCGAATCCGACTCGGAATCGTAGTTTGCATCTCGGGGGCTGTGCACCGGTAACAATGCCGGTTGGAGGATTGTGATTGGCATTTTCCCGGAGGCGGTATGTGACAGGTTTAAGGTTGACGATGTGGTGCTATTTGGTTACGTTGTTGGAAACATTTTTGTCTGGAGCTTCTTGTACCCCTGCAATTCCCAAAAATGCATGCCCCGCTATCATTTTAGTGCCTTTATCCCTGTCGTGTCTGCTATCGATACGCTAATCGAAATCACTAACACGAGGTATTGTCGGCACAGCTACCGGCTACGTATTTCTTAGGTAAGGTTATTATTAGGCAGCTTTGGCATGTGATCCGTTTCAACTCACGTAACTCAACTCACGTAACTCATCTCACGTATTCCATAATTTCAGCTTTTTATCTTCATAATACAGTATTCATCAAGCTGAATATCGTAGCATTACCGTATCTCTACAACAAATAATGTTAGAGCCTTGTACAAGCTCTCATAGCCATACTGGCTAAGGTTGAAGCTTTTCCGGAGCTCCCTGGATCTTCGACTTACGTCATCGCGAAACTCGGTATAATACAAACGGACGGGTCGTTTCAGCAATTATAGTGCCTAGTATCGCGTTCTAGAGTTAAAATGGATGACTATAGTTCGGATGCTTTCGTCAACCGTGACGACCCCATCCCAACCATTGTTCTTGATGGTTCTTCGCCACCTGGACCACGTACACCTTCAACCTCGGGAGACCACTCCGATATTGAGACTCCGTCCCGGCGTAAGGGTATCCGCGGCCATCTCTCGGCTTTCAAAGAGAAAACCAAGATTCAGGACCAGCTAGTCGAGAAGTTGTTATCCCAGGTGGTGCCCCTTGACGACACCCAGCTTCCCCAGGATGAAGCTTCTCAAGAACCTAACATCCCGGGCGTGGACCGTCCTAATTTTAATCTGACTACTATGTCCAACAATTTCCGCCGCTTCAATGCTCGTATCGGAGTTGTTTTTGTCTTTCAAGCCCGCGTAATCCGTTTACTGTCTTGGAGTCAACCTACGCACACTATCTCCTTTCTCGCCATATTCACATTTGTCTGCCTGGACCCCTATCTCCTACCAATTCTTCCCTTGACGGCTCTCCTCATCTGTGTCCTGGTCCCGAGCTTTGTAGCCCGCCATCCCGCCGCCGAATTCAGCTTGTCAAGTGAGCAGGCGATAGGATATTCGCCCCATGGTCCTCCGTTAGCCCCTGCAATTACGGTCAAGCCTGTCAAAGAGTTGAGTAAGGACTTTTTCCGCAACATGAGGGACTTGCAAAATAGTATGGAGGACTTCAGCCAGCTCCACGACAATATCATAAAGCTAGTAGTACCACGGACAAATTTCAGCGACGAAGCTCTGAGTAGCGCCTTGTTTGTATCCTTATTCATCGTCTGCGTCTTCATGAGCATTGCGTCGAATATACTGCCATGGCGATTGATTTTCTTATCTATCGGTTGGGTGGTTGTATGTACTGGTCATCCTGCTATTCAGCGGCAGCTTCAAGCTGCACATGAGAAGCATATACATCCACAAGAGGAGAAAGCTAGAGGCTGGATAGAGCAGTGGATTGAACGCGATGTCATACTCGACAACGCGCCAGAAGTCAGGGAAGTGGAAATCTTTGAGCTACAGCGCCTTTCGAACGCGGGTGAATGGGAACCATGGTTGTTTAGTGCGGCGCCCTACGACCCGCTGTCGCCACGACGCATAGCCGGAGATAGGCCAGTTGGCACGCGTTTCTTTGAAGATGTACTTCCGCCCAAGGGATGGGAGTGGAGCGAGAAGAAGTGGGCATTGGACCTCTGGAGCCGCGAGTGGGTAGAGGAGCGCATCATCACAGGCGTCGAAGTCGAGACCGAGGGCGAGAGGTGGGTCTATGATATATACGACGAGCAGGTGGGCGAAAAGGTTGGAGTGATCGAACAACCTACATCAGTTAAGGGAAAGGAGAAAGTAAAGACCCCGCAAAAGCCTAGTTGGGAAGAAGGGGAGGATAGCAACGGTAGGAGAGGCGAGTGGAGACGAAGAAGATGGGTACGATTGGTAAAGAGAAAAAACCTCACTAAAACCCCTATATGATTTATTGTATTCCGAATTTTGAATAAAGTCGACCAGAAACTATATTGTTCCAGCAGCGAAGTGTGATTAAGGGATTTCCTACAACTACGTAGACATGATTCCTCCAGCCATTAAGGAGTAACAACAAGATTTCACATAAACATTAAACATTGGAAAACATATAAAGAACTACATTCATACGCTAGAGATAATACACTAATCAAATAACGCTATTTAGGAGTAGCTTCAAAGTACAATGCTTCTACGTACTCACCAAGTACCCAAGTCTAATTACAGACGCATTGTCTCCCCCCAAGTTCCAGCGAAGCCATAATCACGCTTAGGGGAAGACTAATACTTATGTACGTACCCGAACTTACAACTCGCTTGAACTACTCGTGCCGCCCGCGTTGGCCGCATTAGCCGTAGAGGCCGAGATGTAACGGTTCCAAAACCACTGCCACTCGGCGCTAGGACTCGACGCGAGCCCCCTCCTATCAAGCGCAAACATATGCCTAGCAGCGACCCGGACGCCATTCTCGGCGATCCAGCGCGGGATCGAGAGATCACCGCACATCTCGACAGCCCAATCCATATACTGGTCCCCCGATTCCGCCAGCGACGGTATCACGCGCATATCGAGCATGACCCGCAGCGCGCCGAGGTGATCCGCCGCCATGGCGTATATGCTCGCGGGCCTGAGCGCCGACGTGCGCGACCCCCGCACCGCCTCCGGGTACACCCAGTAGTACCGCTCGACGATGCGCGCCACGATGCGTGCCGGCTGCCGCCGCCGCAGACACCAGTACAGCAGCGGCTCGTAGCCCGGGGGCCACCGGCGCTCGCTCGATCCCGGGCCGCTGATTATGTTGCCCCAGAGGATGCGCGCGTCGAGCACCACGCACACGTATAGCGGGTCTTCGTATGCCCACAGGCTGCGGCATGTCTGCGCTAGGTGGAAGTAGTCGCGGGGAGAGGTTATGTACTCGTTTATCATTACGTATATGTCGCTGGGGATGCGGAGGAGGGGGGGTAGGGTTATTGACATGGTTGTTGGGTTTGGTTTAGTTACCTAACTATTAACTAACGGCCTGCTTCTTGGTGTTTCTTTGTCTATGTTTAAAGAACAATGGGGGTTATTTTTTTTGGTGTATTAAGATGAACTGGGATGTGGGCTGCTATATACATCCTAGATGCAATCGCATTGTTCTTTATCGTGGCTGTTGTTCCTGTGTGACAATGCTGTCTTATAACAAAGCGTTCGTGCTAACCAGGGGTTTGCAAGGATATAGACATGGTGTTTTGATGAAAGTATTGCATATTGGCGGTTCTAGGAAATGTAAGCGGAACCAGATACCTACTCCCATTGCTGGTATGGTTTGTTGTGCGTTAGAAAATGGAATATCTACCTGGGTATATGCTGTATCTTCGAGGCATATCATAAAGGAGAGAATATACATAATAGAAGGAATGAGGCGGGCTTAACTACGTATTTAGGTCTGACTACTGAGTACTGATATATTTCCTCCTAGCTTGAAAGGAGTTGTTTTAGAACGACGGCGTTCTTGGTAGGGAGGCCTAGGTGCTTATAGGAACTCCTAAATTACCTCGTTACTTAGCTCCCCGTTAAATTTCACATTAAATCGTTTGTAACTCAGAACCTTCGAAGAATTCATCTAAATTTTTACGCTCTTGAGGGCTAACAATAACACAGAGGCAGAGTCATGATAATGTAAGTATAGATATATTTTCGCATTTCTCGTATATTTGAAAAATAGGAAACGAGGGTATCCTAAGCCGCACCAAACTCACTCCCGCAAACCTCCCTACCCTAATAGGAGGGTATAAATCATAGATCCTCTATACAGCCTCTAATAAAGTTCCAGTCGACAATTCGTCTTTTCATCATCTCGTCAGGTCGTAACGCTCCTTTATATTACCAGCTTATCCAGGATCTTATAGATACCGGTGCTCTTCCCCCTACCGTCGTCGAGCTCGTCTGTCATCTTTCTCGCCCTCTCAGCTAAGATTGCTATTACTTTTTGAGTGTACTCGAAGCTTCCCGTGCTCTCCATGTACTTCATGGCATACCGCTTCACCTCTTCGTCTGTTGTCCTCTGCTTGAGGATGTTTAGGAGCTGGAGGTTCGACGGGTTTGTGCGTATGCTATGGATGATCAGGAACGAGAATTTCCCTTCAGTCAGATCTTCACAGAGCCCCTTGTTCTGCCCGTACTCAGGGCTCGACAAGTTCCTGTAGTCATCTTGGATCTGGAAGACAATACCGAGCAGATTGACTAGGGGGACACAGTCGATGGGGGTACTTGATTCAGCCTGCATGAGCTTGATAGCCAAACGGAAGAGCCCTCCGGTCTTGTTTCCGACCATCTCGAGATATTCTTCCTCAGTAGGGCAAGTAAGTGTATCACGCCAGAAGAGATCTAACCCTTGACCGCGGTGGAGGTTCAACAATTCTTCGGTATACACACTAACCGCCTTCGGATTCTTCAGTTTCTGTAGTTCTTGCAAGGCGCAGAAGTAGACGTAATTGGCCGAGTTTATGGTTTGCGCCGTGCCGAAAATATTATGGGCAACGGGAAGACCTCTCCTTAGTAACGAACTGTCCTCGACATCATCGACAAGTAGGGATGCGGTATGTAGCATACCAACAACTTTAGTAATGACATCGAGACTTTCTTGTGGTACCTCTAGCAATGCATTGAAGGAATTGACCATGAGGGTACGAAAGTCTTTCCCGGGATGAGCAAACAGGTAGTCGAAGGGGCCCATTAGTACTTTTTCCTTTTGATCTGTCCAGGTTTTCCGCGAAGTGTAGTTCAAGTCCTCCGTCTCGTAGCGCGTAGGGTCTTGAGGACCGGTAGCATGCATGCCTGTGATAGGAACAGCAAAATTGGAGAAGCCCCTTTGATGACGATTGGTATTCTGACCTAACCAGTCAGATTCCGGAACGGGACGCAGAACAGATTTGACAGGTGGAAGGGGAGTAATGTAGCCTGTGGAAGAAGTCCTAGGAGGGATGGCATTTGGCGATTGCAGTGACACAGAGCTGTTAGATACAGGACTGCTATTATTGGCGTTAGGGACCATGGTTTGAAGTTAGAGGTTCCCCTCTTCTTAAAAGAGAAAGTTCTTATAAGTTTCCTATGAAAGTTTCTTAATGGTAAAGTAGTTGTGTAAAAGGCGAATGGATTTATAGTTGCCTAGTTCTTCGCCGGCGCAAACTATAAATGGACGGGGCTAACGGAGAATATATGGAGACTTGCCGAGTGGGACGCGGCGCAAATCAAACCAATTGTTAGGTAGTTTTGGTTTTTTTTATTTGCTGACTTTTAGAAATAATTATCATGTGAATGTGGGTGGTATCGGAATATAAAAAATGAGCATAAATATGCGAGTCCTAGATTCAGGCTACGGCAATCACAGACAGCGATCAGCAGAGTTGAGGCGCAGTGAGGGATTGTGCGGCTAGCCGAGACAAATAGACATGACAGATATGTGACCTTTAAGTAGTATTCATAAATGAGACGCTCAGGGATAGCTGTGGAATTAATGCCAATAAAAAGATGAAAAAGAAATTTGGATTAGCTTCTTTAGGTACCGCGGTCATTCGAGGTTGAAGCCCACCGTCTTGGTGGTCTTAGTGTTCACATGTGGTGAGATATCAGGTAATAATCGGTGTGACGAAAAAAAGGTACGGATACATAAGGTACTCAACCATATTTGCAAATCTTGAATATGTCAGTCATACACTATTTACCCCGCATCGCCTACTATCCCAAACCTCTGGTACCTAACCTAAAGGCGCTTTAGACAGGTACCTAGGGTAGGGATAGCTGGATAGCTGGATAGCTGGATAGCTGGATTTGACGGCTGGATGGCTGCCGTAACTACCGTCGTTGCCGTGTTAACGATAGCTCTCCACTTAAAACACTTGACAACCCTTGTAACCAGCACTTATCGTATGAAGAATCACTGATCACTGATCCAAAAACGAGTTACCAGTCTTGTCATGTTGGTTCTTTTCCCTCTTTTTTGATTTTTTGAGGTTAGGTGATCATTCCAATGTGATGCTCCCAATCATTCTCTTCGTCCTTTTGTATTAACAATCTACCGCCGTAACTAACAATCAACTTTGGCGTAGTTAGTTATTTTTTTATTCTTCCTCTTTAGTCTCAACTCTTATCTCTTATTTCGTATTTCGCATCTTGTCGCATCGCATCGCATCGCATTGCATTGCATTCATCATATCATACCTAGTCAAATTAGCCTCGTCATCTTACATTACCGAAAGCCACTACAGCCACCAGAAGCACAAGCAACCCTAAAAAATGGAGAACCTCCTATCCCTCGCGTTCGACAATCTCTCATCTTACGATAGCCTTAAGATCCGCAAGGGTCTACGCCAGGTCGAGGGCCTACTAGCTAATATTTGCCTGTCGCGGTCGCAGGGTAAAGAGCGCCGTGGTTCTGTCATTGCGCAGCAGCAAGATGACCAGGAACCGCTTCCCCCGAAGACCCTTGATGAAATCACCGACGACCCGGCTTTTTACGAATTCTTCAAACTACAGGAAGGATTCGAATGGAACGTCGCTATGCGCCTGGTTAACACTCTCGACCGCCTCTTAGCCAGGGGTAGCGACGGCTCCAATGACCTCCTAATACTAAGCGCACTAGACTTAGTTCAAGGCGTCATGTTGCTACACCCGCCGAGCAAGGCCATCTTCTCGCGCGAGATGCACATGAACGTATGTCTACCTAACGTACCCTTATTCTACTCAGTCAACTCAATGCTAACCTATAATCTCCCTCGACAGCTTCTCCTCGATCTCCTCGAGCCAGACTTCTGCCCAGCAATCCAATCCGCCACCGTCGTAACCCTAGTCACCGCCCTCCTCGACGCACCGCGTAACACGCGCACCTTCGAAGCCCTCGACGGCTTGCTGACCATAACCTCCCTCTTCCGCAACCGATGCACGAGCCGCGACGTCAAGCTCAAACTCGTCGAGTTCTTGTACTTCTACCTCATGCCCGAGGTGCCCTCCATCCCTAGCGCCCGCGCTGCCCAGGACCTCGGCGTTCCACCCTTACTCCAACGCAGCCCTAGTAAGCTTGCAAAGGCTTTTGCATTTGCTGGTGCGGGAAAGGGGGCAGCGGACGCTGCGCGCCCCAAATCTGCGGAGGATGGCGAGACTAGGACTCAAGAGGAGAAGCAGGCGCTGCTTGGTCGTCATCTAAGTAGTGTACAAGAGCTTGTGGAGGACTTACGACAGAACACGCCTTTTGGGGGCGTTGTGATGTAGAGCAAAACTGGGGCCTCGTTTCGAGCTATCAAACTGCTATTACGTTGCAAAATGCTTCATTTTTAGGGAGTTAAGGAGTGGTCTACTATACTAAGTTGGAGGGTACTTGACCCGGTCCTCTTTTTGCTAGGGAAATTTGGTTAGGACAGTGGAATACGTGAAGGGCAGACAATAGTAATGTCTAGTGCAGCCGCACAATGTTTACGCTCGGCGTTAGGGGTAAAGGCAAGGAAGGCAAGGCGAGGCGTTTGTCCGCAGACTGAAAGGTATCCAGTCATATTCATTTAGATTAAGTTCATATATCAGGTACTCGTTACAGCTACGATTAGGGTTAATATACTGAACGTCCATCATATTTCATCAATTACTCATTCATTCCCACTTCTCTACTTTCTGATTTGGATCCGGCGGAGAGGGCTCTTGAGCTCTATGCCGCTCTGCTTCTTCAAAAGTCATAGGTACGGGTGAGGTCACAGGGCTCCCATAAAGTTCATACGTCTCCTGATTCTCCTCTTTGGCCGCCGCAGCACCACTCGCAGCGGAAACATTTTCTGAAATACTCGATCCGTTATCACCTAGTTCTACCCTCGTTTCCTTCTGCGTACCAAGTTCAACTGGCCGGACGATATCCCCGGAGCATCCGGGTAACGGTTAGCAGCCCTTGCGGCCTGGTCAGTGAACCCGGGACTTGACCTAGACTCGATGCCTTGAGCTCTGCTGGGGGTGCTGTTATCCTCGCGGTCCGTATAAGGTCCGGGGACGGCTTCAGCTCCAAAATAGTGGTACGCAAGCCCGTCTTCGTGCAGCCGTGGCCTCATGCCCGTCCTACTTGATGGGCTCGTTATATCTGATACGGCAGCACCCGGAGGGATAAATGGTCCCGTAAGATCCGGCTCGTCGTGCCCGGACCCCACCAGCGTCCCACCGCCGCGACGCGATTTGGCCACACGCCGGCGGTGGATCCAGAACCATGTCACGCCGCCGATGATAAGCGATGCGCCTACGGCGACACCGACTCCTATACCAACTCTAGCACCCTCCGAGAGCCCCTCGTTGCTAACAACAGTCAGGTTGGCTGCGCAGAGTTGCGCCGTCGACGTTGCGGAGACTAAGCTTGATGTGCAGGTGCTCCCAACACTGCAGCACCCACCGCCTGTGGAACAGGCAATGCAGCCTGATGATACGGGAGTAATATGAGATTCCGATGATGTAGGCGGGTATAAACATTCACTATTGGAGCCGCAGCTCGCCCCGAACGGGCAACACTGCCCGCCAAAGCCCCCCTGGCAAAGGAAGGAAGTGCTACTGCATGCTCGTCCGCAGCACGCAGGGGTTACACTAGTCTGCTCCAGGACCGTCGTCTGGGGCGATGTTGCAACCGTCGTCGCCACGGTTGCGGTGCCGTTACAAAATAATAAGTCTTCAGCGCACGGCGAGCCGCACGACGCTCCTAACCCACAACACTTCGGCTCCCAGTTCTGATTTAGGAAACAGTACTGGTCGTTGCTGCAACACCACACCGCACCTACGGGGCCGAGTTCCAGACAGTTATGGTTGCCCGCCGGACATTGCGCTACCTGATCCTGACGCTTTGCCTTGCCGGGAAATAGCGGCAACGCGGGGATTGCGGGCATGCCGTCTACGAATTGGCGGGGCCCGAGGCCGGGGTTGTAGACGCCGGTGGATTGGGGGAATAGAGCCGCATTATCTAGTATAGCTAGGTTCTCGTATGCGGCCGCACTGACGAGAGGGACGATGGCTGCGATGAGCAGCATGGTGGCGGCGGTGATAGTAGGATGAGGATGGGGCGTCATTGTGTAAGACGGACGGCTGTCGCTCTGACAGCCAGCCGTGTAAAGCCTATGATCGAATACACATATAGTAAATTTGGTATATAACTGTACCGATTATATACGCATGTGTACGAAAAACCACCGCCTAGAGAACTTAATCATCAAGAGCGAGAAGAAGTTTAGTTCAATACCTTTCATGGCGGTAGCAATATGTATGGCAGACACGACGGACAAAGAGAAAAGTCAGCAGTGATCACAGCATTAGATCAACCCGAGCTGGACTACAGAATACGAAAATCGAAGCTAGCCTACCTATCGGCGACCTGCCCACACAAGCTCTGCAGATTTCTTCTCATCTGTGTGGAAGCCCATTGGGCTAGATGTGCAGTGAGATTTTGGGGGTTGGTGGCACCAACAGCTAAGTTAGATAGTCCGTCATATCGAGGTAACCGGTCGAGTGAGATAGCCTGCAGGATATGGTTACATCGTATCACAATCGGGTTAGCCAACGAACTGCGATGATGATAGCGCCTCAAGAATGTGGTCAATATGGCCTTGGCGAACGGCGAAAACGACGAGTTCCGGAGTTGATGTCATTTGAGTGGTTAGGGGTAGCTTATGTTGTATTTACTGGTGGTCGTGGTTGATGAAAATGTCTGGGGATGACCTAATGCAAGGTACCGTCTTGTTAGTCTTACCACATAATCAATAAGGTAATCAATTAAATACGTACGAAGTATTATTTACCAGCTACCTAGTAGGCATTATTCAGCTTATATATTACACGGTGGAACCTCAACTTCGGAGAAGCCGCGGAAGGAGAAACTGCTGAGGTAACAACTATTAGCTGTCTAAGTCCTGACTCCAATTAAGTCTCTTACTCTCTTTCCCTCTGATATTCTTTTTAAATATAACTATATAACTAATACTTCAATATTATATGCAGAAGGCTAAGAAACCCCCTCCCGTACTATATATGTACGACGACAGGTACGATAAAGCCCATCCAGCAACTTAAATTAAAGGACCTTAAGATCAAATCTTTAACCTAGAAAGTTAACCTAGACACTCAGGTCTATTAGGCCTTAGATATTATTACAAAGGGAATATCTGTTTGAAAGGATAGAAAAATAAATATAATGTCAGTAGGTAATGTTACCTGCCTCCCCTTGCGCCCCTTAACCTCAAAAGTTCCAACCCACTAAAAGATATATCATACAATAGATGTATCTCCATCTCGTATTGCCATCTTAAATTTATCCATTTCTAATAATTCGATCGCACATTGGCTTTCACTATCCACCACCGTGCAACTCTCCTCGTCTCGTCCGTAGACTCTATTCACCCCATTATTTCCAGTTATTTTTCCGTTCTGATTACCATCGCTGCTCGTCGAGCTGGCAACATTAAATCTATTGGACGCAAAAGGCCCAACTCGCAAAATTGCTTGTAAAGCAGGGAAGCAGCCGCACCATAAGCCGATATGGCTCTCGAGGTTTGTCCAAATTCCTAGGGCGGGAATAGTATAAGTTCTGCAGGCCAGGCGGTAGTAGGTATTAGCTTTGAGGAACGGAAATATGGAATAGGTAGCGCAGCTCGGGGGAAAAGGTACAACGCACACAGTTTGGGAAAAGTCCAGCTGCGATATTATGACCACACGCACAGCTCCTATAGCTACCGCGGCCAGTCCGACACTAAAAACCAATATAATCTGAATCATCCTCTTGGACCACAACATGTTGGTGCATATCATCCAGATAGGCAATATAAGGAGAATTGCGTCCATAATAACGCCCACTACTCCGTGTCCTACCATCATTCTGTTATGGACGTTGGGATCGATACAATTAAGATCTTTCGACATCGGAGACTTGAGGATATCCCTATACCGACACGTTAATACCTAACTAGATAAATCTTCAAGGCTCAAACATGCGACTTACCGAATTGGGTCACACTCGAGGAGTCTGTATAAAAAGGCACCGATCGTTTGAGCGAGGATTAAAAACGCAACAATCCATGAGATTATGCTAATATTCCCTAGACACCATAAGTTTAGTACTAAGCAATATATGTATAGAGTCATGGTTCGAATACTTACTATCTCGAATGATTCGAGGCAAGAAAGCAAGAATTGCAAACCTCACTATAGCAACCGTCCAAAAGTAGACGAGTGTTTGAATCACCAACGACTAGAAATCGATCAGCATTAAAGAACACGATATGGCAACTCCGTGCAAGCAGGAAGACACACCTCGAAGAATCCGGACTTGACTTCCTCTGATGCAATGCCTAACTGGACTTTTCTACCGAGGAACTCAGCTTCCAAGCACCATTAGCATCGTAATCCAGTATCGTGTCGTCATATGTAAGAGACATACCATTAATATCCATCCCAGACTGCACAACAAGCAACATCTAACCCAAGCAATTAGTACACATTCCTCGAAGCCGCCCGACCAGTAGTCGTTAGTAAAAACAGTAGTAAGACTTACATAGGCAACACCCGCGAGCGCATCATCGACGCCGGGGGACTTCGTGATCGATATGCGAACGAAAAGCCTAATCGCGTAGAATATAGTCGAAAACCCAATCAGCCACCCGTTGATGCCGATCCCCGTATTGCCGTGAGGGTCCGGGACGTCTCTAGACTCCATCTCGAGCGTAGCGAGTGTCCTTTGCCCTGAGCCGCCTAGAAGAGACTACATAAAAAGTGAGGCTTCGTTCAACCCGAAGCCTACCTAGGGAGCAAGCAGCAGCAGTGGTAGCAGCTTTGTCGCCTATATAGTGTGCTAGGATGCAAAGGCGATCCCATCTCTCCCAACTAGTTGGCGAGGCTTGCGTTACGTCTAAATACGGCTTACAGCTCACCCCCCCTCGTCGCCCTAGATTGATCACTCCAAGGGGTCGACTGATTCCGTTTGCTGGCTGCATTTTGTTTGTTAGCGATAGAGTGCGCGGGAGCTGTGCCGTCTGGCCCGCTGTCATTATGTCTGGGAAAACTGACCCGCCGCCTTGGACCGGGTGTCTGTGTGTGGAACACCACCAGGTGTGCTTGGTTCGGATCGACATGGTGGCCTCGTGGTAGGTGGATTGAGGGTCTTAGCACCTGGGGGGAGAATTTGCTTTTTGCAAGGGGCGATGTGTGCTAGTTGAGAGTAGTTCGTATATCACAAAGGGGCCCCTTCAAGCTATCACGGGGAATTTCATTGCGCTCTGTCTTCCGGGTTTTAAAGATCTGAAACCTCGGCCTTCGTAAGCCTTGAAGTGTATCCATGTGTAATTTGATGCCATCATATCGTATCATAGGTCTTTGACTTATTAGTTTACAGGTTGAAACATTGGTATAAGTTCGGATATCAAAGTCTCTGGTGAGGACTAGTGTGTGCCGCGTCCGCAGGTGGAGATTATTATGACTAGTCGTTGTAGGAAACAGCCTATCGGGTTCATTACCTTGATCACAGACATGCGACACATTATTCTCACAAGCCTAGAGTAGTAGGTGATGGGTCAAGGACTGCTGGTTGGAAGAGATATATCACCTTACGCTTCCCCGCACAGAGACTCGTTTACGATGGTGTCGATACATACTATGAAAACACGGCATCCGTTAAGACCCCGTCCATATATTCGTACATATTTTGCTTATTCGTCGCTAGTTGGTGATTCTGGCTAGCGTTTGGGATTGTTCGCTCAGATATCCCTTACGTTACTATATAGATCTTATCTTTCTAGCATAAGCATATCTCTAGTAGGTCAGTGCAGAGCGACACACCCCCGCGAAGTGACTTATGTGGTCTAGTCTAGGTGTGATGGTTTAGTGTATATAGAGTGGCGTTTTTTTCTAATTTCCAAGATGCCGGGTGCTCATTATTTCCAAATTGTCTACCCGCGGATTGTATCACCATGCGGACCCTTACTTCACTCGTTTCTATCATTTTTATGATCATAAGTATAGTCTCAGGCCGAATACGATCGAGACGATCTGATGAATCGTGCGGGACATCTTATGTTAGGAGCGAATGGTCTGTCTAGCCATCCATTGTCTTTGCTAATTGTGACAAGACGAACATACTAGCAGACCACTAGCTAACTAGGTGGTAATTTAAAAGGAGAACACTATCGCAAGACCAGAGGCTGGACTTCATATCGGCTGTAAAATGCCTTCAATCTAAACCAGGGGAGACATCTGGCACATTTGCTGGGGTTAAATCTCGGTACGATGACTTTGTAGCATTGCATATTAGCCAAGCAGACTACATCCATTGGGTCGTGAGTCCTCGTCTCAATTATTATGTTTAAAGCTGGGCATTGATGGACTCTAAGGGGCATTTCTTACCGTAAGGCTTGTTGTCCTCCCATGACGACTCCTATGTATCATTAATATGATCAGATGGCATCGATACTTATTATGGCTATTTGAACAAGCCCTTCGAAACGAATGTTCATATGAAGGCTCTGTACCGTAGGTATTCCCCTATTAGATAAATTGAATATCAGCTTGTTAACTTGTGAAGATATTGGGGTCTGTGCCATAAATCTTCACCATGGAGGAAGATAAGATGGCTGATGAATAAGAGCAATAGACTGGACACAAGATGCCGTTGACGAGGCTTCGCTCTTAGGCTCGCCGATTTTCGACCCCGAATATGGGTTTGGAGGTAAAAGATAAAGCCTCCATATCCTTTGGAGAAGATATGCTGAGCGAACATAAGGCAACGGCGATTACATAGAGGACATTAGTAATTTTCCGGATGAATGGGTAACAGATATAGATATACCTGGAAGGTCAGGAGGCGGTGAGTTATTTCGTCTTTGGACATGCACATATCTTTATAGTAATTGATTTAATGGACTAATTCAAGGATGCCTTACGAATGGGCCATTTGCCGAAACCAACGCGTCGATGGGACCTGGGAGGCATACCGAATATACTCCTCATTGTATTCGACGAGACTTCAGCAGTTGGCTAATGTTGCGAGCACTAAACACTAACACGGCTAATTTCGTCTTGGACGCAAGTAGCTATTTCGAATTCGAGCACCGGACCGAGGGTCTCGCCCTTGGCGTTCCAGGAGTATCTGTCCACGGTGGTGGGCACCTAGGTATAGGAGGCATGCTTGGCGACGTAAGAAAGCCACAGTCAATATCTCTCTTCATATGACTTATCGTATATTACCTAGATGGCAAACACTTGGTCCTCGACGGTCGACCCGATCTTTTGGGTTCATCATTGTGCCATAGATCGTCTATGGGATATCTGGCAGCGAAAAGGTATGCATCACTTGGATTGAACATCCTCATTGCTAATATGAGGAGTAGACTGGGAATCCAGGAGATCGGATATAGGGGGCCCTGATACGCAGTGGGCATATCCGTACAACTATTTTGGCGAAAAGCCTTATACGAATGTCACCCTAGACTTTGCCATGAATTTTGGCGACGTAGGAGGAATGGTGAAAATTCGCGAAGTCATGGACGTACAGGATAGCCCATTGTGCCATGCGTACTCGTAAACAAGAAAAGTTAGTGGTCTGGAATAAAGCGAAGAAGAGAACCCTTCACGATTGACTGTCATAAATACGTGGAGTTCTCGTTTGGGAAAAAGAAAATTTGGGTTGGTAAGGATGGTTCTGATTTGAGGTCCCCAATTGTAATATAATGTGGTTGGCGTATATGCAAACTACCTAGATAGATGATAATAGTAGCGCGAAGAAAGTTGTTAAGCGGCCGAGCTGTTCTTAGACTGCAGCCGGTAATCCACTAGAAAAGGCGGCTTCTTCATCCCACCACTTGAGGAATTCTTGCATCTTCTCGGTTTTTGCTTTAGCAAGCTCTCGTCCAACGTCCGTCTTCATCATGCTCTCGAGTTTTAGTAGCTTGTCGTGGAAATGCTGGATGGAATCTGCCATAGACGCTTTAGTCCGAGCACCTGTAAATGTAAAAACTCTTCCGATCCCAATAGCCCCAATAGCATCGAGTCGATCAGCGTCCTGGACAACAGCTAGTTCAGGATGAGACTTGATGAGATCCTGGACTCGAGCTGGATCCTTGATCTCGCTCGAATAACTAACACCTAGACAGACTGTCTGAACTCGGTTCGCAAGTTGCTCCGCTGCACCTAGAGATAGAAGGAGTTCGTATACCAGGGTTGAAGCATCTTCGCCTGGCTTTAGATATTTCTTGTCTCCTACATCGTGCAGAAGGGCGCTTAAGATGACAACTTGCGGGTCTCGCGTAGTTATGCCGGGTGAGTGATCATGGATGTATTTGGCAAGTCCCACGACACGTTTGATGTGGTTGAAGTCATGAGAGCCGTCGTAATTCGACATGTAGGACTTGACGTACTCAGTGACCGAAGTGACGAGGCCTTCTTCCACGGAATGTCCCGTTGTAGTCATGATGACGTTCTATCGGGACGCCCGGTTAATGCGCTTCGACTTGTTAGCTCATGCCGATACGCGCTTGTTGATACCCTACGTACATATTCTTCATCCACGGGACAATTTACTACAGTTGAGATCGTCTGTTCATAACATTTGGATGAATTTACAAGGACTAATAAGCGCCAGAACCGCGCTAGAGACTGCAACAAGACCCGCACAAGACTCGTTAGCCGAGTTAGCGAACTTCCTAAGAGAGGAATAAATTACCATTAGTATTCACCCTTGCTTTGAAAGAAAGGGTGGGAACCGATGGGTAGTGGAAAGTTCCAATCTAGGGACGATCTTGGTGGAGAGCCGGCTCGTGTGGACGTGGGTTAGGTGGTGGATTCCAAAAAGGAAACAAGAATTCATCCAGGTTCTTCATGGTTTTTTAGTGCGTGATCACCGAACTTGCATCTGCGATTTTGTTGCTTTGCATCGACGCGCTGTGCCAAGGGGAGTCATGTGATTAAGGCTGATCCTTTGGACCATTCAGAGGTTAGGATGTCCCATGTTCGGTTATTGCATACCTAGGATATGCATAACGCTAATGCACGCACTATGGTATTAAGCGCTATCCGGAATTTTCCCGGCCGCGGATCCAACTTTTTCCTCCACTTTATTGCACTTTGACCAGGTTCAACTCAAAATTCCTAGTTCTCAATTTTCCCCCCTCTTTCTTTCTTCTGCAGTAGGGCTGCCAGCATACATGGAGCCATCATCCCACCAAGATAGCGATTACTGAGAGGGCGCAACTCATCCCAAAGCTATCCCAGACCATCATCCCAAACTCTAACCCAATCGGGTATAAGTCGACCTCCACACCACTGTAATAGTACTAGCGCACCCAAAGCTCAACTACCATTTCACTAATATTATACTCATGCAAATACATACTTTTATACAGTATTATAAGACTTAATGAAATATAAATGACTTTATTTAATCAATTCTTAATCGATTCGTAATCGATTAGTAATTAATCTATAATTAATTAGGAATTAATATAAAAACCTTATATATAAATAATATAAAAGATAAGGTCTAGATAATCAATTAGAAATTGATTAAATAATGCGCGCAAGACTTAAGTGTAAAAACGCTATAATACAGGTGACTTAGTGGCTATAATGCGCTGTAATTATAGGTCATTTAACCTTGTATTTTAGCGATTAAAAGCACTAAAAGCTCACCCCAAAGCGGGGCGTCCTCTTGATTTTGACCAATTAGGGCGCTGGGTTTTAGGCCCCAACCTTTTCCAAATTGGGTTAGACTTTGGGATGATGGTCAAGGATAACTTTGGGATGAGGTGTAGACTCCGATTACTGATAAACAAGTCCGAGATAGACCGTTACTTCGGACTTCCACGGCCGCACGGTGGATTTTCTTTGTCATTTATCCCGCCTACCCGCCGGAGCTAGAAGTGACATGACCTGCATGAAGTTCAACCTAGACTCCGTTGCCGTCGCCCGGTTAAGCAGCAACGTAGCGATAGCTAACCGAACTATTTGGTATCCGCTAGTTAGAGCTTGTTGAAGTTCTAGACTTACTGAATCCTTACTGAATCCTTCCCGAAAGGTAGGGTATGGTAGAGAAGTGTACTTACCTATCGATCCTTCTTGCACATCCGTCATCGCTTTGGAGATGATAGAGGTGATGGAATCAATTCTCTTTTCCTTAGTGGATGAATCATCCTAGTCATGGCCTCTATCCAATTGTGATATGCCTTACTTCATATTATATCTGATATTATATTACCGATTTAAATATTACCTTGTCGAATTTCTATATCAACAATCACCTCTTTGAGTGGACGCCGTCAATTGGCGAAGCTAACCTAAGCTTAGTAGGTGGAATTGCATCACCTCACCAATGAGGCCTTCATGATGGCCTGCATATGAGTATGCAGGAAAATCCACGCATTCGTCTACATGGACCACATGGATCTAACCATGCTGGTTTATTGAGACCGAAGTTGGCTTCATAAACAAACAGGAAGAATATGTCGACGGAGAAGAGCTTTCTTCCTCTCTGATTCGTCTGCTGCAACACCTCGATGTGTGATATGTGACTGGCGAAAACTGGTATTGGCTGCCGGCATGTGGCTATCGTCCAATCATTACAGGGGTTTAGACGCCCAGTCGCCTTTTCCCGACTAGCTTGGCCCTGTTTCCCGTCCAGTTTCTATTTATTCTTCAAAATCGGTACCCTTGTACCCACGCTTCTATCAGTTCCTCCACTCTGGATTAACCGCCAGCCCATGCAGTCCGGCACACATCATCTTCGTTGCACCGAAAGACTGGAATGGTTTAGGGCGGGAGATGAATGCTCAAGTGACATTATGTCGAATTAGATGTGTGCTACCGGCCAAACAGAACCTACGATCCCATCCCTGATGTTGATGGGCGGCCCCGCACATCCAGCTGCCGTGGCGGCATCTTGTCCGCACCGCAGGCTGGGAAACAAACCAAACGAGCTGGTCTCGATATTAGGTCGCACCCTTGGCTTCTCTACATGGCCGCCACTCATATAATACGACACAGCCTGCCTCTCTCGTTTTCCTCTTTCCTCTCTTTCTTCTTCAGCAAGCACTCAAACACCAAAAGCTAGTTTCTTCTTTCTTCTAATCCTTTTTTTTCTTCTTTTTTTGCCTTTCTTAATACACAAGAGCTGTGCTCTTACAACTTAATACCTACCCAAAAACGAGAAAATCTATACACAACAATAGTTGCCGGTCAACTATACCCCTAATTCACTACCGCTAAACCCCCTAATAGAACGAGAAGCTAGCTTTTCCTTGCTCAAAAAGCCCCTTGAAATATATTTTTTAAGAAACGACAATTTTTGCAATAGCATATTAATCACAATGTCGACCATCCAACTGTCATTCTCTCTTCGCGTTTCTTCTGGCATCAAGTCCGTTCATCTGCTCGGTTCTTGGGATAACTACGTTGGCCAGATCCCCCTTTCCAAGGACAAGACCTCCAGCAAATCAGGTTCGTGGAAGGGCACTTTCCGATTTCAGGGCAACCTCGAGGCTGGTCAGCGATACTGGTACTACTACATCATCGATGGCTACCATGTCTCGCACAACCCCAGTGAGCCGTCGACCGTCGAGCCCACTACCGGCCGAGAATTAAACATCCTTGACGTGCCCAAGGACAAGTCCGGCAAGTCTTCATCATCAAAGTCCCACAGCTCCAGCAAGAGCTCGTCTAAGCACACATCATCTTCGTCATCATCCAAGGACAAGCACCGGTCTTCCAAGCGCCCTTCTTCCATTGACGTTCCTAAGGGCCGACCTCTCTCCGTCTCGCAGATCGTGGCTCCCAAGCCCATGTCTCCCCACGCAACTCGTCACATCCTAGATGCTGACTACTGCGACGACGAGACCATCGAGGAACTCACCGCACGCTTCGGCAGCGCCGGCTTCGACGAGGAGGACATCGTCACAGACTTCTCCAGCTCTCCCGTCTCCTCATCCGGTTCCAGCCTGTCCTACCGCTCAGACAGCTCATCGCCAAGCTCATCGCTTTCCGGTTACAGCACACCCGCCTCAGACTGCAGCAACTGCACTTGCGAACGATACGGTATTACTCGCAAGGGCGACCGCGTCAAGATCGACTGTGGCGGTACCCGATGCGGCTTCAGCGAGGATGATTCCTCCTCTTGCTCCAGCGGCGACGAAGAAAACTACGTCCCGCGCAACTCCCGCCGAAACGGCATTGTGGTACGCGCGTGAAGACTTGCACCCCTTGGGGGGTCCCACCAAGCAGCACATAATAATACGCCAGAAGGCCGAAGATACGAGATATCGAGGCTGTTCGTTCATTAACGGGCATAGAGCGGCTAATTTTCTCTTCGCTCTGCTCGTCCAGTTGTTCCATTGCATCAGCACGGTTTTTTTGCGGCAGATCTGGTCATAAGCTGGTTCTTATCGATCGAGTCCTGCCGCACCCGATGCGCCCACCCATTAGGGTCGATGCCACGGCCCCCACGATTGAGACCGTCGAGAGACGAAATCCGATCGTGCGATCGTTTCGTATGTTTCCGACAACATATGTGAAGCAGTAGTTTCTCCCCCGAGACTAGCCTGCTCTAGAGAAACACAGCGAGACCGTCCGCCGGGGAGCTGAACGGCGACGGCTTTTGGGGATGTTAAGAAGAAATAAATGGAGTGGTCTCGGATTCGGCCTACTATGAAGGTCTGGGCAAGCCACACTGTAAATAATCATTCCTCTACCTCTAAAAAGGAGAGACCTATGGATGGATTGGGAAGGCAGAATTTTGTCAATTATATAGCTGCCACCGCAAGGTGGATAGAGGACTCTTGAATCTATTCATCAAACTTGAAACTACTCTTTATGAACCGCGACCTTGTGACTATGACAGTATTAAGTGATTCGATGATTAATGAGGCTATATAAAGACCATTGCTTATAAAGCAATGTTGGCTATATTAGGACTGGAATAGTTATATGCAGGCACTATGGGATATTAAAACCTTAAGGCTATATTGGCGTGAGACTTAATCCGGTAAATCAGTAAAATTTCAAGTGGCATTTCATGGAGTAATGTGGTAGTGGTGAATTTACCATATGTGTCCATTCGTAGCACGTGAATTATTATTGGATTGAGGTAGGTAAACGATTGTATATTAAAGAAACTCCGGGCTGTAAGCACTCCGAGAGTAGAGTATGAAGCCCATGACGGTATGAAGGCAAATAAGGGGTGAAATATAACTCATAATCTGGAACAATGCCATTTAAGGTGGAGAACCTCTCTATGGCTTTTGAATACTTAAGTAGGCACCTAAGGCAACGAATCATATTCGTGTATTATCTGTAATTTAAACTACGCTTTCACATACACATCGGGCGGGGGGGTATTAAACTTGAGTAAGATCCTCTTTGATTCGTATTTTCTAGTTGCGAATCCTGCATCTTGAGTCTTCTCTACTGTATCCTTTTTTCTTATTTTCCCTTCTTCTCTAACCCGAAGGAGAGTAGCCCAATACCGCGCCGCACCCAAATGAGACATTGTCATGATCGTATCGCCCAAGGCTCATGCAAACCCGGCCCTGAAAGAATCCCCCCCCAAAAAGCCAGCACTAGTTCCTACCCCTGTCTCCTTAGTCTCGCTAATGCTGCTTGCGCAACTCGAGAACATGATGAAAACGCCAAACTCCCTTATGGTTAGCCCTCCCTTCTTGTGTCCAACCGTGGACCCCTATCGACCTAACGCCTGTGACTGACCCCTATCAATCAAGATGCAATGAAGTGTGGTTGTATAATGTACAGTCGCAGGAGGGGAAGTGTCGATGTGGCTGTAAAATGTGTGGTCATATCCGTCGTATAAAAGGATGAAATACGTATTCGTATGGGAAAGGGGTTTTATAGCTCCCTATAGTCACTGGGACGAACCCGGCGTTGCTTGTTCTGGTGTCGTCCTGGGTTGACAGGCTTACGAAAGTAGGCATCGTTGTCATTGTTCGGCGTCGTAAAGTTGGGCCTATGTGGTTGATGGTTCTGGTTGTTGTAGCCACCATTCATACCCATGCCATTCATGTTACCCACGCCAGCGCCGTTCATGCCTCCAAAGTTCCCCCCGAACATGCCGTTGCCATTCATGCCCTGGAAAGCTGCTGGGTTCATCATTCCATTCATGCCTATCATGGGGTTCATCATGGGGTTCATGCCCATCATCATGGCCATATTCATGTTGTTCATATTAGGCTGGCCAAAGCCATTCATAGAGTTCATTGGGTATTGCATCATATTTGGCACCATACCAGGCATGTTGTTCACGCCTGGCTGCATCGGGTTTTGCATATCCTTGGTCTCTTTTGCTCTTTGCATAGCCTTGGGTCCCTTCGGAATCTTGGGGTTCTCTAATAAATCCTCCGCCGGCCGCTTTTTAGAGGCTACCTCTTGGGGCTTAGGAGTCTCACTAGAACTAGGTGATGGGGTAGGGGTAGACGACTTCTTTGGTGGCTCCACAGAAGGAGACTTAATAGCCTTGACGGGGGGAGTAGGCGACTTAGTCTTCTCTAGAGCAGTCTTCTCTGGACCTGATAGTTGGTCCTTAGGTGAGTCTACCTCAGGTGTCTCCTTCTTATCCGATGCCTGGGATGGAGAGTTCACCGCGACCGGGCTGTTTGATCTCTCCTTAGTTCTAAGTGATTCCTTTTCTTTAAGATAGTTTTGAATCCTATTAGATGTCTCATCATCTAGTTTGAGGTCATCAATTAGCACCCCTTCCGTCTGGCAACCTGGGCAAATGAAGTCGCTCTCAATGAGAGCATTGGTGATGCAATCATTGCAATACGTCTTCTCACAACATGGAGTCTTCATTGGGTCTATGAACATCCTTTTGTCGATGGCGCACAATAGGCCTTTCTCTTCAAGATCCTTATCCCCAGCAGATGCTGCTTTCTGAGCAGCTGACGACGACTTTGTTTTTGCCTGGTACTGTTCCCATGAAGCCTTGTCAGGCTCTGCGATCACGAATTCACCATCTGCATTGACCATGACACCAGCCGGTGGCTTAACTTCCTCGCCGTCTGTACCAGTCTGCTGGAGTGCTGACTTATCTACAGTCTTTAGGAACGAACGAGGGATTCCTGTAGTTCGCTTTACACGAGGGCGATTGTCAAATTCAGGGTTGTCGTTAGTAGGACAGACTTGAATCCAGTGTCCCTTCTGTCCGCATCGATAGCAGATGTAGCCATTCGGGGGGTCATGATCAGGGACATTGGTAGGCTTCTTTGCACCTGGTTTGTATACTGCAGTTTGACTATTGTTTGTTAGTATACATATAGAATAAATCGCGGTTTACTAGTAACTTACTGAGACATCTCCTCTTGCTGGGCAGTCCACTGGTCTGATTGAGCTTGGAACATGGCCATCATCTTCTCTTCTTCGGTCATTGCCGCGTTCATCTGTGAGAGTCCAATGGTGGCAGGCTTGGCGGCCTTGGTCGCATTCTCGCGTCGTGACGAATTCTTCGCGCTTGCTGGCATCTTTCCCGAGACATAACGAGCAGCTCGACCAGCGCCGGGTTTCTGGGGTGGAAGTCGGCGGGCGACAACAGTAGTAGATCGAGGTATAATAGTTGTGTCATCGTCGTATTCTATAAGCTAATTAGTACCGTCATCAAGTTATCTAGAAGGAAAACATACCTTCGCTTCCGTCTTCGGAATAGATAGCTAGATCAAAGTCCGTTCCATCGCCTAGGCCACTCTTTACGATTATGTCACGTTTGAGTTCGAAGACTGAGATACCAGTGCCATCAAATTCGACACGTGACGGCTCCTTTTGGGACTTGAACTTGAAAAACACAGAGGAAGTCATGATGAAAAAATAGTACGCCTAAAGCGTGTCACAAGATGTGTAGAAAGGGGAAGAATATCTCAAGAGATCGCGAAGCGTTGGGCAACAGACGATGCTAGAGTTGGATGAAATATATGATGCAATTGATGCAAATCTGTTGTGGGTTGTTCGCAAACTTAGTGAGAGTTTTGTATTTCTGTTGGTTGTTGAGGAACTTTGCGTGACTATTGTAAACTCTCGATTTCTTTCCTGGTTTCTTCTCAACGACCAACTGGCAAGAAAAAAAAAGTAGATGGGTTATCAATTCAGTTTGTACCTGGAAGAACAACGAATGCTCGTGCTCCAGTAAAAGAAAAATGGAGATGTACAAAGCCAAAGGCGGACTTCACCACCAAATCAGCTCCTGTGATGAAAAAGGCAGAAATGCCACCAGAAAGTCCACAACACGATCCCAGAGCACCGTCAAAATCTCGTTAGCCCGAGACCACCAGCCTATCCTACCAGAATTTCACTAATTACAAGTTAGTTCACGATGGATCAGCGAACCATTGCTTGTCCTTTAGAGATGTATAACGGCGTTGCTAAATGAAGGCGATCGAAGAGAGGAGAGAATGATGGTTAGTTGATCTTGGTCAGGATCTCGAGTGCACGGTCGCATAAGGCGGAGACAGCTGCGAGGACTACGGCTGGTCGCGATACTAGAAAATGGTAGCAACAAGACGTATAGCTTGATGCAGAAGCGAGAATCTGAAATAAATAGGTGGTGGAAGTGATGGAAATGATGGGGGTTGGGTGGGAAAGAGTAGGTTGAGAAGTAGCGTGAGAAGAGGAAGGAAGCGTTTAGTGATTGTGAATGAAGAGAACTAGCGCGGGAGAGGACTTCAAGTGGCCTTAGATGCGGATGTATTAGTCAGATACTTCCGTGCGGTAGCCGTGCTTGTAGAAACCTTTTTAGGCACTGAGGGATATGTAAATTATGCACGTGACAGTATAAGGCCTTTTGCCCCACTCCCGCTGCTCCGTCCTTTTCCCATCTCCCATCTCGATTGCAAGTTCCGAGCACCAGCCGAACCTTCAATCCAACATACATTGAATCAACCTCCTTACCTATCACATATGCACCTACCTACTTATAGACGTACCTCCACTATTGAGAGAGGTAGTGTACCTAATACATAAGGTAATATACCCAAGTCACATTACATATATACAAACAAGCAGGTACATAACATAGTTATATGCCAATCAGATATATTGCTCGCGTCATCATATATTATTAGTGATTTGATTGATAAAAGTATGCTAGTAATGATTTTCCTGGAATGTCCTTCCAACCCCAGTACCTACTCTATGCCCACGAACTATCCTAGTAAAGATTAAACACATGAAATATTTTTAGCTTCTCGGTAATAACCTCCGTAGAAATGTCTGCCCTAACCAGTAGTTCGAATGCCTCCACCATTAATCTGAAGCAGCTGCTGTCGTCCTACCTTTCTTCTCGTTGGAGGCAACCTCATTGGCATGCCTTGCAGTCCTTCGTCCAGTACGGATGTCCCGGCGCGATGTACAGCAACAACATAGGCCAGCATGGATAATAAAGGAAATCAATGTGAACCCGGTCGCAATCCACATAAATGCGAGCATCTTTATACCAACATCGGCATTGACGTTTAGATCGGTCTGTGATGTTAAGGCGTATTTAAAAATAAGGGACATGGCTGTGCCAAGGGCGCTAGCTATCAAGACTAGCAGCGTAGAAAGTAAGGCGAGGAAACCCAAAGGACCGCTCCACCATCGCGAGAACACGACAACTGGAGCTAGGCACATCAGAACAAAGTTCAGAAGCAATCCAGTAATGAAAAATCCGAACATGATATTTGAGGCGATGCGTAGGATAGTCAAGATCTCGTTCACTTGGGCGGGTAACGCGATGGAAGCTCCAGCAAATAATTCGCCAAGTAGGATCTCTACTGGGTTGAACCAATAGAGAGTAGTCGGGGTTGAACAATATGTGATTCCACTAATACTCTTGTTAGTTGGGGGCTCTTATAGATATGGGTTTCCACGTACTCAGTATTATATCCTTCGCAAAAATTCCAGAGGCCAACCTGATAGAAATCGTGTAGACCTAGAGTCCGCGCGATCGAGTTTTGCAAGGTCAAACTTGTCGGCGCTGATTGGGGAAGAATATCGGAAAGATCAAGTTTGAAAAAGTAGATGTCACGTAGGACCGTGGAATTTTTCGTATTTCCTACTTCAACCTAGAATATGAAGAGGCAGTTAGTATTGTCCAAATGCAAGCGAAGAACTGGGACCTACCAGAATTAAAAAGATGACGGCCATCATATAGCAGAAGCATGATATCCCAATAGCAACACGGCGTGCTCTAGTTTCCCTCTTTAAGACGGCCGGATTTTCAATGCTAGGCTGGGGGCTTTCCTTTTGGCCATCGTGAGAAGAAGACGTCGCTGTCGCCGGTCGCCTTCGAAAATTAGAGAGAGATCCAAAGGACATATTCAATAAATCCTAGAGTTCAAAGTGCGCCGGGTTTCTCCAATCTCCCAGGACTTAATCTCAACAGCTTATGTAGATGTAGTTAACCACAGATTCCATAAACTGGTCAGAAGATATAACTAAGTCAGATTGGATTGCGGAGAATGGCTGTTGAAAACAACTGACGGGTAAACCGCACGAGATCCTAATGCACGTGAGTACATAGAAATAAAACAAGGTAACGAACGTAGAAGATAAAAACACTTTCGAGTTGTCGTTGAGATCGTCAACTAGTCAACTAGTCAGCAAGGGCAATGGGGGGAAAGCCTGATCTGAGCAGGCGATCATCGCATATGTAATTCAACATGATGATATCAGGGAGGTACCAAGTAGGTACAACTCTAGTAGGTACATTTACTCCTTTTTGAGGCTTAGAGTTTGGAAGCTTTCCAAGGCAAGGTTAGCCCCACTCAGGGAACTCAAAGAACCCTTGCACATCTTATGTCGACTGCCGGGTAACGGATCTTCGCTGCCATTTGCCAAGACATTTTGTGGGCTCTGTTCCAGTGAACCAGATTTTGGGTACCTATCAATATTTTGAAACACACCTAAAGTTACTTACTTCTCTATGGGTATACGAAATGTACGTAATAAGCGCTTTATTTTATTTCAGCTATCCCTGCTACATCCATGCGGTCGCGCTTAATTTCGAATCCATCGTATTCTTACTGCCTATTCAAATAGAGATGCGATCCAGGCACCTTTTCATAAGCGTCCCGCTACTATGTAAATATATGCTAAAAGCAGACACTAAAAATGCTTTGATACTGATCGACTTGATAATGAAAATCGGGACTTGCCAGCTTTTAGACTAGGTTTATAGTTCCGCCCCATATTTCTCAGCTACCGCTGACATCACTCCCTAGCGCCAGCGGAAGCAGCAGCCAGCCACAGACGCGTGTTAAACCCTGCTGCTTTCCCTGCAATCTGCTTCAGGACAGCTCGTTATCCACCACTCGACAGTTCCGCTTAAGCGGAATCGTATGCAATAGCCTTTGTCGTAGTAAGGTACATGTAGCTCAGCCCTCCAACTTTTTGGCTTGTAATCCATAAAAGTTAGCTCTTATGTACCTAAAAGTACCTACAGCCCACCAAGTGACTTACTACCAAGTGACATGACCTAGTCACCAGGGGTGGGCACGTTGCTGGAACCCGTTGCTGAAGCAGAGACATTGTCATCTCAACTTCTCAAAAGTCTTTTTTTTCTTCTTTCGGGTGATTGGAACAAATTCAAGTCTTCTCTTGCTGCGATACCATTGTCTCATCACCAATACCTTCAAGTGATTTTCTTCATGTCTAACTACACTTAATCCTCTCCCTGCAATCCCTAGGAAGCTATGGCACCACCATTCGGAAGCCTGGCGCTGTTAGCCACGGTCGCCCGAGTACTTGGACAGACTACCATTAGTGATGATAGAACTACCATGACCGGCTCGACAGTCTCATTAACTAAAGTTACAACTCCAACCGATGTATATCAGTCTTTTTCTACCCAGATTACTCTGGGCACCGACCTTGGCTCCATCGAGAGTGAGGGTACTTCCATAGCTTCCAACAGCACAACAAAGTCTACAATAAAGTCCTCGAAGAGCGAGACGGTGACGTTTTTGACTGGATCTGCTGGAACGACAACGGCATTATCTGGTGGGAATGCCACTTCTTCTACTTCGTCGCCCACGCCAGAAGTGACTAATACGCAGCCCTGCAACAATTATCCCGAGTTTTGCAACCGAAAATATAGCAACATTACGAATGTCGCTTGCCACAACTCCCCCTTTATCACGCCAAACAATTTGGCAGCAAACCAACAGTACGATGTTACGTATCAGTTAAATGACGGTGTACGATTTCTCCAGGGCCAAATACAATGGCCCGCTGGAGGGAACGAGCCTCATTTCTGTCATACGAGCTGCGATATCCTTGACGCTGGCCCGATTACTGACTGGCTCACCCAAGTGAGGAACTGGGTCGCTGCCCATCCCTACGATGTAGTTACCATACTCCTAGGCAACGGGAATTAGTAAATATAACCCTAAATTTCTTTTCGGAGACAGCAGCTAACATATATTATAGTTCGGTTCCCAGTTTATACGTGCCGTATATCGAGCAAACTGGCATACTGCGGTACATTTACACGCCGCCCGTGGTTCCTATGGCCTTGGACGATTGGCCAACTCTAAGCGAAATGGTTCTAAAAGGACAAAGAGTCGTGATGTTCATGGATTACATGGCAAACCAAACACAATACCCGTGGCTCTTGGACGAATTCTCGCAACTGTGGGAGACACCGTTCGACCCGGTTGACCAGAAATTCCCGTGTACCGTACAACGGCCACCGAATCTGGCCGAGAAAGATGCCAAGAACCGGCTGTATATGATCAACCATAACCTTAACATTGAGCTCTCCATCCTCGGCGCTGATATGCTAGTGCCCGCCCGGACGGAGCTAAACGTAACGAATAACGTGACAGGAGCTGGTAGCCTTGGTCTTTCCGCTAACAACTGCCGCACTGACTGGGGGCGAGCGCCAAACTTCTTGAACGTGGACTACTACAACATGGGAGGTTTTGCAGGATCCGTCTTCGAAGTGGCTGCTCAGATGAACAATGTCACTTACAACCGCAAGTGCTGCGGTATGAATACGAGCGGAGCGGGAAGACTACTTAGCGGCGAATTCATATACCCATTGGCAATGCTGATGGTATTTTGGGCGTTACTATGTTAAATAGAGGTTGCATTCATGGAGTCATCGCGTGGGCGGCATATTTATAGAGGGAGCGTATGCTGCGTTCAAGCATGAGACTCGGGCCAATGGCATTGGAAACTGACACGATTTGTCTTTCGGAATTTAATCTATAATTTAATAGAAGCCCTCTTTCCGCAGTGTTTACTAGGTTTACTGTTATTATTTATGTAAGAGTTCGCTCTAGGAACTTTGTGTTACTAGACAGGTCAGGCTTACAGACGAATATCGATTCCTATAAATCTTGCAATGTCGCTCGTGCTTGTACTGAGGCTTACGAGGCATCGTATTTTAACGACAAACTTGTCTTATAATAAATCATCAAGACAGTGTCTCTTACATACCATTTTTAGCTTAACCTATTGCGAGACAGCCACAGTAAGTCGTAGAAATAAATTCCTAAACCCGTCTCAACAATTTCTCATCAGATCTAAACATGTGTAGACCATATGCGCAACGCGACAACGCATCAATATCCCTCTCCTCTCCACTCGTCCGTATTAACAGTCGACACCACATCATCATCATGCTTCAACGCCATACGCCTTAAGCGCCGTGCCGCCCCAAACCATGCGCTTCTCCTCATCTTCAAACGAAGCCATCCAACACAAGCGATCGACGATCTTCTTCCACTTCTGCCAGGCGTCGTCACCCACACCAACAGTGCACACGGGCCAGTCGCTCGCGAACATGATGCGGGAGGCGCCGAAGGCGGCGAGCACGACGCTTAGCCAGGGGCTGATGGCGTCGAAGATGTCCTCGGGAGAGCGCTGCCGCAGAGCTTCGGGCATCTCGGCGAAGCCGCCTGAGAGCTTCATGTACGTCCGGCTGCACTTGCTCAGGGTGAAGATGGCGGTGCGCCAGGCGATGAAGGACGGGCTGGTTTGTACGTTGTAGATGCCTAGGTCGGGCTTGCAGAGGTGGTCTGTGGGGTGTTAGTTTGCTTGGGGGGGCATTAGGAGTGGGCTTTGTAATGGCGAGCACTAACTGATTATAAAGGTTACTCTCTGGTCCTCGGGAACGCCGTCGTGTGCGCGGTCGATCATCTCGACGACTTCCTCGAGTTGGGTCCTGCCGCGGTTATGCTGGTCGACGCCTAAGTCGAACACGAAGCCCCGGCGGCCGAGCAGCTTCAAGCTCTCGATGAAGTTATCCTGAAGCATGGTCCCGTTGGGCTTGTCCTGCAGTAGGTATCTGAAGCCCCTGACCTTGGGCCAGCTCTCGCCTGCTTCCTGCTTCACTAGGTCGAGATACTTCTCCATGGCAGCAACGCCGCTGGGTAAGGGTGCCCAGGGTATGTAGGCGGTACATAGCGAGGCGTCTTCCGCAGTATGACCCTCGCCCGGCTTTGGTTGGCCGGTGATGATGCGTTTCAGCCAGGAGACCTCTTGGAGTGGGTACTCCCAGCCTTTCTCCCCGGCTTCCAGGTCATTCTTCCGATCCGTCTCTACGAAGATGAAGCCCTGGGGTGTAGAACCCTCAGTAGCGGCTTTGTATTCTTCTAGCGAGTGCTGTTTGTTCAGTGGGTGTTCAGGTGTGGTCCATGCTAAAGTTGAGAGCTCTGATTCGGGATAGAGATGAATGTGGGCGTCGATGATAGGAATATCGGCAGCCATGTTTGAAGATTTTGAGTATTTCCTTGGTGTATTATATGTATTTATTTATCCGGTCTCCTCTTTTACCTAGATTGGCCTACTCGAGCTAACCTTCGAATAGGAGAAAATAAGGATTGGAAGGGTAAAGTTTAAAACCAATTGTAATGTAAGTAACTAAACAAGCTTCATCTAAAGCTTCACGCGACTGCCTCTTTCTCTATTCTCTAATTCTCCCAAGCTACTCCCTGCCTTACCTGGTGTTGTGTTGTACCTTACCCCGCCATGACCTCCTACAGGCTACTGGAAGCCCACTATTTCCCCTGAGATGGTCTGGTCTGTTATAGATGTACATTGTATACATAGTCGCCCCACATGCCACTTCGAAAAGTTGTCCGCCATTCGCTCTAATACCCGATACTTCATATACTCGGAAGTACATTGGCGGATGCGTACCGATCGATGTGGTGGTCCGGTTACGAAGTTAGGTTAAGCTATCTTGTGTCAATTGTAACTGGTGGTTTTATCAGAGGTGTAATGTATGTATGTAGGTAGGTGATGAACACGGGGAAAAGGCGGTATAGCACCGTGGAATATCATATTTATTATATGTTGATACACTGTGTTCCCTTAGCCTCAAAGCGTTAGACAAGCTTCAAAAAGGTTACTCAATTAGGAAAAACTACTATCGCTCGTTGTTTCTGAAGACGAAAGTGGCCCCTCTACTAAATAACAAAGTTGATATGACATCTCAAGCATCTATATCAAAATTCGGGATAATGAACCAAAAGAGTTCCAAATAACGAGGCTTGAAGCAAACTAATCGTCAACGCCCACGGATTTCTCATAAGCCGGCAGTTTCCTAGCATCCTTCTGCCGCTCAACAACCTGGCTAGCAGTATCTTTCATCGACCGTATACCCTCTTCCCTAAACTCCAGGACCTTCTTCGTAGCAGGCCGTTTCGTCATATTCGAGTTCCAGCGGTAATACTCGGGAAATTCCTTCTCCAGATCCAAGGTGCCTCCGGGGAAGGCAGTGCCGAGGAGAGTATTCCATGACACGAACGACAGGTCTGCGTACGTGCACTTGTCTCCGACGAGCCAAACAGGTTCATCGGAAGATAGGCCTAGCTTCTGCCTCTGTTTGCCCAGCGAGTCGTTGACGACACCCATGATACGCCTAGCCTCAGTCGCGTATCGATCTATTGCCGTCTGCACGTTCTGCTCTATGTGAATGTGCGTGAACCATACTATTCCGCGAGTAAGTCGAGTTAGCTGAATGTTTTCCATAAGGATAATAAGGAGTCCTAGAATCTTGAAATACGTACTCTTTTGGCCAAACATAGGGCCTTGGCCGCTCATCTGGAACATGAGCCAGCTCTGAAGCTGCCACTTCTCCTCAAGCCTGTCATCTCCATACGTGAGCTTGAGGTCCTTATCGTACATAGCGATGAGATAGTTGATGATGGCGCCGGACTCCCAGAGTGTCACATTCTTATTCGGGTCGATCATGGCGGGAAGCCGTCCATTAGGATTCAGAGAAGTGTACGGTTCGGATTTGATCTCGCTATACGGAATCCAGACGATGTCATATGGTATACCGAGCTCCTCGGCCACAATGATAGGTTTCCAAGGATTAGGTCCTTGGCCGTGAGGTCCATTGTAGATCTTGATAGGCTGCATAGTGAATAGTAATATCGAATTAGAATAGCTTGATAGTTTCACAGGTTTATGACGGAAGCTAGCTTGTCCTCATCTTATACTCGTGGCTTCTGATAGCCTTATAGGGTGGAGCTCGACTAACATTGAATCTATCTTCTGACTCTCGAACTTAACATCGGCACCGAAACTAATAAATCCGCAAAGCCCGTGAACGTGCAGTTGGTTATATGAGGCAGTACACGACACTAACGGCTAGCGATGACTCGACGAACTAGGGAGACTTCCGAGAACCGGCGATGATCGTCAGAGATTCGCTCTCGGTCTATGCAGGTCAGGCATCTTTGAGAGCTTTCACCTATATATGATGTCCTATGAGCATCGAAACTTGTTGGGCAAGCATGCTCTATGGTAAATCCGATATTTAATGACCGTGACATTTGTCATCTCATAGTGATCTTACGGCCAAATTGGCCGATATTGAGAAGAATGGTAGCTTCTTAGCCAATCAGAACTGCGTAGAGAGTGTAAGGAAGTTAGCAGACGGAGATAAATACCGACTACTAGGGTAAGATACAATCGCAATCATACAAACAAGTTTGTAACGACTCGATGACTTAATTATGTGTACCTGCATTGCAATGGCATGTGTGGGCATCTTATGATTGATATTAACTGTATGTATTACATGCCTTCTTCCAATGCTAGAGCTATAACTAGGACGATCACAATACGCTCAGTACCGATGTAATATCTTCCCACTGGAGTACATATGCCAATAGCACCCCCGTCTCATTTGAGCCTCTATGTATTTCCCTTGAATGGCACCCTTATCACCGCCTAAAGGCATCGTAACGCCACGCTACCTAACCCCAGACGACCTAATGGAGTCCGCACATACCTTACTCAGGGGGCACATACGGATGGACCAGCATTTCGCTGAATCGTTCTAGTTTCTCTTTGCCCCGGACTTCCTCCACTAGAAGCGGCATTCTGACCACGTTAAATTCGTCGTATAGCTCCTCGATTTGATCTAGATATTTCTTCTGCATTTTCCGTCGGGCATTACATTGCTCGCAGTTGCTGCCTTGTTTTGGGAATAATAGCTGGTTCACCACAATACAGTGTGTGTCGATGTTGTAGCTAGCCAGCTCCTGAATCATACGTTCCGTCTCGTACAGACTCAGGAATTCAGCTATACAGACACAAACAAACGTGGTTAGGTTCTCGTCTTTGAATTGTGTATTGACCTCGGAAATAGTCTGGCGAAGACTCTCCAGCTTCTCCATCATCTCACTCAAGTTCTGCCCGTTCGGAAGTGTGCCTTGGTTTCCGAGGAAGCCGTTAAGTAGGGGTCCATATTGCGAAGAGAGTTGGGAAATCTTAGCAAGAGCTTTCTCGAGGACGGACGGGAACTGGAGGAAACGGAGTGTGTGACCTGTAGGTGCGGTGTCGAAGATGATGACTTCGTACGAGAGGGATTTAACTTGTTTGAGGACTTCTGCGAAGGACATGGCCTCATCTATACCGGGGATCTAGAACGTCGCGTTAGTTTGAATAACATATAACATACAACGTCATGCCATATTGTAGTACTACTCACTGCAAATGCTAAATCTTGCATCATGCCTCCCATGCCGTTAAGCGGATCGCTGTTCTCCTCACCCTGTCCGGCTATTAAGTCCTGAATGCTTCCATTAGGGTCGATCTCCATAGCGCTCAAATTAGAGAAGCCCTCTATTAATCGCGCCTCCTTGCCGAATTTCTGAGAAAATGCGTCGGACAAGTTGTGAGCAGGATCAGTCGAGATGAGCAGAACCGAGCGACGGACTTTAGCCAATTGTATGGCAAGAGAGCACGAAGTTGTCGTCTTGCCTACACCTCCCTTTCCACCAACAAAAATCCATCGCAGCGTCTTCTGGTCTAGGATAGACTGCAGGGTCGGCTCGAGGCCATCGTCAGCGGAGACCACAGCAGTGGACATGGTGGTCGAAGTTGTAAAAGTTGGAGGGGAACAGCGTGTGACGAAGAGGATCCGAGGAGAGTATGAGAAGATGGGTGAGGAGCACTTGGCTGTGCGAGTATAAGTTACTAGTGTACCTAAGTTAAGTTAAAAGGGTGTAACTAATTGTCGTGGCATAAATTTGGAGGTAGGTTCTGGAAGATCAAATGGAATCGCGTCGAGCTCCTAAGCAAATCAAAATTGCCCCGCGATTGATCCCCAATAATGAACGGAAAGGGTACGTACATTCTGGTGGGGGATAAACCAAGTACATGTACCTAAGTACTACATTATCACCTCCATGTGCTCACAAGCAAGGGACAAGTAAATCTTGACATTGTAATCGTAATAACATCAAAATATGCTGTTCAGCAAAAATATACAAAACGAGTCTCAAACTCCCACTCTCGTTATGGGAGTACATGATAATACCCTTAGCTATTGGCCAAATTGGTGTATTATTTTATTTAACCCACTCTACAGCATCTCACATCAATAGTATCCGTGATGATCGGTGCCTGTTTTAAGGCCCCCTTTCGGAAGCCCAGTAACCAGATAACCTTCGGAAGATATGTCCTGTATGCCGGAATGAGAGCAGTCGTTGAAAATATGTCATTCCATCAATTTCAGTCAGTAAACATTAGTTATGATTCGAAATTGTCGGTTTGATAATGCAATATAGGGCGATCAATCCATCTACGACGGAGGCTTACGAAGCCTCTGCGAAAACCTAAGGTTTTAAGTCTAACATCGCTAGACTCCCTGACGGCTCCCTTGGCTGCTGTATAGGTGATAGGAATGCTGAGACTACTCTTGTATGGTTCCATAGAGGCGAGTTTGCGTATATAGCAAGCAAAGCACATATAGAGTTTCTCTTCCAGCTAGTCTCTCAAGCTTCTCAGCATGGTCTAAAAGTGTCGGTTTTCCTCCTACAGTATGGTCTGTCACCCATAAGATCTATATTATGAAACCAGAACTTACCAAACGTGATCCAGATGTTGCTCCGCAGGCACAATACCCACGACAGCTGGTGACTCCGCTGGAGGCACTCTCGCAATAGCACTGCTCTCACACTTGTCTCATCCTTACCCAGCCATCCCCGCTCTCAACAACAGCGGACTGAATATAAAAGGAGCTATCTTGCTTTCCCCATGAGTATCGCTTGACCTCAATTTTAAATCATTTGAGACAAATCAGCACAGGGGCAATTTGAGTGGCACTGGATTGAAGATATGGGCCAATGCATTTGCGAAACAAGCCCAAAGAGACAACTAGAATTATCCTCTTGATGCGCTCGCAGATTGGTGGCAGGGCATCCAAGCAGGAAGTATTCTTATCCTCACGGGAGAATCCGAAATCCTTGTAGATGAAATCCAACAATTTGCTGAGAAACTATAGATTTGCGTATCAATGGGTTCTACTTGAGGCAGCCTCGTTGAAAGTGGTAGACTAGCTTCAGGTTCATAGGTAACCGATGACTACAGGTATGATGGGCCCAGCACTGAATTCTTAGTTGCTAGAGTGGCGATACTTAGCCACTAAGATCGGATCCTATAACAGCGTATTCTCTCCGTATCTTATAACTTTACAGACCACACTTACGGCCAATACTATTACGGGCATTGTAATTATAAATTATAAATAATTTGTGAAGTTCCTTAATATATTTGAGCTCAAAGGCATTATAATTTTAAGGAAGCATTCTCAAACATTAAACCACCCAATCCTCCCTTAACTGAGTCATTCGTCTTCTACTATAAATGACACCATCATACATCTATGATGCTAGCGTTCTCATTTATCTCCAGTGTTATGAAGGGCGTTGGGCACAGCTCGTTCAATGCTCTCGGGGACCTTCTCCTGAACCTTTTTCGGTAGAATTGATTCCTCTCCTCCGCCCTTTGCGTGAGTCTTGCTAGTGGATTCGCCTGGGCCCTTGCTGGTAGGATGGATCTTTCGAGATAGTTAGCAGAAGTAATTTGAGTGAATATCTTAAGAGGTTAGGTAACTGGGCTCACACTGTCGGGAAGTGACTGTTCTACATCCTTGGGGGCCTTTTCTTGGACCGATCCAGGCACTTTGGATTGGCCTGTGGCGTGCGACTTTCCTGCGCTGGACATTCTCGCGGAAGTAATAGAAATAGATCTGGTATTGAATGAAAGCTGTCTTAACCCAGAGAATGTACGTGGTCGAAGCGATTGCAAGTACATTGTTTATCGAAAGCTTCTGATGGATATCTTGGAGAGATGTTTGTCGTACTTATAATCCGTTCCTAAACAGATGTAGATAGGAGAGTTTGTTTTCATGATGAATCACCAGTATTAATACTCTAAAATGCATGATGAGCATACTATTACATATCCTACTATGACGAGTTTCTATGACGGGTTGGAGTCATAGAAGTGATGCTACGAACATCCTAGGAGCATATACTCCTAGATTTTAGCGGATGGGTTAAGCTTAAGCTTTGCTAAGCCGTCATTCCGCCCATATGAGCTCTTTATAGTGGAACATCCGTAAGTCCATAACCTAGATAATTCTAAATTCATGTGAGATCTCAACTTTGATCAAATAAATAGTCACTCAATCCCGAGACCAGAACTTCTTGTACGTCGGTTATCTTCTACTTGTCATGATTTAAAACTTCCGTGAACTCTTTATCACGCCATGTAGATCATATAACCTTACGGGACTATGAAATAGGACTAATATGCTTTCCCATATACCGAAAGCCTATTAGGAAAAATTGCCGAGGGCGAAATGAAATACATCAGGTTAGAATTGGTGACATAATCGGAGATTTAGTCTCTACAAGCTTGATAGACCTGTTAGCACGAGAGAAACAACTGTTTTAGCTACAACAAATTAATAGATAAGGAATTTCATTGAATATGGCAAATAATCTTGCTGGCATTGTAATATCACTCATTAAATTACCGTTACTTCAATATACGTCAAGATATTGTTGGACTTCGTTTCTACAGTACAGTGCTTCCATGCCGGGTGGTAGCATTTCGTCCACCTCTCATGAATTTTACCAAAGAAAATATCAGGGGTTTTGTATCATGAGCAATCTGGTTAAAAACATGCATGATTTTGATATGATTGGTATTCTTATACTTTTTATCTATGAGTTTAACATTGTGTCTGTATCTTCGATTCATCGTACTCTCAGGTGCGAGGCTTTCTGTTATTATGAGCTTCGACACGTCTGTATCGGGGGGATTTAAAGGAGAGTACATTATCATCATTAAACCCCGTTGCATGATTGTATTTTTATAAGAAACCAACCAATACACTCGTGTAAAGGTCATGTCATACCCTGTGTTGTATTCTGTTAATTATTTCGTCTGTGTATTTGGGCTAAAATAATCCTTCTCTCAGATGGCTGATAGCAGTAGGGGGTGGTATTGCTTTAGATGGGAATGATAATCCTACATAAGATTGAAGAATCAGACATTTCTACCTAATTATAGACTATCCAAAGCAACCCTCATAAAGGACTTCAAAAATATGTTGAGCAAATCAGAGGGCTCTCACGTAATGAGAGTGTTGCACGGCAGTTCCTCAGCTACGAATAGCATCCGCCTCATGGATTATTAATAAGCGCGTTCGTATATAATGCTACTAGAGTTGGAATCCTCTTGTGTGACAGATGGTGCACGGTTAGATGCCAATGATACCACCCCAAAAATGATTTGATTCAGAATTGATATTTACACCACAAAGGTACCTAGGTACCTATGGAAAGGAAATGTCAGGAGTTACAGACCCCAAGATAAAGTCTTAGATGATTCGACATACGTTGTTGATATAGTAGTAACCTACATGTATGAAGAGGCTACCCCAAGTTGCATTGCAGACCGGTTGTGCAACACATGTACGGTGTATTGCCGGTGAATGACCAACTGTTACCGCTATCAACTCAATTCATAAGGTAGGCCAGCCCTACCACGAAGGATTGGGGCACACCCGTGTTTCCTTTTCTTATTTTCTACGGTCAGTTTCTACAAGTCATTTTCCACCGCATCAGTTTATCACCACGACAGTCAGATAATAAAATAATAAACGACCACAGAAGTAGAAAACTCACGAATAAGGCATCTAGAGTACTCACAGAATAGTTTACGTATATATCTTCCTCTTGCTTCGAATCATTGATCCATCGATTACATCAACCCGAGGCGAGTATAAGGGGGTGTCGACAAAACCTTTTAACCACATACGAGGAACGTTTTGAAGTTGTCTAAGGAAAATGGGGTGGATACACAACGCCCCGGGTAATACTGCTACTGATGGACCTACGACTGTGGCCGTCGCAAGCGTTCTATCTGGTGTTTCTTTTTGTTTTATATGCCTTAGGGGTTATGTTCGAGGCCGGCTTATCCATGCCTTGGGAATAGGTATGTTTCTCATAGTAAAGTTAGACTGGGTTGATATACTGAACTTGAATGTATCTAGATGACTGGATCATCTTCATAACTTGGGTATGGGTCTTCCGAACGTATCTACTGTTGGTAATTCTCAACTAAAACTATATCTAGCTTCTAACATGCGGTTTTACCGTGGTTACAGCAATCCGTATGTCTCACTACCTTTAAACTTTAATAATATCTGCTGTTAACATAAACCTGGTAGAAACAACGTGGGGCTTAGGAATGAAACATGTCGACGATATGCCTCCCCAGAATATATATCCCTTCGGACAAGTAAGATAAAAGCTCTTATCACATAACGGTTATATCTAACACCAAATAGTTGGAACTTGCAGGCTTTTCTTTGTAAGCATCGAACTAAGTAGTCACTAGTCTTTTCGACCCCTAATTAACATACTTAGGTATATTCTTAGTATCCTCGGGTTTAAGCTAAGCTTGCTGGTATCCTACTTTCGATTCGTCCCTCAGGGGATGTGCAAATATGGCATCACCTGCGTATTAGTTTCTTGCACGCTATTCCACCTATCGTGTCTGATAGTTCAACTCAACCAATGCCACCCGGTATGTCAGCGGGCTCACTCGAGTCTGTGATGTGGCTAACTTGGGTAGATCGCAAAGAAATGGGATCCAACTATCACAGGGAGATGTATTAATCAGATTCCTTACTACATAGCTTCCTCAGCATTGGCTATCGTTTTCGATTTCGCTGTGTAAGTAGCTCGATTTTTATTCAAGCAATGTGGAGCGGGCTCTGACTAGTTGCAAGCATGTTTCTTCCATTCCCAGTACTCATTAAGACGAAGATTCAACTACGAAAGAAAGTCATGTTACTCGGCCTTTTCGCCCTTGGATTCTTCATCACCGGGATCCAGATTATCAGAATGCAATTTTTGAAAGACCTTAGCAACCCTCTCAATTCCGGACCCGTCATACTATGGTCGACAGTCGAAGCAAACCTAGGTGTAATAGTTGCATGCATACCGGTTCTCTCGCCTCTTTTCAAGCAGAAACGTAACAACTCTAATAAGGGCACGTCTAAGTCGACATGGGGGAATACTACAACGCCGAGTACTGAAAGGCACTCGTGTAGGATTGCCAGGGATCACATCTCTGAGGAAGAGCTATTCGATAGAGAGAAAGACAATGGTAGCCGTCTAACAAACACCGATAGCCGGGAGCCTATTAATGTAGGAAATGGACGCATACTTAGAGAGACAGATATCGTCGTTGTAAACCAACTAGCTCCCGCTCATCTGGCACCCCCACACGATCCGGAGCTAGGAGGACCGCTGAAGGGTAATTATGAGTGCTGGGCGAGGAGTACTAACATGACAATTCACAGCGGATTTTCGAGTCACAGCCTCGACCCCATTTAGGGTAATTCATAGGGGATACCTCGCATGATGGTCTATAGGGTCCCTTATTTTATTGGATTGATAGAAGGAGTTGGGATACGGTAAATAGAGCCAAGATACATAGTAATAATACACATTTGATATTGCTACGGTGTAGTCTCACTTTGAGGGCTGAATCTCTAAACTTACCTGGTCCTAGAGCTGTGTATAAGCCCCTACAAAGCCAAGTAATATAAGCATAGCCTCTCTAGTGTCACACACCATGTTGACGCGATGGATAGGACTCTATATGTATGTCTTAAAACGCCTTATACGGCTTCACCGGATGTAACGAGGCTATAAATATCTATAAGCATGTGGAAAAGATTGCGATAGCTAAAGAAATAGCTAAATATGTGAACTAGCTACTGCTTTATAATTTATTAAATTGTCTATACTCACCAAAAAAAAATGTCGAATCCATCACTCACAGGTTCAGAGTCTCTCGGAATGAGACTTCAACGCTGCCTAATTGCTTATATCAAGGTTTAGTGAAGAATTGAACTGTGTTATCTTTGGTTGCCATCGGGAAGTTTAGTATCATAAAAGGTGTAAAAACCTTGCTATGTAGAAGCTCTTAGAAATGATGTGAAGAAATGTGAATCCATCAAAGAAGGATATTCCTCTGCTTATTATCTAAGGAGGGACGTTATAAGTTAAGGCTAGCTAAATTACCTAAATTTACATGACGGCTGATAGAATTGACCTCTAATGCCAGCAATAAAGATACCTGTTACCATATGGGATGTAAAGGAAGATTTCGAGCTTTTAGAGCTTAGCTAAGTCTGGAATGCGTGATTAACCTCTACTTACCTGGATACCTAGGTAGGTAGATATAGCCGGTCCACGAGCTTATATAACGTAAAAATGCACGAATATTGTCAGAAAACTTTTATACATGATACATAGGTAAGATTAGTTCACACATAGTATCGCCTGTGAAAAAGATGTTCGATGTGGCTTTTATTTTCAGACAAACTGTCACCCATAGTTTCTTGGAATCATCTAAGGGTTCCAAATCCCCTATTATAAAATATAGACGAATAAGATACGAGATGCTACCAACAATACGGATCGAACTGGGTATTTTCTCTCATGTGAAGGAGTAAATAACATTGAGACTGATTCGTATATATGAATCGATGTAGTCTAAAATAATAAAGGAGAGAAAGGACCAAAACATATCAGCTCATTAGAACGACCTACACGGAGCCTTTCGTATCTCTTTCAAACCCCTTTCGAGGTACCCCACATGAATTAGAGTCAGCAACTTTGACAGAACTAAGGGTGTTAGAGGTGGGTTATGGAAGTCTATCGGTAGGCTATAGTACTCCTCCGTATACCCGCCTTTCAAATTACCTCCCAAGATAGGGGACTCAGGTATCATGGCAGTTATAGAATCCCCCCATGCCCGTTCCCACTCCCTGTACTAGATCTGAATGCTCTAAGGATACCTAAAGGTAACTAACATAAGCTTGCCTCTGATATGAGCAGTACAAGTGCTTGTATCTTAGTACTTACCCCGTCTGAGGGCTACCCGCGTGCACCTTCTTGTATATAAATGGTAGGCACTAATAGCACCTGCTTTATCTGACATAACTTGTACTGCCTAAGCTGTCAGTGCATTGTAGCTTCTCTTCTTAGGGCTTAAAACTAGTCCCACTGAAGTCCCCCATAAGGCATCCTCAGCTTCAACCTGAAAAGCCCTACTCTCCCCCTTGCACACTTTCCAGTATTAGGTGCCTTCCATTCTATCCACCTCAACCTACTTAAGTTTCTTCCCATCTCTCAACTTCACCCTTTCCTTCTTTTCAATATTAACAACTCCACCATCCTCACCAAGGGAGACCATCAGTTTCTTCCAACGAGACAACGCGAATCAACCAAGTCAACCCTGATTAATTCGCCTCGCTTGGGCCTTGCTACTACACTTACTTCCCTGAGGAACGTAAAGGTAAGTCATCATATTTCGTTTGGGCGGCGCGGCTACCATGTTTCCTCCGACTTGAAATGTTTGCACCAAGACACGTCGCACTTTTCCATTATCCTTCTACCCTTCTACTCCCCTAAACCCAATCTTTCATCCTTCTACACTCCCTTCTACTCGTTTATCTCCTTCTCCAACTTTCCCTCTGCCCTGTCATTATCCAACAGGAAGCGTCTACTCTTACTACTACGCGAGCCATACTCTGGCCGAAGCTGGTAAAGCTAGAGAAATCCCCGTTCCCCTTCAGTTTGCATAACTCTAATATCCTCTCCTCCTCTATCTTACAGTCGTGCCACCAAATCCTACTGTTCAGCCACTACTCATTGGTGTCCTGGGACGTAGGTGAATGTACGTGTTGCATATTCATGTTTTGTCCTTTATCTAACATCATATTTCGCTTATTCCGTGCCCCATGCTACCTAAATATACCCGTTCGACCAAACTTTCGCTTTTGTCAGCAGTTATACCTACTTATAGCCAGCCACGTTTTCATTCTTTTATTCTATGAAGTCACGCTAATAAACCCCCCAGGACTTCCCCAAGCAGCTAAAATGTCTGATTGGAACAACACGGCTGTCGACCACTCTAGCCCCCAGGATGGCGGAGGTGGTCGAGTCTGCTTCGGCTGCGGCCTGGAGGGGTAAGCTGAATTATCATACTAAATATGTGTAGCTAACATCAGATCCAGCCACAGCAAGGCCGATTGCCCCAATCCTCATGTCTCAAAGTGCCGACATTGCGATGAGGAGGGCCATGTGATCCGTGACTGTCCTACTGTCCCTCCTCGGGAGTTCACTGGAGAATGCCGATACTGCAAGAAGGAGGGCCATATGGCTAAGGATTGCCCGGACAAACCCCCTATGGCCTGCAAAAACTGCCTTGAGGAAGGTAAGAAAAACCGAAATAGCATCCCTAAATCCAGATAACTAAGCGCATTAATTATATTAGGCCACATGGTTTCCCAGTGCAAGAATCCGCGCAAGATTGATCGCTCGTCTATTGGCGAGGTCCCCGCTGAAGAGGCTTGGGCAAAGATCATGGAAGGAACCAAGGAGAAGGACCTGGACAAGGTCAAGGAGGGCATCCAGGAGTATCTCAACTCCACTCCAGGTACCACTTACATTAACCTCGAGCAGGCCTTCCGCTCTCAGTTCATTGAATTGCACCTGATCGCGTTGGAGAACCCCTCACTGCTGGTGACTTACACTCACATGGACCTTCAAGGAAATCTTGACAAGAAGTACCGTGTTCATTATCGCTGGAGCGACAAGCCTCTCCGTCCCCGAGAGGTCCAGCAGTGGCCTCAGTCGGCTGCGGACAACCTCGAGCGTCTTAAGGATGCTGGAGAACCCGTTCAACGCGGCATGCCCAAGTGTGGTAACTGCAGCGAGCTTGGTCACATCTCGAAGAGATGCCCCCAGGAGAAGATTGAGAAAGAACGCGCTGTCATCAAGTGCTTCAACTGCGATCAAGATGGTCATCGCATCCGCGACTGTAAGTCTGGCCAAGAGTATTCTTAGGATTATCACTTTCTAACATAGATAAGGCCCGGAGCCTCGCAAGTCCAAGTATGGATGTAGAAACTGCGGGTATGTATATACCTACCTAGTCCATATATTATGGCTCTTCCATCACTAACCATACCTGTTACTACAGCCAAGGAGGTCACATGGCATCGGACTGTAAGTGACTACGTTGCCAGACCTCCTACTTTTCATTGACAATTCCACAGGTCCCGAGCCTCGCCGAGCTGGAGATGACGTCGAGTGTCGCAAGTGTGGCGGAAGTAAGTCGTAAATCATGATTAGATACTTATAAGTGTTACTAACTAGATGCTTTAGCCGGCCACTTTGCCAAAGATTGTCCCCAGGAAGGTGGAGGTCGTAGCCGCGCATGCTTTAACTGTGGCGAGGAAGGCCACAACTCTCGAGACTGCCCAAATCCCAAGAGAATCCAGTGCCGCAACTGTGATGAGTTTGGTCACATGTCCAAGGAATGTCCTAAGCCCCGCGATTGTAAGTGAAGTCAGATGTTCTGCCTATTAGGTATACTCTATGGAACTACGTGGCTAATATCCCAAAAGACAGTCGAGTCAAATGCACCCAGTGCGGCGAGATGGGCCACACTCAAGTTCGATGCAAGATGGAGTCTGCTCCTACTGATGAGCCCACCTTCGATGCGGCTGACGGTAGCAGTGGTAACACTGGTCACCACGGCGGAGATAGCTTCACGACCGCCTTAGACGCACCTGAGGGTGGTGCTGACAAAAACTGGGGCCATGAGGATGTTAACTGGTAAATGCTACGCGATGATCTAGACTCATTGAGTTTCGAGATCTTGGCTTCTCCAACTCTTTAGTTTACTTTTAATCTTTTTGCGAATGTTTGTTGGTAATGAGCCTGGAGAGGCCGGTTTTGCATGATAGCCAATTGGCAGTCGTGTATAGTTACCTAATTATTGCGAATGAGTTTTACACAGGAATGAATCGCGAGGTGACTACTAGGTTAGTAGCATAATAGGCGGTGGTATTTGAGCCTGTCTAGCAATCTCCTGAGCCCTCTTGCACATGGATGGGATGATTTGCCTTATACTCAGAGCTTAGGAGGTAGTCAATACATTATAAAATTCGGTGTGAAGTTCAAACGGCAACCCCCTATTTTAGTCTGTAGGTTACTAGGTACCTATCTCGTAACGCGTGGCGTTTCAGCCACAGCGAAGCACCCTATCAGAAGCTTGAAAGCTTGGTTTTTACAGACTTAGGTCCTAAGCACCAACTTAGCTAGCATTAGGCTGCCCCGCAGCTATTAGGTGGGTATGTAGAAGGTAAATAGCCCCTCCATAAATAAACAATGCATCGTCAGAAGCTCCTAACATAAAGCTCGGGAAATCAAATCTGCTCTCTTTGCAAGCATTTCCATGACGAACATTATTTAGGCAAACGAAGGATTATATGAGAATATTGGAAATATTCTAAAAATCGCATTATCAAGCGTCGGAATGTCGATAACGATCGAGAAGATACTCGCTGCTTCTCCCGTGACAGCTCGAGGGCAGCCGACGCAGCTGTCGACCGATACTAAGGGGGAAAGGATAGCTTATGCTGTAGGTATCCTGAGTTTTAATTAGTATTCGCGGAATAGAAGCTCTATCTAACATTATATCAGTCCGGGAAATCAATATTTGTTCGATCTATCGACGACCCTTCCACCAGTAAACAATACACTGGTCACACGGCCCAAACGACTGTTGCCAAGTTTTCACCAAGTGGATTCTACATTGCCAGCGGTGATGTATCGGGTTCGGTTCGAGTATGGGACTCGATAGAGGCTGTGAATACCAAAGGTACCAGCTACTAGATTGAAAGTGTGCTGGTGGTATCCATGTTCAACTAACATAACGTTCCAACTTAGGCGAATATCATATCATCTCGGGTCGCATCAATGATATAGCGTGGGATGGCGATTCGCAGCGCATCATTGCGGTCGGCGACGGGCGTGAGCGGTTTGGACACTGCATCACTGCGGACAGTGGTAACAGCGTAGGCGAGGTATCCGGACATTCTAAAATTATCAACTCGGTCGCCGTGAGGCAGATGAGGCCTCTTAGAGCTGCAACTGCTAGTGATGACATGGCTATGTGTTTCTTACACGGTGCCCCATTCAAATTTGACTCGAAGTCAACTGGCCTTCATAAGGGGTTCGTATTGGGCACGGCCTTCTCGCCGGACGGGAACACCCTTGTTACGGTGGGTGCAGATAAGCGAATTCAATTATACGATGGGAAAACTGGAGAACCTACAAAGTCCATTGGCGAGAACGAACACACGGGAAGCATATTCGCAGTTGATTGGTCAAAGGATTCGAAGAATTTTGTCACAGCTAGCGCCGATCAGACCGTTAAATTATGGGACGTGGAGGCAGGTAAAGTCACACAAACGTGGAAATTCGGAGACGGTGTCAGCATTCCGGACCAACAGGTCGGTGTGGTATGGCCACATGGTCGCAGCGATGGCTTGATTATCAGCCTTAGCCTTGGCGGAGATCTAAACTATCTTGTAGAAGGCAACCCGAAACCGATCAAAGTTATTCAGGGACATAACAAGAGCATCACAGCCCTAGGAGTTGGCTCGGATGGCAAAGGCCAAACACTCTGGACTGGAAGCTTCGATGGTCGGGTCTGCAGCTGGGATCTGGGCTCTGGAGCGGCCACCGTTGTTGACGGGCAGACTCACACAAACCAAGTAACAGAATTCGCATCTAGTACTGGGCGAGCATACAGTGTTGGATGGGATGATACTCTGCGCATTGTCGATGAGTCCGCCAACACCTTTGCCGGCGAGTCGCTAAAACTATCCGCACAGCCGAAGGGAGTTGCTTCTGCGGATGGACGAGTGTATGTGGCAACCATCGCCGGCATCGAGATCTATGTCAAGGATCAACTTGCAGACAAGCTAGAAATCGCCGAAGCGCAGCCAACAGCCATCGCCGCCCAGGGATCACTGGTAGCGGTAGGCCTAAGCAATAACGCGGTGCGCCTATACAAGGCGGACTCGAGTAACAAGCTTACGCAAGCACATGAGGTGAAAAACTCAACGGCACAAATTTCGACTCTGGCCTTTTCAAAGGATGGCTCGCTGCTTGCCGCGGGCAACACGGCGGGCAAGATATACGCCTATCGCACGTCTGGCCTGGAGTTGGCGACGGATCGGTGGTCAGCGCACACGGGCCGTGTAACAAGCATCGCGTGGAACGAGGCGGGTACGCACGCGGCCAGCGGCGCGCTAGACACCAATGTGTTCGTATGGAGCCTCGCGAAGCCCGGGTCACGCGTCAAGACGCTGAACGCGCACAAGGACGGCGTTAATGGCGTCGCTTGGGTGCACGGCGGGACGAAGGTCGCGAGTACGGGTGGAGATGCGGCGATCAAGATTTGGAATGCGGAGGGCTTGCAATGAGAGATGGGATGACTTTATGAAGTATTGATCATGATCATGATAGCCTATAGGAGCAGGTAGATATTTGAACAAGGCTTGGGATTGATTAGTTAGATGGCTTTGGCTTTGACAAAGATGACTTGCTTCTCGTAGATGATAATCCCCTCGAAGTGTTCTTGCTGGACGATTGAGTATGGCTTATGTGCAACCATTGAAGTGTATACGCGTTAAGAATCACCTTAGGAGTATAGAATTATTCCTAGAAATTATCTACATTCGATTGTGATAATCCTATTCCGGACTACTAAAGGGTGGACGAGGATAGCTTTATGCTACACGCTATACTAGAGCAATAGACGCACTATTATAGGTTAAAGTTGAGCACAGCATCGTATTGGGTATGTTATAGGGTAGTCATTAGAACAAGAGTTTATTCGCAAATGTAATTCGAGTTGCCTAGCAGAAATTAAAACAGTCGCAATTGGGGTATCTCCCTTTCCTAGTAAACGCCGAAACTAAATAACCCTAGCCACCCGTTGGTGGTCAAATGCAGAATTAGTGCTCCGGCATTAAAGCGCTAATGACATCCCAGAGACCGCCGGGCCACTCCGACTCCGGGTCGGGGTCCGGGGGCCACTGCTTCTTGGGAGCTGTGAGGATGTCTTCGTTGATTATATCAACGAGCGAACTGTTTAGCGCGTTAGTACGTCTGTACGAGTGAGGGAGATGCGAGGAAGAGTTTTATGTGAGTAAGAAAAAATTTAATAAAAATAAACATACCCGATCTTGCCCTGGATTAGGTGTCCCTGACTATCCATCTCCTCGGCAATCTCTGATTGGTGGTTGTCCATGAGCGTGGGGTTAGGCACTGCGATCAGCGCTGAGTCGAAATCGAGTGCTTCCAGGATACTTCCAGAGCCTACGGTAAAATTATCAGTAGAAGAACTATTTAATTCAGTAATAGGGCTATCACAACATACCCGCATGAGTAATAATCAGCCCGCGTTCTCGATTAAGCGTAGAAGTAACAGGGCCAATAGTAGTGAGCTCCATATATCTCCGAATATCGTCATGGTAAGTAAAGCCCGTAACTATGAGTTCGTTAGGGTCCTCGGGGCATTGCTCAGGCTCGGCGGATAGAAAGTAATCGTAGTCAGGCCCGCATTGGATGATGAGATGGGTGAAGTTGAGGGACTTGAGCTTGGCGAGGAAGGCTTCTGAGAGCACTTCCTCGATGAGCAGTTTGAAACTGGCGCTGGCGCCGATGGTGACGAAAGCGTACTTGTATCTGTTTCGGGGGGGCGCCATGATGAAGTGTTCAATTTGACTGGAGGCGCAGGGGAGATAGTTCCTGTGGCGTTGACTTGGTGGTGTAGGAGTTAATTAACACTTGGTGTCTCCTACCTTCACGGCGTTGGCATAGACCATGAAGACCTGATTGGGTGTTAGACTTTGGAAATGTTACATAATCGAGAATAGATAATACCTTAGGTTAGATGTCAACGTAAGATAGAAAGTCGAGACAATGGGAATGTCGAAAGTTGCAGGCAAGTGCAGACAGACAAAACGTGGATAGAAAATGATTGGCTGCAGGGCAGAGTTCTTCACCAAATTAAGCGCTTTAACCGGTAGCTAGCGTCCACTTATGTGGGGCAGACCTGTGGCACTGGCAGTGTGGCAACGACAACTGTGGCTTGGTGCTCAGGAGTGACCCCTATTCTCTATGCGATACACCTCGAGCCTATCTAACAACCGTCCTTTTTACCAGGAATAAACTATTAGATATTACTGATGGGTTTATTTCAGGTATTATTAAGAGCTAATTTCCAAATTATTCTAGCTTTACGACACAGTAGATATTATTTTATAGAGCGTTAGGGTGCATCATTTTATCACGGCATATTAAGCAGGTCGAGAGAAACCATAAGTGTTTAAGTAAACTCAACGATTTATTTTGTAGCGTTACTATTAGGTCTACTATGCTATTAGGCATTCTCGCAGACCCACATCCATATAGACGCATCGGGCCAAAGTAAGAGATTTATCAAGTCGTTCCCCCCACATTCACCTCGTATCGGTTTCTTGATTGAGGTCAAGCGGCTGCCCACTTAGATCTTGTTCCGTCTTGCGGCGAGCTTGAATCAAGTAGCACAACCCTTCGAGTTGCTCGACGAAGCCTTCATTCAGTTCTTGGATGGCCTTGATCTCCTCGATCGCATCCTTGCCCCCATAAATAAGATTCCTGTTCTCCTTGGAAAGAGCTTTGATCACCATATCAAGACGGTCATTCTCATCGGTCAGGCTCTTGACTTCCCTCTCCAGCCTGGAGATCCTCTTCTTTAGCTTAGTGGAAGTCCCCTTGGCGGTTCGGGCTGTGTACACTGACTGATTGCGCGCCTCGGTTAGCTCCCTGGTGAGCCTGAGGATGGTCTCCTGGGGAGGGGTTGCAGTTTTTCTAGGAGGCATCTTGCGTAAAGTGACACGGGTGTCTAAGTAGTTTTGCTAGATTACTGTCGTATTAGTAAAGGTTTTAGATAGTGAAAATAACAACATGTTGGTCGTCAGTTAAGCTGTATTTAAGGTGAATACAAAAACATCATGCGCAAGGATAAGAACAGAGTGAAGCGATGTGGCGATTAGGTATTGTGTCCTGTACAGGTAGTTGCAGGGGTGGGGATAGGGGAGGCCGTGTTAAGGCAAAGATAAAGATAAAGATATAGTGCAAGGATAATCTCAAATAATATTACTTACCTAGAGAAACTCGGCAGAGGGTAAATCAAAATCTTTTTTCTTTACTCGTGCGAGGGTAGAAAGTCGTCAAGACTAAATTGTCTTCGGCTGGTAACTAAAGAAGAGGGAAAAGTGAAGAAAGCGTTGTGGGTGTAATCACAAAATATTTATAGTATTTGTAGCACCCTTAGAACCAGGTGCTGTAGTCATGAGGTAGGTCCAAACAATAGGGAAACAATTTCGTTGTTCTACGAGGAACTCTAACCTAACTACAGGAACTGAAGTTATTCATACCGAACGTATCCTTTGTTCTGGATGTCTCATCTAGAATTCTGATTACTAGGTATGAGAGCTACAGCGTAAGACTACACGCCGACTTGCTTGAGATAGAAAAAAAATACCTTTCAATTTTCTCTTCTTCTTTTTAAGTTAATTGAATTCAATCGATTATTAATATCTTGTTTTAGGTAAAAAAAAAAAAAAAAAAAAAAAATCTTAATTCTCCTATGTTTTCCTAAGCTTTCTACTTGTAACTAATTACTTCGATATATGTAAAAGCTCGCCTAGAATAAGTAAGAGAGATTATGCTTTGAAGATTTATACGCTATGGGATGGCTTATAAACGTTGTCGTTAGAGCTTGAAATATTATGAGACCTCTAATTCTGATAAAGCTCTCTTGGCCTATTCTAATACGTCTTCTATGAGAACCAGTCTCTTATATGATAAATTCGAGGTGGAGGTAATAGATAGTTTACCTAGCACTTCACATATTATTATGCGATTATGGATAAAATAGGGGTTTGAAGCCAGCGATATACGGTGGGGAGGCTTTTCGTATTAGTTCACTTACTTTCATCTTTATAAAATGATTCCCGTACTTGAGATTTAGCACTGCACCAAAAATAAATATCACAATTCACTACCCTTTACTTACCCAATTATTGGAGGCTTTTCATCTCTTTTCTTAGGTATAAACTACCAAATCCCCTTCTGATCGTAATAGTACAGCATTTTTAAGACAGGACTGACCAAAACTCTAGTATAAGCGGTAGCATTAACCCCCATTGGTATCCTTTATTCCGGATATCTCACCTAGAAATAAGGAGTTATACCGATCACGTGGACATTCATTAAACTCTGAGCTGAGGTACGAAGTGCATGGGTGTGCTGGGAGGTACGTACCTGGTACTACCCACATGGAGTCGAAGACTTGGGAGCCAATCAAAAAAAGCGTTTAGGTTAATTCGAGATCCACCAATTTTTTATCTTTTGCGCATGCAATTGACTACAATTAACTTCAGCTTAGGAAGAAGCCCTTTCCTTGACTCGACCCTCGCAGTTCGAGTGGATGCTGGGACGTAGCCATTGATCGTCATGGCCTCTGGAGTACAGTCGGTGCGATTGTGCCTACGGGCTTTCCGACACCCTCCAACTCCTCGAAAAGTTGCCCCACGAATACCACGAATATACGTTCCGAGGCGAGCCTTGTCCTCAACACCTGTACGATGGAGTCCCGAGTCTAGGAAGGAAGAGGAGGAGGAGGAAGATATAGACGAGGAAGATGACGGCAGCGTAGACGTCGCTGAAATGGAAAAATCTCTTCGTGCTGCATTAAGAGACCCCGAGTTTGAAGCGTCGACGCGGATCCAGGAACAAATGTTAAATAGTGCCAATTCTATCATGTCGAATGCGCAAAGAGTACCCAAACTCAAAAAGCCTTTCTGGCATGACGAGGAGGAGGATACCGACTTGATTACGGACGAGCGAAACGAGGACGAATTCGACGAGGATGATATTATGAGCATGGCACATGGCAAGTTGGAAGAGTACCGCGAGCATAGAGAATATGCTCGCATTGCTGCTTGGGAGATGCCTCTTCTATCTAGTGAGTGCTCTCATATTGCGTCTCGACTGAGAAGCCATCTATTAACCCGTAAAACCAGAGCTGGCACGGCCCTTCGAACCACCCACGGCTCAGGAACCCTTGCGATTCCGATACACGAGTTATATGGGTGAATTCCACCCCGCAGAGAATAAAGTGGTTCTTGAATTCTCGCCTAAAGATATGCCGCTGGACGAGGCCCAGCAACTAAAGCTGAAGAAGTTACTGGGCCCCCGCTACAATCCAGAAACGGATGTAGCTAAGATGAGCTGTGAGCAGTTCGAACACCAGGCGCAGAATAAGCGATATCTTGGTGACGTAGTCGAGAGTTTAATCGCGCGAGCAAAGGTATATAATTTAATTGTATCCAATCCCAGCCAATACCGGACATTGCTTACCATACCCCCAAGGACCCCTCCGACATGTTCGAGGACATTCCTCTCGATACGAGACATCACCCAATTAAGATCAAGCCCAAATTTCCAAGGGAATGGAGGATGACTGAAGAGAGGATGAAATTTCTCGAAGAGACGAGGCAGAAGTCGCTATTACTCGATCAGACGAAAGAAGAGGCCGGCGCCTTGGTTGACGGCAAAGAGAAGATCTCACAATTCTTCAATATCCCTGAACCTGAAGTTAGAGTGCCCGAGTATGCCAAGGCGCAGCTAAATGACATCTCGTCACGGGGTAGAATAGCGCCGACTGGGCGGTTTTGATATGTATAATGTCATGTAGATAGATGCTAGTTCTAAGGAGCTCGCTGTATGAATACAAAAATACAAGCACTACAATCTAGGATGCTACTGAGGGAAGTTATCTGATTCTAAGACAACAAATCTCACCGATTAGTTACCTACTTTGTTAGGGATCTACTTCAATAATCGTAGAGGAGTCAAGTCTTTCGATACCAGAAGTCAACCCACGTACTAAGATACAGTTCGTTATAATTGGAACTCATCATGTTAACAATCCCCTCATAAGCGTCAGAGAGTTGATCCAGAGCTTCTACTACTAGTTACGAGTCTGATGCAATTTTAATAACTTCTGACAACTTAAAATGAGGAATACGCGTATATTCACAACAACTAAATTTATTGGCGAGTTACTCCGCGGCTGCTTGCTTCCCGGCTAAAAGACATCCAAGTGGTGAAGGGTCGTTATTGAGAATAATACCAATGGCGAAAATACCTCATCTTTTCTTCACATCAACAGTTACCTATTATCTCGGCATAGCGGCTGTAGTAATATATTGTCTAGGCAGTGTACATCCCCAGCCCCGGAGCCCCCTTTTCTACGAGGTCGGGAGACGCAGCCTCCGGAATCCTCGGCTTCCGGGAACCGAACAAGACAGGCGACTCGGTAAGGATATTTGGGTAGTAGTGGTTAGCTACAGGTGCGGTCGGTAATCTTATGGGAGGCAGTGCATTCACCCCCCGAACATGTGTTACGGCGTGTAGCGTAGCTCGTCTAGATAACGCTGCTAAAGGACAAGAGCAGTCAGGGAGATGGGAGTACGGGGTTCCGCCATCTCGGGAATCGTAAGGCGAGCTGCATGGTAGACGGCCTGGTGAGCGAGTTATTATCCAAACTACTTCTTAAGTGTGAATGAACATGGTGATTCCGTGTTCTTCAGAGATGGCGTATTATGTTAGACGAGATCGAGATAATCTCGTTACTTCAGAGTTTATCTACTTAAGGGTATGCATACTCTTTCGTGCGGAGGATGCCAACCTCGTTATAAGCTGGAATAGTAATCTTTGATAGTCCTTAAGGGCATTCCCCAACCCCGTGTAAAAGTACATAGTGAAATCCGTCAAGTGCGGCGGGAATCACATAATCACCATTTGCTAAGAGTCCAGGGCCATAGGATAGATGGTACCTTTCATCGATAGCCTCCTCATTAAGAATTATGCGGATAGATCTGATGAGTTCGTACCACATCCCGCATTCACCGGATCTATCGGACCAATCATATTATACCCCTTTTCATTGCAATCTAGAAAGTTTCTAGGCCTATGTCGAGTATCTCGAATATCACTTTGACTAATACCATTATGGATCACTTGTCCAAACTTGTAAGTTCGAAAAATCGAGAGGTTAGTGGTCTAAGCCAATTACTGACGAACATGGGTAAAGGTTCGGCGCTACCGATTGTGCAAACCAATAGCTGATGTTTTGGTAGCACATGTATCGACTGCCCTGTTGCTTGCATACAAATACGCTATCGATGTCCCCGAATGACCATTTGTTTAAATAAAGTTAGCTGACAGCAGCTCCACGGAATGCGTGAGAAGGCTTGCCAAGACGGCATTTCGGCAATCATGCAGACCTTGCAGTTATGAGTCCTGCGCGGAAGATCGGCTGCGAACGACGTGCTGCAATGACACCTTGTTTGGGAGTGTAGGAAATTCCAAGTATGAATATGGTCGCCTCGTTGAAGGAATATAATGATGAGAACGTGCTACGAATTGAATGATGTGGCGGTTCGGCATTGCTATGTAGGTAGGCACCAAATTACATCACATTGAGGCTCACGGTTATTGAGGGTTCAGCAGCTCCATGGTGGCGGTGTCGAGCTGTTGACGATTTTTGCCTTTGTGTGATCATGCGCCACAACTTTCATATGAAAATGTGGTCTAGAAGATATCAGGGGTTATTAGCCACGCGTCGACTAACTTGGCGTGAATAATGGTAGTTAAGTAAATTCGTATGAGAACTTTTCAAGTCTTGCTTCCCAATATGTAGAAGCTACAATTTTCGTATCAGATATAGTTATTCTCATAGTGTATGTTAGAGGTATTTCTCTTAGAACAGATGATGTAGGTACACTAGGCGCTAGCATCGATTATTCTAAGAGAGTGGAACTGGTCGAAAATTTTAGAAATTGATATGGAAGATCGAGCGCGTCAAGCCACAATCATAGTACAGACACACCAGACCATCGCCGAGTCGCGCCACAGATCATGACGTCACATTATCCAAAGGCTATCCTCTGCCTCATGAGGACGGTGAGGTCACGAGCAATAGGTGGGTAGAATCTCAAATTGGAACGTGTAGTGTATTCTGCTTATCATAATGCATGAGGTACCTCATATTAGAACGTGTCAGATATTTTCGAATCGAGAAGTGACCTATTACAGACTGCTAGATTTTAGAAAATTACACTTGGTACTTAAAATAGTTTTAGGTACATGTACCTACCTACATCGTGTAAATTACTTATTCGAAGGCTACCTGTAGGTACGACTTAGATACTCATAACTGCCGTATCGTATGTACTAAGGACTATGTGATAAAGTGGAAACTGTGGAATCTGTGGAATCGTCGCAATTGCAATTCGTAGAGGGTACGTATCCGCGCGTACCTTCCCGTTACACTAGAGTTGTGTTTGTTCGGGTCCAGAATGTATGACGCAGCAAATTCGGTTCTTGTTTCGTTGGATATGCATCATAGTTCCGGGGCCTGCGGCCAAAGAATTCAAGGAACGGCACCTCTTTCCCGTGCACAAAGGCAAACCAAGCCCAAAACAACCCATACATATTTCTGCATTGGATCAATACCTTGCCGTGGTAACTTCGATACCAATCCCAATCCATTACGAGACCTTGTGGATATTACTTATTTAAACTGTATTCCCCTCGCCATCTCGATAACCCATTCCAGTTCCTACTTTTAAATCCAGCTCAAGCCTAAGACTAAAAAGCCCAAATAAAAAAGTTACGAAGCACAAGCTATCGATATCCCACATCAACTACCACGAAACATACCGTCTACACGTGTCCAAGTCGACCGAAATCACACATAATGCCTTTCACCGCAAGGTAAGAAGCAATTCCCAACCGGCGTCTTGCAACCGGTATTATAAATTTCATCCACTGACCTGGTTTGATTCTCATTAGTGATATCTGCAAGATTATTCTTGCCATCCTCCTACCGCCTCTAGGTGTCTTCCTAGAGCGAGGATGCGGTGCCGACTTCTGCATCAACGTCCTGCTCACGATTCTAGGTTACATCCCGGGTATCCTACACGCGCTGTAAGTTCCCAATACACCTTTTCGGGTAGACGATCAATTGATTAGACGGTAAACTAACATGTTCTCCCTGCAGGTACATTATTCTGAAATATTAAGACGCTCGAGTAGCATGCGACTTCCCTTAATTTTCGTAATGGAGCGACAGCATAGCAAGATTCAACCATAGACGATATCTGAAGGTTGGGCCAATCGCGTGGCAGCGCAGGGGTTCGTGATTTCCCGGAGGCGTTTGCGTGGATCCAGCTATTGCTCTGTTTTTTTTTTTCAAGTTAGTGGCGGGGGTGCATCGCATGACATCGGATCTTGGCTCTGACAGACGTCACTCGACTTCTTGTCCATGCAACCACGTTCCAGCTTTTCAGTCCGCCTCATAATTTCGACGACTCGAATATTTCCGTTTCTTTTACTCTTAATCAAAACCGCGATGGTTTGCAGAAAGGATGGTTCGGAGGGGGACAGGCCGAGGATACGGCTCAGCTGGGCAAGCATTGCTTGCTATATGTATTCATGATGATTTTTAGACTCCCTACCAGCATTAATGATTATGAATCTCGATACCCCCTAACAATTTGTCCATTTTATTTGCGCTGAAGTATTTCAACTACAATGCACGTGCTCCATATCGTAAGCATTTATTATTGAACGTCGTAAGGTGAGAGTTAGGACTACGGAATACTCTATGCTTAGGAGAATGTCAACAATAACTACATAATGACTTACTGAACCTGATCTGAATATAGCCTTTTTGAGCGGCAACTTAGCAAAGTTGTGGATGACGATAGCATCATGTAATATTATAGCGCACAAATAACTTCACTTAACTAAAGGTTAGGCTTTGAGTCTTTGAGGCTTCTACATAAGCACTATATATCAGAAGAAATAGATTATTCAATCAAGTGACTTTATTTATTACCCTCGACCTATCTTAAACGATAACACCTAAAAGCCATTGTAAGCACGATTCTACTGTCTGGTTGGGCGGATACTTACGTCGTTTTTGCCTGCGGTCACGACGGCGTCTTCCGAGACTCGCACGCCTCCCACTCCTTCTACGTAGGCAATTGGCGCATCGCCCATAATTTTCCTCGCGACGTCGCCCACAGTTGAGTTCTTTTTCACGAGGACGCAATCCCTGAACGCGACCTTCGTGTCTGAACCGGAGCTGAAAGTCGATACGTTTCGTACGGGGAAGACAGGTACGAGACCGAGTATTTCGGCCGCCTTTGAAAGAACCTGGACGACACCAGTGGACCCGTATCGGAACAAAATCATATCTCTATATTCCTCAATGGTGTTCTTATTCTTTTCATCCAACTCCTTCAATCCTCCGCCGTCTGGGTCGCCGTCTGCTATCAGATCTTCGCGTGTATCCACAAACTCCGTTCCCTCTGTATACCTTATGTAACCTTGCTTGGCCATTTTTCGCAGGAACAATTCGGCCTTCGCCGAACATGCGACCACCATATTAGGATCCTGCATCTTAGTGATCTTCATGAGATTTGTGTAAGCATCAGAGTCATCGATTTTGTTTAGCGCGATCACCGTGGGGAACTTCTCGTCAGTGAATGCGCTGACAACACGATCCACCGTCTCCTCGGACCAGTGCTCCAGCGGCTCTTTCAGGTTAAGACGGTCTAGAGTGCGTGCTACTACTGCTGCTGTACTTCCGTAGCCTGAGAACTGTCCTTGAAGGGTCTCGACAGCGGTAGCCTTAACAGCAACATGTCGCCTCTTGATGGAACCCCATTTCTCCCACAGATTCCCTTTAATCCAGGCGACGATCTCACCACGTAACCAGGCTATATCCTGGGAGGGGTCGTATCCCCGTGTATTTTCGCCCTCAGCATTCGTCCTCCCGCTAGCATCCACGACATGGATTAGAGCATCCGCATGTCGGAGGTCGTCCAGAAACTTATTACCCAGACCTCTGCCCTCATGTGCGCCGGGGACAAGTCCAGCTACATCGAGAAGCTCGATTGGCACAGAACGGCGGCCGTCAACACACGATCCATAGTTAGGCTTGCATTTATCTTGTACACCGAAGCGCTCGCAGGCGCATGTTATTTGGAGATAACCGATGGCTCGTTGCGGGTCAATCGTTGTGAACCTAAAGAATGCGCATTGTTAGTTGAAGAGCGAATGAACATTACTGCGAATGCATATATATCCCGTCTTCTAGGCTGATGCATAAGTAAGTACCTAAGTAGATACTATGCACAGGGGACAGGCATACGGATAGTTTCCTAAGTGGCATCGCAGATATCAGCGCCGAAATTCGGGTCGATAATGTATGAAATAGCACAATATATTTGTTGGATAGGTTCGACCCACCAACTTTGGACGTCGCATCGGTTAAGCTGTTTAGAGTCGTGCTCTTGCCAGCAGAAGGTTTTCCTACAAGGCCGATTAAGGGATCCCGCGGCATTTTGCGCTTCTTGGAGTTCTCAATAAGACGGATTATGGCGCTTAGGCGGGGGATGTAAGGACGAGGTCAAGGTCGAGATGTGGGGTGATTTGCGCCCGTTGCCCCGAGTCTCGAAGAAAACTCAGATACAGTTTCGGACCCGCCGTAACGGCGCCGTAGCTTACTGCTGTATTTTTAGGTACCCGCCTATCTGGTACCTAAAATACGCGCTATGAAAGGGTACACGTGCCTGTAAGTGCTAAGATACATACTGTACATGTAACAGCCAGCCGCAAGCTCGCTCAGGAGTTACATTGCATCATTAGCTTGATTTCTTGAACCGTCTATTCCTTTTCACTCATCGCATGTTTCAGTTACTCGAAATGCAAACTACAATATACTGCGCGAATTCACTTTAGATATTTGCGGCCTCATCACTCAAAATGCGACGAGGTCACTTTTCGCTAAATGACCTCCCTGCCTGGTCTACTTTAAACGGCGTTAATTTTCTTGGTGTTGCAGTTGCTAATATCTATGGCCGAGGCAATGGCCTTGTAGCTAAGAAAGACCTGATCAGCCAGGAGAGTGACTCGGAACCCTTAACGCTTTTGACGGTCCCAAAGGAGCTTGTTCTTTCAGCTGAAGGTGTAGAGGAGTATGCTAAAGAGAATAAAGATTTCCGACAGCTTCTAGATACAGCAGGTCGCCAAGTTAGTATACACCCAGCTTTAAAGACGGTGTGATTTATACTAAGTATAATACAGTCAGCTAGAGGAGATATATTACTATTTCTCTTATATCAACTGGTGTTGTCATCCCCTGACTATCAAGTTGGCTTGGGACAATCAACGCCCTGGACTCAATATTTCAGTCTCTTACCGTCACATGTGCCGACTCCTACAACGTGGTCTGGATCAGAACTTTCCTGCTTGAAAAGTACTTCGCTAGAGGTAAGTTGCTAATGGGACTTGATAACTCGCCTAAAGTACCTATATATAATACTTAGGTACAAGTTGACACGTTTAGGTAGTCAGCGGTAGCCGCCAAACTGACCGTTCTAATTAAGGAGTTTGATGATCTCCGCGAAAATCTGGCCACTCTGCCGTATTGGAATGAAATTCTCTCGATCAACGAATCGATCACCATCCGAGACTGGATCCTTTTTGATGCCCTGTACCGGTCCCGCTCGCTAGGCTTGCCTAAGTCTGGAGAATCGATGGTGCCTTGCCTCGATTTAGTCAACCATTCTAGTCAAGCCACTGCTTATTTTGATGAGAACAATCAGGGTGAAGTAGTCCTTTATTTACGTAAGGGATGTGTAGCACCTGTTGGCAGTGAAATTACTATCGATTATGGTCAGGAGAAGTCGCCAGCAGAAATGCTATTTAGCTACGGCTTCATTGACCCAAATTCGACCACCAAGAGTATAACGCTACCATTGGAACCATTAGAGGATGACCCGCTTGCGGTACCAAAGCTTCATGCTTTCGGCACATCGCCGAAATTAAAGTTAGAAGAAGACGACAGTGGTGTCCCGCATTGGACTGCCCCTTTTGTGTATCTCATGTGCTTGAATGAAGAAGGTGAGGGTGTCCAGTCTTCTAATATCCTATTTATTGCTAGTCTAGCAAGCGAAATGACTGCTGTTATTGGCATAATTACCTAAGCTATATAAGGAGTATTCCCATTTAGCATGATCTTAATATGTTAACATTAACCACCGAACTTGCAGATGGACTGCGGTTCAGAGTCTTGCAGGAGACAGATGGCTCTCGTCATTTAAAAATATTCTGGCAAGATATCGATATTACCGAAGTATCAAATACTATGAAAGACCTCATCCGTGACCACGAATTACACCAGATATTTGAACTACGGGCTGTGACCGTTATCATTGGTGTCGTTCAACAGCAACTCGAACAACTCATCAGCACTCAAGACGGTGACTCCGTGGTAGGACTGGCAGGTACAGAAGCCTACCAAGCCATTTCACAATTGAGGTCACTCGAGACCAGCATCCTCCAAAAGAGTATACAGGTTTTGGATGAGCAGGTAAGATATAATTCCACAGTTTGCCTAGATGTCTACTCAGGGATGATCTTGACTTGAACTCAACATGTATTTCCAATTTTTATCAACTTAACCCTTGGGAGATAGAGCTACCTAACCAATCATGGCTATGATAATCTGCTAACCCATTCCTAGAGGGACCAACTCCTCCAGGATGACACCGTAGTAGAGTACCTGACGATGATGGGATCTAATCAAAATGACCCTAGCGCTGAAGCCGCCACTGACGAAGAAGAGGACTTTAGCTAATGTACGTCTCCGAATACCTTCCCCGTCTCTGTTACTTCGGATTCTATACCAATCATTCGATTATTCTTGCAGGCAGGGTGCGGCCCACACTAGCAGTGCATTTAATGTATTTGCATGGTAATATTGGGATGCAGCTTAATTGCTACAGACTTAGGTAGCTTCCTACAGATGTGGCATGACATCATGGGGCTAACACTTTTGATGAGCTAGCTACCTCGATGGAGAATCAAGAGCAAGATAGTTGACGTGATCAATTTTTTCATATCGAAGGACGATTGGGCATCATAAGAAGGACAATGCTAAACTTACTTACCGTTGATCAACTATATAATGATAAGAAGCAATCTATAAAGTGTGACTAGCGGACGTGGAGGGCCCTTTGGGCTTATAATTCGGACCGAGAACCCTGAACCAATCCTAAGTTGCATACGGTCGGTACTCCCTTTATACAAGCAATTATATCCACGTACGGGTCTTGTTCCTTACATGAAGAGGCCCAGCACTCTGTACCATGATCTCCCTCGCCGATTTATCCACGACGTAGGTGCTTTTAACCGGTGGTGACTGCTACAGCCGCACGATACCCCTCCATGTGGCATCCCCATGTGGCATCCCCATGTGGCATCCCCATGTGGGAAAATAATTGTTTCCTTCAAGATGAACCCCTAAAACGGGCCGTATGTTCTGATATTGTTTGGGTGGAATTTTATCGCCTGACCCTCTCACGCCTATCACTGCGTCCAACCCGATTATGAGCATGGGGTTGGGATGCCTTGATAGTTCCTTTAGTGACCGAGTTCGAATTTCGCTCATCTTAGAGCGGCTTTAGATCGACAGAATGGAGACCATTTCACAGAAGCCATTTATATTGTAACTGTATCAGAAATCCTAATAGATGAGGCCCCTGTGGAAAAAATAAGGTCTTTGGCTTATATGTTTGCCGATCGTTTCTTCCGAGGGGTTAGGTATAGACTGAGCTGCGTATTCTAGATAGAAGGGTCGATTTAACAGGCCTCCATTTGCTCCACGAAGAGATTATTAGGAGATCACGGCTATTAAGCAGCAAGACGAACCATCGAGATCCCCAATACTACTCCTCTACTTCAGAGTAACGAGCTGAGAATTCCGAAGCTGATTTGGCAAGCCGGTAGAGATTGAATGTTACTATGGTAGATAGAGGTTAGTACGATGTCTAATGTATAGTCGATGACTAAAGATTTTTCTACTATATTCTAATAGTTAAGTAGCCTCTAAGTACCATCTTGCTTTAGTGTTACACCCCTTACATTGTCTTGACTTATAGAGATAATACTAAGAGTTACTAACTAACCGGGTTATTAACATTCGCAGCGTGGCCCTGGTACATTGGCGTCTACTTCAAGCGTCGCACTGCATATAGGTAGGATATAGGAACTGGCCGGCCGACGCAGGGAGTGTGTCTTGGCGGCGGTCACGACTATTCCGAGAGCTGCAGCGATCGAGCAGTGCGACGGGGATGGCGTGGTAGGACTTGAAAACGTGGTTTATACCTATGCAAGTACCGAGGTACTGAACGGCGTCGGCCTATAGTCACGGAAATATACGGGTTCTATAGAAAGCTGCACCTCGCTCGTGAACAGCCCACAACGAAGCCTACCATATTTACCTAGGTACATATGTATTAACTAGTGGAATAGGGAAGTATTTTGCATTTGCACTTTTGAGTACCTAGGAATAAGTATATGATTTGCAACCCTCTATAATATTTCATGTTTTGAGTGCGATAGCACACCATGTATATATACTCATTATACCTATACACACTAATTACATATACGTAGGCTAAGAACATGTGGACCGTCGTCATGTGTGAAACGGCTTCGCGTATCTGCGAAACATCGAAACCTGGGGTAATTCCCCAGATAAAAGGGAATGGGGATGGCAGATAAATCGGAAATCCAGAAGCATTGGCCTTGCTGTGCCTCTGAATCTCGGGGAACTAACTACGATGGCGGCACAGGTGGTGTGATTCTTTCGTTATTTGGTCATGGCGTGCCAAGCCTTGGATTCGAGAATATCATGGGTTGGATTAGTGTAGTGTTAACTAGGTAGATATTCTTAGGAGTTTTTAGGGGCTTAGGAACTTAGGAACTTACCCAGGATTTTAAGGATGGAAAGTTCACGAGCCTTTTAGCGTCTAATGCGTGTACTATGTAGTTAATAGTACCCACACCAATATTGGCATCTCTAGCCAACCATTGATGCCTCATTACTTTGTGCTTTCATAGTTACGTGCGTGATGGACCTTTCTTGCATGGCTAGTGCACTAATTCTAGGATAGGAAAGGCTCGTGGAGTGAAGGATGATGTAGGTTGAGTCTCTCAACGTTTTGTCTTCTACCATGTCAGTAAGCCCGGGATTCCTGCTCTAGCTTACGCATCAATGCACCCCGGTTCTTTTCGAGTTCGGCATTCAGACAACTTTTGTTCTAACCGGAACGCAACAGCAACTCGTGTTCAAGTCTTAACACATTACGTGCCTACCTACCTACCTATATATACCCAGGTACATACATGTCAGTATAGGTATACTTATTATATATTAGTTATGTATAGTTAGATGTAAAATAAACCTTCCAAGTTGCCACTTTCAACTTACCTATAATATAGTCATTTATTTATGTAACCTTAAAAGGTATTCTCCTTAATTGCAACATTACTTAATCTCCTTTCGGGACAATAATCATACCCCCGGTTCTTTCCCTATTGTTCATCTTTCTACTATACTGTTCTAGCCTCTCAAACTAAAATCATCGGGCATAAAACCCTGATGTAATAGTTTTTAGTTATTGGATGCTCGCAACACCTGTTCAACTTGTACTTTCCTACATACCCTTCCTACCCTGAAAATTGGTTTCCCCTTGTCCCCCAGATTCATTAGCGCACGCCAATTTAGTACAATACCCCGCTGATCTCTGAAATCCATCTGGAGTAGCGGGCATTGGTGCTTCCGTTTCTCGCCTTTTCCTCCACTAATCTTTCTGTCCCCACGCATCCTCAATCCTCTCACCTTTTGCTTTTCCTACTTTCCCATATCTCTCCGCCTATTCCTCCTACCACCGAATATATCTATCACGCACAAACTTATACTACCGACGAACATTAGGTCATAGCGAATTTGCGTCCGAGCGGGTTTCATTACGACACGGTCTCCCCTGGACTTGCACGCGACTAGGCTGCAAGAGATGAGCAATTTTCGCGATTCCTGGTAAATTGCTGACATACGCAATCGGCGTTAACGAGAGACCGGCCGATACTGATACCTATACTGATACCTATACTGATACCTATACCGATACCCATGGGATGGGGAGCTGGGTGCTGGATTTGACGCGAACACATTCTATCGACGGAATCGCCTTGTAACAAAATATATTTACCGCCAAAATGCCGGGAATTCTACCTATGAAGGTGATTAAGGTGGGCACCAGCTCACAGAGCCGCATCGCCCAAGCCTGTGATAGGTATGTGAAGCGGAAGAGGATATTCCGATAATTCTCTGATATCTCTGATATCTCTTACTAAGACTATAGTAGGTGCCGAAGTAAGAAGATCCGTTGCGATGGCATCCGTCCGTGTTGCTCGCAATGCGCCAACGTCGGATTCGAATGTCGCACTAGCGACAAACTTAGTCGGCGTGCATTTCCACGAGGTTATACAGAATCGCTTGAGGAACGAGTGAGGCAGCTGGAATCCGAAGTGAGGGAACTGAAAGATTTGTTAGATGAGAAAGACGAAAAAATTGATATGTTGTCGAGAATGCATGATCATCGCCAACCATCTATGGGGGCCGGTGGAAGCCCAAGGGCGGTGGAACAGAGAAGAGACCCCAACTCGCCGCCAAAAGAAGATACTTTCCGTGTGCAGGCCTCTCCATTATTACTTGGTGTCGAGAATTCGGATTCATATTTCATGGGGCCATCGAGCGGACGCGGGTTTATTGGTAAGTATATCATCTACCTCTTGCTAATGAGAAATATCTATCTAACTATATTTCTAGAATCTTTCAAACGTAAACTTCAGGAAAGCGGAAAGCCATGTTCTGACTTCAATCCTGAGGCTTTCCTTCACATCCAAGGATGCTACCCTCTAGTTGCTAAACCGCCCCCTCAGTCGATGAGAGTGCCACCTCGCCTATTTTCGGATAGATGTGTAAATGTTTATTTCCAGGAATGGGCGCCACTCTTTCCCGTGCTTCATAAACCGACATTTCTCCGATTATACGAAGAATTTGTTGCCGACTCGGAGAAGGTAAAGAACAACCATAAGCTCGCGCAACTTTACCTCGTCTTCAGTATCGCCGCTCTTTCAAGTGACGCACCAGATGCGGAGCAGATAACGGCCTGCGAGGCCCAGTGGCAAAAAGCTCTTGATGCAATCATTATGGACAATACGATGATTACACTGCAGTGCCTTGTATTGGCTCTGCTATATTGCACTATCAGAGCCGATTACAAGCGGTTGCAGCATTACAAAGGTGTTGCGGTTGGTCTATCCCATAGATTAGGGTTACATCAAAGCCAGAAAAGATTCTCATTCGGTGCTCTTACAATTGAGACACGAAAGAAAGTCTTCTGGACGTTGTATACACTTGATTGGTAAGTCGTTATCTTGCCGATGTCGCTTGGCGGTTTACTAATAGCCATAGCTTTTCTGCTGCCATGCTTGGCCTTCCTAAGTTGCTGAAAGAGGAAGACATCCACGCCGAATATCCGTCAGATACCGACGATGAATACGTTACGGAGAAGGGATTCCAACCCACTCTACCAGGAGAGTATACGAGACTATCGAGTGCTTTAGCGCTATTCAGAGTTTCCCGAATTCTTGCAAATGTGCTTGAAAAGATATATCCGGCCGCTACATCTTACGAATTATCATTACAACAAATTTCAGCGCTAGATGGAGATCTCTCAGATTGGTATGAGAATCTACCTACTCACCTCAGGCTAAATTTTGCCCAAGACAAACCATCAACAGATATAACTGGGAGTAGATCGCCAATTCTGGTATGTAGATGAAAACTTTTGCTAGTTAATGAAGTAAATGCTGATCTTAATAGGCATTGGCATACTACTATGTACGGGGACTTATTCATCGCCCTGCAGTGGGCTCTACCTTAGGAGTCAAGGCTGCGTCAGCTCTTATCACGGTCGGAGAGTCTAGCAAACACATCGTGCAGATCATTGAACTCTTAGAGGAGAGAAGTATGTCGTTCTCATTCTGCCTAAATAAGACAGATGTTCTTGTTCTGTGTGGGACAAGCTTACTCTACCAAAGCTTGGAATTGAAACACGAGAGCAAAATTATGAAAGATGTTGAACGACTTGTCAATAGCGTTCTCAAGATGCTACTAAAAACGAAAGCCCCCGGCTCTTACGACCTGAAACGAGTCGCATCGACGCTTGTTACTATCGATGTACCATCTCAATCCGCGTCAATGCGGACTAGTCCCGATACGGCCATGGCTGCTCCCCCATCGAGGACATCACCGTTATTGAATGTCTCGAGGAAGAAATCGCCTTACAGTGCTGGCCGACTTGCTGGTGCGACTATGAGTGAGACAGACCTGCTATCTCAGCAAGAGAAACTACGCCGTATGGCCATACCCAATACTCCAACTACCCGGCAAGAAATGCATCGCACGCAATCACGTGCATCACTCGATATGAATGCAGAACAAGCAATGCCCCGGCGCGATCACCGATTCTCGATATCTCAAATTCAGCAGACGATGATGCGTATGTCGCCGAGCCACAGATCCAAACAGCGAAATCTAGATTATCTCTCACTCAACGATGCGCAGACTGAGACACAGCATCCGCCGTCGAATCAAACCCGAAATCCTTCGCAATCGTTGGCTCATAGCCAACATCAACGCCCCCAGCCATACAACCCAAATCAAGTAGTTAATAAAGGCGGCTCAAGTGGGGGTGTGTCGATATCAGAATGGGAAGCATTGCTTGGTGCAATGGACGGAGGCCAGATCAATGTATACGACGCGATATACGGAGGACCAGCCTTGTCACTTACAGAGACGCCAACCAGCGCAGCTACTATGGGTGAATGGTCCCCAGAGTCATGGGACCTTTCCAGCTTCAATATTAACGAAATAACGACTAATCCGGGGGCACCTCAGAGTGTACTCAGCATCAGTGATGATAGTCTCAGCTCCGGGGATGATCTCACATCGAGCGAAATGTACCTCAGGATGGGGAGCGAGGACTACCAAAGCGGGTTAATGCCGCCGCCACGGAACAGTCATGACAATAACCTAGTTCTGGATGGTCTTGAGTTGAATTTAGGGATATAATTTCTTACGCAATAGAGGACATGAGCATGTCAAACACGGGAGGCGGGGTAGCTAGCGAAGATTCTGTTATCCGCGATCTACAGGATCCATTTCCTTAGTACGTGGCGTCGATATAGAGAAGGGTTATATTTGTGTCGCGGGATTGGTTACGAGTTGCGTGGTCGTGAGAACTACACAACAGCGGGACAATGGCTTTCTAGGTGTTCAAGGTGACCAGAACGCTTTTAGCGTTGTTTTATATACGGTATTTGGGTTATCTACGGTTGGAGCTTGTGCCTAGGGGGTATATTGGTCTATATTTGGTCTATATTTGGTCCCTGTTGATCTATTTATCTGTCTACATACGTAACCATTTTTTCTATGTACCTTTCCAGGCTTGTTGTAAAAACTAGTTATTTATATATATGGGGTGCGACGGAGCAGGTCGATCCCACGAGTTAGGTTGATTAGGAAGATGAGAAAAAGAAAGGTTGGAAGTATTTATGCGTCCCTTGCATGTGATGATTATGATAGCGTTTGTATCATACAAGTATACCAGGTTCCGGCGTGGCTAATAAGGAAATAGACGAGAATGCAGGTAAACCACGTGTCGAGCAATATATTTAGTATACAGTTAGATTCAGGCTGAATGATGACGAAGACGCCTCGAATATATTGAAGCCCTCGTGGAGTTGGAGATTCTAAAAGCGCACATGTGCATATATTAATTAATGTAGCTAGGTAGGGCTGGTTGTATGTAGGTACGGGCACCCCGGTGCCTTGGTCAGGCCTTAGGCATTAACCTAGGTATTCCGGCACGTCGCTTGGTACCTACCTTAGGTACATAACCTAGCAGGTATTATTATGGTACGGTAGGAGATACGGATTACCGACCTTAGAAACGGGGATTCGGGATTTAGAAGCTTTTTAGATAAGCTAATCCCGTAATCTGCGGTTAACCGCAACTATATTCTTTCTCTCCGTACCACGCCTACGGTACCTACCTACATACCTGCCTACAAAGGACGTGTTAAACAATAAATACAATCCTTTACATTACATCCGTGCCGCATACTGGCGTTTGCTCGGATTGAGCGGAAGTCTTGCCCCGCCCTCCGACGCTGTAACCCACCTAAGAAAGAGATCACTTAGGTAGACCATCGGCCGCGTTTCGGGGGGTTTTTTTTTCAAAGCCTTTCGGTAGCTGGACTTACATAGTAGACGCCGGTCATGTTGATTGCATACGTCCCTACTCGCTATGCTCTTCTTATGATGTAAAATTGGATATTATTTTCTCCGTGTTTCTTTGCTTTCCCTCATTGGCAAACGAGCAAGTACCTTTAGACCTAGATATAGCCATCTTCACCTTCAACTAGTCGCCGAACAGCCAATGGCTAGGAAGAACGCCAAGCCAGCTGCCATGTCTAACGAGCAGACCCCGTTGCTAAAGCGCGACGATGATGTCGTTGGGAACGGGACACCGGGTATGTTTTATCCTGAAGGGAGGATACCGAATATACCCGGAGTTCGCCAAGAACCCCGACCCGTAACTAAGTCTTTGCTAACGGTTCCCGTGTCCAACGAGCAGCAGCTATTCCCGCGCCCCGGTCCCGCGATGCTACCTCCGAGCCACGGCGTCCGCCACAGGCCATAGCCCATCGAGGCTATAAGGCTCTGTTTCCTGAGAACACGATGCTGGCGTTCCGCGCCGCTGTTGAGGCTGGCGCGCATGCTATCGAGACCGACCTGCACCTGTCCAAGGACGGTGTTGTTGTTCTCATGCATGATCCGAAGCTCAAGCGCTGCTACGGCGACGACTCCAAAGTCAAGGACCACGACTGGGACTACCTGAGCAAGCTGCGCACAGTGCGCGAGCCCCCGCAGCCTATGCCGCAGCTCGTCGAGTTGCTGGAGTATCTGAATCAACCCGAGCTGCAGCACATTTGGATCATGCTTGACATCAAGGTAAATAACTCGGTTCTTATGTAGAATTACTAGAACCGTAGCGCAAACGTAAAGTGCCTGTCTGATACAGAACTTGTAGAGAGACGACGACCCAGCCAAGATTATCCGGCGAACGGCGGAAACACTAGCTTCGGTGCCAGGGATTCGGCTGTGGCATGAAAGGGTGCTGCCTTGCTGCTGGACTGTAAGCATACCTACATATCCTCCATTAATTCCTATAATCCTGCCCCGGGTCTAGTGCTAAACCGTAGTTAGGCGGAATACGTAAAACTAAGCAAGGAATTCCTACCTAAATACCCAGTCGCACACGTAGGCTTCTCAACCACATATGCCCGGGCTCTAGCAAAGCACGAGCCTGGCCTGTCGATGAGTCTGCTATACCACTCCCTAGCGCTCCCAATTATTGGCGCGCGCTTCATCCGCGACGTGAAGAAGGCGGGACACCCACTGCATTCCTGGACCGTGAACGACGAGGACCGCATGGAGTGGTGTGTGCGCAACGGGCTCGACGGTGTCGTTACGGATGATCCTAAGTTATTCCTTGAGGTGTCTAAACGTGTCGCGGAGGACGAGGCGAAATACGAGGCTGTTGTGGTTAGTAGGAAACCGGCTACTGTGTCACTGTCTACGCGCGCGTGGCGCGTTGCCGAGTGGACGCGGTATATACTCGCTTTGTTCATCGTCATGAATATTTATCTGTTTAGATACGGACTGCCGCGGACACAGGTGCCGAAGGCGTTGGGGAAGTAATAGGTAGGTATTATCTCTACTAACTAGGTACTACGCGTTCGTGTTTGGGGGTTGCTTCGTTGGGTTATGTATAGACGGTAATGACGGAAAGAAGGAATGCAAGATAGATAGATATTTGAGAGGGGATCGGCGATATATGTCGGTATGTTTAGATATGGTAATGTAGGATGGGTCCGGGTTCGACTTGGCCTGGGTTTTCCTACTTATCCCTTGGGGTTAATGGTAGAGTTGCGCAAGACGCGAGGACTAGAGATAGAGATATGAAGGGGGAGTACTATGGTGAATGAATAGAATCCTCTTATCTTCTTACTAAGATGTGTAATAGAGTTGTCTATTTGCTCTGTTCTCAAAGATGTCCGTTGCCAATATGTCAACTGAGGAACATACCTTAGGCGGGATACATACTATTACTTTCGACGATGAAATATTGACATGCTATATTATAACTTAAGATAATATTTACATCAGTAGTCTATAGGCTATAAGAAGCATGTGGAATTTATAGCTAACATTGTCACGCAGTTCATATTAAGCACGACTACGTCGTATAGTGTGTGCATTGCCCGCCCACAGGCCGAAGCTTTATAGCCAGTGAGGTTTCACTAAAGGAGACAAGCGCGGCTAGGTTGAGTCGTGTGAAATACTCTTGCTTACTTTCAACTTTGTCAAGTTCGGGGCTAAAGATTCTATATATGTCAATGATATGTTAAGTAATACTACAACGCCGAAGACGAGCTCAAGATCTAGGCCTAACAGAAGGGGCTGAGATACTATATACCAACTATCTTAGGTATGTTTTAACCCTTATATATACGGGGAGATTCGTCATAGAGATGGCTGGAGAGGAGGGATATCATACTTAGGGGGTGTTTACACAAATATCGCCTTATAGCAATGGCCTTTCATGCCCTACCAGATGGATGGAATTAAAGGAAGCCTACACGTTATACTTAGAAAGGCATACAGAGATGTGCTTGAGAAACTATCGAGCTTGCTGAGGAATAGAGGCTTTAAATTCGTCTACTGAATATCTACGCATTTATCTGGGTACCTCGATCGTGAATTCGAAGGGAAAAAACAAGACGCTAGGATGACAAACATTTCCATCCTTGAGTGCGAGCCATCATCATCGCTTAATCCTCCCACGAGAACTGCAACGCCCGCTACTACCACAACTAACGTTCTCTCTACTCAACCAAACCTAACGACAAGGACGCGAAACCCAACCGAACTGATTTCCTCTGAGTCAAGTGTAGGGCTGGTAAATGCTTTCAATTCAGTCCAAGCAGATGGGGTCGGAAGGTGAATTGCCTGAGCCAGAAGCGGCAACGTCATGGTCATCATCATCATCGAAGTCTCGTCGGGCCTTCTTCACGGGAGCGTCCGGGCCGCACGACTCGTCAGCGGCCTTGCGTTTCCGGATAAGCTTGATCCTGATAGGACGCTTAACCCTTTCTTCGCCAGCACCCGCAGCAGTTGAAGCTGTGGCTTGAGGCCGATGCTGATCTTGCTGGGGGCTGGGGTTAGGTCTGCCACTAGCGATACCGATAGAAGCAGGATCAGCGACGTGACCAAAGGCCACGGGACGGGCTGGGTAGTCCAGGTTAGCAAGGCCAGAATAGCCAGGCGGCGGGACGCGAGCCTCCTCGGGGCCAAATTTGGCCAAGAATTCGGGGCGGAGGACACCCAAGAATTGATCGCTACGAAAAGAAAGGAGTTAACGACGGACTTCCTTTGACATGAAGAAAGTGAATACGAATTGGTGCTAGTATAGATGGATGTTTGATAGGGGATGGGAGCGGGCTGGGGAGGACTTACCGTACGGCGTCATCGGTGAGGCCGTAGTTTTCGCCATGGTTAAGCATATCCGCCACGTCCTGCCATCGGAAATAGATCCCAGGTACACCGCGGCAGCCCTTCACGATGGCAATTACTACAGCCATTGCGGTATGGAACTTCTTATCGGCATCCCACGTCTCAGGCATCTTGAACTCTGTCGGCACGTTCTGTGAAGCTGTCAGTAGGAGCATTACGCCCGGTGAATTCATATTGGGGTATAGGGTTTGGGGTGGATGACATTGGATCGGGTGTAATGTTAATCGAGGAAGACATTAACTAGTGGGATATAGTATAGGGATTGGTAGAGTAAGGGTAAGTCATAGTGAGACCAAGTAAGAGAGACGTAGATTGAAGTGTGAGAGTGTAGACGCTTTGTAAGTGCGCGAAAGCGACAGCGATGGTAGCGAAAAGGTAGACGACATAGATCAATATAAGAAAGCCATGGATCAAGACCTTACCTTTTGGAGATGAGTTCGTGGTTTCGCGAGGTTGGAGAACAAGTATAGATGATGTGATTGTAAATCGTGCTGGCTGCGAAAACGAAGATGTTGGACAACCTCTGCGACGTATAGGAAATAAAATGCCAATGTGTATCCGGGACAGAAGCACAGGGACAGACGAAGTAGAATGTCAACGAGTGACTAGAACAGGGACAGTGGAAGAAATTTGGAAAGAGAATGTTGGAAGTATCTATGACAGATACAGAGAAGCGGAAGAGAATTAGTTTGTGCGTGCAAGGGGAAAAAAATAAGGGCATAGAAAGATTGCGAGGATTTAATTCTTATGTGGTCCTGTGATCAGTAAAGATAGGAGTACCCTATGGTCATGCCTTAGAACTAACAAATAGGATAGAAGAGAAGGTAAGCTGTAAGTTCGATAGGTGAAAATGGTATAACTGAGGGTACCAAGGTAGAGATGAACAGAGTAATGTTTCAGGATCAGTACTGATTAGTATTTAGTTGATTGGGTGGAAATCTAAGTAAGCCCCACGAAATATAGATGCTGAGCCCCTGGAAGCTAGCTATGATACAGGTGACGATGTATACTTGTCGTGTTCCACGAAATGTGCCTACCACCTCTGCTAGTCTGATGTTAGGAAAACCTCCTTGCAAAGGCGAGGGTACCCCCTAGTAACTTTCCAACCAAGTAACCCGCGTAAATCCCACAAACTATGGTTACGGGCCACTTCTGCCATTTCCGGTCCCAGTCCAAGGGAATAGGAACGGCGCCGAGCCAAGCACCTACGCAGGCGCCGACGAGACCCCCAAATGCCTCGTCAAACGGGGCACTAGCACTCAGGATCTCATGCCAGTCGTTGCTCGACACACCACGTGTGTAGAACAATGGGAAAAGACCCAAGACGGACAGATGCGTCGAGCATAAGAACGTATTCTCTAGGTGAGTTAAGAAAGGGGCACCGAAGAGAACAAGGACGACATGCAACGCCAGACTTGCTATAGCTGACAGTATGAGGGCGACCAGTGTTGTCTAGGAACATTGTTAGCCACGAACGAAGCATTCACCGAGAACGATAACATACAACCGCTATATTCGGTCCCGTGCTCTCCAATCCAACCTTCTTCTTCTCTCCGGGCCGAGCCTTCTTAACTTGCTTCGCAACATGAGAGCCTACGGCGGGCAGACACACGACAGCATATGTGACCTGTATGGCCACAACTACAGGAAGAGAGCTCGACATGGCTGATACCGGATCTGCCACTAGAGCTTTGAACCGGGCGAGGAACAAGGAGATAAGCAGAGCTGGCTGGAGGTGCCTAACAACCTGTGCCTGCAAGGATGCCATGATCTGAACAGGTTGCGTTTGAGCATCTTTATCCTTGTCCTTAGAGATCTCACCAACCTTGGCTTTTTGAGCCGGTGGTGAGATTGCGACTGAATCCGATGAAGGCATTATGAATTCCGTTAGGCGTGGTAAGGCATCGAATGAAAGAAATGTGATGTTTACTGATTATTGTGATGAATGGACGTTTGTTGCCGAAAACATTTATATACAATTAAAGGTCGCAGTTAACTTTAGTCAAGTCGCGCGTCTAAATTGATGCTACCTTACGGACGTTAGACGCACGGACTTCGTTACAGTCACGTGTGTTGGATAACGTTGCTTATCGCGACTATTGGCACAGTCATTTACCATGACGGAGCAGTGTGGGTTTTTAAATAATACAGGTGTAGGTATGGACTTGAAGGAAGCTATTAGTAGATATGGGCATCCGTAAAATATATAAGGGGAATTGTGTTACTAGGTAATTATTGTCAAGTCTCATGTAACTCTAACTAGCCATTATCAAACATCAATGCATTGCCTTATTGCAAGGTTCATATTACTACGACTATGCCTAGCAACTTATTTGATTATACCCATCTGAGTTGACATGCCGCCGTATCAGGAGCTAGCCTCGTGCTTGGGGATCAAGTTACGAAGCGACAGATCGTAGATGACGTCCTCAACTTTCTTAACGTGGTACTTGACGGCATCGACTCGCTTCCGGACGATATCGTTCTTCAAGTTGAGCAGCTGGAAGCCGGCAAACAAGTCCTTGATGAAGCCGCTGATTCTGACCGTCAGGTCGATATCACCCATCGTTACCGAGTTCATAGATAGCCGGCTGAGCTCCTCGGTGATATCTGTCAGGGCTAGGATGTATTCCTCAATAGTAATGTGAAACGCATCTCTGTCCTTGAGATTGACGGGTACTGAATATGAAGAATGAGTACTGGCGATAGTGTGATAGCTAGGAAGTAAACGTACCTTTCAAAAGCTGCCCGACCTCTTCGATAGTCAGAAGACGACCAAGCTCGCCCGGGCGCGACTCGGTTCCCAAACCACCCAGCCAGCCGGTCAATAAGATGGTACCGACAACGTTCTGGATGCTTCGCGACCATCTGTGGTTGTACCTTTTCTCTTATTAGCTATTTGAGCAATGTAAAGAGAAGGCCGATGAAGTACTTGTAGTAAGGATAGCTAGACGCAAACTGGGCTAGCTCGCCAACACTTTCGATCTCGGGCTTGATGCCATCCTCCTCGACCTGCTTCAATAAAGGCAGCACTACAATAGGTATCAGAGATGCACGAAATCCACCATAAGTATATCATGCTAATATGTACTCACGCTTGGAGCTAGGGGTCGAATGAATACGGCTGAGAAAGCCTTGGCAGGTTGAGATGTGGCGATTGAGAGCAGAGGTGATGTGGTGAAGCTTGTCACCGACCTCGATCTCCTCCTCGCCGTGAGCCTTGAGGTACTCGAAAATGGACGGGTCGATCAAATTGGAGGGGCCGTTGTCAGCCATTTTGAGGTTCGTTGGGTAGAATGTGAAGAGTCAAAGTTTTTTCAATTGAACGGTTATGACGATGAGGGGCAGGGCTAAACAACGGGAAGGCCCAATGATGCTTGCCTTGCTTGCTTTATAATTCAATCAATTGCCTTTAATCATCACCAAACAGCGTGAAATTATGCTGTCGTTGAAATCGCGTATTTACTTTGAAATAGAGGAAATATGTACATAGCACGTAGGCTGCCGCGATTTCAATATCCAGGATATTGAGATACTGCTTCTGATTTATGGATTACAGCAAACATTCACGCGTAATCCAATTTGACCATATGCTACGAAAAATTAGAACGTTAGGAAACAACACTCGGCTTCATCGCGCCTGAAAATTTTGTTGCTATGATCAGATCTACAATAGCATGAGTATTAAGATGATTACTACCATCTCGCGAGCATATTATATGAACACTACAACTAAAACTCTTCCTCACGTCCCTAGGCAAGCTAGAGATTGCAATGAAAAGTGTTCGCGTCACCTGGAGGCAGTGTAATACCAGGGACACGGTGGGAGCGATCGTGGGCAAGCCCAGAGGATGCGCTCCCCCGATGCAAAAATTAGAATAATCACGATTGAGTTCAAGTAGAACTCTTTCAGAGATTAAACTGAAAAGAACAGATACTACACTTGATCTAAGCCAAAAGGCAAAGAGAGCTAAAGAAGAAAGGAAGAAAATTTCTAAACTGAGGAGGGGAGGCCAGATATTTATATGTGCTGATAGGCGGTTAGCAGTGGCAGAATTCCTAGGCAGCAGCACTGACCACCTAGTCACCAGCCCCACTTAGGCAGGCACAGCTCCTTCCAGTCGAGCTACCTAATCCACTGCGCATGTCCCTCTTAGAGTAAAACGGGAGGCAGCAACATGCCATGATAACAACGTCAGCACCTTCTGACTCACACCAGCCATTGCAAGGTAGGCAGTCATCTGTCAAACGCTTTTACACTCTTATTACAGGGATTTTTATTTCTCGCTTGCACTCTCTCTACATTACAACTTCGTTAAGTACCTACGTAATTCGCGTACAGCCCCTGAAACCAACTCGTCCGTACTAGATAACCGAGTCGCGTAGACGACCATCAATATATACCTCCGATAGAATCAATTCCTCGTCGATTCGTGACTCGTTTCTGTTGTATTATCTTTCCAAAAATATTATAGTTCCAAAACCCCGAGGCCAACGTACTCTACAGGTACCAGGCCTAAAAGGATATCTTCACGAAGTAGTGTGGTTTGAAATGACGATTAATTCCAACCACTATCCCCACTTATCAGTCTAAGCAGAAAGTTCCCTACCATGGTATCCCGATGGTAGCTCATGGGCATTGGTTTCACGGGTGTTAGCTACGCCGTATATCCACAAAGGGCTAGGGGCAGTTGCTGGTTTTGGTGTATTGTCGTCGGGGACTATAAAACCACTCGGGACGTTCTGTTGCTGTTCTTTTTCTCGTTCCGCCTCCTTCATATTCTTTCGTTTAGAACGCCAGATCATGAACCAGACCCCTCCAATGATGGCGGCGGCTACAGGCAACCCTGCGCCTAGGCCCGCACCTAGTGCGGTCGATATATTGGTATTAGTAGATGGGTTCCCGCTTTCTGTAGACCCTGCGCTGTAATTCGTAGATTGAATTGATGTTGATTCGGTACTTGTCGCTCCGATTGTTAAAAGCCCTGTTGATATATCGCTGCCCGTGCTAACGACTAGTGTAGAAGACGACGTCGATTCGACTGTAGTAGCTGATACGTCTTTGAGAGGAATCGTAGCAAGAATAGTCGGTAGCGTAGTAATATTGTCGTATGTGAATATATTAGACTCGTCCTTACAACAAGCGAACGATCCAATGCCAGTCGATCCATCATCACAGCAGTATGAATCACTTTTATCAATGCCTCCACAAGGCCTCACCCCCACCGCTATATCACCTACGTCAAACGCCATGTTAATTCAGATGACCCTATATGAAAAGCCGTATCAATACTTACACCACGGGCAGACCTGGAAACACGCCGTATCACTCCACGAGTAGTCGGTACACCCTTCTCGTAAATAATCCACAAGGTTTTCACTTCCGCCCTGGCAAACCCCGTTGGACCAGCAGATTTCTCCTGCGGTACAGCAAGCTGAGTGACCCGTCGTGCTATTTTCACATCTGACGGCATTCGGAAGAGCGGTACCGTCGATCCTATAGCATGTTTGAAATTCACTAGTTTCCGCCAACACTCCCACACTTAAGCTAGTCGTTATGGAAAAAACGACCAAGTCGATGGACCTCATTGTGTCGGGGCTGCCCTATTAATACGTGAAATACTTGCTGATTATGCCTGTCCACTTAGAGTGATGGAGAGAAGGATAGGAGAATACAACAGTACACGAATGAGGTTGAAACCTTAGTTGGGCTTAACGATATATGAACATGATAATTGGAAATGATGCCTGGGCCATTTCAAGCAGCTGCCAAGTTCATCCCATATTTGGGGGATTGTTCTCTAGAAATGCTCTTCGATCGATCCCGTTCTTCGACAGATCAGCTCTTTTGTGCCACGCAGGCGTTCTTGGCCTATCCGCCACAATAAAAATAATTTCCCCCAAGTATGGCGATAGGTATCCAATTCGAAGAAGACAATGGATGGGCGCGACGGAACCTTTCCATCGATGGCTACTCCTAGAAACCGATGTTTCACATTGACGAGTAATGCTATCGGAATCTAGAAATCATACATAGATGTATGATTAAATAGGACGAGATTCTACTATATATCTAGGTGATAGTGATAATAGGACGGGTGCGTAATGATCACATACCTAGCGCAAAGTTAGCCAATTTCCCGTGTTGTGAGACCCCGGGCTCCTTATTGGAGAAAATACTGAGGGGGAGTTTAAGTTAGACGGAGTAGGACTGTCAACTCCCAAGCCCCTTTTCAGAAATATACGAAACCTGCAGCCAAGACGGGTCTCAACGAAGAGACCGTATGACTTGAACGTCGTGAATTGGAGCTGGGCTGAAGAGCAAGGCTTATTCGAGTCATTATACCTACATGAATATCAACATAATAAATTAATATATATCTAAGGAATGCCAATGTTGCACTACGTTAGACTTTCTTCTGGGTAAGAGTAAAAGGGTTTAGTTTACTGGAGAACAATATGAGAGCGGATGGGTATTGATAATACTTACGTTGAACTTGGTCTATTTCTCCTTTACTTTATTACGGGTAGTTATATACGTTATCCTACTATGAATTAAGTTAGATAGATATGCTATGTTATAAGGTAGTGGTACTTAATATACTTTAGAATATGGTGGAGGAGACACCGGCTCGGCAAGCGACGGTTTCAATGACGCTCTAACTTTCCCGTTATCTATACATCCTAATATTAGTTTCTTGAAAGAGAGGTGGCTAGTATATTATACTAACATCAATATTATATACTCTTTAGCTTTTGATCTCCCCCTTTTACTAGTGGGCGCTTAACAAATCACGAATATTGCCAGGTGGTAAGCAGCATGACAGCTGTCAGAGCCCACAGTAAGCAGCTTCAATTATGTACCTCAACATGGAAGCAATTAGAGAATGTCTTATTTTGTATCATCATCCAAATAATCCAGACTTCAATATTTTAATAATGGCTCCATCACCTCTACCAGAATTTGTATACAAGATTGTACCTTCGGCACCTCCATCGCCAATCCCATCCGAGTATCCCCTTTCGGAGCTCGACCAGAAAGATGGGTTTGTCCATTTGAGTATCGGTTCGCAAGTAAGTGTTTAGAGTTCCCCTTGATAACCGTGCCGTATTTCATGCTTACGCTACTTATCAGATTCCCATAACGGCAGACCTCTTCTTCAAGGAGGCGACGTCTATCTGGGTCCTTAAGCTCCGATTTGCTCCCAAGTTTCACTCTGCGACGACGTGGGAGATTCAAGGATGCCCGCATCTGTACGGCAACTTCGGCGCTGAGGATGTCGACAGTGTTAAACAGCTCACGCGATTGGATGGTGAGAGTTGGAAGGAATCATTGAAGAAGGAGGGTGGCTGGCTGGTCTGAATCCCCCCTTGCCAAAAAGCAAGTTTAGGACTTTGGTTTCACAGCGGCTATTATTTAAATAAGACACATGCGATATTCATCTTACTGTTTATGGCTTTGGCGCTGGCAGACGCCATTAAGCTTATGAAACTTTCCTATCTAACTAACGAGTTGAAGTTGTCAAGCTAGCTGTGTAGAAGCCCATTATCGGATATTAAGTCACAAGTAGAAGCTGTTTTACTTCACAGTCTTGAAGGGAACCATCTCGTACGGCTAAGAAAGTTCCCTATCCCGTCTTTGTATGTGGCGTGCCTTGATCGAATTGCTTTGCGAGCCACGTGGCCACCAATGCTTGTGATATAGGTTAAGACAAGATACCGGGCCTTGAAAACTAAGCTACGGTACGATGATATATCACAGTTATAACATTATGGCTTAAGGAGTTATACACATATTAATACTAAAGACCACAGCTACCTAACGTAATCTACCTATAATGCTTGGGATACTACTCTGCCACGAGTTGACTATGTCTAAAGAGAACATGCCAACCAATCTAGGGCAAGTAGAATGCTCAACACCGCGAACCCTGAGAGGAGATTTATCCATTTATCGTACAAATTCTTCGTACGACATAATACACATATCCTAACGCAGTCCTAAAACACGCCCCCCAGCAAGCAAGCATTTCCTTTAAGGTTGCTCTTCGGTGAAGGGGAAAATTGATTCCTTCATTATACAGCTGTGGACAATGATGCACTCGATGTGTTTGTTAGTGAACATGTCCAGCACCTCGAGGAAACTGTCCAAGAGCTGCTGCTCCCATGCCTTCACGTCTTGCCATGCTTCTGTAGCGCGAAGAGCGAGCATAGAAGCATCCGAATTTCCGCCGCACTTGTCTCGGTATTCTTGGAAGAAGCTTTCGAAGTCATCGTACTTCATCCAGAATTTGCCGTTGCGGAACTCGCTCAGCTCTACGAACACGCATACTTGGCTACCGTAGGGGCTGTCGTAGTGGTATCCCCATACCCCACGGCTTAGGCCACCCACATCGATGTACAGTTTCTTCAGGTTTATAAATCGAAGCAGCATTGATCGACGCGCTTGGTCGGCCTTGGATGGCGCGAATATCCTGCCGGGGATCGATACGTTCATGACCGAGGTAACTTCTTCTAGCTGGTCTTCGTAAGCGTCTTGTAGCACTTGAGGATACCGAACACTAGGTCCTGTTGCAACTCCGCTTCTTAGCGCCTGAGACGATCGTCTCGAGAACTGGATGACGTTGTCAAGCGATGATTGTCCTAGAGGGAATATATCAACGAAGTTGAGGAGGAGCTGGGGCGCCTTTTTTCGTTCATGGAACTTGGAGATATATCGGTTGACGATTGCGAGGCTCTCCTTGTTCGTCAGGAAGAGCGGCCAGAAGAAAACTTCCAAGTCTCGTAGAATGGAACGATGGGGATCACCCCTAGCATCCATCGTGTGTGCCGCGAAAGAAATATAGGGGGGCTTGTTCCGGGTGAACCAGAAGCGGTTGAAGTCGGGATATTTATGTCTAAACGCGTCTGCAGCCTGCTCGGCAGCCATGATCCAGACCAACTGTCGGATTTCAGGAGGAAGGGCCTGAAGCGGGAAAGATACCGCGTAGCTAGGATGTTCTAGCGCATCGTTATCCATCGTGGATGAATCTGCCATGTTGACGTGCCTAAGACACAGTTAGATGTAAATAAATCCCCCGTATTCGGGATGACCTTAATTCACAAACAAATTAAGATACTGCTAGATGCGCCGCAGGGCTTGTTTGTACTTTCCGCTTTGGAGAATGATGTGGCTGTTTTGCATCGAATCATGTCGCGTCAAGTACAGGATTGTACGGGAGCATCGACGTGCAAGTAAATGTAGGATTCAGCAGCGCTTTTTTTATAAATAAAAAAAACAAAAGTAAAGAGAGATTAAACATGTATTGTGTTGGTACCTTCTGAAAGGCGGTAAACTGACCATATGTAGAAATGTAGCTTAAGCAATCTGGTTGCTAGGTATTTTCTTTTCAACCTCGCCAGCATCTCCTAGGTGACATGCAGTTAATGTTGTACCCTTTTCCACCAAGCTCTTTTCTAGTCGATTATTTTGTCAAGCCCTCCAAACTCCGCTATAACCCATACTCCGTGCTAAGAACCAAATTTTGAAGCAAGTCCCTCGGCGTCGAGCCCCCAAGTCTCCTAAGTCGCAAATTACTAGTTACATACCTAATAGCTCTGACTTCTAACAGCCGACAGCTACCTTTTACCCCTGATTCAATAATTGCCGCAGTCTATCGTCGACCGTCCGCCCCAATTCCCTTAGTCCTTCTGAACGCGCCATTTTCGGAAGAACTTGTTTCTTTGCCGGCCATCGTCAGCGAAGTCATCTTCGTCTGTAGGGGAGGACGGAGAGCAATCCCCGTTAGTAGATACCTCCATGCGATCGATGCTCTCGGCCCCATCCTTAGACGAATGCCCAATGCTTCCGTTCGTGCCTGTACGTTTCAGGTCACCCACGTCCACAGCACTATCAGCTGTAGGAAAGATCACCACCGAAGTGTTTGAGTGTTTTTGGCTCGTGTTCTGACCGATTCTGCCGTGAGCGATGGTACGCTTATGCTTCGCTAGGAAGGATCTATGCGTCCGGTGTAGTGTTTTCGACGGATCAATATCCTCGGCTGAAATACAAGCCCCTGGATTAACGTTTGCGTCTGGATGACGAAGAGAAGTGGTATATTCAGCGAATGCATCCGGAAAACCAGTATCGTAGTTACGACTTGTCCGTCGACTGCTGCTTGAGTCGGACATGGTGACAGAATAGTCTATAGCTTTATCTTAGTTCTGTGTACCGTAAAGAGTGAGGCCTTGTATCTAATAAAAGACAAAAGACGTAAGACGACAAGCTACGGCCGAGTCTTATGTACGCACACGGCCACCCCGATTTATTAAGCTTTATTTCGTGATGCGGGGGAGACCGAAGACTTTCATAGGCAGGGATTGAGATACAAGGAAAAGAGTAGAAACGACAGGAAGAGAAGACAAGATCGTAGATTTGTTAGATCGGGTGGTACGGATGGCATAATAATGGAATCAAGCTCCTTGAGCGATGGTGATGAATATCATCATAATAAATATTTAATCCGCTTCGTTGTCCTACCCCTGGCTACTCTCTACTCTCGGATCGCATGGGGTTCAAGTATACCATGTCCACGACAAGACAGGCTCGGACGGAATAACGTCGATAAGCGAAGACAAACGAATTGGCTCATTTAGAAATGTAATTGGACAGCGTCACTTGACGTAGTTGAAGATTTTGGGCGGCTTTGTTCTAGTATTTTTTTGGTAGTATTTTGATAGTATTTTGGCAGCCTACCTAGCTGCGCCCTAGCTGACGAATATGATTGACCAAACAGAAATGCTTGCTCACCTGAAAGGAGGCAACCTGAAAACAATGCTGAGATTCCAGCCGGGGCTGGTATCAATGCCAAGAAAGAATGACAGGGTTCGGCTCTTTGTATTGGAAATTGCTTGGCAAGCAATCAACCGCGCGCTTGAGCAATACCAAAAGATGGAGACGGTAAGGGTCTTATTAATTTAGTGCCGTGATCCGGTCCACGTTTGTATTGTCAGGAGAAATATTGCTATACTTCTCGAGGAAGAGTTCGGTAGGATTTAGGAGGAAAATGCAAAGTCGGTAAGAAAATCTAGGAATCGGACAGGGCGGGGGAACAGGACTCGGGTTAAGAATATGTATAGAATTTATAAGAAGGAATATGTAAGACAAGATATGTAAGAGTTCGGAAATAAAATACGCTATGCCGAGGAAGTTAATGTACCTAAGGTAATTGTAGGTTATTATCAAACCTAAATGCAATGAATAATCATGGATAACACGGCATGAATATGCAGCCACTTGCGTGTGCTCCGACTTTGATGCAAGGTCTCTCCGTTTGATGGGCGAGTGCCTCGGAATTTAAGGTAATTTGGGTTTGGCCTGTTTGCTAGAGGCTGAGGCGGCAACTTAAGTGTTTACTTGAACGCAGACTTTCATGACGAATTCCACTACGCTAACCTTGTGGCGATCATGAATGTAGGGAATGCATGTGGGCAGACGGAAATCCGATGCCGTGGTACGGATAATCGGAACGCCAATACATCACCTATACAAGGTATACATTACATTATCATATGTAGGTAGTGTATACACTATATAATCAAGTGAGTCGACCAAGGTGACGATGATGATAACCAGATGTACATACATTGACCAACAACCGCCACGGCAATCACGGCAACCACGGCAACCTAGCGGTGGCCATGCAAACAGACGAATAGAAGAATAGTCTGACGATCTGACCTGGAACCCATCCTGTCAGTGCCACCCACGCGATTAAAACCCATTGAAACCTTCTGCGTGTCTCAGTACGTTGACGTAATAGGTTAGTGTAAGAAGCTGGAGCTGGTAGGACTCGATTGACTGGTCGACTGCCTTTTGCATCTTCAACTCCTTAACGCTTCAAGAGCGCTTTCATAAAGGTCAAGTCTAATAATAAATAATACAGGTTAGTGGTAGTAATGGATAGCTTTGTGAAAGAACGACTGCCGGGATCCGATTCAACTTGTGGACTTACAAGGTAGGTACACTAGTAATGGGGCAGAGTACAAATCAGATAGCCTCATTTAGGTTAGTTATCGTTTATTGGACTAATAAGCCCACGTGATACGACTGGGATATGACTGGGATAATTGATTGCGCCCCATAATTAAAATGGTACCCGCACTTAGGTACCTATGACCGAACTGTTCCCCAATAGCCGCACCTAGAGGCTTAATATGTAGGTAGGTAGCCAGTAAATAAAGCTAGGTAGGTATTCTCCGAAACTAGGGGGCTTTGAAGAACGAGAGTCAATGGCAAGGGGAAGTAAGGGCTGAGGCAACTTTGTACTCTAAATTACCCATATTAGCAGCGTCGTTGATTTGTTAATTACAATCGAAGGTTAAGTCCAAATGATAGGTTAGGTACTTGGGTAGGTCTTCGGCATCAAAGACAATAATGCGAGCAATAACAATTGAAAATTAAATTACTTAAGTAACTAGTTGATCAAAGAGCATTATGTTAAACATAAGAAAATTAAAACTAAAGTCTCGTAGACTCAAGAGCAAATTCCAAATATGTGATACATGTCTTATATCTCAAAGTGTCAGCCAGTTATAGAGTAACACCTTTGTTAATGGAAGTTAGGCTAAGGATTAGTGTATATTCCTAGGCGGTGTGCTTTTCTATAGAGGTTATAAGACTAGATTAGGGTTACAAAGTCATCGGTATTAGCGGCCAGACAAGTGTTTACACTGAATAACTAGACAAGTTAATATCTAGGGTAATACATGAGGGCTAGATATCAAATCATGGAAAGCTACATATTCCTAAGGCTGAGGAAATGGCATATAATTGAGTACGTAAAGGCACATACTTTCAATCTTGAATAGGTTTAAAAGTCAAAGCAATGGCTAATCTATATTCCAAGGCTCAGTGTCTCTTTCGTCGCTTAAACAAAACAGGCTTTCCTGCGATCTAGTTACGGTCAACTGAACTTCAACATTTCGATGCATGTAAAGATTCCAAAGACCATCTCTACGTACGCGAACTGTACGAGAAATATTAAGGCTTTATTAGTGCAGATAAACATGGTAGTCTTCCATTCTAGCTTCTATGGATCAGGTGTTTCTCGCAAGTTGAATAAACTTTGGGACTAGTGGCTGGTGGTCTCCTGAGAACAGCCCGAGCTAGTTGACTTTTCCTTAGGATAATATGCTTGGCGGTTCCAGCAGGATCAACAGCCTTCTTTTTACACCTAGTTACGAGTAAAGCTAATGTTGATGCTTGGGACTAGATAGGGGTTGGATTGATACCTGTGATGAATGTCATACATAAGGTGAATTTCAAGATAGTTAAATTGAGCTATTAACGACCGCCCTTCTATCCTCTTTCGAGGGCGTTGTGCGCCTCTTATATGCCCAATCCTAGCAGATCTACCCCTGAATCTACCTAACCCACTTATACCCCGACAATAGGTAACAACGACTAGAGCTATGATGTGAATTAACTATCCACTGCTCACTTTCAACGTAGGAACTCATAAGAAAACAAAAACGTATCTTCAAAATTTATAAGCTTCAGTAACACATACCAACACCGGGTCATCTTGAGTTCAACTACTAGACGATCAATGTCGCTGATTGGGATGTAAGATCGCGAATAGATTAGATTAACTAGGTACCTAAAATAGGTAGGTAGATAAGGTATATAATTCTTTGTGTAACCACGGGATGCTCTCACTACTAGACTTACATCATAACCTCTAACAGCTATCTAAGATCTCGATGAAGATGTATCTAACCCCCACATACGTCCCATAAAGGCCACAAGCAGCTCCATGACAGACAGTCAAAAATTTTGCGAGATTACTTGCATATGCTATGTAACTTGTGCCTTGATTAGCTTACTTGCCCTTGCTTCCTTGTAATATACATCTTAGAATATTGAGGCCTATTATAGTCTCTGTAGTGGTAAGAAGTCTAAGTCTTGGACCATAAACATTCACTAGAAGACAATACTAGCTATGTGAGATAGTTACATTCCACAAAAACTTTTTACTTATGGGAGTCATACTACATCGTTTTTTTTCGACAATGACACTCTAGGTGGAACCTATTTTACGCTCTTTCTATGGGCTTCATGGTAAAAGCTTTGACATGGCCGCAATTCATATTTCCGGATTATCGTACTACTATGACAATATTTGAACGTGTCACAGCGCTTAGTGGTCTGACTGAAGTTCAGAAAAAGAGACGACATCTAGTGATATCATACTATTTAACATCACTATTACTCTAGCAGCAATTATGTTCCTGCCCAAGTACTCATAGACGATTAAATATATTATAATTCGAGTTTCCGTCTCAACCTTAAAGCGTAGTCGCGAGGCTACACTATCAACTCTCAACTCAATATAAGCCCTAAAAGACTAGGATGTCATCATAGCTGTGTGATACCCATTTTGATTTATAATACCGTTGTTATTCTAGCCTTCAATGTAAGACGCCCCAAATATCAAAGATATGATGACTGCTTATTGGTAGCGCTTATAAATGAAACTAAGACATGAAACAAATCCCACAGTCCTATTCCGCGAGGAGCGACTACAGTATAGGTATAGGCACGCAAATAACTTTCTCCCACAAGAGACACAGACACTAGAAGCAATTATATAATTCCGGTGTGACCTACCTATTTCTATAGCCTTTTATGATGATCATATGTCAAGAATAGCTATCGGGTTATGATGAGTAGGGTCTCATGATAGCCACAAATGACAGGCTTTGATATATCGCTTGAGTTCCTCCCCTTTGCCAAATCCATGGAATATAAATAGTAGCCTCGCTCTGTGGATTATCCTCATGATCAGTTATACTTCTCTATGCCTTATTATATAACCCTATACGGACCCTCCCCTACTCAAAATCAACATAATGGCCACTACCCAGGATATAAAAGAAGTGGTCATAGATTTCCAGCCCCTATTGTCCCCTGACGATCCACGGAAGCAGCTCCTCGCGAGTATACGAGGGTCCCAAGTGATTATCCCTAATTTGCAAGCAGTTATCAGCCATTGGCCCCAAAGAAGCCATCCAGACGTTGAAAAGCTAGATGAATACGTCCAAGAGACGATGGTAAGGTAACTCTACCTGGTATACTTCACTTTTGAATCCTCAACCAATTCACATATCGCAGTATCTCGTCCTCTACAAATAATAATTCCCGGCTCCATAAATTGAAAGCAATTGATATAGCCCCCTTCGCCGCTGCGTGGTGGCCGTACGCATCGTACGAGGCGTTGGAAACTGTTGCGCGCTTGGCTATCTGGGTAAGGGGTACAGAACTACTATCACATTAGTTTTGATTAACTAACATTTCTGAAAGCTCTCTTCTTGGGACGATGGTATACCAATCATCCAATCACAGATATATAAGTTGTCTCTTACTAAATGACTTCTCTAGAGACAGACTCCGTGGAGCTTTCGACAATTATTAATGATTGGGATACAGCTTCCAAGTCCCTACAGAGAACTATCGACTACGTACAGCAAAGTTTATCTAGGATTCCGAACTCGAGCCTGACCGAAACCGATCCCCTAATCACCTGTGCTGGGCCAATTGGAGAAGCCCTATTAAAGTCCTGTAACGACCGTACGTACATTATCCTACCATACCCTACTACCATTTCATGATCTCACCAAGGTCTAGGGCAGATCAGCACATTTCTTAACGAGGTGTTGTTCTATATTGATATGTGTGGAGAAGAGCAAAAACTTCAAGTAGTTCGCCGTCTTCCTACTATTGAAGAATGTGCACGGCATCGTTCGGGCACAGGGGCTGTGCGGATTTGCCTCGCCACTATTGAGTAATATGCATTTTACATCCGTTCATCTTGGGAAGGAAGTTAAACAAGTCTTATAGATACGCTTGGGGAATGACATTATCTCAAAAACTGTTGGATGATGATGTTATGCAACAACTTTGGCATGAAATAGATACTATTATATGCGTGTATGTCGTCTATAATAATCATTATCTATTTAGGACTGACCTTTCAGGACAAACGATATATTGTCTTTGAAGAAAGAAGTGGTTAGTTAACTTACTTGGCTTGAGGCTATTTGCATTTCTAACGCATCAATACACTACAGAAGCAATCGCAAGTCGATACGCTAGTTCCTCTGTTATTTCTGCAGCTGGGATCCGTACAAGCAGCTATCGACAAGGCCGCAGACATGATATATTCATCGGTCCAGCGATCTGAACCCGCAGAGAAATAGATCCTACAGCGCTACTCGTCCATGCCCGAGGACCAATAAGATATACGTAGATTTATCGATGGCTGCAAATATGCCGTCACAGCTAATATCAACTGGAGGTACCTACTTGCTAATGACCCCCTTTCTAAGACATCACTAATATATTTTCAAACTAGTCTAACCACAGGAAGATACGGACTTCACTGTGAGTCTATGAGTGGTGGGCTGCACCTAACTGTCTGAGTCTATTTTAAGGCCTGGGCATTTGGTAGATGATGAACGGAAGTTAATGTGCTATAGATCTTTGCATTGGGCAATATTATTGCATAATGAAATTGACCTCCTTTCTCAAAGTTTACTATCGTTTCGTATTTTGAAAGCGAACCTCAAATCAAACACTCCGCTTTTCACCTAAGTACCTAGGTACCTAAGTTATTATTATCATATTTTTAAGTCGAATCTGTGCAACGGAGTCGGCAAGAAAAATGATAACATTTCCTCGTTGTGGAACATGTCTGAGGTGTCATATTACTAGGACAAAGACGACTACGCCTCGTAATAATGGCTTAATATCGCACACCTATATACCGCTACATGTTCCTAACAGTAGCTAATCGTGTAGATAAAAAAAACCTAACTGGTCATTTGTCGAAGGCATCTTCCCGATATATAGCGAAGAGAATGGTGGTAGACAGCCTAAGCTGGAGGTGTATATGGAACTCTCCTGTATAAGCTAGTCGCTTCTGATATGTAACTGCTTCGATGTAGGAAAATCTTAAAATCTCGAACTTCCGCTGCCGTTCACGCCTCCCTCTTAGTATACCACATAGGTCATAATTCCCATCTGCAACATTATATATGGCTTCCCCTGAGAATCAAAGTCAGCAACAGAAATATGGACTCTTTTGTCCCTCGGGAGGTTCCTTTTATATCTGCCTATCTAGCCAAGTTCGCTTTCTTGGATGTTGTGAAACAGATCCGTGTTCCAATGGAGGCCAGTGTTTCCTTGATGAGCTCCGCCCAGCGAGCTACGTCAGCTATCCAGGCCACCATCAGAGTTGCATCGCCCCTTATGACGAACGTGAGTGGTATACATGCGACTTTTCAACGCCTAAGTTCATGGGTTGTGTATGTAACAAATCTTCCTCTCCCCAACCTCTCCTACTTCTCCTACGGATTAAACCCTTTGATTAAACCCTTTCTGCACAGTCGAGGACCTATCGCTCTCATATAGTACGCAAAACTTGAAACTTCATATTATATCTATCTAGCTTATGGCTTTTATATTAACCAACAAACTATAGCCTAAGCTTAACGTGAGGAGTGACACTGAAGTAAATTCCAGACCTCTTTAAGTGTCGCAGCTCCAGGTTCGAACCCTAGGCTTAGGAAAAAGATACGCAAACTTCCAGTTGTGAAGATTTCTATGCTGCGTAGGCATTATTAGTACATAAATTAATATTAATCTTGCTAATTCCTTTCTATAACTATAGTGTTTACAGAACCCATGCGATCAAGGCTGTCCGGCTTGGGATCTGATTCCTGCACGACTCGACGACGACGAGAACACCGCAGCGCCATTTATTTCTTCGCCGGGTAATCAGCCAGCGGGAACGGGACTCATAGTCGGGCTTAGTATGGCGGGCATAGTTATACTTCTCTCAGTCCTTGGGGTCATTCTCTGGAAGAAAAAGAAAAAGATAAAGATAACGAATCCATGGGAGTTTTATAAGAGATACCGTCGTTCTAATGATTATCAAAGCAATAAGGTGCAAGATGATATGCAACCAGGTAGGTTTGTTTAACTTATAATATGTTTTGACGTGTTTAGTAATTATTAGATATATATTTTAGATCACAGCTCGTCTGTACCAAGCTCGGAACCATCGTTGACCGCCTCTAATGGCACTGCTCATTCATACAAAACGCATTGGGTACTCGCGGTTACGAACCCATAACCGTCCATGTATCTGGGGGCCCAGCGCTTGTAAATTCACATCGAATAGCTCGATTCTCCTGTCTATTTAGATACTTAAGCCTCACGCATCAATACTTCAAATAATCTACTAGTCACATGTTTCATTTCATACATAATAGCATCTGACTTCATGAATAAGACTATGTACCTATATTTTTACGCAAGTAACTCTACTTCTTACTCGTACTTACACTTGGTGGTACATCGTCATCCCCTGTGCCCCAACTCGTGCTCTCCTTATCGCCCAACGTGAGTTCCAATGTACCGCCCTCGAGGAAGAAGTTGTGCGTGAGGTAGTTCTTCGTATATTCTTTTCCGTTAAGCTTTGCGCTTTGTATGTAGATGTTCTTGTACGCGGTGTCAAAGTTACTGGTCTTGATCGTTGCCGTATTACCAGTCATGCGATTGGTGATCGAGACGGACGGAAAGAAAGGGGCCGTAATAAAATAGATATCCTGGCCAGGATTTGGAAATATGCCCATCATTGCCAAGGCTACGAATGAACCCATGGCGCCCGAGTCGTCGTTTCCAGGGATGCCTGCCGTTGTGGTGTTGAACTGGCTGGGTATATAGTAGTGGACTCTCTCCGTAGATTTGCCAGGACGACCAGCGTAATGGTATTGGAATATGGTTAAAAATGCCTGTTCGTCCCCGACATAAAGGATACCGCTCTCATGAAGATAGTCTAACCGACTGACAAATGTATCGGGTCCGCCAAGGGTGGTGATTAGGGTTGCCATATCGTGAGGTGCGAAGAAAGTGTAAAGCCAGGGGCTACCCTCATATGTCTCATGGCCACCTGGGTTGAGATAGCAAGAGTCAAATGACATAACAGAAGAGCAAAGCGTCGGGTCCTGGTATCCAAAGGTACCGTTTAAATACCTTGGTTGCAGATAGCCAGTGAAGCCAGTGTCCATACCATTTATATCCGAGGTCTGATCGGCATTGTACAAGTTGACCCAATTGCCGGACCGCTTGGTATACTTCTCGTAATCATCCTGCTTACCTAGCGCCTTCGCTATTTCAGCGATACAAAAGTCGTTGTAAGCATACTCCACAGTTCTAGACACACTTCTTGTGAATAGGCCATTGCCGTACGGGTCGAAGTCGTCTGCGGGAATGTAACCATGCTTCTTCCAACTATATAAACCACCACGGCCTTCGTAGTCCCATACCGGCGGTTCGTCTTCTGCATCCTTTACTAACGCCTCATACCCAGTATCCCAGTCAACACCCTGTGTAATATTCTTGAGAAACGCATCTACCAGCACGACATCAGCGTTAGACCCTCCTTGAGTCCATCCTTTACAGAGGGACATTCGACAGTCTGGTAGCCACCCTTCGTGACGGTAAATATCGATGAGAGAGCGGATCATCTGAGTTTGGGAATAGGGGTCCACTAGGGTAATGAAGGGATGAATAGATCGAAAACTGTCCCAGATACAGTACCATGAGTCATAGTACGGCTCGTCGCTTTCCCAGAGATAATTTTCACCAGTATAATCCTGGGGACTCAACATTGCCCTGTACACGCCACTCCAGAAGACCGTCGGCAAAGAGGTGTCTTCAAAACCAGTAGCGTCGATACTTAAAACTGAGAGTTTATCTTTCCAAACATCTTCTGCGGCGGCCAAAGTTTTTGAGAAGCTGAAGTCTGGCACCTCTGCCTCGGCGGACCCGCAAGCTTGCTCAACACTCTTGAATGAAAGCCCGACGCGAACCGTGATTGTGGTACCTGTTTCAACCTCATTGAGCCAAGTGTAGGCTCCTGCTGGCAGAGGAGGGGAATTATTGTCCTGCCCTAGTACGATATTCTTGGTCTCACTACCAGCCCTAGTGTTCGTGAACACTCCCGCTTCGCGTATAGAAGCTCCTTGAGGAAAGTCGGCACAGAAATGCAACGTGTATGTACCGGTTCCAAAACTAGGCAGGAACGTACCGTTTCCAGAGATCCTACCGGTATCTGGATCAACAGATGCACTGCCATTGAGGCGAGTATCGGGCAGATCTGTTAGATCGAAAAAGAACAGGGGGCTTAAGGGAGCGTCTACAGAAGTATTTCCTGTAGCATTTCCGAAGAATGTGAAGTCGTAAAGAGCCGTGTGGTTTGTAGCTGTAATCTCGGCCCTTATACCGGAGACGAGATCGATGGTGAAATAGCCAGGACGAGCTGAAACACTCCCATCAACGACCTGTACGCTACGTTGGGTCTTAGGGAAAATGCATCCGTTTACGTCGTCATTCGCGCAGCCTGGATAAACGAAGACTGGGAAATTTCCAAGTGATGAGGCACCACCAGTGCCCGAGTCGTGCATATGGGAGAAGCCTGTAACTGGGCTTCCATTTGAGGCATACCCTCCCTGGTTATCGCTTGTGACATCCGCAACCGCTTTTGCCATTCCTAGGATTCTATTAGAGATGCTCGGTATACATTAGGTAGACATTGTGGTTGTCGATTTTGCTTACCAAATGGCAAGGTCGCTCCGGCAAAGACATGACCTATAATAATGATCAGTTAGGTAGTCTGCAATGACAACAGAATACAAGCGATCTTACCTCCATTACGAGTGCCGATTAGAGGATCTACGAAGTCATAACCACTAACAGAGCTGTTAGTATCCCGGCGAGATAGATTTGCAGAAGTTATTCGGCATAACGTAGCCACAATGAAAGACTGTATAAGTAATTGAACGTTCATCTTGGGTAGCTATAATCTCACTGAGCCCAGTTGAACATCAATTATTGGAATACTAGGTATTCATAGCTGTGATAGCTTAGGTATGTAAATGAGTAGGCAAGAGAAGCTCGGAATACAAAGGAAGAACAGCTGATAATACATAAAAGGCATGTCACAAGGTAGACCTAAGTGACATCGCATATTTCAAGGCGGGGTGCAATACCCCGGATTCAGAATAGTATCCCGTATACTCGGCTATGACCAGAGGAGCCCAGAGGTTCATTGTTGGCCACAGCAGCATGGAAAAGTCATTCAGGATCGCCATCCCTTCGATTGAACTAAACCTTTTTCGTTGCAGCTAGGAAATGTACCTACCAAGATAATATTTGGAGGCGGTCTGATATTATCGAATTAATACCATGGTTTTGGTAACTTCTATTACTTTGACGTAAAAGACGTCGGGTTGCAATAACAGAAAAATCCCGAGAAGGTAAGGGTCTAAGTTGAAAGAAAGTGTAACCAATGCGGCTCGAGTCAATTCGGATTAAGCTTGCAAGACAGTTGTCGAGGAGTGTACTCCTCCAATTGTCTTACCATGTTGAGAGCTAAAATAATATCTAAACTGTGGAAGATATTCAAAATATAATTCGTAGTGCTTATCTCGTGACGTAATAATCTACAATTTATAACTTAAGAAATGTGACTTCAACAGAGAGAAATAATTTAAGCAGTATTGTACATGCCCATAGGTAAAAGGTAGGATAAAAGTGTTTGTGTGATTTGAAGGTGAAGGAGTGAAAGATGGAAGAGTTAGCTCCAACTAATGCTCGGATCCACATTATGTACTAGCCCCTGTCGATTGGAGACTAAAGCGGGAATACTCCAAACCACCAAAGCTTCTGATTGGTTAAATTTGCTCCCCGCGAAAAGCTGCTAAGATTTCCTTCCTATCGATCAGGAAAAATTTCCAGCTCGATTTTTTTTTTTTTATCGGTCAATTGATACGATTTGAAATTTGATCCATTGAGGTCCAACACCCACCCACTACAAGAAAAAATCCCCCCATCCTGACGACCTCGTACGTCTGGTTAATTCGGTCGCTCAAATAAAAAACTGCGCGTGTTTCCTCGAGAACGCGAAGAGACAAGATGGGGTCGACGAAGCCTGAGAAGGAGAAGAAGGAAAAGAAGGACAAGAAGCGCAGCGAGGCTGACGGCGTGACGAAGTCTAAGAAAGACAAGAAGGACAAGAAAGATAAGAAGGAGAAGCTTAAGACTGTCGTCAATGCTGCCCTCGACGACCAATTAGAAGTTGATACCTCGGCGTCTGTCACCGTCGTGACGAATGGCGAGGAGAAGGTTGCTAAGGTCCTGGTTCCCGTAGTGGGCGCTTTGGTACCCTTTGCGAAGCCATTGGCGGACGAGAAGGGCACCAAGAAGATTATGAAGACCGTGCGGAAGGGTATGTCCATCTTGAATCCTTGTCTTTTGCTGCAGCTGCAGCATACTTCCCCATGCATTCCTTATCAGATTAATGAACAGCTAAGCGCTAACGTGATGTTAAATATAGCCGCAAAGCACAAGACTCTTAAGCGTGGTGTGAAGGAAGTCGTCAAGTCGCTACGCAAGTCTCCCGCCAGCGGACCGGGCAACACCTCATTCCCGGGCGTCGTTATCCTAGCCGGCGACATCAGCCCTATGGATGTTATCAGCCATATCCCCGTGCTATGTGAGGACGTCAACGTGCCGTATATCTTCGTCACGTCGCGTGCTGAGCTAGGCGCCGCCGGCAGCACCAAGCGACCCACCAGTGTTGTTATGGTCACCGAGAAGCGGACCGGAGGCAAGAAGGACAAGGCCGACGAGAAGATAGCCGAGGAGGATGCTGAGGAATTCGCCGAGGCGTACAAGGACCTGGTCAAGCTGGTCGAGAAGGAGAGCAAGCAACTCAAGTTTACGTAGGGCTGACTTGACTTTGTTGCGGTCGTTATCTCTGCCTCGGGGGGTATTTGTATGAGAGATCACCATTCGACGTGGCCATTTATCAGCTAGCCTAGGAATATCGGCTTTGGTGGTCCGTAGTCGCGGGCGTTCTTCGCTATCCTTTCAAACATCCAAGGGCATCTTCGGATCAAAATGTACGTACTGTTTCGGTTGGCTACATAGGCGTAGCCTCTGGCGTTGGGGGAAACACTTCATATTTGCGTTGGCGGATCAATTAATATTGGTTCAAAATGAAACTGGCTCTTGTCGAGTTGTGACTAAAGTGGCTTCAATATTTGGCTACGTGTTACTTGAAGTCTGACCTACAGTTCACGAGTTGAGATTGGTGGGGTGGTACAAGATGATTATTTGTGAACATTTATTGATTTATTTATTTATTACACAACTAGCGGTAGCTCGCGGACTTCATACGGCTTCCTAGCATTATATCAACCCGTAGGGAAACTAATAAGTACAGGTCCTTCAAGCTTTCCTAATTTAGTCGAAAGGGTTGGTTCGGGTGCCCCACCAGGTGAGGAATAGAGACAAGCCGACGGTCTCGAGGATCTTAGATGTGGCACCGACCGCGACAGTGTCAACAGGTCGCTTCTCGGTGAAGAGCTGTGCAAGGTACTGTTATGATGTTAGTTTGAGGTCTAATATCTGAGTAGTAGAATAGACATACTGTGGGAGCAGATGTAGCCGCGAAGATAAGGGCACCTAGGTAGGCGGCGCCCTTGTAGCTAAGAGTGCCGGTTGCATTGATGAGGGCACCAATACCATATGATTGCAGGGCAGAGCCGACTAGAGAGGTTCCTATAGCGGCAGCAGTCGACGCGGCTTCTTTTGATCGGATGAACTCTTCCTTAGTATTGGCAGCCTTGGCTCGCTGGTAGGTCTGGCCAAATAGCGGGGATAGAACTGCTAGTTCAATACCGTGGTTGAAGACGGTGCCGAGGGCGATGGCCGAAGGCTTGACAGGAGGAAGGTCTGGAGGTTGGTGCTTGTTAGTCTTTAAAAGTCCATAACTAATAGCTAATTGGTGGCCACGCCTTAGAGATCTGAAGACTCTTGAGACGCCTACGAGACCAATGACTGTATTTTCTCAGAAAGCAATGGGAGGAGGTGCTCGTTACTCACAGTGGAGAGACATGATGATTGTGTTTAGACAGATATTAGTGTGATAATTAGATGTAGTCGTAAAATGATGTTTAATTCGATTTGTCGTCTTCTAGGGAGTAGATATCGCTGATGAAGTTCTTAATGATTTATGATTAAAGAAGAAGAAGGGCGTTGAGAAAAGGTCTTCTTATAACGTCAAGCTAACGGCACCGATGACGAAAACAACATTTCTATTAGATGGCGTAACTAGGAACTTGGTATAATCCGAGGCTCTAGTTACACATTACGCTACTTAGGCTAACCGCAAAGTGAAATCTAAAACCTCTTTCCTCTAGGTATTGTAGCCTCCCAAGCACCGAAGTCTCGGTTTGGCGTTCAACATGACGTAATAGACATCTTTAGATGTCGTTGATGCCACCAGGTTATTGATTGGGTCGCGGGGCTTAAATGGATCATGAGTCGTGGACCTAAAAAAGGCCGATCTGAGATCATTAATTTGTGGCTAGAGCTTCTGTATAATGTTACAGGCTTCTGGTCTATGTATTACATAGTTACAAAATGGACTCGAGTTTTATCTTTTCCTTTGCGAATTGGCGTTGTTTCTTAATGTATTCTCAGTATGCCATTCCCACGACTACCTAGGTAAGGATCTATCTCTTATGTACCTCCAATGGTACCGAGATATAAATACATATATGCATGTAATGATTAAGCAAATCGAAGCCTCCAAATTTGCGGGTAGGTACGGTTGTATTCCACATCTAAGCTATGAGGTATCTATGTACACTAGTACATTGCTCCTCAACCAGGTGCTAAATACACATAACCTAATTGGAGGTTACGACTACATTCCGGACCCACGAGGTTACATTCCATGGCCGTGGATATTAGACCGGAGTACTGTCTCCTTGGTGGGTCACAGAAAGACCCGCTTTCTCGGCTGTGGCTTGAACGTTACCGGAAGCGAATAGATGGAATCTCTTTGTCAGCCTTAACCGTCATAGCTTCGGAAGCTCACGAAATGATGACGATGTGAATTGAACGAATACCCCATTTTGCAAACCAGGTAGGTTTCTATTCATCATTCCGCGCTACACTGGATTGTCGTAACCGCATCGGACTAGGATACGTCCCCAAATGTTCTCATGTTGCCTTGCTACAGAACCAGCCTCTTCCGCAGTCTCCCGTTCCCTTAGAAAAAATGTACACTTATTATATTAACGCCCTAACGTAACGTAGACCTGTACAACGAAGCACGTAATGGTAGAAAGTTCCTTGGAATGCTAGCTCGGTATATCGAGTCCCTCTCCGCCCAATACCAATTAACACCCGCTATGTTCTTTTGCCTTCAAAGGGTTTTTATTTCATTGTCTTCACGTCATCATATGCTGCCCGTCTTCTCCACCCCGTAATGCAAGTAATGCTCTAACATCAGAAACGTACTGCAATCCCTCCAGAAGAGGAACCAGGTGCAATAAATCATTATCCGTAGGGTCATTGATCCAACCTTGAATAGGAATCGCATTATCTGCAGACGTAAATTCTCTAGTTAGCAGACTAATAGCAAGCAAACTTACTTTGATATGAATGTTCAGGGGATATCCTACCTTGGTGGAACATGTAGCTTAATGGACTATTGTCTAGTATCATGACCTTGCTCAGGTCTGGCTCTATCGAGCTCAGATCCTTGATAAATGCGCCGTGCCTGAATGTGCAATGCTGCCGGTAGTATCTCCCCGAAAAGAACTTCCTTTCCGATTCCAACCAGTCGATGACCGGGTCTGCGTATTCCTGTACCGATGCTGTAAAGACAACGAGATTGAACCATTTACAAACCTTCGCAGACCACGGTTAGCATAATAGTCTAGAGTGTTATCGATATTGATTAATCCTCTCACCTTTCGAAGAAACTCGTCGCAGTGCGGTCGCTTATGAACATAGTATAGAATAGGATGCTGAGGTCCAAGAGCCTGTTGGCCTCCACTTCCAACGTACGTCGTATTCAGCCGCACTTCGACCATGTGTCCCGAGCCCATTCTACCTCCCTTCGACATGCTGTGTATCAACGTCTCGTCCAGATCCAATATCAACGTTTTCAGTTGCTTCGGATCGAGAGGCTCGTAGGGTACGTATGAAGGTTGCCGACGGGGTATTAACGGTCTAGGGGGAGCAGGAGTCTTAGGATACTTCGTCAAAGCCGCGATAGGCGAAGTAGGAGACTTTAGTTGAGCCGATAAATCTGCTGAGGCATCACCGCTGCTAGTGCTACCACCAGCACTTATAGACTGGGCCTTCCTGTGTTTTCGCTGCCGCATAGCCTCATCGTTATTCAGCTTAATCCTTATCGATCTCCTTGTTGGCGAGCCCTCTTCGGTGGGATCAAGAGACTTGGACCGAACATGGCGACCGGAAGAACCGGAGCTGCGGCGGACACCTTGATTCCTGCTAACCATATCCGATTCCGACTCTGACGATAGACCCGAGGATGAAGTTCCCGACGAGGGCACCGGTCGGGAAGCTGCAAAGGCATACTTTCCTCGAGAGCCTTGGTTGGGACGCTTAGAGGAGACTTGCTTCTCTTCATTAAGCGCGACACTCTCATGGTAGTTAGCTGCTAGTTTGCGCGCATCGCCCCCGTAGATACCGAAAAGGTTCCCGAATTGTCGCAAGGGGGCGAAATCCCCCCGTTCATCATAAAAGCAAGCGACGAGGTAAACTCCAGGTGCGGCGATGGTAGACAGAACCAAACGGATAGAATTTATTAGACTGTTTGCTATGCGCCCGGGGATAACATGCCATGAGTAATAGCGGATATTTGTCTCCTTGGCATCGCTTTTGTCTAATAAAGGGGTCTTCTCGTCTGCGCTGAGAAAATTGCCTAGGTTGGTTTCCCTGTTGAATGTGCCATCGTTCGGATCGGAAATGGTTGCGCATTTCTCGTTGGGCGATGCTTCCTCTGGAGGCGTTGGGTTGTCATTAGACTGAGCGACAGCTAAGCCGATGTGGCTAAGGGAGTTTGATCGCGAAGGGGCGGGACTCGAAGTCGGGGAGACGCGCGCGGATATTATATTGAGGGAGTTCATCTTCCGGTTGACCTGCAAGCCATGAAGAACCGATTATGCCCGCTAAATAACAAGCAAGATTCGCAGTTTTATTATGACGGTTAAATATTTGGTGGAGGCGACGGCGGAAGGTGGGAAAAAAAGGGACAATATAATTCAAGGTCGGTCGGCCGGGCTGAATTGCCCGAGTCGCGTTTGCTCCCGTGCTGGGGCTGGGTAGACGAGGCAATTGTCTGTATGGTTTGTATGCTCTAAAAGTCTGTGGACGTATTGTACAAAAAAAGTCCCAAGGATTCAGATGAGAGCGATTGGGGGTTTTTTCTCTTTTCTCTTTTCAAACCTCGGTTGGAATATGATGGCTGAGAAAGCTACGCGCAACAGTGATAGTGAAATCTACCTGCGTTTTCCAAATATTTCATTCCTGCTAGGTAATAGAATAGGGAATAGGGTATGATACGTATTATCAAGCTTTGTCGCTGTGGTAGGTCAGATTCAAGAAACACGCAAGTCGCGAAATGTTGCAAGTGTTACGAAGAGTTGTCTTTGTTCAGCCAAGAGAGCTCTGGAAGCCTCACTCTAAAAGATTAGGGAGGTAAGGTAGGGGAGTCTTAAGGGAGTTTATTGCGATAGAGTCTCTTTGAACATTACGGATTACGGATTACAGCTGCGCCGGGGACCCAACAGAACAAAACTATTGGAGCCAAGACCACCAAAGGACCACCACCGTACCACTGGAAATTAGTGACCTTGTCCCGCTAACGCATTGCTAGGTACATCCTCTTAGCATTATAGGTACCTAGGTACCTTTTTAAGGAGCAAATTAGCTATCACGTGTTGAATGCCCGTGTCCACAATGCAACCAACCCCGCCATGCGACGAGAAATACCCTAGTACATGTCCTGCACGTACACTACACCCCCTGAAATAATGTTAGTTTCTAGTCCGTGCATATATAAAAATAAGGTTATATGGCGTTTAAATCACGCTAGTATAATGTATACGTTATAAAAGGCAACTTATTGTATATTTAAAAAAATATATTATAAATGTATTATAAGGTATCGCATAAGCCTTTTTTAGTTATATAAATATTTGGAAAAAATTAATAAAAATGTAATATTAAATTAATTTAAATTATAATTAAATATTATAATAAGTAAAAATTTCTTTTAAACCTTTAATTTTGTAAATATTTTTTTTGTTTTTAATAAATTATATTATATTAAATTATAAATTTAACGTTAATTAACTTTTTTTTCGAATTTTACGATATTTTATAACTTATTTACCTTTTAATTACGCCGTTTTAACGAAAGTTTTGTTATAATATATTTTAATATACGTTTATAATACGATAACGCTTTAATATACGTTTTAATAAATATTAAAAAATGAATTTAAAATTATAAATTAATTAAGTAATTTATTAATTTTTTTTTTAAAAACTTTAATTTAAATTTTATTAAATACGTATAATTATAAATAAAAACTTAAATTAAATATTATAATAAACGATTTATTTAATTAAAATTAACAATAATAATTAAAAAATTTTAAAAAGTTATTTTATTTAGTTTTTTATTAAAGCTTTATAATAATATATTTTAACGTTTAAAACTTATTATATTAAAAAACAATAATATAACCGGATATTAATTATATAAATAAATAACGTTAAATTATATTTACGTTTATATATAAAGATTTTTTTATTTAATTATTAATAAATTAATATATAAAATTTTAAAATATACGTATTTTTTATTATTTTATTAATTTTAATATTTTAAAAGTTTAATAAGAATTGCTATGGTTAAATTGATTAATCGGGGTTTTACCGGATCAATTGTATCTCGGGGTGTAATCCTAAAATACCCCTGCTAAGTACTGATAAGGGGATACGAACTAACATTATTTCAAGGGGTGGAGTGTACGGGAGGTACATTCAAATTCCATGTATGGATGTAGATCTGGTCCATCTACGTACCTTTTTTTCTCTCTTATGATCGTCGTTGACTCACAATTCTCGCAAAAGACTCCATATCGATAATTCAATAAACATTTACAATTATCTCCTATTACAGAGACATATTAAGCTAACTCGATACGAACCAGTTATTGTGTCTTCACTTAACTTACCTACCGAAGCCTTTAAATTCTACAATTTTACTTCCTAGCAAGATTTAGTCGTTGCTGATTGTGTTCTATTTGCGCCGACCAATACTATCATCAAGATCGCCGCACTAGTTATCGAAGCTTCGCATACAGCCAGATACCCCTCCTAAGGAACTCTTAGACCACGAGAAATGGCACCTCCTAAGGGGGGCTACGCGCCCGACTTGGACAAGTTTCTCGATACGTTAAAGGGTCGACCGGTAGACGCCTCTGTGGAATTTTTGATATCGTAAGAGCGAAATTTTATGCCGTGCCGTCTAAGGTTGGGACTGATAAATGCGGCATAGCCTCCTGAAGCGACGGCAGATACGAGGCTCCGAATCTTGCGCGATAGCTACGGCACATATACTACTTCAGGTCGTCGCCAAAGATAAATGGTCCGATGTTGATCAACTCATCGGGCGCATACAGCTAGTCGGCAGGAAACTTGTGACAGCGCAACCTCACGAGCTAGTTATTGGCAATATTGTAAAGCGAGTTCTGGGATTAATACGAGATGAAGCCTCAGAGGATCGAAACGACACAGGCAGTGATTCACCTACTGACAGAACCCCTACTTTACCTCCCGCAATAGAGCCTGTCCCCATCTCAAAATCTACTCGACTCCCCTCACTAGTCGCCCTTGGGTCTTTTGCTCGCACGCAGTCAATGTTCAACCTTCTCTCAGATCCAGACTTTGTCCCCTCGCCGGGTTCCACGCCGAAGCTGGGTTCGGGGGCCTCGACGCCGCAGGGATTTCCACAATCTACAAACATACAAGCACTTAGGTCTGAAGTAATTGACGGAATCGAAGAAATTATGGACGAGATAAGGCAGGTTGATGAACAGGTCCAAGCCTACGCCGAGATCATCATCCACCCAGGAGATTACATTTTAGTTCACCAGCCCTCAAGAACAGTTCAGAAATTTCTTCTACGAGCCGCATCGAAACGGAAGTTTACGGTATTTCTAGTTGTCGATCCATCCACTGCCTCTACCGACGATGACCCGTATACTTCCCTACGAAAATCTTTGTCGTCCTCTGGATCGACTGTAGTTAACATCATGAACGTCGGCCTCATGGCTTACATGTCGAAAGTCAACAAAGTCATTCTCGGAGCTCGGGCGGTCACGAAGAAGGGCGGAGTTATTGTCGACTCCGGTGCTGCAGTGATCGCTCGCGCTGCTCGAGAGCAAGGCCGGACAGTCATTGTCCTAGGTGGTGTCTATAAGCTCAGTCCCGATAGTCGTTTCCATCACGAAGGGCTTGTCGAATGGGGCGGCCCTTCTAAGTATGTTAACTTCGCAGACGGTGAAATGGTTGGACAGGTAAGAGTTAGGAATGCTATCGCCGAGTTTATTCCTACCGACCTTGTCAACACGTATATTACGAACTTGTAAGTGATTTCTTTAAAGTATGAGTTATTATAAGTTTAGCAATTGTTAACTCTTCATCATAGGGGTGCGCACTCTAAAGACCACTTGCATGGTCTTATAGCAGATCATTATAAGGAGGAGGACATCAACTTTGACCTCTTTGGGAAAATCCAGAGATGATTTAGATGGTAGTCATATAGGCAATGTGAAGGTAGATATTTCTAGCAGGAAATATTTCCCCGAGTAAGACCGGCATCTGTCTCTAAGATGTAAAGCTCATTCGAATACCCCGGTAGTTTGACTCATCTTCTGAGGCAGCCTTGTGTAGGCAAACGTGTGTAATCGTGGTGGCCGCGTCACCTTTACCACAATAGCAGGTAGCTTCGGACGCAAGTGCAGGGATTCTTGACGAGCAAATGCTGATGGAGCAGTTCAATAGAACGTGGGGTGGGTTGATTGACAGAAGCTTGGCCCTTCTCCACTCGGGATCGAGCGAATCTCATTCAGGGATTCGTCTCCAGGGCTGAACAAGCTCAGCCGCCAATTAAAACACCTTCCACGGAGGCGCGGACCGAATCTAATTGTCTCTCATAGAAGGACTTGAATAGGTCGGTCTCGTAAATAAATAAAATGTATCCTCAAGCCCATCTGATACCTCTAATTATGTTTACCTTTATAAAACGAACGCATAAACGTTACACTCACATAAGAGACATTAATACTTATACTTAATCCAAGTCGTTAGCAGGTTACACCATTAAACCTAGATATCTTTTATAAGTAGGTACATACCTAACCCTAGGTACATAAGCTCTACATAAACTCCCATTACAGCTTTCAGTAGTAGATATCTTCCCTTCTACAACAACACCATATTTCTCTATCAACAAATTCAACAAATTCAACAAATTCAACAAATTCAACAAATTCACGATGGACGACATTCCACCACCCCCGTATACCGAAACTGACATTCATTCACATTCAAGTCGATCACCTGTTGCTCAACCCGGTGTGAACGATGACAATGTTTCTGTTACCACATCATCTCATAGCACCACAATCTACACCCCACCGGAAACCCCGCGAGAGTCGCACCTCAACTTCCCTGGTAGTGACGATCGACATACAATAGCTTCTGCTCATTCTTACTTTGAGTCGCGCCCTGCTCTTAGAGGTGCGACCGGCAAAACTTTCGTGATTTCGCTAGCTATCACAGATGGTGCTTCTCCAGATAGTTTCCCATACCCGAGCTGGGCAAGAGAACACGACACCACCGAGCAAGACTGGCAGACATTCCTTAATTACCTCTTGCCGGACCATGTATCACGGACGAACTCGAATGTTATAGAGCGTAAATTACAGGCTGAGGACGAGAAGCAGTCGTCAAATACTAGCAGAAGCATCGCCGAGGCGCAACTAGGCCAAATTAAATCATCTACTAATCTAGCGATGCAATCTTCGCATGACGTCGATCCTATGATCCGAGAATGGAATGATGGCTTCTTTGGCCCTAGAGGCGTGACTATTGAGCGAGCTACGCCTCAGTCCCCCACCACATCGCGAACACCCGCTACCCAACAAATTCCTCCTGTTGAACCCCAGCCTCAACCTCAGCCCCAACCCCAGGGGCAATCTTCTAGATCATGGTGGAACCCGTTCAGACCCCTCGAGGCAAACAGTCGAGGCCTCCGCATGGGGCGTCTCACCATCGACAATGATCGCGTCTCATTTGGCGACTCGTTCGAGGTAGATCGCAACGGCGTGCGTTGGGGAGGTCAATCTTCCGATGGCAGCCCCCCTTTTGCTAGCCCAGGAACCCGTGACTTTCCTGCCGGACCCGGTCCCGGTATAGGGCGTGGCGGTGGCCGAGGGCGCTGGTGGCGAGATCGCCCTGACCATGGTCACCAGGAATCGCGCGACCGCTCACCAAGCTCGAGCTCTAGCGGCTCTTCTTCGTCAGACTCGGATTCGGGGTCTAGCATCGGTAGCCTTCCTGACTGCGATGATTTGAACGACTCTCAGCTTCCTTATGCTAAGCAGTCGATCCGCACATGGCTCGACCACCCGGAGCAGCCCGTAACCAAGGAGATGCTCAAGGTGTTGCGGTCTGAGATCAAGGCCGCGAAGAACGCTCCTCCGCCAACTAACGACCCGGCATGGGAGGCTAATAGGCAGGCGACGCGCCGAGAGGTGCAAGCTTTGCTCGCGCGATTTAAAACCCTCAAACGGGAGCAGAAGCGGCGCGCGAGGGCACTGCGTAAGGAGAAGAGGGAGCAGAAGAGAGCGCTTAAGCGCGAGCGCCGGGAGCGGAGAAAGGCCGAGAAGCGAGAGCAGAGAAATCTACAGCGCGATGTCAGAAATGCCGAGCGCGAGATGGGGGGACATTCTAGACGCGGTCCTGGTGCTGCTAGCTCTTCCCGCCCTTTCCCACCGGTATTCGGTGACATGCCTATTCCTGCTATTCCTGCTATGCCTAGCGCACCTAACCACGTCCCCGGTAATCACCCAACCAACGTGCCAAGCTTCCCGTTCGGCGGGCCCGGTTTCTCCTTCGGTCGCGGCGGCAGAGGGCGAGGCGGACCCTTCGGCGGCCATCACCCGCGCCCCTGGGAAGCGCACGTCCAACACGCAAAGCAGCAAGCCGAGAAAGCGAGAGATCTTGCGCAACAGCAAGCAAACCAAGCTAGAGCTCACGCACAAGCACAGGCGAACATGGCGCGAGCTGAAGCGCAGAATACAGCGAATGCAGCCCGTGCCCAAGCTGCAGCTACGGCGGCTGCCGCTATGTGGGCGTCTATTCCAAGGGGGCACTCTCCCTGGAGTTCAGCGCCACCTCCGCCGCCGCCGCCGCCAGTATCAGCACCAGCACCAGCACCAGCACCAGCATCGATAAACGATAAGCTGCAGGCAGCGGAGATCCTAGAGGCGCAGATCGCAGGCAAGGTACGTTCGCTAAGGGCGCTACGTGAGACGATCGAGCGGCAGCGGACGGAGGCGGCGCTGCGTGAGGGAGAAGAATGGGACAGGGACAAGAAGAGCACGAGTAAGGAGGTGGAGGCCTCGGCCCTGGAAGATGATATCAACAGGCTGCAACAGGATGTCGAGAGGTTGCGGTTTGAAGGCTTTCAGTTACAGGCTGATGAGGAATTTGCGAGGAGGTTGCAAGAGGAAGAGGATCGACGCGGATAGAGGGGACAGGAACCGCAGCGTTGAAGAGGCTGGAAGGGGGCTAAACTTTTCAACGGATATTGCAATTTGCTCTGGGTATGGATGGGCAGGGTTGAGGGTATGTTGACATGAGGACACGGAATCAGGCTATTAATGAAAGGTGTCTGGAGTTTGCTAGCTATGGTTATAATATGATTTCCCGGGGACTCAATATTTTCGCTCGAATAACGACGCTTATGTAGAATAATTTTCAAGAGACGATGATTCTACCAAAGAAACAAATATAAATCTCATAGAATGCTTTCTTTTCCGCTTCAACACCCGTGCTTTATGCGTAAAAACATGAAGTTTCTCTATGATATCTAGGTACCTACGCATGACGTGACTCTTAAGGGAAAACCTATACTGGCCCTGTTCCGAACCAGGAGCAAATGCTATTCAACTGATGCCATGCCGCAAGAAAACCAGTCCCTAAAAGAACCTCTACGACCCCCTTCGAAGAACCGAGTCATCTTCCCCCTTTTCTACGACATAGCCTCGTTAACCCATCCCAACTTCGCTCACTCACTCACTCACACACAAACACAGTCCCTCTAAGAATGTTTACTCTCATCCTTCTCCACCAGCGCCTGGACGCCCAACGCGCGCCCAACCTTAACCTTGCGCTTAGTCTCCTTGGGCCGATTCGGCAGGGCCTTCTTGCCGTCGTCGCCGGCCTTGCCAGCATCGCCGACGGGATCGCCCTCGTCGAGGGCTTCGCCGCCGTCGTTGTCGTCGTCGTCGTCGGTGTCGAGCTGCGCGTCCCGGATCTGCTCGCGGATGGAGGACAGGTCGAGGCGCATGCAGTGCGCGTCCTCGCCGTCGGCGTAGTATTTGGGCTCCGTCTTTTCTTGGTCGAAGCCGAGCGTTTTGGTGTACAGGTGGATGGCGGCTTTGTTGGAGACGCGCACGTGCAGGCTTACGTATTGCGCGCCGAAGGTTTCGACCATGGCTAGTTCTGGTGGGGTGGGTTGTTAATATTGGTTTATTATATCAGGTAGGTATGTGGGTATGTAAAATATAGGTATGGGTATGGGTGAATAAGGGGGGTAGAGGGGAGAACTTACGGCTTTGCCTCATGAGCTTCTCGGCGATACCTAGCCGGCGGTGGGTGCGCATGACGGACAGCGAGGTGATGTGGCCGTGTTGGACGCCGTCGGAGGGTTCTTCCTCCATCTTAGCAAGGACGTAGCCTACAATCTTGGGGTAGTCGTAGGGGGTCTTCTTGGGTCGCGATACGTCGACGGCGACGTAGCTGAGCTGGGGCCATGATAGGGCGTGGTATAGGTAGTATTTCATGAAGTAATTCTCGGGTAGGTTTTCCAAGTTCGCATGTTGGATCAGCGGGATGTCCCGCGCCTCGAGCCGCCTAATATCCATTGAATATATGTCTGTGTCCTTCGTTTACTTCTTGTTTGGGGTAATTGGCTGTTTTGTGCCCCTGTCCCTTGCTATAAAGAGGCTCTGGTTGGTACGTAAGGTAAAGGTAAGTAAAGTGAGCTGTACCTTAGGTAGCTTATGGCCGGTTTTGTACCTGAGCTAATGTTCATCTATGAATGTCTTATGTAGAGTCGCACAACCAAAGCTTTATTATTAACTAACTATCGATAATAATAGAGTTTGGCGGGGTTACTTCCGTTTGTACTAATATTTCTTAGGAATACCAGGTATTCTCTTTCTATTGAATAAGATCTTTAAATGCATACACAGCTGTATATACCTCTTTACACAGCTTTATCTTGCCCCACGTATCTGCCCCTCCATTCCGATTCGGCCATTTCTACTTTAAAGTATTTCGTAAACTCATACCAGAAACTCGGAGCAAGGATATATGTATCAGCGGCAAAACTTGAATATATAAAAGCGAAAATCATTATTATCAGTATCATACCATATATTCAAATCCACAACCTTCAAATATGCCTTCAGACGACTTGTTTGATGATATTCTAAACCTAGAAGAGCAGTACTACAAGGAAGGCTACGACGAGGGCTACAAAGATGGTGCTGAAGCCGGCCGGATCGAAGGCTGCTCTGTTGGTATGAAGACGGGATTCGAGAAATTCTTAGAAGCCGGCCGGTTGCAAGGCAAAGCTATAGTCTGGCAAAGCCGGTTGCCCAACCAACAGGAGCCATCTACACTCAACAGCAATTCACAGCAGGAGCCGGCGCAGACTGGGCCATCGTCTAGTTCTCAAGATGAGAAGGACTCCGAACCAAGAAGGTTACCACCTCTCAGCAGCAACCCGCGACTAGAAAAGAATATCACCATGCTGTACGGCATACTGGAGCCTGGGACGCTGTCGACTAAGAATGATGACGAGTCAGTCAATGACTTCGACAGTAGGTTGAAGGGCGCCCAGTCTAGGGTCAAGATGATCGAGCGGGCCATCGGTGAAGGAGCCGGTGATAAAGGCTCAGCCAACAGGAACCGCCAGCCAGCCCAGAAGAATGAGAACATTGAGGACATCGGGAGAATACCGCAGAGGACAGAAGTTGTAATGGGAAATGTATGAATGCTTTAGACCAAGGATTAAAGGGGGGTAGACTAGCTACTAGTATCTTCGTGTAAGAAGCTTATACCATGGCATCTTGACCACGGCGTCTAGAACCAGGCACACGCCAACGAAGCAGTTCGGCCGGTCATATACACTCGGATAAACTATTAATTTTATAAGTACCGTCACTGTTAAAGAGTGTAAACCGTGAGGGAATCTAATATTAGGAGCTGGCTTTTCTCATATTTACAACATGCTCCACCGTACACATGGCACATCCAAGTCTATTTGAAACTCCGGCAAGGGTATCTACGCAGCACATTAGCATCATCACTCTCATCACACTCATCCCCACCCCCATCACAATCCATTAGGTAGAGAATCCGTAATTGCCAGAGGTACTTACGATTCAGGATACGGCGGCTCCTCGCTCAGCGCGTACTCATGCACCTTCCAGCTGCCATCGCTCTGCTTCCTCTCGCCGCTCGGCAGCGGCGGCAGCCCGTTCACGAACAGGGTCTGCCTAGCGACATCCTTGCTCTTCTCGAAGTACGCCGCCAGCCCGCCCGTCTTGCCCTCCTCGCGCGCCGCGACGAGCTGCTTCTGGCCCGCCTCGCCGATGAGCTCGTGTCTGGGGGCGGCGGCGCTGCCGACGGCCAGCAGGGCCACGGCGTCGCCCTGCGTGACGAAGCTGAGCTTCGGGTACGCGCGCCGCGCGTCTCGCTTCCAGTACGGGTTGTCTGCGATGTCGCCCGCCGGCACGGTCACCGGGTCGTCGTAGTTTAGCGGGTCTTGGCCGCCGGGTGTTGGGGTGCGGTAGTGTGGGTTGAGCGGGATGCCGTTGGAGCGGTTCGGGTCGACGGCGAAGGCGCGCCGGATGCGCTCCCATATACCGGTGGATTGGAGGGTTTGTTTCTAGGGACATGGTTGTTAACAACATGAATGGTCTCGGACTCGCTGATTGCAGTCAATTTGAAAGAAAAAAGGGCATTGCATACTTGGCTAATGCTCACTACGCCTCCCACAGCTTTCGCAACTGCATTGGAGGCCATTATGGCTGTTTAGGAGGGGAGAGATCTACTCGGATGTTGTCGCTTGGTTGTTGAAGTGAGCTTATTTCGAGACGAGATGGTTCTGGTTAGGGATTCGCCGAGGAATTACCGGCTGGATTACCTTTACGTCAATTCTCCTTGGTCGGTAAACCCACATGTACCTAAGTACCTAAGCAATAGACCCATATTGGACTTTGGAATTACGACGAAAGTGCTTAGGAGTATGTTACGTTTTAATATAACTACCTGTTGGATAATCGCCTTGAGTTATTACAATTATTATATCCTTTATTATAGTCTTATATAAGACCACATCTTATGTCCTTGACTTTATCAAGCACTTGGCGTATGATATGGAACACTTCCGTAGAAATTACAAAGCAAACGTCTACGAGTTCATTTCCAAATATTCCATCGACTATGTAAAAAAAGAGAATTTGTATTCGTAGCTCTTGCGCTCCAGTCTATTGATAGTAGGTATACAAGGTTTTGTCTATACACGACAGATGAACCTCTATTGTCTATAATCCACGAGACCCATCTATTCGTCGGCGAACTCCTGGCGACCGGCCTTGGAGTTGAGGTAGTGGTTTCTGCAAGCGGTGTTAGTCTATTCGAAGAGTCTTTCATTTGTGCTGTGAAAGCCCAGGATAAAGCATACCGGTCGGTGGCCCATGACATGGCGTAGTAGAAGAAGATCATGGGGGGAGCGACGTAGAGGACCTGTGCGCTGAATCGTCGCCAGCTGTTGAAGACGGCGGCGTGCGCGGCACCGGCGAACGGGTTCTGCCTGTTTGCGCTCAGGGTGTAGCTGATGATACCCTTTTGCGGCATGCCACCTATAATCCTCCTCGTCAGTATATCGTTCTAACGTTCGTAGTCTGCGTAGTATCCGATCGGTGCCCGATAGCTAGTCCATTGCCCCAATAGCATCATCCATCCATTCATCCCTTTTATAGACGCATCCCAACTCTTTCTAACATTTATACCGATCCCAGCTCGAATTCGAATATGGTTCACTCACCGAAGTTGCCCCAGCCGCCTAGGAACCTATAATAGTAAAGTCAGCAGGTCTGCGAGAAATTGGTTTTATAAGTACAGCATGCGTAGCTAGCTTGTTGCGAAAGCTAGAATCCGGAGAGAAAAAAAAGACGCAGTCCAGTCTCGAAGAAAACTCACTTTCCATGTCTGCCGATGGGGCTTTCGCCACCACCCATAAGAGCTTGAGTAGGTCGCATTGTGAATATCGTGTTCAATTGACACGCGAGTGGTTCAATTGCGGGAGGTAGAAGGTGAGGAATAGAGTTTCGGTTGAAATTCGCGACGTCAAAATTGAAGATGTTACCGAGCCGAGTTCTATTGGCATTAGCAGTTACCATAAGTAGGTACACCTACATCCATTGGTCAAGCTAAGACGCATCGCCCCATGTGGCTTGACTTTCCGCACAACCTTAGCTCCGATTAAGTAACCAGAGCCCCTCCAAAATGTATGTTCTAGTGCACAGACCAACTTGCTCCCGTCCAATCCGCCCGCTAACATCGTAACGATTTCTCAAGCCGGGAGCTCCATCCAATATCTTCCAGACCTAGGGGAAGCTTAGAAGCAGCGGATCACGAACGAAACGCAAAGCACCCAAATTCGCAGCAATGGAGTACGGTCTCAGGCAGATATACCGACTGGCGGTCCCCGCGATTGGCGCCGCCGCCCTAGTCCAGGCCTCTATATACGACGTCCGCGGCGGCTCGAGAGCCGTCATCTTCGACAGAATACAGGGAGTCAAAGAGACCGTCGTCAACGAGGGCACCCACTTCCTGATACCATGGCTACAGCGCAGTATTGTCTTCGACGTCCGCACCAAGCCCAGGAATATCGCTACCACGACCGGAAGCAAGGATTTGCAAATGGTCAGCTTAACGCTGAGGGTGTTACATCGACCTGATGTCAAGTCCCTACCCAAGATCTACCAAGTACGTTCCTTCTTCCTTACTTAAGCTCCCATGAAAGATGGAGACAGTGCAAAAAGAGTTATAGAAGCAAACAGCCAACGCTAACCCAACCTCCAGAACCTCGGCACCGACTACGACGAGCGTGTGCTCCCCTCCATCGGCAACGAAGTCCTAAAATCCATCGTCGCACAATTCGACGCCGCCGAACTAATCACGCAGCGTGAAGCCGTATCACAACGGATCCGGACGGACCTAATGAAGCGCGCCTCCGAATTCAACATCGCGCTCGAGGACGTGTCCATCACCCACATGACTTTCGGCAAGGAATTCACCAAAGCCGTCGAGCAGAAGCAGATCGCCCAGCAAGACGCCGAGCGCGCCCGCTTCATCGTCGAGAAGGCCGAACAGGAACGCCAGGCCAACGTCATCCGCGCCGAAGGAGAGGCCGAGAGTGCTGAGACCATCTCCAGGGCCATCGCCAAGTCCGGCGACGGCCTCATCCAGATCCGTAAGATCGAGGCCAGCCGCGAGATCGCTCAGACCCTAGCTTCGAATCCGAATGTTTCGTATCTACCGAGCGGCAACAAGCAAGGGGGTAGCAATGGGCAATTCTTACTTTCCATGGGCAAGGCATAAGGCGGGCTAGGAGAAGAAGATATCTAAAAACGGGGCTATGTGTATATTAGCAATGAACTAACTGCCCGATTCTCCGCTTCGGGGTATGAATAATGTGTTACAACTAGTAAAAGCCCCGAGTTCGTTGTTGACTAAAATGTCTATTCATATCTGCGTTCCTTGTCCTATCTAGACGAATCTATCAACGCACCGTAATGTGTCCTAAGCAAGTAACATAAATCTATAGCTCGTCCGAGAAAGGCTCGACGAAACTACTAGCGCCGCGCAGTGTAATCAAGCCACCTTTAAAACCCGTATGTGGAACAACGGGCAATTTCCTCCATTAGATGTCTTACTTCTTTGCTCTTCCTACTACTGTCCATGCTCATCCGGCGGAACGATCTCTCCGTCTTGTAGAGACCAACCCTTCATTCTAAGATCCTTCCACTCATCTCGCACTTTCAGTCTAACCAGCTCACCCGCAGCTCTAGCATCCTCTGCGCTGTCGTGCCCTTCTGGTGTAGTCTCATCCGCTTCCTTTTGGATCTTCTGGTTTAACAAGGTCTCCATCAACATCCTAAGGCCATTTCTATGTGGTAAGCCTCGCCTGTGTGGAAATAGTAGGACTGAGTCAACACAGGTATGGTGGATAATTCGGGAGGCATTAAGATCGTTCTCGAGGCCATGTCCTACGAGAGGAGTCTCAGGAGAGATAAGCGAAAATAGGAGGTCTCGTGCCGCCTTAGGGGACGGTACGAGTTTAAGTTTTGGCTTACGCTCAGAGGTAGTGGAATATGGTTTATGATCGTCTCCTGGGGACCATCGTTCGGCGGAAACCATATCCTGGAGAGTCACGCCAGAATAACGAGTATTCAGATCCAAAACTTCCCCGAATGGCTGAACAAGGATATCTAGCAACAGCTCGTAACTAGGCCAAGAAACTGCTGTCAGTCTGATGAGTTCAAGCCCATAAACGGTATAACCCATCTCGCAGTCGAAGCACACGGCTCTGTCCGCAGGGATATTCGGATTAGGGGGGGTCTCAGCAAAGTTGAGCAGACTCGCAAGCCGGTGAGGATTTGTTGTCTTGAAGACGTGGGTAAGTGCCGTAGTACATCCTCCGGAGTCATCGTCGACATTTTGGTGGCAACAACGATATTTCTTCTGGCTTTTCGCTAATTTACCAGGTCCTCGCTCCGTAAAATAAACCTTACCCGGATGATATGTGCAAGAGCCATTAGATGTCAAAGCTCCATCCTCTCCTCTACGGCCCGGAAAGACCTGAAACCGTCGTGTGCATCTGTCGCATACCTCCACGTTACCGGAAGCTTCAACGCTTTCTTTGGCTTTTTCGATGTCTTCGACTGATGGGATCGAAGCCACATATCCATACTTCTCGAGGCCATCCAGAGGCCAGACCAGCCTATGCAAGAAATCAACTTCCTGAGACGGTGTTAAACCAGTAACGACGGGTTCAGGCGCAGCTGGTGCATTCCCTTCGTTCTGAGCGTTATCATCTTTAGTAGCTAACATTCTTTCCTCCTTCCATTGGACAACGGTCATACGCTTATACGCCATGATTTTGTTCCTGATGGCGTTGGCATATATCTGGAATCGCTTGATCGCTATCTCTTGCTCGTCATCGAGCGTCTTCACGATTAGTTCTTGGTCGGAAAGAACCAGCTTCGATGCTCCGTTGTCGCTATCCTTCTTCAACCCAGTGTTCAAGCGGACGTATTGCTCGTGTAGAGCCTTAACAAGTTTCAAGCGGGTATCGTGCTTAGCTGGTGATGACTTCAGGAGGCGGGGATTTAGTGCTTCTGGTTCCTTAGGGGTTGCTTTAGGTACTGGCTTGGGTGATTTCCCAGTAGAGGAAGGTGTTAGGGTGTTGCGCGTGTGTGTAGAGTTTGATGGACTCTTTAATCCTTGAGCTTTAGAAGAATAACTACCGACCAAGATCTCTCCTTGTCTACTATCGGCCTGCGTGGGTTCTCCAGTTGATATATGGCGCTTCCGGTCTGCAGTAAGTAGAGGTTTGGGCATTTTGCCAACTGCTGGTTCACTTTGAAGAGACATGGCCCCTTGGGGTTTCTTAATCTGAGACTGGGCTGACGCAGGTTTCTCGGATGCTGTAGACGGCCGCTCTTTTGGTTCTAGATGTGACGATGACGATGTTGAGTCCAGTTTAATTCTCTTTCTCGGCAAGGCTTGATCCGAAGATGGTGTAGCGGTTGCATGGACGAGCGGCTGCTCCGAACTTTTGACAGTGGCAGCTATATTGGCATCTTTGGTATGCTTAAAAAGGCACTGAAAAGCATTACAATTATCCCCTGCCGGGCAAGGTAAGTTTTTAAGTGCCGCGAGAGAGCCGGCCATTATAAAAACACGTCAGGATTCTACACGACGAGGTGGCGGATAAACAGATCAAACGACGAGATGATGAGATGGTGAAATAGGACAATAAAGTCGATGAGTCAAGGATGAAAGCAAAAGTGGTGATTCCCGATATGGTTGAGAGGGGGAATCAACACAGGTGAGTTGTCACTGGCAGCTGTTCGATCCGAGTCTCCCTCGAAATAATTGACACGTTAAACGCGAGAAACTCTCCAGAGAACAAGACCCAATACGCGTGTAATAGGTTAGGAAATGAATATCTCCGTCGTTAACAAAGGGGCATTTAGGATGACCGGTCCTAAATCTTTTAGTTCTACGTATCTAGAAGGTAGAATGCTACCTAATGATGTATTTCGGATTCTCATCAGAATTGGAACTTGAACATTCAAGTCAGTGTAGAAATAGTTGTGAAATAGTTGTAGAATAGTGGGATACAAAGTAGAACGTCGTTGCCTTTGAAGAAAACTGGGGCATATTATGTAAGGTTGCAAGGTCGACTGGTGCCAATCAAACTTTATTCGCGACCTTAATGAAGACCTTTAATGGATGCTCATAAATGCTTTACCTATGTACCTAGGTACCTAAATATAACAGGTTGCTGCAAAGATGTACCTAACCTAAGGTAGGTACGAAGCACAAACATGTCGCTAGTACCTAAGTGTATCCCTATCGTCTCAAAAATCCGTTGGACAAGACAATTGCTTCTATATTCTCCATATATAAATTTAGCGGCAAAATATTCCGATCTTATTCTCTAGTAATTCCCAAAAAGTTTAAAGTTAATTCCCAATTCCAAGCTAAGACACCTCTATGCAAGGTACCTTATCAGTCGTAATGAAGCCCGTACGTCAGCCTTGGAAGCCTGGCCATCCTATAGCAACACGTTCCAGCACTAAGCCCTGCGTGATTCCACTATCTTACGTACTTCGTACATTAGGTATATTGTCCGAGTGAGACGGGTTTAGCAGTCGGAGTACAAGGACCACCGACGGCTAGGTACCCTTTTAGCACACGCGGACAATCTCATCTGACCGAAGGCGTTTCCTGGTTTAATTACTTATTGTTTTACAACTAGATCCTTAAAATTTAGAATTTTGTTCGCTGTTGCTTCACGAAACGAATGTTCGGATGATATATATAAATACATACATTTATTATGGAATATACCGGTGGTAGTTTGGAGGCAGATCACCTCTGCGTGCTTGTTCATGGGGTATGTCGGTATCATCAGATCCCTGCCACCATCCATTGTGTACTACGTGGTACAATACAATATAACACAATAAGTGCATTTTATATGCACGTCATTACTGACAATTCTACCAACTTTTTAGCTCTGGGGCAACCCGAACCATATGAGATCGGTCGCGAAAGCGCTGAGAGACGCCTATCCCGAAGACAAGCTCTACATTCTAGTCGCTGAACGAAATGCCGGTAGCTTTACATACGATGGCATCGAACTCGGGGGCGAGCGCGTATGCCTCGAGATTGAAGAAGAGTTAGAAAAGATTAAAAGTAAAGGCGGCAAGATAACAAAGCTCAGCATTGTTGGATATTCCTTAGGAGGCCTCGTTGCTCGCTATGCCGTTGGGTTACTCGAGATGAGAGACGTGTTTCGTCAGGTAGAGCCGGTGGTACGCACGATATTCCTAGTCGCATTAGAATCTCGCTTTTACTTACAGATGGCGTCTAGAACTTCGTAACATTCGCTTCGCCGCATCTTGGTGTTCGATCTCCTCTAAAGGGTTGGCTTAATACCGTTTGGAACGTCCTGGGCGCACGTATGCTATGTATGTCTGGAAGACAATTGTTCATAATCGATGACTTCCGTGATACCGGTCGACCATTGCTCGAGGTGCTTGCCGATCCCGAGTCCATCTTCATATCAGGATTAAAGAGGTTTAAGCGTCGAACGCTCTATGCGAATGTGGTCAACGACAGGAGCGCAGTATATTATACTACATGCATAGCCAAGACGGACCCTTATACGGACCTGAGTAAAGTCAAGGCCAATTTTGTTGAAGGCTACGAAGACATTATTCTAGACCCTCTAAACCCGGTCATGCCTCTAGTTTCTAAGAGTGCCGGTAAAGCGATGGCCGACAACACTACGGGCAACCCAAGTAATCTACGGAGGACACTGTTTATATCTGCGCTAGTCGTTTTTCTCCCGGTTGGCATTGTCGCATTAATAGTCAACTCGATCGTGCAAACGTTCCGTAGCTCGAAGCGCATTCGATTACACGAATCGGGGCTCGCAGGTATTCAGGTTAAGGATTACCGAAGTCCAATTTGGATCAAAGACCTCCGTGGTACCGTGGAAGATGTCTATGAAAGCCTTAATAACTTACAAGGAGAGTCGTACCTACGAGCGTCAGACGACGAGCGTGACGATGGTCAATTGAATAAGGCTGAGACACAGATCATAGCCTTAGAACGGAAGAAATCACACCCGCAGTTCCCAACTTTAGCTCTAGCACCTTCTCAGTTTCTGATGATCGATGAGCTAGACAAGGTTGGCTGGCGCAAATATCCTGTCTGGATTCATCAAGACCGACATAGCCATGCTGCTATTATCGTCCGATCCGACACACCTCGATTTAAGGAAGGTCTCGTTGTACTTAAACACTGGCTTAGTGGAGAGTTCCTAATCTAATTCGTAGCTCATGGTTTGTTCAAGTACCTAGATTACTCGATTATACCAACATAAGGCGTTCAATGGAGAGTGGAGTTGTGAGCGGATATTGTGTTAGAATAGGGTTTTGGGAGATTTGCATGGAGCGTTTGTCAAGTTACGTTGATTTCTTGAATAGATTATGTAGAATTCTCAACTTAAGCCTTTCTGCTAACGAAGCCTTGATTATCGTTTCGGTGTGTTCCCAATACCTCCGTTAGAGTATGCCGAGACACAAATCACCAAACAACTAGGTTTTTTAGAGACTAACTAGCCCTCAAAGTATACTCCATAGAGGGTTTATACACCTTGCGTCTAGAATTATTTCCATCTGATTGCTTTCAGTCGTAGGTGTGATAGTACTGGATACCGACCGAACGAGACACTAAATATGTGAATCTTCCCCACTCAGATCCTAGTGTATCTCAAATACGGCTTGACCTCTCTCACATTACCGAACTTCTTCTTGGCGTCCTCGGTACTCACGCTAGGTGGTACGATGACGTCGTCCTCTAGATGCCAGTCAACAGGTGTCGTAACGCCCTTCTTGTCGCCAGTCTGCAGCGAGTCAATAACGCGTAGGACTTCAGCGGTGTTACGACCCGTGCTAGCGGGATACATCATAGTAAGTCTGATTTTCTTCTGAGGGTCAATGACAAAGACGGAGCGAATCGTGAAGGCAATGCCCTTCTCATCGATATTGCTTAGGTCCTGAGCATCTACCATATCGTACAGGAATGCGACGCGACGGTCGGCATCAGCGATAATAGGAAACTGAAGGTTTGTGGAGGACAACTCGTTGATATCGGCAATCCAGCGCTCGTGCGATGACAAGTCGTTGGCGCTGAGGCCAATCATTTTAACACCGCGGCGTTCAAACTCGGGGGCCAGCCGGGCGAACGCGCCGAGCTCAGTCGTACATACTGGTGTGAAATCGGCCGGATGTGAAAATAGGATGGCCCAAGAACCACCAAGCCATTGGTGAAAGTCAATATCTCCATGCGTTGTCTTGGCTTGGAAGTTGGGTGCCTCGCTACCGAGCCGTAGACGAGGCTGCTCCGAAGGTATGGTTGATGAGGCGAAGAAACGGCGTGAGACTGGTCGTTGAGCCCAGGACTTCAAAGCGACTGGAGATGTCGTAGCTTTAGGGAAAGCTAGACGTGGGGTTTGCGAAAGAGCGCGGAATGCGCTTCGGGCTAGGAAAGTTGCCATAATGCTAATATATTTTAGTGATTTACCTGACTCACTTATTGTAAGATATAAATGAATGCTTGTTTACAAGTGTCAGGTAACGTAGAGCATATCCATAATAAAAATTCAAATTTTACGATCATAAAAAGGTCTTAATGACTTAATGTTGAGGAGGTAATCACCATTGCGCAATGGAGGGGCGGCGGGGCACTGGGGCGTCAATCAAGGCTTATATGGGTCCAACCCTTACCTGATATGGGCTAGCTTTAAGTTGAAATGCAGGGACCAGCCTGCGAGCCGGCAAAGCTACCAACCCTCTTGCAGAAACTACGACACTAGAACTGCAACACCCTGATGTATCAATGTGTTGAATGCAATACGCAGCATTCTTAGACCCACCTAATACATACACTAGATTGAAGGCTGCGATATAGTTCTTGCTCAAAGCACAAGGCTAGCATCTAACGGCATGGGAATCCATCGAGTGTGTCAAGATACTTCCCCTATATTTCCAGCTCAATGCCTCCTCGACCGGTAGTATCGCCACCGCGACGGATTACGAGATCCTCGCTCGTGCGCTTTAGGTATGGCGATGACGGCCCTAATAGCAAGGAGAACTCGACTCCTTCCCCTGCGGATATTGAAGATATAGTCCCGAATACAGCGGCTATCCGGAAGCGAAAGCGGACCACTACTCTCCTCGAAGCCTCGTCGACTTCGCCGCGACGCACGGTTAAGAAGGAAGAAGAAATCGAGACAAAGTTGACAGCATCCCCAGCAAGCAGACGTCAGCGAAAGCCAGCTCAGAAGACCGTCAACGCGGATACCGGAGAGGCAACAGTCAGCGCGCCCTCAGATTGGGAAGAAATATATGATGCTGTTAAGGCGATGCGGTCCCCCGGCGGCGTAGCGGCCAATGCGGCCGTCGATACGATGGGCTGTGAGCGACTCGCGGATACTACAATTAGCCCACGCGACCGACGCTTCCAAACCTTGATCGCGCTTATGTTGTCATCGCAGACTAAGGATACAACCAACGCTGTCGCAATGAAACGGCTGCAGACCGAGCTTCCCCCGCATGCTCCTGGTGCTCCTCCGGGCCTTAATCTCGAGAACGTACTTGCAGCGGACCCGGATCTAATCAACAAGTTGATCTGGGCTGTCGGCTTCCACAATAACAAGACCAAGTATATAAAACAGACCGCGCCGATCCTACGCGATCAGTGGGGTGGCGATATCCCAAATACGATTGAGGGCCTAGTTGCGTTACCGGGCGTCGGCCCTAAGATGGGATATCTATGCCTGTCGGCGGCATGGGACCGTACCGAGGGAATCGGCGTCGACGTTCATGTACATCGTATTACAAACATGTGGGGATGGCATACAACGAAGAACCCTGAGGAAACGCGACTTGCGCTGCAGAGTTGGTTACCGCGCGATCGCTGGCGTGAAATAAACTGGTTACTCGTTGGGTTTGGTCAGACTGTTTGTCTGCCTGTTGGGAGGCGGTGCGGCGACTGCGACTTAGGTCTACGCGGCCTGTGTAAAGCCGCTGAGAGGAAAAAGGTCCTTGAAGGGAGGAAGATCCGAGAAAGTACTCAAGTCAAAAAGCTTGAAGATGATGGATCGGTGGTAAAAATTGAAGAGTTAAAAGAGGAAGAAGTACTTGAAAAGGACGTCATTGTAAATGAGGCTGTAAAAGATGAAGAGAAGGAAACGATGTCCGCAGATCAGCCCCAAGGTAGTCCGGAGCCCAGTCCGAAACAAAGAAACACCATACCAAAACGGCAACGGAGGTCAAATAAAGCATAGCACGTGGAGTTATTGTATAGGTCGATCACAATGTAGGATATCACGAGGCACTCAGGGAAAATGTAATTAATGGGTGGAAATCAAATGTTCGTCAGGGAGGTCTTAACTCCAAATAGGAGAAAGTCTCATAATTGCTTAATCATGTATGTACAATATCGCCGAAAACTGAGAATAGGCTCCATCATAGGAGACTCGTGGATTCATACAAGCCGACTCCTTCTGGAAAACTCGAAAATGAACTCGGGAAGTCCGACTTGTTCCGCCTGCGCCGTCGCAGGCCTAAATGAAATACAAACTGCCCTAAGCCAATGCCCGGACGCCATGCTCATAGAAGAGTAGTAAAATAGATGCAGACCAGGCCTAACCGTAGGCGGTCTCTTATCGCGTGCAGCTAATGGGTGTCGTGATAGGGAGATAGGGTTTGGTAGAAACGAAGACTGGGCCGTGTGCTCGCGGTCGGACTCCCGGAGGGGAACGACGGCGTCGTCTAGCTGTCACGCGAGACGATCGAGGGGCGGTCCGGTCCTTATACACCCCGGATGACCTGCGTCCGCTCGGACTCGAGCTGGGCCGCGTTTCGCTCGTGCGATTCTTTCTTGCACTGCATTTGCCATCTGGAGTTAGCACACCTGAACCTGAAGGGGGACATGAACCACCACTGCATTCCTCCTCGAGAAGACCAGAGTCACCGAGATACTCGGCCAGCCCGACCAGCCACCACTCTGTGGCCCAGTCGTCGCTGTTATCGGATTCTGAGGGAGTTGGGCTCATGCTTACGTCTTCTAATCCGCTGCACTTGTGATCCTCTAGTAACCGGTGCTTCGCGCAGAAGTGTCCGTCGCAGAAACCGCAGTCGCCGACGATTCGTTGGGCAGCGGACCTGCATTCCTTGAAGTTGCAGCGGGGTTTCTGGGGCGCCATGTTGTTGATGATGATCGTAGTAGTGATGACTTGTACTGGTTGTTTATGGTCGACGATGTTGGGGTTGATGAAGATGACTGCTTGTCTATAACCGGCACGAGACGGAAAAGATAAAGTTTATTATTTCCTCGTCTTTGTTGTTGGGTATTACTGATCAGCGGACTGCCGAGTTGGGAATAGGTGGAATGAGAACCAAGGGAGAATGGCTCGAGAGCGGGCTAACGGTCGAATGTCAGAAAGACGATCCCCTTTAAATAGATTCAAAAGAAGTCGGATGATGGCAAATGTGGTGGAGAAGACGCCTTGACCAGGCGAAAAGGAGGAATAATAAATAGAGGCTGAATTGGATAGGTTCGCATGTACACGAGTGTGTGGTAATGTGTAGGTATGTATTGTGTATGCGTGTGTATGCGTGTGTAGGTATTGCAGGTGAATGAACCTCGGGCCGTGATGGATCACTTACAGAGTCGGGCTCAGATCGTAAAGCTTGGCACCTATCAAAGGAAGTTCCCTGTTGGTATTTTCCGAGCGATTAGGTTAAGATGGAAGTGAATGTAAATGTAAGAGAGGAAGACGAAGTTGATGATGATAGCAATAAGGGAAGAAGTTGCTTCGGACAGGGAACAGATACCCTTTCGTATGAAAGTGAATGACTCCTTACTTGTGGCGGCGAGATTGCAAGATTGCGAGAATGGAACCGTTTGGAATGAGCTAGTGAGGTGGAAAGACGAAAAGGATGAGGCGAACGGGTTCCTTGTTGGATTTGTGATCGTCAGTTTGCCTAGGTAGTCATAAGCCAATGAACCAGGGACTCCAGTCACTCCAGTCACTAGCGGGCAAGTCTGCAGGTATCAATTCTGATGACGACTATTCCGCGCAAGGCTCCGAAAACGGGAGGCAAGCCGATTAGGTATAAAATCTAACAATCTACATATACTACATAGTAACAGTCTAACAGTCTAACAGTGTAAGTGGGATATGCCGTAGGGATGCACGTATCAGCGAAATACCGGGGGCAGGGAAGGAGGGGGGAATTACGGACAAGGACAAGGAGAGACGACAAGGACTAGGGGCCCATTTGGAGATGGAGAAAGCATACATCCCCATCTTGATTACACAGACAAGTCATCACAGTACCTTAATTCGGGAATTCGGCGTAAAAGAAAGACGGACCACGACAACTCCTACGTACATAAGTGGTGATGACTACCTAACCCTTTCCAAATAATAAGTTAATAAGTTCGAAACTCTGACGGACACACGTTGGGCCATGGACCGATATTGAATTCTTATATTAACAATAAGTTGTCTGACATGGCATACATTATGTACAAACGGCCTCTAGTTTTTTTTAAAAAAAAAAAAAGCCACAGGAGGACAAATATGAGGTAGATATGAAAAGGAAACAACCTGCACTGCCGGGTTCCCTATATGTTATCTCACGCCATACGGGCGATAGAACCCACCGAGAGACCCGCCGGATATCGGGCAACTATGTATCTAGCGTAGCACGCCGCCTCCGGGATCTACTACATCTACTAGTTACATCTACATACTACATACTACATACTACTATATACATGACAGGGAAGATAACGATGTCGCTAACTGAGACCTTCATCTACGTGATCAGACGAGCAAATAGATAAATATGCATCCCTTCCACCGCAATGCTTACTAGGTAGTTAAAGCGACCAGTTTCCATTCGCCGGGCATGTTTCTCGAGACTCGCCTCTCAGACTGCCACATGTCCGCCCATTCTACATATTATTATTGTTTTATTATTATTTATTTATTATTATTTTTTTCACTTTAATTTTGTTATACCTCACTCAGCACGGGGATAGTCGGGTTTCGTTCGTGTTGTTGTCGTGTCAGAGTGGAACATGCGATGCCGCTTGATCAACTTGGCAACTGAAACCTAGCCAGCCGGATTGCTCGCGGGAGCGCACCCCGAAAAGATGAAGTGTTGACAACGACTCGTCTACATGGGTAGTGGAGCGCGACGACGTTGGCGCTGGCGTTGGTTAACGAACTCTATCGATTCGTACATTACATACATACATACATACATACATACATACATACATACATACATACATACATACATACATACATACATACATACATACATACATACAATCAGTCAGTCAGTCGTATTAGGCGGGTGAGGCTGGGATACCGAGTACCGCCTCCGGACCTAGCCTCCATGTTACTATCTAAATACGAACACGCGAGGCTAGATTTCGTACTACGGACTGCGGTTATCGTCTGTGGTGAAACTAATAGTAATCATGATAAAGTGTTTCGCACCACACAGACGTCGAAATGACTACCTACTTACCTATAAGGTAGGTATGTATTATGCTGACTGGCTGACTGGCTGACTGACTGACTGAACTGAACTGACTCCTACATATCTCGTGTACACTACGTCCGTATATGTATGATGCCGATCCAGATCACCCAACAGGTCCGGTCAAAGTGTAAGACAATTGGCCACCAAAACACCTACACATCGACAAACCCTATCAAGCTAACGATTGAATAAACTCGTTTCCGCGTATTTTATATGCACCTACGGGCTACACTCTCATTCCCCATACATAGTATATATAATCTCTGCAGCTTAGGCGCTTCCTGCGGGAACCCATCGATCATGTGGTGGATATTTGCGGAGAATTGGAGCCACACTACGATGCAAGCAGGGTCTCGAATGATGACGGCGCAGGGGTCTCTTTTACACTACATATACACATGTGCATACATACCTACATACCGTACTTTAGGGGCTCTCCATGAATATCAAATGCCTGACTTGGCTTGGACCGCATGCATGATGGCTTCTTTTACCTGCTCTAGCCTCTAGGATCTAGACCGCCTATCTAAGTCTATCCGAGATACGTATGTATATACTAGGTTAGCGGCTTCTTTGGTATCCGTCTCTTCGATTCATTCTCTTCCCGGATTTGTGAGCTATCGGTCGTCCGCCAACGATTTCCCTGAAATAGAGGTTTCATATGGAACAGTACTACTCTCGTGTGAGACCTTCCAATGTCGACGAGAAGCGCATGGCATGTTCGTGGCCCATTTACATATTAGTGCCCGTTTCATGAAAGAGACTATGGGTTGGCTAGTTGGCAATGCTACGATCGCCTTGAACTACGGACTCACTAGGGACTTTTTGCATGTTAGCAAAACTCCAAGGTACCTGGTGAGACACCTTTACACGCAGAAAAATACGCCTCATTGTCAATCGGGCGAAAAAGAATAAATTGTTCACTATCAAAGGACAATATTCATAAACTGCTTAAACTAAAAGCTAGGGATACACTTTGCGACTTATTTTTCATGACTCGCCACACCCATTTTCATAAGATTCCAAGTCGGCTCTATAAGTAAGGTAATATATTGACTCAAGTTGTCGTTTTTTATTCCTTCATGGTCACAACGCAACGAATGCAATCGCCCGCCTTCATCGTATCAAACGCGGTGTTAATGTGGTCTAAATCTTCGCGGTGAGTGATAAACTCATCCACCTTTAGCTTACCATCCAGATAATCGCTGACAAGGCCGGGAAGTTGAGATCGGCCCTTGACACCGCCGAAAGCGCAGCCTTTCCATACACGACCGGTGACTAGCTGGAATGCTGTTCATAGTGTTAGTTTCTAGGCGAAGCCTCCGGCAAGAAAAAGGTTGAAACTTACGTCGAGTTGAAATCTCTTGACCGGCGGCAGCGACACCGATGATGATACTCTGACCCCAACCCTTATGGCAAGCTTCTAATGCTGCTCGCATCACGCCAACGTTACCGGTACAGTCAAAAGTGTAGTCGCAGCCACCATCAGTCATTTCGATGAGCTTTTCTTGAATCGTTTGTCCATCCAGCTTGGTAGGGTTAACAAAGTCGGTGGCTCCAAACTTCTTAGCCCATTCTTCCTTGGTTGGGTTCACATCAACGACAATAATTTTACCCGCCTTCTGCGCAACAGCGCCCTGGACGACCGAAAGACCGACGCAACCAGCTCCGAAGACCGCAATGTTAGAACCCTCTTCAACGTTGGCCGTGATTCTCGCAGCACCGTAACCGGTAGTGATACCGCAGCCTAGCAAGCAAGTCCGGTCCATAGGAGCATCTTGTTGAACGGCAACAACGGAGATGTCGGCTACGACGGTATACTGAGAGAAAGTCGACGTTCCCATGAAGTGGAGAAGTTTTTGTCCCTTGCAGGTGAAGCGTGAGGTGCCATCCGGAAGGACACCTTGACCCTGGGTCGCCCGAATCTTGCCGCAAAGATTCGTCTTGCCAGACTTGCAGAACTTACATTCCTTACATTCGGGAGTGCTTTTGATCGATATTAGCCTAAGAGACGGCGGGCGTAAGGAGGCTAGGGTTAAGCCTACTAGAGTGCGACAACATGGTCACCCGGCTTTACGTTGGTGACGCCTTCGCCGACAGATTCGACAATACCGGCTCCCTCATGCCCCAAAACGATAGGGAATGCGCCCTCTGGGTCTTTGCCGGATAACGTGTAGGCATCTGCTCCACTGTTTAACGGGATATTCGGATTTGATTCGGGATTAAGACTTGGCAAGATATACCTGTATGACAAACTCCCGTATAGACGATCTGAATTCGGACTTCGTGGGCTTGGGGTGGCGCAACTTCGATCTCCTCGATGCTGAGGGGTTTGCCAGCTTCCCAGGCGACAGCAGCCTTACACTTGATGGTCTATCGTATAGAAAGAAGCAGTCAGCTTTAAATCTCTGCTGACAACGGACCACGTAGACAGGAAAGCATGCTATACAGCATGTATATAGCAGTTTGGTATATTCTAGACGTATACGTAGGATATACTACGCGTATGCGCGGGGTAAAGGGGACGCGCCCATAAGAACTTAGAACGGATATAGGGGAGAAAGAGAGAAAGATACGAACCTTGCCAACGGTATCAGCCATAGTGATGTTAGATTTGGTGAAAACAAAGAATTATTGGAATTGAATCTTGTAGTATTGAAGAATCTATAAGAAAAAGAAAAGGCCTTGAGCTATCAACTTTATAATGGATTGCTTAGCTATTTCTTGGGTTGCTTGTCTGATGCGGAGTTTTCCTGCTCGAAGCCTCCTTGACCCCACCACTGGTTATTCTTCAGGTGGGGGAGTCGGCACGGCAGTGAGGAGAGAGTGAGACTAGGCCCCGGCGAGCGGATATAACACACCTAGGCATACGAGATGAGATAAAGGGAATAGATAAAAACTTTAGGTTAGGCTGTTTGTTACCTTGCATCTTGATGTCACTCCTGCCATCATCATGACTGCTAATACCATTCATTACCTAGGTATTAGGTAGTATGAGTCTATTGGTATCGCATTGATACCGACATTGACACCGGACTCCTAACGCTGCATGCCTGCATTCCCGACACATCCATTTCAGATATGCTCCAACTCATTCCGTGTAAAGATTATGCGATATCGTCAATCGGCATGTTAAGAAAACGGGAAACGGAGGAATTATGGACAAAACTCGGCATGTACATCATAGCCTTGAAGAAAGACGTTAGCTCATTCTTGCACCATATCTTGGTGAAGATAAATGAGTCAATCGGTCTGGCATGTTGCGCGCCTATCTCATCAAAACATATCAAGATGTGCGGTGCATTGCTGTAATATCCGGTTGGTCATTGTATTGTATATGATAAGTCAGATATTGAATATGGATATACGTAATAGTACGCCTTTTTAGTCCGTTTTAGTCCTTTTGGTTTTGGAGTAACTTGGATGCCGTAAATTTCAATATCAACAAGGCTGATAGAATGCAGCGCAGATGAAGATAGGAATGAATGGTATGGAGAAGTGCCATTTATATCAATATCTCAGACGAGAACCCGGAGGACTCTGTAAGTGAGTACCGATTGTACAGTAACAAATAATCTACGCACTGTACAGGTAGACATCCCAGACCATTCCTTAGAGGTAGGTACAAGGTACATATATGTGGTTTGTGCTTAACAGCGGCTAGGGACAGCTCCTGCTTGTAAAGTTTGTATGCGCCAAGTACCGCGTTCTTGAAGCTTCAGCGTCGCGACGTAAATTTTTGTTTGGCTCACGTTCGTTCGTACCAGCTTTCATAGCTCCGAGCAGCAACACCCAATACGCCAACGATAAGTATTTTCAATTCAATTTACGACCCTATAGCGCTGATAGCCTCATGGGGTATCTTCGCTAGAGTTAATCTTTTGTTTATGGTGCTATCCTAAAGGCATTTCGAAGTAGCTGTTGAGCTTCACATCCGTCAATATGGCGTTCCGATTTGCAGGCTTAAACTCATCACCCTCTACGCCGGAAAGAGGCAATCGAAAAGCTTCGTCTGGCTTCGGGTTCTCTGCAGATCATCCATCAACGACTCCCATCGGTCCTCCACCTTCATCTACCGCATCCTTTACCCCTGCCGGCGAGCCGTCTCCCTCATTCTTACAGAGTTCCATTGGGGCCATGTCAGGCGCCTCAAGTACGTCAAGCAATATCAAGGCCCCAAATTTTGGAAGGCCAAATCCTTCCCAATCCAAATTGCACTCTAGAAAACGTAGCAATGCGCCCCTAGGAAGATCAATTCAGGGCTCTACTTCCAGACAGCCGTCTAGCTTGAGCAGAGAATATCACAGGGAGGGAGTGGAGGAGGATGAAGATGATGAAGAGGAAAATAAGCGAGGAAAAATAGGAGGGAGGACTTACGGCATGTTATTTGACGATTCTACTGAAGGCGAAGATACGGAGCCTGATAATACGGATCCCCTAGAGGATGATGAGGGTTCGGAAGCGGACGCTATGGAGGAAGGTGAAGATGAATATGATGTGGAAGAGGACCTGCTGAGGGAAATAGCCGGCACTGGGCCGTATGGCGATCTACTATCTGATGGCGATGCGGACCTGATGATGCTCACAACAGCCGCTGCGGACGAACGCATCAGCAAGGAAGCCGAAGACATCTTTCGCGCTTCTTCCATGCTCTCTATAAACGCCCGAAAGAGGGAGTTAAAGTATGCAGTCCTTGCAAAGGATCTCTATAGCCAATCCCCATTTGCAGATGTATCCGAGCCGGACGACGTCATCATACAAACCGAAGAGCTCGTCAATCGCCTCTATGACGAAGGCGTGGGTCCTGAAGACGACGAGGAGAGACTGGACGATACCCTGGCTCAAGCCTGTGTTAGACTGGTTAATGAGATATGGGCCCCTCACGTGGAAGAGCTCCCCAAAATCGATGATGAACACGCGGCTAGGGTAGGGCCGAGTCCCTACGCCCCGAATTTCGAGAAAGCTTTCTACCTAGCTGTACTTGTTCTTCAGATTCATCATACACCAGCAAGGAGAGACGATTTTGGGGATGTAAAGGATGTAGCCTTGCCTGCTGTTCTTTTCGACTGGCAACGTGCGGAACACAACTACGATCCGGATCAAGTAAATAACGTCCTACAACATCGCCCTTCACCCGCGGCCCATGGGCTTTTCTGGCAAGTCGTTTTTAATGCTCTCGTACGTGGTGACATATCCGGGGTAGTGCAACTTCTCAGAAAGGCTGGCTGGGAATCTCCTAAAAAATCCCCTCGCGGCGAAGCAGTCTACGGTGGCCAAGTCTTATCGAATATCAAACGCGTTGTTGAAGATCTATGCCTAGTCATGGAAATATGCCCTGCGATGAGCAATGATAGTTGGGATATTCATAGTAGTGACTGGACTTTGTTCCGTCTAAAGGCTAAAGCAGCTAAAGAAGCACTTATTGGGTTCACTGAAGGCAAAGAACGAGCCCTTTCCTCGAGTCGTTTTGGTGAATCCGAATTTGCCGATTCTGTGGATGGACGACAATCACTCTCAGGGCTTGCTCGAAGGGCAGAAAGCAGAATCCCTTGGGATATCTATGAAAATCTTCAGTCTCTTTATGCGATTCTCATCGGAGAACCGGATGCCATCCTTGCGGCCGCGGAAGACTGGTGCGAGGCCACGGTTGGGTTATTCGGATGGTGGGATAATGGTCACAACAAGCGGAATCTTGGCCTATCTCACTCAAGATCACTTCAATTGCCTAGCCAATCCGAGGCGGGTGATGATTTCCTTGATCGTCTTGCTCTGTCCCTTCAAACTGCTACGGAGGCTGATTTCCACTTCAATCCAGCTGACCCCGTAGAAGTAGCAGTTGCCTCTGCGTTTGAAAGCAACGTTGAAGGGGTAATCGGATTCTTAAGATTATGGTCACTCCCAATTGCGTCTACGGTAGCCGAAATTGCCTCGTTAGGCCGATGGCTCCCTCCTCAAGAGCCACAAAATCTTATTAACATGCAAGATTTTGACATGGAAGAATTGGAGGTTTTAGGAATGAATCAGAGCACAGGGTCCGACGAGAAAGACGGAATCAAAGATACCACTCTAGTCCACTATGCTCGTAGCCTGAAAGATCGCAAGTATATAGCAGGTACTGGCCTGCATGGTAAGGTCACACGGGATGGATGGGAAATGGGAGTCCAGGTTGTTGGCCGAATGGACTCTCCTGAACGGTCTGAACAGTTAGTACAGGAATTGCTCCAGAGTGTTCTTAGTACCATCGACGAGTTTTCTCGTGAGACTGTCGACAAGATATGGCGGCTGCTAAATGAACTTGGAATGATCAACTTTGCAGAAGACACAGCTGAGGTATGTACACGCCAATACACTAACGATAACGTTATACTAACACGTGCTAGACTTTCGGGGATATCTTAGCAAAAGATACCTTCCGCTTTGGAGAAGCTCTATGGTATTACTCCTTGGCTCATCGGCCTGGTAAAGTTCGCGATGTCCTGAATACATTAATGTCCATTTCACTGGTGGAATCTACAACGTATCCGCCAGAGAGTGAATTGGATAGTACGCTAAAACAGTTGCTAAAGGAGCGCACGACAACTTTAGAGAAATTTGCGAAGCAGGATCTCGAAGCGGCAGAGCTTCTTGGTAAGATGCTCAGCGGGTATGCTACACTCAGGAAGTTCTACGAGCTTCGTGATGGAGACAGCAAGACAAATCCCAAATCCTTAGTGCGTCGCCAACAAGCCGCCACTGCCATGGTGGCCGTCATTGCTAGCGCTGATGACAATATTCGAGGAGGCTTGTACGATGACTCGCGTGACGCAGTTGTCAGCGAAGATTTCTTGTTAGCACTACTCGGAGAAGCATCTATCTTCGTGGGTCAACCATCACCCGTGATCACTCTTGATCAAATCGATACACTTCTTAAGGCAATCGAAGACATTCAAACCGTTGGATCCCGGGTCTACGATGCTTCCGATGAGTTTTTTAAACTGGTCCTCGCATCGGGACATGGAAAAGGGTCTACACCTGCGGACCTTCTCAAACAGTCTACTTCCTCCTTGGGCGGTAGTTTTATGATGACTGGCAGTTCAATGATAGCATCCCAGCTTCATCAGTCTGTAATTAAAAGCGGTGTCATCAAGGGCCCTATCAAGCGGGCATGGGATTGGAGAACGGGGGTGTTCTCAGCTAGCAGCTCTGGAGATGTACTTAAACAGATCAGACTGGGTTTAACAAGAGACCTAGCAAACCTGTGGCTAGAACAGGCAGATAGCGTCATCTTGTAATGGTTCGCAGGATGATTTGGTCGTAATAGGAATCGTCATACTTGGCAAAGCATGTAGGTTGGTGCTCAGAGGCGTTAGGAGAACATGGTGATAAGCGAATAGGGTAACACCGTCCCAGAAGAAATGACCAATGAAAAAGTTAATCTGCTTTGTATCTATATGCCTTGTGAGCAGAAGGTAAGAATAATGGGCTGTCATAATATTATTGAGAACTTATTACATCAGCCTTGAAGTAGCTCAGGTGCCAGTTCGGAATACCCGTGATAATTCGAATGTAACCTTCATCCCCTCACTTCCCAGAGTAGAAACCGGCATACCCAAACTATTAGACTCGACGGGGAAATAGAGGGCGAATTAATGCGTAATTGGACACTTCTCATTTTACAACGCCTCATCTATGCATACCACTCCACACTTATATCAGAGAGAGGGGAGTAACGAGGTATCACTCTACATTGCAATGGCTCGACCTCGGCCTTTGGCTGTTCGGCGTTACTATTTGGTATTCGACATCTACATATATATAGACTACCCTCTTCATCTTTCTTATATCAAGCCTAGTTAGAAACAATATACTTAAGCTCTAGTTGAAGCAAAGACAGTTAACATACCAAACCCGAATAAACCATAAGACCAATATACCAATAAAAAGCAATGGGTTTCTCAGAGGAAGCAATTAGTGAACTCCGCTCTATCATGGAGCAGAGCCTTGTCAGCGGCGGCGAGTCAACTGCGTCTACCGTCCCCGGGACAGTCGCCGTCGTCGTGGACCGAGACGGGAACGAACTATTTGCCCATTCGGCTGGCAAGCGAGGCATTATATCTAATGAAGCCATGACGTTGGACAACACATTCTACCTAGCGAGCTGCACCAAACTGATTGCAGGGATTGCCTGTATGCAACTTGTCGAAAAGGGCGAGCTGAAACTGGACGATGCGGCGCAAGTCGAGGAGCTATGTCCAGAACTAAAAGATATCAAAGTTCTCAAGGACGATGGCACTTTCGAGGAGAAGAAAAGAGGGATTACCCTAAAAATGCTGTTAACTCATACCTCGGGGTTTTCCTACTCGTTCTTCAACGAGGCGTTGAGGGATTGGAGTCTTCCCGTTGGCATTGACGAGTTCTCTGGCGATATTAAGGATATCCTGAGAATCCCTCTAAGATTTCAACCGGGCGAGGGCTGGGGATACGGAGTAAGCATATCCCTTTTAGATCCATTCACCCGTACAGGTAAATAGATGCATTGAGACTAATTTTAATAGATTGGTATCGACTGGGCTGGAATCCTCCTACAAAGAAAGACTGGGTTGACCCTGAATGAGTACATTCAAAAGAACATCTGCCAGCCACTTGGCCTGAAGAACGTTAACATGATACCGACGCAATCGATGAAAGACAAGCTAGCTTATATGCACCAAAGGCAACACGACGGCAAGCTCATTCCCCGAGACCACCTACTCCGCCGACCCCTGCTCGTCTCAACCCCCCAAGAAATCGCCGACACATTCAACAGCGGCGGAGCCGGCCTCTTCGCCAAGCCCCAGGAATACACCCGTAAGCCCAACCCCCTCCACCTTAATCTTCGAACCACCTACCTACCTACCTACCTACCTGCCTGCCTCGTAAAGCCATAAACCAAAAACTAACCCGCCCCCAGGCGTCCTAGCCGTCCTCCTCAACAACGGCACCTGCCCCAAGACCCACGTCAAGATCCTCGAGAAAGCCACCGTAGAGCAGATGTTCACGAACCAGATCCCGGAGTTCCCCAACTTCGGGCGGCAGGGCATCGTAGCAGCGAAGCCGCACCTGACGAACTCGGGCGCGGACCTGTACCCCGTTCCCGACAACGCGCCCCAGGGCTGGGGCTTGACGTTCATGCTGAGCGGCGCCAGCCCGATGACGGGCCGGTCGGCGAAGACGGGGTTTTGGGCCGGCCTGCCGAATCTGTACTGGTGGGCGGACCCGGAGTACGGCGTTGCGGGCATGGTGTGCACGCAGATTATGCCGGCTTTTGACCCGGCGGTTCTTGGGCTGTGGTTCCAGCTCGAGGCTACTGTGTATAAGCATTTGAAGCTGGCGAAAGCTTAGTGGATGGGAATTATCTATAGGGGGGTTGTTAGGGTTGGAGTTCTAGTTTTCGTAAGCTCTTGGGTATAAACTAGACACTCGAGGGAGAGGCTTAAATAAGGGGGTCGTAAAGTATAGATTAGGTAGGTAGGCATATAACTCGCTTTATCTTATGTATCAAAGTCTCACCTAAAGGGAGTCTTTAGGCCAGCTTATGAAGTCTAAATATAATGCCATCTCGTTGTAAAAGACGAGAACAACTTCTATTCGCTAAATGGGCTAGGGGAGTTGGACTAAATCAACCTGCTTGCCTGACGTGGATGCTTTTCTATACTAAATAGAGTATTTTTCAAGTTTGAATTCGGCGAATACTCCCCAGATTGTAATCTATGGATCCAGGAGCGCACACTCAGTACCAAATGGCTGGAAATTTATTAATTCACGATGGGTCCAAGAACAATAATGGTGAAAATTCCATAAGAAAAGTGGCTTAGTTTTAATTGTGTTGTAAGTCTGAACTGAAGTCTTAACGAAGGTTTCTCCTTTATTCGAGGGTTCTCTAGCCAGTATTCCACCCCACGCGTACTTAGAAAAGCACGTCAGGCCTAAACTGCTGTAGATGATATGCCGAAGATACCTCTTAATATCTGTAGCTGAGATAAGAACCAATTGTAGCCGGATGGACGCCATGTTCGATATTGAAATTTCTCCAAATCATGGGCTATTTTTTCCATAGCGTCTCCAATGGTTTTGGTCTTTTCCCCTCTAGCCCCCTTTAATATGCCCCTTAACTGCCTCTGTAAGTCGTATAGCTATACGGCGACAGCAACAGCGGCACGTGATAGTGTTCGCCTTTTTCGACGGTGACCGAGACCAGAACTTCAGGAAAGAAAGTGTTTCCCTCGCCAAAATAGCTTCCGGTGTCGAAGCGTAGGGTCCAAGTGGACTTAGTTTCCACCTCGCTCAACACGTCATCCAGAGTGTAAGTAGGTACATCTCCAGACGAGTGGATGCTGGAATATGGTAGCCACGCCTTGATGCGGCCATCATCATCAGTCTGAGATTCGAAAGTCTTCAGAGGAGCATGCCCGCCTTCCAGCTTGACGCGGACCCCCTTGGCTGGCTTGCCTACGGAGGTGTCCAGAATGTGGCAGGTGATGATGTCTTTGTCGTTTGCCATTGGGGTGGTGATGACTTAGACTTATATTGGAGATGTTTAGACTGAGATGATCCTGATGTTTGCTCCCGACTTGACCGCAGGTGAAATGTCCCTACTTGTACTCGAGAGCCACGAAATCCAGGAGGTCCTATTAGACGGTGAGTCTAGTAGATAGGGGGTAGGACAAACGAGGCGAAGCGGTTCGGCGGGGCTGTGATATGCGGCCTCTCTCCTCCGAACCGAGTAAAGTACTTAAAAGAGAATGTATAATAACCCAGAATGGTGAATTGCGTCTGGGAATGTTGAGGATGTAGTATATGAATCGTGAATAAGGAGATTAAACCTGAGATTATTGGACCTGAGGTAAGGCAAAGGCAGGGTTGCAGAAGGTTGTGAGGGGAGGTTGTAACGCTACTAACAACTAAAATTCCTAATGCAGCTTTGTTTTTGGACCTGATTGCTCAGGTGTACCAGATGTACCCCGCTAGTAATAGACCCCACCGTGGGGTGAAATACGTACTGCGAAAGGTGCCTGCCTACATGTACCTCTAGGTAATATTTCTTTATTTAGAAGCAAAACGTAATACAGTATTGAATACAGTTTACATACATTATAGATTCCCCCCCTATTTCATCTTGACACAGCTGTGGTTGGTAGGTTGGTAACTTACAAGGACAAGCCCACATGACTAGCCGCAGCTTAAAAGAGATAAGTAGAGGGCTGAAGCCTCAAGTGCGACCTCACAGCCTCTAAATGATCCCTAAACAAAATTATCGGTGGGACGACGGTTGCTTGACTAGAGAATTATCTCCTGTCGATTTGATTTGACATCTAATTATAGCCCAACGAGACATTTAAGTAGTGTAACGCTTCTGCACAAACCATATGTAAGTAAGACATGACGGCATTCTCCTATTCTCCTCATTCGCATCTACCCGAATCTGCCTACCTAACCTATATTTCTTATCTTCTTATACCTACCTTACCTTAGGTAGGTAGCATATACTCATATACTCCAGTAACGTTGTGGAATGTGGCCTAAGGAGGGCAGTGCATTCATCGATACATTAGATAGATTAAGCGGTGAAGAGTATAACATTCTCATATTCTTCAGACGTTGTTAACCGACCAGACGAGAGTTGCATCACGCTAAATCTATCTACATACTACACTTCCCACATACCGACTTGAACCAACCTATGCCAAGCGGCATTCCATTATTCCCAAGTTGCTACGGCATTCCCACACTTTAACCATTTTTAGTCCTGCCTTCTCGAACAGCTCTCGGAATTCCGAAGGCGTTCGCTCTTTACCGTTCATCAAAGACATCATGGCTATGTCGAAGGCGAACCCGTGATGAACATGGATACCGTAATTGGCTAATAGGGGCTTCGGAGCTGGCTTGATATATGGATCTCCTATTGTTTCAGTCAAAGTAATATCGGCAACAAGTAGCCGCGAGTCTGGACCCATGGACTTGGCGGTATTCAGAAGAATCTCGATGCAAGCCTCGTCTTTCCAGTCATGTCTGTTTCTGTGTCAGTCCTGTCTTTAACGTGGAGTCTACAGGGCGTCTTACAGGACATGGCGCATCCAGTATATGTCGGCTTCCTTGATGGGATTCGGCGTGAAAAAGTCGTGCGCCACGAACTGTACCCGTCCCGACTCTAGGGCTTCGGGGAACTCCTTTTTCCATATTGAAGAACCTTGCTCAACCGCGGTTGGCAGGTCTTGTACGACAAAACGCAGTTCTGGATACAGGCGGGCTAGCTGAAGATCAAAACTACCTAGGTAGATATGCCGTGTTAGCCGACCCTATATGTGAAGGGACTTTGTGTAGTCCGACAACCGTCAGGGGTAACTTACCGACACCGCCTCCAACGTCAACAACTAAACCGTTTCCTAATTCCTTCCAGGGGAAGTCATATAAGGTTGCACTGCCTAAGCTCTTACTGTTGCCAGCTAAGTACAAGTTGTAGGTTTGCGCGTCGTCCTTCGGGACCAACTCCTCACCAGGCGATACTTCTACTTTTTGATACGGGCCTCTTGCAGCGCCAGGACTTGCTTTGTCCAGTGCTGCTCGCGAACGGGGAACTTTCTCGTTCATCCACGTGAAGAATGGAAGTTCTGTGCCCACGGCTAATGGCCAGGCTGCGAGTTCCGGATCATGACTCGGTCCTCGGATAGGGTCCTTAAGCGCTTCTGGAAGCGCTGAAGCAGCTGCGAATCCCATGGAACTGGGTGTTATTATCAGCTTTGCGTTGGAATATGTTAGTCGCCTGGCTGTCAAGGTCCGCTCACCTGCATCTGACTTGCCCTAGCAGCTTTTCGTCGTTGGCTAAAGCCTGCGAAATCCTATTATTTGCGAACTTGCCCGGCGCAACCTCGCGAAAGATATGCTGGGTGGTTAGGACTCGCAGTATGCGAGCTTGGTCGTGTTAGTGGGACTTGTTGCAAAGGCGAACATCCAAGAAAAAGGGATGTGTCTAGTAGGAGCTCACCAAGCTTGTTCTTCTCAAGCCCAGTTGACTTAGCTAAATCCTCGACAGATACTCCGTCCGCACCTCCCTTGTCTAATAGGACTGCGATATTATGTTCAACTGCTATGTGAAGTGCTCGAACCTCGAAATACAACTCGGCAAAGTCTACTAAGCGTAGATGGGGATCGGCTACGAGCTCTTCGATTGAGCCCAGCGCTGCAATGGCAGTCCGTTGCGCGTCATAAGCCTTGCGCCCAGGTATCGCGAAGGTTGTTTCAGAGGCTGGTATAGCGTCTGGTGCTGGATTCTCCCATTCGGCGATTAGTATTTCTGATGCGTCTTGGACGAGCTTTACTACTTGTCGTAGAGCCGTAGCCCGTGATGATACGTCGTCGTAAGACATTGTGAAGGGGAGTTTATTAATGCTTTCTTGTCAGGGGCTTCGTTCTTGGCTTTACCTCACTATGAAATGGCATATCCTTATGTATCGTGGCATATGCGTGGGCATAACCCACTTAACTACCATCTACTCCAAATGCTTGGTGATACCCTCCGAATTGCCGGTGGAGATCTGATATGACTGCATTTAGAGCATGCATCATTTATACACCCCAGCATCCTAATCGAGATCAAGACGAGAGCCATATTGGATGGCTATGTCGTAGTGTCCGCTTTAAATGGGCTGTCCTTCTTCCTTCAGGACAATGGGACGTGGGGAAACCCTGTAGACGAGAGATAGTATAATAAGTTACGTGAGGGGACACTTTTGCCTATTAGATACTATTGTGCTTACGAATGCGAGTGTAATACCTTATCAAATCTCGACCATGCTGAGGATAAGTCCACAGAACCACATAATACTACGTGGTAAATTTCTTTATATTATTATCTAATTACGGGTAGTAAATAGTAGGAATAGACTTCAATCTACTCAATTATAGAATAGGCTGTCGCTGTAGACTATGATATATGTTAGTTTTAGAATTGTACCTTGTTAAAAAGTAGTTACCTAAGATTGGAAGACATATTGCTAGCATAGCTTCGTCGTATATAATAAAGCCATGCTATTTATGTTCTCGCCTATCTTCCTACATAGGTAGGTATCCAGAGAAAGAAAAGAGCAAAGAGTTAGTATGGAATTCAACCGTATGGTATCATGGGTCGGGGTGTAAAGGGGTTAAATAACCCCAAAGCAACACTCTTCGGAATAAATACCATCCATCGTCTAAGAGGTATCCAAAGAACTTCGGTACCAGATAAGAATTACAGGGCGGAGAAGCGTATAAATACATAAGAAAAGGAGCGGTTGTATCGTATGCTGCAATTAATTTAATCAACCAATCGGAGACAATTATTAGCATTCGGTCCCGCTCGGTCCCGGCTAGCCTTCGGAACCGTTTCACGCCATCCGGTACCGATGCTATAGACTGAAGTTACGAAGCAATCGAGATATTACCATCGTAAGGAGAAATGGCGGACATCGGACGATTGCTCTTATTCGTTTTCCGAAGAAACAGTAACTACAATGACGAAAATTCATGATGCCCCCTAGTGAGCCATAGCCTAGTCTCTGCGATGCGAAACTGAGCTGCCTCATTACCCCTGAGAAGTGGTTAAGAGTATACTCTAAGCTCTCGTCGAATATAAATACCATGAGTTAAACACTAAGTAGGTAGTCATGCCATTAGAGACATTCCTTTATTTGCATCGTATTAAATTTATCTTGACTAGAGAACTATCCTAACATGAGCAATCTTTACGACGTTATCATCGCGGGCGCAGGGCCGGTCGGGCTCTTCTTAGCCTGTGAACTAGCGATGGCAGATGTGTCTGTACTAGTGCTAGAGCGCGAATCCGAACCCAATTCTCCCTCGAAGGTTGGACCGCCAGGTATGCGAGCGTTGAACACGGCATCTATGGAGGCGTTCTACCGACGCGGACTGCTAGACAAAGTCACGCCTCCAAGCAAGCGTCCGCCAAACTTCCAGAAGAAACCCGGGTTTCAGTTTGCTGGCCACTTTGCTGGCATATGGCTAAACGCCAATAGACTCGATCTAACACGATTCAAATACCGCATCCCGGGACCAGCACTCGATCTCAGTCTCAACCCAGCGTCGATAGCAGGAATCGAGGCCGTACTAGCACCGCGGGCCGAGAGTCTAGGGGTAATGATCCTAAGAGGGAAGAACGTCACGGGGGTCTCCCAAGATGAGGATGCTGTCACGGTGGAAGCGGGAGGTCAGGCATTCTTCGCGAAATGGCTCGTTGGATGCGACGGAGGGCGAAGCACAGTACGTAAGGCCGCAGGCTTCGAGTTCGTCGGGACAGAGCCAACATTTACCGGCTACGCCGTCCAAGCCGACCTGGACCAACCCGAGAAGCTGAAGATAGGCTTTAACCCGACCGAAGACGGCATGTATGTCATGATGAGAGCGGGTAACTTCCATCTGCTAGATTTCGACGGCGGCTTCTTCGACCGCACACAAAATGTCACGACGGAACATATCCAGGACGTTCTCGGCCGTGTAACCGGCACAGACGTCAAGATTACAAAGCTCCACCACGCCTCCTCCTTTACCGATCGATGCAAGCAAGCAGCGAGATACCGCAACGGTCGTGTCCTCTTAGCCGGCGATGCTGCGCACATCCACTCGCCGCTGGGTGGGCAGGGCCTGAATCTAGGTCTAGGGGACGCCATCAACCTAGGCTGGAAGCTCGCTGCGACAGTCCGGGCTTCCAGGGCTCGTTACGGACCGGTGGATCTCAGTCTCCTCGATACGTACGAGCAAGAGCGACGTCCATTTGCGGCCTGGGTGCTGGAGTGGACACGCGCACAAGTGACAGTTCTGAAACCTGGCCCGCATGGCGCTGCCCTTCGCCAGCTCATGAGCGACCTAATCGACACGGACGATGGCCATAACTTGTTCCTCGGCCGGGTCTGGGGACTATCTCAGCGGCATGATCTCGGCGACCCGCACCCGCTAGTCGGTGCCAGCGCCCCGGATTTCGAGTTTAGTGACGGATCGAGGCTGGGCCCTAAGTTGGGGGGAGCGCGAGGTCTCATTGTCGACTTTAGTGATGATGCGGCGCTCAAGAAGCTGGCTGAGGCGTATAAAGCTCGGGTTGATTATGTTGGTGTTGGTACCAAGGACCAGCTGGGCCTTAGTGCCTTGTTGGTTCGACCCGATGGTATCGTTGCTTGGGTAGCCGAGGGGAATCTCGATGTTGAAGGGGCTAAGGCTGCTTTAACGCGTTGGTTCTGATTTGGTCTGTAAAAGGGGGGGTCATGGAGAGATATGGTGTGTTGTTTATCAATAATTACTAACATTAAATCCAGTTTATAGCAAATGATTTCTTATTCCTTAAGCAATAAAACTAAGTCAGTTAGTAAATTCAGATCCCACTTTGCGATGAATACGAGACCGGTAAGCTTTGATTATTGAAGTTGGACTTGAAACCCTCCAGTTTGACTTAACTATACTAATTTGAAACCCAGAGAAGTGGATAGGCTAGATAGTTCACCGTGATTAATGGACGAGCGTGGCGATTGATGAATTAGCTTTTATCATTGCGTGAGCTAGTTACATTTATTTCTTGGACTCGGTGGAGTTCGAGCAGGAATCTCATCCCGACACTTAGAAAATTCCGCCCTATTCTAGTAACATGATGTCTTTAACATAATATATTCATCACTTCTATGGTATATCTCTTGTCTGAGGTACCGGACTTGCGTAAATGTCGCTTCCGTGAATAGCCACGGTCAATGGGCGAACCTGAAATCCTTTCTTTTACTTCCTTGGTCTGTAGTAGTTTCGAGATAATGTATTTGCTCCTATTATTGTGTTAGCTCCTTCACCGTATTATCTTCGTACATGCACTTCTTACCTCGCGAGTCATTGCATTCCAATCCCTATCTCTTTGCTTGTTACGGTATATATAATAGACTTTTATAAATATATATATGACTATGTTTGCTGCGCAAATTGCGACGAGCTGCTTGTTTCCGCGGCGGTCTGTGAATATCCACGTCAATTGGGGCCTGGGCTTGAAATATTAAAGGGGGAAGGTTACACACATTCAGGTTTGTCATCGGCACGGTAGATGTTTGAATACGCGATGCCAGAGACTTGGACGAACATACTGCCGTAGTGGTTAGCTTAAGTTTCTGGTAGACATGATATAGCACTCACTTGTAGGCTGCGGCAGAGACTGTGCGTGCTCTGACGGTATTAGAATTCCGGCTACACCAACCGACCTGTATAGCGTGGGCTATATGACTTATTAGCGAGTATAAATACGTAATAATGGGGGGTTATACATACGATATGGATATGAGAGTAAAACTATCACTATAGCATATTTCACCCATGGAGATGTATTACTCGGTATCACGGCCAGGGCGATGATGTTAGGTAGAATCCAAATCTGCGCAAACATGCCCATGAACGACCTCTCATTCCACACCTCAGAGAGATATGTTAGGGTAAGCATCTTTATAAATGAATATGCTCTGTTAGACTATTGAGATCTTTTTGAAGGGATTGGTGGTATGCGAATAATAACTTACCGTGACGATTCCTAAAGCTTGACTAGGGATCGAAAGTAGATTTGAGTTGAACGTATCGAACCCAAGATCTCGGAGCGTTAGTGTTAGATATTGATCCGGGGGGCCGACTGGAATTCCGAACACAAGTCCGGCAATGTAAATTGGCCAAAGGTCATAATCGCATAGCGATTTCCATAATCTTTTCAAGTCAACCGCTTGACGGTTATGCATGTCACCTTTAGAAGGGTCATCCCTCAATATGCGATTGACCATTATGACCTCTTCCCGTTCATTGAACCAGCCTTTCGGTCGATACCATGCTTTAGTCTGTGTAGGCGATGGTGCCATCATAAACCAGGACCACACACCGACGGAAAGGGTGAAGATACCTTCAATCAGGAATAACCACCTCCATCCTTCTTGTCCGTGATGGCCACGGAGTCGGAGGATACCGAAAGCCAGAATGGGCGCAACAATATCGACTACCTTTAGGGTTGTCCAAAATAGGGCCAGGCGAAAAGGTAATTCGCTTGCCTTAAAGAAATAGGACTAAGTCCGAACCATATTAGATCCTATTACAACGACTTGTCTATAAGACGTAAGGAAAGCTAACTTACTAGATATAAAACAATGTCTGGAATGAAGCCACCTTGTAGCAGACCAAGTAGAACGCGACATGTAAGAAACGTTTCCCTACTGTTCAACCAAAATTGAGAGGCTGCCACAATAGACCATAAAACCATGATTGTGGGTATCCATCGATCGGGACCTATAATAGTATATTAAAAGAGGGTTTAAGCCGGACAAGTATAAGCTTGTACTTACCTACTTTCTTGCTCACCAACTGTGATGGAAGTTCGGCGCACAAGAATGCTAATCTGAAGACAGTATTTCCCAAGTTATAGTCTGTATACTCAATTATTAGAAAGTATCTCACACACGGAATGGATACAGTATTACTTGCCATTTGTGGATAATCCTAAGTCCTCTAAGAAATTGTCCGTGTTCGCTTGTGCCAAATTTCCACGATCAAGGTCTAAGGCAAAGAATGCGATGCATGCCCACAACGTGATCTTCCAGTCAAGCTTGTTAATAAGTGGCAACTCCTCAGCCCACGTCCATCTCGCACTCGGGTCAAACCGATGTAAGTTCTCATACTTTTCAGTTGGCTGAAAGTACTTCGCTTTCTCCGGGTCGTCGAAAACGGAAGGCTGCGTCGCAATCTCGTCCAAGTTCTGCTGTTGCTTCCTGCGAAATAGAGTCATAATAGGAAGTACCGGAGGCTCTGTCTTCTGCAATTCTTGATGCATAAGAATCCGGTCTTTTACGGCGGCCGGATCTTCGCCATGCCTTTTCTCGGAACCCGACAGCGACTCAGGCCGAATCACGGCTGTGTCCTTTAAATCTGCCATGATATCTGAATAGCTGGACAACAATTAGTCTTTTCACCTTTGAACCGATCCCAGAGATTGGGAATTCGGTAGCACGTCACGGATAACGGCCATCCTTATAGCAGTTCTGGTGTTTGAAGCTGACCCGCGGACGAGACCTTGGCATGATCTCGCCATTCGCCATCTTCCTCTTTTAGGAATTACTGGCCGTCGCATTGGCTGGGCTCGGGTGAAAACTACAACGCAGTACAGGAACTTTTAGAGACATATGAGGAAAGTTTCTCGGGTAGATTCGAAAAGCGTGAGCACGTCATGTACAGGTTCTGATCGCGAATGTAGCTAAAACTTGTTAATACCACTGTAATTGCGCTATGTACGACGCGAACTACCAACCACTATTCATTCTGTTAGCCCGTTAAGGCTCAGCGTAGTAACACCTCCGTGCTCCTGGAATATCCAGCTCCTTGGAATCGGGTCTATGGATAGATCAAGGCATAATTAGCGAATAGAAATATTTCCGATGGTGTTCGCCGCATTTACGCAAGCATTAATTCTAACAGGATTTGGCAGCCCCACGTCTCTTTTAGATGCTTTGCTCATATATTACGGATTAGAATACATAAGACGAATGAGTAATGATAAGTTGTGGTTGTTGGGTAGCTACCTAAGATATACGCATGGCTTAGTTAAGCCGGAACCAACTTGAGAAACTATTAAATCAAGTCGATGCCTGCGAGTTAGTTAGGGTAGGTAGTCATACTTCCCTTTGCGTGAACTAATTCCGTGACAAGAGACGTATCAAGCTTTCGCTCCGGGTGTAAGTTATCCACTATAGAGATGGTGCGGACTGTAGGGCCGACTACATGTGGAGTCTACCAACACGATCTACGCAGTGAAATTAAACAGGATACAATGGAATAGGCTTTGAAGTTAATTTAACAGCACTAGTTTGTGGTAATACGTATATTGTGTGGAATAACTGATTTGTGGTAGGTTTTTAGGGAGATCAAGATAGCTTCTTAAAATAATCTTGCTGAAGGTCTTCGCTATATATATATCAAAAGAGCTTGTTATACATGATGAAATTCTCGTCATTTTGTCGTTTGAATATATCCTGCAGGCTTAGATTTGGGTTCTGCTTTCGAATGTTGCTATTTAGTCCTAGTTATCAAGGCGTGCTTGAATTTGTCTCACTATTTACCAGAGCTATAAAAGTGAATCCAATATAGGTGCGTAGGTAATTTCTGATAATAATAGTTATATATAATAGTGATGAGCAATTAGGCCGATGGTCATCACTTTTACCGGTATGGGTTTCTATTGTTTAAATAATGAGAGACTGTAAACAACTCCTAGACTAAAGGGTCTTATTTGTAACCTAATACTGAAGTATTACTAATAGCTGTTTTTATATCACATATTTATATGTGTCCAAAGTTTATAGTATTATTGTAAAGTCTCCGAGGAAGTTCGTATTTGAAGAGATTCCATTATCTTTTCAGCCCGGATAGTCTAGCTTGCATATTTTAGCATACAATAAATATCTCATTCTTCTTCTAGGTCTCCAGGCCTCTATCTTATTCTATAGACTTGTAATAATTTGCGTTTAAAAAAGCTCGGGTCCACTACCGCCGAATGAAATCCGGAAATATCGAATAGGATGTCTGGATGTGTAGATCGAGCTATAGCTTAGTAATGTTACATCTAAGCCAGAGCGGGGAATACTCCAAGATCGTGGTGGGGGGTAGTTTTTCGATATGTAACTCTATTAGCTAGATGTTTGGTATATAAGATCTTTGTGTACCTAGATCTATACTAGAAAAGCACATCTCATGCAAGAGGCGACAAAGAGCATAAAGCCCGTCAAATAACAAAATAAACCATTAAAATAAACACTTCTCTCGCCTATCCTTCATTTTTCCAAGTCCCAACTGCTGCTGAGATATCCAACCAATATGTCGGCCCCTCCTAACCTTCCGAAGATGACCTATCGGTTCTTGGGCCGATCGGGTCTTCAGGTCTCAGCGATCTCCCTAGGTGGCTGGCTCACCTACGGCGGACATGTCGATAACGGTATACTGTTCAGAGAGGCATATCTGGAATAGCATGGTGCTAACTGAAGCCGTAGAAAATACTTTCACCTGCATGAAGGCTGCTTATGACAGCGGTATTAACTTCTTCGATTGTGCCGAGGCCTACGCGGGTAAGGGAACACTCCTAAAAATTCGACGGCCTGATTTTGATCCGCGGGCTAATATAGTAAAATAGGGGGCAAGTCAGAGGAGGTGATGGGCGAGGCAATCAAGAAGTTCGGTTGGAAACGCAACGACCTCGTAATATCAACGAAGGTGCTGAAGTAACACGCCGACTCCCTAAGACTAGCTACTAACACCGTTACAAAGATATATTGGGGCGGCGCGTTTGGTGACAACCCCGTTAACAACAAGGGGCTTAGCCGGAAGCATATCATCGAGGGCATGAACGCCTCGTTATCCCGTCTAGGACTTGAATACGTAGACCTGATCTACGCGCATCGCCCGGATAGACTCACGCCGATGGAGGAGACGGTGCGCGCTTTTAACCACTTAATCAACACCGGAAAGGCGTTTTACTGGGGCACCTCGGAATGGAGCGCCGATGAGATCGCCCAGGCATGGCGCTACGCCGACAAATTAGGCCTTATTGGTCCTGTTATGGAGCAACCATTATACAACATGCTGGATCGCGAGAAAGTGGAGAAAGAATATGCTCATCTCTACCGAGAAGTTGGACTTGGACTGACGGTATTCTCGCCGCTGAAAACGGGCATCCTCTCCGGCAAGTACAAGAACGGAATCCCCCCTGATTCGAGATACGCCCAAGAATCTGTCGAGTTTATTGCAGGGTTCTGGAAGCGGACAGGTAAGGAGAAGTGGGAGGGCATCATCGAGCAGGTGAAGAAACTAGAGCCCATCGCAAACCAGCTCGGCGTTAAGCAAAGCCAGCTAGCCTTAGCGTGGGTGCTCAAAAACCCGAACGTGAGCTCCGCCATCACCGGCGCGAGTAGCCCTGAGCAAGTGTACGAGAACGTGCAAGCCGTCGAGGTTGTGGACAAGCTGACTCCAGAGATTATGGCGAAGATCGATGAAATCCTGGAGAACAAGCCGCCTGCCATTATTGAAAGGTTTTAGGCGGTAACTTGTATGCTGCTAGTTATTGGTAAGGATAGAGGTAGTCTAAGAAAGCAATGAATAGAGATATAGACCTCTATGGAATGCAATGACTATCACCGGCCTCACTAGTTGCTAGTAGCTCATCATGGAGATCGAAAAAGTCCTCTTCGATGACTTGACCGAGTAGATAAACATTAATATTCATTAAGAGCAAATGTAGAACGCCTCTGATACGGCTGCCAGTCCCAAGCAGATTCCGACCCTTCCCAACGAGGACAAACCACCCGGATATCCCACCGACTAATATTCTATACAACCAGGCATACCAACGTGATGAGTCGCCGTCTAATATATCTCTTTTAATAATCGCAATAATTTCGTTAGATAACCTAGGTGGTCCACATGCCGCCCAAAACTCCGTTGCCCTACACAGAAAATAGTATCCTTCTAAGCCATCCGTTCTTTAATCGTAGTGTTAATGCGGAGGTAAGACCGCTCTTGGGGGAGGTTCCGGTATGCTGGATGTCGGAACGGGTGTTGTAGATTGAGTCTGATCCGCCCCTTGTTGTAATTCTTCGTATGTTGGTGGTCTGCTGGTACCGGGCCCGTCTGTGGCTATAGCACCCGGCAATGGTTGCAAGGGACTTAATTCTACGTCGTCTGTGTTATCGGGTCGTTTTTGTGCGGGGGTGTAGGCTGGTGGCGCTTCACCCAGCTCATTTAGACCTTCCTCTCTACTACCAAAATCCGATCCTAATCCACGTCTCCCTCCTCTTGTCCGCCGCTCGGCCGGTGCTCTGGATCTCGAACGATTGCCCATGGCTTCTAGATCCCGTTCTAAAGCGCTGGTGCCGTATAACATGCGGAGCTTCCTTCGGCGGCGATATCGGTAGCACATAAGAAGCGTTCCGACACCGACGAATATGATGATCGGGACAAGTACCCAAGAAAACGGGTACGTTGCAAATATATTGCCCGAGCCGCTGTCGTCTTGATCCATTTTTGGGCCCTATTTGAGTGTGTCGTCTGACTTAGATTAGAAGCTGCTTCAGCTCGGGGCTTGAATTAATTATACGTTAGACTGGGCGTAGTAGCGTAGGTGAAAGATTTGGAAGCGACGTTTAAATGATCAGCTGTTGTTGACGAAATGTTCGTATGCCAAGTGCGACGCGCAGAGAGCGGAGAATCTTTGTGGCACCGAGGGGTGATAGAAGGTGGTGATCTCATCCAATATCCATCGGATTGATTAGTATCGTGCGGTGTCGGCCTCACAACGCTACGGTTGAGAATACATCACACGAGAGAGAGAAGATCTGCAAAAGTGCACCTCGTACCGTTGGTGGTGGCTCGAATTCATCTGATAGTTTGGGGAATACGATGTGAATCGGGGTGCGATAAAGAGACGGGCGGCTTGAGTGACGAGGGGATGAATCCTCTTCGGTTAACCCCTGAGATATGTAACCAAATTTCTTCCCAAGAGGTTACAATTATTCTGAGTTAGGTTGGCGCAAATGTGTGAACTGCGGGAAATGGAAGTTCAAATACTCAATACGTAAATAGACCGATAGGTGAACCCGGTAAGTTCGGATCATTGAGCTGACAACCGGTGCTTCCAGGTTTTTAAACCTCCAAGGCTTTATCGCCCGCTACGTAAACGTTTGTTAACGTCGAGCTAAAACCCGCGCTAATCCTTTACTCCCCGCAGCTCTAGCTTACTACATGGTACATGAGGTACCTAAGGTCACCTGTGTCGTACATACATACCAACATACTCCGTATGCGTACCTAGTATCCATACTATATTTTTCCAGTTATTAGGTATGCAGTATTATAAAGTATGTCATTTTCGTAGCAGGGGTCCAAACTGTTCTTTGATTTGTTAGACTTATTCTGCTCGGCTAGGGACATTAGAACCATCTAGTTATGTAAAGATTGAGTGAGACATTGTTGAATTGACAATTGACTATGTAGCGTACCTACGTACCTAATGCTATGTAGTGTAAAAACGTACATGCTTGCCCAGAACCGCCCTAAACTTTATTTATTTAAGGAACTCATGTCAGCTCTAAAGTCTGGTGTGGGTCTATATTTCGCAGCCGGAAGTTTCATCCATTCCATCTAGACTTTTAGTATCCGTAAGCACAGGAAACAACACTTTTCGAAATCCATCAATCTTTAGTAAAGCAACTATATTACCACTAGGATACCAAGTTAGCAACCTAGTGCTTTCAGGCTGCGATAAAAATAAAGTAGAATAATCTCGGCCGAGGAGCGCGACTCTTACCATACCGCGACGAACAAGAGACTGAACACACACGATGGTCCGCGCTATTAAAGGTCACTTTTCTTTTTTTAATTTACTATATTATTTGGGTACTAATATACATCTAGGGACTCTGGTTGAGTGCGAACCCTCAATCAAATCCATTATTGTCAGTATCGATAGCATAAACAATGAGTACATAATTGAGGATCTCGACGAATCCCACCTTGTAATCAAAGATAATATGGTAACCCAGTTGAAGATGGAACTCGATAAGGTATAGTCAGATGTTTTCCAAACTCTTAGCTTAGGCTACTAACACATCTTAGCGATTGAAGGAGAACGTCCCCGAGGTAGAGGACGACTCCGATTCGGACCGGGATGTTCAATAAATGGAATTCAATGGCTACTTAGGACCTAGGTAGATAACCCCCTATAAAACATCGACACATGTAAATTCTTATATAATTCGCTTCGTACACAGCAGTCTATCAATTTAAAAGGACGCCAAGTCTCTTTCTGCCAGTTATAATTGGGTCTATAGTCGGTGCGCTTTGATACCATCCGAAGCACCTGTCAATATCAATCTATAGCTTCTCAAACCTCGGCCTAGTCCTCCTTAGTCCGGACAACAGCGCAGTTTTGAAGTCGTTAGACTGAAGCATCGCTTGGTTCCACAAGCTTGTGTATCTCAAGTCTATTCCCGTTAGTTATCGCACTGCTATATACCTTGAAGGTGCACTTACTATCTGCAACTGTGTTGTCCCTTGCGTGGTTCAACAGCTCTTTTGTGCCCTGGACGGCAACTGGGCTCTTCGATGCTATGAATGATGCGAGCATGCTAGCTGCCTCGATGGCCTTTGCTTTAGTTTCTAGCACCTGACTCACGAATCCAACAGCAAGAGCCTCTTCAGCACCAAAGCCCCGAGCTGTCAAGCAAACATCCTTAACCCACGAGAAGCTCGAGACGATCTTGGGTAGCCTTGCAAGAGTACCTATGTCTGCAGCCATACCGATGTCTACCTCCTTGACGGAAAATCTAGTATCCCTCGAGCAGATTCTCACGTCTGCGCAGCAGGCTATATCGATAGCCAAGCCGATAGATACACCGTTCATGACACAGATAACAGCTGGCCCGTTGTTAGTTGGCGATGATTTGAATTTCGCGACCGAAAATGATGTTTACTTACGCTTCTCGCATTTCTCTATCTGGTTTATGCAGTCTTGGAACTCAGAGATCTGACGTCGAAGTTTCGTTGCCTGTCTCGCGGCATCTGGTTGTTGATCGCGATTCCCTAGGAGGCCTCCCTGATCCACGGCTTGCACATCTAGACCAGCAGTAAATGCCCGGTCGCCGACTGCAGAAAGTATTATAGCGCGAACGCCCGGATCACGAGACAACTTTGAGAATATCCTTCCAAGCTCCACCCACATATCTGGTGTGAATGCATTTAGCTTGGATGGGCGATTGATCTCGACGTGAGCCACATATTCGGATGGCGACGAGATAATAAAGTGTCGAAAATCCGAATAACTTTCTCTTTCTGATTGGGCCATGATTTAAAACTTGGGGTTTACGAAATGGGAGTCGATATAAGTAAACGCTTGGGCGATATAAAATGTCTTTGGAAATGTGAGGAGTTGAAACTGATTTCTTTTCTACCTACATATCTCTTATGTAAATCGTCCCAGCTTTATGACTTGTCCTGCTTGTCTTACACCCCCGACTTGCCGAGGCACCTCTTATGGACCCTGTTTTGAATTGCATATGTACCGTTACATGTTAGTATGCACCTGTCGCGAAGTCTTCCAGCCACATTTCTTTGATCCCTGTCTGCCTTGTCTTATCGATACATCCTTATCCTTATCACATCTTATCACACTAAGCTAAGGTACAACTTGGTTTAGATCGTCGGTGGGAAATTGTCTAATTGACCGATTCCTAAGAAAAAAAAAAGTTGATTGGTTTCTCAACTCAGTTATACGTTTTTTTCCTTAACAGAAGCACACGACCAGCATACATCACACCTGTTGACGATGGCGGCAGAGGTCGCGCCACTTCCGCAGCTGAAGCTTCCTTCGGGACCTTCTCAAATTACTGCAGAACAACGATATTGGAAATCATTCAAGAACCAACTTGTGATTCCGTCGCCGACACAATACCCCATCACCCACATCACCGTTCCCGCGACCAATCCAGCTGCAATTGGTACTTCCAATAATGATTATTTCGCTGTCACAACAGGAACCCGTGTCCAGATTTACTCGATAAGGACGAGGAAGCTGGTTAAGACAATCACTCGTTTTGGAGACATTGCGCGAAGCGGAGATGTACGACGGGATGGTCGTATATTAGTAGCCGGAGACGATACAGGCAAGATTCAAGTCTTTGACGTCGGGTCGCGGGCCATTCTCAAGACCTGGGCGCAACATAAGCAGCCAGTATGGACAACGAAATTCTCCCCGGCCGATCTCACAACTCTCATGAGTACGAGCGACGATAAAACAGTGAGATTATGGGATCTTCCCAGCCAAGAAAGTACATCAACGTTCGTAGGCCATGCCGACTATGTGCGTAGCGGCAGTTTCATGCCTGGAACTATGTCAAACATGCTGGTATCCGGTAGTTACGATTCCACGGTGAAGCTCTGGGATCCCCGAACACCGGGTACAGCCGTCATGACGTTTAAACACGCTGCGCCTATAGAAGACGTATTACCTCTCCCCTCCGGAACTACTGTTCTCGCATCGTCCGAGAACCAGATCTCCGTTCTCGACCTCGTGGCTGCGAAACCGCAACACATAATATCCAACCACCAGAAGACCGTCACTTCTCTGTCTCTTGCTTCCAATGGTCGTCGCTTAGTATCTGGAGGTCTAGACGGCCATGTCAAGATCTTCGAGACAACGGGTTGGAACGTCGTCGCGGGCGCCAAGTACCCCTCTCCTATTCTGGCTGTCAGGGTCATTACCGCCGGTGCCAACGACGATGACCGACATCTAGCAGTCGGCATGCAGTCCGGTGTTCTCTCACTGCGCACGCGGCTCACAGGACCTGAAGCGACCCGCGAGCGTGAGCGTGAGAAGGAGATGGCCGCGCTGCTCTCCGGGAACATCGACTCGCACGACAAAGTCAAGAATAAGCGGAAGCGCCGCCACGGCGCAGCCAAGCATCTCGACATGATCGGAGAAGGCGCTGACGTTGTCATCGCCAATGATCTATCGCGGCCTAAGCGCGAGACGCCCTGGCAGAAAGACCTGCGGCACGGTCGGTTCGCTGCGGCCCTAGACCGTGTGCTCGACCCAAGCGCTAAGGACCACAGCCCGCTAACAGTACTCACGCTGCTGATCGCGCTTCGTCATCGCAGCGCCCTACGCGAAGCCCTTGAGGGCCGCGACGAGGCTACCGTCCAGCCCGTCCTCAAATGGGTGCAGACGCACATCATCGACCCGCGCTACGTCAGCATGTGCACCGACGTCGCTATGCATCTACTCGATCTATACTCCGAATTCGTCGGCGGTAGCGCCGAGCTCCAGGCTAGCTTCAAGACGCTACACCGCAGGGTGCGGCTCGAAGTTGAGAGGGCGCAGGTGGCGACTCAGACGAGCGGGATGCTGGGGACTTTGCTAGTGAGCAGCTTGGATTAATGTACTCGGTTCTATCAGGGAGAAGAGATAGTTCGGTCGGAGGAAAGGGGAAGGGGAAGGGGAAGAAGAAACAGTCTCGAGACGGTGGATCTTTTTTGCATGGCGATGGCGTTTCAGGCCGGAAAACTAAGGGTATTTTTTCGATTGAGGCCATTTCAGGATCGGACTTGATATCTGGGTACGAATGGAGGAAAGCTCGCCCGCCGGGCGTTGTAAAACTCGCGTTGGTAGTATAAGCAAAAGAAATATAGTCTTGTATTAGGGGTTTTATGGTACGGTTGAGACTGGTTCAGTTGCGAGCTCTAGTTTTGGAATAGAACTAGTTGAAAACACATTGCGTATCATCGAAGTCTAGCTGATCCGCCTAAACATTTGTTTATACCACGATGACTCAACACTATGCACAAAAGATGTAAAGATCTTTTGAATCATTCGTATATTTCCAGTGGTACCTATCAAAATCGGTCCTACCAAGTAAAGCTGCCTTGCCTCTGAACTTCCTAGCTTCTAATTACGTCAACCAGGTTGCGTATGAGTCTAAAATGAGATTTAGACCATTTTCCATTCGGTCCTCCGTAGTATTTTCCACACGCCGAAGCCCTCCCTTTCCATACGTCCATCTTATCTATATGATCACGACCAAACGCGATTACCTTCCCTCCAACATATTAAATACCCCCCAAGATACCGGACAGAGACTGGAAAGGGAAATATAAAACGGCGAAAGCAAGTAACCGGTACCTACCTCCTTTGCTTCAAACACATTATACATATTATACAACGCCTTCTTTCGAATTCGTAAACATTCGTATCATCAATATCCACCATGCCGTCGTGCTCGGCCCGTGCCGATATCAATCCTACTCATTTCTTCCATGAGTGCCCATTCTTCGTTAGCCCCTCGCCCCGGGGTTGGTCCTAAACCACCACTCATCATCGGTACCTTGGCTGGAATTGGCGGACCGCTGCCGAATCCCGAACGAGCGGCGCCTGAACCATGATTCTCGTAATCGAAAGTGCTAGCACGAACAAGCGCTCGAGGGGGCGTGCTGTTCCGCTGATGCGGTGTCGAAGGGCCAAGTGGATTAGGCCCTGAGGAAATTGGCGCCGGTAGGGCTGATGCACGATGTGCTTTCTTCTGTAAGCGGTTTCGCCCCGTGCTCACAGGAGGAGAAGGTGTAGGATCAGAAGGGATATATGATGGCGGTGCAGCTATTGCCGACTGAGGTCGAGTACTAGTACGAGGTGGCCGGCGGCCGGAGGGTGGCATCGGCTGCGCGCCAGCAGGCACTGGACGTGAACGTGTCTCCACAGGCTCCACAGACTTCTTTGGCTCTGGTTCCGGCGCCCAGGTGTCCATAGGCAAGTGGTCTGAGGGATCAACTTCCCGGCCATCTGGTGTCACTATCTTTCCATCTGCATTGGTATACTCTCCGTCCTTTGTCGACGCTACAGTAGGGTTCAAGGCGTCATAAGAGTCTGGGCCGAAAGGAACCCCTGACAGTCGGCGACCATCAGATGGGGGAGGCGCTGGACTGACCGACTTACGTTTGATCGTGTGGTTAGCACTCGGGGCTGGAGAGACCCCTCGAGACCTCGAACCTGAGGTTGGTCCCGAAGGCGTGGTAGGTCCGCCAACATAATTCACTAAGCTTCTATCATAGACTCTCGAGCTACTTGGGTGGTGGCCATTGGGGGAATGCTGAATAGCGTAATTTGAGGGAGGCTCGCTTTGCTGTCTACCTCGGGTTTGAGTAACCATAGGAGGTGGTTGAGTGTATCGACGTGCTTGCTTTCTTTCTTGCTGGAAGCGATCCGAAATCTCGCGCGCCGTGGCTGGGTCAACCCCTGGAACCAGGGTTGGAGGTACAGAGGGAATATCATAATCGCTTGGTGCATGCACTTGACTAGTTTCTAATTCACTTGGATAATTCAGACTATGATCCATCTGCCTCGAATACCTTGGCACCAGAGCGAGTGCCTGGGAATAATCCTCAGCAGGTATGGGCGATGGTGATTGATTATAGCCATTAGGGTCGTACTGCTCGTGAGATGGGATAGGGGAAGGGCTATAATGTCCAGACGGCGCACTATCACGCCCGTTTAAAGCCAGCGGCGCGGGGCTGGAAGCTTGATGGTACTCTTGCTCATCGTACTGGTGCGTTCTAGATCCGCTACCTCGGGGTCTCGCGCTTGGCGGCGTCCAGGATTCCGGAACATCCTCTACCGTCGGTTGCATTGATCGGTAGTGAGCTTCATATGCTGGGTCGTAAGAGTAATGACGCGACTGGCGGTTAGCATCGGCCTCGCGGTATGGTACCATGCTTTGCATATCCGGAGCCGACTCGTACGGGCGGTACGTAGGTCGACCAGGATAAGATGACGGCGCCGCTGAAGGTACTGAATATCGATGGGCTTCATTCCGTAGGACATCATGCCTCATATGCGGGACGACTTTATGCTGTAGCATATCGAAGCTGCCACGGGGTACTAGTTCTTGTGAACCTACACTTGAGTTCCTAACTCTGTGGGCCGGTGGGGGCGGAGGACAGTCATCGAGCTCAATCGATTGCCGAGGATGGTGGACTGGCGGCGAAGACTCGTAAGTTTGCTGGCCATGGGCGAAAGATGACCTAGTTTCTATTTCATATGACCGACCATAAGCAGAGTCCGAGTAACGTGGTTGTTCATTATCTTGCGGAGGAAGCTTATAGTTCCTATCTAGCGGTCGGTGGGGTGGTGTCGAGTACTGACTCCCGCTGAGATGTGTTAAAGAGTACTGATCGGGCTGATTGCTGGGTCTGCTTGAGGGTGATGTACCATATTCGGCAGCCTGTAATGGCGCATGGCTTGGAACGAACGATGGAGGGGTTGGCTGTGGTCGGGACGGAGTATGCACTTGGTCTGCCACTGACGGTGAAGGTGCCTGACCCGTGACAGGATCGGAGGGCAACGGACGCCGTTTTACTACCGTCTTCTGGGATCCGCTAGCGGATTCTGCGTCAGGGTTTGGGGTTACGCCGTTTGGCTTTGCTATCGCCTTTTCGGCTTTTGGGCGACTGTCATAGAAGGTGGTCTCGATTCTGACCTCGCCCGCATATTTGCCTCTATAATTCAAGCTATGCCATTGATCACTCTGTCCACCTCCTCTTACAATTATATCGCGTAGGTCTATCCACGTTTCGCCTATTAACTCCGTCTTCCTGTCGTCGTTGAATACGGATAGCTTTAACTGATAGTAGTCGGGCGAGTCGTGCACTACGAATCGAAGCTCCTGGTCCCTACAACGAATCCAAGATGTTAGACAAGACGTATAATTGAGGTAGTTACTGGCATGTTAAATACGCACCATTTAGGGGTCTGGCCACCTCGAATATCTGTGGTCGTCTTCTTAGCTTCTTTCGCCAGCCGCGCGGCGCAGTAGGGATCTTGTTTCCCAATAGTCTTCCTGTTTGGAAGATTCTTTGCACGATCAACAATAAGTACAAGAGTTCCAATCTCAGGACCGTCGACGCTCATATCAGAGAAGATACCGGCCGTATGCATGCCGTTTAACGGGTTAGGCATTTTCGGTTTAGTAGCCATCTTTCAAAAGGTTGAAGTTATCAAGCAGCTCTCATTGGAAGGCTGACGTCGAATAAAAACCCCGATCCCGATCCAATTGACACAATCGATAGTACCGAAGGATAGATTTAAAGGTTGCGAATTACAGTTGTCTCGGTTGCTCGGCCGGTGCCTTTGTTGATTCTTCCGAGTAGACCTCGTACACGTTTAACTGCTAATAACAGGATCAAAACGAAAGTCGGTGTTGAACGACCGGAAGAAGAGTAGGAAAATAATAATTTTGAGACCAATGAACGAGAGAATCAAATAAGCATCCAATATTATGAAGTAAAGACCCAATTAGACAATGACAGCGGAAGCAGGAGAATGCAGAAGAGGATAATGACTTGCAGGTTTGCAGCCGGGCTAGAAGATACCCATACCTTGTCGAGGTGGGCAGCGGCTTGCAATTGGAGTGGCTGGTGACGAAAACAATGAGGTTGGGGCTTTTGGTTGGTCGAACAGGTCTGACCCGTTCCTGCTGTAGCAGTTCTAGCAGTTTTCGTGCTGCCGGGGAACTCCACAGCTGAGAAAAAAACCCCGCCTCCCTAAAAAGATACCCCCTGTACCCCTGTGCTAAGACTTTAGAGACTTCAGGGCGCACAAGATGACAGGGGCCTTGTTTAGTGGACCCTGGGCCAATAGAAACGCTAGATTCGAGTAACGTGTGTCAGGGAAGTATTTCCTTGGTTCGATTGCCTTATTTCTTATTCGCCGACTCTTTCTTATTATTCGAATTATTGAAGAAAATAAAAGATGTCTTATGCTTAAGATGGTTCTTAACGAGATTTCTTTGAATTGTTTTGCAGAGTACAATGTTGGGGTTTTCTTCGTTTTTAGGAAATATTGATGCCTGCCCTACACAGCCCAGACGCGCAATCCACGAGGCTCTGCACTGTGCCGAGACGCCTAAATGACGCGACCATAATTATTTTCCGACGGCTCAGATTCAATCCCGCATCGGCGGTCGAGAATCATATGAGCTGATCTTAATGATCGTTTCGTGTACGCCTTACATACACTACGATGAACCTAACCATAAACCCCAAAATTCATTTGATTAAGTTATATATATTGCGAGAAAATTATACATGCCGATTATCCACGTTAATTGAGGTGTTTCATTTATACTTAACCTAGATAGGTATGTGCAGTTGAAGCCTAATCATTCTCTATCTACCTATGTACTACTGCGCTCTTACTAACGTCCTAACCCAGCTAAACGGTACCATCTTCCGAACTACCATCGAGACTACGTCAGAATGCGTAATGGTCAAAATACTAGTTAAAATTTAAAGCGCGTATCAAATAGTACATGTACAATATGTGGAATGCCGTAGGCTGTGTTAAGCCAATCAGACTCAAGGAATAACGTCAATGAAAAGGTTGTCTCCAACCGCCAGAAGAAGTTGAAATTTTAATGCATGAGTTAATGCATTCGAATATCATGGTATGCATTCTTCGATTTTTTTTTGATTTTTTTTTACCACAATCATATGTCTTAGCACAATTCAAAATTACACTAATCAATTCGAGTTGTTAAGAATAATACACACTTATATACTCCGCAATTCCATAACCGCTTGACCGTGCTAGTATTCGTCGCTTGTACGAACAACTACATTATACCCCTTATCCCTTACATATCATTGAGACGGTCCTTTGCGCTTTGCTTAGCATCCTCAGAAACCTTTGGATTGTCGATTGCTCTACAATGATAGTTAGTAGCTGGCTCGTCATTTTAGACCAACCCACTTACGCCTTTAAACCACCGGCAACATTCCCAGGGTTCTTATTACCATCATCACCGCCATTCCCAGACTTCCACACTACATATGTACAGGAATGATTATAAAGTGGCCCAAACTAGGATGTATATCGGACTTAGAACCACACCTTTCCCACCGTTAAACTCATGGTCGAGAACCTGCCTGGAATGTTCCTTAGCATCCTGGCTGGTGTTAGGGTTGTTCAAGTTGGCCTTGTGACCGCCGGCAATCTGCGCTTCAGTGGGCATAGTGGATAATTGTAGATGGGTAACACGTTAAATACTGATATGGTTAATGCTGGCTCTTAAGTTAAGTATATTGTTGCTGCTCTGTTAATGTAAGAACGAATAGAAAGGAATCCAACTCCTCTCTATATACGTTTCTTCAACTCTTACTTAGTCTTACTTCCTATATCCTCTATAACATATTAAGCCGCTGACGCTTATGCTCCAGTTAATTACCACTTCTATACATCATAGATGGTTAAGACATGATGACAATGATAACGTATGGTTTAGAGACGTATAATCACCAGTTAAGCCATTTTGGGCTACTTAGGTCTATATCGGAAAGATTATCCTGATCCGCACTTACATATGATCGGTCAGAAGATTTACAGAGCTGGATCTAGGGTCTAACATATGTACATAACAGCATAAATCGAGAACCCCAGGATTTGTGATATCGACCAGAAATATCAAGTATTGGACAGTATTATTGAAGTTAATTACGACATAAGATTTATCTGCCCCAAGAGGCGATCGTCAGGGACCGCGGATAGTCTGCTCCGTTACAGGTTCGAGGACTAAACGATTGGACTATGAATTGTTGTGAGCAAGCCTTACTATCTACCGTTAAATGCCAGGTTAGATCCACATGAACCTCCACAGTGCGGCTTAAATCACGATTCAGCCTCAAACGATAGTAACGACAACGCTATTCGTCGCCTTCCATTTATATTAACTACTACCCAATACCATACAGACGGCACTGGGCTTACTAGTGTATGAGGCGCTACATCGATACTAAGTCAGAGGAGGAAATGGTAATTATCGATGGCACCAGGTAATTATATTTGGATGGAACCGCTTCTAGACTCGCGCATTCCCAAGGATTACGTAGGGATATCCCTACATAATATGAAGAATATAATTGCCCGAAAAGATACCTAGTTAAGCATCGACAATATTTCAGCGGTGTCGACATACACCAGATCCCCCTAAGGTCAATTCGAACCCCACCGCCGAACGGCCCCTGAGAAGACGTGGACTGCAAACCATCAAGACTAGGTATGCAATGAATCGTGAACGTAATCGACTAATACCCAATCGTTGTCACGGTTAGCTCCGTGTCTCTTTGCGAAAGCGCGCTCGTCAACCGTGATTTACGATTGGACCAAGATAGGGGTTCCGATTTACTATGCAGGATATGCTATTGAGTGGGCAAAAAGCAAATCAACTGGGGTGACCTGATACCAACCTTGAGAGAGGCAGGTATGAACTACATACAGACCGGCTATGTTGCCGGCCGCCGTAACGACCCAGTTGTCGAGACGGCGGTCTAGACCAGTATGCATATACCGACTCGTAAAGCATTATTGAATGGTCAACGTTGACGGGGAATCAACAAATTTAAAAGGAGCCTCTTCACAATGATCCATAGATCTTAAGATATGGTATTGGGGTTATTCGTCCTAGGATTACTCTTTAACTTATAGGCTTTATCCATTTTATAGATATTAATTGACGGTGTATGTTAAAACGGTGACACGGATATGTTTGTAAGACTCTTATTGCAAGTTGTTACATTCAAGCCTCCAGAATATGTACCGCCTAGGTAAGTTCTAGGAGTTACGGTGTGGCTTGACAGGAGAGAATTACCTAAATGTGGAACGTGTCCCGCTTTTAGCCTTGGGGAATGACCCATCTGATTGGCAGTGTACATACTTTCTGTACCTATGTACCAGGTAACTTCTAAACATCCGTTCATACACTACAACTAACTACCTAACCTAACTTGACTTTTACTAAACCCAGTAATTAACTCGCCATTATCGGTATTCCATACCGATATTCCAAAATGTCATCTTCCCAACCTTCATCTCAGCCACCAACTATTAACTACGTGGCTGGCTTCCTACTTGTCGGGCTTGCTTGGGGATTTACGACGCCTTTCATTCGCCGTGCCGCCAAAGATCATAATCCACCGGCTCATCCGACATTAGCAAGGGACGATGTAAAAGCGAGCTGGGTCAAGAGTAAACTTTATGGGGCTTTTTTTGCTGTCCTTGACCTACTGAAGAACCCGAGATATGCTGTTCCACTACTGATCAATCTGACCGGGAGTGTTTGGTTCTTCCTCCTCATCGGCCAAGCAGGTAAGTCGACTGGTTCCATCTTAATACTTCTGGAGCTTTGATATACTAACATCTCATCCCAGAATTGAGCTTGACGGTCCCAATAGTAAACACGCTGGCCTTCTTATTCACAGTACTTGGTGACTGGTGGGTTGACAAGAAGGTTATAAGCAGAGGTAGGTCATTATTATCATAACACCGACGTACCTATTTACTGATTAAATATTAGATACGTGGATCGGAATGATCTTGTCTTTATGTGGCATTGCGTTATGCGTCCGGAGTAAAACTGGCTGATAGTTTTTACCCACATCAAGATGATCAGACACTATCGCTGATTCTCTAAAAACGATGACATTGAGACGTTAGAAAGGCTTTCGGGTTCTAATAGGAACCGTATTTGAAATAACGAGATGGAAATAGGTCCAAATGCAGATTCTTGATGCAACCAATCGTGAGGGAACATACTGTACCTCTACAGACATTGGTATGGGTATAGACGTCACTATCATACAGATGAACTCATGATGGCTCTCAACCCTATGCCAAGAATAGACGCTGACTTTCTCCTATAATGAGTAAAGCTCGCGCTCATACATGTTTCATGCAAGCCTTCGATGCGTATGCTGTGCTACGGGAAGAGGGCATCGCACGTTGTCAATATTCATTCTGGTGAAACGATCACTAGTCGAAAGGTCGCAGTGGTTTTCGGCATAGCGTCTCATGTAGAGCATGCTCAGATAAGGTATATAGGATTCTGAATCGTCCCTTGCTATAATAAGCCTAAAGACTAAGAGAGTAGTGCGAAGGAAATACCGTAACTACAGTCAAGGAATCTAACCCTATCCACATACCAGAGGCACATAAGTTCAAAGCACTACAATAGGTCAAATCAGATCGGGCAAAAAATCTGATGTACAAGTCGGAAATATTTTATTAACATCTAGAATATCTAATATGAACTTAAGGCTGCTTGAGTGTAGTACTAGGCCAGTGGACCTTCAAGTTAAGAGTATCTAATGTTAGGTCTTCATTTTTCCAGTCTAATTCGCTATAATTGGGGAAAATAACAGCAAAGTTCCTTTCAACCGGCCGGGAGCTTCACACGAGCTATAATCACTATGAATACCTAGGTGATAAGGATAACTCTTCGCTAAAGTAAGGGCAATGGTGTAACCGGCTGCCTTTACTCGAGTTAACCCCAATAGTACCCACACACTCAAATCTTCAAGTCAAATTAGTGGTAAACTATAGGAATAAGAAGCGAAAATAGGACCGTCCGTACGAGATCTTATCATTGACCACATCAAGCGCAAGGCAAGGGTGCGAGTAGAGTGAGTACCTTGAAAGCAGTGTAACTGTGACAGGAAGCTTAGCTGGCGCTTGTATTTCGTGATGGGAGGGTAACATCAATCATCGTCTAACACATCAACGCAGAACGGTCTTTAACAAGACCTCAGTGATGCCTAAGCCGGAGCAAAAGAAGTGAGATTTAGGCAACTGTGTAAGTGTTTGCGCATCCAGTTTTCTTGTTCTGGTGTTGTAGTTGTAGTGGTTGTTGCCACGCCTAGGACCTAGGTATTCATACCATTTGTAGTAAACATCAAGTGTCAGACATGCGTATAGTTGTTTTACATCGCCAAGATTCAAACAAGCGCATGTACATATCCAATATAATTCCCTAACAGCATCTGATTCCCGTAAGGCGATTCTGTTTCCTTTAGGAAGATTAGTGTTGAACCATCTCAGATCGTGCATATGAATATCGAGCCACGAGACGTATCGAAGCCATTAGCCATTATGTACACATGCACGTATGTAATAATAGGAACATTAATACTCGATGGCTGCATGAATCTAAGAACAATAAACGGAATTAACCTGCGCTGTCCCGAGGCCGATCAATTTAGGAAATGTACACGGCAGAAGTAACTAATTTGTAACTCGGGGGCTTACGGTAGTTGACTCTGGCTGACTCTGGCGGGAAGAGTACCCCTGTGTAACTTACCCCTTTCGTATTTCAAAAGTACCCCCTATCTCTTGAAGGAGCAGAGGAGTTCAAAGTCTTTCCCCTTTTATCTCGCCTTTTCGGGGCCAATCCTACCATACGAACACATACGAACAGATCGGCAGCAAGGGGATAATAATAACCTAGCGCGATCGCGCTTGGCTTTTTGTCCTTCTCCAATGACGCACGTTAAAATCTCTTTGATCGACTAGGAACCACAGGGATGTTGATAGACATTCTCCATATTACTTGCAACCTTGCACGAGTTAGTCAGATCCATAATGGTTCAATAATGGTTCATAATGGTCCTTGTAAAGAAACAATCCCATAGGGAACTAAGAATGTCTTGTCACGTTTCGACAAAGCCTGGTTGTCACGTTAGTTTGGGTCAATTTGGTACATTTTATTATTTAAAACTCAGGGACCTCCTCTTAAGGTAGTTATTCAATTTAGAAGGTACCTTTCCCACGTTAAGAAGGCTACGTAAAATCAACTTCTTTCCATCTACGTCAACTCGACTTGACTAAGAACTTAATTGATAAATTAATTACCTCATAGACTCAAATCTACCTAGTCTATTCACCTAATAGTCGTCAAGATGCGTATTTCTTCCCTCTTAACTACGGTAGCCGGCGCCACCTCTGCGTCCGCGGCAGTGATGCAAATTGCTGCTACTGCCGCACCCTGGAGATGGACTGTAACAGGATGGAGTGCTGGTTGCGCGAGAGAATGTCATTATGGTAAGGCCCCTGTTGCTTTCGATAACTCTATTTTCCTTACTTACTCGTTTATTCAGACTTCAACGTGACCGGCACCGCGAGTTCTTCGTCGAGGCCGGCTAGACCTTCGTTTAAGGCATACTGTAGTGGAGAAGGCGAGGGTGCCAACTATAGGGCCTGCACGGCGCTCGAGGAAACCGAAACCGATTACCTTGTCCTTGCGAAACTCCTCCCGAGTAACGGCACTGCCAACGGAACATCGCACAAGCCTCAGATCCAAGTGAGCGTAAAGTATACCGACCTGGATGTCCCGTCGACGTGGTGGAACTACACTGGGAAGGCCGTGGCGTCGTACAACCAATTCGTAGCGCCGCTTATGAACTTCACGATCACTCCCGATACCATCTACGGTGTAGCGTAACAGCGGGGAGTTTTAGGGTAGTGCATAGTGATGTGTCAAGTACGACATCTTGGCGTACTTGATGTTGGGTCATCGACGTGGTCCGGGAAGCAAACACTTGTGTCGCGGACGTGGACGGTCCATTGGCGATAACAGCGTACAACCTACTGACCGAGATGATCTCGATGGTCGGTCGCGAATCACCCTCACATAGTGGTCCGGTCTATTCGGTTTCCTATGCTAGAATGAGTCAAAGAAGTACGCCCTTAATAGATCTCAACTACCCGAACCTGAACGTCGGATCAAACCCACATATGCCCTGCTGAAAGGATCATCTTGAACGTCGATCACAAGATGAGATCGAGGAGAGTCTATCAATTGGTAGATCTACATCTAGCCCTTCTGGCTTGTATGTCTCGCGAGAGTGAGGTTGTAAGCCTAGACTATATATATAGTCGTTTTTATACATAGACGGGACAGACGTTGATTGCCGATGTCATGATAACTTGATTGACTAGGCATAAACAACCTATAATACTAATCATTAATAATTATAAAATCTTACGTTCTTCAAATAACTAGGTACCTAGGCAGTTTCACGTAGAGAAATGTGTCGAATCATATGTCTTGGCAATTGTCGTATATACCGAGTCCTAGATTGAATGTAATCGTTTCGTTGGGCATAATAACATTGCGATGACGAGATCACAGTTAGGCAGCGTGATAAAAATTCACGAAGCCTTAAAATTGAATGCTGCCTTAAGATATGACCCGTGGACAGCGACTTTACGTAATCTTACTTACGTTGAACGGTTACGCAAGTGACTGTGGCGGTGGCTTTGCCAAGGATGCCAAGGCTAAGGAACATGAAATTACATCAGTGTGCCAGTCGGCGTTTCTCCCCTCCCCCACCGAACTTCTATCTACACGCAGCTTTGGCCCGCGCTTCCAAGCTTTCCACTCAACTCCCATCCTAACAATCAACATTTGGAGGTAGCCTAACTTCGGAAACATAATTTGAGCCTCTGGGAGGTCCTCGGTTATTATCTATAGCTGCCTACCTAGCCACCCTTCGAGCTAAGAGCTTCTAACCGACTTATTCGAAACTACATATTCATATATTAGAACCCCCTTAAAGTCAACGCTTCACGATAGCGTTCTGTCGATAGATCTTCTAATCCAATCAACAACAATTTTCGCTAGTCTTTGAAGATCAGTTCTATTAGTCATGAACGTCCTCAAGCTTCAGAGGTAAATTATCACACACAGTAATCCCTAGTTTAGAGCTTGCGAAACTGACGGTGGTTAGGAAATTTCCTCAATTCGAACAAGGCGATATATTCGGCCTTACCGATGCCTTCCGTAGGCTCGACGTCGACGATAAGGGCTACATTGACGAGGCTACCGCCATCAAGGCTACCCAGCAAAGCGAGAGACAGCCTTACGATGTCGTTAGACAGGCCTTAAGAGAAGTTGAGCTCGACGCTTCCCGAAGAGTTGAACTCGAAGACTATGTCGGCGTAAGTCACGCTGGGTTGCACGGACGATACTAAGCCTCCAGTTCTAATATACATTTAGTTAATCGCTAAGCTACGCGAATCCTCTCCTGCGCAACGGCGTATGAACACTGGGGGTGCTGCGCCGGCTGCTCCTGCTGGCATTGTATCTCAAAGAACAGGTGGACAAGGACATTCCTCCAAAGGAAGCATCGGCAAGATTCACGTTCAAGGCTCAAGTGCCAATATCACTCATACCATCAACGAAGATGAACGAACCGAATTTACCCGCCACATCAATGCTGTCTTAGCCGGCGACCCTGATATAGGGAGTCGATTGCCCTTCCCAACCGACACTTTCGAGATGTTCGACGAGTGCAAAGACGGTTTGGTGCTAGCCAAGCTTATTAATGACAGCGTTCCCGACACCATCGACGAGCGTGTACTGAATGTCCCCGGTAGGAAGGTCAAAAAGTTGAACACGTTCCATATGACAGAGAACAACAACATTGTCATAGAGTCTGCGAAAGGCATCGGCTGTTCAGTCGTCAATATTGGTAGCGGTGATATCATCGAGGTCCGAGAGCATCTCATTCTAGGTCTAATCTGGCAGATTATTCGGAGAGGTCTCTTGGGCAAGATTGATATTAAACTTCACCCTGAATTGTACAGACTACTTGAAGAAGACGAGACGCTAGAGCAGTTTCTACGCTTACCCCCCGAGCAAATCCTCCTACGATGGTTTAACTATCATCTTAACGCAGCTGGCTGGCATCGCCGAGTTAGCAATTTCTCGAGCGACGTAAAGGATGGAGAGAACTATGCAGTTCTTCTAGCGCAAATCGGAAAGGATTACGGTTGTAGCAGAGCTCCCCTTCAAACACGCGATCTATTACAACGAGCAGAGGAGGTACTGGTCGACGCCGACAAGCTGAGCTGCAGGAAGTTCTTAACACCGAGCTCCCTCGTAGCAGGAAACCCTAAGCTCAACCTAGCTTTTGTTGCTAATTTGTTCAACACTCATCCAGCCCTAGACCCGATTACCGAGGAAGAAAAGCAGCAGGTGGATGACTTTGATGCTGAAGGTGAACGAGAAGCCAGAGTATTCACATTATGGTTGAACAGTCTGGACGTACAGCCAGCTGTGGTTTCCTTCTTCGATGATCTTTGCGACGGCACCGTTCTACTTCAGGCCTACGACAAGGTTATCAAGGGCTCGGTGAACTGGAGACATGTGAACAAGAGGCCGGCAAGTGGCGCCGAGTTGATGCGGTTCAAGGCCGTCGAGAACACTAATTACGCCGTTGAACTTGGCAAGCAGAACGGCTTCTCGCTGGTTGGTATTCAAGGAGCAGATATCACAGATGGAAATAAAATGCTCACGCTGGGCCTTGTCTGGCAACTCATGCGAAAGGATATTACTCTCACACTTTCGGCTCTAGCGCAACGTCTTGGGAAACGGGAGATGACCGATGCGGAGATGGTAAGATGGGCGAATGACATGTCCCGAAAAGGAGGCCGGAATTCATCAGTTCGGTCGTTCAAAGACCCCGCTATTGGCAGTGGTATCTTCTTCTTAGACGTTCTGAACGGTATGAAGAGCAGTTATGTCGACTACGATCTTGTCACGCCTGGACGAACCGACGAAGAAGCATACTTGAATGCTAAGCTTAGCATTAGCATCGCCAGAAAGATGGGAGCAACGATCTGGCTAGTGCCTGAAGATATCTGCCAGGTCCGGAGCAGATTGGTTACTACTTTCATCGGTAAGACAACTCAGTTTATAAACTTCTTTTTGAGTATAGTAGCAGTGACTAACTAATGATTACAGGCTCGCTTATGGCGACTCACGAGAAGATGCAGTAGATTGAGGCTTTTTAATTCTCTTGCGAAAGAAGTGTGCAAAAGGCCTAGGTTACTTCGGATTAAAAAAGTTGGGGGATTTGACGACGATATGTGTTAGTTAGGTAGCTTACTGAATGGCTTGTTATGTTAGCCTTGCCTAGATTCCGAATGCAGTTTTCATACAATTATCTCGTATCAACCAGAAAAATGAATATATCGCATTATGAGTGATTTCTCTCGGGGATGGTAAGCTCGAGAAGAAGATAGGTACCTATAATAGGTCATCAGTTCGTACCTAGTACTTGGAGGAGGCACATTCTTACGTTAGATTAATTTATAGGTGGTAGGTAGGTACCTGTTATTACCTCCTTTCCAGCAGGCAGGTAGTGAGGTACCTAGTGTACCTAAGCAGGTACGTAGTGTAACACTGTAATAGTGTAACAACGCCCCGCCATTTTGCCCATAGGAATTTGTCGGTATAGGAAGATTACAATCTCATTACGTCGAATGTTCACGTTCCTACCGTCCGATGCCAACGGCTCTTCACTCAGCCTTATTCTTCTTTCTTCCCTAATTTTTATTTCATAATAATGGAGGAATGAAGACAAAAACTCCATTTTTATGTCGGGTTCTCGGAATGATTGTTGACAACCGAGCCTTCTCTATTGTCTTATGTGGAACCGCACCTTATAGAAAATATTATACCTCGGAGTACCTATTAGAGGATCATCTGAAAGAGTGAGATCGACACCAAACAGCAGCGACCGTACCAATTTCAATGTCATCAGGCTCCAACCGGGTTCGACGGAATCTTTCGTTACTCAAAAACTTAGTGGATTTGTTCGGTTGCACCGGCCGTGCTTAAGTTAGGTGGCGATTCTCGATACGATTGATCCGAGTGCACGAGATAATGAGAATCTAATCTATTTAACCTTATAAATAAACCTTCTCACTCCGAGCCTCAATTGATACCTAATATAAAATCCGTCAATTCCATTCAGCTTCCCATCTATCAGCATAATCCTCCTTTCGGCTGTGCTGGCTTCCTAAGGCCTACGGTCGATTACTATTAGTCAACTCTATTCTGTCGTTAAAAAGGAAGGCTAGATATTATAGTTTAACCTCATTGCCTTCCTTCAAATATGTCTACCGAAGAGCTGCATGCGACTTCACAAAGCCGAGATCATCTTGCAACGGATACGGATGTCCGTGGCGTACATTCAAGGCGCGAAGCACAGCATCCAGTTGCCTTAGCCGAGGCATTGAAAGCTGTACATCGCATCCCAGATACCCCATCAGATAGTAACAGCGATTCGGGCATTGAAGCTACGGACACACATCCACACTCAGTCTTATTACGACGCAAACCAGAATCCGATTCCTATGATGACTCAGCCTCGGAAACGCCTGAAATCTTGCACGTAGAGAGCCCAGGACTAAATGAGAAGTCGAGTTCTGAGCAGCTTCTTCACGGCTTACCTAAATATGCTTCTGCAAGCAAGGGGAAGAAAACCTACGTGGTAGCCAGTGACGATGCAGAACTTCGTGAGATATTAAGACGGGGTTTAGAAAGAGCAAGTTGACACATTTCTGGTACTTATCCGCTTTGCTTATGAACAGCACTAACATTGGATAGTTACAGGAGAAAGAAAAAGGATTGCCGGGACGACGCGAAAAGCTACGGGATATGGTCTTCACGAGGCAATTCTCGGCCTTCGACGGGCGAAACCAAGATACGGCAAACAGTCCGTTTCATGGCTTTTATGTCCTCTTCTGGATTTCGGTGTTTTTCTTGATCGTTAAGATGGCTGCTGATAATTGGAGGAAAACTGGGAACCCACTCGGTACCAATGAGATTATGAAGACCATGTTTAGAAGAGATGGTGAGTTAGCTTTGACCCTTGATACTTCGGAATATAAAGACGATTAATTGCCAATATAGTTATCGTACTTTTATTCTCCGACGGCATCCTGTGTGCTCTAACGGGAGTGAGCTGGATAATCCAACGCTTGGTTTTCCTCAACTATATGGACTGGAATCGGTCTGGTTGGATATTGCAAAACGTAAGTTCTTGTCACAGCTTTTATAAATGAACTTCTTCTAACTCATAGTCCCATAGATCTGGCAAACCCTGTTTATCGCAGGTGCGGTTGGCCTTACTCTTGTGAGGGATTGGCCGTGGACACGTGAGTAAGCTCCCTACTCAGGACGAAGCGCGTATACTAATGATTTTTATTATTAAAGATACCGTATTCTTTGTTCTCCATGCTCTTGTCATGCTGATGAAGCAACATTCATATGCGTTCTATAATGGTCACCTTTCATCCGTCTATAAGAAACGACAGGTTAGTGTTTATAATCCAATATCTGTCTAAGTGATCCAGAAAGCTTGCCCCTGAAATTAGGGAATCCTACCTCCTCGCATATTTCATGGAGCGTATAATAGCACTCAGGACTGAATACCTCCCCAAAAAACATGTCCAAGTTGCTGACTTCTCGATTTAATTAGAGTCTACTCCTTAAATTGAAACAGCTGGAGAATATATCACCCGTGACATCGCCTTCACAAACGAGACCAAGAGTATCGGCTCTCTCTACATCGCATCTCGCTCTTCCGCCATCGGCAGATGAGTACCATGAGAGGCGGTTTTCATCATCAAAGACTGGATCTACTGACCAAAATAACATGGAGACCATCTCCTGCGCTATTGAAGCAGCAGAACCACTCGACATAGAACAGCTTCATGTGTTCGAAAGGCTCATCAAGTGGGAAGTCGACGCTCTCGCAGACGAACTCAGGGGCAAAGCAACGGATCCTACACATTATTATCCAAATAACCTTACCTTCTTAAACCACTACGAATATATCGTACTACCCACCGTCGTTTATGAATTGCAATATCCCAGGTCCGATAATATCAACTGGTATTATGTGGCTGAAAAAGCTTGTGCTCTTTTTGGTGTCATATTTGTCATGATTATGATTTCTCAAGCGTTTATTTATCCTGTTGTAATGAGAACCATCCACATGAAGGAAATGGGATGGACAACTGCGCAAAGATTCCGCGAATTTCCATGGATACTCAGCGACCTTGCCTTTCCCTTCGTGATGGAGTATATGGTGAGTCCTATGGCCATAGTATATTTTATATTATCTAGTTGCGCTTCCGCTGACTCTTCGCCATTAGTTAGCTTGGTATCTCATCTGGGAGACGGTTCTTAACATCCTTGCAGAACTCACGTTCTTTGCTGACCGATGCTTTTACGATTCCTGGTGGAACAGCGGTATGTTACCTTTTATCATTAATTCGGGTTTAATCAGCATACATCTATAATACTAACGTCGAAGCAGTCTCATGGGATCAGTACGCTCGCGACTGGAACCGACCGGTCCACAACTTTCTCTTGCGGCACGTGTATCACAGCTCGATATCATCTATGCGTGTAAATAAACACACTGCGACGCTAATTACCTTCTTACTCTCGGCTTGCGTTCACGAGCTCGTCATGTGGTGTATATTCAAGAAACTACGTGGGTATCTGCTCATCCTCCAGATGTCCCAGCTCCCGCTTGTGCGGCTCAGCCGGACGAAGTGGCTTCGCGGCCAGCCAACAATTGGAAATATCATGTTCTGGGTTGGTATTTTTACAGGGCCGAGTTTGCTATGTAGCTTGTATCTGATTCTTTGAATGGTTGTTGGTTGGGTGCTTGGCGCTTTGGGGGATACACGTAGAGGAGAGAGGCAAACAAGCGAATAGGAGGGTCGAGGTGTTGTGAAGAGGAACTTTAGAGCGTTTGGAGTTTAGGGTGTTACATACATACCAAAGACAGCGTGTTGGGTTGGGATCACGATTACGGTAAAGTATGTGATAAATAGCGTGTAAACATTGGATATCTTGTAAATTACTAGGCTAGAGGTTTATTGTAACTGATATTTCAATATTTGCCTTATTACTTAATGATTAACTAGTAGATCATTCACTAGTCCCAACTTGCAAATGACATTTACGGTGGACCAACCGGAAGCTCTCCAACAGATAGCTAGTCACTTGGGTTTAATGATGGGAGGTATTGCAGGGCGAACACTAAGTTTGACCTATAGGAGAGATATTGAGAGACCCCAGCTTTTCGTGTCTGCATGCATACGACCTTTCGTGGCCTTCTATTCTATGGTCCCATGCAGCTCGTATGCAACACATAGCAAGTTTTGTAGCTTTGGTGATAAGAATGCGCCACAGATCATTCCTGGCTAGATGGTAAGCAATGTGTTCATTGTGTTACAAGATTGTTGGAAGAACAGCGTGGTCAACGTGGGCTACGTAAGAGTAGACTGAATCTACGTATGACGAGCAACACCATGCAATGTAGATGCAGTGGTAGACGCAGTGGTAGACGCAGTGGTGTTCCTTAATCTGGATGCTTGCTTCAAACCGGGCTTGGTGGTTTGGATATTCGTAGCCAATCGAACTTGTAAATATATGTTTTGCAGCAAATAGGAATAAAAACTAGTATTAGAGATGGAATGCATGTGAATGCCCATCTGGGGGTAATCGCGAGTTGGGTGGTGTTCTTTCAATTGGATACGAACTTAAACATGTGAGGTAGGTAATAGTAACTAGTAGAGAACGTTCACGGAAGTACTTACCGTACAATTCCATTGACAGGCAATAAACTACGTCATTGTATTACTAGTTCCCTATGTACAGTATGCATTTCTTCAATTTGTCTACACTGTGGTCAAAGCATACTGGGAGTGGACCTTAGCAAGCTGTTCTTCCGAAGATGACCCGTCTCCTTTGAAAAACAAATTTTATTTGTCGGCCAACCACTGACAACCTCAACCATCTGACGAACTCCATCTATCACTGGGTTGCTGGGGAGCTACTTCAACACCCCCGACACGCGATATTTCTTCAAAAATCAAAGTTCTATCTACCTTGCATCATCAAGGTTGATTTATCTACACATAAGACAATCTAATCCTCTCCAGAGCTTCTATCAGCTTTCTCTCTCGTTAATTATTTACTTCATCACAAAGCCGTTATAATGTCTCGAGGAGGTACTACTCTCTACGTGACTGGCTTTAGCCATGGCACGCGTGCTCGCGACCTCGCCTACGAATTCGAACGGTATGTCCCATTATCCTCGTCGGTGAATCGATCGACCGTCCTACGGATGCGGTGTCCGATGTCACCTGCCTTCTCCTCGTCCTCACCCCGACCTCGCTTCGTCGTTCTCGGCTTCGTTCGAGTCCTCGATTCGTCTCCTTAACTTACGCTTCTGCCCTCCACGTCCTCCGTGTCCATCTCAGCCTCCCATCTCCTTCGATCGAGCGGTCGTATGGCATCTTGAGATGCATCGTTCCACGCCCCTTGACCATCGCGATGGGATTTCGAAGCTTCATGCGGTCGATGCAAATCATTAATCATTTTGGGAAAGTCTTCACTTTGTTGCGGGGATTGCTGACATCAAATCTATTTAGCTATGGCCGTCTTGTCCGTTGTGACATTCCAGCCCCTCGATCTGCTAGCAGCAGATTGTAAGTTTAGCTCCTAATTGGTAAATTGTCGCATGACCTAATCAGTATGGCAGGTTCGCTTTTGTGGAGTATGAGGATCGTCGTGACGCTGATGATGCGTACCACGAGATGCATAACAAGCGTATCGGCCGTGACGATCTTCTAAAGATTGAGGTAAGCTATCCTTATGACTATATCCCAATTCCTCTAGACGCGGTCAGCTAACAAGTATATAGTGGGCCCGCACTCCTCCCTCCGCGTCTTGGCGTTTCGATAGTGGCCGTGATCGTGACAGCAGGCGTGACCGTGGAGGTCGATCTCCTCGTCGCGGTCGTTCGCCTTCTCCTCGCCGCAGCACACGCGACTATTCTCCTAGGAAGGACGACCGTCGTGACCGAGACCGCGATCGCGACTATGACCGCGAACGCCGTGATACCCGCGACCGCTCTCGTTCCCCGGATCCTCGGTACAAATCCCCGTCTAGCTCACCTAAGGTCCCTGCGAAGTCGGAGCTTACACCCTTGCCTAGTGACCGCGATCGTGACGACCGAGACGACCGCGACCGCCGTGATAACGGTACTAACGGTGATGATCGTAAAGGTGAGTTTCATAACTACATCTATAGAGTAACTTCGAACTAACATTGGATCCAGCTGTCGACAGTCCTCCTCCTCAACACGACGACTTGGACGTTGCTGAGTGATAAGTATACCTGGCTATCTTACCTCTTCAGCAGTGGGTTGCATCTGCAACGTGTGAAATAAAACTCTCCTTTGTTGCACGGGTGTTTGGCTTTGCGTTTTTTACACTGGCTTTCGCTCATATTCTAGTTCCGATTCAATCGACTGGCCCATGATCCTGTGTACAACTGGCGGAGAGGCTGAATTCCGAGATGATGCATTTGATACTACCGAGAAGATTTTAGGTTCCCTCGAGAGGAGCGATAATCATAAGGTCAAGGCAATTAGGTAGCAAAGGATGCGCCTAGAGGGACATGTTCCTAATCAATTAGTTTAGAGCAAATTCACTTTGATCCTGTGCATCATGAGTGAAAAATGAGCTTCGTTAGCTTTTGCAGTTTTGTGTTGTTAATGGTAACCTATGTATGTTGGAAGATCATCAGACTTCGTTCCAGCAGCTATACAAATCAATTGGCCATGTTTGATGCGAGTAGGGTTAGATGATTATACTAATAAGAATGATAATTTTTTAAAATTAACTGGTCTATTTAATACGTACGAAATAGCTATGGTAGAGCTGAGCTTCATCGATTAATTAGAAAGAAGCTCTCAATCTTTGTACCTGTGATATCTATGCACGCCATTTAAGGAGTTCATTAATTTGAACGTTGCTGCGTGTTATAGGTCGTGTAGATATCGGGGAACAACAGCTAACTAAGCGATTGGTATTCAGATGGAAGATCCTATGGATTTTTTTTTTCTCGACATGGAATGGGCACAGGCTGCATCTTGGTTATGCCGAGTCACGTCATATATGATACAGTGTAGTATCCCGCGCAGAAATCTCCAAAGCTGACATCGACTTGATTGTATGTATTGGTTTCTCTTCGGCTTATCTAGGCTTTGTGGGGAAGCCCTCGAGGTACAAACAAAGGAAGGGAACAGGAAGAAAGGGGGCTCACTTTAGCATGTCTGTAATATACAGACAGAACTAATGCACGGAGCGTCCAAGTCAATGCCAGGGCCCTTTTTTTTAGGATTTAATTTTCAAATTGTACTACTCCTTTCTTTACCGCTTCTCTAATACATGCCTCCGTATGTAGATCAGACAGCCTTATTATGCTCCAAGTCTTGAGAATATTCTTTGTGTTTATGTAGCATACTTTTACTAAAGTGTATCTACTATTTTTATACGTATACATAAACTCGAATATAAATGAGAAACATCAAAATACTTATAGGTAGCAAATGACAACTTTATAGGTCACTTGAAGCTTAATAGTTAGTACCCGAAAGTCTCAGGTGAGCTCGGCGGGTGACCGGCTCCCCCCTAAAACTAATTTTCTCAAAGCTCCGACTAGCCGACTTCATTACTTTGAACCTATTGAACCTATTGAACCTATTGAACCTATTGAACCTATTGAACCTATTGAACCTATTGAACCTATTGAACCTATTATAAGGTCCCATCTTACCTTAAAACTTATGCATCTACGTACTCTACCTAGGTAGCAGCTACCTTATGTACGTTCTACCATCCATCCCTCATAGCTAAATTTTCTAGCTCTATTCTTATTTTTCGCTTCTCCTCTCTCTTGGTCCTCTTTTACACCTCACCTTTCAAGTAACACGTTGCATACTCATATTTAACCCCCTCCCGTTATAAAGTAATATCAACCTCGAGTATATATCTAGGAGGCAAACGATCATGAGTACTCCATGTACTTTGGTCAATTCGATGATCTGACCCGACGATACGTAGAGCGATATCCTTGCGCAAGGCAAAGGGTACTTCGAAATTCCGCGCAGTTACCGCCGTTACCTATGCCCTCGATAGCCCATCCTACAAGTTCGACTATGTCGCCCGAATCGTCAAGAGCTTTTCGATAAAACTTGCATTGTTGTTGGTGTAGTCGAGTTCAAAGACTACCTAGGTATCTTTAGTTCCCGATATACATGTCCAAGCATCAGTCGCGCGCAAACTTCTCGGCCTCCTACTTCAGCCCCGTGCGAACCATTCGCCGCCTGTCTTTCGTTATTACGTCGCTCGACTTCTCCCCCGTTCGCTTATCCGAAGTTCCAACATGGCCGCTGTACGTCTATCTCACTTTCACAACGGCCCGCCTTTGCGCTGGGATGAGTCCCATCCGGTAACTGACTCAGATCCTCTAGAGCTCGGAAGATATAAAGGCCAAGGTTGCCATTGAGAACAGAAACTCCCAGTTTAAGGACTTCTTCTCCCAGCCGGTGACCGCTGCTTTCTGCGCCGGTGGTGTTGCTGGTGCTGTATCGCGAACCGTCGTATCTCCTCTCGAGCGCCTGAAAATTCTCTTTCAGGTGCAAAGCGCCGGCCACAATGAATACAAGCTATCGGTAGGCAAGGCGCTTGCTAAGATGTGGAAGGAAGAAGGCTGGAGGGGTTTTATGGCTGGTAACGGAACCAATTGCGTTCGCATTGTCCCTTATTCTGCAGTGCAGTTCGGGAGCTACAACCTCTATAAAAGGGTAAGTTAGCTACCAGAGCTATTTGGTTTATTACAACCCAGTTGGGGCTTCATACATCGAAAACAATCGCAGGCTGGTTTGGCTAACACTGGCCGTAGCACTTCTTCGAGAAGTACCCAAACGCTCCCTTATCTCCCCTCGAGAGGCTCGTGTGTGGCGGCATAGCGGGCATCACCTCAGTATTCTTCACATATCCGCTCGATATCGTACGGACTCGACTATCAATACAATCGGCGTCATTTGCCGCGCTCAGCAATGTGCCAAAGGATAAGCTCCCGGGTATGTGGTCTACAATGGCTGTGATGTATAAGCAAGAGGGCGGTGTGCCTGCTTTGTACCGCGGTATAATACCTACAGTCGCAGGAGTGGCGCCATATGTAAGCTTTAATATGCGCCTTATACGCGTGATCTATTTAATATGGCACGAGAAGACTAATGGTTTCTTAGGTAGGGCTGAATTTCATGACATATGAATTCGTCCGCAAGTATCTAACACCTGAGGGTGAGGAAAATCCCAGCGCAGCACGGAAGCTGCTGGCCGGCGCCGTATCAGGCGCCGTTGCTCAAACATGCACTTATCCATTGTGAGTATGTCTCCCAGCTTTCGAGTTCTAGTTGTCTAATATGTGCATAGTGATGTCTTGCGGCGAAGATTTCAAATCAACACTATGTCTGGGATGGGCTACAAATACAAGTCGATAGGAGACGCTGTTAGGGTAATAATATCCCAGGAAGGACCAAAGGGCCTATATAAGGGTCTTATTCCGAATTTACTCAAGGTCGCCCCCAGCATGGCCGCCAACTGGCTTAGCTTTGAAGTAACTCGGGACTTTTTGGTAGGCTTAAAGCCAGAACCAGTGGTTCTATAACCGGGAAGACACATGGCAGTAGCCGATTCCCTTCACCCGTACTGGATTATATCCAGATTATACTTAACTACCTCCAGATGTGTACCATTTATGCGTGCGGGATTTCTAGTGGGATGGCGTTGATGCACCACGGTAAAGAAGAGCTGCAGCATGCAGGCCAGTGGATCGGACGCGTTAAACAAGGAAAGGTAGACAAACAGATATAGAGAGAGCACAAAGACCCTGTTTAGTTAGTAGAGAAGGCTATGAACTCCGACAGGATAGAACCCGAGTAGCCTCATGTTGTATATGTATACTAAAAAATGATTACCTGTATGAGAGGGCGAGGCCGCCCTTCTTTTGGAGATACGGCTTCAGGGCTTTAGGGTGGTAGTTGCATAGAATAAATTAAAATCTGAAATTAATTAGAAACTAGTCTTGTGTTGATACATGACCTTACTGTCGTGGAATATGAAGAATACCTCCCGAGGTACCTCAAGTAAGGAGTACCACCTGAGCTGATAAGATTTGGATATCTTATCAGAAACCTTCATAAAATACATATTTCATGCTAATACAGTTTAAGTACATAGTATTAGCTATTAGCAGGTAGATACGTACCTCTTTAGCTCGTATCTCCCCTACCAACCCTAACTGCCGCTCGCTACCGCCCACCCACACAATCCGCCCCATCTTTGCGATTTCGAACTTTTCTGCGGCCCACCTGAAATTATTTCCCTTCTTCAGTCACTACTAACCCACAGCACAACAGCTTTTTCCTTTCCCATCGACTCTCTTTTCAATTACAAAAGAGTCACTGTCAAGATGGGTACGTTAAATATTTATTTGGAGATCTCTATGCGAGTGGAAGTGTGAGAAATTGGCTACTGCGTTGTACCATTATCTCATGCTTTCTGCGAACAGACGGGAAATCATCCTTTGGGATGCGCCCGGTAGAGCATATTTGAACCCAAAAGCTGACGATGGCTTTTTTCTCTGAATAGGTATTGATCTCGACCGCCACCACGTGCGCAGCACCCACCGAAAGGCGCCCAAGAGCGACAATGTCTACCTCAAGCTCTTGGTGAAGCTGTACCGCTTCCTAGCCCGTAAGTTATCTCTCCTAATTTTGGTAACTTTTGCAACGAGCTACCAATTTATCTTAATATCTGTAATTACGAGACTAACACGTTTCCATCATATAGGCCGAACGGACTCGGAGTTCAACAAGGTCGTCCTTCGCCGCCTTTTTATGTCCCGCATCAACCGACCCCCCGTCTCCCTTTCTCGCGTCAAGAGCCAGATCCCTAAGGAGGATGAGGGCAAGATCGTCGTCGTTGTTGGTACCATCACCGATGACAACCGCCTCCTCGAGGTCCCCAAGGTTTCCATCGCCGCTCTGCGATTTACCGCCACTGCCCGTGCCCGCATTCTTGCCGCCGGTGGTGAGGCATTGACCCTCGACCAGCTGGCTCTCCGCGCCCCTACCGGCAGCAACACCCTGCTGCTCCGCGGCCCCAAGAACGCCCGTGAGGCTGTTAAGCACTTCGGCTTCGGCCCCCACAAGCACAAGGTAGGTGGACTAAATGTAGTCGTAACCATTTCTAGCATGCTCACAAATTTTACAGAAGCCATACCTCGAGTCCAAGGGCCGCAAGTTCGAGAAGGCCCGTGGTCGCAGACGGTCAAGGGGTTTCAAGGTCTAAGGGAAAAATGGTGTGGGTTAAGTCTTGTGTTGCGTCTCTTCCGATATACCATGAATACAGTTCTCAACTGGAAGAGGGTTACGCTACTTCAGGAGTGGTTTATGCATGGCTCGGCGTGATACGGGATTACAGAATCAATTCATACAGAATTGAGATGCTTTGCCACCTTTCTGATTACGATCGTATGCTCTTTTTCCAGCCAATTACTGTGACTGACGAATGCATGATGTTTTAATGGAACTGAAATATTGCTACTACAAGCAAGGCTATAAAATTTCGAGTAGCCGCGTAGAGTCCGGGATGTTATATTCTCATTGTGTTCACAGAATACTTGAAGAACAAGCAGGGGGAATTGCGAAAGACAGGTATCACCTGACCGCGTGTTCGATACGTGAAGCTAAGAGTTCGATATCTTCATACTGTGTTTCGTCATAGCCAATTTCAACTTACTTCTTACACTACACACATTAAAAGTTGATACTAATCCAACACTTCATCGTCTTTATTTCTCTTAATTAAAGTGTCCGCTAATAATGGTTCTTATAATATTCTGAAGCGATTTAGGTGTATAAAATGTGTGGGCGTTATTCACTGGCATTGGTATGGCAATATACTCTTCACTTTACACTTATCTTGCCACTAGAGACTGACTGCAACCAATAACATAGAGGCCAGCACAGATACGTGAGCTATTTCAACATGATGGTATGCCTGTGGATGATGCGCCAGATGATGAAGGTGATGCAGCGCCAAGGCAAAGTTATAATTTTGCCCCCGGCTACCATGGCGTCGTTTACCGCGCCGATGTACCAGATTGGGGTGCCGGACCTCGAAGGCAGAATGCCAATGCCTCTGATGAGGCTGTAAAAGAGCAGCACGCCGGAGTTGGGGATAGTAATATCGCATCAAACTCCAAGGCTGTTAGCTATAAGTTGCAAAGCATGAAATGGGGGTTGATCCCTTTCTGGACAAAGCGCAATCCGGATTATGGTTCCATGATGAAGACAATCAACTGCCGAGATGATTCTCTCGCCCAGAGCGGCGGTATGTGGAACACAATGAAAGCTCGAAAGCGATGTATCGTTGTTGCGGAAGGCTTCTACGAATGGCTGAAGAAGGATGGGAGTAAAGACAAGATTCCGCATTTTGTTAAGCGGAAGGACAGCAAGCTGATGTGTTTTGCTGGATTATGGGATGTGGTACAATACGAAAGTAAGTGTTTAAACTCATATTGGAAGAACAAATGATGCTAACTGGTATTTAGATAGTGAGCAGAAGCTTTACACCTATACAATCATCACTACAGATTCAAACAAGCAACTTAACTTCCTTCATGATCGCATGCCAGTTATTCTAGATAATGGGTCTGAAGATATCCGAACCTGGTTAGACCCTAAGCGTTCCGAGTGGTCAAAAGAGCTGCAGGCTTTGTTGAAACCTTTTGAAGGAGAGTTAGAAGTTTATCCCGTTAGTAAGGACGTGGGTAAAGTTGGTAACAACTCGCCTAACTTTGTCATTCCTATCGACAGCAAGGAAAATAAGTCTAATATCGCAAATTTCTTCGCCAAGGGCACCGCGAAGAAGAATGCAACGAAAGAGCAGCCGCAGGTTAAAGTCAAGAAGGAAGAGGGGTTCGTCACCGAAGGCTCAACTAAAATAAAAGAAGAAAACCAGCCTGCAACCGGCTTCAAAAGAGAAGCTGAAGATGAATCAGTTGGCAGAGAACCTCCGAAGAAAGTGGCTATGACCATGTCGTCCCTGTCATCTAATAAGGCACCGTCGCCGCAAAAGGGGGCGAAACAAAAGATTAGCGCCACTAGTAATGGAACCAAGAGCCCGAATAAGGCGAAACAACCTGGTACGCAAAAGATAACGAAATTCTTTGCGAATAGCTCTTGATGAAACAGCTTGAACTCTATTCGAGACGGCCTAGTAGTAATCTGTATTATCGTCACACACCGGCTTTACTCTCAGATGTCATGGCACGTGGGCCTTCATAAACTTGTATTGAGATATACGTCTCAGTATATCAAATATGCTCTACCTTGGCGATACGCCAGCTGCTAGTGCCCTGGTATGTATTATATGGGCAATAATTTAAATTTAAATTACTAGATAAGGGATAGATCAACCGGACGATGTACAATAATGCCAAAATGAGCGTGCTTCGCTACAATCTATCTCGAGAGGTATATCGCGCGAAACGATCTCCATACTTCCTGCTTGATCTGCGTGGGATCTCCTACGACACCACGGCAGCCTCAAAGATGGGCATATCCAAAGCCATTTAGCAAGTGAATACGGAAGGGCCGGGTACGGTGTATGAGTGGAAGTTGTTGTAAATGTTGGCAGTGTCTACGTACGAAATAATGTCAGCTACCAAGACATACATTATTTGAAGCACGGGGGTAACTTACATCCGGGGTCGGTAGCCTTGAAAGCACCAGGGATCTTGACGGTGGGGCTGGGCGAGCCGCTTCCGCCGCCGCTGACCTTGATCTGGCCGCAGCCGACATACCATTGCGGGGTGGAGCCGGGGTTATGGATGGCAAGGGACTGGATTCGCAGGAGATATTCTCCATTAGCGATACACTTAGGAACCGTGTAAGAGTAGGTATCTGTTCTAATATTAGCCAAGTTATCCTAAGCAACGAGCTAAACTCGTTCGTACCCTTCATGGTCCAGCTGGCCTGGCCACCGCTGAAGTCAGGCGCCCAATCGTTGATCTTGAACCAGTCTCCGCTGCCATCGTATTCTGCAGCAGTACCCGGGGCCTTCGATAAGTACAGGGAGACGGGCCCCTGGTGGTAGACGGCCGTGTCAAGCGTGAAGGTGAACGGGTCACCGGCGTTCAGCTCTAGAGTGCTGGTGTTACTGCCGGTGGCACCGCCGACGTTGCATCGGAGGTCAGGGGAAGACAGGTCTATTGTTATATCTCAGCACAAAGTTACCACTGACTTTGATGGGGGTTACTAACCGGTAACGGGGGAGTTGTAGTTGGTGTTTCGTCGAACGTACTCGTACGCGACACCCTTGGCAGTTCCCTTGGCCAGCGCCTGGAAAATGTAGTGGGCCGACGCGCCCTGAGCAGCCAAGGCGGCGGTGGCGATGAGAGCGACAACGTTCTTCATTGTGGTTTAGGAGAGCTAATCCGACTATCTTTTTTTTCTTTTCTTTTCTCGAGGCTGAAAGCGTCCGGTGGGTGCAGAGCAGAACAGAGCAGCTGGCGGAGCCTGCTGCGTAGGCGCCCTAGGCCATCCTTAAAAACGAAAAAAAAAAGTCCACACGATCTCCCCCTTCGGCAGTTCGCTCGCCCTCCGTCTGGGGCTAACCCCAGATTCTTCGATATGAAGCGAAGCGGGCCGCGGCTCCAGTCGTCGGCACGGGATAATGGCTAAGCACCTCAGCGAAGCCTGGACAGGGCGATGGCCCGTGTCTGGGCGTCATAGGAGGCTGTTGTTAATCAGATAGATTAAAGGACCTGGCACAGGAGCTTCCATGGTTGGCTGTCGTGGCTTATTCCGGCGCCGAGCAATTTACGCCCTAAATAGGTTGTATATATGCACAATGTGATCACAGGAAGCAGTACGGTTCGGCACTGGGACCCCCGGAGAAGCGGATGCGAGATCTGGCTAGCAGGGATTGCGGTCGATGCTTAGGATTTGGATTCAGTCCTGTGATCTGAACTTCCGGCTGTGGAAGAAAGGGAAGGGGAATTATTGATTGTGCCCCTATTTGCTCTTGCTCTAAGTGGCGGCTTACCTTATAAGTAACAAGTAAAGCAAGTTGAAATTGGCATTGAGGGTTTCATAAGCTAATATCAATCTACTCTAAGGAAGTACATAGTCTGGTTCTATATCTAGATGATCAGGGACATCATCTACGTGATGGTTTCTTGCTAATCGTCTCCGGCGTTTAGTATTTCAAATGCCAAGACTACACCCCTGCGAGGCTCTATTATAAGTCCAGATATCTTCAATCCAATCACTTTCAGCGATGAACATCTTTTGTCCATTCTCATGTGCTTGACGGGCGAAATGTATGGACCACATTCTTTGCTGACTCCGCTCCAGGAGCGATATAATACATCCATAGTCAGTTAGGAATTGTCGCAATGCTCAAGGTGTTTGACGAAAGCGTGGGTGGTATCAACCATCATGACCTAAGGATCGTGAAACTCCGTTCTCGTAATATAGAAGACATGATAACTAATACAGACACCGCAGAAGATGTGGCGAGGTTTTAATGGCATGTATGTATATGAGGAAGTCAGGGTATACTTATATTCCTATGCAGGCCTTGGAAAATATATTGGTATACTTGGCTTCCCATTGCCGAATGTCACCAAGATTGCACAGATAAGACTAAGTAATTGTATTGGAACGTTACCCAAGAAGTGTCTTTACCAATGGCGTTGAGGGTATTCCTAACGCCTCTTTCTAGAAATTTTCCCAGAACGGGAATTGGTAGAGACGGCGCTTGAACGCCGAGCCCATCTTGTCCAAAAGGAGGACTAGGCCGTCGAGGGCGTGCTCGGGATGTCTTGGGCCCATGTGGTCTCCTTTCTCGGCCTGGTCGTTTGTAAACATGCGGCGGCAAGAATGAGCTAGGACTATACCAACAAAGTCAACGCGTCTTAAGTACAGTGTGATCTCGTGACGGTAGCCTCAATCGGCCCTTACAACCGGAGGGAAAGTCGTGTAGGTTAGTTAGTCTCGGGAGGGTTGGCCGAATTTGGGAGGTTTCGGGGCGGAAAAGCGATGGGACATTGCTGGGTTCGATGCTTACGAGATCATGAGAAGGATTCTTTGGAATCAGAGGCGGAATATAGGCTGAGAAGGGGCAAGCAGTAAACAATAAAATCGCCGATGACAAACCGGGAAAGTATCTCGTCTACGTATATTTATCCAAATCAACATCCAATTAACCTTACACTTGGCTGGGCTGGGGAATGGGTCACTAACCAAACCCCTGTAGACTCGTGGGCGCCAAAGACAGAAAAGCCGTGAAGAAGTTTGGAACATTATCTGGTGTAGGTACGTACTGGTAGTATTGGAGGTATGTACCTTAGGTACAGCACTTACAAGATGGTCCACCAAGCTCGAAATTCGGGAGGCGGAGAAGGGAGCGGGGTTTAAGGTGAACTCTGCGGGCTCTGTGGGGAAAGAATGGGCTAAGCGGGCCTAATAATCCTCTAACGTCCTCTAAAATCAATGGGGCTACGCTGGAATCACGGGCCTGAGCAGCAGGAGCAGTTACATAGTTACCTCCAAATGTGGGGGAACCATCAGCCCTTTCTGCCCTTTTTCGCATCGAATTACTCCGTAGCGCCGCCAAGACGGGGGTCCAACACCTAAAAAAAACAGAAACATAATCATCAACTAAAAATCTGCTCAAATTTGGGGGAGGGCAGGGGAGGGGAGGGAGGATAATAACGTTGTACCGTAAAAACTAATAACCTTACATACCTTCCTTTTTTATATCTCCAACTTCACTGGTGCGCCACTCTAATGCTTGACCCATTCCATGACAATTCCGTGTCGTGTTATTGGACCACGGCTACACGTTCCAGATGTTCATTCAGATGTTCATCTGTCCCTGACAGAAGCTTATCCTGGTCTTGTTTAGCTGCCGTCGATCTTCTCTCATCCCGTTACACATCCGACTTGGCCCTGCTCGATAAGTTGTTGAGCTTGCTTTATTTTACTTTGCTTGGCCGAACTAGCTTGTGTACCTTGTTTATTCGAGATAGTATTTTCGTGTCGATTCTCTAGCTACATGTACCAAATATACTAAGTAGTATATACTACCTAGGTATCCTAATCTCAGGCTCAATGACTTGTCAAGTCGCCTATCGTCTTTCTCATTTCCTTTTCACTTTGCCTCCGTGAATCCAATATCGCCAGGATTATTACTAGGCGCTTCTGGCTTGCAACCCTAAGCGTCTATCGCCTATTCTAACCAGTCGGCTTGCGTTTCACTCCTTCTTCCCGGCCTTGAAACAATATATGAGCCTTCATTATAGGCCGCTGGCATAATCTGTGCTATACCCTTTTCTATACGAGCCCTCTCCGGCACCGTCCTCCGTAATCCTGTCGGTGCTTTAGCCAGGCCCTTCGACTTTACCAGTAGTTACAGTATGTTTGTCTTGCAGATCATGTCCTATCACGTCCTCTTTCCCGGAAAACCGGGCGAGCGATTTGTGTCTTGGCTTCACAGATCCAACAGCGTGATGCCATTTATTAGTCGCCTCAAATCCTCTTTTCTATAGTCCACTAGCTACGTCTCCCCAGGTCTTGGATGCTTGGCCAGCGACCTCAATATGCCGTCCTTCTCACGTATTGCGACTGCTGTTCTAGCAGCCGCTACCAGTAAGTCCAAGTCCCCTATCTCCTCGATATGTGAGGATATATGCTGAATGCTCTCAGCTTTCGGGACTACTCTTGCTCAAGACCCAGTCAAATACACCGACCCAGACACGGGAATCGAGTTTGGCACATGGGTTCAGGGTGACCAGACGATTGGTTTCGCACTACCCGAGGATGCGTTAACCAATAACGCCGATGAGTACATTGGTATACTGGTATGTAGATATAGCTGGGTACCTTGTCAGCACGATACTAATATTTCCTTCCCTTTAGCAATGTTCTACGGGTTGGTGTGGTATCTCCCATGGAGAGTCAGGACAGATGACACAGGCCTTGCTGCTCATTGCTTGGCCGTACGAAGACCAAGTCCTCACATCTTTCCGGTTCGCAACTGGGTACAACCTTCCAGGAGTTTATACCGGAAACGCAACCCTGACTCAAATCTCATCGAAGGTGACCGAAACTGGCTTCGAGGTTATTTACCGATGCCAGAACTGCTTCGCTTGGGATCAGGAAGGTTCCAGTGGCCACGTCGAAACTAGTGGTGGACTACTTGTCGTAGGACGAGCCTCGGCAAAGACTGTTCCTACTAACCCTGAGTGCCCTGCCAACATCAAATTCGTGCAACATGAAGCCTTCGGGCAGTTTGGTGCTCCCTTGGAGGGTATTACAAGTGCCAAGTACCCCGACTGGGCTGCGTTGGCAACGAAGGATGTCCCCGGCGAATGCTCTCCTAGTGATCCTGGCAACCCACCACCGACGGGTCGTGTCTGTGCTAAGGAGATGGCCGGACAATCGTTCGACTACATCGTAGTCGGTGCTGGAGCTGGTGGTATCCCCATAGCCGATCGATTAAGCGAGAAGGGTCACAGTGTTCTGTTGGTTGAGAAGGGGCCGCCGTCCGCAGGAATATGGGGCGGAAATATGAAACCGCTCTGGCTCGAGAAGACGGATCTCACGCGATTCGACGTTCCGGGTCTTTGCAACCAAATTTGGGTTGATTCGGATGGTGTCGCTTGCTTAGATACTGACCAAATGGCTGGATGTGTCCTCGGTGGAGGCACAGCTGTTAACGCTGGCTTGTGGTGGAGGGTAAGTTACCTTGGTCGCGGCTTTAAAGTTCAGATGCTGATACTCCTCAGGCAAACCCGAAGGATTGGGATGAGAACTTCCCTGCTGGATGGCACAACTCAGATCTTAAGACCGCTACAGATCGAGCATTCACGCGCATTCCCGGAACTACGAGGCCCTCTCAGGACGGTGAACTATATATGCACCAGGGAGTCGACATCATCTCCAGCGGTTTGGAGCAGGCAGGATGGAAGAATGTACCTGTCCCCAACGACGCCCCGACTCAGAAGAACCATACCTTCGGTGCTACAACATATATGTTCTCTAACGGTGAGAGAGGTGGTCCCCTGACTACCTACCTGGTTACCGCCGCCAAGCGTGATAACTTCGCGCTCTGGATGAACACTCCTGTTAGGAGAGCTCTTAGGACAGGCGGCCATATCACCGGAGTTGAGCTAGATTGTACTGTAGAAGGAGGCGGATACGGTACCGTCAACGTTACCGCCGATACTGGACGCGTTATCGTTTCGGCTGGAACGTTTGGCTCGGCTAAGTTCCTTCTCAGGAGTAAGTGATACGGTATTTATTCATACTTAGAATAACGTGCTAATCTTGTCAGGTGGTATTGGTCCGGCTGATCAACTTGATGTCGTTGCTGCTTCGGCTTCTGATGGTGAAGCGTTTATTGGAAAAGAGGATTGGATTAACCTGCCAGTCGGCCATAACTTAATGGACCATGTCAACGTAAGTGAACCTCAGGGGGGCGAATGGATGAGCTTCTCTCTAATTCGGTTAAAAATAGACCGACACCTACTTCACTCACCCAGACGTCGTATTCTACGACTTCTACGAGGCATGGGACACGCCAATTCCCTCAGACAAGCAGAAGTACCTTGGTAAGCAAAATAATCCACGCCGTTGCTTTGGACATTTATTTACCTTTTATAGCCAACCGTACCGGTATTCTAGCCCAAGCTGCTCCTAACATCGGACCTGTGGTATGTGTACCTAATTGTGCTCTCTTTTTGAAGTATTTCTAATTGAACCACTAGTTCTGGGACGAAATCGAAGGCGAGGATGGCGTAGTCCGTCAGCTCCAATGGACGGCTCGTGTTGAAGGTTCCGAGCTGACGAACACGACCAGTATGTCTCTACGCAATGGAAGTCTATAAGGAAACATAACTAATGTTGCACAGACACAATGATCATGAGTCAATATCTCGGAAGAGGTCAGACTTCTCGTGGTCGTATGACAATCAATGCTGGACTGAGCACAGTTGTCTCAACCCCGCCCTACCTTCGAGACCCGAATGACAAGGCAGCCGTTATCAAGGGTATTGAGAACCTGCGAAACGCTCTGAGCACCGTGAAGAACCTCGAGTTCCGACTCCCGTCCACAAACCAGACCACCGAATCTTATGTTGACGCCATTGAGGTGACGTCCGCTAAGCGCCGCTCAAACCACTGGATGGGTTAGTATTACCGAACTGCTTTCCTACTAACCTTCCCGCTAATATTTAATAGGCACTGCTAAATTGGGATCGGACGACGGCCGCGAGGAGAACGGCACGTCTGTCGTTGACCTTAACACCAAGGTCTACGGTACCGACAACCTCTTCGTCGTCGACGGATCAATCTTCCCCGGTATGGTGACTGGAAACCCTTCAGCTATGATCGTGACCGCGGCAGAATTCGCCGCCGAGAAGATCCTGGCTCTGTCGCCGAAGGCCCCTACAAAAGCGCCCCAGAACACCGGTGGACAGATCATTACCCTGCCATAGACTTGAGTAATCTTTGGATTAACAGCTATATACGCTAGGACAAAATTCTTGTACATATATTTCTACTTCTCGGAATGTCTCCGAGGCAACCCTAAAATTATATATATACCTACATATACGTGCGAATTCCCCATTGCAAGTCCATGCCCTTGACGTGCGTAAAGTGAGCCGCTAGATACTCAGATTATAATAGTGGTAATGTTATTATGAAAACAGGCTCTCGAAAAAGTTGGCATCAAAGCCTTGAAATGTCCACTCATCCATGTCTGCCGTAATTTCAGGTAATTGATACGGGGCCGATGGATCTGGAGGCTCGAATTGCATGGAGGAGAAATTAGCATCTTCTCCGAGAAAGTTCAAAAAGCTCGAAGAGGCTTCGGGGGGTTGCTGTAAACTGGGGTCTATTGGAGCATTATTAGGGTCGTTATTTGCATATACATTTTCAGGTATGGTTGATCTCCGAGGAGGATTCCGTTCTGTATGTCTCTTGTTACTGTAGCTGACTGGTGCTGGTGTTGTGTCGGGATCGCTCTGCTGAAGCTGAGGTCGGTCTTGTTGGATCCGCCTGCTGATCGGGTTGATGTTAATGGTTCCCAGGTACGGAATCTCAAGGCGCACAGGAGCGTCGAGGTTACCAGAGCTGCCGGGTACCGCGTCAACATCCGTCAGGGGCAACAGGCGCGTGATTATGTCGCAGGTCTCGCGCGATAGCTTGTCGTCATCTCTCTCCGCTATCTCCTGCATGACATCTCGAACTGCGAGAACTAGTTTGCGGTCGGCACTGCGTTGGTAACTCGTTTTAGAGTCGCGCGATCGCAGCTTGGGGTCTAGGTAACCTAGGAGTAGCGTCATGGCGGCTGTTAGCGCACCGTAGTCGGTGTGCCGACAAGCTCCGGCTGCGTCGGTGAGATGACGGAAGACGAGGTAGGCTTCAAGAACCTTGCGCGAGGCGTGGAGGCATGTTGTCTTGCTATAGTCCCAGCGGCGTTCTTTGGGGTCGCGGATACTGTTTAATGAGTTAATTATTAATATCAACTCGTAACGCAAAGTGACAAGGGAAGGGAATACTCAGCGTTACGTACAAATAAGGTAGATGGAGTAGGGTGAGCAGGTGGTAATGATTCATCTGCATCATTACATGCATGTGGGCGTCTATCAGCTCTTTTGATGATGCGGTGGCTGTGTCGGAAGGTTCTATTAGCTGCCACCACTCTGGGCTGACTGGTAACGAGGAGTTAGTTATTATTCCTTTAGGGAAATTAGGGCGCTCGGAAATGTCTCAAGAGTTATGAAAAGGGGAAAGGAGGATGGGAGATTAGGGGTATAAAGTTCATACTAGAGTTAGCAGCAGCCTCGAGGCTGCGGTCGATGGCTTGTGTTGTGCCAAAGCTAGCATCCGTAGCCACCATCCCTTTTCCAATATAGCTAGCATTCCGCTTAATGATGGCTCCGCTAATAACACAGTGGAGTTTGCTAAGCCTAGTCGATGGAAGGTCGTCGTCCATTCGCTCAGGCATAGCAAAGGAATCGTCTTCGCTGGCGGCGGGAAGGCCAAGAAGTAGAGATAAGTAGCGATCAGAGAAGTTCATGCGATGCCATAACGCGCTGCTTCGGGGGCGAGTTGTCGGGTCCGATCGCGGGTCAACCGACTTCAGTGGCTTGTCGTCCGGCCATCTAGACGCACCCATGAGCTGGGCGACGGCGAGGGCGCGCCGAAGGGATAGCCAGGACTTACGTAAATTACCCACGTTGGCACTAAGAAGATTAGCATTGCTAATAATAATAAGGTGCTTATTTCCATTATATAATATAATATAACAGGAGATGCCGGGGAAGCTGCTGTAACTTACTGATATAACGAAATTAGAGCTAGTGTCTCGAGACCTTCAGAAGAGCCGATGAGGTCATCATTAGAAGCAACAAGGTCCGAAATCACGGTGACATATCTGCCTATCTGAGCTCGGATCGGCTCTCTCGAGATGAGATTTCTCGGGAAGTTCTTCGTAGATATCCTCTGTATGCAGAGGGTAAGCTGCATCAAGCGCTTCGCCAGCAAGGCGGGGTGGCTTGACACAGGCGGGACTTCTGAGACGGTAGATGGAGACTCATATAGGCCCTCGTAGCCGTTGAAGTACGCTACGACGAATTCCGCACCGGGGCCCACTGCTAGTATAGCATCGATGTCATGCTGGCATGGGAACGTCGCATGGAGGGTCTTAGATATCTGGGCATATTTAGCAGGGAGGGTGGGCACTAGCTCGACCTGCGTCGATACTTGGGTCGGCACAAAAGACGTCTGGATGGAAGAGCTAGACCCTCTGTCTCCTCGTAGAGCGTCAAAGATATCCATGACAGGGGAATCTTCGGCCGCGGATGGACGAAGCATATCGGGTGACGAATCTAGTTCGCCTTCGGCCGAAACGGAGGAAGTAAAGGGCTCGGCAGCTTGGCTAGGAGTATAAGAACGAGGCGCGGCGTGCTCTACGAGTCTCTCTAATAGACCCTCTACCCTACTTAGTCGTTGCGATAGCCCCTTATCTGAAGTTGGGGGCTGCTCGTCCGGAAACTCCTGACTTAAACAGGCTGTCCCCCGGGTCGCACAGCCAGTGCAGGTGGCAGATGTAGCCGACGTATATTGGCAACGAGTCTTCCTCCTTCTACCTGTCCGGTGGGAGTATGTTTAGTATCGATTTAGTACTCTTGTGTACTTAACTGAAGAGAGACTTACATTCCCAACAACTATGCGTCCCCTTCCGAACCTTTCTTCTTTTCGCACTGGATTCGCCCTCATTCGAGCTTCGCGTCGCGGGGTGAGACATCTAGATGTATTTAAATTTGCGAGTAAGTGAGGCCTCAAACTGACTACGTTTTGTAGTCTTTTTTGTTCTTCGTGAGTTCGAGTCGAGTATAGTACACTCTGCTCAGGTATCTATGCGTGGGAAGCTCCGTGACAAACCCCACAATGACTACAATCAAGTAAAGAGAAAAGGCGGCTTCACACACACACTTAGAGTAACATACTATAGAGAAAATACTTGTTTAATTCTTGAATGACAGGTATTCGTCCTTTTGCTCGTTAGGAAGAGATGCCTTTCTGACCCTGAACTTGATGCCAAGAGAATTCGGCCGAATCTACGGACGAATTTGTCAGTTTGTCAGCGAGTCATATGTCTTTATTGCTAAGTTACCGTTGGAGACGAGTGGCTCTAGGAGGACTAGCGTATAGGCGCAGTTCTAAGATAAGAATAGACATAGCACGTGAATTTGGTACATAATAACCCTTGAGTACCTAACTTATTGTACGTTATCTTGCCTTTTTTTCACTGATTTATTACTATCTCTACTTACACGAGTTACATCTACGAGACGCAACGAAGCATATTGTGCCGAATAAATAAGACTATCAAAAATCGCACGACGGTAGAAAACTACCTAACATATAGGTCCCGGAGAGGAATGAGGAATGTTACTTGTGAATACGGGAAGCGACATCTGTACCTTAGTGATGCAAGTTCTCTCTCGACCGCAAGAGACGAGACCAACTTCTGATCTGTCATCTGTCGGATACTTGCTTCTACGACCAGATCTCTCCGAAATCAGGCACTTCGACCAACGTACTGCCTGTTGACCGAAGTCTAACATGTGTTTGCGTGAAACTATAGCGGCCAAGAGTTGGTGGCACCCGGCTTGACAACCGGCCAAAAGGTCTTCCTGTAAGCTACCGGTTTATGGGCCACGAAATCTCCGTTGAGGGTAGTTGCAGAGCAAGACACGATTCCAAGCTTTTAATTCTCTCTTCTTCGGTATGACTTATAAGAGGTCTATTCGATAAGTCTACGTTCGTGACATAACACGTCTTCGCCGCCCGATCACGTCCCAAGTTGCTGCACCTAGGCATGCAACATAGCGTATGAAAGCATCTAACCGTCATATCTACCAGCGTATACGATATACGAAATGCTGATGCCGAGGATGATGATTGAAAATAGCAGGTCCGGTTTAGTCAATAGGAACTCATCGTGTATGACAAACCGAATTCTAGCCCTCCGGCGATGAGCATCGAATGTGCTTTAGCTCGGCGGGATCGAACATCAGATGACGTGGCTGGAGCTTTGGTCGTCTCCCGGGCCACACAGAGTTATAGAATCGGTTGTTGTCAGACGGTCCGTCCAATCGCACAGGCTTCGGAGAAATTCTTTTGTGCTAGGTACGAGGACAGCCGCATTTGACGGGTGTTTAGGGGCTCCTTAGTTCGTGGACAAGGCTACCTACCGCAACGATTCAATATTCTATGCCGATCTCGCGCTGATTCCTTCCCTATCTTCTACTACGAGGATTGGCCTTCTTGATTCGTAGACGGAGTCTGACATTTTTCACTCAAGACTAGAACTTTTGTTTAGCTGGAACTTAAGTTTGATGTCAACACCCCCGTATATCATTAATATCATTAATGGTGGGATTGCTAATTCGCAGTAATTCATAGTATATGGCTGAAACAGCCAAGAAAACTTGTTTTCGAGCATAAAGCTCAGTCAAAGCTGACTCCTCCGGTCTATGACATGAGGCTGCTCTTTAATAAATACGGACTTCGGATTTATCTTTGGGCATCTGAGGGATGCTTTCTTACGCAAGCAACTAAACCCTAGAGTTTAGTCACAGATGAAAAACCCGGTAGCGAAGGCGAATTCAAAACGTAGATGCAACAGCAGCCCATGGTCCCATATGAAACTAATAGCATCTCGATTCGGCTGTTCGCTTCGCAAGCAGCGGGTATTTGCAGCAGTGGAGAAGGGTTGAGATCCGCACAAGGGGTTTGGTCAACCGGGTCACGAGGCCAGCATTTGCATTGTGAGGTAGTTAATAAGAGGTAGGTAGAAGAAGAAAAAGACTTGAGTTTTGGGTGTAAGTGGTGGATGTAAGTAAATGGACTTACAAAAGGCATCATCAATGGAGTACCAGATAAGACGAAAGCTCATATTTTCTTTCTTTTAATACCGCTGTTATCTCATATCACATGGATGTACCTAGACTGGACCTGCCGAACCGCTGAAGCGCTGAACTTCCACTGAAACAACCAAAGGGTCTCTCCACCAAGCGTCTCAGTACTTCCTAATACGACGCAACCCCTCTAAACCCAAAGGACCTAGTCTCGAATTCGAGTTTCGATCAAGCAAGCTACCCGAGTTTAATTTTTATGCTTTTTTTTGACAGTCCGATTACGTATATTCTTAATAGTGATACTTTTAGTCTAATTAGTCCCCATTGCAACGATCTTAGCTTGTCATTCGTATCAGATGAACAAATTGGTAGACAGCGGCACTAATGGGGAGCACTAATAGCCCCTACATACCCGCATGCCAGGTACACTTAGCTGCATACACTACTGCATATAGGTATTTTGCGGTGTCTGACTGATACACCTTAGTCAATACAATATAATACGAATTTGTTCGAAATCTATTCGATCGAAAACCACGAATATGAACCCTTGTCCCTTATTATTGCATGCCCTCACCCACGTTCTGACGTTCTATATCAGGTAAAGTAGGTGGCTTGAACCTTTCCACCCCGCTCAAAAAGGCCACCGTGCTGTGTTGCTATGAGGTTGCTATGTTCTACTTCTGAAGTAATAGCCAAAGCCTCATCGCTGAATAACATACAACCCCCAAACGCTAGTTATCAGTAAGCACCGGTTTCGCCTTATACTGCTCGGTACATACCGACGGGGTCGAGGGCTGAGTGCATATAGAATACCCCGTCGCCGGCCAAGCCACAATCCGGTCTTGGATCGCGGCTCTCTGATCTTAGCGGCTAGCAACCTTTCAGCGTCAAACACCGCATAAAGGTTTCAGGCCCATTAGGGAGGGTCTCAGCTCGTCGATCATATCATCACAGTACTAAGCTCTGAGTATTGATCATATCAACTTCTTATTTACAATAACTAAACCTATAACCTATCTTCAGTCTCATTTAACTATACTCTTATATCTATGTACAATAATATACATACGCACTGCACGGATTCGTTTCTCGGCTCGGTCAGATCTACCTATTAAGAGTATTGGCACATGCACACATCCTAGGAAACCCCCACCTCGACGATTTGATGCTCTCATGGGTTTTACTTTTATAGCTTCACCTTGTTTATAAGGTGGGGGCCATAAATAATACGGGGTAAACGTTGCAACCCCTTCTGACGGACGCACTGAAAGGAACTGCATTTCTAAAAATGTATTCCTATATAGATTCAATCAAAGCTACAAACAAGGTTGACTGATCGAGCAATCTAGACGAACGTTTATTCTATAGTTACTGGAAATGGTTACCAAGATGGTTTATGCTTTTTTAAATTTCGCTCGGATTTTCTTTTATTCAGATATATATTTGTCAATCTTACATCGTTTTGTTTGTTCGTCTCGAATATAATCTGGTCTTCGTTCATTTTATACTACTGCACTATACGATTAATCTTCGGTGAACTTGATCATTCTTAGCATTCGATCCAAGGGTATCCTAGTCGGGCTAGACCCTGTGAAGATCACGGAGAAGCGATTTCAAATGGAACGTTTGACGCCATGATCTACAACACGTCGATCTGACACACGAGTGGCCTCCAAAAAACGACTTACACATCGTTTCTAAACCCTAGAAAACTACTATTTGGCTTATCCCGTCCTGTAAGCCCCACATTCCCGTACGGCATTCGAAAAAGATGCAGGCGAGATCCCTGACGACCATAAGGATTTCGCGAACTTATTCATGACTTTACTATAGGGTATGCGGAACAACTTTACCAACTTTACCAACTGACGGCGCATTGCATATCGAGATATCCACGTAAGCCCATGTAACTTTACTCTAGAATAATACCCTTTCATCTTATAATAATCGTCTGTTAGTCATGTTAGCCGTGGCAAGCGTCTTCTTACCTAGCTTAGGTATCCATCCATTAACACATCAACAGCTTCTGATCGGCCTCCGCCTCGGACTCAGGACAAGCTTTCGTTCTAGCCTCCCAACGACTTGAGCCCAAACTCGGAGACAAGCATCTGTTTCTTTTTCGGATACCCCAAGTTACACCACCCCCCAGAGGTTGTCATATTCAGCTACTCCCCTATGTCCCACACAGCAGTGACACAGCCTTGCTCCTCTCTCGCTAGAACGGTCATATCACCCGTAGACATACCACCCGTGAATATCATCCTAACTTCGCTCTGGTATCTCTATCCGACTCCCCTGCGTCCCCCCTTGGCAGCACCTGTCCCTGTCTCGTCTCTGGCACCTCCAGAGTGACCACACTTCCTACCCATATTTGACCTCGAGGGTTTCTAGACCGGCCGAGGAAGGAGGCTTTTCACCTATCTATTACTGACTCTTAACTACCGAGAATAAATACTACGGAGAGTAAATCGGGCCTGCAACTAGTTTGACGTTTCAGTCAAGCTCCATCGAATAGCAGGGGGCCTAATTGTACTCTTGCCGCCTTTTTTTTTTTTCCCTTCGGTTCCCCCATAATCCGACTCCCTTTACTAGAAGAATATTGCTCTTAGTGGCCACGCAAGCAAGGTGCACCGCCGTTCCTTCTTTCTTCGAACGTAAAGTCACATCCATCGTTTCAATAATTTACAGCTCATCAGTTTCCTTTTAGCGTCGATCTGTGTCGATAACTTTATTATTCCTATTAGACCCTGGTTACACCTTCCTTGGATAACAAAAGCTTAGGATCCCCCACATCGTACACAGTCTATCTAAATTCAGTCAGGCCACTTGTTCTTACCTTCCTACAATTGTATGTAGGGAAGGAGATACCTCCTCATAGCGTTTTAGTGACATCATCTCCTCTTTACGCTAAAGGGAAGGAAAGGAAAGAAAGGGAAAGGAAATCACCACCGTGTTGCTGTACAAGACCAACACAGTCAGGCATATCAAACACCTTTCCACCAAATCTGCATATAGGCTAGGTTGCTACTTTAGCAACCTATAAGGCGCGAGGAAGGCTATTCCTCGCCCTGCAAATGGGGTGTTCCAATTACTAGAGGCTAAAATCCCTTGTTGGGTATACGGTATCTTTGTGGGAATGGCGGATGACGACGAGTTACGGATTTCAACTACACGAACCACACATTTCGTATATGTCGTTTTGGGGTGAAGCTCAATTAACATACGCACGGCTTCAATCAAGAGCTGGTCTCGTGTTAATTCGAATTGCTAGACGATTACCCAAACGAGCTTAGAATTGTCGAGGTTTTTGTGGCTCACTATATAATTACCAGCAGGGCTGGAAATAAATCCCTTTATAACTTCTCGATATAGCGTTATCTACAGCTCAACATCGCGAACTGGAGCCAGAACAACAGAGCAGGGTATATTTTGATCTGGCATTCTTACCTGCTAGCAGTATGGATGTTACCTCATTACTGAACTCGTCTTCAATGGTACAAGAAGAGGCAGCCATAAATACGGACGTACGGGACATCGTGGACCATGGCGCTAGCTCGATACCGACGACGACGGAGGCAACGGAGGCGACAGCAGGCCATCCATCCTCTTCGCATACTTCATCCCAAGAGAAGACCTCTGCACATGGAGCGAGACTACCATATCGAAGTAGGACGCCATGGAACGCCGATGGATATGCACTCCCACTAACACTAGACACCAAATCGACTCGAGCGATAGTACAATCAACTTCCAATACTACATCGCCTGTGGGATCCGGTAGTCCTAGATCGCCGCGACACAAGTTCTCCGAGAGTTATAGTAGCCTCTCCTCCTCGTCGACTTTATCATCGCACTCGAGGATTTCATCTATGTCTACGGTTGGTGGAGTCCAGCACACTCAATTCGACCGTGCCGAACCTACGATTCCCAAGATATGGCCCCTAGATACGAATCAGAAACCAGCAAATGAAGCGATCATTTCCCCGCCTTCATTCCGTGTAGAAGCATCAGCCAAAGGTCCAATACCACCTAGCTCACCGTCCGATACCATGTTAATGTCGAGGGACTGGATGAGTACAAATCGGACTAACAGACAAGACGCAGCAGCCATGTGAGTAGGCATACTTTTTTTTTAGTCTTTTTATTTTTCATTTTATTCAGTAGAAGTTCAAGACAAGCTACTTTAAGTTACTCTTTATTGGTCTATTGGTTCAGACGGAAGTCGTCAAACCGATCACCGAGACAAGTGTCATAGGTCAATTCAGGGGGTTAATCACCAGTCACTTTTAGTTTGTGCAACGATTTGCTGGTCATACACCTAATCCTACATCTACAGGCTTATCCACCTTCAGAACCCTCATTATCATACCCAATTGGGCCTACTATGCTCTTTGGTTCATCTCAAGTGCTAAGTTCCTTGACCTAAACTGCTTTGGCTCATACCATCACTTGATCTCAACATGATTGTGTTTGATCATATGTCGAGATACCACATATTCTCTTTTCCTAAGGTCCTGTCAATCACACCTCCTTCAGATTTATATATAAGTCAAGGTCTTATTGTCCAATCTCGGTCACATCTAGTATTTTCTATCTACTAACGCTACCTTAGTACCAAAGATACTAGGCCCGATCTTGGTCATCTCGTCCCTTTTGATTTTGCCAAAGCACACAAGAGAGCTATCTCCGCCCCTGATTTCAATGTCACAGAAGGAATTGATCGAGACTTTCCTCCACTCTCTATCGCGCTCCAGCGCCCTCTATCACCTCCGCATCGTGTTGACCTTCGCCCCTACAATCGACCAGCCTACGCCATGGAGGCGATGTCCCCTCCGCCAGCCTTCGCTAATCATCTTGCCCAGGATGGAAGTGCTGCTTGTATGTATCAGCAGGACTGCGACACGGGATCTTCACTCCGCAAAGCAATTTCGCACATCTTCGGGCGGAATAAGACGTGCACCCGGAACATACCCCCGAAAGTATGGGTTCACTACTGTCGCAAACATTACCAACGTAGTCGTTACCGCAATGGACCGGAGTGGGCTGACACCCAATGTGAATTGGTACAGAGGCAGATCCGTCGTGTTCAGGAATGGAGTGATGAGAATAAGCGAACTGGACGGCCGGGAGTTATAAAGGACTGGTCATTGTCTATGAGGAAGAGAGAGAAGACTCGTATCCAGGAAAAATCATCCAAGAAGCGTTCTCATCGTGAAGATAGTGAAGACGACGAAGACGATCTACCCGACAGTGCTGTTTTGAACGGCACCGCCGTGCCTGATTGGTTACGTGCCAAGTGTGGTGGTGGGTATACCACGGCCGAGATGGAGGAAATTGTAGCTCGCATGAGGAATGAGATAAGAGAAGCCCAGAGTAGTCAGATTCCCGACATAGAGATCCTCCCAAACATCTCAATGGACACCTCGAATGACACGAAACCTAAGACATTAACGAGGCAAAAAGGTAGCCCTGGCAATCAAATACATAAACGCTCTCAGTCAGTTGGCGTCGCTCTTCGGCCCGAACCACGCCTCATGATCCGTCGCGTAAGCCAACCCACGTATGCCCGACCCGAAGAAGATGCATATCTACCTCCTGGTGATAAGCGTCGGCGTATATCCGGCACATCAGCATACGGTGCTCCTCATACATTTATGAGTTCGAGGCTATCGGAGCGTCCTACCCTCGCCTCGTTACGACCCATCCATTCTCTTCCCCATCGCCAAGGTTTTGGCAATATCCAAGAAAGCCGTGCCGAGGAGCCATATTACCATCATGAGACTACCAGAGCCCCAGACTACGGCTACAATCGTTGGCCTAATCTAGGTCCTCAGCGGGACCAAGTTCAGCCAATGGGTCCAGCACCAGGAATTAGCGGCCATCAGCGGTCTTTTTCCGAAGCCGGCAACGTCCATCCTAACTTTACTTTTCGGGCTCCCTTAAGCTACTCCTCAATACCACCAGCTTATTTATCAGAGCCGATATCTTACGATAGAGGCACAATACCTACGACGCAATACCAAACAGCCCCTACCATTCCTAACTATTATGATAGTCGGCCAGTACCGAATCAACGAGGCCCTAGTCTTTATCCACCGCCACCGCCAACTTCAGGGCCAGGTCAACTTCCCCTCGACCCCAGTTACAGACACGTACGCCACCAGAGTACACCATCAGTTGGCCATGCCAATACTTCCCAGGAGTCCACCAGTGGATATAAGTATTCCACTGGTATTCGTCCGCAAGCCCCACACGAGCAATTGCCTCTATATCATCACCGCCAACATTCCTACACACAACCTCATCAGAATCCTCCTCGCCCTGCAATCCAAGAATCTAATAGAGAAGGGTTCAGCGAGCGTCGCTAGCTAAGGCTTTTATTCTTTCATCATGTACTAATAATACCCAGTCCCGGGTTGGCATCTTTCACTGTATTTTCCGCGCCTTGCATTTTCACCTTGCCCTTGCGGATGACATCCGTTTTCTCGACCAAAAGGGAAAAGAAAAAAACACCCACGTTATAGAAAGGAGGGCCTAAGGATCTTAGGCCGGAGGCATGGAACCAAACAACACGAGGTGGGCTAGGTGCCCCCCGAAAAGCGTATGAGCTTATGAATTACAGCGATATCGGTTTCTTCAGGTTTGCTTCTGAAAAACACGATTATATTACGGGAGATGAAATAAATATCTATTTATGGGGTTGGGCCGTAGGCAGTAGTCTATCACAAGAACTACTCGAGATCGGCTCGGTAAAATATTATGCCCAGGCGTATCAGGCTGGGTGTCCCCTGCTAGATGTGCTGTTTGTTCCTATGATCAGCGGCTAACAGCGATGAAGTTGCCTTCGTACCTATAGACCAGACACAAAATGTGTGCTTAGATAGACAAACCTTCGTTTATGAATGCGATGGATTTCTTAAAGCGTTGTGTTCGACAATAGTAGTAGAAATAAGAAATGGATATTCTGTTCTTTTGGGAGTGTATGCTACGTGTGCCAGGTAGTTTGATGCTACGAACCCAGTGGCTCTTCTGATTGGTCCATTTTTGTAAAATCTTCCCAATCAGGAAAACCACCAAAATGGGTGGTCGCAATATGCAGCAACACAGAAACTACCCAGAGAAGTTAATATCTAAATTAATTATATTTCAACTCTAGTATTAACCGCTCACGTCAACCCGTTTGCTCCATTAAAATATATAAACTTATTCATATCTCTATACGATAATCACGATCTCATCACGATGCCCCCACGTTGCCGGGTCCCTCAGTAGCGGGACGGTGGAAAATAATAGAGGGGTTTCGTTTTCCTGACTCCTTTCCCTTCAATTTTTCGATTTTACGACTTACAAATAGGAGGGCTGTAATGCGTTTGAACTTGTCTGAATGGCAGTCAATAAACTTTGAACGTCTGAAGTAATTGTATCATTGAAACTGTAAAGATTCCTAAGTTCCAGGCTAAGTTAAAATTATGACCTGTTGCCGTTCTTTAAAAACACTATCTATATCCGTCGCTATTCAGAGTTGCTAAGAGACGAGACCAAGTTACTGTATCTAGGCCAATAGAGTGAAGCCATAACTACATGCATAGCCAACTTAGTGTATAAAAATGAAGGGACGAATGAAGTATTCCATAGTCATGAACATAAACATGGCTTTGTTCTTTCCCAGGAAAATATGTATGAACACAGTTGGAGACCGACTGGCAAACACTGAGGTGGGTGCCTACATAATCTCTCTACAAATGTCTTCTCCTCCGCAGGTAACTAACAAGATTGATAAGCATCTGTTCCTGCCTCGGGTGCATTGTCTCGTTTGGCAGCTCTACGCAGGTTTCAGATTAGTATCTAGTGTTTATCGCACGGCCACAAGTTCGACAGTTTACCTATAAAAAAACTCGACATCGCATCAGCACTGCTTCTCTACCATTCGAGCAACAAAAATTCCGAGATATAGCAACGAGAGAGGAAGAACCCGGTTGCTTTATTTCGGAGCTATGCCCGGATTACATATAGCAAACGGGGCTGAACCCAAGGACACCCAACCCGCGTTTGTATTTGACATCGATGGTGTGTTTATAAGAGGCGAGAAGTTGATTCCAGGAGCTCGCGAAACTATTCGGTTGCTACAGAAGCGCAACGATCCTTTCATATTCCTAACGAATGGCGGCGGACATACGGAACAAAAACGAGTTGAGAAACTTGGCCAACGGCTGGGCCTCACACTCGACGCGAAACAGTTCGTACAGTCGCATACCCCCTACTACGACCTCGTGTCTGAGTATGGTGACAAGACAGTTCTAGTCCTTGGGGCCCATGGAGATCAGATCCGAGATCTAGCCCACAAATACGGCTTCAAGAAGGTCCTCACGTCATCTGATATCATAGCCGAGCGTCCACTCATCCACCCGTTCCCGGAAATGACTAAAGCTCACCACGAAAAGTACGGGCGCAATAAAAACATACTGGACACCACCCCGATATCAGCCATCATGTTCTGGTCTTCGTCGCGCGACTTGGGTCTAGACTTGCAGATCATCACCGATCTTCTCCTATCAGCCGGCGGCTTCATCGGAACGAAGTCGTCCAAGAACGGCGATCCTTCTCTGCCTAACAGCGGGTACCAGCAAGACAACCAGCCCAAGCTCTTCTTCTGCAACCCGGATTTCCTCTGGAGCACCGAGTACCACGAGCCCCGGCTCGCGCAAGGCGCCGCCCTAGCAGCGCTCAAAGGCATCTGGGACGAGATGACGGGCGGGAAAGGCGAGCTGCTGTACACGAGCATCGGCAAGCCGACGGACCTCACGTACGTCTACGCGGAGAAGGTGCTGCGCGAGTACGCCATGAAATTGGATCCTGCCCGCGAGATCGGCACCGTGTACATGATCGGCGATAACCCGCAGAGCGACATCATCGGCGCGAACAGCTTCGAGTCTCGGTGCGGGTATACGTGGAAGAGCGTGCTGGTTGAGACGGGCGTTCATGTCCCTGGTTCGGTGCCTGCGCATTCGCCTTATCATACGGCGAAGAATGTTAGGGATGCGGTGGAGTGGGCATTGAGGATGGAGAAGCTTAGTAATGGGGCTGAGTGAGGTTATCGACATGGTGTTGGTCCTTCCTATTCGGCGTCACATATCTGGACGGTGGTTTGGAGTTCTGGTCCTAGCATTTGTGGTTGCTTTTTAGGCCTCCATTTCAGAACTGAGCGGCATTTACCCCAGGCATATGGGACGGCGGGACGGAGGGGGCAACTTCATGTTTCTTTCTTTCTTTCTTACCTACCTAGTGTAAATGTTTTCATTTAGGGACTATGATAAGTGTAGGATAGCCGATACTATCTAGACTAGGTCTATTTTCCCTATTTTCCTCTTCATGCTAGGCAAAGGGTACGAACTTGCACCGCGCGGTCTTCGATACTAGGGATTTTTGTACATGGTGTAATAAGACATAGTCTTTCTGAGAATTGATTCTTTCCCTTCTTATATATATGAGAGTGCGGTCAGTATTTGGATTTAGATCGCATTTCCATTAATACTTTGTTGTTGACTGAGACTTGAAGATCGGTAGACATGAGGGAAGAGCCCAACCAGGAACAAAGACTCTTATAGTACCGCAGTCGGTACCACAAACATACATCTATCCACCAACAACACGACTTAGATCTTCCACCTCATGAAGAGTATCATCTAGTAATGTATAGCTTCAAGCTGCAGAAGCCCCTCGGGAAAATTGAGTACGATGGTTCGTGAATGTGTGGCATTTTTCAACAGGATCCACATTTTGATATTCATGTGTAATGGAAATAGAAGTCGTCGGCTGGTGCCGTGAATATGCTCGATGGTACGATGTTATGTACACTATGTATGTATAAGCCGGGGGGACCTGGGACCTGTTCGAAAATAGAAGTTCGGTGTCACAATGCTACCTAACAATATATCATTTACGCAAAAAACTACGAGCCTAACCACCTAGCACCGCGGGCCTGTCTACGTGTAGTCTTCTTTTGTCTACCTTGGGGTGGTCCCGGGGTAAACCCCTGATAGACATTATTGGACTTTCCTATACATCTTTAGCAACTCTATATGGAATCGCTCTTCGTTATGGTTAAAAAGATATATAGATACCGTAGCAGCCCCTTAAACGAGAAATATCAGGCATGATATATCCCCAAATGCACCACAAATGTAAGTACGCCGTACCAATAGCTCGCTGGGAGACAAGAATACTAATAAATAGTTCTGACTTATTATCTCCCTAAATATGTTCGTACGACGTGTCTGTGGCCACATAATGTAAGTGGCAATTGAAAAAGCGGTCAAATTGCCGATCCGGGAGCTCATGCTATAAACTGGAACGGTCTATGTGCTGTTGAAGTATCAAGAGGTGAAGTCTAAATAATGGCCCTAAAATAAAAAGCAATTATAAGCACTATCTTGAAGTTACCCGTATGGTATTATGGTCTTACAATAATTAGCTTTACTATGATATGGTTAAGCTGTTGACTACATATGCTATTATCATAGCTTTCATGATAAGTACCTAATTATTTCGACCAAATTAAGCTTAGGGCTAATAAAGATAATAGACAGTTATGACTCAAGCAAGTTAGCCCCTACCATTGAGTTACTTCTCAAACTATAGAAATAAGTTGAGTGATTTAGGTATAACACTGTTATAACTATTAACTACACCAATTACTATTGTAGGTGAATATTACATCAGTATAGTTCATAGTGGTTTGTATAGTTATAGATTGATAAGATTAATCAAGCCATGTGACGAAAGAGGACGTACCTACATACACTACATATATGTAAGTTAAGGATATGACGATATGTGCGTTGAAGCTCAAAGAGGGGCAAAGGGGTTGTGACAGGGGGAGGGGCTAGGCTGGGCTGATGTGACAAGGGCGGTGAATGATTAAGCTTGCAGATAACTATGGGGCATTTACTGAACTAAACCCAACTGTGCCTTGCGCCATTGCCCGAGTCGATGAGTGATGGAGATGTACATGCATGATGTACACGCGACCTTTTTTAGTAGCACATGTCCTTTTCTGTCCGACTAAGAAGTCCGTTTTAAGAAAATGAAATGTAGGGTCGTCGTCTGTCCAGCGCACTCAGTGAATTTTCGATAATTCTTCGACCACAGTAGATTTTTGAAGATTTATATTTATTTTAGTATTGGTTTTTTTGGACGAACTTTCGTCAAACCTACATCTCCTTTTTCTTTTTGCAACGTGCAAGAAGAAACCGTCGGGGTGAAACAAAGTTACCTAGCAGATAACTAGCTGTAGGTTGCAGGGTTAGTATTTGCGAACGATTCAGCCACGTGCAGATAAGCGATATAAACCAGCTGGCAGGTGCAGTTTTGTCAAGTGCAGAAATCCTCGGGGGGTAAGGACGGTTTAGTACCTAGCTCGATTAGGGCCACCTTGATCAAAATTCAAAAAAAAAAAAAAAAAAAAAAAACCTTGGTTTGGAAACTTGCCCGGCTTGGGAAGAACAAGAAAAGCTAAGCCCCTCTTCTCGACGCGACGACTCTCTATTAGCCATACATAATCCATATCGCCAATGACCTCGCAAATTTAATACATCTCGGTATTGACGCGCTCGGGCGAAGAGATATTCAATCACCATCCGTTCACGGAAGTTCACGGCATCCTCCGAAGACGAACCGAACACATTACAACAGCCCTGGCTGAAAGCCTCGCTACCTTGGCGCGGCAGCAGCCACCACCATCGCGCCCATGTGGTGGTTTTTTCGCATCGTCTCCAGCTCCGTCTTCCTGTTGACCATCGTACTATCCATACCCATCTCCTTCGATGTAGGCGGACGTGACAGCGGCTTGGCCTACAGCCTGTCGCTCTTCGGTTTCTACCTGGTATACAGCGCTGTCAAGCTCGCTACCCCCGAAAACTCGCGCATAGGCTGGGTTGTCTCTAGGTTCCTTCAGTCTTCTCAGTGGGTCGTGATTCCGACACTCTTGATATGGTCTCTGCACAATTTTGCTGTTGATGCCAACAGCACCGACTGGGTATCGAGAACAATCGGTGGATTTGGTGGTCAAAAACCCACTGCTACCTGGACCGATTGGATCTTCGGCAATGGCGGGTTCGTAGAATCGGTAACTCTTGGTACTTGGGATAAGACTTTGTGTTATTCAAGTCCCGTCTTCCAACTTGCCGAAGGCTTCTGTACGCTGTTGGTTATCCAAGCCGCAGGTCAAATTTCGAGATGGCTTGTGAACCGTGGAAGAAGCGATACTTGGGTTGTGAGTAGTCTCCTTTGTTATATTCGCTCTTCACCTAGCTCTAGCTGCTAACTTATAATAGCTTATACTCTTGATCCTATCCGCTTCTATCATTGCCAGTGCCGTCTACTTCCTGTGGCGGGTCGCTTTATTCCCATCTATTAGTAATATCGATGCGACCCTCATCGGTGTGACTGTTACCTCTGCAGTTTTCCTATGTGCGATAGGAATTCTTTCCGGCCGCGGTAATCCCGTTGAGTCGTCTTTACTATTCGCCTACATTGTTCTATGCGTCTATCAGATATTTACCGACTATGTTCAGTCACCGGAAGCCCAGGCTGCCGCTGCAGAGCAAGCTGCAAATCAACCAGAGTTCCCGCCCCTGCCACCTATTATTATGGCAAGCTACTCGACTCTCGTCCACCTCTTTAATTTGTTACCCGAAGCTGTATACTCCTCCCTAAGCTTCCTCCACGCTGCATTTCAGACCATTGCACCTTCCGTCATGATTTCCCTAGTTTACCGACTAATCGTGTTTTACTGCGCGACTCGTATTATTCCAGCAGTACGAGAATCAGGCGCACGTGCCCTTCTACAGGAGCCTTCTTTAGATGATTCAGACGAGGCGAACCGCATTCTAGGCTTTCTCTCGTGGTTCTCGCCTTCTATCCTTATCGCCGTCTATACAAGTCTTCTACTTCAACATTTTTCTGCCAGCGGTGGTGAAGAAGGCTGGACACTCCGACACGGGGATGCGGGAGGCAATACTTGGCGTTGGGTTAATGTTGCCGCTACAATGAGTCTCTATGCTATCGAGTTATATCTAGGTAGTGACGATTCGGACAGCGGTTTAGTTAACCATTGGAAGACGGACTAGACAAGGTTTGTCTATTAATTCCGAAGTTAGTAAAGTTGAGATATTTTGGCCTGTGGTATGAAGCAGATCCGAATGACAGATCGCAGAAAGCTCATTAGCAGGAAAGTGGCATATGTGTTTTAACCTTAGTCGATCACCGTCGTTACGATCGATATTTGGCAGCAAGCATTGGGCAGGGCAGGTCGTCGGCTTGGGAAATGTAGGTTCACAGCACTTGGCGTTGGGGGGCATTAGGGACAGTATACCATTCCATTGAATTCGACCATGTTTTATTTGTTGCAATGAAGCAGTACTTGGGCCTGATTCGTAAGCCGGGCGTATTTTGCATCTGCGGGGAGTTTTGATCCATTCCAGGTACTTCCCTGCCTTTATGGAGTAAAGGTAATGACTTATCACGAGAAGCAAACATTTAAAGAGGTGTGGTGGTATGGATGGTATGAGTGGTATGACATGTCTTATGGAGAGAATATTTCCCTCAAGATACATCACATCGTGTAAGAATTCCATTCGACGCCTCTGCTGCTCTTTATTACTATGATTAAATACATCTCGTGGAATTGGTTCTCTCGACCGATACGCCTCATAGCCTACAGCTCCTCCTACGGCTCGTTCTATTGCGTATAAGAGCTCAGCCTCGATGGTTTGCAGAATGGCTTATTAGATGCGATGTAACATAGAGAGCCTCGTCTCAGGTGTGGCGCAGGCTGTACTATGTATGTATGTATGTATGTCGGTCTCGCAGATTAAGACCCGCTTGACAAACATAAAACAGCAGGTTCAGCTACCGAGATGTTTAAGTCATTTCTCATCTTTTCCATTTTGAGGGGGTTCCCTTCGGTCTTTGTTTGACTTTTTCTATATATTTTTGTCTCGGTTATGTACACATAGGAGACTTGGGTTTATAAAGTTTTGTTTTATATTTTCTAAGACTAAAGTCATGCAGCATCATACGAGGAGTAGAGCGTTGGGTAACGGGAGTGCGCATATGTCTGATAGGTACGACGAGGACGACGAGGATCCTAATTATCTCATTCCGGATGGAAGACTTGGCAAGGAAAGATTTAAAGAATATTTCAATGGAGATGTATACGATGGACCGCCTTTTTGTTATGAGCAGGACTGGGAGATTGATACGTTTGTTCCCTCTCCCAAGTATACGCGGGCTGAACGGACTGACGGCTGATAAAATCTAAGAACTACATTACCATATCTCCAGCACGTCAAGTCACTGTCCGCAGCCTGGCCTCATCTGCGTTACCTTGCACAGTGGATGGAAGTGACAACTTCGCCTAATAAATGGCAGCTTATCAAAGACTTACAGCCCGCCCAGCTGAGCAGCCTTCGGAGAGAGAGAGCTAGGCGGACTAATGTTGCGGCCGTTGACTTCATTTCGGGGCAACCAGCTCCGATTATCAATTATATCAATACTCCAGAATGTCTAGCCCAGTGTCTAGACCAGCAGGCCGTACCGCGTGCTAGCCGATTATATGTTGTGGAAGATCTTTCACGAGATGTCATTGAACATCTCGGTTCCAAGCTTGATATCGACCCTCTCTTCTTTCGAGAACATATCAATGACTTCACATGGTACAATACTCGTGATCCGTGGGTCGAGCTTCCCGACCTTGATATAGTTTCGCGGGATCGGCCATACTTCCGCTTAACCTATAATCAACCACGGTACTTTAGAACACCAGAAAGCTTCAACAAAGCACAAAGACAGGCCGGGATGTTCAATGTGCTTCGACGGCTTGACGCTGATGATGAGCATGAATCTCAATTTGACGAGAAGTCAGCTATAGTTGCCCTTGTTAGGAGTAAGGCGTCTCTATGGATTAGGCCCGCTACAGCTGGCCAGCAAGCCGTCGGTTAGTTATAACTTCCATCATAGTTGACGTGAGTATTGTGTATGTATACTTGGCTTATACGTATAGGGGTTCTACTTATCGATCCTTCAATAACAGAAGGATTCCCTCTCTGGAGAGGGTATCGGCCTTTCAAGAATTCGCCAACGCCCAAAAATCAGACGCGTTATGAGGTGCCCCCCAAAACCAATCTCTTCGAAGACTTGATTTTCTGGATTCGGCAGACGTCTCAGCAGGATATCGATGCCATCGAAAATAACCCGAGAGCGATGGCTTTCCGCATTCTGGAGATCATATGTGCTGAGGTGAGTATACCCTATAAAATAATTTGGTTTCCTTAATCGTGGGTTTCTCACGCACTTCCTGTACTACAGGACTTCGTGTTTCCTATAAAACGACCCGAGACTTCGGTGTGACACTATATAGTAAAAGACTCGCTAATTCTAGGATACTTTAAGTGGTTGACCCTGAGCCGTTATGTCACTGCGCGGCTAGGCCAGATTGAATGGGAAATCGAAAGCCCCAAATGGTTCGATATCCAGAAGCAAGAACTCCAACGCGAGTCTATAAACTTCAACATGTCACTTAAAAAGCTTCACACATGGCGGCGGCGGCTCCCGATATACAGAGCCATGGTTGCCGATACACGTACAATGCTTTTCCCCGATTCTAAGCCCGGCTCCAAGCGCCAAGACTGCATTGACGATCTGGAAAAGGACTTTACCATCGTCGCCGACCACATACAAGACCTCTTGTCTCGCGCGGAACGCATCGCCGCAGTCGCCACAGCCGTGGCCGCGATCGAGGAGAGTCGGCGCGCCGTTGAGCAAAATAAAACACTAGGCCGATTAACCTATCTCGCCGTGATATTCGCGCCTCTCAGTTTCGTCTCCAGCTTCTTCAGCATGTCAACCAATGTTTCAGAGCTTACCGGGACGATCTGGGTCTACTTCTGCGTCGCCATCCCCGTCAGTCTGCTAGTGTACCTGATAGTTGATAAGAATTGGACGAATAACTTGCAGGGCGTTTATGATCGGACGAAGGAGGCAAAAGAGAAGCTTATAAATCCGAATCTAAGCGTGGGTAAGTAGCTTGAGGTGTTAAAGTTAAGATTAGAGAATTTCATTGCTATATTATGATATCCGTTTAACTACCTTAGACTTCTGGGAAAAGTATAACTAGGTGGATGAAGGGCTAGTTGGTGTTACTTTGATGGGTCTCTGGATAGGAAGCATCATGTGGAAAAGTCATGAGTTGCGGTATGGGAATAGCGATAGATAGCATTGTATTATCTCTTTGACTCTGCTAGAACGGTTGGGGTCAGTTGTACATGTGAGCATACTATACTTCATAGTCCTCGACTGTCTTTTGCCAGACTCGCGCGTGATTACGTTGCTATCAACCGAACCAAGGGTCAGAAGCCAGCCAAGTTCAGACGTATTAAGTATGGCAGCATGATAAGAGAAAGTTGTTACATGTCCATAGTTGGATAGTTGGATAGTTGGATGGGATATGTTGGGGAGACCCAGGACTTGAGTCGTATAGCGAATAGGCTAAGAATCACAGGATTCTTGCATGACTCGCTTCGAGTTACCACCGAGCTGCCTGGTTAGACCGTGACCATGCTAGTGGGGATAACATCGTTTTAGATATGCATAGAGAAATGCCGCAATAGAAACGCTCCTAGTAGGCTACATTCCAACAGCGTCATCCTTAGAGCTCCCGGGTAAGATTTTGGTAGCCTACGGACATAGTCTCTGTCGACGTAATGAGGCTTACGGATACTAGTGTGTCGACTACGGATTTTAGGTCACGACATATCTCGTTGGATAGGATTTCGGCTTACTACTACTACTACTAGGTAGACTTTACTTATAATAGACACCCGTATAACCCGGTTTTTAAATCCGCTGACATCTACTAGTTTGTTCTACTCCTAGATAGCTCTTGAACTAAGGGGTTTGCTTCTCTATCTGTGAAGACTTGGGGGGAAGGGGGTAGGTAATCCGTGATTAAACCTTCAACCTGATCTTATCGGGTAGAATGATCTAGCCCTTGTTCGTGGCTTGAACGGCGTTCATTAGTAAGATTCTATAGACCGATATGGTTGCGCTGACGTACTACGCAACCGAAGGATTGAAGTATATTTTTATCAAACTTCTGCTGCAGCTCTGCCGGTCGCGTGTTTAGAGTGCACATCTAGACACGCCCGACGCAGTCATCTAAATTAGTACACTCCTATGTACATACCTACATTGCATAGGTAGCTAGGAGCTATTCCCGACGGACACCCACATGGATTCAAAATAGGGTTCGTCTGTACTTTGCTCCCATCACCGTTTACATTAACTATGGTTTACTCTGTTGGCGACTTAATCTGGACCAATTGACTTTGATTGAACACTGACTCAAACCACTGATGCTTTAGATAAGGACTTGGGGAACTCAATTAGACTCCGATTAGCTTTCAGATGATATAGTACAACACAAGCGTTGCATTACTAGAAGCCAATGCTAAAACACCATCTGGGTCGCAGGTGGTCTACCATGCCGCGCAATCGTCGGTAGCCGGAGTATCTCGCAGATGTCTTATCGCCGACACTTAAAACCGTAATCTTTTTCTTCTTCTTTCCTCTATTTTTAAGTCAAGATGCTGACCTTATCGCAGTTGTATTAGGTAGCATATAATTCCGCCTTCGTTCTGGGAATTCGTAGATAACGATAGACCTCCTTTTCTGTTCAGGGGAAATATTAGCAAACTTCTTCTAGAACGGACGCCAAGCAAATAGCCATGTGAAACTTTACTAGAAATGGGAGACGAGACAAATAATGATTCGACTTGGAGTTTTGTTGACTACGGCGCTAAACCGGTTAGGGCTATAGGGTCCCCGGGGATGATACGGATCGCTAGGTACCTATCCGGGGTAATTTGGCTCGGTAGTGTTCTTTGGAAAGCTCCGCTTCTCAACGGGTGGGAGAACAAGGGGAAGCTGTCAGTGATGTTCCAGCGAAGTTCCAGCGAAGCTCCAGTAAAGCTCCAGTGAAGCTCCATTGCATGGATTCCTATCAGATTCCTATTGGCCTCCCATCGGTTCCCGCGACGAAGAATACGACCCATTAGAGATCTTCTAAATGCTGGTCATAGTCTTGGCGTTTCTATTATACATACATTACCTACCTAGTGTACATAGCATCTTTTTTAGAGATGTGTAGGATTTACAAGATGTGCAAGCATACGTGCCGAAATCGTCTATGGTCCCCTAACTACCCTCATAGGCGAGTTCGCATATTAGTTACAGCACCATCATGCCACCGCTCTTCTGATGCTAAACCCGTTACAACTAATACATAGGTAGTCAACTAGGAATTGTATCTTGGCCGTTTTAAATACTAGTTAGAATAATACATAGGTCCATCACTATAGATCTTGGCAGACGATCCGCGGGTCTAATATTTAGTGGCTTATACATGGCGTATTAAGAGAAATTAGTGGTGATGAGGCCGCCTGACCGTCAGCTTCACTGCTTCTAATATCAAAAGCAGCATGGTTAATACATTCATTCACCAGGACTACGCAAGATTCCCATGTAAACTACCTATGTACATACATAGAAGCAAGGCAAGGCTCCATCTGCCGCCCTTGGCTCTTTATATCCGACTTACTCGTTTTAGTCAAGGTGTTATAGGTACTATCGCCTCGGACGAATCAAGACTGTCGAATAGGTAACACGATCATCCCGTCCCCCGCCGTTCGTGCATATCTCCAGACACCAAACATAGGTAGACTAGTAGACTACAACGGCAGACAACCAGGTCCTTGTCAGCTCACCCTACCGCCTGTTCACCCTATCTACCCCGGACCTCCGATCCTCTCAACAATAAGGGCAATATGGGCCACTCATCGTACCTCTATCGTATCTCTATCGTACCTATTTACTCATAATCATCCCATACTCCCCCCTCTTCTTTACCTCCTTTGTTCTCTTTTCTACCTTTTGTATCAAGCCATTGAACTTTCCGACAATTCAAATCGTCGTCCTAGTTTCTCCAAACTTAGCAACAACAACTTAACATATACTAGTCCGTGCACTAGAGCTTCAACCCCTTCGAAAGCTTCCAACCATGACTGCTGGTCCCCGCCTTACAGCTCCGGCTTCAAAGCTCATCCGCTCAATCAGCACCACAGCTACGGTCTCTGTGCCTAAGTCCAACACATTACTTACGGGCTCCAAAAATGCAGCTCCTCTGTCGAGGAAATATGCAGACCTCCTTAAGGAGAGGAATATAGATCCGGATGTAAGTACAGAACTATGCACCTTGTTTGGTAGCTTAAGAGAAAGACTTGTGTAAGTGACTAACAACCAATCAGCATTCCCGTCACCTGTACACGCGATCATCAAACCGTCCTCACCCTCCACCTCGTACAATGCGCTTAATGCAAAGCTTCACCTCGAGTGCTCCTCAAGCTACTCAGGCCGATGCCACCACGATGGACCATATCTTCTTCCCGGGTTCAGCTGCCCTTCAGGGATCGTCTAGCGACCCATTCGCCCACCTTCGTGTCCCTCTACTCCCCGACAACTTCGCCACTCACCACACCCCTGAGGCAACAGACGGCCCTGTTGCCCCGGCCCAAATCAGCATCGTTGCTGCAAACCCAGAGCTCGTATCCCCATCTGCCCTTACCGAAGTAGAAGGCATGGGTATCGACGGTATCGAGCTGAAGTTCGTCCACGAAGAGTCGAAACCAGAGCAAGAGCAGGGCATGCTTACGAATATGTGGAAGGGTTTGGTCGACGATGTGATGGGTGGCAGGAATAAAGGCAACATTGCTCTTTAACACGTGCTGGCTCACGATGGTCACGAATCCAATTGACGGTGTGGCGGTTACTATGACATGTTTTCAAGCTCTGCCGGGATAAGGCATCGAGCGGGCGGTTCTGGAAGTGCTTCGGGACCGGTTTGTGATATGTTGATTTTAATGAATTTGTTTGCGTGTTTTGTTAGCGAGAGCGGAAAAGGTCAATCTTTTTGAACATAGAGTCAGTCGATGGTATCAATGATACGCAACGCAAATCCAAGAGCGACGTAGTCAAGTCGCAGAAAAAGGAAAATAAGAAAAAAAGGAATAACCCTCCCTCTCTTGTGCGAGCTTCGGTTTGTGTGCTGTATTTTGTCCAACTAGCTTCGGGTTTAGCTGATGTTTTGTGTAAAGCAAAATCAAATATGGTACAAGAATTGTTGCTCTACACATGTAGCTTGCACGTATTAGACAAGGTTTATTCATATTTATGTGACTGAACTATCTCGTCTTCAAGGTTACATTGTAGATATCGCTGATAGTTAGAAGCGTAGAGTATCTTATGATGAGATGCATTCGCCGATATATAGTGTATATCTTCAAGACTACGAGATATAGCATCACAATTATATCCATTTTCAAACCCACAGTCTTGGGATTCATGTGCCTATCACTCCACGCCAACCAACCCCTTACTAACCTCCCACAGCTTCTCCTCCTTCTCACGATCAAACGCCCACTCACCATACCCGTACTCAATCGCATTGGCATCCGCCGGCGCGGGGCCAGCCACCGACACGCCGTCGAGGTACAAACCCCCTTTGCCCTCCAATTCTTTCGAGATGGCAGCATAGACGCTCGTCGCGCACACCTGCTCTAGACTCACGAAATACTTCATTATCCGCTCGTTGCTCTCTGCGGCTTTCACCTCTTCCTGGCAGAATTTCTGCAGGTTGGGATTGACGAAACTGCCTGGGTTGAGACTGTACCCGTGCAAGCCCTGTGCGCTGTAGAGTCGCTCGATTTGGGTTGCCACTGGTTTGGTTTAGCGAGCTGCTTGTTGGGATGGAGGACGAAACATAGGGTAAGAAAGACCAGAGAAAAGGATTGTACTTACTATAGATATTGGCCGTCTTGGATTGTCCGTCTATTAATGTAAGTGTTAGCTACTTCCGATATCATATGTATGCCTGGTAGGTATAGATATCTTTACATACATGCGGCCCAACCCTCATATTCACCCTCAAAGTTCAAGTTGTCGAAACGTACAGGACTGTAGCGATGGCCTAACGACGAAACATTCACTACGCGCGAGTGGAACTCGGGAGTTGAACTGGCGAGCAGAAGATCCTTCAGCAGGTAGAAGAGGAGGAAATGCGATAGATGATTCGTCCCGAACTGCAGTTCAAAGCCATCCTTCGTACGGCTTTCGGGTGTCTTCATGACGCCAGCGTTGTTAATCAAAACATTAAGCTTACCACCGCTCTGCTGCCGGAATTCAGCGGCGCATTTGCGGACACTCGAAAGGTCGGACTGGTCCATGAACAGGAGGTGGACGCGCCCCGTCTCGAGGAGAGAAGCGCCGAGAGCCTCCTGTGCTTTGTCGAGGTTCCGCGCCGTTGCGAAGATAGTAGCACCCGTCAATGCCAGAGTTCGAACAGTTTCAGGCCCCATGCCGGAAGACACGCCCGTAACGAGAATGACCTTGTTGTCCATGGCTCCGACAAGACCTTCATCCTCGAGTACATCTCGTCCAGTTGGCCGGGAGTCTCCCGGGCCGTTGACAACTTCCCATTTGCTACGCTCAGCATAGCGGCCGGTGAGTGGGAAGGGAACTGGTGATATTATTGCCATGGTCGGAACTAATACTCGTGGCTCTAACCTAATGGATAGGGTTTTGTATAGACGATGCTCTATTTCTCTGCTTGGGTTGTAAAGGGAGCTTTATGAAACTAGGTAAAGTATGATTTCGCTTATATGTATGGAGATGAGTAGAAAATAAACAGGAGCAGAGAAGCGGTCTACCCCCTATTTATCCTTTTCATAGGAGACTGCGCGATTTCACATAACGCTTTTATCCCATAATCTTCTATATATATATGAAGAGTCATAACCCAGTATTACGTCCATGATAGAGTACATAGGTATCTGAATACGAGTGTGTTGAAACCACAGTAGCCTTGTCTCCGTAAGTTCCTGGGATCCATTTCTTAACTCCAGCAAAACCCCTAGCACATGCAGAAGACAGATGGGACCTTTAGCAATACCGAGCCAATAAAATAGTGTAGTATTATATGCATATTAAATCCGAAGGGGTAGCATTGGGGCGCATAAGGATTACTTATCCACCATGGATGACGGTCCGCAGAGGCTCTACACTACGTCAAGCTAAGCTTATGAGAATTACTGCGATGTATTACATACTTGGGGACTACTAAGATTATCTATCCTCCTTTAAGCGTAGCTTAAGCCCTTTAGCTAATAGATTCCTGCCAATATGTTATTCAACCTGAAGGCTTATAATCACGACGCCATCTTGTAAGATCCCCCAGTCATATACATACATTAACACGGCATGTTAAGACAACATCCCGTATGCCATCTGGTAGGAGGCTTCTTCGAAAGTTTTTGAGCATAGTTAGAAGCTTGAAGTACCGGAATAGTTTAAGTATATAGGTAGGTACCTAGGTATATAAGAACAGTCATGTCAGGTAATTGCACAAGTAGTCCCCAAACTCTATCAGTTAATATAACTTCATAGTAATCCTAAGATCATCCGGCGGATGAGCGATGCGCGGTCTAAATATCAGCGTTCAACGTGGTATAAACGGACCCGTGTAGACCCTTATTACACATCTTTGTTCAGTATGACGGACACCGCCGAACACACGAAGATAAAGGCGCGAATGTCATCCGGATACAATAGTAAGGATAACTCGACAATAGAAGGTGTCGATGAGCAGTTGGTCGAATTTGTAGCATTGATTCGACGCAAGTATTTGTCGTCGGATCACGAGCTACGATCACTAGATCTTGCTAGCAAGATGACATTCCTTACACTAGACATCCTGAGCAAAGTCGCTTACGGCCGCGCGTTTGGCTACCTACGGACGGACTCGGACGTGCATGGCCATGTTGAGTCTATGGAGACTGCTGTAAATTCCTTGTCGGTATTGGTTGACATCCCCTGGCTCACCGGGCTGGTGTTCAAGAAGACTTTCCTCAGTTTATTTGGGCCAAGCCCTACGGACAAGAATGGAAGAGGGAAAATGATGGAGCAAGTACTTACAAGAAGTTTAGGTAGTCTCCTGGAAACTAAGTCGATCCTCACGTGTAAAGAACTGCCCACGCTGTTACGTCTGAGGACCGTTTTGGACCTGATGCTAAAGACCGATAAGACATACTAGTAAGGCTACCCCCTATATCAGGTCCTTATATTTCCCTTTTTCGATCTTCAAGTCGCTGACAAAGGGGGCTATCTATAATAGGGATCATTTATAAAACATGGCTTCACGCGTCGTCAGTGCGAGATCGAAATCCCCTTCTAGATTATAGCTGGCAGTGCTACAATCGCTACAGCTATGTGCGGGACTATGCTTAACTTATTATCGTTACCTCATGTTCACTTTAAACTACGGGAAGAGATAGACGGAGCTATAGTAAGAGGTATAATTTCATCACCGATCAAGGAAGATGAGGCGATGAAGCTGGAATACCTACAGGTACGGACATATCCAGAAAAATAGGGGGTTTGGGTTACTCGTACTAACAGTAATGGACGAAGGCTGTGATATATGAAGGTCTTCGTATCAATGCTACTTTATCAAGCCTCCTTTCGAAGGGTGTTCCCCCCGAAGGAGATACAAGTAAGTGTAATTTAGTACTATGCTTAGTATTCCTCCCATGCCGCCGCCCCTTATGGGGCGGACGGAGATTACGAAGTGATAACACTGGCCACAACTCAACCCAACAGGTCCAATCTTCTATTAGAAACAACTAACACTAGTTATCATATAGTCGACGACAAGTTTATCTTAGGGGGAACTCGTATTGGCCATAACAATCTCGCTATACACCGTTCGACAGCCATCTTCGGCTGCGATGCGCAGGTGTTCCGACCCGAGCGTTGGATCGATATCAACGCAGAAAAACACCGTAGGATGACCCAGACCGTGGAGCTCATCTTTGGCTATGGTCAATTTAGTTGTATGGGGAAGAATATTTCGTTCGTGGAGTTGAATAAAGTCTATGTTGAAGTAAGTACCTGGACCACTTCTATCATCGCCTTCTCTGTCCACATACATACACACATATCTTCCTCCAGAAGGATATGTGGGTGAGAGTAACTGAGAGGGCTTGACGGAAGGAAGATGGCGATAATGACGATAGGAACTAGGCGAGATCATGAAGAGGCCGAACACGTTTCACCAATGATAACGAGAATAACTGTGAAGTATGTTATTGTATATGACCCCTATTTAATAATTAAACAACTACCGCAAATATACTCGTGCCTATATTCATTCACTAACACCGAAAGAGTGTAATTTCAAATTGATGCCGAGTTCGTTGAGTAATACCTACTCAGCGGTCGATTCAACATCCACACCAGCAAATAAATTAGTAGAGTAGTACTTGCTTTACTATTTGCATTGTGATCTGGGTGTATCTATACCTACAAAGAAGGGTATCGTATCTAGACCAACCCCAAACCGCCCGGGCCCACGAAGCCAGTTCTTGTATCAACCAGCTATATTTCTTTTCTTCTCTTGTAACACAATGAGAACCGGCCCTTCTGACCTCACATTCCCACAGCGTAAGAATATGTTTTTCCTAACATGTGCAAATACCGCTTTGCATCGTCTAAATATCACTCATGGTTCGCGTACCATCGCCTTATTCGAATTCTTCTTTTCCCGACCTTCGACCTGCACGCGATGTAATGACTTCATCACGAACTCGTATGTCATCATGGTAACCGTTGCTGCTGGAACGGCTCGCATCATATTGACGCCCATGCCCGCGTAAAACGCTCTCCATCCCTCCTCTCGCAGAATAGTACGGAATGTCATAACCACGCCCCGATATTTAGGTTCAGGGGAAACACTACATTCACTATTCGGTATGTGATTCCGACTGCCGGGTGTAGATTCTGAAACGCCTAGACCTTGTAGAAATTCACTTCCAGGAGTCGGCCGTCTCTGCGTTTGCAGTCTTGTCCGGATCACTTCGTGCGGATACGTGGCCGAGCTAGCCATAATCTTTGATAATATCGACGCAGAGAGCACACCAAACCAGTGACTCTGCTGATTGTCACCGCCCATTTCACCCATGGCCTGACCGGTAAATTTCATCCGTAAGAATTCGTAAACAGGGAATTGCACAGCAACATGCGTTAAACCCAGGAGTGCTGGGGTAAGTCCAGAATAGAATGATAATACACCTTCAGAAGAATACATTTTACGCGCAGCGTCGAGAGTTGAACGGTAGTGCCAAGGCGAGTCGATAGTTGGCCTAGAGGTTGGCGTGTTCCCTGATCGCGGGAACATAGATAGTTGTCTGTTGTATCCTGTAGCAGACTGTGACATAAGTCGAGTTTTAATTACCCATATTGGGTTTGTTACCAACGTGCTGCTAGCCCCTGCTATGATTGAAGACCAGAAGTTGATGAAGAACTGATTTTTCTGCACTGTAGGACGAACGGAGTAATCAGTTATTGGCTTCATTTTGGGTCTGCGCGGAACAACTTACGCTTATTGTCAGCCATGAAAACCTTGCTCTTGTTGTAAACGGTAAACCAAACAGCCCAAGTCGGCAGGTAGCCAAGAATGATAGGCCCTAAACCTCTGTACATGCCGCGCAAACCTTCTTCCCTCCATATAATCTTCGCCGTGCCCACAAGACCTGAATAGACCCTGTGGTGCCCAACATATCTTCCTTTGTCTATGGGCATAAATTTTCCTTGAGCTTGTAGCTTTGTCTTGATAACATCGAGTGGGCAAGTGACGATGCCGGAAGTGAAGCCGCCTATGGCTCCTGACAATGCATTAAACTGAGCATCGGACGCGCCCGCGGCCCATCTTTGTACTAGACCCAGACCTGTAGAATCGTGCAACTCCATCGCTGCTACCGCGGATGCCAAAGCGCTCTGGTTTTCTTGGTGAGGGGTATTCGCCGACGAAACGGTGGAAGTAGATGTCGGAGAGGAGCGATGGGAGAAACCCCCATATTCCGCGGAATTGTGTGACGACGGTCCCGTCGAATGACTTTGAGCTTCGTCGTGAGACATGCCCTTGTCCGGTAGGTGAGTCCGAGTAGGACGGAAATCGGAGTCGGGGCCTCTGGAAGCGATTCAGAGGCCCCGGGAAGCAAAAACGAGTCTAAGGCGGGCGGCGTGAACTGGAAAAACGGCAACGAAGGCAGGTGTATGCGCACTAGACGAAAGATGGGTTCGCCTCGAGTCCAGCCTAGAAGAGTCGTGATGGTGTGCGGTGTGCGGGGAATGCACCCTCGCAAATCCACCGTCCCGTCGACCCAGCAGCTACCGTCTGTCACATGCCATTGACATTCATAAGAGCGCCCGTCGAGCGAGTGAGATAGAGCTTCGACTAGGCGTATGTAAAAGTGATAGAGAGAAGAAAATGGGGGGATGCGAAGATATGGTGATGGAGAATTGTTGAGTCGAATTGGTATGTATCAAGTCCGAAGCAAAGGGTCGGACTTATACTAACTGGAGCGAAAAAGCTAAGCAGGTTGGCGGGTCACTGGGCCGCTAGGGTCGCTAAGGTCGCTCTAAATCGTCAAACGTGATTGGGATTAGATATGGATCAATCGAAGGAGTAAGAGTCTACCCGACGAACAGGTAGGCAGATTACATCAACTTTAGCGCGGGAATGAGGTGGACAAGAAAATCGTATCGATAGCACGTATGTAATGTTTAAAATACCTATCTTACGTAGGAGGTAAGTACCTACCTATCAAACAACCTAAGGGCCAAGACTAGACGAAGGGGAAAAAAAAAGAAAAGAGCTAGGGAACACAACAAGATTGAGGTAATTTATATATATGTGAATTTAGTTGACTCCAGTTGAGTGATGTGCTTTGCTTTGTTGAGATTGAATGTGCTGTAAAAGTAGCTCCTACTGTAGGGTCTCGTAGGTACTAAATCGTGGGTGTAAGAGGTAAGCATTTATGTTGTCAGCAAGGAATTGAATATCCATCATCCTACCTCTGACGTAGGTATCCTATCCGATCGCCTTTAACTATCTCCGTGTACCTCGCCTGTAACAAAATAGCTTATAGGTACTTCGCTCATTCCCGCATTCCCGCGCAATTGCACATCTTAGGTATTAGACACGAGGGCACCTCCAATTGGCAATTGGGGTCTGCATGAATTAAGCTCTGGAGGTACACATGTACCTCTGATTAGACTAACACAAAATACAGTAGAATATGATGTCTTTAAAGATGCAACAGTAAATTCGACCAAGTATGGTACTGAGTATAGTCACATTGAGTCAAATACTTCTTTGTCCTCATATTTTAAATAATACGATAATACTAGGTCTTCAGATGGGATACACAGCATAAGATGGAGGCTCTATGGTCTAGTACATTCTTCTATTAAGAGAGGAGGGGAGGTACAATTAAGGTACCTAGGTACATAATCTAGGTTCGATCCGAGGGGCCAAGTTCCCCGTTCCGGAGCCACTACCCAAGGGTGCGGTGCATCACGTGACCCATCCAATCGAGAGAGAGCCATTTTGGAACATCAAATCCGAAAATCAAGCTAACGCCCTCAATCACGACAAAATACATTACGATTCTCGGGAGCTCCTCATACCGCCAGACACACTTGCCAACCGTCACAATGGCTACGTCCTACCCGACTCTCGCGCCCTTCATTTTCAAGCGGCCTTGGCTGCAGAACATGCTCAAGCCCGTCGCAAGCTGGTACACAAATGCCGCCGGGTACCGCCAACTCGGTCTTCGGTACGCAAATACTCTCAATTGAGAGCCCGACGATGGTCATAATGGTGGATAAATTCGATTGCTAATTTCTTCTATTGCAGAGCCGACGACCTGATTGTCGAGGAGGACGAGAATGTCATCAAGGCATTGAAGCGCCTGCCGCCGAAAGAAGCCTACGACCGTGTCTACCGACTCCGACGTGCGTTCCAGGCCAGCACCGTCCACAAGCTACTCCCCAAGGAGGAGTGGACCAAGCCTGAGGAGGTAAGCCGAGACATTACTTGAGTAGAACCATGCGATATCCTTCGAAACACCCATGCTGACAGAATGGGTGGGAAATAGGACGTCCCGTACCTGCAACCATTGATCGACCAGATCCACGCCGAGGAGAAGGAGAAGCAGGCTTTGGACACTCTGACCATCGTTCGAAACCATTAAATAGAGAAATAGCGTCCGACGGCAAAATTGTACAATTAAACCTGCGTTAACGAGAAGAATAGAGTGATTGGACAAGCTTGTCCGCAAGGAGTCCAGGTTGTACCGACGAATTGAACGTTCCAAGATATCATACCTGTATATACCTAGACCTTTTCGTCTCCCCTCAACCCGTACAATTCAAGTCTAAGAGTTTAGCAAATTCCGACCTTTGACTCTTGGTGCTTTTTGGATTTAGCGTTTAGCTTCGATGATAAACCGTAGCGCATAACGTCTATATGCTAGATCTACCTTGCCCTAAACGCGGAACTACATAGCGATTATGGTTTGAGAGATCTGGATCTTGTGTAATATTAAGCAGTCAGAGCATCGTACGTCTACAAACTAAACACTAGTGTTAGAGCATACACATGCAACAGATTGCATATATTAGTTTTGCTAGGTTATCCGCTAATCAGCGCCTTCAATACCCTACGGACTCCTGAAAACAATAGTTCTCTACGGCTGAGGCTCAAAACCCTGTACAAAGCTATATTGTCAGCGAGATATCACAACAGCAGTTAGCCAACAAAACTCCGTGCAGCGCGCCTGACATGCACACATTTCGGCGCCTTCGCCTGCCTCCAGGAGCCGTCTGGAGACAATATGAACAGCCAATTTCTATTACAGAAAGCTCATGGACGCCCCGGTCATAACATGCCATCGTAGACTTTCCCAAGCACGACAAAACATACAAGTCCAACCAGCTTGACCAACCATCCAACCGACCGACCAACAAATATATATGAGACGCGGAACGTCGAGGTGGGAAGTGTGTGACGAAGGCTGCAAGAGTTGATTCCCAAGGTTGAGGCGCGCTTGCTGGTATGAGTTACCGGACTTCCACTCCCCCTTTCGAACGCTATGCCAGAGAAAAGAATAAGAAGAAGTTAACGGCGTGAGGATTGATTTATCCTATCCCTTCCCAACGCCTCATTGCCCAACGTATCTGACAGTGCTGGTATTTTGATGCAGTGATGTAGCGTGTTTCGTGAGTTGCTCGTACAAGTATTACGTTCCCTGTCTCGCCTGGACGTCGAATGCTCGAGATTGGCGGACCAATTTGGTACACTGAAGGAATGCGAGTATGTCAGATAAGGAAATATTATTCTAAAATGCTTCGTTTTCGAAAAGCTGGATTGCCGCTAGTCTATGCGTTTCCTGGCTTCTCTTCTGTGTCAATATGCCAGACGACGTAATTAGGCAGACCGATGACTTCGTAGCCTGCTCTTTTAGCCATCTTTGCGAAACCCTCTGTCTCGGCTTGATTCTCAAATGCATAGCATGGGAAGTTGATACCTATGTAAGTCTCTATTAGTCTTCGTCTTCTTGATTAGTTTAGAGAACAAACCTGATCGGTGAACATCCGCCTTCACTAGGATGTTAACGCCGCCGATACCATCAAGCTCAATTTCCTCATCCGGGTCGTTTCGCCAATCGCCCATCCGCGCCATATATGTTCTACCCGTGTCATATTGCTTGTAACCTTCGACACGATAACGTGTTAGCGGCTAGAGTCAAAATTCTAGAACAAAATCATACCTTCTGCCAAAACTATATTCTTGTCTAGTTTAGACGCGAGTTTCAGAGCTTTGTCCGACTCAATCCAAGAATTATAATCGACTGCATCCAAAGTTAGTCGTAATACTAAAATTATCCCAAGGTATGCTTACATCTGCCTTCAATGTCGTATTTGTTATCCCCTGTGCCTTCGTAGCGGTGGAACCAAATATCTATACCATGTTAGTAGAAAGGCCTTGGATATAATCCCTGAAGGGAAATCATACTAGGAACTAGAATATCTCGATCGTGAGCGATGAAGTCCTCGAGGATCTTCTTAGGGCTATCTACAATGTCGACATCACGCCAGTATACCCAAGAATGTTCTGGCTTTAGTGCAGCAGATAGCAAATAATTCCTAGCGCGACCCATGGCCTTTCGTCGTGGGCCCTGAGCCTCGAAACTATGTCGATCCTCGACAGACTGGCTAAGTTGACTACCGAAATTCTTTTCTACAACCATTACACTGTTGAACGGGATATTATCCGGGCGCTTCTGGATGCGATCAAGCTCCATGCTTAACACACCTAGAGTGTCATCAGTCGAGTCCCCAACGAGGAACGCGAGGTCGATGAGGCGATGAGGATACGTCAGCTCAGCAATAAGTTCGAAGTATTTTGAGAGGTACGGCGCAGCATCCTTAAGGGGTGTGAGTAGGAGTACTCGTTCGTTGTTGTCGATAGCTTGGCGCGTGGACCTGATTCCGTTGAGGTTGACATGTGTTATCGACGATTCGTTGATGGTTATCGGAGCATGGTGGTTAAATATAACAGGAGTTTGTAGGTGAGCATTCCACGCCTGTTGTTCGTTGAGTGTCATATCCATTGGGGGTTTTGAAGGGCCCCAGCAGTAGAAGCTGTAGAAAGGCAAGACATGTCAGTAAGATGCAGGTTTAGAATGATTACTATGAAATGGAAGGATACCTTTGCATCTCGCTTGCTGAAGTTCTGATACCGCGCCATAGTAATAAAATGATACCGGCGACGGCGATAGAAAGGAGCACGCGGGTTCTTGTTAAGAAGATCCAGATCGCTCTAGTGCGTGGAAGCTGTGCCCTTGCAGACTTCCAAGTAATGCCACCTTTAGGAAGAAGCATGGCGAACGAGCTCTTCGGGCGGCCCTTAGCACCACCCAGACTTTGCGCGATAACAAGCGAATGAAGGGAAAGTTGGAAGCCGAACGCGAATGGAAAGCAGGCTCTTGCTCGTTTCTGGGGCCGGCCTCTTTCGAAATATCACAGTGTGGGAGGGATAACACAATGATAAAAAGGGCGGTTAAACAACGAAAATCTACTAGATCAACGAGTGTAATAATTAGATCGATCTCGAAATCGCCGATAAGAAGGTTAGCCTTATGCTATCGCGGTTGTCTCTTAATTGCAAAGATATGAAAATCGGCACCAAAGATTAATGAAGTGAATTGGCGCGGCGGGTTCCAAATTGGACGAACCGATTATGTTGAAAAAAGTCAAGATGGGGGTGGTCATGCAGTGATGGATTTTGGTAGGTTTAGTTGACACGAAACGTAACTGGCCTGGAAGCACTGGCGGCTTGAGATGCACGCAGCATAACTAGACTAAGCCCCCCCAAAGTCAAGACTTGGAAAGACCCACGGGGGCTTATGGTTTTAAGAGTGGAGATGTACCTCTATTGCGTAAACTGCCTATTCGATGTACCTACCTCCAGTTTTCATGTACATGTATACATACAGGTACGAAGAGGGAATGGCAGGAGTATTAAATTCATGATAGTTATTTAAGGCAATAACATACGCTATAACTTATTAATATAATAATACTTAGTATTATGATCCATCTATAATTAAGAAATAAATTACTTGATATCAATAACCTTAGAAACATCTGTATACAAAGTTGATATACATACGTGGTGGCAAGTATACGTGTATTGTACACTAGTTATGTATATTCCAACATTCTTTGCTTCTATTATTATACGGATTTGGTGCGTGCTCAGCTCAGACCTGCATCGAAATTTTAGGGGTAATTCGGTTTATTAGACCTTTGCTTGGCTCGGCGTGCAGAATGAAATGGGAGTTTTTTAACTAAGAGATTACATTGCTAGGATCACATACTACACTACAATGTATCCTTTTTGAATTTGCTAACCATTTCTAGCAAATAGGTAAGATATGTTTGCTAGATTTCCTAAACTACCTCCTACCTTTACCTTCTCGTGTTCGATAGATATATGTTAGGCGACATGGGAAACGGTAGGTTACATAGGAGAATTATATCCGCGCCCCAGCGCTAAGACTGGGCCTGTAAGAAACAGGCTTTCGAGACTTATGCCAACAGCATGTATACGCCAATCATTAGTCTAAAAATATGGTTGCGGAACCGACAGAACGGATAGGTGATCTAGCTCTTTGAGATCGGTTAACTTCGTAAATAAAAAGACTCGATACCCCAGAAGAGAAATACATACCCATCTCACCTAAAGACCAGGGCTAATAGGCAACCACCATGTGTGGGGATTATTATTGATATGAGTCAAAGGTGAACTATTTTTCATTGGCTCTAGCATCTTTTTTCTTACTTCTAGATGACAAAGCAAAAGCGCAAGTTAAACTGCCTGGATGCACTTCATATATTCATATAACTACCTACACTTCATGTACACTTTATATTAGAAGTTCAGATGCGCTAACTATAGTTTATTCTTTACTAAGTCTGTATTTATATCTCTTCTATATTTTTCAGTTTATACGAAAGTATAGCCTGAGAGCATTCAATTATAATTATTATCTATTTTATGCAGTCGGTAATCAAGTCGATGATCCTCACTTAAACAACTAATCGCAGCGGATCTCATCTTACTTTGCCGTGAACTGCACATGCCTCCTCGAAGTTATCAAAACATCGTTTTGAAATCCCATTTCTATTTTTGCAAATCAATCGTGAGATCAGCGCAGACATTCACATATTTTGCAGCACAGGGACGCCATTTATATCATAGTGGCTTCAGGAAACACTTGTTTACACCCTTTCTACGACAGAACTTATCACATAATTACCAAATAGTGAATATGGCAACACGTAGGTCTACGCGATTGAGCGCCATGTCAACAAACTCAGACTCCAAATCTGCTCCTCCGTCTGCCCCAGCACCCAAGGGCCGCAAGAGAAAAGCAACGTTAGATCCACCAGAAGAGCATAGCTCGAACGAGACCGTAGATGAAAGCACAATAGCAACGGCGCCTATAACTCCCAAGAAGCGTCGTGTTCAAAAGAAATCCGTTGATCCCCCACCTGCAACGCCTACTCCGAGTAATGTGCAGCTCATGAGCAAGCCGGCCGAGACGTTTGAGACACCGAAACCGAAAGCAGCAGCAGTGAGGCGACTAGCAGATCCAAACGCCACTAATGCGACACTTCTCTCGCCGGAGACATCTCGAGTTGTGACTAGGCATATATCCCCATCTAAGGTGTCAGCTAGTCAGGTAACGACGACCAATCTCCTCGAAGAGGCATGCAAGCACCTCATCAGCGTCGACGAGCGGATGAAACCTCTAATTGAGAAACACCACTGTCGAGTTTTCTCGGAAGAGGGTTTGAATGAGAAGATCGACCCCTTCGAGTCTCTATGCAGTGGCATTATCTCGCAGCAAGTTTCAGGAGCAGCGGCCAAGGCAATCAAGCAACGGTTTATTGACCTGTTTGACAACGGCGGTAGATTCCCGCACCCGTCCCAAGTTGCGGCTTGCACCATCGAGCGGCTGCGTACAGCGGGTCTTTCGCAACGGAAGGCCGAGTACGTGCAAGGACTAGCAGAGAAGTTCACCAACGGCGAGCTGAGCGCTCAAATCCTACTAGACGCCTCGTACGACGTTGTGTTGGAGAAATTAATTGCGGTCAGAGGGCTTGGTCGTTGGTCCGTCGAGATGTTCGCTTGTTTCGGACTGAAGAGGCTAGATGTCTTCTCTTTGGGCGACTTGGGGGTACAGAGAGGCATGGCTGCGTTTGTCGGACGCGATGTGGCCAAGTTGAAAAATAAGGGCGGAAAATGGAAGTATATGTCAGAAAAGGAGATGCAGGAAATATCTGATAAGTTTGCTCCATATAGGAGTGTCTTCATGGTACGTATAAGAGCACGTCGGCTTGACACGTGGAAGCCCGTTTCTCGATCTACCCCCGAAGCTCCTTCATCTACATTAGCTAACAGTCAGCAGTGGTATATGTGGAGAGTCGAGGAGACGGACGTGAGTACATTAGAATAGTCTAAGCACTAATCGGAATTCAGCCCGTCTTCTAGGTCAAGTAGACATCGATATTGTACATTTGCTAGCAATAAGGGATATATGGAAGTAGCTTGGTGTCCATCTACACTCGATTTATAAATGCGACCTGAGTTGGCCTAGCTCAGGTAAAGCCAATCAAATTGTACCAACACACCAGAAGAGATTTCTTATAAGCAGTGTTATTCAATTTAAGAGAATATCATATGACAATAGGTACCTATCTAACAGGACTTGGGTAAGGCTGAGGTATCAGCATAATAATCCTAACTTGAGCAGAGTTCGACATAATACCCCTCGTCAACTCGAACAAGCTTATATCACATTCAAAAAAACATAAGTAGCATACTATATCAAGGTCATTCGACGACTCATATGGCTCTCCACTTTAAGAGCCCGCCTATATCCGACGAAGAGAAATCTCTATGTGCTAGATGTAGAGATGTTGAGCTAGACGGCCCGCTTCGGAAGCACGGCGGCATCGAGCTTGAATGCATCCATCTCGGCGAACTTTGCACTATCAAGACAACTAACTGTGCGCTTTGCAAAACAGTCACAGCTGCCGTGTTGCCATTTCTAACAGATTCCATGTTGGAATATGTCGAAAACCATGAGAATACCTTGCGTGTGTTCTTACATCCATCAGCAGCCGACGCAGATTTAGGTATTCTCTTGAGGGATCCTAGGCCAGATGGAAAATTGAAGAATGCACATAACCCAATTCCCCGGGAGCTCCAGGGATATGTGTCATCCTTGCGTGTCGACCTAGACTACCTACACAAGAGCAGGTTATTGAACAGTCCAAAGCAACTCCCATTTTGCCGAGCTAGGAGTCTCCCGCATGGCCATTGTGACATTCAGTCAGTGAAGCATCATCTACGGTCTTGTATCGAGCACCATGGGGATACTTGCGGAAGAAACCACAGCTTACTCGAGGCAGCGGATAACTTGCCTTTCTCAGATCAATGGCCAAAGAAGCTCCGCGTCATTGATGTAAGCAACCAACGAGTAACCCTTGCGCCACCGAGCTGCCGTTATATCGCCTTGTCATATGTATGGGACCACGCTAGCAAGACCGTGTTCACTCAGGCAACCAAGGCATCTTTCCAGACAATCAGCGCTGTGGGAGGCTTACAAGCATCATGTCTACCTCAGACGGTTGTGGACGCAATCTATGTCTGTCAGCAGTTGGGTGAGCAATACCTCTGGGTGGATTCTCTTTGCATCATCCAGGACGACTGCGAAGACAGGGATATGCAAATATCCCAGATGGATAGGGTGTATAGTGTTGCAATAGCAACTATAGTAGCGGCGAGCGAGGGCGATCCAAGTAGAGGCCTTAGTTGTTTACGCTCCCGTGACCCTCCACAAGTTAGATGCTTTGTACGAGGAATCCGTTATATAGCTAGCGAGCCTCCTCTCCAGAGCCTTATTGATGATACGTTGTGGAACTCGAGGGGATGGACGTACCAAGAATTCATGTTATCTCGGAGGCTTATAATATTCACATCTACCCAGGTATTCTTCTTCTGCGCCGTCGATACACTTGCCGAAGATTCCATCTACAACACTCACTCTCAAGCTAGATACCGCCGAGCTCGCGTCAAGCATAAACTCAGCCGATGGAAAATGCCCGGCGACCCCTATGCGTCTTCATGCTGGGGACTGTACAACAACGTAGTCCAGGAATACACCAAGCGGGACCTCACGCATACCTCGGATAGACTCTCCGCCGTCTCGGGGGTGCTGCGGTCCTTGTGTCGATATTGCAACGACATCTTCCTTTGTGGACTCCCGGCGAAACAGTTCCCCTATTGTCTACTTTGGCACCCAACTGAGTCATCACGGCGACTTAACGAATGGCCTAGTTGGAGTTGGGTAGGATGGACGGGCCAGGCGTGGAATCCAGCTAGAGCAGAAATTTATGTACAGTGGAAGCGCCACAGGTCGAGAACATTGGTATCGAAACTTGAGGATCTGAGGTTTCGCAGTGCAAAAGGGGTTGAGTTGCCCATAAACCAGACCCCTTCGGACAATGAGCTTACGGGCTGGTTCAAGTTCTCTTCGCTCATATCTACTTCTAACCTGATTGCTTCTTTTCTAGATGGGACAGATGAAACTTTTGGCCACCTCCTTTTCCGAGCGGAGTCGAGATTCCTATCGATTGAGCCAGAGAGTAACTCTCACAAAGACGACCCACCTGACTTAAAACTTCGTAGATACCGCATTCTGCATCATGATGACTGGATTGGCACCGTGTTCCTGACCACTGACTGTGCGGCGTCTTATCCGACCATAACACATGATTGTGAATTCATCCGAATAACTAACTGCGTCACTGAGACTCATAATATGAATTACTATCTACTTGACGGCTTCGACACTAAACCCCATGCAATAGATATTTTCGACCCTTTGTATTACAGGCTCGTCGAGCATCATAGCCTGGTAGAATCCGCCATGCCGCAACACCATAGGTTTCGCGGGCAGTCTCGGCTTAGGAAGAATGAACTCTATCTGAGCCATGTTATGCTACTTGAAAGGAGAGGTGGCTCTGTCTATCGTAGGGCTATTGGGCTCATTGTTCAGGACCATGCAAAATGGACGTGGGGAGACTTTTGTCTTGAATGATGATATTTTGTGGCTAAGTTATCTGATTATAGTCGCTTGCATTTTATATGAAACTAATGTATTTAATGGGAGTATGGGCACATGCTATAATCGTCAATACTAATGTTGTTGGTCTTTACTTTAATAGTGCGACTATGACTACCTTACCTATAATATTTAATGTCTTATAACTATTATCATTGCCATTGCCATCATTATTATTAATAGTATAGAGACATCTAACTAGTTAACATACCTACTTATGTATCTCTATAGGTCGTGTTGCCGTGTAGGCACCATTTCATGTTGTATGCAAATTCGTATAAGGGTCACGTTACTTAAAAATTGTCGATGTAATGAGATTGCATACATGTATACATAGTAGAATACGGGTGGTACGATACCCGGGGTTACTTGAAGGAGGCTTAGCAGTTTAAAGACGACCTCAATTTCAAGACCTCACCAGGAATATGCATCAAGTCTTACAAGATTGGCATTGAACTCAAGGTAAATATTATTGAAATATGTCTGTTATCTATCCTATCGTACACAGTCTTAGTTAATTAAGTAGAAATTCTAAGGGATTGCTGCGTAGCTACTCGTGATTTAAAATATTCTAAACAATTTCGGTTAATTATTGGCTCATGCCACTCCGACTTTACGATAGATATACTCTTCGTAATTTGTGATAAGTTGTTTATTAGCATTGTTGAAAACCTAGCATATATAAATTATTACGAGTAAAGTTCTCGAGCCTCACCCTTTATTTACGCTAATGAAATTGGCGTTGATATATATCATTAGAGATGGGTGTGTGATGCTAATCCATGACGCAGTTCGGACAAGGAAAAGACGCCGCTAGTTGTCAATTTTGTCGCAGACCCGTGGTATCAAGAGGGCCGAGACGCAGCGGCGTGCGTACAAGGAACGAATAGGATTGCGTCGGTCGACAATTGCCACGATGGGGTGGAGTTGTGTTCGACTGCTTGTCAATACGAAAAGAAATATACATGTATTTTTCCTCGTGTTCGAGCGACAACAAGTCAAGTTGCGGACCAAGTGACGCGTAAGCAGCGCCGCTGACGATATTTGAATGGCGGTTGCATCTCTATGGATTTTCGCTTGGACGGGATTGTGTTATTCCAGCAGTTTTGGCTGCGAAAGGCGTGTTCCAAGCGGCAAAGAAGTGGGAAGAGATGGATTATTTTTTAGGTATCAGAACGATAAATACCTAGATACATCCTACTAGGCGGAGGTAGCCTTTCCCCCAATCAAGTTTAGTGTATAAAGCTAAGCTTCTTAGCATCCACTACGGATGCATTGCATGCTACACCACAAGCCTCTTTCCATAATGTGCCTGGACGATATGCGCCACTAAAATAGGATGGGACAAGCTTAATTGATGCATACACGGTCTAGAAAGGGGGTGGGGCTATAGACGTACATGGTACAGCAGACTAGGTTCAAATACAGTGCATCCGAACCCGTGCCGCGGCTGGGAATAGAACAGGATGGAGCTTCCTTAAAGATTTAATTCTGAATCGAGATTCTTCCAGAATTGAAAGCGATGGGAACCAATCATGACATTATTCCTGCCTGCCGTAGAGCCGACAAAGAACTCAAAACAAAAACCTATCTGCTTGTCAATGCGCATATAGCACACATATACCAAATGATAAACTTATCTTTTTGTGCTTTAAGGTAGTGTATCTACCTACCTACGTATGTGACAAGTTCCACGGCGCTGACTGAGGCGGCCTATGTGCGGACCTATGTATCGAAGCTGCATCAATCAGAATATATACCTACCTATCTACCTATCCTGCGAACATAGCTCTCGCATGTGAGCGATAACCACAATGGGATGGGGTAATCGACACGGGGGTTACGGTGAATGTACGTAGGCAAGACCTGCAAGCTGCATGGGAGATTGTTGCTATGGTAGGTATGCGTCAACCCAGTCTATCACAGTCTAAGATCGGCATTATCTATCCTCGTCATCTTCCGTACTACTGGCACACTATGTATTATGAATGGGTAAATAATTGTTGTAAAATCAAGCTCGGTCGTAGGTATTACGTAGGGCCTAGGGTATAAATTTCAGCTGTCAAGTTTCCGCGCTTCTGTAGATAATAATATGTAAGTGGTGGAATCCGGAAAAGGACACTACGTGAAACGACGTAGAAACAATTCCAGAATCAGATCAAGGTGAGAGTGGATTATACTATGGCGTGGTGGGTAAAAATTGACACCGATCAGACCGGCGGGCAGCAGTTATATTAGTCTCATACGTATGATACGCTAACGTACCTATCCCTCGATATGAATTGCGATGTGAACTGACGGAGGTGGATGCTCTACGGAATAAACCATGCAGCTATTCCTTGCTTTTGCCGAACTGGGTCCATGGAAAATGAGGAGCCAATCTCGCCAAGTAGTTGACTTGATATGAAGACTACAACACCGTGTTTATTATTCACACGGTATTATCCTTGCTATCTTGGGTCTCTCTTACATAGATACATACTTGTAAATACGATGCGCGTACATATGTATCTATCTACCTATGTGCATGTTATGTATGTTCCGGCATTCTTAGGTAGGTATGTAGTTCGCAAAATGATGAAGAGGTCTCTTGCTATTTATTCTAATTGCATGAAAGACAGGTGTGCTGATAGGGCGAGAAAAGAACAACATGCATTAGTGACGATGTAAATACGAAGACATGCCAAAAGGAGTTAACTGTGCAACACCTAAAGAAAGATACGGATATACTTGGTTGCTTGAGCATCTTGGCTGCCCTTTCTGTTTTGATCAGTTAGGTACATGTTTTAGGCATGCTATGTACATGTATGTACCTAATGGACGGATTACAGGCGAATTAGCTCCGGCTGCCTTTTCTTCTTTTCATAGGTACCAAGGCAACAGGAGCAACTGAGCCTGTGAGCCCTGGCAACAACAGGTCATGGCTTGCCGAGCTTGCTTGTTTTGCTTGAAATTGATGAAGATCCCCTAGTCTATGCCCCCATTTTTATCCCCTACTATTGGATCTGGTTGGGTAGTACCTTATCAGATACGCGCACTGTACTTGCCAACCCCTTAAAAGTCCACCCAATCCCCCTTCCCTTACTCTTCCCACGCCCCCTACATCCCAAGGAGCCACGCCATCCATCTAAAGTAGAATTCCAAAACGTTTTGGCCTTTTCTTGTCCTGACTTTCCCTCCAACTCCTTTTTTACCCATCTTCCTCTTTCTTCCCATTCGGATTCATTCGTTTTGTCCATATTCCCATCTTAGAAGAGGAAGAGCACTCGCTCAATAGCTTCCTCACTTTAATATTTACCGCGTTTAGAGTTCAACTCCATTTTCTCGCAACCTCATCACCACAGCTTTTTCTCCTATCATCAGTAGCCAATCAAAACAGCAACACGATATCTAACACGACCGAGTCGAGACGTGCTTGGGGCCATTCAGATTAGTCCGAAGTTTAAGATTTCTGGAAATTAGATCTTGTGAATACTATCAGGTTAGTTATTTTTCCTATGATAACTTGTTCAATTGGCATTTTTCCGCCTCATGAACGCCGCGGTACACCTCTCGGCCATCTAAATTGGGCTTTTGGCTGTCACGACGCGTATGATTGGACGCAATGTCGTGTTCGGCAAGCAATTTGCACCATCCAGTCGAGTGTTGGTCCGCTTTTCGAGTGGGCGTCGCATGGCAACGGGAACTAGAACGACATGCTTTACACTATCGGCAAGCTTATGACCGGCGACCCAAATTGTCGGATTGCGATGGCGAAGATCAATTGGGATGAAATTCGAGTTAGGACGATTATTATCTAGTCAATCGTACTATTTGCCGCAGGCCAGATTCACCAAGTGCACCACGTCGATATTGATGAATATGGGACAACTCGATGGCCTACGCATTTCCCGTCATTCCACAGTCGAGCTTTATTGGTTTGCGACTTGGATGTAATTCGGGCAACGAAGGATTTCCACTACTTAAGCCAGGATACTTGATTCTCGAACATGTTTTCTGTCTAATTCCACATGTTGAAACTACATCGTTCAACCGTAACTAACAATTCTCTAAATAGTCAACAAGATGTTCTGCAAGCAACTATTAGCTGCCGCTGCGGCGCTCAGCATGGTATCTGGTGAGTCGTGTGTTACGCTTCAAATCGTTTCTCTTATTCTAATAAATGTAATTAGGTGCTGTTGGTGTAGGCTGTGATGGCCCGACCGCGACAATCCGATCTGCTGCTGATGCTACCCAAATCTCCAACTGTAAGAAAGTTGATGGTGATGTAATTATCGACAGGAATGCCGGACCTGATATCGACATTGGTGGAAAGCTTGAGGAGATTAGCGGTGATCTCAGGGCCGAGAACAACGGTCTTCTGGCTACTTTGAGGAGTGATTCTTTGGTAACCATTGGAGGTGTATTCGCTCTCAAGAATGCCACTCACATCTCCACCCTCAACTTCCCGCAGCTCAACGAGGTTGGCTCCATTGACTGGTCCACCTTGAACTCTTTGCCTGAGCCTACTTTCGGAACCACCGGTATTACGAAGGCGAAGAAGGTCGTTATTGCTGATACCTTCATTGAGAGTATCAACGGCATCAACGTCCAATCTCTCACTGACATGGATATCAACAACAACCGACGATTGACCAAGTTCTCTTCCAGCATCAAGAGCTTGAGCAACACTCTATACGTCACCGCTAACGGTCTTAACCTCACCATGGAGATGCCTAACTTGGAGTGGATCGCCAACATGACTATTGCGAATGTTACTTCATTCTCAGTTCCTTCTCTGCACACCGTCAACGGTTCCATGCGTTTTGATTCCAACTACTTCGAGACATTCAACGCCGCCAACCTGACTGAGATCCAGGATGGTGATTTATCCTTTGTTAGCAACCCCCAACTCACCAACATCACAATTCCTGCTTTGAAGCGCATCGGTGGTGGTTTCACTATTGCCAACAACACGGCTTTGGAGCAGCTAGATGGCTTCGGCAAGCTCAATGAAATTGGTGGTGCCGTCAAGGTCCGAGGTTCTTTCACTCAGGTCGATCTCCCCAGCCTCAAGGATGTGAAGGGTGCCTTTGAAGTTGTCAGCACTGAGGACATCGATGACTCCTGCAGCGATTTGAATAGCCTCGACGGTGGTGTCGTTCAGGGTCACTACGAATGCAAGGGCAAGGTTGCCGATGCTAACAACGATACCTCTTCCGCTTCCAGCGACGGCTCTGACGGTGACGGTAACACTGACGACAACCAGAATGCGGCCTCCTCTAGCGTTGTCTCTACCAGCCTTGTTACCTTGGTTGCTCTTAGCGGTGCCATCGCTGCTTTCTTGTAATAAATGGACGTTTTGGGGCGGAACATGGCGGCATACCCAACATTCCTTTTCCAGTGTCAAAAACCTGTTGTGATTTGAGGAGTTGCAATTTGCAACTAGGGCTACGTATAAGGAACCGCTAGACTTAATATTGATGCATGTGCTACTTGGAAGATGGTTTCGTGGTTAATTGTGATTCGGTTTTTGTGAGCGGGTTTGTAAATACCCTGGTGAATTTGCTTTTTTCCCCTTTTTCCTGCTGTCTTGTATTATTATGCATGACCATTAATATTCTCGATTATACTGAGTGTCTTACGGCTGCATAATGAGTGTACTGTGGTCTGAATAACGATATTGACATACTCTTGGTCTTAGAAAATTATTGGTCCCCGTTATCCGAATGCTTCATACTATATTGTATGCAGCATGAATATGTGACTTACCATAAGTACCGACTTAATAATTCAAATAATTTCATCATTCCTATTTTCTTTGGTATTGCTGCCTCGATATTTATGCCTAGAGCTGTATTATTCCGCATACTGACCTCAATAATTACGTCTATCCACGCCTGTCCAGACATGTATTCTATACCCATGCTTCAATTTCGAGTAGTACTCTTATCAGGAAGAGCAATGGAAGTAAGTCAGATTCACATAGCGTCAAGCTTGTAAATCTTTAGATACTATTATTTGGGTACTATTACGGGTAACTTCCTAATTACCCAATACAAGTCCCAGAGCTCCCCACTCCATTAGAAGATTTCATAATCTAAATATAATTACTCGTAGATCCTCTGTTCGAATTTGTCCACGTCGTAGAACTGAGGTTGGATAGTGTTGCCGGCGAATATGCGGCCGTCTAAAGCATTTACTGCCTGTAGGGTAGTTACTACCGTTAGCGAACCTTGATCTCTGATAAATAGGGGATGTTGTATCCAAGTAGAGAATGGAAAAGGGTAGATGTTCCATGTGGAAGGAGATGATGAGTGAGTGACTTACCCTTAAGGCGGAGACTTGGTCGGTGAACTTGATATACACCCGCCGGCCCTCGATATCAATGTATAGCCTCTCGACGCGCCCGTACTTATCACCGCACTCCTCGCCGATCTCTTGTCCTAACCCAGACTCTATTTCGGCCTGGAGATCTTCCATATCCTCCAACATGTTCCGCAGAACAACGACGTTACTCATGGAACCGACGCTGCTCTCAGGTTGGGATGCTGCGCCAGTTTTAGAGCCGATGATGCGCCCGCGTCCGCCAGGGCCGGCCCATCCGCCACCGTCTGCATCTGACTTCTTCTTCCTCTTCTCCACCTCGACGCGCAGCGGTTGTAGGATACCGCTGGACTCGGCACCTAAACCTTGGCCCTTAGACCATCCATATTTAGCCATGAGACGTGCGGCGAAGCCTTTCTCACGGGATCGACCGCCACGCTGTTCGGGAGCTTCCCCGGAGTTGGGCTCGGGGGGAACATATTCTTCCTCATCTTCGTCCATGGCGTCTGGGTCAGGCGGCGCAGGCGGCTCCGGTTGCGTGTAACGCACTGGCGCGCGGGATATCGTTGCGACCTCTGGTTCAGGAGGTATTGATGGTGGAGGCGGCGGCGGTGTTGGCGAGCGCGGAGGTGGAGGTATGTTGCCTTGAGACATAGCTAAACGGCGCGCATAAGCATCATCGCCAGTTTTGTCGTCTGGCATCGGGGCTCGCGGAGGTGAGGGCGGCGGTGGTGCGAAAGAATATGAATCTGGTGGCGCGAATTGATCTATCGAAGTTATATATTAGCAAGCTACGATCGGAACGATATACCAGGCGCTCCAACTCACTTTGCATTGGCGCCGAGTCTTCCTCTTCGCTATCCCAGCTACCACGTCTCTCATCGTCATCGTCATCGCGCCGCTTGTGTTTGTAGAGTAGATCCTTCCATTCTCGTACCTCGCGTATCCGCTCCTCGCTTCGCAGGTACTCGTCCACGTTGGTAGGCCGCGAAGGGTCGTATATCTCATCCCAGTCCGTCTCAATGGGTACATCCTCAGCCTTCTTCTTTTTCTTCTTGCGTCCACCTCGTGCTCTCCTCTCGACAGTCGCATACATATACTCATCTTCTTCAGTAGGTGCCCAGTCGGCCAGCCTACTCTTCACTGGAGCCGGGACTGCGCCAGCACCGGCGCCAGCGACATTGGAGGCATTGGGAAGAGGGGGCGCTTTGGGGAAGCTGGCTTTAGGCCTCTGGGTTTTTGGCTGGGGGCGGCGAATCTGCGGATGCGGCTGAAAGCGAAGAGCAGGGTCGATAGGCTTCTTGGAAGCTTCTTGATCTTTCACTGCATCGAGCGCTTCTTGCGATACTACCGGACCTCGGGATATGGAAGCGGATGAGTCGCCTTCGGGCTCGAGAAGGTTGGCGTATAAAGATAGGCCTGCTCGTGGCTGTTGAGCAGACATATCTGTGGTCCTGGTGGCAACTCCTTAGGTCGAATATGAAGTTGATTCAGAGAGAATATTGAGGGTGCGACCTATTTAGCGACAAGCAAACTCGGACAACTAACTATGCCCCTCAGCCTACTTCACGAGGCTAAAAAAGAGAGCTGTGAAATGTAAGTTGATAAGTTTACGTAGCTAATGTGAAGTTGACGCTAGAAGCTCTAAATTTACAGGGGTTTCATATCGCCATGCCCACTAATTATCAGGTCATCGGCACTAATTGGGTAGGGAGCTTTAGAGGAAGCTATAGGTACCTTGGTACTATTAGTTGGTACTGGGGAACGGTTGAGACGGCAGCAACGATTATGTACATGTATGTAACGGCAAGAACCTCAAACTTGCATTGACATTGCCGAATAGCGTAGATCTTTGCTTATCGTATGTTTCGCACTTACAACACTAGACTTTTTTTTTCTTATTACGACGTGATTCTACTCTCTCCTCTGCTTTTATCCTTTTCTATTTATCTAGCATCGTGTTATTTCTTTGTATCATACATAGACATAGACTGTCTCCAGTAATTGAATACAATATCCCGACCTCAGACGACCTTGCAGTTTATATTAGTTAACCAGATAGAATCTCGACATGGCCACTCTCCAGAATTCCATCAATGGCGTAGACTCGTCAGTTGCCATCATAATACCCTCGAAACCGAAGCCATTAACGGTATCGTACAAAGACCTCATAGCCGAATGCTCTTCCTTCCAACGCAAGCTCGCCGCTATCGGAATCACCAACCGTTCTCCGGTATCGATAGCGACGGTGAACTCATACGAGTTCATCGTCTCGTTCCTTGCCACCTCATGGCAGCGCGGTATTGCCGCCCCTTTAAACCCGGCATATAAGCAGACCGAGTTCGAGTTTTACATCGAAGACATTAAGTCCGCCATCGTGCTAGTACCCAAGGGCGCATACGAAGCCAATGCGCCCTCTGTCAAGGCTGCGCGCAAGTTCAATGCTGCTATCGCCGAGTGCTATTGGGACAATGCGAAGAATGAGGTAGCTTTAGATGTTAAAGATCTCGGCCAGTTGAAGGGTAAGGCCAAAGAGAACGTGTTGCGGTCACAGCCAGATGATGTCGCATTGGTCTTACATACAAGGTAAGTCTTTGGTCATTTAAATCCGACGCGACGCAGACCTAAATATTAACATATTGCTATAGTGGTACGACGTCAAGGCCCAAAGTTGTACGTTGTTGATCAACCCGGCGCATTCTCTGTGTCTGCTTTCTAACTCGTTAGTCAGGTTCCCTTGACGCATCGCAACTTGACACGAACGATGAGTGAGTCAATAGCCTAGGACAAGTAATACAGTACTAATAATCATCGTAGAGAATATTCAGTCGACGTATCAGCTTACTGCGCAAGATCGGACAATGCTGGTTATGCCGCTGTTCCATGTTCACGGCCTTCTCTGTGCTCTTCTAGCTCCTCTGTACTCTGGGGGCTCCATGGTTGTGCCAACTAAATTCTCGGCTTCTGACTTTTGGCAAGATTTCGTTGCCTACGGGGCGAACTGGTATACTGCCGTACCGACGATACATCAGATCCTCCTCAAGAACTCTGCCCCAAGTCCTTTGCCTAAGATTCGCTTCATACGGTCTTGCTCCTCGCCCCTATCCCCGACAGTGTTTCATCAGCTGGAGGAGAAATTCAAGGCACCTGTCCTAGAAGCGTATGCGATGACAGAAGCTGCACACCAAATGACATCTAACCCCTTACCTCCGGCGAAGCGAAAGCCTGGTACGGTGGGGCTAGGTCAGGGTGTAGAAGTTAAAATTCTCAACGACGCTGGCGATGAGGTACCTCAAGGCACCGAGGGCGAGATCTGCATCCGGGGCGAGAACGTGACCAAAGGCTATCTGAATAATCCAACCGCTAACGCAACAGCATTCGCCAAGGGCGGCTTCTTCCGTACAGGTGACCAAGGTAAGAAGGACGAGGACGGCTACATTATCATCACTGGTCGTATCAAGGAACTTATCAACAAAGGCGGTGAAAAGATTAGTCCAATTGAGTTGGATAACGTGCTAACGAGACACCCGTCTGTCTCGGAGGCCGTAAGCTTTGCCATCCCTGATGAGCTGTACGGCCAGGATATCGGTGTTGCAATTGTACTCAAGAGCGGGGCCAAGCTTGAACAGGACGAATTGAGAGCCTGGGTCAACGAGAAGTTGGCCAAGTTCAAGGTGCCCAAGAAGGTGAGTTTTAATATTTCTAATAATCATACCAAGAAGAAAGGCTAATCAACTATGATAGATCTACTTTACCGAGGTCATGCCTAAGACAGCAACAGGGAAGATCCAGAGACGCATCGTGGCTGAGACAATGCAGAAGCAGGAATCTCCCAAGGCGAAGCTATAATCTCAGCAACAGAATGGCGTTTGCTTTTATTCTCGCTGCGTAACACAAGCTTAAATATAAGCCTTAGTGTGCGGATGGACGGGTGGACGGGTGGACGGGGATAAGGGGTGTATAGATGTATATGGTGATAGAAGGCGGAGAGACGTAAAGATAAAATCACGAAGAAGATGCAATATAGATCAATACTAATTAAACGCTATATTAGAGACGAGATGGTCTTTTTATCATATTTGGGGGTATCTTAATAACTCGTTCCGTCCTTGATCAAATTAAAACAATTGCAGCTCGTTCCAGACTTATACGGCTTTGCACTGCCCGCTTTTCCCTTATTATTGGCTGCAGACCTCCTAACGCCGTTCTCCCTTTGGCTCATTATGTCTGGATAGACAAAAAATATAAAACCCCAAGAATCCCAAGCCTGCGCCAAGGTGTGAGCTGTCGCAATACAATACAATTTCTCTTGTAAAACACATCGAGCTTGGCGTTTTCCTCTTTCTCCTCTGCCCCTCTTCCTTCAGCCCACGGGGATAACGCTGCCGGCGGCAACACGGGAGAAACCGCCCTCGACGTGCCCCGTTGCTGCGCTGCCGTCCTTCTCCTCCGCCCACTCGATGATCTCATCGTCGTCGTCGTCGTTCTCGTATAGTTTTCCTGGCGTGACTAGCCGCCTGGGACCTTGCGCCTCGGCCATCTGTGTGCTTTGGGCTACTGCTTGCTCTAGGGATGTGTAAATGGTGATAGGGGCTCCGTTAGAGTCTCGGGGTTGCTCGAAGGCTGCCGGCGCCGGCTCGTCGTCGGGTACCTCGCTCGAGACAGAAGACCGCCTCGATCTGCTGCTGCTCCTAGAGAAAACTGATTCGCAATCGCTGTCCTCGTAGCTGCTTGAGCTGTCTAGGGAGGGGGGTGCGGGGTAGCTCTGGCGTTGAGCTGCCCACCTCTGGGATCCTCTTTGAAGATGTAGGGATAGCATGATACTCATATGAGTTGAGCTATGGCAAGCTAATATTGTGACGTATAGATATGTAAAAGGATGAATTGGCTTCTAAGTAGGTGAGTGTAGAAGCAATTACTTATTAGTTAGGTATGTTGATAGACAAAGACTAGGTTAGATGAGTTGTCAAAGGATGATTTAACATGAGAACATGTCTCTCTCTAATAGGCAATCCTCTTCAGGGAGGGAATTGGTCAGACTTAAAAAGCTAAACAAAATAACTCATGAACCTGCCGAGGCTCCCCAGATTCTACTAATAGCAGGTCATGATACCTGGAGAAATTTGGAGGGTTGCACCCTGGCGCGGCTTGTTAGGGGGTATCCAGACCGCCGAAGACCGACGAGATGGCATTTTCAGGGACCACGCTGCCACGGTGGCATGGGGGTGGGCTATGGAGAAGTAGCGATGACGACATATTTACAACGCCGATGATAACCCCAAGCAGAGCTCTGACATATGATCCTGCCGTACACGTACATACATACATACATACCTCCTAACATAACGAAAGGGCCTTCTTCCCCCACTTAGGCGAGATCCTAGATCATCGCCTTGGCAACTTGGCCAGCCATTGAGCATTTGGAATTTCGATAGCAATAAAATGAAAAAAAAGCAGACGCCCAGACTAATAGTAGCACACACATACACAGCCGAACGGCGTCGTGGACGATAATGAGGCGACCTCATTCGAACAGAAACCGGGCGATATTGACCCCATTTCCGAGCTAGGAGCGAAATAATGGAACGAGGCGGAAGAAGACCGGAAAGCCAAGGGAGGAGAGAAGCGGGAAAAAGAGGCTTTTTTTTTTTTTTCTCAGCCGCCAGCGAAGTCTCGTGGTCTACCTAGTATCGTGCGCGCCCCAGTATGACTGTGCGAGCGAGAGATTGAAAAGGGAATGTACACACGAGATGGAGGCTAGCAAGGGAGGCTCTCTCTCGTAACCCATGAACTCCCAGCTAGCTGGTTGGCTGGGGAAAGGTAATGATGAATTCGGAAAGAAGCTGTGCCGTAACGATTGCATTGTCCAATACCTACATACCTTAGGTACCTAGGTACACTACACCTGCATTACCTAAGGTAGGTAGCGGGGGAAGAACATTAAAACGAACTGGCAGGAGGGCCGGGTTCGCCGGTGACGGCACATGCATAAACTTGCCGATTGCGTTACGCAAGACTAGATCTCCTTGGGTAATAGTATAGATCTAGCACGGTACCTTCTTTTTGTATGCTAACTCTTATATATCACCATGTATCTTATCTACATACTCGTCTTCACCATACATGTACTCCACACGTTGTACGCCCTTCAACTGCCATTGTCGTTTACCTCGGGGTTCAAAATGCCGGTAGATAGGTAGATAGCTAAACTAACTATCGAGCACGACACCGACCTGACCGAAAACAAGCGTACGTACATAGGTAGGTAATAAAATAAGTAGTACATATATAGTCTTTATGTCAGCCTGTTAGATATAACCCCCCCTCCCCTCCCCTTTTCATATGGCTTTTCGCTTTCGAACACTCCCTCGACTCTACCAGCCAGCGCTATTCCGAGTCCAACCCACCACCCCTAGATTATTCCGTCGTGGCCCCGTCCAGATCCAAATGGCGTCTATTACGGCACCGCCGCCGGGCAAATACGAATGGCTTGTAGTTGTACCCGACAAGCCGGGAACCCGGGAGAAGAGGCTGGAAGTGCGCGCGTGAGTCTGGCCAATACGCCGCCACCACTAACCACTAACCGTTTTGGGGCTTACATGTGCATCTCATTTCCAGCCAGCACTTCGAGGGCTTAAAGCCATACGTCGAGTCCAAGCAGTTTAAGACCGGAGGTAAGCATGCCAGCAATCCCCGAGTCTTCAATATTCCATGGCGCATTTAAGTAATTATTTCCTCAAGGCGCCGTTTTAAACGACAAGCCCGAAAGCGAGGACCCCGCTACGTTCGACTGGTACGGCAGCACGTTAGTGCTCGTCGCCGAGTCTAAGGAAGAAGTTAAGGCTATCCTTGAGAAAGACATATATACCAGGACGGGAGTGTGGGATACCGAGAAGGTATGTTAATTCTTGCAAATGCGATATATAAAAGACGGCTAACAGTCAATTCTAGGCTCTGATATTAGCGGTAAGCTTTTATACCATACATCTAACTCTTTTAACAATACTAAACTACTTTCTTAGGCCAAGTATGCGTTCAGGTTCCCCTGATTTTCAGATTCCGAATATTTAGGCTAGACGTATTCTAAACACCAAAGTCTTCCATAATGTATTCAGTTCATGTCGATATTTAGAATGTCAATGGCTACATTCATTGTAGGCTTTATACTCGTTGCTTGTACGTGTCTTGTTTGTAGTAAAAGGCATAGCATTGGCTTCGTCTTTTGAAGTTAATCACAAAACAAGATTAAAGAATACATTTCCTATACACCAATCAGCCGAGCCAGATGAGATGAACCACCACTCTATAATTGCATCGCAAACTCTTAATATGTTAAACACCTCACGACTCCTGCTCTGACGGAGGAGTTTCTGTTGCTGCCTCCGCTGCCACTCTGAGCTCGTAGTTCAGGTCGAAGCATTCAGCTAGCAATTCAGCTACACTGCCTTGACCTTCAGGAATATCTTCCCCGACCATGAATTTGCCATCAATTTTCATATTGTCGATCGAATGTAGCTTCATGCTATAAGGGTAAAGCTCCCTCACCGATGTTACGCCACCACTGTTCTTTACCTCGACGAGACAACGTTTTAGCGTCTGCAGTTGATTGTAAATTGGCAATAGAGCCTCGGAAACCGGCTCCGACGATATCATAAGATGATAGATATAACCGTAGCTTCTTCGAATTAAGTAAAGGAGCGTCTAAAATATCGTTAGCCAAAAACTATATTTATAACTACTAAAACGAGAACGCACCCGTTGGACATAAAGTTCAGCTGGTTGCCCTTGGTCGTCTACCCAGTTTCCATTTACTCTGCTCTCATCGATCCTGTCTAGTTGTCGTTGGTAGTCGTACAAGTCCGTTTCTCGCAGTGACCACGCTTGGGTCAATGACAGCTTATCAAGGTCATTTCTAATGCCAACGAGTACATCATAAATTGGCTTCCATTTGTCAGGAAATTGGCCGTTTCTAGACATAGCGTTAGTGAATATAACTAGGTAGATATAGCTAGGCAACACACCTTTCGAGGACAATTTTCGTATACTCTAAACATCGATCCACCAACAGCGAGACGCTCTCACTACCTTTTAAACCATTACCATCAGCGTCGAGAAATTGCCCGTTCTTTCGTGTCTCGCCAATCTCTTTCAACTCCGCCTCTCGCTTATGTATTTCCGATGGTGTGAACTAAACAGAATTATTAACAAGGTTAATGTTGTGCTGAAAGGCAAACAGGATGGTGTTTACCTTTGATTTGGTATTGATTATAGCCATTTGTCTCATTATGGAGACGAGTCTGTCCGCGGTCGGTCGTAACGGCTCTGCAATATCCTCAATCTTCTTCTGTAGGGTTGCTAACGATGTGCGACATCGGTCTATCCGTTGTACAATCAAGTGCTCAAGGAAAGGCGAAGGCTTCGTGCTGGCAGAGTTGTGTGCTATTTCCGATAGATGCACAAGCGTCTGGGACATGCTCTCGAGATCCCGAGCAGAGAATAAGTTGGCTTCGCCTAGATGGTCTAGGAGTCGCTTGATAGTCGAGGTCAGGGCATAGGCGGCAGGGGCTTCATTGTTTCGACCGATCGTCATGAAAAAGAGAGATAGTAATTGGAAACAGCTGTCTACCACTCTGTCCACTATATAAAGTAGAGTACGAGTTAGTTACGATATTTCAATAAGTAGCTGACCGGATAGCTAGGATTGTTCAATTTCTAATGCTGTCGTACCTCTATTCTCTTCGACCGACTTCCCCTGTCTAACCTCGGTCAGGATTCTGACCTGCTCAATGGTCTGGTCATACAAAATCATGACATCTTGAGTCCGAACGTAGGTCGTGCGGTCGAGTTTGCGTAATTGCAACTGATCGCGAATAGCAATTAGCTTTTCGAGGACCTCCCTCTCACCTTCGTCCTTCGGAGCCGGTATCTTTGGAGTTTCCATATTGCTGACTTTCAGAATAGTCCTTGACTGTAAGCCGTGGACTTGTCAAAGTAAATGGAATAAAGAGGGAGAAATATAGGATGAACCCCTCCTGCCTTGCTCCCCTCTTTGTCCACTGATATCTAGCCTAGATGATCGCTTATTGATTACTTATATATGATTTTCATCAATTTGAGGTTCTGTAGAACGGTAGAGTAGCATAACACATGCGTAATCCTGGGAGGTGCATATGGCGTCCAATGGCCAATGGTTCTTTCGTTACTTCACACGATTTTATCAACGCAGGGGGACTCGGGGAACTTGTCAGAGCTTTCTGAAACTGCCCTGGGTGTGGGTTTCCCCAAGAACTATATCTCTAGGCGCCTGTGATTGGAGTTTTCTACGTAGTAAGATCTTGATTACTACTGTATTTTAATCGATGAGGGATAGTTTACCTGGGAAAGACGGACACTGATGAGAGAAGAAGAGCCCAAGGTGGGTTTTAAGGCTAAGGTGGGCAGGTGGGGTCGTGTGCTCATCACAAGCTTTCTAATGTCTAATGTCTAATGTACGTAGTCGGGTACATAGTGAGTGTACCTCTTACCTCATGTTAAAGCAAGCGTAAAGTTTTCCGGCGATCTTGCGGGGCAGATAGTCAAAGCTCTGATTGGTTCTAATAATTAGCCAATCAAAACGGACCGTTTCCTCGAAGCGGAATCTTTATTTTCCTTCCGTGCTAACCCTATCTTCCTCCCACCAAAAATTTCGCATTGCGAATTGAATGTGACTTTCCGCTAATAATTTCACGAGCGCAAATCCAATATCAACATCTTCGAGGTGTGCTTCCGATCGACAATTCTACCCATCCAACACCACATTCGCACTCAGACACATCCATAACAATGTCGACTGCCGAACTTGCCTCGTCGTACGCGGCGCTCATCCTCGCCGATGACGGTGTTGAGATCACTGTGAGCAACCGCCGCATACCCCTCCTACAGCTCTTTTGAGCGTGGGGTTTGGGAAAATAGATATGACTTCGTTCATAAGAATACTAATGATGGATACATATACAGGCCGACAAGCTACAAACCCTTATCAAGGCTGCCAAGATCGTTGATGTCGAGCCCATCTGGACACAACTCTTCGCCAAGGTACGACGAATAACCGATTACGCGGGGAAATGACCATATTTGCTGATGCATGCAATTCTAGGCTCTCGAGGGCAAGGACGTAAAGGACCTGCTATCGAACGTCGGCTCTGGCGGTGCCGCCGCTGCTGGTGGCCCTGCTGCTGCCGCCGGTGGTGCTGGTGGTGCTGCCGAGGAGACCAAGGAAGAGGAGAAGGAAGAGGGTATGTTTAATCCCTCCCCATGCACGCAGCGTGGTTTGAAGCAAGCTTATACTAATTCCCGATGCAGAGAAGGAAGAGTCGGACGAGGACATGGGCTTCGGTCTTTTCGATTAAACACGTTCCGCGATCACGAATACTCACCTTCCCTTTGTACTTTCACTGCATGGTTCTGGGGTTCCATACACCATTGGTGTGGCGTGAAGGAGGCAATATCAGGATGCCATGGGCGACCTTTACCCTGTCATAGGTTAATATGACAATTGGCTTTGCAGATGAAGCCATGAGAGACGAATTGACAAGTCTACTACATTGTGAATTGTTCATTATTCATTACGCAACCCGAAGTGAGATGAAAGCTATGGCCTCGGATGTGAGTTTTGAGAAATAAATGCGGTAATCTCTAGTAGTCTTCACATACAGGCAATCTTCGTGGATTGTTTATGTCTGCATCGACTCATCATTCTTTCCATGATGTACCCGTATATTATCCTCCGAAACAAGGCCCGAACGCCAAGTTATTCATTTATTCATGAGAATCATGCAGCCCCTTTTCCCCCTTCGTAGCTTATTGTACGATCAAAGCAGCACTAGGAACTAAACCGGCCTCCTTCAAAGTTTTACCAAGATCAAGGTTACCTTCGAAGACCTTCCTAGGGAAGTTCTGGACGAACTTGTTAACGGTAAGTCCGTTCTCCGACTCTAGCATTTGCTTGACTTCGAAAAGGGTTGTGTCTGCCGGGAGTGTTTTCATAACGTTGCCACCGGAAGTTTGCAATCTCAGTCGAGCTTCATTGTGAGTAACGGCAGGACGAGCAGGTGCTGGAGCGGGTGCTGGGGCTGGGGCTGGGGCTGGGGCTGCAACTGGGACCGATTCTCCTCTTGCAAGTTTTGCCTGCTCTGCCTTGCGGCGACGTTCTTCCTTGTCAGCTTCGATCTTAGCCTTGATGCGTTTCTTGGCCTCAAGGTCATCGAGCTTCTCCTGTCGCTTTTTGGCTGCTTCCTTGATCTGCTCCTTGCGCTGGAGTTCCTCCTTAAGTTCATGTGATTCTCTGGTCGCCTTTTGGCGGATTTTCTAGATTATTAATTAGTAAGGGAACCGTGATCTGATCGACTTCTTGAGCTAGACATACATCATTGCGTTTCTGTTCTTCCTTGTCTTCAGCATCTTTGCCGGCTTTCTTAGCCTTAACACGCTCTCGAAGCTCTTCGAGTCTCTTTTTCTTCTCCTCTTCGCTAAGGGGAGCAATCTGCTCAGTAGACTCAGCAAAATCGGTATGACCCCTGAAAGTGAGATTAGTTTAGTAACAATAATAACAATAACAACAATAATAATCTATAACGACGAAGAGATAGGACAGCTCTTACGATTTGTTGGCATGGAATTCAGCCTCTCCTTGACTACGGAACTTCTTGCCACATTCGTTACAGACAAGTGATAGTGCGACTACACCTTCATCTATCTTTGCAACGTTGGTGCCAGACTCTTCTTCCTCGAGAAGCTCATCTAATGGGGTATCCTGAGTCTTCTCCAACCAGTCCATGGCATCCGGCACTAAGACAGATCATCATTAGTTAACCATATCCACCAGTAGTATATAGGTAATTAAACGTAGATGCTCACACCCGTCGGATTTCTTCACTGCCAGTTCGGCACGTGATTTGTCAAACCCCATCTCCATGAGTTGCTCGAGTACAGATTGTGACATCTTGGGCGACACTGTTTTAGGGTACGGTTAAGATTGGGCTTAAGTGAAGAAGATGTGTTGTTGTAAGTTGTTTGGTGGGAAAGAAATGGGGCGAAGACAGTTTGTAATGACAGGTTATTTGTATGTCGCCTCTAGTAAATTCGTGTTCTGCTGGAGCTGGAAGATTGGAAAGTTAATAGAAGCTGTAAAGGCAAGCTGTGAATGTAATAAGCATGACTTTGCTTCTAATTCACTGTGGTTTCTTTTAGTGGCACGTCATTTTAGATGCTGCCTCAAACCAGATGTACTGTCTTGAATAAGAGAGTGGGTACCCACGTATGGAAGTACCGAAGTACTTGTCTTTTCATTGAAAGAAACTGTGTGTTTCAGGCATGACAGTTGGCTCGTGCTTACCGAATTCTTCGATGCCCTTATGAAACGAATAAATACCTACTAATCTTGCATAAATATTTTAATATTAGCGTAGTTAGATAAATACCATAACGAAATGCGACCGTATTTATTCAAAACCGTTACAAGTTTAACAATCTAGACTTGTAGCATCATCTATACGAATAGACCGTCACTTCGGCTAACAATTTTCATTATGGATGCAAAATCCATTACGCCCGACCTTATTGAGAAATGGTCTGTTCAACGGCTATCAATGGTAGATAATACTGTTAGCGATATTGACCATACTCCTTGTAACCATGACTTTCGCCCTTTCGACCACGGCCAACATGGCATCCAATCAACAGAGTCCTTAGGAGACTTGGGCGTTCTGGCTCTAGAAACTCTTACCGATGTGGTTCTCCGACTTGACATTCATTCAGCAACTACCTTGCGACGAGTTAACAAACGCTTTATGTTAGTGGTCAACTCGATACCTCAATACAAAATGGTCTATCAATGTTGCCCTAACATTATTCGCGATATCAACAGCGTGAGAGCTAAGCACTTTGACTTTACAACATTATACAAAGCGCTTGGTGAACCACATTGTGTCTTGTGTGGAAACTTGGGCGGATTTATCTATCTTATCACCTGTTTACGGATCTGCTATACCTGCTTTACGGAGAACGAACTGTTCTTACCTATGAACGCACTACGTGCACGTGCGGTTACCGGCTGGTCGAACAAGGAGCTCAAACGGCTGCCACATATTCGAAGCGTTAAGGGACGATATGCGGCCAATGGGGTAATGTGTCACAATCAGGTAACTTTATGGGACCGGGAAGCTGTGCTATCCATCCAAAAAACCCCGTCGAAAAGTGAGAAAGGCGATCGCCAATACAAGGATCCACGTCGATTTATGGCCATTGTCTCTGCCCCTTATTTTGAACACCCTTCCAAAGTTGCTAAACAGGGCCTATATTGCCTTGGATGCAGCAATGATGACAATATCAAAACATATTCTCGGAATCAATATACTGAGAAGGGTTTGGCTGATCACATCATCCTCCGTGGACCTGTCCTAGTTGGAAAGGGAAAAAACTACCCAAGACATGCACCACTAGGTTAGATATACCTGGTTAGAGATCCCGCAAGACACAGTTATACCTACCACAATAACGCAAGGCTGCAACACCTCTTATTCAGCAAAGGAGACTCCGTCAATAAACCCATAAAACCTACTATGAAGCACCTCCGTTGCTCTACTTCGACAAACTACGACAATTTTGGTATTTAGTAAGAGAAGGCTTATATCTGTTTGCTCTGAGAGGGGTATATTACTGCCGAGATGTTTACAACTTGCAGTTGTTTAACTCTCGCCTAATATTACTACGTACCGGGCATTGTGCAAAATCTGAGCATAGGTTACCTAGGTTAGGTATGCTTTAGCTGGTTCAGCCTTAGCTGCCGAAAACATGGATCAGCCTCTTGAGATGTATTTTAAGGAGGTCAATAATATTAATACTAAGAGAAATAATTACCGTCTATTTGTTATTTGTTACAGTAAATTTAAAAACGGTAACTAGTGCATGGGAAGAGTTTAAAGTTATGCAGATGATTATGTAAAATCAAGGGCTGAGCCAAGCCTAAGCTACCTAAATTAGTAAGTGCACTAAGCCCAAAAGTGGTAGAACTCAAAGAACAAAGAGGTACCTATGGTACAGCACCATAATACGTAAATTAGGTAGGTACGTAAATACCATAGAAACCAGGGCTCCCAGACAGTCGGACAGGACCCAGTCAAGCCAGTGCTATGTCGTAACACGACAAACTACGACAACACCACTACCGTCCGTGCTTTTTATCCCATCTCAGCCAGATTTCCATCTTCAACGTTTTTTCCCTGATCGCCGAACACAGTTTAACTACTTTTTTTCTTCTAATTCTACCAAAGCCTACGCTACCGACTCACTCTCGATAATTTTAGAGTCGCAGCCGAATCTTTTTATTGATAATCTTTTTTCTTCTTCGATAGGTGCTTACCTGCCAAAGTGTCCACATTGCGATCGCACTACAACGAATTTCGGGCGCCCTTTTTTTTATCTGCTTTCTAGTGCAACATTTCACGACACCCATTCCATATCTACCTAATACTATTCTTCTAGTGTGTATACGCCACACATATTCACTAGCAACATGTCTGTTGAGATCGATCCTCAGGAGCTTGGCTTCCATCGTGCGTTATGAACCTTATCCGGTATCGCGTTACTACTATCATAGATACATATACTCACAGGCTGTTGTAGGGCCATTCACGGCGGAAGTTTCAGAAGTCTTACGGATCAGAAACCCGAATTCTCATCCGGTAGCCTTCAAGGTATGGGACATTATTCACAACCTTCCGCGCAACCCCTGACTAAACCTGACTGGACCTAACTAACAAATTACAGGTGAAAACTACCGCACCGAAGCAGTACGCCCCCTATATCCAATACGATGAATCCTATAAACTATAGCGCCACAATACTGATTATGCTTTCAATCAAGGTACTGCGTCAGGCCCAACTCTGGCCGGGTTGAACCTGGCAAAGAGGTGGAAGTTTCAGGTACGTATTAGCAAGTTGGATATAAGATGATTCTCCTACTAATAAGTCATAGTCATTCTTCAGGCTATGAAGCAGGAGCCCCCTCCCGACACGAAATGCCGAGACAAATTCCTAGTCCAGTCGGTCCCAATCACCGGAGACAAGGAATTCGCCAACCTAGCATCTATCGTTAGTGCCACTTGACTACGAATATCCCCTATAACGAATACCTAGCTGACTAAAGTAAAAGTGGGACGGTATTGAGAAATCGGCGGTACAAGAGAAGAAGATTCGGGTTATCTTCATGCCCCCCGTAGGTGCTCCTGCTAGCACCAGTCACCTTGAGACACCCGTCAAGCCTTCCGCAGCCAACGGCGTAAGTTTATTGATGTTTTCAATACTCTTTTGCCATGCTAACTCTTAGAGACACAGGCGACACCAGATGTAGCCCCTCCTGCCTACTCCTCTCCCGGTGACTATTCAACTAGCCAAACAGATACCAAGACTGAGAACGAGATCAAGCGCGAGGAGCTCCCTGCAACCGGAGGTGTGGCAGCGATTGCGACCACTCAGAACAGCGACTTAACCCCCGACGAACTGAAGCAACAGCTTATCCAAGCCGAAAAGGTAATCGCACAACTGAAGCAAGACCAGGAAGGTTTACGACAGCGTAAGACGGGGGGTACGGACAAGGCCAGCTCCAAGCCTGCCCAGTTAGCTCAGGCAGCACCATCTGGTACTGAAGGTGTACCGATCAAGCTTGCGGCGATTCTTTGTTTCCTGAGCTTTATGCTCGCGTATCTCTTCTTCTAAATTGCGATAAGGGTGTTCTAGCAGATTCTTTGAGGGCAGAGGTTGAGGAATCCCGTTACGGTTGGGATATCGGCAGACCGGTTCTTACTAGAGGGAAAGCATTAGGCGCGAAGAAGACTATACCTAGGCGAAGAGAAGTAATAGGAGGTGAATAAGAGAGGTCAGGCCCCCTCTTATGTGGAATGGCTGGGAGTGAGACGAAGGATCTAAGCTGGCCTTCGTTGTGGCAGACATTGTACTTTAGCATGTATTCCCCTTTGTTTTCCGTTGGCTGTTCAAGGTATGAGCATTCTGATATATATTCGCTTGAAATTGATTACGATCCCTGGGCGATCGTCGTAATACCTCAAGCTCAGGGTTAGCCTAGCTCTTATGCACCCGGAGCTTCCGTATATAAAATTGTTTTTTCAGATCTTCCCGTTTTATTGATGGCGATCCGGCCTTGGCTTATGCCTACACCGATGCTACCTCGTTCAAATACTACCTGGGTACTTAACCTAGGTAGATTACATTGCTACGTGCTATCCTTTTCACTGTGCTAGAGTAAAATCGTTCAGAGACTAGGAGTCGGATTGTTTCAAGGTAATTAAGTATCGTATTGACAAGTCTACCCCTTTTCTGACCTCATCAACCCAACGCCGAATCCGTACCCTAGATATACGGCCTACGCATCAAATATACACGATTCCCACCAGGTAAATTAAGCAGTGTATATCATACCACTACTAACACTCATGACTCATGTAGATACACATGTCCAACCATCTAAGCCTCCAGCTCGTTCTTCTTCCAATCAGTCTTCTGGCCCACGAGCCGTCCACCCTCCTTGCGCTTCACTCTGCACCGAATGCCGACGCTCTCGTCGAAGATGAAACGCCAGAGAACGTAGGTCCAGCTGCGGTGGTGCGGGAGCTCCGTGTAGAAGTCGCTGGCAATGCGATTGAGCTCGGGAAGCCTGGACCAGGGGATGGCGGGGAAGTCGTGGTGCTCGTTGTGGAAGCCGACGTTGTACACGAGGAAGTTGAGGGGGCCGTAGTACGAGTACGTCTCTGGGACGGGGACTCGGTTCTCTGGGTTCTTCTGGGAAGGGGTTACGGTCTCGTAGACGTAGTGCTCGGCGATGAAGTGGCCCGCTAAGGGGTGCAGACTACCGGCCAGGAAGGACGATAGTAGGAAGTACATCAGGGAGTTTATGCCGAGGGTCTTGAGGATCACGACGTCGAAGGCAACCTGCACGGCTACGTTGGTGGCGGAGACCCAGGTGAAGGGTACACTGTACACGCACATAGGGCGGACGGCGTAGAAGAATATCTGGAAGGTGCAGAAGAATGCCTTGCCGAGGATGGAGTCGAGGAAGATGGCCTCGAGGGCGGTGGGAAGATCGGTGTCTAAGCCGTCGACGCCCAGGGACTTGTGATGCGTTAAGTGGTAAGGGCGGAAAGAAGCGCTGTAGGGGATGCCGATAGGTAGGTTGGCTATGATAGCGAAGAGCCGGTTGGCGGTGGGCGAGCGGAAAGCCAAGTTGTGGCTAATCTCGTGGATGGCCATGAACAAGTTCTGGTTGGCGGTGGCGCCGACGACGTAGGCTAGAAGCCAGTAGGGGAGCGAGAAGAAGGAGGTGTTTCGGAGGGTGTAGGCACAGAATACTTGTAGGGCGACGACGCCGAGCACGACGTAGATGGTGAGGGGCTCGGGCCCGCAGAGCTTGGTCACTTCGGGGTGCGCCTTGATAATGGCTAGACGTCTCGTCCGATGGGGCTCTTCGGTATAGGTCCAGAAGAAGTCACGATATTTGACCTCGATCGGGTCTTGCTGTAGGTCCGGGGACCCATCTTGAACTTTCTCCCCGCCTTTACCGTTGAGGCGGATTGTCTTCTGCAGCTTGGGTGCCTCGGGGGCGCTGGTCGTGGTTGAAGACGATGAGGGGGGCGCCATTGTTATTTATTTCCGTTCCTTTCCCTTTTCTATTCTTTTTTCTTTTCTTCCTTATGCACTCCTCCGAAATTAAAGAGTGGAAGATAAGAAAAAAGGAAAGAAAGAAAGTACTTGAGTAACCGTCTCAAGGTGGCATAGGAGTGGAATGTGGAAAGGAGACAGGATTGCGTGTACCCATATTTGCGGTGAAGACTGTTTTTTTCTTGACTCCCTGCAGAAGTACAGCAAGTAGTAACCCCAGTATTACCTCTTCCAGTAGCAGCGTAGGTACATAGTAGTTGTTGGGTGCGGCACACCCGCGTGGCGGGCTGCACGAACTAAGCCTAACTTAGACTAATGGGAGCTAATCAGAGCTAATCAACAGTTTTTTTTTTTTAAAGGGTCTTCAATTGATCATCCTCGTCCAATCATCTTTAACATTCAGACCATAAGGTGGCAGAAGGTGCCATAAAGTCTTAGGGTCGAACGTTAATGTTGTCACCCCACTTTTTTTTGCGGCGGATGCTCCCTGAACTTTGTGCTACTCACCCTTTTCGTCTATCTTATCTTACCTCGCGCTTGGGTAGTTGAGCTGTGATACACAGAAGTTACCACAAGCAGTAGTCATACATGTATATCCATCCACGTGATATTGTCTTGCGGCTCCTTGTTAGTATTAGGGATATTGGGTGGTTCATGCCTAAGAGGCGTCTAGTTGAATTAAGACTCTACCTCGTACTCTAATAATTGCCTAAGTTGGTATCTACCTATTTAGTCGTTTACAAGCGGAATGCTGCCACGACTACATACCACAAGAGATATTCCAGATCTCAAGTTACACAAAGTTAGAAAGAGTCCAGGAAGAAAACTAATAAGATATATTAACAGTGAATACTACATATATGCACTTATCCTTTTATGAATAACTTCAACTTTTAACCACCCTTTAACAAATGAATAGTGGATAAGTCGAATATCGCTCGTCTGAGACATGGCCTACCGCATCTAGCAAATATATTTGCTCGGCTAGGTACCTACTTATGCCGATGGTCATTGCTAGGCAATATTAGCCAGGGTCTACCGTGCCTCATATGCCTTGCATATATATACACCTCGCCACGCCGCATAAGAAGGCCAGTATCCTATGCTTCCAAGCCCCGAAATTCATACATACCTACATACCCAAATGTAGGTTTATTTCCTAGTTCTGATAGGATAGCTCCCTTCCCGTCCCAGCCTGGCGGCGTGATCGGACGTTTCATTCGAAGAGGGTATCCCGTGTGGGAGATTCCTTGCATATGCTTCCAGGTACGACCCCTCTCGGGTGCATCTTGGAATTGGATCTGGCGCATCGGGAGATGCGCCTTGTGATCTTACGGAGACACGCCCTATAGGCCCATAACATCGGCGACTTGCTTATTTGCCACTTGTGATGTGATGGAAGGATCATGTTCCGCCGATGGCGATCCTGTCACCATAGATCTAGATTGTTTGGCCAGGTGTGTCAATGGTTACCTACATGAGCCAGGGGTTAGTCTTCTTGATGAGTGGATCGAATGGAGAGGTCCTTACAGGTATGTCCTTATAAGTAGGTCTTTACGCTATAGGGTTAGCCTAGGGGGCGAGAGATCTTGCAGGATATTCTACCTTCCATTGGATAGCCATTCAGGAGGCTCTATACATAAATCTAGATCTAACACCTTGCATGTATCGAGATCTGTCTGGGCGTGTCTTACATCTAGCCCTGACGACGTACTTATGCCTAATATCTATGCTACCTACCTATTATAGGTTAACACTAGCACGTGAAGTATTACTAGAGTTGACTGGGTTTACCTCATATTCTTGGACGGTCTAGGTGTCTTAGTCGTATGGTAATGTGACCATGGTCTCGGTATTCGATGAGCCAATATAGCAATAGTAGTTGCTGTTCTATTCTAAATTCTTTTACAATGATACCCAGCATTCCCCCTTAAATATTGACAACTCATTATGTATGCTGGGGTGAATTCGTACAAGTTGCTTCTCAGAAATCATAAAGGCTAATATGAGAAAAGGGGTCAAATTATTATCGTATTCTTGCGTCATCGTAAAGTGATGAGTAATGTAGTATGCACCATGCTATATTTCCAGATGCGAAGAATACGCCTCCGTCAGAAAAGATGTGGCCACCCATCCGGGTACATATGTATCAGTCCGTATAATCTCCCGTGACGGCCTTGTGCGTTGGGGGCAGGCCGGGTCGTCGGGGGGAAGTGGAAAATACATGTGGTTATCAAATTCTCCAAATGGTGCCATGCGTGGAACTCCGAAAAACGGTATGTTGGTTTGAAGTTATGGCTATAGGCGGGCTTTAAGGACTGCTTATAAAAGCTTGATAGTGGGCATCGAAATATATAAAGGCTTAGTCAACATATAGGTTCGTAAAGGCCTGGTTCTGAAAGATGAGATTCGGATAACCTAATTTGATATGATATCCTATACTGTCCAATGCGAATGGTCACCTGAAGAGTATTTGACGATCAGTTGGGTACTTACGCTTATCCTCTTCCAAATGCATAACGAGCTGGCTACATAAAGGTTGGTACGGTGGTCCTTTATTAAACGAGTAGCCTAGCCAACATGCAGGACCTGTGGACATACGTTGACAAGACCGTCTTATAACCAAATGAGGTAGCCGTATAGGCATTCCTAGAGCGGAGATAATAACCTGAATAGTTACATATGGCTCGCAAATTTATGTCAGGTGGCTTGAATTATATGTGATAAGCGCAGATGCCAAATTGATTGACACTCTTCGGGGGCTATACTGCGAATTGGATTGGAGTCCAAATGGGGGTGACATTACCGACAGACAAGTGAAGAAAAATATGGTAGTATCACCAGCCGCCTTCCTCACTATAGCAGGGCGAAAAGATATGCATGCAGCGTTACAAGGATTAGGCCCAATCGAAGCGTGCATAGCCCCCCGGGGGTATCAAGAGATATGAAGGAAAGAAAATAGTACCTAACTTATAAGTCACTGAACTCGAGGAGATAGTATTCAATGAGATGTTACATAGTTCGCTCAATAATCTCGAAGTGGTGCTGACACGCATCAATTAAGTTATCAAATGGCACTTTCGCACGCAAACTATTATTCCTGGGGCTCAAAATATATAATCCCGGGCTAAAGCCCCCTTTTATCACCGTATAGCTCCTTTCTTATTCTGCACGTTCCGGCTGCAGAGCGATACAGAATTATAGGTAAATGTAACCCATGGTAACAATTATATGTAACAGGGGCAAAATGGGTCTTACTTGCACCGTGTCTTAATGGGCAAAGGTGAAAATTTTCCCTGTACAATTCTGATGCATAGGCTTCTCGGCCCATGCCCATGGCTTGCAGCCTTCTGGAGGCGGCATTATCACTGTATGCATGGGCGGAGCATTTGAGATATACGAGGGCAAAGGACGGCGAGAAAGGTCGCCAATGAGCTTGTCTTTGTTGAAGGAATGTTGCGTAAGTCGACTTGTTGCCCCTTCAAAGTTGTGATAGCTCCCTTTTGCCTCGTTACTTGGTAAGCTCGGCGTATCTTGCTCGCCCAGTACGTATTTCTCGCGAAGCATGCCATCTAGCCTAGCTGCTGGATCGAAGCTAAGATAAACCAAAACTTTCAGTCCGTTCGTATCCTCCCCTATTGCGTATATTACTGAACGCTCATCACTGGTGGAAATAATACCACCTTGACAGTCGGGAGGGTTCAGTATCTTATAAATATCATCTATAAATGAGCTCCGGTTTGATTCGTCTTGCTTAGGGGGCCAAAAGTAAGTCCTGTTAGGTTGGTAGGGGTACACCGGTTCCTTGTTAGATTTTGGCATCGATTCCAATTCGTAGTTAGATTCCAAGTATTCCCAGGAAGGCCAATAGGCCTGCGATTTCCTAAACCCGGTCCTTAGGCGTAAACATCTTGAGCCTGATGATCCGCCAGAGGAGATATCATCAACCAAATCCAAGTACGTGCTGCAACACCGCTGATAGGCACGCAGGTGGGTCTGACTTCGCGTATACACGGGCGCCATAGAATTATCATCCCCTGGATGTACATTTTCCGGAGAACGGAACCGCGAATCCGAGCCATATGGTTTGTCCATATATGCAATAGGCCTAGTTGATGGTCCGATTGTTAAGTTGGCCTCGGGGGTTGGAGACTCTCCATCGCTATCCACCTCTGGATCCGCCTCTGGATCTGCCACTAGATCTTGGTCAAAATTTACTTGTGTGATGTAATAAGTCCGTTGACTACCACTCTGTTTCCGGAGCCATTCCTTTCGTGACTCGACTATGTTTATTTTACCTGAAGCCTCGTCTTTCTCTAATTTGAGAAAATTCCATCTGTCATCTATGGGGCCTTCAGCATGCTGTCTCCTCCAGCTATCCTCCATCTTCATAGTTTGCTTATTGTTAAGATGCGGATCATGGAGAGGAAAGCGAAAGCAATGGTAATAAGAATTCCAATCCGTTTCTCTAATCTCGAACTCGGTTTGATTGGAAAGTCCGTAAAAATAGTCGTCTATAATTTCGAAGCAGACCGTAGAACCAATGTCGTAGCCAACCACGTCCGCCAAGTGCATTTTCCGAGAAAACCAAGTACGCTTTTCGATGTTGTAGCCCGTGAGGACCCATTTTCTATGCCCATCTGCCCCTTCTTCCGAATGTGTCCCAAAATAAAGATAATCCTTGTTGTTTCGTACGAATATTTTAGCCGCCGAGTCTAGCTGAAGTGTGGCTACAATTAGCTGTTCATCGGCTTTGAAGATCAAAAGCCAGTTCTCCGTGTTCGGCAGCGCGAATGAAAATAAGCACGAAGTAATGCCATTCGCATGATATAAGACGCGGAACTTATATTTACGACTTTTTGCAGATCTAGGCACAGCTTCATGAACCAGGGTCGGAATGTCTATGACGAGCTCATAGCTCGCTGAGCCGTGAAGGTCGAGGATCCGTAACCAGCGTTTAGGCCGGTCTTCAACGATATAACAAAGTATCCCATGGATATATTCATAAGAATCGGCAAAAGCGATGACACCTACCAGGTATGGGGACGCCCGTGAATACGCCTGGCGTCTTTTTGCAACTCGCCTCAGAGCACGGGAGAATTGGCCACTTCGCTGTGCCTCTTGGGCTTCGGCTGTGTGGGAGGCTTGGGCCTTTGCGGAATGGTCAGCAATTCATGCGCGGCTTGGCTTGCCACGAACTGGCCATGCTAGGTATGGCTACTCACATTAACAATAGCTTTACAAAATCTCTCCTCTCTTACCAAGTATTGAAAGTGACGACATGATAAAGATAGATCGAATATCTCATCTATATCCAGATAGTTCACGATGTAAGACATTATTTCATAAGGTAAACGCTGTAGTTTCGATACTGTCCTTGACGACGGCGGCGGTGGCGTTGACAAGCTCCTCGGTGTCCGCATCTGCCTTGAACAAACTGAAGCATCAACTTCACGATAGAAGAAACGAGTAGCTAAACTATACGTAAATTGGATCAATTGGATCGATGAAGGTTAGTTACACATGGTGTATTTCGAGAGGGAAGGATAAAGCACCGAATACCTGTATCAGGTACACCGGGGAGTTCCATATTTATTGTCTTTTATTCAGAGCCTCATCAATCGATTCTCCACAAGATCAAGGCAGTTTGATACCCACACGGGCTAGGTACTTGAGGCATGCCGATGTAAGGATTGATACATAGCCAGCCTTGCTTGGCTACTAGTAGTCATTGTTACAAACTCATACGTGTAGGTACCTACGTAGGTATGCACTGTAAGCGGGCCGCCTCAGCCGTAATAAACATTCAAACAAGTTGTAATAGGACAAACATTTAAAGGTCGAGGATGAGGCTCTATTTAGGAGCGCTACCCTGGAACATTACCCGTAATCGCTACATGCAAGAAAATTGGTTTAGTATAGTTTGTTGGGTAGAAAAATGCGTGATGGTGTATGTGTAAGGTTTATACTTGGATATCTTTATATATGATATATGTACCTAGGTAGGTATGAATGCATATCGCCAAATTATACATACATGTACCCTGTAAAGAGGTCATACATGTACCTAATATATTTTACGGGTACCACCTACCTAGGATGGGTCTACGTTAGGTACATAGGTAGGTACATAGCGGTCGTATTGAATGCTACCTATGTATGCAATCACCCCCTACCGCTAGCATCAGTACACTACTAGTGTATGTATGTATTTTTACCCTAGATTTTGGCTACCTAGGTAAGTACATCTTACCCACCTAAATTGTAATACACGGATCGGTCTCCAAAAGAAGAAAAAAAGAAAAAAGAAAAACGTGGGCCGCAGAGCCTCAAAAACTCCACCATTTTTTGATTTTGTAATTTCCAAATAAACTCGGGGTTGCTATGTAGATCTCTTACATGCCCCCTCATGAGGCTCTTATTTTCCCATTTTCCCATTTTCCTTTCCCCAGGGTGTGCGCCAAGGTTCATCCTGGATTGATCGCCAACTTCCCAACCATGTCGTGCAGCTGCTGTGTTAGCACGAAGCTTTCCGCTTTCACATTCCATTGAGGATACTCTTCGACCGAGAATAAATGGACTTGTCTAGAATGTGCATATGCCCCCACTGTTTGAACCCCAGGCCAAGGATGCAGCCTGCTTCTACTACACCACATTGCTTGAGCACTTTTAGCGTATACTCATTTTTGAGCAAGTTACCTACCCGACCAGCCTGTAACTCGATTAGTTCAAGCGTTTTAGTTTCCCTTACAGTGCTTTGGGTTAGGTTAAGTAACAATACGTCAGCTACTAACCGACTACTACACTAACTAGCTAAAAGATACATATATTTTCCAAGTCCCAATCACGTAAGAAAATGTTATCATAGTCTCGTGATTCTCCATAGATGCCACATCAGCGGTAGTAGGGGTGGTTCTGCATGTCTGGTGTGGTTCACGACATGGACGAAGTCCACAAGTGTGACATAACAGTCCGCCATCTAGTCTAGATGCCCCGAGAAAGATTCGCTTAGATATATATCTATGTCCGAGTTAGGAAAAGCAAAAAACACTAGCAAGCATTGAGCCTCCTTCGGCTTAATATACGCAGGAAATCAAACTGCTTACATCTTAATCATCGGTTAGGAAACAGCAAACTTATACATTTCCAGCGTCGTTTGGAGACAACGGAATGCATAAGGCCTACCTAGGTGGTGGCGATTTAAGTAAACGCCCAGTCATTCGATAACTATTGAAATCTATTCCCGATTCAACGGAACCTGCAGTAGCTGTGGAAAGACCATACGAATTGGTTAGTATAATTTACATTGTATTTCATGTGGCTGTAGCTGATGATTAAATAGCACTACGCATTACAATACTATACTACACGCCTCGGTCTGCCCAAATGGTCTGAAATCTACGACCATGGTGCTTAGGAAGTCTACTCCCGAGATGGGCTCTTCATGCCTTTAGCACCTTGATATCTATATGGCAGTTTTCCTTTTCCACTTACCTAAGGTAGGTAGCTAACGCATGTTACCGTGTGCTAACTTTATCATCCTCAGCTCGGATGCAGAGACCTGCTACCCATATTATCAGATGATGGCATATCGTTACTTCTCCCGTATCTTTCAGACACTGTCGCACCTGGATAGAACACGGCATATCTTGTAGACGGCTATAAGAGGCTCTGCTCCAATCATGTGCGTTGTGTGACGACTTTTTTCAAGCCACGCCTCTCGGCCACGAAAAAACAGATCTATGTAATAAGGCCTTTCATGTTAGGGTCGGCAGTTCCTCTCAGACGTCGAAGTACTATAAGGCCCCTTCGTCGGAACCTTCACTCTTTGGGCGCAGCTGCAACGAATATAGGATGTGAACTGCATATCACGTAGTGGTTGGTCTACTTGCTCCGGTTCTAGGAGGCTCGGGTAGCTGGAAATCTGACGTCGTGACACGGAGTATTGAACAAAGGAATTATTGCCCTTATTACTTCAAGTCTAGACTAACAAATCTACGTAGTATACTACATGCCGCCTTATTATCTTAGGTACTCTACAATGGCACGCCTGCAAGCCGGCTGATAAGCACCGGAGCCTTGCCAACGTGGCTGCAGAGCATATAATATTTCGACCTAATGACTATCTAATTTTGCAAAGTACGTCGTCCGGATTAGATGATTATCGCCGAGCGTTACTAGAGATGCTTATCCAACATATTGAGCATTTGGATCACCCCGTCATTCCGTGCCGCCAGCGTCTAAGATGGGGACTGGCGTGTGTAATACAAAGCAGAGAAGACTTCAACTGCGACCTAATGAAATTGAACATGCGGCTGAGTCGCAACCGGGTTACCTTTTCCATTAGGTGCAACATGCATTTTGGTCCGAATTGGCCCGGCAGCCCAAAGGATCCCAGTGGGGATGCACGCAGTCTTCAGCTTTGAATGTCTACATCGCCGCTTTGACTGAAGATCTCACCACATTAGTCCATGGATAATTGAGAGATCTCAGCTGAGAAATGGGACAGACGCTACGTTATATACGTATACTGCCTGTAGGAAGGGTCCCATTTATCAAACTTTGGTATAGTACCCAATTCTATAACATACCTGGATCAATAGTCTTGGGAGCTACTTCTTAGGCTCCCTCTAGGAATCAAATGAGAGCCATACCGGGCTACTGCTAGCCCTTCTCTGTTGCATTTTGTTCATACCTAACGGAAGTATACCTCTAGGATGGATCTTTTACTAGATTGAACATTCATACTAAGACTCAATCCGCCGATTTTTCATGTACTTACGTGTTAAATACCCTGCCCAGAGCCACGAGCTCTAGCTGTCAATATTACGAGTAAAACACGCCTAATAATTGCAATCAACAATATAGCGTAGTCTCCTATTCGACGGGTTACGGAATTACGCCACGCTAGATTCTTGGTTATTCGTGTATCTGTCGGAGCTATGACTGTTGGCAGATATATTTTATACCAATCGGAATATGGGGAAGGATAAGACATATCACAGTCGAATTTTCTATGCAGGTGTAAGGGTATCACCATGGCATATATATAGGCATATAAGAAGCCATGTCCAGACGGAGGGCACCGCCGCTGACGGGGCCATAGCCGATGATTTGGTTACGTAGGCTTATAAAGGCCATACATACCTAACAAGTACCCGGTCTTTATAAACATCACACGCAGGATCGAAGCTGTGTGATGTAGTACGGGCGCGTGTACTACTGCATTGACTACTACTACACCGACCCTGACTAGGTGCCCTAACAATTCCAACAGGACCCCTATGCCCCATTTACCACGCATTATCGGAGCGATTCGGCCAATTGCTACCTTAACTATGCCATTGGTTTGGGAGAAACTTTCCGGAGGGGCTTGCAGATCTTAAGCTGAGTCTCGGTAATTATAGGGGAAGCTGCGTAATAACTACTACGTATGTGTATACTATGACCCGAATTTAGGATAACGAGTTAATAATATTTACGTGCGGCTATTGGCTATTAGTGGTTATAGAATCCTTTTAGGTAGGTAGTTCCAGTAGGCACATTTATGGCGCTAAGACGCCCAGAAGAGTATTTCCCCAAGAGGGAACAGAACTAGAGATGGAGACCTAAGTTTATGAGTGAGTAGGTTCTTAAGGACGTATTGGCCTTAATTCATAAAGCTCATTTATGAATCTCATAGGGGTGAATAGACTGCCCTCGCATTTTCTGGTTATTCATCATCTAATAAATTATTTCTGTTCTTTTATTCTTGATGATGAGGACGTCTTCTTTCGTATCGACCAATGTTGTTTTGTTTCCGTCTTGCCGGTATTTTCGTTATTAATTAAATGCCCGTCTTCTTTATAAAAGGGGTCATAGGCTGGTTGATTTGGCAAAAATCGTTGGTAGCCTCACTAGTAGGTTCCCTTTTCTATATAGAGAAAAGAAAAAGAGGGGAAAAAAGAAAAAAAAAGACGGTATATGCGTAAAAGTCACGATATAATAATTGTTGTTTTGACATAAAGGAAGAGGATACATAGATGGGAATTGCGATGTATGCGTGGATTAAACTTAAGCGTAAAGGGTTCTTGATCCATTATCGTATGATCCACGGTTCGCACTGATCGGCACCTGGCAAATGACCAAACTTTACATCTTTCTTAATAACCGAGATTCATTCAGCTCTCTCGACGTCGCATATCACCAACCGCTTTCGGCACCTATATTTCCTTTGAGACGGCATCTGATCCACACGATAGTAATAAAACGAACCCTAATGGGACGGCAGATATGGCATCCAGAGGAAATCTTACGCCACGGGTATGTTACTATGGTATCCTTGTATCTATTGCAGGAGATGCGCTATTAATCTAACCCGGATTTACCTATCTAGACCATCATGGCACCTGCAGCAGCATTCACTATGGCATGTGTCTTATTTGCGTACGAAATTAGCCCAGTCACTTGATGCTGTTGGTGTGCGCGCTGACTAGATCCTCACTAGTTACACCCGGTCTTCTATAAAAGAAGCTAGACGTAATGCCGTGCGTCTTTTTCTTCCTTCGGGCCGCTTTGAGCTCGGGTAGTTTGGAATAGATCTTGCTAGCTTACTCGGTAATAGCAACACGAACGGGACCAGAGACGCCAGTCAGGCGGACCAAGCGGCGGCGGCGGCGGTAGTAAGTGAGAATAATAAGAATGGCGACCTAACCGCCGGCTCGGCAGAGCAGGCTTCACCGCTTCTGTACGCCAGGTTGTATTACATGGACGTTGGTCGAGTTAGTAATATGGACGAGATGACTATGATACGATGCAATCTCTGTTATTGGTTTGCATTGGCTAGGGCGTGCGCGAGTCGATGGTTACGAGACCAACCTTCTGAGGCACAAAACCAACTTGGAGGGGGAGGGAGGATTATCTGGAGGTCATTAAAGGACGATGATATCATAAAGGGCCCTTGTGTGAGAGGGTTGAAGCCCAAGGCATTACCAGCTGAAACTATCGACATATGATCCTGAGTTACGACGATACTTACGTACATGATAAGACTTTTTATCAGGGAATGACAATTATATGCATATGTATGTTACTCCCTAATATACATAACTAGGTACCTAGTTAACAGTAATAACTTGCAAGATATTAGACTATTAGTCAGTTATCACTCATCGTGTAACTCTTGAATTAATGATAATATGAGTTCATATATGTGTGTGTATACGTATGGATGTTATATAAGAACTCGTACGTAGCATTAAATATAAATACACCTGGAGGTTGAAAAAAGGTCTGCTGTGAATATATGGGATTTAATATAGCGCAGATCACTAATCCTACCTTTAAGTTTGTACTACTGCTACCATGACATTAGGTAACACCAAATACATAGTGGATGAGTGGCCTAAAAATGCTAGCTAGCATTAGGTAATATGGGGGGGGGTACCCTACGTAATAATGTACACGTTGTAATCTAGACTAATCGCAACAATCTGTCGCGTCTTCGAACTTCGCCGCTACATGATTCGTTCAGTCTTCAACCAACATACAGCCTTAAGCCATGATCTAACCTGACTCTACACACAATAATAGCTAACGCGACTACCGCCATGGCTGGCAACAATCTCCTATCCCTACTGGGATGGACATTCCTTCCCAATGTACGTTCTATTCTTCTATTGGTCCTATAATTAAGTAGCGAAGAAGCGACCCCCGAAACTATCACTAACACCACCACCGCGCGCAGCTCGTCACCGGCTGGGTCCAGTCTATCTACTACGGCCTCACCATCCGCGCCGGCGACCGCAAACCCGCCCCGAACACCCCCCGATACGCCGAGCACCGCCGTCGCATCCACATCCTCGTCGTGTCTTTGTACTTGCTCTACACCATCTACGAAGCCGACTACGAGCTACGCCGTGCCTCCAACTACTACGCCGACCTGGGCGTCCAGCTCTCCGCCTCCGAGCGCGACATCAAGAGTCGCTTCCGCCGCCTCGCCGCATTGCACCACCCGGACAAGGTCATGAGTGGCGCTGGTGGGGGTGATGCCGCTGATAGCGCTGATTTCTTTATGCACCTTAAAACGGCCTCGGACACCCTCGTCGACCCCGCGCGGCGCTTCGCTTACGAGCGCTTTGGCCCAGATATTGTCGCCTGGAAGCACTGCGTTACCGTGCGCGACTACGTTGTCCGCGGCGTCCAGGTTCTAGTTCCTTATTACGGCTTTGCCGCCGTCGCTATGTACGTGTTAGGACTGATCGGCTACCTGGAATGGGGGCGATACTGGCGCTGGCTAACCCTAGTCGTGCTGTGCGTCTTCGAGCTACACACCATCACACGCCCCTCATTTCCAACCTTCCTCAGCGGCCTTATCAACCCGGTTCTGACTCGCTTCACTGACCACCCCCCTTACCTACCCTTCCAAGCTATCACCCTCGCGCGCAAGCTAAGTATCACGCTGTACATCGCCTTCTCGCAAATAGGTCCGCTGCTACAGCCGCCGAATCAGAGGGGAATGAAGCCCGGCGAGGCGTCGGAGAAAGCGTTACAACAGAGCCTAGATAGACTCGAGCAGACGGCTCGGAGTATGGATGTCGACGCGGCGCGACTTATGGAACTAGAGATGGCCCCCTTTGCTGGCGATGCCGAGGTAATCGGTAGCATGCGGTCGAAGCTGAAGGAATGGCTCGTACAGAACACAATCCGCGCGGATCCTATGGTGAAGGATGCGTTAGGACGGTCGTTCCAGAAGCGACGGGTAGATGCGCCTGCGGGGGCCAAGGGAAATAGATAACGGTTAAGACTTGCATTACTAGCAAATTTTAATGTTGAATTTATTAAATTGATTTAACTCTGAACATTTTTTATTGATACTATGCTATTGATCCCAGTCTGGACGACGCAGTCTGGACGACGCAGTGTGATTAAATTTGCCCTTACGCATGTCCGGTTATTCTAGTATACATATCACTACTACAGAGTAATCCTCCTGATGAGGACTATGCCTTTAGAGTCTTTGCCTGCCCCTGGTCTCGATAGGAATCAATACCATCCCTACGAAAGCAGCCAAGATCAAGATTGCTGACATATAGATAGGGGTTTTAGTACCATCTCCAGGCATGTTGGCAGCAAGAATTGGTGCTATGAGCCCCGTGACGCGATTCAAGAAGCTAGCCACACCTGTCCCAGCTCCTCTGACGGGTGCGGGGAAAATCTCGGGGGTGAAAGCGTAAAGCACACCGTACATGATATTCTGGCAGAAGGCTTCGATGCAGGTGAAGAAAAGCTGCCAGTTGGGTGTCGTACCGAAGGTGACGAAGAAAAATAAGAAGATGGCAGACACTAGCGTAGAGATGGCGAGCGTCCCCTTCCGCCCTAGGAATGGCGACTTGTGGTCAACGGTATACGCGGCAAGCAGGCTACCTGGCACTCCAACAACCGATATTATGGCATAGTTGCGATATGTCTCTGCCGGAGTGGCATTATTTATTGCCATAGCTTCGTCGCCAACCGGTGCGTCTAAGCCGCCATGTGAGAGGTATTGCGGGAGAAACGCGTTAAACAGCGGGTAACCAAGGCCGATGGTACTCCAGCAGAACCAAATCAGGAGAGTTGCCGTACCAAGCTGACGAGTCTGGAACAGTGGCCGTATGTGGTCGACAGAAAAGGACATAAGGTTTTGTTTGATAATATTCGTAGCCGAGACCCGAGTTGCTATTCGTTGAGTCCCCTCCGTATCGGCAACAGCGTCGAGGATCTCCTCGGTGAGCCAAGTTTTCTTGTTGTTCCGGTAAGCAATACCATGTACAACAGCAACAGCCTCAGCTTGCCGTCCTTGAGATAGAAGATACTTGGGCGACTCAAACAGATGAAACATGCCAAATCGAATAAGGAACATGATAAATGTGATAATGCCAATCGTCATAACAAAATGGCGCCACCCTTCTGCTGCGGGCCAGTTTGCGATGAAGTACCAGGCGACAATTGACGAAACAAGTTGTCCTACAGGCCACCATACGGATAGGAGAGTTAATAAAGCGCTTGAGGAGTCTGGAAGAATCTCTAGAAAAAGTGCTCCATCGACCGGCAAGTTTCCCCCAACTCCAGTACCCAGACACGCGAATAGAATACAAACAGATACCCAACTCGAAGCGTACGCCGTCCAAATGCCGAAAATGCTTGTAATTAGTAAAGTGAAATTGAAGGCAATGCGCCTACCCATTATGTCGGATCCGAGCCCCCAGAAGAAACTCCCCAGGCAAAGACCTACGAAGAGAGAACTAGTCGTATACCTGACCTGTTTTTCCGAGACGCCAAACTCTTCGGATAGAGAGGGAAGAGTCAATGAGACACCCTTATATAAATGTAAGATAGTGTATCAGGGGGGGATATATTAGAAGCACCTAAAGGTAGACTATTACTACTTACTTGCATCCATAAACTGTTAATAGTCAATAAAAATACTCGAGGTTTTCGTATATATAAGAGCACTTACTTATCTGCAAACCACCCAAACCCGCATAAAACAAAAAGCTGCCAGTTGTACCGACCCATACCGATATCTTGAATAGCTTTATTAATAAGTTTAGATTTCACTGCACCGGTTTCATTAGCATAGTTCTCCACTTATACCGGCCCCCTCGGATCCGTCAAAGAAATAGGAGCTCACGTTCATACTCGGACCATTGGCGTCGTCTCTGGCCCTCGCGCACCTCCCTTCTCAGACCCTCGATAGTATACTCGGCAGCGCTCATCTGCAGCATACCCGTATGCTCGTTGTCGTCATCCTTCGGCAGCCCCGCCTCGAGCTCCTCGGCAACGGGACCATCGGAACTAGTCCTAATCTCCTCGAACTCGCTTCTCCCACACCTAGCGGAATGGCTATGCAAGTGCGCCTCCTCGAGCGGGACTAAGACGCCGACGTAGTCATGGACAGACTCCTGGCGCCTGGGGCGTAAGGACGGAAATCTCATAGTGGGAATAGAGGAACGGAGGAAGAGGAGGAGACATGGAAGTTGGGTGCTGCAACCCCATTCATTCGATTCGTAAGGCCGGTAAGAACCTCGGTAAGAGTAAGGTAGGTATATAAGTTAGTAGATGGAGTATTTCTGCAAAAATAAACACCAAGGCCCCGAAAACGGTTCGAGACCAATGTCTTACTGAGCCCACGTGATGGTCGATATGACACTCGGGCACGATGCCGACTTCTCCAAAAAAGGGGAATCCCTGCAACCAAGAATTCCTCTGTCTGTCTTCCCCTTGACCATCGACTCCTCTTTTTTCGAGCTAAGAATGAGAGTATTGCAATATATATTGCAAGTAGTATTCGTAGAGTAAGATGATTGTTGTAACTGTCCAGGTGTTGACAAGGCTACATGTATCTAAAAAAAGGTTACTTAAAATGTCACAAGATTTCACTAATAACTAACCGCTGTGGCCCCCATTTGGCACATACCCACTTTGTGAAACACTTCCCACCAAAACACTACCTTTTCAACCTTGAATAATATCATATATATTGATAATAAAGAACTTAAAACTTATACTAATTAGTAGAGAATTAATTTATATTTATAATTATATATATAATATTATAATTGGGGTAATTATTATTGAAAAATTAATACTTTAATATACTATATAAAATATTACATATAAATTAAATGTAAAAAGACTTTACGATAACTTACTTTTAAACATTCCATATTTAAAGCTATTATCATTAAAAAATTAATACTATCAATTTTAAGCTATTTACGAAGTTTTATAGCTATAATTAAATTAAGTGGCTTAATACACAAGTTAAAAGTTTCGCCTATACAAATATAATAAAATTTAATATAAAGCTATTTTCGAATTTAAATACCTTAACAACAAAAAAAACCAATAATAGCCAATTATATATTATATATATAAAAGACTTAAAATACTTTATTACCAAATTTAAATTTAAAATATAAAACTTTATTGTTATAATATTCTAATTCCTTATATTGTTGAAAAATACTTATTTTTATACTTAATTTACATACAAAAACGATATACTCTTTATATCATGCAATAACTATAGCAATTATACCACAACTAAATTTTTTCATTTTATTAAAAGTATATGGTCAGTAATAAAGCCTTATAAAATATTAAATAAATCCAGTCTTAAATTTATATCTTCATTATACATAATGTCATTCAAGGTTGAAAAGGTAGTAGTTTTGGTGTAAACCTGTGCCACAAAGTGGGTATGTGCCAAATGGGATCGCTAGCGGTTAGATGATCCTCATTCCCCGCGCCACAAGCCACAAGGGCACTAAAGCTCATTATTACGAGTCACCTGCCAAGTGCTCGAGCCCCTATGTATTCCCCTCACCTAACTTTCTGCATCAGTTAGGTGCTTTACTGCATTCACGCTGCACTGTAGGCACTGTATGGTACCCTACAGCAATGCATCGTGCACATGAGGACATCATGACCTTATGTTTCTCGTAAACTATGTCTTATTTTATTTTATTTTATTTTGTTCCAACTTTATTTAACTTTTATCAAAACCAATGCCTCTACAACATGTAGTATCTACATACATATATAATACAAGAGCTGGACCCCTGCCATCACTCTACTTACACAAGGGACATAAGGATGCCCAGAACGAGTAACCCGAAAAAAAATACACACGAAAATCAAACCTGGGTATTGCATCACAAAAGCTTAACTACAAAATAATAATTCGCAACAATCTCCACGACGAAAGATGTCGCGGGGTCTTTGCACCCCATCATAGGAGGAACGTAACACTCCTCTTATCCAAACCCGGTGGCCTCCGAGGCTGCGACACGGCGCTAGGCGTAGCTCCAGGGGTAAGATCGAAATATCCCGACTTAGAACTCCGCCGAACCCCCACAGTGTGTTCCGTCACCGTTCCCAACCCCCCGGGCGGCGTACGAGTAACATCAAAATACCCCGCTGGTGAACCCCGCCCCGAAGAGCTCTCGCCCGGCTCGAGGATGTAGTACTGCTCGTCGTAGGAGCTCGAGTCGGCGCTGATCTCGTTGCTCAGGCCGGACCGCCTCGCGCCGAGCTGATAGCACGCGTGTGTTGTCTTCGGCTGGGTCATGGTGCAGCCCGTGTCCCGGATCATGCGTTGCGAGGACGAGCGGGGGACGCCCGGCCTGTTTGCGCCCCGGCTACTATGCAGCGAGTTGAAGCGCCGGATGTGTGCATGGTCCAGCCGCTCGTAGTGCCAAGCTGCGTTGGGATCGTTTGTAAGTGGACTCCTGGATGGCGAAGGCGAAGGGTCCGATTTAGAATGAGGGCGGCCCTGTCTGCGCCTACCGCCTCCGCTATCGTGAGGTGATCCCTCAGCGGCTTTCCTTGTTAGACCCATGCGTTTCTCCCACCAGCTTTTTTCCTTAGTACCGCATCTCGCCACGTCGCAGAGCGCTTCTTCGACGACCTGCTCCTGTTTCGCGGATAGCCGTAGGGAGCTTTTGTGCGTGGCGAAATCGACTAAAGCCGCGGCATCCTGTGCGTCGCGCTCTTTCTTCACGGGGTTGGATCGCAGTCCGCTTGAATCCAATTTGAATACGATGAGGTCGGTAAGGGAGATATACGGGACTTCGTCGTGTGATATGTCTCGTACTTTTATGGCTGAGTCTGGAAGGTAAGGCGACTGTTGCGATTAGCTAACTGAACATTTCCCTCAATATTCGGAACTTACGAGCCATTCCGGGCTTATATCAACTCGGATTTCTTGGCCATGAGGTGTTCTATAAAAGAGTGCTTGTGAACGTTGGAAGAAGGGCGAATTTGGCTGCTCTAGTAAACGCTTTTTCAGCGAACTGGGAGAGGTCGATATATTCGTAATGAAATTGATATTCTTTAGAAATGCTATTTAGCTCACGGGTCTTAGATATTTGGTGTCAGGCTGTCTTACATCTGTAGTGCGGTATTCAGGGAGGTAATGCATTAATGCTAACCCTCCGATGACTGAGAGTCTCGCATGCCTGAGCTCTTTTATCTGTTTCACGTTTTGGATAACGTCACACGCAGCGCTCTCGAGCTCCTGTAATCGAGCCATATTGCTGGCTGGTCAGGTAGGTAACCAGTAAATTTTTGATAAGAGAGGGTAAGAAGGCTGGGATTCTGGTTAAGGGATCACGAAAGTGCCCGTCAATGAAATGTAAGTTTTAAGGTTAAAGTTAAGACTGAATATAGTGGGTAAGAGAAAGGATAGGGTCAGGTCTGATGAAGTATGGATGGAGTTTTCCGTCTCAAAGGGGCGAGAACACCGGCTACTTTATACTATTCTGACTATACTGGAGACCATCCTGTAACTCAAGCAATAAGAACAGAAACTACCAGCCGCGTCAGCGTTGACCTTAAATGTGACCTTCAAAAAAATAAAATCAAAGTCTTACGACTCGCGGACTGTATAAGAACCCCACGATTTCACGACTTGGCGGTCTGAACGTGGTAGACTAAAACCTTTAGACCAGAACGGAAGTATGCAACTATAATCGTGAAACCATAGTGCATTCCACGGGACGGGCGTGGCGGATAGACATCGGGGTAGTTTGCCGGTAGTTGTTGGCCTTATGCCTGCAATCTTCTTCTAAGCTGTCAGATCTTTCTACTATCCTATGCCAGCTACCCTCATGTGGAGTTTCAATGACTCGAGTGATTAACAGCTTCCCTTCAGAAAGTGCCACCAGCAATTACAGAAGAGTCCAGCCGAAGTAGGTCCATGTTCAATGACAAGTGTCAAAGAGTCGTCTTCGTCCGGGGTTGTGGAGTGGTCTGAGTATAGATGGTTTTGAAACTATACTTAAGTCTTATGAACTCTTAAGGACCATAAGCACAACCATAACCTTATTGTACCAAATAGCTCAGAAGATCCCGGACCTTTAAAAGACCGTTCACTTGATAATCATCCTAGCAATGAGCCTCGTTGATTCGAATCTTAGGTATACAAAGGCAGCGTGGATAAATACGCCACTTCTAAAACGAGTCTACCAGGGAAACTTCAGCCGAGCTTCACAGGGGAAGTTAGTTAATATGCTAACTGAGTCATCTACCGTATACTAGGTCTGAATAGTCGTCATAATGAGATTGACTTTCTCGGTCCTATTGGCTTCAATCGTCTTCTACAAGTTTACTATGCAACAGTATTACCAGGGATGACCCAACTCTAGATAGCCGGTCGGCTCTCGCCAACCAATTTCAGTATCACACCTGAGCAATTATTTTTGGATCGCCAGTCCCAACTTAGCCTCGTTACTGATAATTCCCCTGGTATTTGCATGGTGCCTGTCTATGAGTGTAGTATCAATTCAGCCGCTGTGCTTCTAGCGGCATTGTAAACCTGCGGAAAACTCCAAATTCATTCGAGTGTTCCCAAACCTAGACCGAATTTCCTCAAGGCCTTCCGATTCCTAACTCCATCGTTTCAAATCATCCCTACCCCGCTCTAGAGTTCGGTGAGATATCAACTATACAAGTGGTCCCCTTTCATACAAAATGTAATGCACCGAGACCATTCACCATCACACCAAAGGTGGACCCTCCTTGAGAATCTCCCCAATGGACACAATGGTATCTGCTGTGCCATCTGAGGTGCTATGCAGCCGCACTAGCCTCGGGCCGAATATCTCAACTTCCTCAGACGAAAGGGCACTCGGCCCGTATGATATACTGTGAGGCGGCATGAGAATTGAGTATTCCTGAGAGCTACTCGATGAAAGGCTACCATTCCACCTGATCTTGGACCATCGAGGCCACTTCCAAAATTTGAAACGGTCGGCTCGTGTCTTCCTTAGGCGTGCGCAGCGGTCTTGGTGAATGCGAAGGAGAAGGTTCTATACGAGTACTCCTTCGTCATCACCCTCCTTCTCGCCCTCTTCCTCTTCCTCTTCCTCCCAGTCTACCTCATCTGCCATTGCCTCGGCCCTCCTCTGAACCTCTGCCAGACCGCTGAGCTCGGCTATATATTCCTTGTCTTCAAGAGCACGTTTGACAAAATTCCACCCTTGTGTCCTGTAAGCGGAAATAATTGGCTTGCTGCATGCACTGCAGCACGGGTACGAATGGCCTTTAATTTTGAGGGTTTGAAAGTTGTGTAGAAACCCACGAAGTTGATGTGGCACTATGCCGAGAGCATATTCGTCACCGGGATTATTGTCATACATGCCTGCTGAAGAACTCGCTGCGGGGGCCGGGGCATGGTGACCTAAGGGGTGCTGCAGGAGGCTCGTTAGAAGCTCAACGACGAGAGCCGACGCGATGCCAGCGATGCCGGGCCGTGTCACCGTGCACTGTTGGTCAAGAGTCAAGTCTTTTTGTGACTATTCAAAAGTTAGCTAGGAAAGGTGACCCTAAGATAGGTAACTCACGTCTCCGGGTGTCACAACATCATTGCAGAAGTAACAACCCAATGTTTCCTCACTATCATCCTTAGGCTCAGCACCATGTCTCATGACTACGTAGGAATCGAAGCCAAGAGCTGCGTTCATGACGATCTTTCCAGCGGCCTTGCCCATCACAGTAGGGAGCCATCTCGACTCTCTACTATCTAGTAAAAGGAATATCACGTCATGTTCATCTATGAGGGATTTCAGCTGCTCAAAGTCACCCTGGGTCTTCCCTACTATAGGATGGCCAAGCATGGGAACTGAAAGAACATGACCCTCGCTGTCAACGCCAGGATAAATCTCTTTTAACACCTCTGCTGCTCGGGTCGCCTTCGGAGCTCCTCCCTTCAAGCAGTCATTATAGGTGAATAATGGCTGTCTCACAGGGTTGGAGAAGGATACTGCGCCGTAGTCAACAAATGTGATCTTGCGTACACCCCATGCCATAAGATTTCTTGATACATGGCTACCAAGCGTACCAGCACCAAGAAGAAGACATTTGGTGTTCTTGATGATATCGAGATTGAGATCTGGTGAAACCCGCCATTTCATCAGTTTGAGGTTGAGATCAACTGATTGGTCTGCTAATCGAGTCGGGTCCATAGATTCTGCTAGGCTCACGGATCTCGCCATTAATTTCCCAGCTGCATTACGTTCCCAACCAGTCGCCTTCGGCATTTCAGTCGTTTCTATGCTTTCCACGGGATCCATAGCAAGAGGAAGAACCATGCTACGAGCCTCGTGTCTTCGTGCTTGTATGTCCCGGTAGCAGAGAATTTGGACGTTGGATAGATGGAATCGTTGTCTCACAAGGATCAATAGGTTTCTGAGAGGCCATGCAGGATGTTCGTCGTAGGTAGAAGGGTCAACAAATGCCACATATTTGTCATCTTCGGGCACGCCGCGGAAGAACCCTGTCTCGAATTCGCGAAGTGATCCAACTTCCCATCTGTATCCAATATCCTCCGCCGGCGCCTCAAGCTGAGATTGGGCAATGGTCTTCCTATTTCCCCGAACCTTTTTTGCAAGAAAGAAGCCATGTTCTCTGGGGTCAACAGTATATCGCCAAGTCCCTACGCGGTCGACTAAGGCGGTAGTCTCATCTGGAGTGAAGCGAAGAATGTCCCCAGTACGTTTCCACTGGGGATCCGAATGTAGGGTTGGAAATCCAAACCAATAGGTCATCCTGTACTTCTTGAGATCCGCATAAGATAGAATAATGTAATGAGAGAGGAGCGAAGGGACAGAATATATGGTTCCATCTTTGATTGCATCCCATATCTAAGAATATTCGCATTAGCACCAGCTTAGTGATGACTAACTTATGGGTTAGAAAGAAGTTACCTGGCGTGCAGCCTTATGAATCATCTCAGTCTTATCTACTTGCTTAAAAGCATCTAAGGTGTTTGTATTTCGGATAATACCTTCTGCCCTCACAGCATTTAACGGTACACTAGGGACGGCGTGATTAGCTATGAAAGCTAGTTTATAATGGTGAGATAGGATATAAGAAAAACACAAGCATACTTATGACTAGTAAGAGCACTGGCTAATACTTGCATCCTTACACTGTCGTCCGGAGCAGTGCCAGGACGAGGCTCGTAGAGCCCTAAAACTGGCCGTGCCGAGTCGCTAAGCTTATCATGGTCTAACTTGGATGCAAATAAGGCCGAGTAGAAAGGTAGCTCAATCTCTGACGAGAAGGGCGCAAATTTGAGTGCTGCCATGACGTCGACAGGTATTAGCCGACGCGGCGTGGTGGTAATGAATACCTGATGAATGTAAGGGCGCTAGGAAATGCGCCCAAGCGGCGTTGTGAGAATTAAGGTCGTGCGATGGTTTACTACAGGTCAATAATATATGAGATATCATAAGATAAAGGATGTAGTAAAGATTCTCTGAATGTAGAGGGGACGTATGAGGTTAGGAAGTAGGAGGGGCAATTCAAATCAAGTCGATTCTAAGTTGGTGAGAGCGGGGCCGTGTTCTGTTCGAAGGTGGGTTGGAGTTTTCAAGGGATGACATATGATGAAGATCGAACCTTCTATCTTAGGTACCTACATACCTAACCTACATGAACAACTAGTAGCAATAAGCAACTACTTATGATCTGATGTTGAATGCAAAGACAATAAATAAATAAATAAATACTAGACAAATAGTTGCTGCTTATGTATCATGTCTAAGAGTAATATACTTTTTAACTGATGTTGTTAATTATTAATTACTGTGCAAATAGGATCACATGGCTACATCCCGAGAGCTACTGCGTGACCATGATCAGTGAGATGCTGCTGATGTAAATGTAGGGCTTGCGACATGTACGTTCTCCGCTGATGCTGACGTGACCTTCCAGCCTGCCAGGCGGCCAGGGGCACCTGAACATCGGATAGCTGCTGCAGGTGCTCCTTCTAGGCTCCTCTTGGCAATGGGCTTCCATAAATCATATGTATGAGGTACCTTAGGTGCTAATGTACCTACTACGCATGCACAAACTATGCACATTCACACCTAGGCCACAAGTACCTGGGTTGCCTTTTCTGCTTTGTAAGTGCGGATCTATACATTAGGTACATCCAAGTAGCTGGCTAAATTCCGGTAGTGGCCCTCTTTCCCCTTTCCCCCACGCGACGAGACGCGTCTTCAGTGGATGCAAGGGCCCCATCTCGCTAGCTTTAGGTACAGTACTTTAGGTACATTGGGAAGAAATTGCCTACCTAACAACATATGCGGTGTCTTCTATAGACTTCACTTCAATGTTGCACTACATTGCATTCAAAAACTTATCGTCCATTTTCGTAAAAGATGCTGATAGGAATTTGTGGCGGTAAGGTTTTTTATTTTATTTTATTCTCGCCCGTCAGTCTTTCTTTAGGAGTTCTCGCTTACATTAAACCACAGCAAAATGTGCCGGCAAGAGCACAGTAGCTCAATACCTAATAGAGCATCATGGCTTCAAGAAGCTACACTTAAAATTATCAGCACCTAAGAGTGAGACTCATCCCGGTGCATCTGATTCTGATGCAGATTTGATCATCTCCGATGCCCCTAAGAAAGGCCTCTCTCTATCTCGGAAGCAGATATCCCCATCTTATACCTTCTCCACAACTACAGCCCTTCTAGACTTCGTAACGAAGCACTGGCGCTCGCGCTGGGTCACAACAGACGTCCATGATGAGGTTGTTCTTGAGACCCTAAGTCGACGACCATTCTTCATTCTAATCAGCGTCGACGCGCCTCTGACTGTACGGTGGCAGCGTCACCAGCGGCGAGGCAGTGAGCAACAGGAGACTGAAAATCAAGACCCCATTAGTCTAGAAGAGTTTGTATCCCAATCTGATCAGCATCTCTATGATGTCTCATACGGTGTTCTCCCGCTCATGTCACGGGCCGCGATCCGGTTGCTGAACACCTCTTCGGACCTTGCACACCTGTACGCCACGTTGGGTAAGCTAGACTTGACGAATCCCGACCGCCTGCGCCCTAGCTGGGATAGCTACTTTATGGCTCTAGCATCCCTCGCGGCGCAGAGGTGTAATTGCATGAAACGCGCTGTAGGGTGCGTATTAGTAGATTCCAAGCATCACGTCATCAGCACGGGCTACAACGGGACCCCACGGCACCTATTAAACTGCGGCGAAGGCGGCTGTCCGCGGTGTAACTCGGGAGAGAGCAGCGGAGCGGCATTATCTACCTGCCTTTGCCTTCATGCAGAGGAAAACGCCTTATTAGAAGCCGGCCGTGAGAGGATTCGCGACGGAAGCATTCTGTACTGTAACACATGTCCTTGCTTGACGTGTAGTATCAAAATCGTACAGGTTGGTATTACCGAGGTAGTATATAGTCAAGGATACAGTATGGATACGGAGACGGCCGAAATCTTTCGGAACGCTGGGGTGAAGTTAAGACAGTTTTCTCCAGTAAGTATTCCTTTTCTTTATTCCTCGAGCTATAAGGTTATGAACATAGATATAAGAATTAACACTAATATGCACGTAGCCGGCTAACGGACTAATACATCTAGAAAAGATGGAGCTCTACTGATTTCTAAAGTATAACATATAGATAGATCTTGTATGCTCTTTTATACCTTCTGGATTGCGAGGCTTGCGCGAAAGCTGGATACACGAGTGACCAAGATGAGAGTAGCAAAGAAAGAAATTGTAGACAAGGAATCACTCATATAGCTGCAACAAAATGAAAAGCCCCAGATCAAGTCTTAGCCTGGATCAGATATTCTTTAAACTGATTGTCATTAGAGAAATTAAGAGTATTTGGACTCTATCGAGACTAACATCTCTTGATAAGAGTTCATTAAGTGGTATGTTGAGCATGTAACGCAAGACATGGCTAACTTTCCTGGACCACCGACTTCAGGTCCAAGGTCCCTCGAACACGATACACCATATTCGGGAAGGACGGACGGATTGTCGAATCGAAATAGGTAACACGTTACTGATGTCTCGTTCCGTCGTTTGTACCAAACCCCTCTCCCTTTCCCCCCAGATCCCCCAGACCTCCCCGCATGTTCTCGTCTGATAGCCCTTACGCGGGGATAGCGGCCTTCGTGGCTCTTCGCTTGGCAACAGCCTTGGATATCCAGAGACCGATTAAACCAACAGCGACGACGAAAACGATGCAAAAGACGACAATAACGCCAGCTTCTTGTTGCTATTGAAAGTTAGCATATCCCTGTGTTGTATACAACATTTCCCTAAAGCAATCTTGCTTGAATGTAATCAACAGCTTAAGTGGAAATGATAAGGATTGGTCCACATACAGCCCAGTTTTCACGGCGGACAATGTGGTTAAGGGTGTCGCGAGCGACAACGGCATTGTTGATAGCAGGCATGTTGACAAACTATGAAGTGAGTTAGTACTATGTTATTCCGAGTCCAGCGTCTATCAATGGAAGCTGCAAGTAGATCAATTGAACAGCTGGATCAAGGTAGATCCCGCTCCAACACATAAAATTCGCGCGTTGCGGTAAGATACAATTAAAAAGCCGCATGTAACCAATTCATTGGAATCGAATAGATCTGACTCGGGATCGCAGAGCTCTCTCGGGCGAAATTCGGTAACGCGAATGAAATGTTGGTATGCTTTGTACCTAATGTTTTGATGCTGTTGCTCTTGAAGCTTCCAATTGATTTTCATAAAAATGCGGCTTACCTCTTAAGCGGTCGGAAGGGTAACTATGTGGTTGCTATGCGGAATGCAGATGATTGACTTGGTGGTAGTGGATGAGCTTAACTGTTGCTTGACAGGTCAGAGAAGCTAAATCTGCGAACAACACAGGCCCTTGGATAGGATCGAGTAAGAAGATTTCCACAAGGTCAAGTGAGTTGAAGGAGGAAAAGAACAGAACAAGAAGTTAGAAAAAGGTGGGAAAGATCCGGGTCAAAAAGGAAAATAATAAGATGAGCTCTCGGCGTTAGACCTGGAGACGAGGGCAATAAAAAAAAAAGCTTGTCCGGGGCGGCAGCTCGGTAAGCGTGCATCAACCAGGGCGGCTTGAAGCTCTGCGCGATTTTGTAGGTGGAGGTCTACAGGCACCGGGGTCACCGGATCCACTGAGTGGATAGCTGTATTTATTGTAATGCCGCAAATTGGCAGAATTAGGTATGGCTAACGAACATCTGATCGGCGCAATGGGGAATGCGAAAGGCGGCGAAGGTCTGAGCTCGCGAGTAAACCCGACTTTGGCCACGCGATAAAGAAGTGCACGTCGTATACTCGTAATAATTTATCAATTGGAAAAAGAATATTTACTTACAGTTTAGTATCGGTAATCCACTATCCAGAAGTCTCTCTACGAATTACTACGGAGGTCTTCGGCGTTGCGAAAACCGATAGCTGTGGATTCTGGAGAGGGCGGTATCGTAGGATTTAGGGAACTGGAATTACGGATGGAGAAGTCGAAGAGAGAGATGTGGAGTTCACTACCTTGGTTAGGCCGTTGTTTATGGTCCAAGTGCGGTGATGTCAGGTTTGCAGGCGTCCGGCCATTGCCTGCTACAGCACTAGTCCGCGTCCGGCTTGTGATGGCCTAAACCCTTTTCGTGACAGTCATGCGATAGTGATAGATACCTTGTCGTTATCGCAAGAAACTATATTAACAACAAGTACTGTTTACCACTTAGAGACTTCCAATTAATTAGTCTTAAAAAGCCTCTTCTATTATTTCTCCTTTCGTAAATCCTCAGGGCTTCCAGAAATATTACACTACAGTAAGTCAGGTAGCAGTAATGCGTGAATTTATTACATAGGCCGCGCAGATGTTACCTTTTTTAAGAGTACCAATTGAGTCTCACGACTTATACGACACCTCGGTACATTAAGACTTTCCTCCATACAAAATGGTACTGTTACATGTACACAGATCCTAGCGAAGCCAAGCTTTAAATCGTCGATGGAGCCAGACTTACGATGTACCTAGCGTAGATGTGCCCTATTGGCGATCTATGTATGTACTATAGTAGTGACAGAACAGGTAGTTAAATACATAGACGACGTATAGACGCGTCGTCGAAGTTGACTGCTCGCAGCAAATATGTTTAATTTGTACCATAAGTAGAATATCTACATGCAAGTAGACATGCAAGTAGATGATAGCACAGTACTAACCATAAGCTAGCCCTTTGGAAATTTCAATCGCGCATCGTTGAACCCAGCGCCGTTGTGGAGCATTCCATTCTTGGGAATATCTCTGTTTACCTTGCAAGGATATGGAAAGTAATCTCAAGACGACTGACAACAAATCGTACCCATTTTAATGAAGCCTTACCAATGTCTCTTTACCTATTATCAACATCTACCAATTATATACCTATTTAACTCGCTATCCAAGGGGCTTTCAAGATCAGTGTGTAGTATCCATACAGGTATAAACCAAAGTTTCTAGGCAAAACGTTAATTCAGTCCGAACCGGGTAGATCCCTAATACATTAGGGTTAGTACACGCCATAACAGTGGGTTTAATATTTCGTTCCTGGTCTATGAGACTAAGACGAAGACATTGTTATCCAGTAGGTAGTAACTATGAGGGTTATAAATACGATGGAGAGCATTGTTGGTTATATATCCTAGATTACGATTATAGATGAAGGAGAAAAGCCATGAACTTCAATCGCATTGTCTCCGAGCAGACTCTACTGAGTAAAGGCTTGCGTACCCTTGGGACTCAAACAAAATTCAAGTGGGCCAATTGAATCCTTCGAATGCTCGCGCAGGTACCAAGTAAGGGGGTCGTTTTTGTTGTTCATCATGAAATTAGTAGCCGGCACTCGCATGCCTAAAGGTCTTTTCTTGACGTCGGCGATAATATTATCATGTTACACGAAGCCATCTCAACTAACAACATTTCAACGATATTAAGATGCCCGTAATCTTTAATCTGGATTGGTCAACCAGCCTCCAGCCACTTTTAGTTATTATCTTGATAGCTTGCTATATCGTAGGCCTTGGAATATATCGCATATACTTGAGCCCACTTGCTAAGATTCCCGGCCCAAAACTTGCTGGTAAGATATATTCGAAGCCTGAAGCAATTATGCATAGTATAGCTACAAATACTAAGTGAGGTTGTCTAGCGTTAACTACTTGGTACAATGCCTATTATGATATGTTTCAAAGGGGTCAGTATGTCTGGGTTGTAGAGGAGATGCACCGAAAATACGGCCCAATCGTCCGGATCAGGCCAGACGTAGTTCATATAAATGACCCTATGTTTATTGAAAAATTGTACTCGCAGTCTCCGAAGCAGAGACGTGAAAGATATTGGACGATTCTTCAAACACTTCAAGCTACGGGGTCGATTCTGGCTACCCAAGATCACGAACTCCATCGCAAGCGTCGGGCAGTTCTCAACCCCTTTTTTTCGCAACAGAATGTGCGACGCTTGGAACCCGCCATCAACGACACCCTCGCAAACTTGTTCTATCGAATGGATGGGTGGGCTAAAGTTGGTGAGCCCGTGCGGATGAACGTTGCGTTTCGAGCTGCAACGAAAGATATTATTCAGGCTTATGCGTTTGGTGAAGGGGATAAGTGTCTCGATAAGGAGGATTGTAATACCGCATTTTTTGATATTAGTGAGTATATTTCAGCCGATTCGAGCTCGTTTTGTCGTTGCGTTAAACCAAGTTTGGCTTTTCATAAGACAATTTAGAAGCCGCAAATTTATAAAGCAAGCTTTATTACTTCGATTCCAACTCAAGATTTAATAGCAATTGCTAACTTCATATACTATAGTGGAACCAAGCCAACTGGCTCACCTCGGAACCCATATGTTTTGGCTAGCCAATCTTTTTAGTAACTTACCTCCAAAATTAATGACCACCCTTATACCTAAGGTCGGCGTATTTACAAGTTTTGTCGAGGTAGGCAAGATAGACCTAGAACCTTTAGCGTCTTATATGGCTAACAGCATATAATAGGGGTTAGCTGTTCAAGTCGAGGAGGTTCGAAAGGCTAAAGATCTTCCAGAAGGGAAGACGATCTTTCATGAAATTATTCGTAGCGACATACCGGAGACCGAGAAAGAAACTCGACGTTTAACTGAAGAGGCCATGGTAATTGTTATCGCAGGTAGCGAGACGACGGCTTCAACCCTGGCGGCAATCATGTATCACTTGCTTACTGATCGTCAACTGTTCGGTCGGCTGAGAGCCGAGCTAGAAACTGCCATGCCGGATCGGAATGAGCTTCCGGTGGCATCGAAGTTAGACAGTCTTCCGCTCCTGAATGCAATTATAGAAGAAGCCATCAGGCTTTATCCTGGCGCTACTCACCGGCAAGATCGTACATGCCCTGACGAGGATCTTGTCTACGAAGCACCAAACGGTCGAACATATATCATCCCGGCTGGCTCAGCCGTCGGTATGGCAGCTCCGATTTTAAATCGCAATCCGGACTTATATGATCAGCCAGATGAATTTCGACCTGAACGCTATCTAGAGAACCCGAAACTTTCAAAATACCACATGTCGTTTTCTAAGGGAACGAGGCAATGCATAGGAATAAATCTTGCATACCAGGAACTTCAGACTTTCACTGCTGGCATCATCAGGCGTTACGATATCTACGACCCGACTAGAAAGACTCAAAGTGGTCCAACGTTAGAGTTGTATCAGACCAAGAGGGAAGATGTTGCAATGCATTCGGATTTCATAACTACTGCGCCATATAAGGGCAGTCCTGGCTTAAGAGTCATGATTCGGAATTGAACCTAAATGAAGCTGGCTGCACAACTATTAAAAATATTATGTTTAGATATTAGCACTTAAACAGCCAACAAACGACGAGCAAACTCATAGCGCTCTGGAGAAGGGATCCGGCCTAGAGGGATAAGTATTTGAAAAGTCAACTAGTTATAGGTAACGGATTCGTGGATATGATATACGCCCCTTTTGTAAAGCCCAAATAGGATCCAGTAGCGACGCTCAAGATTACTTCAGACTCATACTAAATTGATAACTCGTATATATATGCAAACCAAACACCATCACCGCGTACGCGATCGCGACGTTGCTAACCTTGCGGTGTATAAATTCTCCTAGCACTAAATATCTGCCATACGCCTCCCCGCTATCTCATAATTTCGCCGTCTCGGTCAAGTCCCCAACCTTCAGCTTACCACCGTACTTGTCTAGAACATTCTTGCCATGGTACTTCCAGAATTGCTTCGTCGCGTTTTTGCCGGCCATGCGCTTGAGGATCTTTGCTCCTCCTGGGTGCTCGTCGAGGAAATCTATGTTGAGAGATTGTTGTTAGTATGGTGGGTGGACAGTAGTGGAAAAGAGAGTTGAACGGGAATAGCCTTACTTGTGATATCATAGACGCCACTATCTACGATTATGTACATGCCGTTCTGCTCGTCCTTGTGCTCGGCAACATCTTTCGCTGTGAATGTCTTAGACATGGTGGAGATACGGGATTTGGCGCTGGGCTTGGATGACTCGGCTTAACTTGGGAAGATGTTTTGCTGGTGTGATGTTTACGATAAACGAAGGATGTGTCTAGTATTTATTTATTTATTTATTTATACGATAGACACAATGGAATAAGTAAATCTGTGTTGTAGGTGACTTAGGAGCTTCGTAGTTGTTGAGAAACAAGAAAGCTAGCTTATCGCAAACTTCCCGCTGTGATTTAATCCATTCAAATGAACCTCGGCATAACATCATCCAAGGTACGGATTTAGCAGGGGTTCAATTACCTTCAACATCATTGGTGCGCCGGATACATTAACCTTACCGCCCCAGAGGTAAAATGGAAAGCACTAATACGCTTCTGCAATAGCGGCAATAATGGATTTAATTATGTACCTAAGTACCTATTTAGGTACAAAGAACGATACTGGCGATCTCATATCCTGCTTCGTCCAGATATCTCAAAACTTCAACCTCTCGCCTTTAATTTAACTGAGTATTCTGTATTTCTCCTACTCTATGAGTACGCCTCGTTCCATAGCCCTCCTAAACAAGTCGGCAAACGCCGAATTTCCCCTACAATCACTCGCCTGCATCTTGTCTAGAGCAGTGGGCAACCATTCCCCTATTTTTTGTATTCGGTTGTTGTTCTGTATATTGTTAGCTAGACTGGTCATTGGGGATTCATTATACTCCATAAATTGCGGTATACATACAGAAGGATGAGTACTCAGCCATTCAGGCGGTCCTCCCTGTTGCGCTCTTTCCATCCGCTTCCAGAAACCAATGGCTTCGCGCGGATCGTAGCAAGCTTCCGCCATCATCATGAGGCCGATGTAGTCTGCCTCACTCTCTTGCATGCGGCCCATCGGCCTCGAGAATAGAAGGTCTAGAACTGCACTGCCAATGAACTGTGTACCTAAAATCGCTATCCCACCTGTGAGAAATATGAGAGAATAGAGAAGGATGTTTATTCCAATCTGTCCTGACATGCGCTCAGCTACGTGCCCAGCTAGATTGTGAGCAATCTCGTGGCCTAGCACCGTCGCAAGGCCATCATCGTTTCCAGCAATAGGTATTAAGCCGCTAAAGACAAAGACCTTTCCGCCAGGGAGGACGAATGCATTCGCGGTGTCTAAATCGCTGTTAGCGCATTGGTTTATCTCGTCTCACATCATAAATCCGCCGAGGCAGATAAATTCCGAGATTTCCACATACGGGGATCATCAATCACCCTGATCTCCCACTTAGAATCTTCCATGCCCGATACGGGTATTAACTTTCTCATAACGCGCTTCACCATGATCATGCGCGGATCCCAGTCACTTAGGAAACGCCCGCCAGAACGCTCCACCTCCCATATAAGGCGCTTAACCTGCGCTTCGCTCGCCGCCTCCACCGACTCCTCACTAAAACAATTAAAACGCCGACGACCTGATACTGGTACGGTCTGAATATTGATATAGTAGAATATCACCGCGCCTGCAACGGAGAGAGCGACAACGGTGTGCAGACTCGGGGAACGGACGAACCGTCTGAGACGATCGGATGTTACGAGCGGCTTGGCCTGGGAGAGCCGGTAGTGAGGGTCAAGGTTGTAGTTCCGCGTCTCGCGAGGAGGGCGTGGCCAGTTGTTCTTGCGGAAGTGAGTATGGGAGAATGGTCGGGTTTGTTGGATAAGGCGGAGAGAAGGGGAAGTCGAAAGAGATGGAGGAGACACTTGTATTGGTAGAGAGTGCCATAAAGGCCGTATAAACCGACGCGATTGCATCGTGAGGTTTGCCCTCACGCGCACGCAACAAGGCAGAAGACACAAGCCGGTGTAAAGGTTGAAAGTTGAAAGTTGAAAGTTAAACTGAGCTAAGAGAAGAGCTTATTACGTCAATCACTTCCGTACCTAAAGTGCCAAGACCAGTAGATCCGGGTTATAAATAGAACGGTTATACACACATATGCGCCTAGCCAATAATACTTCATACTAATACCTTCCCTAAAGTCCAATAATACTATCGACCTACAACATCACAACACATGAAAATATATGACCAGTCAACAGGTAAAAGTTCAAATAATAAATCAGATAATAGTATAACAGATTATAACCTAGTTAACACTTTACCCAGGATAACCAGGAACACTTTTACACCCCCTCCAACTTATACATAACCCCCAGAAAAATCTACAATATTATCTTATAGGATCACAGCTCTAAATATCTCCCGCAGAAATCTACCTACATAGCAAGGAAGAAGAATGCTGCTGCACCCATAAGCGTAAAGCTCACGCTTGTCTTAACACTACCAGCAACAACGACGACACAGTTAGCTCCCTTGCAGCCAGGAGCCCCTGTCGACGCGGCACCACCAGGAGTCGTGAACGATGTCGTTATTGTTCCGTTGTAGCCTAGGTTGATGCTGCTAGCGGGAGCCATAGTTGGTGTCACGACGACGTAGGACTCGCCGTTGGTGATGGTGGTGCTGCCCTCGGTTGCCGATGACTTAACCTCCTCGCTGCTGGCCGTCGTAGGGCTCGGGGTCGAGACTATGCCCGTCTCCGTTACCGTGCTCTCGGTTTCCGGCTTCTTAACGTCGCTGGTGCTCTCGGCCGGCTTGCTGACTGTGCTAGGTGTCTCAGCGGGTTTGCTAACAGTGCCGGGTGTCTCAACGGGCTTGCTTGAGCTAGGGCTAGGGGCGGCACTTGAGCTGGGGGTGGCGCTTGGGGTTTCCTTGCTCACGGGGCACACGGTTGTCGTGAGGGTCACTTCGCTAGTGACGTCACCAACGGGGCAGTTGGTAACAGTGGCCGCGCACGAGGTGATAGTGTATGTGTTCGTCACCTCAACTACGCTGGTGGTGTACTCAGCGGGAGCGCTGGAAGTCGGCGTTGGCTCAGTCTTGGAGCCTTCCGATTTGGTCACAGGGCAGACAGTGGTTCCGACCGAAATGATCTTGGTGGTGACGTAACCGCCCGCAGGGCAGTTGGTCACTGTCGGAGCACACGATGTGATTGTGTGGATATCAGTTGAATAAATGGTTGAGGTGGTCATCTCGTCAGTGGTGGCAGAGCTGCTTGAGGACTCGGTAGTAGTGGCCGACACGCTCACGGTGGGCGAGACAACAGATGAGCTTGAGGTTTCCCCATTCTCATCAGTGCAAGAATCGTCGTCTTCAGAGGCGGTTGAAGTTGCAGTGCTTTGCGAAGCAGAGGAAGTCGTCGTTACGGACGCGCCAGTGCTGGTAGACTGGGTCGATGCCGAGGCGGTAGTAGACTCGGTCGATACTGAGGAGGTAGTGGAGACGGTTGAGACGATTGAAGCAGAGCTAGACGCGGTAGATGTGGTAGACGCGCTGGATACCGTTGACGAGGTTGAAACTTGGGCTTGGCCCTCCTTAAGCTCGTAGACCTTGATATCCTTTACCTTGAAGTTGGAAAGTTCGAAGTCTCCGCCCTTCGCGGCAACATACTCAGTGCAGCTGTCAAATCCAGTTGTGGCCTTGCAGCTGGTATCCCACTGGCCAGTCTGGCCAGCGACACCACAGAAGTTAACGTTCAAAACCATCTTCATATCCTTGAAGGCCTTGTCGACGTTACACTTGCTGATCACATAAGACGGCTGGCCCCAGGTAGAATCGGGAGCGGGCTGGCCGCTCGAAACATCCTTGGGGGCGCCGTTACGGGGCCAATCCCAGATCTTAAGGAAATCATCCGTCCATTGCAACGCGAAGATACCTCCGGAAGGGGACCCGAAGGTAGATGAGACTTCGGAAGCGGAACAACCTTGGAAGTTCGCTTGTCCGTCAGCGAAGTCGTAGCAGTTGGGGGAGTCGATCTTCGCTGTCATGTCACTTGCAACAAGTGTGCAGTCCCCGACGACAGTAGGGTTGTCGACATGGGAGGTGTGGCGGTTGAAGTTGAGATCGTTCCAGTTCTCATAGAGATCAATTTCACCCTTGGTAGGCCACGGGTCACCAAAGAACCACTAATAATTCAGGTTAGTTGGCTCTATATGCAAGGATATACAACTAATGCCAAGCAACGAGAAAGATTTAAGGCTCGAAGGCATATTGTGCCGCTATAAGCATAAGGAAACTTACGAATGCGGGCCATGAACCACAGACGGGCTTAGGGAGATGAGTAAACTCGGCGATAATTAAACCCTTGTTGTAAACGTTTTTACTTTCCAACCTCACACTCTTTCGCCCAGCGCCTGCAGCTTGGTAGCTACCAGCATGATCTACACCAACGTATACCTCACCATCCTGAGTCTTAACCAAGCCAAGGTCCTGCGCGTTGGCCTGGTTTTGGTACTGGACGTAACCGCCGTTGGGGTCAATTCCCTAAGGAGGAAGTTAGACGACTCGAGTGAGAGTAAAGTCGGTTACCTAGGCACTCACGCTGAAGAAGTTGAACTTGTCAAAGAAATTAGTCGAGTTATAAACCTCGGAAACTTGGTATGACTTGGTAGCGCCGGCGTTGGCAGCTAGGACAACAGCAGCAGCGCCGACAGTTTTAAAGAGTGATGGGGCCATTGCTATGGCTATAGTATGTATAGTTATATTAAAGAGTGACTAGAAACAACCAAAAAGAGTGACGTATCTTACGTCAAGAGCTGAATGCTCCAGGGATTTATAACAGCGAAACAGCAAAACAGCGTAAGAGGAAAGGGAAAGGGAAGTCATCCCATACCCAGCACGGCGGTTCAGTCATATTTAAGAAAAATCAACGGACAGGAGCCCCTGGATTGAAACATGAGGTTCGTCGACGTCCAATGACTGTGGATTTAGACGCTGCATACAAGCGGCGCTGCTACCGTGCCTGCGCATACGTAAGTAAGCTTCCTAGTATCATGGTGGGCTCATGTTTCGACGAAAGGACGACGTTGCCATTGGGTAGCATCCCGCTCTACTTCAAACTATGTTTATGTAGTACGGAAACCAACTTCCACTCTTGGGAAGGGTCCGATTCTTGGGGGATTCTGGACTGTGATAGGCCTGGGTGGATAGCACCACAGTTCACGGAAGGGGAAATTTTAACGAATGGCCGGTGCTAGAAGTCGACATTAGGCCGCCTTGGCTTTCTTCGGTTCGCGGCTGTCAACGAACGGACGCTGTCACTAACAGAACCCAGGTTCCTGGACTAACGAATGGTGGATAGGGGCTCGGCCGAGCTAAGCGATGATGCATTATTATTATTATCTCGACAGGCACCGCACCCAACTAACACCTTGGATAGTGTGGTGAGAGATTTCTCACTTGAGTGCGCATTCACGAGAGAACCTCTTCATGATAAGGTACTTACAACTGTGCCATCCCTTTTTAGTAGAATCCTGCCTAGGTAGTGTTACTGATTCCTACGTAAGAGAAACATACCTACGTGAAGGAAATACTTGGCTTATTGCAGGTATGAGATAAGTAAGAAATCCACTTATCTGAGGTTCAAGCGATCCCCACGTTAATTGATTCGTGGCTGTGTAGGGATCAAAATGTGCCATGTGCGCGCCTCGCAAACCATTACTTTAGGTAGGTACATATGAAACGGGTTGGTTTTCAGGTGAACCACCCCCGTCTCATTTCCTTTGGTCTGGTTGGTGAAAAGTCCGTTGCCGAGAAAAAATTAGTTGTAGCTTTGTAGCGTCATATGAAAGTTACCCTTCAGCTATGTAGATGCTATTCTAGGGTCTAGACCTAATCGGCTAACGTGTATCTTGGCAGATTCTGGCGATGCTTCTAACTATTTCAATGTCATGATCAGCCCCTTGATCAAGATCTCTAGCGGGTCTTACATATGTCAGTTCTAGTGTTGCTGTTGATCATGTTCCCTGCACCCCGTTTTGACTCGTTATGGTAACGATCTGCTAAATCTTCCATTTCTCCAGCTCAAGCTATGCCAACAACTCTATCCTAACGAATAAATAAAGCTAAGATAAATACCTAGGTACGTAAATAGGTACGTAAACACCTAACTAGAATTTCTAAATCAAACAACATGATTAAAGTTGATGAGTTATCATTAATTGATGCTATATATATACACTCTTCGAGTAGGATCAAAAGAGACGAAGAATCCGTCGGATTATTTTACCTACTATGGAGTAGAGGCTGACGTCGCGTCGATAGGAGATAGCCAGTACGCACCATCCTAATGTCACTTCAACCCTTCATCATAACCGATGATGAGCGCGTTAAATGCGGAAGACCCTAGATATATTTACATATCTCGTATCCCTTCAACTAAGTCTAATATCGAATTCTAACGTAGCAAGTATCTTTTATATTGTTCTTATTCTAAGATAGATTATCCAACCAGCTTCTAAGCGCGACCGCCTCACGGTTACCGCCTCCTTTCTCCGGGTATCACCCACGCCGCAAATATAGAGTGGCATATGATCCTCTCAATTTCCATATACTTTAACAATTCCTGTTAGGCGAACGTATATGATTCCTTGAGCGTATTCGTGGGTGTCGTTCCTAGATATAGTTTGATAGTTATTCGTCCTTCCGGAGTATCAGGCTCGGTCCATTGAGATTACGGAATCAACCTCTAACCACAAGCGTGCGCCCTACTTATCTCGCCTTGATACGATCATGCTACTAATAGCGCAAGTCCTCCTCGTATTCACCGCGATATCCTCAGGAAGTTTCATGTGAGGAAGCGGATATTCGATTGGAATACCCCTTTTCTCCTGTCGTTATAGAATTAGTAACCGCTGTTAGTTATCTCAGCTCCAGTTAGTTCAATGCCCCTCAACTACGCCTTTCCCGTAATGATTCCCGAGCACTTCGCCGGGGTTTAATAAGCCGTCTCTTAGCTGCATCAGAGGATGAGCCTTGCCAAGAGGCTGTCCTCTCGCCGTATTATTAGAATCTCATATCTAGTCGATGTAAAGTTCTTCCCTCTGTTTCCTTTTCTCCTCGATGATTTTCTTCTGCCGTCGTTGCATCCATACGAATCCTAAGACAGCAAGTATGACGAAAACTGGTACGACAAGCCCAGCAGCAATCGCAGTGTTATTATTGACTCCGTTGTTAGAAGTTGGTTGGTTGGTGGGCCTCGATGGTAGTATCGTCGTTCCATCGAAGGGCTATATCTTCTATTAACGTCTGTAGAGATTATGGACGACGTGGTCAAAGGTCTCGAATCCTCACATTTACCGGGTCATCCACGGTTTCTCCTCCATCCGATTTGGCAATAGTGAAGTAAGGCGAAGATGCGATAGCTAGTGCTGAACCCTTCGATCTTACTTGGTTCTGAGGCCACACCTCTATCTCGTATTTCGCCGTCTCAAAATACGGGAGTGGGTATGGAATACTTTCCCAGAGAAACGAAGTGGTATTAAGTCCAACTATCATAACATGTAAGATACCTCTTCGTATATACACCTATTACATAAATTTCTTACTTGTGATGTTAGCTTCTAACGAATTTGCTCCAAATTCGCTCGTCTGATTGATGAGCCTGGAGTAAAGTACAAGGGGGTAGTCGGTCGCGTTAGCCTCCCATCGCAGTAAAAGGTCAGATCCACGAGTAGTATCCTTAAATTCATTTTGAAAGCCTGGCATTGCCATCGCTCGAAGCTAAATAAGTTCCAAAACAGTTGAAGTCTCTTATTCTAGTTCCTAGCTCTTCCAAAAAGGAATGCTACGGATCATATGACGTGTGGTCAAAATAGAGAACCTGGGAGATTTCTCTCGGGAAATAGTTAATTGAAGCCAGGGAAAAACTGTCAGAGATTCCCATGAAATTTTATCGCTATATTTTATTATGGAACGTGGCAAGCTTGATATACATATCGTAGAGGCCAAGGCCCAGAATAGGCAAATGTGGTTATATTGTATGGCGCACTTGCATAGGGGTACGTTCCAATTTTACATTTTGCCGGTCCCCTTGTTGATTTTCTTTTCCAATGGTCACCCCATGAATATATCAGCAAATTTCTGTTTCGGGCATGATTTTATATATCGCGTGCTGATACCCTATTCTAAAGTCTATAAACCATTCTCCGGTTGCATTTATATCTAGGTAGTTACTGTCTCTAGTTTTGTAAGACGCGATACAAAGCTTCAGGGGTAGTAGGGTAGTATATAGAGCTATAAATCTACCTAGTTTAGAAATCCATCGGCTGAATGCGATTATAATCCCAAGGCGACTGCTAACATAAGTCGATTACAATGGCAGTGTGGGTAAATTAGGTGGCCTGATATTTAATGCCAATCAACACATTGACATATACAACATTAGTTTTCCCCTGAAGCTTCATATTATACCAATTAACTACCTAGTAAAATTCTTAGTTTCGTTCAACATGTACGATGATTCTAAAGACGTACTTTCCATACCTGTTTATAAATCCTCGTATAAGATCTTACGATAAAGAGACTAGGAAGGTGTATCGAAGGAAAGGACGAATGTCAGTTATCTAGATAGGTTAAACTGTTTCACAACACGTTATAACTAACTAACTAATAAGTTGAAACCTCCGAGGCTAACTAAGGTAAACTCAAGTTTATTTTCTAATTGTCCTATTATCCTTCCTTAACTACATACCTACTTCAGTCTTCATGTCCACTTCCACTTTGCGTCAACATTTAAACGGCAGAAGATAGATGCAATAATCAGCTCTTTAGTCCTTGAGAATTCTGCTAATATCAGGCTTATAATATGATATCGCTATGTCCTTAAAATAGCGTTAAAAAAGGCCGTTCGCTGACACGGAGTTCAGTCGTGGAGCAAACCACATAACAAACGCCGTCTGCTTGCCACGGTTAAGTGCAGCCGTGGAGACAAGACACGTAAAACAACTGCTACACTGTCACATAACTAGCGTATCAATAGTGGCTTATTGAAGGTATAGATGGGCATAAAACAGGATTCTATGTCCATTGGCTCAAACGCTAAGTGCTTCTTTTCTTTATTCTCTTTCAAGCCTCCAAGGTTGTGTTGTAGCCTCGGCCTGGAATCTAAAGAGCATTGCTTGTCGTTTAACTTTTCATACCTAGTGAGACATCCATCAACTAACTTAACTTCACTACGGCACAATGGAGTAAACCTTATCAGCCTTAGGTTGACGCTTCAAACTATGTCGGACATGGAAAATCGAATGGCTATATTCAATGATAGTGCCGGCTGAAGATACATTCATAGGCGAGCTGCTTGCTGGCGACTTATCAGCGACCGGTACACCTTCAAGAATTGCTCAACGCTGTCACATTTCTCCCACGCTATCATTTGAGTTCCTACTTCTAAGAAAGAGGAATTAAATCTTGGCCAGCTATCATCAAAGCAACGACCACAACATAGTATGTCAATGACAAGGAGTACCACAACCTTGTGTTGAACCGAAAGAACTCTATTCAAAAAGGTCTGTCCATACAACGGGGAGGGCCAAGCACATCCTCCCTTCAGACAGTCTGGTAACAGTATTCATTCGCTTGCTATTATAAAAGGTCAGGATTAAACGTATAGAGTCTTACTCTTTGGGTATTTATTTAACGATCGCCCTGGCCCGATTTCAGGGGGGCCGAAGCATATGGCAGGTTTTTTTTTCAAATAAAAAAAAGAAATCCCTGTATCAGGACGCGAGTATGGGGTTAAGTACAAATGCGGAAGCATTAGAATTCGAGCCCATCCAGTTCTTGCCGACCGTATGCGGTGATGGCGCCAGCTGGCGGCCACGTCATCAAATCAGCCAGGCACCGATGTTGTATCTGCGCCATTGAAATATCACAGCAGTCGTTGCTTGTGATTATCTCTGGGATAAAACCCTAGGATCGAAAACATGGATCGATAATGTTAGGGCGTACCGTCGCTATTAATACCCAAAAGCGAAAAAGTTATAGGAGGCATCTAGTCCATCTGAAATCCGGGTTGCCCACTGGTTTACATGGAGTAACCTGGTGCACCACCGTAGAGGAATAGGTCCATATCACTTGAAGCCGCATCTATTGTTGAATCGTATACTAGGGCGGTTTGTGTGTATCTTGCTGCTGCTTCTTGATCGCGCTCGCGTTCGCGCTTGAGCCTTATATACTCTGTTTGTAAGTTGGAATAAGCGAGGCTGAGGACGTCGTTCTTTTTCTGGGCTTCGCCGAGCAAGATTTCGAGATCCTTGATGCGCTGGTCCTTTCTCTCTCGGTAGGCTCTTTGAGATGCGCGATTCTGAGCTCTTCGACGCTGTAATGGATAACTCTTAGTGACTCGGTTCATAGCCACGGCACCCGGAGCGACCTTCTCAGCTTACAGATAGGACAGAAGGCGGTGCGTTTTTGTATCTGTTCTCGCGCTTCCTCTTTGCCGCAGGCTTAGAAGGAGGTTGTTGTGAGTCTGGCTGCGTTGCTTCTCCTGACCCATCGGTATTCTCGGAACTGGGATACATTCCTTGAAAGGTAAAATTATACTAACGTTGCGGTTAGTAACAACCATGATGAGCTCGCATGTGAGCTGCGTACCGGTGATTCTGTCGGGCTAGATGTTGTCGAAGAAGTATTTGTAGAATCGAGATACAAATCTGTATCGCCGCATATATACGCCATCGATTTAGAGGGAGATGCGAGACCAGTAGTATCGATTCCATCCATTTCTATTGTGGGTAGAGTACGTTCCTTTTTTCTTTACTAATCTTCTAGTTATCACAGTCGGTCCTAAATGGAAGAAGTAACGAACTAAAGATTGAAGCTTCTAAGAGTTGATATCTTGGAAAGGGTGGAAATTGACTTACACGGGGCAGGGAGATGGCGTCGAGGATATATCTTGCTTGTCTATTACTTGGAGCTGGGAGAGTTCGGCGTGCGTCATGCGTAAACGATCAGCTAGGTCAAGTATTACCCTATTTGACAATGTGCAGAGTCCCAGTAGGCGAGGCGCGGCGCCGTCAACTTAGATTCGCTGCAAAGGACCACTTTGATTTGGCATGTATTCACAAGTACCTTACCACCCCTGAACGTGCAGGCGGAGCAGCCGTCTAACCGCATACGGGGGAGACTCTCCACGCCACTGTAAGTTAGTACATTAGAAACTGGGGGTTATCCCCAAAGTAATAGGGAGAGAATCCGAAAGCCGGCGTTCTGTAAGTGGGGTCTTCGGAGGAGGATAGGTCCTGTTCGGAGGCAGGAAACTCGGAAACCAAGCTTACATAAGAGACTAAAGTTAGCTCAAGTATATGCAGCATTTTATAGGTTTTTATATAGGTATGCTGCATTATATGCAGATATTCGCGAGCAGCACATACATATGACTCCCCCTTTTCTCTCCCCCCCTCCCCCCCCCTGTCGGAGTAAAACCCGAAGAAACTGCAGAATAGTTCGCCTTCACCCTAGCCATCTAAATGTAACTTTTTGACGTAGACAATAATATCGTCTTTTGACGTAGGCAAGTATCCGATTTGTGACGCATGATCGCAAAATCCTGCCCGCATTGTTGGGTTTGCGGAACATCCGCAATCGATTCTACTCTTAACTTCGGATCTTGAGACTTGAGTTGCTGTCGAACACACTGAAATATGTCTTGCCGCTCAGCCCCGTCGCATATATCGCGAGTCATTCATCTCATTGAGGAACCGATGCGGAGGAGTAGTAGTAACCGTCTGTCATTCGAATCTAACTTAGATATCTCAACTACCGATGGGTCGTTACTGATCTCTTACGGATCTCTGCTACATTGGTAAACCGCATCCCCTCTGTTGGGACTGCTGAATGAGACCTTGCCCGCCAGTGAGGCTATTGGAAGTTGCGAATGTTGTCAAGTCTGTGTATGTAGTATCTATGGTGCGGATATTGCTCTAATGACCTACCTAGATCAACACGTCTTGAATAGATGAATATGTAAGTACTCTTGTTTTATCATTCTACTATTTCCCCAGAAGATTAAAGGATCGGAATAAAACTATATTATCTTTAACTTGGTATATTACTTCCCCGTAGTGTAAATATAGTTATTGTTAGCAGTACTAGTTAAATGCGTCATGATCAGCCCTTTAGCTTTCTTTCCTTGGCAATATAGAACTGGAATTCAGGAATACACCACCTCCCCGTTGTAAGCACCTAAACTACATGCCAAGATATTAATCTCAAATTCCCCGCCTATGTATCCGCATTGTATTGCAGGTATTTCGAGGCATGGAGCGATAAGAAGCCTGGTCCCGAGTTCCAGAATATCATCATCCCAAGGGACAAGGGTAGGGACATAACCCGCGTGCTGCTTGTCGATCTCTTGGCATACAAACATGCTTGTAGAGATCGACAGCTAACCCCCTATTCGACCGCGCTAGGCTAAGCTGGGTTGGGGTTCGGGGGGGTCAATGCTTTCGTCTTTCGTGCGGTATTTGACTAAGCCTTGGGTAAAAATAGAGATGTCTTATAAAAACGGCCTAGGCGTCCCTCCGCTTCCTAGAGTTGACTATTCCCGAGTCTTACCTCAGATACCTACCGGAACTGATACATGACATGTTCGCCCCAAGAAGCCGAGGAGTTCTGCTTTCGTTACTTGCCGAGGTTGCCCAATATCTACATATCCACTTCTGGCTTTTCCGGGGTAGTGAGATTCTAGATTAGGGGCCGTGGAAATGTTGAAAAATAGAAAAGACATGCATTGTGCCTGGCGCCATTATCATCCATGCGGCTAAGTTCTTAACGGCGGTGCCTGGTAGACATAGTCGGAGATATGATTTCCTTAGCTACGGATAACCGCCTCGTTGAGCCGTAGACGGTAGCGGTGAACACCGAGAGGGATATTATGTACCATAGAAATCGCCGGTTGAATTATTTGATACTCCTGGGGGTTCAACACCATCAACATTTAATAACGCGCAAAAGTCTATCCCCGAGACATGTCATTGTCCAGGGACACCTATGAATACGTCCTGCTTGGGGTAAATTGACCCATGGGGGGACTGCCTTCGCATTGCCGCCAGCATTGTCCACGCAACCAATGGGATTTGTGAAGAGACTAGACTTGGACGTGGGTTTTACCAACTGATCTGATAGTTGATATGTTAAATGACACGCACATAAGAGGCTATAGAGTTAGAGATCTAGAGCCGTTCCCTAGCGTATGTACACGCTCGACCCTGCTGCCCTGCCAAGATGTTGATGTTTAAGATATGCAGATTTAGGTGGGGGGAGAATAAGAGATGATGCCGCCGGTCTGGCTCCCCCCAGATTGACCACTTAGAATAAAGGTGAACGGCGAATTTGTCAAGTAATAACCTTAAGCATCATGTATGTCCCATCATGTATGTCAGATTAAAGTTGTACACATAACAAAATGAGTAGTTTTCCTTCAAATACCGTGTAAATCAGATATTTTGGCTTGCTTCGTCTGAAGATGCGCAGGTGGAAGCGAGTTGATTGCGCTCATGACTGAAATAAAAGACTAGCGAGTCCAATCATACTAGTCGGTAGGTAACATTTGTTGTTTAGCTGTGCGGTCTGGTCCAGGGTCCTAATAGATGAGCGGCTATGCACTCCGCCGTTCCCCGCGGCCCTATTGCTAGTCGCGGAAACGGCAGCGCGAGCTGATCCACGGTACCAACGTGTATAGTTGAACTATAGTTGAACGATTCTGGGTCGTGGAATCTATCTAGAAACATGTATCCGGTTCCGTCTACTAGGGTTAATTCCGCGAATCTGGATTCAGCTGAAAAGAATACCGGCAGATACATCCGTCTAAGTTGATGGAAACAATACATTTAAGCTGTATTCCCACGACGAGATGACATGATACTACTATCCAAATCTAGTCATCCAAAGCTAGTCGGGTTACTATACCGAAACCCGAAGTCAAAGGGCGGCATATAAGTGAACTTATGCCACCCGAGTCCCGAGTCCTTCGTTAATCCCGCTTCCGCCCTGTGCCGTAGCTGTAACCGACTTTGGATATTGAAAGTGATGTCATCCAACGCGCATGAAGAATCTCCGAACATCGGGTTTGAATCTATGTCCGTGCCTTAGCGTCCGCCGCGACCATTGGTATATACGATATGGTAGCTATATGGTAGATCTTCTACAATAACAAGTGAATTGTACTCACTCGCTACAACTTTCGTCACGATAATGCAGCAACTTGTGCAAAAGTATTCGGTCCCGAGGTGATTTGGGAACCCTTTTACCATCAACCTCGTCCCAACCATGCTATAACAAACAATGTTCCGTTGCACCATACTTATCCAATGGAAAATCCTGCGCCTAATTTGGCCATGTGTACAACCTTCATGAACAGCATCTGCTGCAACTCATTCCTTTAGGTAGTTTTGTTGGTCTCGCTGCCTGAGTATCCTGGCCTCGAGAGGTTGATAATTCCGTCAAGTGGGGAGGTATTAGGCTACCTACGTAGATCTGTTTGATGTTACAGATAAACGCTGAAGGCCCTCCTGGGCTTGCTCGACACCTGGGACAAACGCAATTCTCTTGCTCAAACTTAGACTCTCCTTAAACTTACGCCTAGCTTCCTCAGCATCTCCAGCCATGGCCGCAATATCTCCAAGATTGCAGAGTGCTACGGCACAAGCTTCGTCGCATTCATCAGTTCTATCTTCGCCCTGCACTTTCTGCGCCGTCTCTTGAGCTTGCAGAGCCCAAGCGCGGGCACTGGCTAAGAGTGTGGACCGTGTGGGACGGGTAGTCACGTTGGATCTGCTACCCTGAGAAGTCTGGGTGGTATTTGTTGGCGTGTCGACAGGTTGCTGTGCTAAAGAAATAGCTAGGTTGTTCACTTTTGCGAGATCTTTGGTTAGCAAGAAACCAACACTTGCTGATAGGAGTGAGGAGAAGTGAAAGTGAGGCAATGTAGCATATGCCATATTTGCACTTACTTAGAACGGCAGTGTGGCAGCTATTCCGGGGTGAAAGTGACACTGCCTGCAGGAAGAGAGGTGCTGAGAGGTAGTGTTGGGACTTGGACTCGTAGTGATTTCCTAACGCTAGTTTTGGTCAGTGGTGCCTTACACATCATATAAAGATGGATCAAAAACGCGATGAAGACTATTCGTACCTTCGAGCGCACCGCCGATTTGTTCCGGGGTCATCCAATCACCTTCGCCCTCCTTCACACCTTCAACCTGACGCCTCTGCAATTCCTTCAAAACAGTCTCGACAGCCCAGACTAAGTGTTGGCCAGCGGCGTCACCTTGAAGGACATGTTCGTCGGAATAGAGCTCTCCAAGCTTAACACTGATTCCAACTAACTTCCCCAGGACCCTTGTCCGCTTGCCCCATAGATTCTCCGGCTTCGTATCCGTTTCGGTCTCGGCATCCTCTTGTGTTGTAGGGGGTTGCGAACTCGGAGAACCAGCCAGCTTCCCTGAATTATCAACCAGTCCATCTCTGACGCTTTTCTCCATTACTTCAACCCATTTTTTACAGTCTCTAATAAGAGACTCCAACACATCAATAGAATTCTTATAGCTACCAATCTTTTCAAACCAAGCAGCAAGTTGTATTTTGACTCCCATGACTTCGTCAGAGAACGGATCGAGGCCAGCTTGTGAACATTGCTCCAAGGCGAGTTTGTAGTACTTCAGGGCTAGTTGCGGGTCCGGCGCATAGTTACTATAATACAATGCGCGGCGAAGCGACTTTGCGATCTGTGGCGGGAATCGAGTGAACTGCTTGGACTGGAAGTAATTGAAATATGCGTAAACTACGTAGACTGATATGCCGGTCACGCCGCATAACCTTGGTACAGGCCCGTCGCATTAGTAAACGATATCCAAATCAACGTTATATTAGAGAAGCCCTTACAAAAGAATAGCGATAACAAGCTCTTCTGGGCTTTGACGAAACAAGGAACGAAGGCTCTGACCCCTAAATGCGCTGAATATGGGGCGAAAACTTAGGCTCTGTCTTAGAGCGCGAAGGAGAAGCTTCGATGGCGGTAGGGGCGGAATCTGGCGACTCGGTTCATGCGAAGAGGATTGGTGTCGCCATTGCTGAAAATTGCGAATTAGAGCGGCCTCTGAAGGCGAGATGCCGGCTTGTTGTAATTGTATCGGGAGTAGGATGGATCCTTCAATGCGCCTCTGGTGAGAAGATCGAGCATGGAGGAAGCAGCTGCGAGAAGATGATATCACAGAAGTGCGCGAAGCAGATAACATGATAAACGACGATTGCAGTATTCCGTCGCCAGACGCTGAATAGTTGAATGAAATGTTTATTCCAATCTAAGTCTTAAGTCTTGCAAGCATTAGGCACTAGGTGAAGTTGACATTTAAATGGTAGTTTAATATCTTCAATAGTTATCTTAATAATGTTTCTCAGTTCGTATGCTACCTTTTTATTTTTAAAAAATAAAAATAAAAATAAAAAAAAGATCATGTACAATACTGGAATACTAACGTAATTTTTTGACTGGAGCCTCCTTCTACAGGACCTGGCCGATGACGTAAACTACCAGCTGGCTGCCGGCCAATAGTTAGGACCTAAGTTGCTTCCCAATTAGCTATCCCCAATTGGTCATGACACAAGAAGTACACAGTACAACCGCCTCGGCTGCAAGCGTTTATGCGCGCATTGGCCAACTTCAACATCGGCTCCTCGTTGCATCCGTCGCATTCATCGGTCTTGTTCTTAGCCTCTAATCCATTGCCTTTACATTACCAATCTATTTAACTGTGACTCCTCGCTATAGCATTTCCCTTATCGTAACTTTGATAGCATTTCCGTGTCTATCAAGAACAATGGCGGGCAAGTTTGAACCCAAGGTTCCTGTAAACCTAGATCCTCCTAAGGACGATCCTATCTCCGTCGAAGAACTAGCGAAAGCAGACGGTGGGTTTCCATCTATACAACGTCTCTATTTATACGACTATACAGAATCATTTTCATCTGCAATTCGGGGAACTATCCCATAATAGCTATCAATTCTCAAGAATAGAGAACACGGCGCTAACACTCCAGTTTAGGCACCGAGGGGCAGAAGGCTTATGTGGCAATCAAGGTATGCTTATTCATTATTTATAAACCATTATAGACTCTTTAAACCAACCCGTTTTATACTATTACATCTTCTTACGAGACTATTAGGGCAAAATCTACGATGTTAGTGGAAATAAGGCATATCGAGAGGGGGGCTCTTACCACGGTATGTGATAGTATCTCATTCTATTATGCCAAAGCTATGACGCATAGCGTGACTCTGTCGCTTAGAATTTCAATACCACTGTATCAAGTTAGCTTTTCTTGTTTGCTGCCTACCAAGTGTCAACTGGTGCCTATGTCCCACGTTGAGCTGCAGCATTACCAAGCAACCTATATAGCACGATAAAGAGGTAGCATGTTTGCTAACTAGTTCAGTCTTCGCCGGAAAGGATGCCTCTCGTGCGTTGGCGAAGACGTCAACAAAACCCGAAGATGTAAAGCCGGAATGGCAGGACTTGGATGAAAAGGAAAAGCAAACCCTTAACGACTGGAACACCTTCTTCTCAAACAGGTATAATGTCATTGGTGTTGTTCAAGGCGCAACGAACCTTGAGTAGATTATCGGAATTCATAAGATTTCCCGAGGGGGTTTAGCATGAAGTTAGCAATAGATCGTCAACTAACTAGACCTTTATTTGACTGACTCAACCTAACATGGACGCGTTTGTTTGCGTTTCATTGACTAATATGCCTACGAGAATTTCCTCGGGGGATATGAGAGATCCTAACTTATCTACCTTACATAAAGCTGAGGTATTAGCTCGTAATATTGTTCGTAAGGCTTAAGGGATATACGTTCTAGATTCTCAAGTGCAAAACTTGCGCCTTGTCGCACGAGAACGTTACTGGAGGAAATGGTGGGGGCGGACACGGCTCTCCGTGCAAATTCAACAGCCCTGTCCTCTAGCAGTTCTCGAGCCCTATTTCGAAGAAATCAGACAGAGAACCGGTAAGTGTAGGTTTCCGAACTTCCCGCGTCATGGCATTCTATACATGCTTGCTTCCCAGACTTCTCTCCCCTAAGGCAGTCATTCTAAATTAATTGTTCAACTGATACATTTGTATGGACGAAAATAATATCCTCCTAGTAGAGGTTAATCCTATGCCATTATGCTATTTGATTCACGCATTCTCCTACATAAGGTGATAGTTACCTTAGATAGGTTGCTTTCGGCCCTCAATGGGAGAAATCCGATATACGATTACGATAGTTACGCAGTCTACGCCAAAAAGTAAAAGAGATTTTATAATTGATACAAGTGTTTACTTGATGGGAATATTTGTAACTCTATGAGGAGAAGTCTTCTGGTTGGCCGAATATGTACTAGTATAGAAATATATGTCTTGTTCGCATAGTATTGCCAGTATTGTTCAGATATCGAGACTACCAGTTGAATTCAGGTTGCTTCGCTACCGTTTATGTGGTGAAAGGACACGACAGATTATAGTTCGCTAGATAGTAGTTGTAGACACTTCGGTTGGATAATATGGTTACGTCCTACTTGGGATATGACGCCCGGTATTCGAAGGTTACGAAGTCTTTGGATACTAATGCATTGTAATATTCAGAGTAGCTTCCAAAGATTTGAATGGGCAACAAGTTCGCAAGAGCGCTCCCAATTATCCAGAAACGTCTCACAGACAGTTGTCTTTGCATGTCTGTCCCTCCTTTCGAAACACTTCGCCAAAGTTCGTAACGGGTGGTAAGCAACATGCAACATACAAAACTTCCTGACTCACTGCATCCTCTACTCAAGTAATCGAAACAACACTCCCCAGGGCTGCATGTGAGCAGTTATCCCGCGTTCTGGACCGTGATAGTCATTTCTCGTTATTCCCGTAGCGTTGTACAAAGACTCCCCGACGTCTAACTAGATGCGTAGTGTGTCGTGCGTAACTTGGGCTATCTTCCTCACGTTTGCGTATATTTTACCGTGCTCGTTGCGAGGGGGCCCATATCCTTCCATCCACGAAGCGTAAACCACTCTTGATGCAATTTTCGCAAAGCTGTCCCTCCTGAAGCCATGAATCCCGAAGCTTCTTTACTCCAAGACATATGTGATTCGGGTCGTTACGCGCAAAATGGCAGTAAGACTTTAACCGACAGACAGAGTGGTTGCATTCGAATAAGAATTCATCGTAGTCGCACATGTCTGCAGTTTAGATATAGATCCTAAGGGTTAGTCAACATGGTATTATTAGCTACGTTGGAATAAATACTCTTAGGATGACGTATGCTCACCTGCGTTGGATTTGGCTATGAAAAGATAGGACTGAAGTTGCATAGAGTTAGATTAGCAATCTTACAAACAAGCGTTTCATCCATACCTTGGATTATAAAGTACTATAGACTATCGTAGTAGTTTCAAGCGAACGAAAAAAGGCAAGTCGATCTTATAGTCTCACCTTACGAGACGCCTGTCTTCTTTTATAGGGGCTATGTTTGCTCTCTTCCAAAAGATATCCAACCATTTTAGTAACCTAAGGACGAGGGGCAAACACATTATGCTAGCTTTTGAGAAGCTCTCTTCTAATTGCGACGACGAGATCTGAGCTGCCCGAATTTTACGCAGCTTGCCTCCACATGAGGAAACTCGCATTAGCCATATAGGTTGTCCACATAGACCTTATTGTTATTTCTTATCGAGTACCGCCAACTCTGATCTGTCATATTTCTCTTCGTTGTACGATCGACATGTCAAAGCAAGATTATGTGGTAGGCATTGCTTGCGTCTAGAAGGTAGGTCGGCTCCTATGTTCTAACCGGAGCCGCATAATCTCCCCACACTACGTAATAGGAAATCGTTAGCGGTGGTTAATCTTAGGCCTCCACTATATTTAGTCGTCAAAGCTGAAAATTGAGGTTAACAGAAGTCCCTATCAGAAACTTCGAGGATATAGAACACCCCTTGGAGAGTCGATAGGGGCATCTCTAACCGACCATCTCAGGATCTGGGCTTCGAGATGTCTGCTACCGTCAGTTATGACAATATCCGGAAACCCTACAACCTGGCAAACGGCTAGTGGCTGCATTGTAGCCGGGTGGATTGCTCGGGATAGTTGATGTTACACTACGAATCAAGCCTCGAGGCTTCTTTTAGATGGCACCTTTCATGGGTACATGGCGCTAATGTTGGCCCCTACGGCGCGGCCCGACGTTAGACTGTAGCAAACAAACCACCCATCTCTTGGCATCTAATCTACGGTTTGTGAGGAATGAGTATCGCAAATTCCATTTACGTACGTTCAAGTACGGCAGCGGATCGCTACCGAGATTACGATCTCGGAAACCAACGACATCTAGCGCCAATTAGTTCTGCCCGGGGAACCACGGAATCAGGACCAACTAGTATGTATGATCGAAGATGGATCGGATAATTGACAACCTTGTGGTACGAGACTAGGTAGTTTCTGACTCTTAGCCGTTGATGCAATGATCCGACTTACTTTTATACGTAGGTACGTACCGTACCTATGCTTTGAAAAGACCAAACGCTTTATATTTCTACTATGAAGATAGTTATTATTCGTAGTGAATGTTGATGAACAAAACATGTATAACTGATCCATAACTATTCAAAACCCTAGGTATGACCCCTAGGTATGGTTTCGTAAGTGCAGTCCCTCTGAGGGTAGAATTTTATGGCGAGGAGGTGCTAATTGATGTAGCTCCTAAATCTTATTAATGTCGTATATTGGAACTATTGCATGCTGTAAGTCCGGTTTCATTTGCGATATTTACATACCTTACTTATTACGTCGATGATGATCTAAGTGGGATAACTAGTTCCATCTGCTAGTCTAGGACCGAGTACATACACATGCATTAGCCACAGTGTTCGGGTTCGGAGGCGGCTGATCCATACGTGCCACACCACGCATTTTCACCTACATATTATTAATACCCGTGTGTACACCGAAAATTACGTACATGTAGCCCTAGATTAGAGGTCTTTAGGCAAGGACAAGGCAGTGGCTGTACATTGATAGGTAAATACTTGCGTAATAAGCAGAATTAAGTGGGCAGATTAGTACTATACTATCATTACAAACCGTGTAATACGCTGGCGTGTCTAGTGTATCTAGTGCTGTCTACAACGCAATAATCTGCATTTGTCCGCCTCACTTTTGTTACTTGTTCCTTTTTGGGTCGGTACCGTAGATTTCGGTCAGGACCTGACATATGGTTGCCTTGCACTTCATATTACCTACTTCCCACCATCTTTTCATTCCCCTTCTATTAATCCCCCATTCTTCCATCGGTCATGATTCTTCTATTAATCATGCATTTATCTCCCGCTTATTGAATTAAGTGTCGGGCGCATCCATCGACAAAGGGTTTACGCGCCTTCGCAACGCCTTTCTCTTTGCTTCTTGGGGCGTCTGGCCCTCTTTTCTTCGATATCCGAATTGAATTTAATCCCATCCCTACGCGATTAAAGCCTTAGGACGTTTGCCTTGCTAAGCTACGGTTCAGCTCGACGGCTTTGGCTTTGCTAAAGTACTGGAGGCCCTAGGAATATAAACCCAGGATCCTGCCTAACCAAATCCAAAATTGTTATATTCCCCTGTTAGTTAGCCGTTGATAGTACTCAGCGTTTCATAGTACCATTCTATGGTATTTGCGCACACGCTGTTGAGGAGCGCAAAACTCCCACCCAGCCGCATGCTCACAGTTTTGGAGATAGGCCATACTCATCGTGAAGACACATAGAGGAGATATATCCTATCACCCATATTAACCAGCTCGTCAATCTCTCCTACGTCCCCTAGAGCTTATCCTTTAGGCCGTAAGCTCTTTGACTTCGGATCGGCATATGCGCCACTACCCGGAAGGACTTGACGCTCGTGTGCTAATCCAAGTTCCACGGTCTCATTTTCCTAGTACCTTTTATTTGTATATTCTTCCGTATAGGACCTCTGCCGGTCTTAGAAGTGCTCATAGTATATACTCCCCAAAATGGCGGACCAGCTAGCCTTAACTTCTCCTGGATCTTCGGACACTCCAATGGAAGGACATGCCCAACCTGCTACGATGGCGGCACTTAATTTTGGCCATCATCAGGATCTTACTGCCTTGGGACATATGGATAGGACTTTGCCATTTTCCACTGGTCGGCATCAGGCCGACTCTTATGGGCCTGGGCGAATTGGGAATCGCTTAGCTTTATGGTACCATAGGAATGATGGCCCTTGGACACCTCCTGGCTTGACATCTCCCCAAGGTGATATCAGGAATTCATCTGTCTTAGGCAACTTGCGAAACAGTCAACTTATGTTCTATGGCCAATACCGGGAGAGTCCGTCTGAATGCGATACAGTCCCACCAGGAGGAATATCTTCTGATTCTGGATATGGCGGGAGCTATGTGGCTAAGCATAGTGTTGCCAACGGCTCTGTCTGTGACGAGTCTGTTGATCGGAACCCAGAAGGTGAACTGAGCTTCCCATCTTATGGCCACGATGTGATGTCTGGAGTCAATACAGAGATTCCTTGGTCCCAGTCTCAGCTACCATCGACCTCTCCCCAATCAGCCATTGCCCGCCAGGCCAACCCCGAGGGGGGCAAGATCTGTGAAACGTGCAATAAAGTATTAAAGACGAAGTCTGAATTCAAGTAAGGCTTAACACTTAGGCTTGGTCATTGCCCCTCAAGAGCATTCACTGAGATAACATCACTAGGAAACACAAACAAAGGCACGATAAGCCTTTCAAATGTACTGTGGAGGGTTGTACTCGTAGTGAAGGCTTCAGTACGCCCAACGATCTTGATAGACACAAAAGGAGTCTACACCCGAATGAGCACGCTGAAGGTCACCGTTATCGATGCCAAATTGGCCCTTGCTCTGGTAAGACTAAGACTTGGCCTCGGGCTGACAATTTTCGAGCACATATGAAACGTGTCCACCAAAAGGAGTTAACAAAAGACGAAGACTTAGATCAGTATAAATACAGGTATAGAACACTGACTCCAAAACATTAGGGAGGGTCTCTAATTGTTTTGCTAGGCTAGAAGCCCCACCTAAGAACGACTCAGACGTAGCTCGTAATAGCAATGTTTCCGAATTCGATAGGCTAAACATGTTTCCCGATGGGGGTGGTACTGATGCCTCTGATAACTGGAAATTACCCCGGAGCCCAGATATCGACTTATCTGCCGACACGAACCCAGTGGAAGAGCCAAGTCAAATTCAAATGGAAGAACCCCCACTGGTGATTAAACCTAGTGAGAGCCGCTTGGATTTATCTAATAGCACTACCGCACAAGAAGTGCACTTGGAGAGCGAGGATACTCCATTTAATCATCAAACGGAAGCACCCAAGCCGCCTTCTCCCCGGGCTAGTCCTTCTTTCGACAATTCTGAGCCCTCAAACACCGAGCAGTTGAAAGAAGACGAGCCCGGCCTTCATTCTGAAATCCCAGGTCCTGAATTGGACAATGACGCGGGTTCTGTGAACCACAATCAGACAGATAGGCTCGACGAGTCTCGGGATTGCCCTAGTGGGCTATCCCTCGGAAGTCTTGAGTCTAACATACAACCAGAAAGACTAATAATGGATAGCGAGCAAGTTCATGCGTCTCCTGAACCTAAGGATCATGAACTGCTAACCCCAGATCTCAATAACCCTGAATTTGTATCGAAGCTTCTTGAGCAGCTCCAAAATAAGGGCATGCTTAAAAGGCTTGGATACAAGAAGGAAGATCCCCAAGAAGAAGAGATGACCAAGCTGGAGTCGGCCAGTGATGTTGTTTCTCAGCAAGCTCATACTTGCTCTCAGTGCTCGAAACCATTCAATCGACCGTGTGAACTAAAGTAAGAGATACCCTTGTTTTTTCTGTCCTTAAGCATTTGTCTTGTTCCCCTTTCCTTTAAATTTTGTATCAAAATTAATCATATTACAGAAAGCACGAGAAGCGGCATTTGAAGCCATATGGCTGTACGTTCCCAGGCTGCAATAAGAAGTTTGGCAGCAAGAATGACTGGAAGCGTCATGAGAACAGCCAGCACCTGATGCTGGAGCACTGGATATGTGACGAGAAGCAGACAGACAAGTCTTCCGAGCCCTGTGGAAGGAACTTCCCGCGACGAGAGTTATTCAAACAACATCTTAGTATGCAGCATCGCATCCTGGAGCAGGAGTTCTTGGACCATAAGCTTGAGACATGCCGCGTAGGACGAAATCTCGAGACCCATTTTTGGTGTGGTTTCTGCCGGGAGATAATTGAAATCACGAAATATGATACAGGAGCTTGGGCCGAACGGTTTAACCACATCGACGATCATTTTCAGGGTCGCAACAACCAGACGAAAAGAGACATTGGCGACTGGAAAGGTGATTATCCTCGTTTCAGGTCTACTAAGTCACGAGCCAACGATCTAGAAGATACTAGCATCACATATTCGGGGCCAACTTCTTCATCCGACAGTCCCAGTATACATAACAGCAATGGGGTTGCGAAACCACGCGCTCGAGGCACAAATCAAAAGAGAAAAAGAGGTCCTGAGTTAGAACTGGTGGCTTCCAAACGTGCCGAGATATTGGAGGAAATAACCACAGTAATTTGTGTATGTGATGTCCCCTCTTCCCTATAACTATTAGTCTAACGCATTTGTAGTGTGAATGTGGTGATGCCATGCCTGTAACAAGCAGGCAGTGTACTAACTATAATTGTCAACACAAGTTATGCGAGAATTGTGACTCATGATGCAGAACGTTGAATGGCTTGTAATATCGACATCTGGCCATAAGCTGCCCTGGGTAAATAGACGGCTTCTGTTATTTTGCTTGGATAGGAAAGGAGTTGAAGTGGACGGTATAATACCCTTAGAATCAATTCATATTTTATTCGTAATATATTATACGGCATAGATGGCTCAAGCAACAAGCCGCTACTTTCACTTTTACTTTATCGTGATTACCTATCTTGACATCTGTATCTTCTATCACTGGATCCATATACTTTACCTACCTACCTAGGTACCTAGGTATCTGGGTATCTGGGTATATTTACCTAATTCATATTGCCATGAGGTGGAGCAAGAAGCATGGAAACAACTTCATTGTCCCGCGAGGATCTCTAAACTACCTAGCTACGGGAACCTACGGCTATACGTAGGTAGGTACTAAAAATGTCCTTTGTTCTGGATTAGACATCTGGAATCCTAACACATATGCAACATATAAAACTTGCCATTAAACTAACTTGGTAATACTATAGATAAACCTCTTAAGCACATTATGTCGGGCCCTTCGCTTACCCAATAGAGCCGACCCCAGCGTACATCCACAGCGCATAGACGGCCGGAGTACGGGAACTGAGCTATGAGGGATAAGAGACGAGATGCATGAGCTAATCTTGCTTCGTAAATCTACCATCGCTGGAGCTTGTGTATTTTGGGTCGTGTATTCTAAATAGGCGCGTGGTGCTTTCGGTATTAATAAAGCTTGAAATTAGCCACCGAATTCGTAAACACTTCCCTCTCTAGATCTAACGTAATATTCTGGTCCAGAAAATGACAGCTAACGCAAAGTATTTGGCGAGAGGAGAGGATTCGAAATAAAACTCCTATCTAGGGATGGTTTGATCTGCACGATACGTGTTCCTGTCATCGGCTGGCTGATCGTCGGTGCCGGTCTAACACAAAATAGGCATGCGAGTATTTTTAATCTATTTCTGCAGATGATCGGATCGGGGTCTTCGTTGTCACTGACACTTATCAACTAGGCTTCTAAGTGGATTGGGCTTCGTGGTTCGGTTGATAGAAGGGGTAGGATGCTTCGAATATATTTGGAGCCCTAGAGAGATAATATTGCTTCAAACAATAGCTAGATGATAATGATGATTATGATTATGACATTTACGTCTATTGGTGGCTATAGGCTACCTAAGTAGTTTACAGCGGCGCGTCTTTGGCGCGGAGACGTCCATAGTACTTCCCGGGGAACCAGAGCGAGAGTATCGCCCGACATAGGAAAATAAACAATAAGCTAGAAGATAGGGGGAATATCGTAAATCCGCTACTCAAGACACCTTATAGGAAGACCAGGCGCGATATGGATTTGATGTGAAGCAGCGGGAGTAGTTCTTTGCTCCGCAGAGTAGATTTACGGAGAGACCTGCCTTCATGAAGTTGGCATTACCTAGACTGCTTACCTCTAGGCCTCCTCCAAGATTACAGAATTCTACAAGCCACTTCTCATGACGAGATAATCGATTACGCCCAACCTCTAGGTACGTATTTCCTGTAAGGGCATTAGGGGGTGTCTTTGATGTCAGAGCTCACTTAGTCATATTTCCAGAGACCTAGATCAGCCATTGCCTAATTTAATATCCAGGGGGGTGTGATCATTTAAGTCTAGCATCAGCAGAGCAACACCGGCGACCCGGATGAGAGACCAGCAAATAACAATGTAGTATGAACATTAAGCTCATCCATGCTGAGACAAATCTAAATAGGTACTCTACCACATTTTACCCTGTCCTTGAGGTCAATGATGCTTTGTCAGACCCTGAATGCTATGAAATCTTGACGTCGTAGTACTGGGCGTAGTTTACCTCAAACCGCTAAAACTTCTGATGCTACCCATCCCGGACAGTTTTGAGTCTGTATTGTTACAATACTAAGAAAATTTTGCAATGCTAAAATTTTCGAACGTTGTGGAGTAGGTATAGTTGTTCGGGGGGGGCCGAGAGTTTATCGTAGGACGATTCGACGATCGTCCGGGGGGGTTGGTCCCGACGGGGACTCTATTACTGACATACGATATTTTTCTATTCGCTGTACCTATCTCTGCAAAAAGAATAGTCTTGCGAGTTGGGTTCGGCAAGCCGGGATCTTGCGTGGGTCAACGAGTGATGAAGTTACGAACAATCCTTTTTGGGCTGGCTCTTTGACAATAGCTAATGACCTGTCAGAAATAAATGGCCTATCTGCTTGTTAGAGAGGTATGCCGCGCGTGACTATCTTTTTCGTCTACAAGTAGCTAGATATTAGGTACTTAGATAGCTACCTAATAAGTTAAAGTGATGTTGTTCGCCTTACAACTACTACGGAGATAACATTGCCGAGAGCACGTCTATGTGCCATCCGAACCCGCTTAATTTACGCCTTTAATGAGTATCGGGATGCCGTTGTCCTGCAGGTCTTAAAAGCTTGGGATTGCGGATCATACATACCTGGGTAGGTAGTAAAGCGTCAGGGGTAATATGTGCTGTACTTTTACGTCCCAACAGAAACCGAACGTTAGCCGCCGTAGTGGTTCGTGTAATGAGTGTCACGTTCACATGCTTCCCATTTAGTTTGTTAAATGTTAGGTAGGTAAGGGTTGAAGTACAAATCTGGCAGTATTGAATCTATTTTTGTTGTATACTTCATATCCGAAATTATGTTGGGAGGCGGATGACAAAAAGATGCGATGAACCCTGCTTGGAATGATACCTTTTCTTATGGAAGTAAAGCTTAACAGTTGGTCTTATTATTCTAATCAAGCAAGCTATCTATTACTCTTGCCCGGTGGTAGGTATTATCTAAGAATTCTATATGCATTACGGCTTGATGCCGTGTGTTTTAATGCCTAGGAAAACCGGCATAGGTCAAGATCAGCCACTGGTTACATGCCCGGGCTATTATGTAGGTAGGTAAGTATGTAGGTTGGTATGTGTAACATATAATGCGCGCGCTTAAGGTAGGAGGAATGAGGAATTACTAACAATCTTGATCTACATAACTAATGTCTAAGGAAACTAAACTTCAACTTCTGAGACATCTCATCTACGCATGATGGAGGCTCAGCTCTTTAGGTTCTTATTACCGGCCCGTTGTAGATGTAATGTTCTAGAAACCAGAAATATAACTGGATGAAACAATATCAGGTCGTCCACTCATTTAGTTTTCCGACCATCCTTTCAAATTACTCACATAGTTCCGTTGGCCGGTCTGGGCTGGCAGTGCCCGAAAGAATAAAGCCAAAAAGGAAAGAAAAGAAAAAACTAAAAGTCTACATGAGTATGGATTCATCCATGTTTCGTGGACGCTCGAATCCTTCCGAGCGACAGGTCCTTGTCTATCCGTCGCGCTGTGATCCGTAAATCTAAGGACAACCATCTATCTGTCTTAACCATACAACAGCCACGCAACGTACATGAGTTCGGAACGTTGGTAGTCCTAGTTAGCCCTTGGGTCGCTGTTGGGGCCCTACACGTGTACATGGACCATCAACCATGCCATCAACCATACCATCGACTATGCGGCTCTCTTCGGTAAGTGTGATAGATAGCCATTGAGGTGTCCGGTAGAAGAATCAATTGGGCGCCTAGAAATCAACAAGCCCCATGTGTCCGAATGTAAAATGGGTTACGTTATGACACCATCCACGATCTTACTTGCAGGCGTCCCCGGCACTTGCAGGAAGGGAAAGAAAAAAAAGAAAAAGAAACATTAAAGATGTCTTAAAAAAAAAAAAAAAAAAAAAAAGAGTCACCACGTCAATGTCAGCTATCCGTCGCCGCTTTGTTGGAGTAGGTATCTTCGTATGTATATGCCTATATATGATGTAACTATCTACCCCAATCTACGAGCTTAATTCTATACCCACATAAGTCCCTAAGGTATACAAAAATGTATGCATACATGTGTACCAGCAGGATCATAGTAGGGCATTACACTGTGTACTTACCTCTATACGTCTGTCTGGTTGCCTTCTTTTTATGGAACCCGCCCCCAAATTTAGACCCATTCGGTGACGCACCTACCACCCATTGTCCCCGATATTTTTTAGGCCCTGTTGGGCCTATTAGATAACTGACTGTAGTGAGGTTACCAACTTCCTAAGTTCTTCCTGATTCGTTCCCAATTCGCCGTCATATCTCACATTCTTACACTACTTCAATGTTCTCACATCCTAATAATTCTTATCCCCTTAAACGAATGTGATATTAATCATCTGTGCCCCATACGTACACACGTCTGTCTACCTAGGTAGATAACTAAACGATGTTTAGATACAAGACCACCGTAATATACAAGCAGACGGACGGGCCCCAATAGATAATGGCTTCGTATGGCGTTACTATCGTTGGCATGCTTATCTACTTGGATATAAGTTGAGGTGGTGATCGTCAGCTGGCTGCGTATGTTTCGCTCAACCAATGCTCCTATTGGCAACCCTGTCTATGGTAGCCGCCGGCGCTTGCTTTCACGGCTTCAGCTTCTTCTTTGTTGGTACCAATCTGGAAGGCCGCTACACACAGGGCTTGACGGAAGAAGGAGGGGTGGGGGCTGAAATACCCGTTTGAACCGGACGGTAGACGATCATTGAGTTACGTGCTCGAGTCTTGGGTAAGTAAGTACTGTACTTGGGCGTCTCGACGTTTGAAAATTATCTATGACAAGGTTCATGATACTTGGGTCCCGGCTCAATCAAACCCCAGATTCCTTTGTCCTAATTCTTACATCTGAATATGGCGGTCAACCGACAGCTGGTAACCATGGATTATAATACCTACCAAAATCCAAAGGACTCGGGACGCGATCTGCCAAGTTTCCCTCCGTACGACGCTATTTGTCCGTTTTCCTTGAGTGGCCTGGATCCGAACCAACCCAAATCTACCCCCCCCTGCAGTCAGCTCCTGGACGGGGAAGACCGCAACACTACAACGGTAGTCGGGCGAACATACGTAGTGGCAATGAACCAATGCGAGAAATTGACAGCTGCGAAGAAAAAAGAAAAAAAGAAAAAGCAAAAGTCTCTAAGCGTGCTGCTAGACATCCGCGAAATGCCTAAATGCTTACCTAGCCAGTATAGGTAATAGGGAATTAATAGGATATCTATTATACAGACACGACTTAATGGTTTAGGTAAATTATTAACGGTTGATAGACGATTACGCCTTAGTTGTCCGTCGCCTGTTATGCCTCGGCGGATGCCTTATCACATTTCTTCAAACCTCCACAACTTTCTCCGCATTCAACTCAAATCACGATTCGGGAAAGTTTATACACATAACATTAGGTATTCTATTGACATAGTTAGATATGCGGCTCAACGAAGATCTAGCAGTCGATGTCGACCACTTTCTATGCATCTAACTTGTTCCACTTCGAATCGATATCACAAGCCCTCTGGAGGCATTGTCGAGGTTACGCGAGCCATAAGTTAAGCCATGGATTAAGCCATGGGTTTCATTAGCCGATGGCTTCTGCGAACTCTACCATGTACATACCTAATGTATGTACTTCTCATGGGGCCATCGATGGTTCGCGGACCAGTTCGTCGTAGGTACACAAGTATCTGTACTCCTACTCCTGTCACAAACCCCGCGAGGTTTTTTAACGGCCCCAGACTAACTTGGTCCGCGTACATAGTAGACTGACTGGTTGAGCATGAGCCAGGGTATGTATGCATAGTATATGTCTCGCTGATACATACGGTGCTACATAGTAGACGCTGCAGGGGTTTACGCCAAGCAACGATAAATGACCGCAATGACCTTCAGCCACCATCCCCTGTCAGATACGTATAGGTATTATAGTACGTATCTTGCGGCTCCGCGTGGGTCAGTTCACATTTTGAGGGCAGCAGGATTGCCCAAGAGACACAAAGACATGTGCGACCTAGAACACCCGGCAGCATATTAGTAGTAAGGTTGGGTCAGTCTCCATGGCGTATCTCGTTTTTTCGGAAGCAAGTTGCTTCACACTCCCTGCTTCGCCCCATTGTTGCCTACGAAGTACGTTCCGCAACATATGGAACATCAAGTTTTCTTCCATAAGTCTTGCTTCGTTCCCCACGGTTTCATACTGCAAGTTTGCCTTGCGGCCGCCTCTATCTTCTAATATTAAACCACTTCCTCTTCATAGTTACTACCCGTAGGACCATTTCATCTGAAAAGAAGGTCTAGGCTAAGACCCAACGCCGTTAAACCAGACCTCCAAATTGTTCCATTGCCCATCTCGAATACACTTCAAGGGAAGCTTGTGGCGTATATACACAATTATATACACAATCGTGAGATTATTGACAAAGATGGACTATCAGAATTTTACATACTCGGACGCTGTGCCACTTCCAGTCTATGTGGAAAGCTCATCTGTCGATGGCATGATCGATCCAGTTCTCAAGCCCTCTGCTTCTCCATGGACTCCACAGATTCACCGTTACTTGATAGATAATGACAAATCCGCAATCCTCAACTACGCGGAAGTTGATTCAATCTTCCATGGGACCATAATTCGGAGAGACGACAGTACGGGGTCACTCCCATACGGCCTACCTCAACGTCGAGACTCACCATCGTTCTCTTCTCATACATCGTCAACAAGCAGTAGTAACTTGAGCCCACCCGGGGACGGTGATTACTACCAACCACCATCGCCACCAACGCCCACTGATACGTCGACCATGTCGCCGATCTTCAATCAATTTGAGAGTCTTAGCACTCGAGCTCATCTATGCCAGTACACGGGTCTTGCCAATGATTGTGTGAAGCCAATCGACATCAACCCCTACCAAGCATCCCCTGAGAACTATTTTGACGACAGCAACCCAAGGTCAGAGTTCCCTTCGAGAGGTTATAGTATGTCGACCGACGACGGTAGTACCTGCATGGACATGTGCAGCATGCGGGAGCAAATCGGAGCTCGTCGGCTTATGAGCCCTGAGGAATCCGTGCCGAACGTGAAAGAAGAAATTCGCATTCCTGAGCCCATCTCGACTTACGCTCCGTTTGAGTCAGATGACGAAATGGTGTCCGGTGATGAAGCGGAGACTCTCATTCTGAAGCACGAAGATAGAGAAGACGACGAGTATAAACCATATCATAAGCCAAAGAAGACAAAGGCCAGCACAAGCCGGCCTATCAGGAACCGAAAGCGACAGGGTAGTCCAGGGCCTACACCGGAAGCGAAACGACCCAAGATTGATTTCGGCAACTCGAGCACGATTGGTAGATCCACTGTCAAACCTGTTATCCAAGGAGCAAAAGGCAGCTTCTCCTGTACAGAGTGCTCAAAGAAAGTCTTCTTCAAGGATGAGAGCGGCCTACAGAATCACATCAAGAAGCAACATACTAGACCGTTTGTTTGCGTCTTCGGTTTTGCGGGCTGTAATTCTACCTTTGCTAGTAAGAATGAGTGGAAGCGACATTGTTCTTCGCAGCACCTTGTTTTGAACTACTGGATCTGCCAACAGGACCAATGTTCCAAGGTTTCAAGCAAAGCTACGGCACCTGTCCGCGGTCGCCTTAACCCTCCTTCTTCTCAGAGCCCCTGCATACCGGCACTTCCTCGCGGGACCATCTTCAATCGCAAGGACCTTTACACCCAACATCTACGACGCATGCACATTCCAGCGAATCTCAAGAAGAATGTCAAACAAAGGAAGCCTTCACCCGAGTGGGAATCATGCGAGCGCGCACATCAGGAAGAGGCAAAAAGAACACGATGTGACCTTCCGGCTCATATGCAATGCCCTGCCATCGGTTGCAGTGTCCGCTTTGATGGTACGAATGCTTGGGATGACAGAATGGAGCACGTTGCCAAGCATCTCGAGAAGGCCGCCACCGGTTCAGAGCCGCCGATTGAATTCGGTGGAGAAAACGACAAGACTCTCATCGACTGGGCTACCCGCCCCGAAATTGCTATCATTGAAAAAGTAGTCAAAGGAAAATGGGAACTACGTAATCCCTTAAGGCCTAGTGGCAGCCCGATAGTTGAGGCGACGGCAAACCAGGAAGGCGATGAGGACGCCGAGGGTGAGGAGGTTGATGAGTGACAGCTCCAACGGGACCTATTCATCTACTATTTATCTTATTATTTACCTACCTGTCCATACCAAGGTAGTCGGGGTTAGTAAGGAAGTATATATCCTAGTGCCTCGACGTCGAGTAAAGTACTCTGATGGAAGGGTGGCTTTGGACGATCTAGGGATTTATAATGACCGGGGTAAATATCCAATCTACAGGGAAGGGTTTGGGATCTATAGAACCGTCGAGTTCAGGGACATGTACAACTAGGTATCTACGATGTTACGAGATAAATATCCTGGCTACTGAAATTGAAGGCACGCACGGATAGTCGCGAAGGCCATATAAAGTTATGTACAAAATTATATAGCCGCATAGAGCTTATGTTATAGATTACGAGTTTTAGATGATATAATTAGTACCTAGTTAAGATATTACAGAGACATAATGTCTCACGAGCACTACCGGGGCGGATCAGCCAGGGATCCGGGTCAGCATTAGGTAGTGGAATGTAAGACGGCATGTGCCTTGCTTAGGCAGACGTTCAGGCTTTATCTCGATCCCAAAGCTTGACCGGTTGAAGAAAATGGACGATCTAAGCAGAAAGTAAGTAGGCACCTAGGTAGGTAAGCATTTAGGTATGTCGCAGGAACAGGCGGTTAAAGCGCTCGGGGCCGAGATCTACGCCGCATAGAAGCCTTAGCTAAAGAGTGGCGTCCATGTCCTAGTTTTTTATCTTGGACGTATGGGGGTGAGCTTCCATCCCCACGGAGGAGAATAGCCGGGCTTACCTACATATGCGTCCGCGGCGATGACGAGCATTTTCCCGGTAGCATTTTATCTGTATGTATGTATGTATGTATGTGTGTGTGTGTGTGTGTGTGTGTGTTGAAGGCGGAAAGGTTTTATCGATGGCGGATGGGGGCAGTTTGTTTGTTTGTTTGTTTGTTTGCCTAAGGCAACCTTAACTAAGCCTCAGAGGTGCATGGGATGGTGCATAAGAGGTAGGTACCTATAGATTGGTGTAAAAAGGTGGAAAGGTTGAAGGACTGGTTGTTTAGGTGGTTTAGGTGGTGCGTAGGTATGTTCTGGGCGGTTTCGCACGTAGCACAGGCAATGATAAGAAGATAAGAAGATAAGAGGTACTGCCTATTACCTACATGTAGGAGGTATACCTAATGTACATAGGTATTGGATTTACCGACGTTGTAGCGTGCTTATATTTCAATGTTCGTGTCGCAGTACATTTTACGGTAGATCTCATCTAAAACACCAATCAATACACGCATATAGATTCCCGCGAATAGCGCTGAAATCTCCACCACGGGCTTAAGACAGTTGTCTTTCGCCATGGCGCTAGCAACGTGTACTAGACATACAAGCATATAAGCATACAAGAATACAAAGAGAGGTAAATTACCTAAAGTATTTAAATACAGTATCTACTATACAGTACTATACAATATATTCACGTTGGATTGCGTTGTACAAGAACTTTCAGCCGCACTTCTTCGGCATTCCTTTCCTCTGGCACACACATGCCGTCTTCGGCCCTTTTTCCGATTTCTATAATTAATATTTGTTGCTATAGACTGATGTCACAAAGCAAAGTTGATAAGCACCTCGACCGACTCACCACGGCTTGAACGGTCCCGCATAATCCGGAAAGTACCCCCGTTAACCCCGGAATGGCCAGCCCCAGACAAGATTTAGTCCATGATGACTCAGAGTCTCTACGTGAAGACGATATTGCTACTTCATTTAACCAAGGCGACGAAGAAGTTTTCGGCGGGTCGAGGGCTGGGGAAGATATTTCGCGACAGAGAATAAACTCATGTACGATCGGATACGATGATCAGATCGACGGCGGGTATACTCATCAGTCGATACTTGACCATAAAGACAAGGGCAAAGCTCCTGTAAGGGTCCATAGGGATTTCGTTGACAGGAGATATTCTCAGAATGCAGAGATACCTAATGCAAATCCGCATTCCTACACAGACCCTACAAATCCCGAAAGTCGAAATGAGAATCTGGAGTCCCCCGAATCTTCTGCTGCATCTAGCGTACTTAATGAGCCCTTATCCGAGCATGGTATCAAACTAAAGACCCAGCTGCTGTCCCCCAAACCTAGCCTCGAGGCATTAAGCGTAGAATCCGACTGTGAAAGCTTTAGGACTGCATCGCCTAAGCTATATTTAGACGATGACCGAGAGCGGAAGCAGGAGCAGGAGCAGGAAGCAGAATCGGATCGCGAACCGGAGCCGCAGCCGTACCCGGCTGACCAAGATCCGGTTGCAAGTGGGCCACACACTAACCAGGAAGCCGGGTCACCGACTTTTCGGCCGCTCAGGTTCGGAGATCCCGGATGGGAGAAATCGGCGGATCGGCCGCCGAAGAAGTTACCTATTCGATTCAAAGATGCTGTGGGCCGTAAATTCATCTTCCCTTGGGAAAAGGCTAAAACTTGGGCGGTGAGTAACATTTCTATCTTTCTACTCTCTTTTTATTTTATTATTTTTTTTTTTTTATTACTTTGGTCGATTTATGAGAATAATGGGTCTTAACTTGAAGACGCTCATCGTATGCGTCGTAAATATTGTATAAGGAGAACAGAGACATGGCATTATCTAAAGATTTCTTAAAAAACCTACCTACCTACCTTTCCTCTAGCTAACATCATCTTAGGGCATGGAACGTCTTATCCGAAATTGCTTTGTCTATGTCGACGTGATCGGACCTCACGTAATTAAAGGGCACTATGATCTCTTTACCTTTCACCTCCCCTTCTCGACAGATATCGGCTTTGAAATGGCACCCCAGGCTGCGTCAGAATCGGCAGGCGTGCAACATCCCGGGATGGAGCCTCATACGGCCGGTACATCGAATCAACCTCCAATCCCTCATGCTCCAACCCCGCCGCCCGCCCCCACACTCACGCCTATAGAACAATCAGCCGTCACTATCCTACCTGAGCTCTGGGAGGATCTAGTCGAGCCAGGCATGTTTATACTGATGCAGATGTGGCCCATGGCACCTCCGGCGTTACCCCCTCCACCAATGCAACATCCTCCTGGCCCTCCTGGTATCCTAGGTTATGTTGGCGGCAGAGGCCGCGGCAGGGGTAGTGGTGGAGGAAGGGGTATGGGCCCGCCTCTGGGACCACCTCCTGGATGGATGGTGGTAGAAAGAGCGCCGAAGTCGAGGGGCAAGACGCGGAAGCGGCGGGATGGCCCATAGATGTTATACGATATACGAGTTTTTTACGGTAGTAGAAGGTGTATGGTTACGGGGCTAAAGTGAGTTAGGATGATGCGGTTTTCTAATACATAGCTGCTATGGTGGTGTGCTTTAAATCACATTTTCGGTGGGGAGTAAGTAAGTGAGTGAGCGATCACTGTTTGTTTACTTGGGGATCATGGGCAATATATCTAACATAATGTACATAGTCAGCGTACATATAAAAAGTGGGATAAATGGAAGCATGAATTTGAAGGTGACGATCATTTGCCTCTGACGAGATTCACGAGGCCATGACGATACTTAACGTGGGTATGTATTAAATACGTACGTACATACATAATATACACTAGGACCTCGGTTCTTGGCGATTTGCGATATCTTCGTGTGTTTTACAGAAGAGATGATGTACCCGGAAGCTCAAAAGTGGACCTCCCAGCAGGGCTTAGCTCCCATGCTACGGTAACGTTATTGGTGTGCCGATACGTCAAAGACAAGGGTCTCGCCTCTCAGCCATGATTCCCATTAGGTACCTTTCCCGGCCTCTCACGATACGACTTTGACGTTGATTAAAATAGATGATCGTGGAGCTTTGTTTCGCTGTTTGATTCCTCTTGCTTTCACATACAAACATTTTATTTACCATATCATTTTATTATACGATGTTAAGAATTCTATAAAATAGGTAAGGTACATATCAATTATTTTAGAAGTAACTAGATTGATTACTGGCTATCAATTAGCGTATGTGCACCCCATCGTTACAGCACCCCTCACCCCATAAATCCATCATCCTGTCTTACGTCACACCTTTCTACAAGCTCTCAGGAACAGCCCGATTTACCTATTAGCTAGCCTATCTTATTACGCAGGCCAACCAACAGCCCACATTGAATTACCGACCTAACTCTATCACTACTAAGCTACCACGCCTAACATAGAGTTCTACACATTCCCATCTCATCTTCACTACTACTACTACAACGGTTACCACCATGGAGTCCTTTGCAAAACTTAAGCGTCGCGGCACTGACCTAATCGGTTCTATTCCCCATAACTTACCCTCAATGCCTCACCTACCTCATCTACAACGTCCGGGAGGTGGAGATAAAAGTAAAGGTGCCCACACGATGAAGGGCACCTGGCAACACATCTCCATCCCGCCGCTTCCACGATCGTCACATTCAATTGACGTAGTGGCCGGCAATGCATACATCTTCGGCGGCGAAGCTGAGTCCTCCCGCAAACCCGTCGACAATGACATGCACATCATAGTGCTTCCTACGGGAAGTGCTTCCGCCGACTACTACAGCGTCAAAGCCAAACCTTCTCCCGAGCAACACGTTCCCGAGCCCACTCCCATCACGGAGGAGGACGAGATCGCCGCTGAGCTTAAGGACCCTCTAACCGAAGTCCCTCTAAGCTCTCCCACCCCACCCATAGCTGGGGAGCCCTCATCCGCCACATCCGACAAAGGCAAGGCCAACAGCCTCGGCGACGTCCCCTGCGCCCGCGTCGGCCACGCCAGCGCTGTCATCGGCTCCCGCATCTTCCTGTTCGGCGGCCGCAGCGCGGAGTCCGCCTCAGAACCGCTCGACGAACACGGTCGAGTCTGGGTCTTCGAGACCAAGACCCATACGTGGGCGTATCTAGACCCCTACCACAACAGCCCCGTTCCGCCCCCGCGGAGCTTCTTCGCCGCAGTCGCTACCGACAAGCCGCGAGACTTCGCCATCAAGCCCCTCCGCCGGACCGAGAGCTGGAAGGAGTGGGCCGAGGGCGACTCGGCTGATGTAGGGATCCCGCAGCGCCCGATTGCGGGGAATGTTGCTGCGCACGCGGTGGACGAAGAGGACGCGGGTTTCGGCACGTTTATTATTCATGGCGGCTGTACGGCAGATGGTGGTAGGACGGGAGATGTATGGGCTTTCGATATTCGTAGCCGCACGTGGAAAGAACTCCCGTCTGCACCGGGCCCCGCGCGGGGCGGTGCTGCTCTCGCCCTGGCTAAGAGCCGTCTCTACCGCTTTGGTGGATACGACGGCGAGAAGGAGCTCGGCGGACAGCTAGATGTTCTCGATCTAGCGCTCGACGAGTTCGACGACCGCGTCAGCAGAGGCGAGATTGGCGTCTTCGCGCGGGGCGAGTGGCAGACTCTTGCTCCACCTGTCACTGCCGCACCCCCTCCAAGTGATAACGAAACGGCCAAGTTAGTACCTACAGAAGAATGGCCCGGGGACCGCAGCGTCAGCAGCTTGGAACTCGTACTCGGCGGCGGTGGACGCGAGTACCTCGTCCTCATGCTTGGCGAGCGGAGTCCCAGCACCGAAGGCCACGAAGGCGCCGGCCAGTTCTGGAACGACGTCTGGGCCTTCCAGGTGCCCCCCATCGGCATGACAGCCGCCAGCGTCACAGATGCCTTCCTGCATGCCGTGGGGCGCAGAACGGGAGAAGGTAAATGGACGAGAGTCGTCCCGGGACCGTATGACGAAGACGACAGCTTAGACGTCCAAGGTCCTAGTCCAAGGGGATGGCTAGCTAGTACGCCGGTGGGCGACCTGGAAGAGAATGGCGTACTGATATTTGGCGGGCTGAGCGAGAATAATCAGAGACTTGGAGACGGATGGATTTTCAGGTTGGGTTAAATTAGGCATATCATATATATGCATGTTCAAATGTTGGCAAGCAAGCAAGCAAACTTTTGATTTTAAACTTCTGGGTTTTCGATATCAAATCCAAATTTCCTTGGTAACGGTTACGACTGGTTGGGCTTAACGAATTGAATGGAACCAAAAAAGGGCAGATTTTTATCAAATAAGCAAATAAAAAAATGCCGGTTAACTTGAAGCAAAGACTAAACAAATGATTGGGATATCTATTATAGAGAATGCGTGGGGAAACGGCGCAAGGGACGGTCTTCTTTTTTATGAACCGATACAAATAGAGCTTATGTACAAAGTGTCTACGTTTACGCCCGTGCCCCAAGAGGTCAGTCTACCTCTATTTACAGGTCGCTTCTCGTAGTCTCAATACCCCACGGCTTGCTCGTCAAGTTCGTCTGGCCGGCACTGTTCTCGCAGGTGTCACGGCCGCTCTGCGGGCCGGGTTTCGGTACCTTGGCGCCTGGTGATGTAGCGCTCTCCTTCAGGCCCGCTAGTAGCTTCTTAGTAGACTCGGGTGTCAGGTCCTCGTAGTAGTCGTCGTTAATCTGGATCATGGGCGCGTTGACGCAAGCACCGAGGCATTCTACCTCGATAAATGTGAATAGTCCGTCGGGCGTTGTCTCGCCCTGCTTGATGCCTAATTGCTCCTTGATCGCCTTCACGATCGCATCGCTGCCGCATCCGCCAAGTTGACAGGGTGTCTGTTCCAGATTATACCTCGTTAGCAGGTGGTGCGTTCCCGATAGAGATGTTTAAATATAGACCAATGACGTATCCATCAACCAACCCATCTATAGATAGTGATCTACTCTACTTTTAGAGTAGTCCTACCTATCTAGGTTTACATCATAACGTAGTACGTCCAATAGACACGGGGTCGTGAGAACGAATTCTAAAAATATAGGTATGTATAGGAAACGTAAGGTGAAAAAGACGCAAGCGGCAAGAAATTCGACGCAAACTCACCGTAGTGCACGCTTGGACGTGGAACTTGCCAACCGGCGTCCGGTTGTACATAGTATAGAAGGAGGCGACTTCGTATACACGTGTGGGGGGCATCTCGAGGATTCGCGCTACCTCGTTCATGACCGATATGGATGTGAAGCCGTGCTGGCGCTGGCCCAAGTCGAGCAGCGGCATTACGGCAGCTTTCTTGTACTGGGGCGGGTAGCGCTTTAGGATCTGGGCGATGACCTCTTCATTCTGAGCGGAGAACTTGAAGGGTATCTCGGGGTTGTTGTCGGGGGTATTCCGGTGCTGTTGTCGCAAGGCAAGTTGAGCGTCAGTACATAATAGACATTCAAGATTTATGGATAAGCTGACGAGGGCTTTAAGCTCCTCTCAGTTGCTCGGATAGGTATTGAGAGCGAATGTAGCGAAGGGGCGAGAGCTGGGTTGACAGGCAGACTTCCGCAGCATCCGTCCATTTCGCAACCCGATATAGAACGTCTTGGGCTTGATCGAGAAAGACGGGGACAAGACATACCACTGCGAGCGTCTCACTTCTTCTAGAGCTACCGGCTGTGAAGGCTCGAAACTGTGATCGAGGAACTCGGCATGCTGGGCGTGCTGCCCTTCGGAGGAAGACCGGGGCGAGTTTCGACGCCATGGTGGATGTATAGTGCGTTCAATTGAAGAGGGATGGGCAGAGCTCAGCGGGTTGAAGGTCCTCGGATCATGGAATCATTATGAGGTTTGAATTGGCGATAAACTCTAAGATCCAATCAGATTAATCGTGTTGGTCAAAGATGACCCACATGGCTAAATCTCGGTCTCTTCATTCCCGCCTGCCCACTCTACCACTTTACACTCCGTTACATAAGATAGTACCTTCGTACCTATATACATGATAAAATGCCTCTACACGTACATGTAGCAGCAACAAGTCGATTGAATGGGTCTTGATGTTGACCACGTACGGGACCAGAAAGTAAGTATCGCCTCAGCAAGAAACTTCGTATACCCAATTTACTTTTATTGTTCTCGTCATTCTACGTCATTATCGACACGGAAGTTACTATCATATCAAAACCGTGGTGTTACGACTGGAGGCAAGATAATCCCTAGGTTAGACAGAAAAAAAGACGGGCAAAAAAAGATTATCTCCGTCACTCGGTCGCATCATCTTCCTCCTCCTCCTCCTTCTCCTTAGTGGCATCACCATTAGGGGATTTGGCCTCTTCTACGGGCTTCTCCTCAGGCTCCTCGTCGTCAGCAGGCTCCTTCGCATCCGCTTCCTCGTTTTCAGCGACCAGCTTCTTAACGGCCTCGACCGTTGCAGCAGGTCCGCCAGGCTCGGCGATGAGAACCTTGCCGCTTTTGTCAACGACGAAGACGCCGCGGGTGACACCTTTAGGCGCCTTCTTGAAACCGAGGGCTTCAATCAACGCGAAACTGGTGTCGCATAGAAGCGGGTAAGGTAAGTTCTGTTTGGTCTTGAATGTGGTGTTGGCTTTAGGCGAGTCAGCCGAGAGACCGTAGATGGCGAGGCCACCCTTGGTCAAAGGCTCGTAGGAATCTCTAAAGAGACAGGCTTGGTTGGTGCCTGTATATAGGGTCAGACACTGCTAGCGCTAATTTATGGTGACTACATGGGATGAAGCTTACAACCCGGCGTGGACGCCTTTGGGTATGTGAAAATCACAACTCCGGATTTACTCTCATCTAGGAGGGCTTTTAAGGTAGTCTTTTCACCGTCATTGGTTTCGAACTCGCCACCAAAACCGTCGAGGGTGAGTGTGTCACCGACTACGGGTTTGGCGGGCTTCGAAGAGCCATTGGCATCGGTAGACTTGGTGGACTTGGTGGACTTGGTAGGTTTGGCTTTGACAGCCTCCTTAACCTTGGAGGCTGCCTTTGAAACTTTGGATTGCTTCTTGACTGGCGGCTCTGGGGCCGGCGCAGGAGCTTTGCGCTTGCGAAGCTCGACAGGCATGATGTTCGGCTTGGTGAGCTAAATAATCAAATAAATGCAACGCGAGATGAATAAAAGGGTATCAAACAGTAATCGCTAGTTGAGGGCGACCAGGAAAGAGGGATTTGAAGGAGGTTTGGGTGAAGTTTGATGAAGAACGGATGGAAAACAAGAAGGAGAGGTAGTCAGGTTGAGGTCGTCGAGGTCGCAGGTAAACAGGAGGTTGCGACGAGATCTGACCAATGAAAGGGAACCATTGCGACAGCTTTCCTAAGGAGGGCAGGGGTGCAAGATAGTTGTGTCACAGGGATATCAGGATGCCGACAATTTAAAATCCATTGCTAATAGCGAGGCTAACGTGATCAAGCCAATTCCTGTAGAGTTCCAGCGCAGGTCGGGGGTGTTGTATGTATGGTGTGTGGTGTGTGGCAGAGGCCCGCGGACGGGAAGGGGGAAAAAAAGCTGAAGGGGGCGAGGGGAAGAGGAGGTACCTCCCCTAACAAAAAAGCTCGCATACGGAGTCGTTACTCGCGACAAGGTGGTGGTAGATCGGTATGTGGTCTGGGCTACCCCAGGTAAGGTACTACTGTGTCTACTGTGTGTAGTGTATGTATTAAGAGAAAGAGCTATCACTATACTACATACGGTAACTTCCAGAGCTGTTACCCCCTCAAGCATCTATTTAGACCCTACCTACCCTAACCTAAACATGAAGAAATACGGTACTTGATATTTTAGCGGGTTTATCAATTGATGCAGGGTAGAACCGTACACTAGATGATATGGGAAAACGTGCGTAGCGGAAGGAAATACTAACTTTAGCGTAAAGCTGCTAACCTTTTAGGTTCAGTACCATACTTTGTAATATACCGTCTAAAGGCTAGAAATAGAAAGGGGGAGCTTAGCAGCGGTTGCCAGTTGACCATCCCCTATGTATGTAGGTATGTATGTAATTGTCCAAGACCTTCCAGGCAATCGCACCATTTCCCATTTCCCATTTCCCATTTCCGCACAGACATGACACGAGTCAACATTTCTCCTTATGCAGTATTTTTCTACATCATGCGCCCAATTCCCCATTTTCTATTCGTGGCCGGTGAGGACTTTTAGCGACACAGAGAATCCGATGTCAATCTATAGCCTACAAGAAAAAGAAAAAGCGGCTTGGTATTCATTGGTTGCAATAGATGGATAGGAGCTGCAACAAGGCTCGCCAAGCTACCAATAGCCGTCTCTCTTACAGAGTACGCGACGTACAGTATCCATCATATTATCATGATGTAGCTACGCCGCACACATTTCAATACCGGGGCTATTAGACAGCATATTCTGTCTATGCTTTTCATCGCTTATGAAATGAAAAGGAAAATGAGTATATTCGCATATGATTTTAATCACCTAAGATATTAATATTGCCCTTTCGTATATCCTGGGATTTTTATGTCAAAAGATAAGCGCAATTTATACGAATAGTCGATCATTTTAGCACGATATTAGCTACCATTCTGTCAATTCTATCTGGCGAATATAGCAAAGATGTAACAATTGACATGGTCCCAGATACCTGACATCTGCCGACTGAATATCCCAACACCGGCTAAGATGTCGGGAGCTCGATTGACGATCGTAGAATACGAATGTATTCTGATATCTTTCACATTTATGCCTATGCGACCTATACTCTTACAATATTATATTCCACAGACCTAGACACTTAAGTACGATGTTTGATTGTAATTCATTGACCTTCAGCCAACCCTTTCTCGAGAACGCCATTGTTGTATCCATATCTGCACAACTGGTGACCAATTACAGCCTTCATGTCACACCTGTTCTCTATCCCAATCATGATGGCCTGGAAGTTAAGAACGCTACTTTCTGCAATACCACCCTCTCCTATGCTCATCAACAACAGAGCGACCTTGTGAGCGTAGAAACATGGCTACCGGTCGACCATTGGAATGGTCGTCTCCAAGCTGCTGGGGGTAGTGGACTCGGTCCTGGCCGGTTCTACCTAAGCTACGGCAACATGGCTGGCGCTATTGCTGAAGGGTATGCTACTACTAGCACAGATGCTGGGATTGTAAACCCTTTAGATCCGTACTCGTGGGTATTGGACGGCCCTGGAGAGGTTGACGAGGTCTTGGTCCGGCATTGGGGTGGTGATATCTTGAATGAAATGGTATTCCATCGAAATGTGATCGAGTATCAAAAGCCTAATACTATTCTCAGGCAATTATCGCAAAGAGAATTATCCGTGACTTTTATGGGAGACCACCAGAGTATTCCTATTTCAATGGCTGCTCTCAAGGGGGGCGCCAAGGCTTCGAGCTGGCCCAAAATTATCCTACTACGTATGATGGTATCGCAGCTTCGGCGCCAGCAATTCATTGGGCTCAGTGGGCTCCCGCTATGTATTGGCCGCAGATGCTAATGAATATCATGGGCGAGTATCCGCATGCCTGTGAGCTAGATCTCCTTACCACCCTCGCGGTACAGGAATGCGACGGTCACGACGGAGTAGTAGACGGTATTATATCAAACCCTAAAGCATGCACATTCGATCCTTTCCTACATATCGGGAGAAATTTCACCTGCCTATCTGAGCGTAAATCCATGAAGCTGAGCAGAGCTGCTGCAGTCATTGCAAATGCTAGTTGGGCGGGACCAACTGACTCTTATGGAAACTTCATCTGGTACGGGCTCAACCACGGTACCGACCTCAGTGGCGGTGTAACTGGCACCGGTATTGCAGCGACAGTATGCAATGGAAATATCTGTCAAGGCAATCCTGTACCTCTTGCATATCAGTGGATTCAACTGTTTGTGGAAAAGGATCCAAACTACGACTATACTACTATAACCCGGCAGGACTACGACGAAATAATGCGCAAGTCAGGGTCTGAGTACGATCCTATTGTTGCAAGTAGCAATCCAGATCTTACCAAGTTCTATAAGGCTGGTGGGAAAATGATGACATATCATGGACTGGTACGTAAACAATCCAGCCTTTCATTCTCTTTTTTCTCCCTTAGATCCTCGCTACTTGATTAACCATTCTGTATGGTTTATACAGTACGACCAAGTCATACCGATACAGGCTACCGAGCGGTACTATGACAGTATAAAGGAATTTGTGCCAGAAGCTCAAGAGTTCTATCGTTTTTACGAGGTACCTGGGCTTCCTCATTGCTTTGGCAACGGGCAGCCGACGGCTGTCTTTGATGCCCTACGAGCATGGGTGGAAAATGGAACGGTACCTGGTTCCTTGCACACGGTTCTAACGGATGCCTATGGGAGAAATAGGGATCAGATCCTGTGTCCTTATCCCGAGAGAGCTATGTATGAAGAAGAGTGTGGGAACCCAGCAAATGCCTCTTGCTTCACTTGCGCTGTTGTTTAGGTGGAAAAGCTATTTCCTGCGAGGCATGGAGTGGGTTTACCCGAGGTGACCGAAATGAATATGGGATAATACTGAAAATAATGGTTCATAATGTAGTATAGGTCAGGTACCTTTCTAGGTATGTAAATTGCTATGTTGGATACGAATCATTAATCTAGTCGTAGTATGAACCAGCCCTACCGATCTTAGTCCGGGTGTCATCATATTTAACTAACTCTTGACACATCATTAATATATGTAGTAAGTCGTAACAGCTTTAGTCACTGCTTTATTTTTAACTTAGCAAATAACAGTAATATTTATCTTTTCCGAATTTCACCCACATAGGTCCCTATATTTCCTCGATACCTGACCATGATTTTCCTAGCCCCCTAACCGAGACCCCCGAAGACATAATGAAAGAGGATGAAAAAAGTAGCCAGTTAACCTATAACTTTTAATTGAATATCATGTCACCTAGCCTCGCGTACGCATTTAACTTAATTATCATCGATCGTACGTCCTTCTCCTACCTATCTAATTGTCAGTAGTTCTCAAGGAGTGCACAGTGAGAAGACTTACACGGATGGTCCCACCATGAGAGACACCATGTGACCAAAAACCATCAATAGCTGGCAACATCCGGGCCATGTTATCATGAGTTAGCAATAGCCAGAACCCAAATACTCCCTTTGCGAGGACATCTAGAACGGCATAAGCAATGATCTCGCCGTCGACATTGACACGGCGGGCACCGTCAGCAATGCCCCATACACTAGAAACGTTAGCAAAAGGTCCAACTTAGAAATGTAAGATTGCTTACATAGGATACGCGGTCCACAATAGGAGAGTGAAGAGGGAAATGGCCCCAAAGAAAGCTCTTGTTTTGTTGTCCCTAGTCGATATTGTGTGTCGCCCTTTGTACCCAACTTGATAGACGACACTGAGATAAGCGATGCAAGCGATGGCATACCACCCCCATCCTTGAGCCTCGTCCCTTGAGAAAGCAGCGAAGAGACCAGTTAAGATCATGATCACATCCGACACGATCGCTATCAAAATGCTCGCACCGTTTATGCCAGCGAGGAGACATAAGTCTAACAAGAGGAGAGGTGTGGTAAGTGACCACTAATAACGTTAATGAGTTACCTTTAGCGACATTAGACTTGAGTAGGGCTCATAATACTCACGTCAACATAACGGGCCCAATAGATATCACGATTGACAATCTCTATGACTGCTCCGTGCTTTGACCTCTCGGATACATAGGGGTGCGAGGTTATACCATCACCTGTAGCCATGGCGTAGTAGGACAAGAAACCGAATGTGGTAACCAATGCCGTAATTATATGGAATAGACGTTTTTGCTAACCATAATCAACATCTTACTATTTTGTTACATCTTAAAGGAGCACTGATTCTTACCACTGGAACTCTCATGGCCATGGCGTAAAACGCTAGCGAAGACAAGCCCATCAAAACACAGACAACCCTAAGATGGGTCATATAAGTAGCTATTGGTGATTTCCCTCTCGGCAGGAGAGCTTACCATAAGGTCCTCTGACCTACTTCACTTGAAGTTTGGTAGTATATTCGGGGAAGATCTGGGATCACGGTGGGCAAAGGCGTGTGGCTAATCTTAGGAGGACGTAGCATGGTAGCTACTCGAGTTGCCTCTGGGATCTCCCGCGGAATAAACATGATGATATCAAGTTCGTCTAGGTTTGTAATACTCAAAGATTTCAAATCAGAAAGACTGTGATTTAGGAAAGTGAAGTTATCGAATAAGATTATCTACCAGATAGTTTTGTAGCTGGGCGAGGTGAGAAGAATGCAAGAGATACGAGAAGAGTATATAATATAGAATTATCCAGCCAAGGGCCAATATTTAAAGCACCATGGATAGGGGGCGAACAGTGGTGTCGTCACTTTTAGTAGGTGGTTGTAGGAACCAACCAATAAGATGCTAAGAGCATATTCGAACTAGGTATTCAACTGCATATTTACCAACCCGCAAACCTTGTAATAGTCCTACGACGGTTTCTTGCTACCAAATAAGAATCTCCTTTAGGTTATACCGAGGCGCTTGCCCATAGCTGAAAGGATCGGTTCAATCATCTTCCTCCCTTGTACGTAACTGAAATAAATAGACTGTAAACAGGCATATCGGCAGACTATACAGAAGAGGATTGTATTGGAGAGCTGTTTTCCTTAGTCATGGCCTCATTAGATGGGAGATTCATCCTTCTCGAAGTTTAGGCGACGGTACGAATAGCATTAGTTTATTAGACTTGGAGTTTGAGGAAATTGTGAATCGTGATGTGGTTGTTGAATTATATACATCATGACTATTTAAGGTAATGTCCCGAGTTGAAGTTCCTGATCTTGAAATACGGAAACTGGTGTTTAAGCTTGGCTAGTTAGTGATTATTCTTTGTCAGATATATCACAACGCAGTATCAGTATGCTTTTATACTTTAAAACTATTAGTATTATGAAGTTGTTATTCTATTGAATGAGCACAGAAAGGAATAGGTACCTGAAGTAGGTAGAAGTTGCCCCGCCCCCGGAAAATGAAACAAAGCTAAAGTAAGACCCTTACAAAGCAAACATGGATCGTCCATGCCCCGCTACGCCGAGTTTAATTGGGCCTAGACACTCGAGTAGGTACTACTAATATGTATTTCACCACCCGAGTTCAAATATTAACGACGCCGTAGATGCCATTCTCTCTGCCCCACCAAAGAAAGGCAAGGCAAGCTAGCTTCCTGTAGAAGCTCTCCTTCGTCCCACCCCCACGTTAACCAAGACCCAACAATCGACAAAACATAAAGTTACCTAAAAATCATAACTAACTAGCAAAAAAAGAAACAATACATTTCAGACGTCGGTAACATCAATCATCTAGGGATACAATACCGTCTACGATACTGTTATTGCTTCACTTGTCTTGAGCGCTCATCGCCATGGAGCAACTCGCCGCGACGCTTCTATCGTTCCCCGAATCTAACGGTGCCGATTCCAGCCTGGTCGACAACGCCACTTTTGATACCGCAGCGAAGCTCCATGTTAGCAAGCTCTCAAAGTTACTTAAAGATCATAATGCCTCACTAGTTACCCATGGACCCCGACTCATTACCGTGCTTGACCCAGCCGTAAATACCTTATCATATCTCGCCGTCCTTCATACCCTCATCCTTCCCGCCCTAAACTCATCTATTCCTCGCGATACTCTTCTGAGCAAGTTTGTGCGCTTTCTATACGTCTTCGATGCGCGCCAGGCCCGATATGCTAGAAGCCACTTGCATGACATCTTGCTTGCTGCCGGAAGTGGCCAATATCTCCCGGTAGGTTCTTGCACCCTAAACTCTACTACATTCTTCTATACAAACTAACAGTATTTAGCCTTCAGTTGCAGTCGGTGCTCTTGCAACAGCTATTCTACGACTTGATCCGACCGGAAGCATGCTCACTACGTCCCATTTTCAACTTGTCAAACTTGCCTACCAGACAAACAACATCGTACCAGCCCTTCCAGTACTCGACAAAAATATCGTATACTTCCCCGGCATGGCTAGCTACGGCGAACCTAGATTCCTCTGCGATCTATCCTTACCACCCCCAGCCTACCTCTCTCGAGAAACGGGGCTCACCACCAACTTGAAATCATCCCTCGTCTTAGAATATGATATGTTTCGTGGTGTGTCATACTGTGCTTTAAGAGATTGGGCGAAAGCCCATGCGGCCTTCGATAGGGTCATCGCATATCCTACACGCGAAGGTGGCATAAGCAAGATCATGGTCGAGGCTTACAAAAAGTGGGTGTTGGTCAGCTTGCTCTCTACAGGAAAGCTTTCAGACCCCCCATCATATACGGGAGCCGCGGCGAACAAGCTCTATGGAAATATCGGAAAGCCATACACAGCGCTTGCAGTGCTATTCGTGGCCGATAATGCCCAGGCACTAAAGGCCGAGGTTGAAAAGAACACATCGATATGGTTAGAAGATGGAAATACTGGCTTGGTCCAGGAAGTCCTCGCGGCGTATCAGAAGTGGCAGGTTCTGGGCCTAGAGCAAATCTACTCTAAGATTTCACTCTCCGAGATACGTAAACAGACTACAAGTGCGGAGACGGGAGAGATGCTCCAGAAGGACGAGGACGTGCAGACTCTTGTCCAAAACATGATAATATCCGGTATGTTGAACGGAGTGGTCGAGAAGAACGACGACGGCACGGCTTTCCTTACCTTCTTATCTCCGTCTACACAACTCTCGGAGAAGGAGTTCGCTACGGAGCTCGCTGGAACGGCAACCCGGTTGAAGCAACTACACCCCATCTTCAAGGCGACAAAGGAGCGCCTGGGCACTAGCAAGGAGTATATTAAGCATGTGACCAAAGAGAAGCTCCGAGCCGACAAAAATGAACCGGATCCAACCCTTGCATTCGATGCCCACGTGGATGACGAAGATTTGATGGGCGGTGTGGTTGCTACTGGCTGAGCATGGCCGAGACGCTTCTTATCACCCATTCGATCGGTGGTCGGACTGAATCCGAACGTATATTAATTAAGCCCGAGATTTGAGGTTGAAGCTTCTTCGAACCTTGAACAGGTAGAGGGCCGTTAAGTTGATTTGGCGAGGGGTCCGAAAACCGACATGTCACGATTGCGCGTTCTTATGCGGCGGCGTTTAGAGGACAGACATTTGCATCTGCAGGCAGCGGTGCCCAATGGATACGGCTTGGAATGCCATGTAGCTAGAGACGGCCGACGGACGACAGTTAAGAATCGTCGGACCTCTCAGCTTGTTAGACACTAGCAGAATTAAGAATAAAGGCACTGATATCCCATTTAACTACTATTGATCTTTCATTACCATTCTGTGTCGTAAGCACATTTTTCTCGTAGCATACAATGTGGATTTGACCCTTACTCGATTAGTTCTCCTAGCCCATTCAGTATTGACAGTACTTTGTCCCAATATATGCCGTATCTGCGACGAATCCATGTAGCCTAGACGCAATAGCGAGACGCCTGAGCTAAGGGGTTCGTCTCAAGCCGTTCAAGGCCAATGAGCTTAGAGATTCGAATATCAAATAGCATCGTGCCTCATCAGGGATCCACGAACCCCTGCTATGAATTATTCTAGTAGTTCACTAACTCGATGATACGAGCTGCCTAACCCTCGTATTCCATCGACTCCGTACTACCTACCTAGGTAGGTACTAGCAAGTATCCGATATACACGCGCGCATTAAATGATGGGTTGAGAGCTGCGATCACGAGCTAATACCAAATTGCTTGATCATGTCGGATAGCTTCAAGGCCTCAGCTCGGAAGTCTAGCTGGTTGGCACTCATCACCTGGTAGCGTACTCTGCATATTTCATTAGCGACAACTCCTTAATCATGTGAAGAGGTACCTAAGGTAATTAGTAGCAAAATCACATACCGTGAGTTTTCGCCGTACGTATCCGTCTTGGCCCGGCATTTAAAATGAAGCTTGGTGCAGTTAGCCGCCTCGAATATGGCAGGGAACCTGTCTTCGTCGTTCTCTTTGATCTCCATCAATTCATCGGCCGATATACCCATGATGACGCGCCCGACGTCATCGAAGCAGGATAGCCAGAGCTGGCCGGTGTGGTCGTTTACGTTTACACTCATGATGTATCTGTACTGTGGCCGCGGGTGGGCAATGTCACACTTCTCACACCGCCATGTGCCGTCACCTTGGTCGATTACCTTCTTGTTGCATTGCTCGCTGCTACACGCGGGATACGCGAAATTATCCTGCTTTATATAGACAATCGTGGCTTTCAGGTTGAAGTAGTCCGTATTTTCCGTTCCGAGACCCTCGTCCTTTACTTGGGAAATGACCTTCGACTGGTCGACACGGCCTGTGGCGGAACCCATAGATGCCATATTGTTGTGAGTGGAAAAGCTGTCGGTGCGGCCTTGGGAGTCGTACCAGCCCTTCAGACGATGAGCCTCTTCGATGTCGGGATCAACATTCATGCTGCCGGAGGAAAGAAGAGAAAGAGATCGACCACCGAAGTCAGACACCTTCACTCCTTTGAACGCAACGATAGATTCTGGTTGAGTGGAAAATGTAGTGGCGGTCTTACCCCATATCGTAAGGCGTACGGAATATGAAGTATCATCAACCAAAGTCAACTCGCGCTTATCAAACGGCTTGCCGGTATTCTTGGAGGTGATCGAAGAAACCTCACCAACCTCCTTCAGAACACCAATAACATCAACGGTAGCATCTTTTTCTACGTTCTGGAGCTCTTCGATATTGACGAAATTAAAGCGAGCTTGGGGCACACTGGCCTGATCCTCGGCTTTCTCAATAACAGTATCCCGCTCAAAGGCGAGTTCATAGTCGTTAGGGAGATTGGTGAATTGCTTCTTTGCGAGAGAAACACGGCATGGGTTGCTAATATAATAGACCTGACCCTCTTGTAATAAATCGTAGAATTGGTCACATTGCTCGTTGAACGCGGTCGCCTTTATTTCGCCACTTTGGTCAAGAAGATTGACGGAGAACAGTTTGCCCTCGCCAGAAGCCTTATGCCAGGTCTTGATGTCGGACTTCTGTGTTACACGAGCCTTGATAGTCCACTTGTGCGCATAGGGTGACAGAGCCTCGATAGGGTAGATGACATTGTTTCCATTGCCGTGGGATGCGGTGTTTGTAGCTCCGCCCATGCGTGACGATACAGGTTCCGACTTGACCGGTGCCGAAGACTCTGTCTTTGCGCCGTAAAAATTCGATCCACCTATTGCTGCATTCGCAGTATTAGCAGCTGGCGGCTTAGCTTCGAATGCCTGAGGTTCGCCGATCCGGTCGTGAACACCGAGCTCAGTAGCGACGTCAAGGTCGAGGATAATCAAAATGCTATATATTGTTAATCACTAAAAATGCTAAACAATATCGACTTATTTAATACTCACTTCTTTCCCTTGACTGCATTTGCTTGATACGACTTAATCCGAACAAGAGCTCCTCGGACAAGGGAGTTATTATGGATTACATGGTTGGCCTCTAAGTAATTTGTAAGTATCATCATGTCGTAGTCTCGCGGTCTAGGTATCGAAACGTACGTGTTGCCAGCATGCACTGGACATAATTGCGTATATCACTTAAGACCACACGGTAGCGTTCAGGCTGGCCGGCAGGACCTTGCTGTGGGGCGAGGGGCTTTATTTGTAGACATTGTAGGACAGGAACTGGGAAGAGCTGCTCGACATGCTCTGGATCGCTGAAGATGGCGCTGAGATGGTAGTTAGCATATGTATAAATCTAGGTAGCAAAGAAAAAGATGCTAATAGTGGTTTGCATACTCTAAAGCCCCCTGGGTGATAGCCTGTTGCGCTGCAGCTGCAGACATGCTGAAACAAACTCGAATTTGTCTTGCTAGGTTGGCTCTTCAAAGGCAGCAATATATGTTATGTCGAAAGCCGATATTGCAATCTTGACAGTGGTCTTGATAGTAGAAGAGGTCAATCTAATAAACGCGTCGGCCCAAAAAGTCGCGTCCTGGAATTAAGCAGTGGGTCCTGTGGCGTGCCACGTCCTCTGAAGCGCGGGGTTCTTTAGCAATTTGTATAGGTACATGTATACGTGGGGCTGTGAGCTGAAGCTAAGAGACTGTCAGCTGGCAACTCCTCGTACGTCATTCTCTCAGGCGTCAGCATACCTGCATCTATTATGTACCTATGTAGGTACCTATAGGCAGGTACCTACAAAGGTCTATGTATGTAGAAGGTGCGTTGCCAAGCACATGAATGCCTCATATCTTACGTTTTGTGTGTCCAAGTACATAGTAGCTTCTCTAAACCTTTTCAAACTTTTATTCTACCTACGATACCGTAACGATTGATTACTTCCATCACCATGGCGGACGCCGATGTTGCAACTAGATCTCCCGAGAGCGATGCTCAAGAGACTGTGATCCCAGGCGACACTCCTGCACAGACAGGTCCTACGATGGGCGAGCACTGCACTTCCGATAGGCCTACCCGTAAGTCATCTTCAACTAGCACGTCGACTAGTGTCGGCATTGACATATTATTACACAGCTGCCGGTCTAGCTCCAAAGGGAGAACTGAGGAAACTTGGTGGAGTGGATGTTAGTCCTCCGACACAGATATAGTCACCGTTTACTTATAAGCCCACGCTCATATCATAGTAGGTCTACCTTACAAAGCCGGAAGCATACCCGACGAATCCATCGAAGCTCCTTCTCCTTCTTTCGAGCGGCACGGGAATAAAGTCGACGAACAATCAGATTCAAGCCGACAAGTTTGCCGATGAAGGTTTGTACGTATATCTCAAGATGTTGGATATAGCATCTCAACTTGAATAAAAGAGGCTCTTATATGTTATTGGTATTAATTGTTGATGCAGTGTCGTCGTGATGCCCGACCTTTTCGAAGGCAACCCCGCGCCAAACTCTTCTATTTCCGAAGCTGAAACGCAAGAGACCTCATTCCTTGACAGGCTCAAGCTCAAAGCCGTCGAGATCGCAAAGTCGTTCGTAATCGACGAGTGGTTAGCGCGCCATACCGAAGAAAAGGTTATGCCCATACTCGAGAAAGTTATCGACGCATGTAAAGGTGAGTTTGCGGATGCGGTCGGTAATGGAGGCGGTATATACGCCGTAGGTTATTGTTTCGGTGGACGATATGTGCTCTTACTGGCCAGCGAGCGTGGTCACGCGCAGACAGGTTGGACTGGCGCACAGAAACCTGCCGACGAGGAAGCGGGTGAGGGGGCAAGCCCACCAAAGAAGGGCCCGTATATCAAGGCAGGTGCGCTGGCGCATGCAACTCTAGTATCATCAGAAGATTTTCAGGGATTGAAAGTCCCTGTGAGCTTGGTCTGCGTGGAAAGCGATCCTCTATTTCCCGACGAAGTCCGTGAAACCGGGGAAAATATAATGTCTACGGAGAATGCAGAGCATGAGGTCCAGGTCTATCCAGGTGTTCCGCATGGTTTCGCCGTCATTGGAGACTACGAAGACGCCCACATCAAGAACGCACAAATAACGGCTTTCGAGCAGATGTTGAGATGGCTCAAGGAACATTAGAAAGAAAGCAACTAACTTCAACTAACTTCATGGCGTTCTCTGGTTGTCTTCTAGTTAGGAGAGCATGGCGATTAGGTTTTCAAGTCCAGTAGTTACGCAGATTTTAGTCATAAATAGATCCTTAAGATCTTGCTCGTACGCTTTTTCTAAGGAACTGTGCAGATAATCTTTCCCGTTGTCTTATTTTCCTCCAGCAGCTGATGCGCTTTAACGATCTCATCCATAGGTAGGACCGTATCGATCAGGACCTTCAGTTTGCCGCTCTCAAAGTGAGGGATATATTTGGCCAGCTTATCTCTCAGCCGACCTTGGTAGTCGAGATCCCGACTCCGTAACGTACTGCCCTCAAGTCGGATTCGCTTGTAAAGTAACATACTATAATCTACTCCGTCGAGTCGGGTCCCGCCCATCAGGCCAAGCGCAACCCACCGGGCATCTCTCGCTGCAACCGTGAGGTTCTTCTGGAAGTAACTGGCCCCGATGAAGTCTATGATTAGATCAACACCCTTGCCACCAGTCGCCTCTAGAATTTCTTTGGCCCAGTCCTGTGTCTTATAGTTAAAGGCCTTAGTAGCACCGAGCTCGCGCTCGATGAACCGGCATTTCTCATCCGTGCCAGCTGTTGCGTAGACCGCACTCGCGCCGCTATCGAGACTGAGTTGGATCCCTGCGATGCTAACACCGCTGGCCTGTGTAGAAGGTGAGATTAAGTATATAGTATGAAGACGGGGTTTAAGGGGGAATAAATAGACTTACACCTGCGTGCCATAAAACAGTCTTACCCGCCGTAAATTCGCCTACTAGATGCAGTGCCTGTGTGGCCGTAATCCACGTTTCGGGGATGGCTGCTGCTTTCTCCCAGGAGAAGCTATCCGGCTTGTGCAGCAACATCTTAGAGCTTACGGCGATGTACTCGGCGTACGCACCGCCGTATGCTAGACCGAAGACGGCGTCGCCGACCTTAAAGTCGCCGTGCGCGCCGGGCCCAAACGACTCGATTGTGCCGCTGAACTCGACACCTAGAGTGGACGGCGCTTGTGGGGGAAGAGGATACCGCCCCTCGCGCTGGATGAGATCCATGCGGTTTAGCCCGAAGGCTTTGATACGCACTAGAGCATCGCCCTCCTTGGGCTCGGGCTTGGGGGTCTCGGGGTTTATGAAGAGTGAGGTGGCGGGCCCTTTCCCGTCTTTGACCTCTGCGTTGGAGTGTCGTTAGCTTTCATGTCTACTATACGAAGTCTGTAACTCGGTTATAAATCACATACCGACGGCTCTCATCGTGTTACTCATTTCGATTTTAAGGGCACTATTATAAGATATATATCGCAACGTAGGTCAAGCCTTAGGAATTTAGATAGGGCTTCAGCCGAGAACCTTAAGCTGTCGATGATGCTATTACTTTTATACAGTTTAGATAGATATTATGCTTTGAAATCAACGGCAAGTCTAATTGGATAATTAGTACCTATTTTACTTCTTAGAGGTTAGCACCGCGCATGTTACTTCGACTGATGGCGACAGCCGTATGCAACCCAGTGGAAGATGCTAGATGACATCAAGTTTACTAAGCCATTTAATCAGACTTCTAGCCGCGTTCTATCTCAATTCCATTCCATTCATACCCGTACGCCGAATCCCGATCTTTTACTACGGGCGAAGACGAAATTATAAAACCACACTAACCAATTCTTCGGAGACCGTAAGTCGGCGTTCGGGGTCTTTTAATTGGCATAAGGCAGTTCGAATCGTCATCTACGGTGAGCCCAATTAATCATCTAAGCATATGAAATATGCTCATATCACAACCGGTGCGCCAATTCTACCGACCCCCATCTCCCTCATCTAAACCATCACTAGTTCTTCACAGCGTAAAATATTGAGTCATATTCTTCAGTTGCTTAGGCGCACCGTAATTAAACTAATATGAACTAAGTATATCAGTTTACCTAGGCGAGGGTACCCGTCGTGAACGCTTATCGTATCAAGAAACATTCGAATATAATTCTACGCTTAGCCATTCCCTGGTCGAAGTTCGTCAATCTTATCGGAGAGGGTAATTCGACGAAATATATCTGGTCATTGATATCTTGTTCGTGGCATGAAGATAACGATGGTCCCGTATAACGAACCTGTAATTCAATTAAAGACAAGCGTAGTCCAACGGTTCGCTAGCCCCGGGACCTATACTCATGAAACTGACTGGTACTATCAGGCTAGTTAGTCCTTCGAGACGAAACGCCTGTATCGACAGACCAACTTGAAGCAAATAGCGGCCTTTGAGAGTTGGATAAATCCCTACATTAGGTAGAGAATAAGTATTCAAAGTTCGAGATGACGAGACGTAGAAAATCCTTCGTCGATAGAGTCTGTCTACTCTTCCCTCCAAGAGGTTTAGGCGTTAAGAAACGCGTGCGAGAGCAGAACATAATAAAGGCAAAGACGCAACTAAACGCAGAGCATGCGTTGATTGGTAGCCCTGGGTTATTAAACAAGATCTCGTATGTATTTGATTACCGTGGCAGCGGTTGCATCGAAGATCTATGAATTCATCCATGTGGGAACGGTGGAAATTACATGGAGAGGCCCATGTAACCCATCAAGCAACTCCGGAAAACTCCATAGGCGAACTTATTATTGATGTTAGATAGGCTATTTCGATCAAGAGCCCCATATCTGTTTTTGACATTACATACATATGTATGTAGTAAGTGACACAATAAGTGACATGACATGTCGAGTTAGTTAAACTAAAACTCGGAGATCACTTCAGTCTCAGCTCTAGCTGTGTACTATGTATGTAGTCCTTAGTTGAAACACACAGCAAATCATTGAATCGAATTAGACATTCAGATTTGAACCAGATCCAGCCCCGATGCCTTGAAAGCTTAGGTGAGATCTACAATACCGTCAACGACTTGGCCTCAGTGGTCTGAGCAGACGCTTGTGGAGCCCGAGGAGGAGGAGAAATCTACGCGGTAAAACCCTAGCTGATCGAAAAGATATACGCTAGAGCCTTTAGCGAAGTTCTCTTGGGAATTTTCATATCGTTAGATACGAGGGAAATACCTAACATACTGCTGCATGGATTTTGTAAATGATACACTATACCATACACCGCATCGAGGCAATTGTCTGAGAGGACCCATCTCCCTTAACGCAGCTGTGCATACGTACCTACCTATGTATGTTAGGCAGTAATTATTTTGCATTGAATTTCCCTTATCCCAAGTCCCTCGAAGACGGATTTATACGAGGTGCCAAATTACTTGTAACAGCATCGTCCGATTGCATCCATGCTACGCTACTAGATCTAGAACAACGGAAAAATATTGAGTCCTGGCTCTTATCAAACCTGTTATGAGGTTTGGCTAACTTTCCAGAAAGCCTCAAGGAACGCTTGGTAATTTCCGCGTCGGTCTAAGAGAGCCAATGCAGATTCAATCCTGGAGAGGACCGACCGGTTATCGGTAGCGTCTTGTCAGCCAGGGGCTACCTCAGGGGTTTTACCCCGTCATAACTCGAAGAGGCATGATGATACGACCAGCCCTATTGTACAATGGTAATTAATTAGTTACATGTAGTTACACGTCTCTCTCTTTTACACGTGCTGAACTAAATATACCCAGGTAGATAATATATGTCCATATGTATGTACTAACCGAATCGTGTACGGTGTTCCTCGTTACGATCAGCCTTCGAATTGGGTGGTTCAAAGCGGCGCTCGTACCTTTCCCAAATCAGAGCTGGGGTCAAAGTCTGCTAATTGTGTCTTGTGTGTTTAGGAGGTGTGAGCCCCTGAATGGATTTACTAAAAAGGATTAAATGTATTGCTGTTTTAATCGGCAATACCTTATTCTTCCTTGCATAAATACCCAAATGGGTAAAGCCTTATCGGATTTCCCGCATTAATATATATAGTGCCTAACGTACGTACTTGGGTTGTTATCGGAGCGATTGAAAAAAAAAATTTGGCTTATGGTGTCAGCACAATTGCGGTTCCTGCAGAAGCGCAATCTGTTCCTGCGTCTGCAATTGGCAAGTGGCAACTTAGGGACCGACTACTGTCACTTTTGACCTTTGACCTTTAGTCTTTGACCTTTAAATTTTAACTGATCCGTATTCTGAGGTGTGCTGGACATATCCGAGCACTGATTCGGAATACGATAAGATGGATACGGATTTTACGATGGCAACTCGGACCGGACAAACGTAGCCGTATCACCGATAAATCAGTGCTAAGAATAAAAATAAATTGATACAACTCAACAATTGCTGGTTGATAGACGATACAGTAGCTCATCTTGGATATGTTTCTATGGGCTTTTAGCCAAGGAGAAAAATCTACGCTAGTGGCGTCCCAATTTCCGCAAATCGCCAAACTAGAAACTGACTGACTGTATGCTGAACTTAGACTGGCAGACTGGCCCCTGGGATTGCATACCGACAGCTCGCGCTTGTTCCTTGCAGGATGCCTGCATGCTATGTACTCACAACCCCCCGGCCCGCATTATCCCAACTAGCCAACGAACGATGAGATCCTAAATAGTCCCGAACTATTGTTCCAAGACCCATCTCGTGTTCCTAATTATTACTATCTGATAATGATTCATCACACCGATTGTATTCAACCATACTGAATAACCCTGTAAGATACCTTCAGTCCAATATGCTTTCAATAGGGGCTTAGCAGGTGTACACCCCCTTTTAGCCCTTTTAGTATATCGACCAGTATCTTGAGTTGTACACCTTGAGTTGTACACGCTTAGAACGACCAAGTCATCATGGGGGAATCCACAATATGACCCCAAAAGGGGCAGATTTTGACGCTCATCATGCATCGCTAACTAAGAAGAGACACCCCTGAGATCCATCTGGGGGGCGAACGATACACGCACACATAATAATACATACACACGTAATGTGTACAGTATGTGCAGCATGTGCGCAATTGTTTTCAGCCATGGGGTAATAATTGTTCATGATTGGATAAAAAAGCGAAATAAGTTATGGGAAAAATAAAATAAAAATGGGGCAAATATAGATGGAGACGGAGTCTACCCTGCTGTCCTAGCGCCTCAAAGCCCCGTCGTTTACTGCCCTGGCAGAAACCGGGATACAGTAAGGATAGGCTATCTGGGTATGTACGAAGGAAACTGGAGCAAAAGTATTGGAGCAAAGTACTGGAGTAGGTGAAGTTTACGTTGCTTGGTGTGCACCTGGAAAGCACCTGTAACCTAGAAGTAACCTGGGAAGCAACCTCCCCCCCCCATGCCGTTCGTTCTGTATATAAATCAACACATCCGAAGACCGACAATCCTTCCTCTCTTTTCCTCTTCACCCACACAACTTTCGCTGCAAATATCACCCTGACTTTTCAGTCAATTTCATTCGTTATACAGCATACCTAATTGCTCTAACCTTATAAATACTTAATCCTCAACAAACGCTCTACACGAGTCACTTAATACCAGACAAACTCAGTCAAAATGAAGTTCTCCGTTGCTGCCCTTGCTTTCGCCGCTGGCGCCTCTGCTTCCTACCCGGTTGCTAGCGAGCCTGCCGCCTACCCGGTTTCCAGCGCCAGCGAGTCCGCTGCTTACCCCGTCTCCAGCGCTAGCGAGTCTGCCTCCGCTTCGTACCCGGCTTCCAGCGCTTCTGCTTCCGCCTCGTACCCCGTTGTCAGCTCCTCTGCCTCGGCCTCTGCTCCTGCCTCTTACCCGGCTATCAGCTCTTCGGTCTCGGCTTCCGCCCCTGCTTCGTACCCGGCCGGTAACGCTACCTCCGCCTCTCAGTACACCACTGAGGTCGTTACCTCTTACGAGACTTACTGCCCTGGACCTACCCAGATCACCTACGGCACCAACACCTACACTGTCACTGAGGTATGCTTTTCTACGAGATCTACCAAAGATTCTAACTAACAAAATTCGATAGGCCACCACCTTGACCATCACTGACTGCCCTTGCACTATCAGCAAGCCCATCTACACTACCTCGTCAGTTTCCTGCGCTACTTGGTAAGATACCAATTTTCAAGTAAGACTAAATGAACTAACATTTGAATAGTGCTCCCGCCAGCAGTGGCCCGGCCCCTCCTACTTACCCTACTTCGGTCCCGGCTCCCCCCAGCTACCCTAACAGCACCGCCCCCGTCAACACCCCCACCCAGGCTTACCCTACTGGTGGTGCTCCCGGTGCTTCCACCCCGGCTACCCCTATCCCCACTGCGGGTGCCGGTAAGGCTGCTGCCCTCTCCGGAGCTGGCCTCGCTGGTCTCCTCGGTCTTGCCGCTGCTCTTCTGTAAGCGTGCAGCTTCAGCTCAGTATCCGAGTCTATGACCTACGATTCTCCTTTGTTCGATAGTACCTAATACACGGTGATCGAGAGGGATGCTTCCGACGCTCATGACAGGAAGCAGACTGGAGTTGTGAATGGGATGGAGGATGTGTTTAGACAGGGATTGTTTACGGCACGGTGTTCTGCATTGCACTATGGAGTATAACGACCACGCATGCGGGAACTAATTTTGATTCTTGTAATTTCTTGTCTCGGTATTTCGGGCAACCAATCAAATATAACCATGGAGGATTACATTGTGTGAGGTCTCCTGGCACTTGGAATGGCCGGGGAGGTTTTTGGAATCTGGAGCGGATATTTCCTAGCGGATACTTGGATGGAAAATCACTTCGTTTCGGAGCCTTTGGACAAAATCAAACCATTTCAAATCTTCACCTTACCCGTCTTCACCCAGGAAGTTTCAATTCTCGTGCTCTTGCTAATTACTGACTTCTCTTTCATGTACAAACTTGGAGAGTCAAGCTTTGTTAATATTTTCGGCAAGAGTTGCAACAATAACCTATCTGTTGTCTTTGGCTGGATGTTTTATTGGTCTCTGGACAAATTCTCCTGTGCTTACGGAGTCCTTGTACGATAGTTCAATGGCAACGTAAACATGGCTGGGAGGCCAAGTTTTGGTCCGGCATCTAAATTTCTCTTATGATGAGTGACATGATATGATCGTGAAGTTTCTTAGTTTGTAGCATTACTGGTTTCAGCATGTCTGTATACAGATATGTTGTTATGAGGGTTCTAGTTGTGAAGTTTATTTAGACTATTGTTCCCTGTCATACTTGAAATTCATGCTTCAACATCTGCACGAAGCAGAGTGTATTTGTCGCCCGATACCCAGGGCAGGAGTGATCTGCGAAAAGCCAGGTATTATATTTAGATTCAGATCAGATGAACGATCATGATCGCGTAACCATGTACATGCTGATCACCGACGATCCTATTGCTCATGCATTTACACTACGCATAAGCCAGCAGTCTCAGATTTAGCAAATGTGTCGATCTTGTATATAGGTACAGTCTCAATTATAAATAATAAAAACTAGCAATACCTAGCTTAAACCTAAGTGAGTCGTTAGACGAAGTCTCATTAAACGCGAGAGACACAAGGACAATGCCATTTGTTTACGACACCCGAGACAAGACACGTGTTCTACTTTAGGACTCGCTGATCCGGCGATCTCGCAAAGTTTCATGTAGCCGACATGAATACCTACCTACCTACATGATGTAGGGTTACTGTCATATGTACCTAGGTACCTAAGGTTAGGTTAGATGCGTTTTGCTATTCGTAGAAATCTCACATCACACCTTCGCCCGTCCCTGCGTCAGGTAGGTAGGTGGGTAGGTGGGTAGGTAGGTAGACTGCAACATTGCTTCCGCCCAACCTTATCACGGCGCAACGTGACGGGCGTGCATATGGAGGATTTTAGGGTCGGTTGCACACAGAAGCTGCCCAGCGTTGGACGGGTACCTGCCTTAGGCATGTATGTATGTATGTATGTATGTATCCGACCTTGTGACGTCGTCACCGCATGTAGGGACTACATGTAAGTAAGTACTGCATATGTGTATGAACCTTAGGTACGTGGGACAAATTTAATAAGGGGCGTGTGCGATGTAGATGGCGCAGAGTATTGCATGTGGCTTGAGCGGCTTGATTAGGTATTCTGCTGGTCGCAGCGTCTATTTCGCCGAGGGTCTCGGTCGGGGGTTAAGTTACGGCTGGTGCGTAAGATTTGTCCGTATAGGGACTCTTAACGACCCCTTACTTGTAATAGAGAAGGCTTGTCTCGACCGTATATGTAAGTCGACAACCAGAGAGGCTGTTCATCTTAGACTTACTCAATCTTCCTAATATTCAGATAGATAGGTACTGTTAGCATCGAGGGTCATTGGAAATCTTCTCATACCTAAGACTCTTCTTGATTTTAACAAGCATGATGCTTACTTAACGCTGTCGATCGTCGAGATAAGAGATCCCAGCACTACCCCTCATATGAAGTTCGGTAGGTAACAATGGCTTTTTATTAAAGATAATCATTAGACCGTGTAGTTTAACATATTATCATTCACCTCAATAAATTTTATCTAAAAGGTTCACAAGTTGGTATGTAAGAGATTCATATGTGCCCCTTCATAAGAGCTGAATAGGCTTAATGCTGCGGTCTGCTCGTACCATCAGGCCTCATTTACGTAGCAACGCTCTTCTTGATTGCGGGAACACTGTTTGATTGGTTATACCCCCGACTTACATCCTTGATGTTGCCACACATATAGCTGCTTATCAGTGAAGATAACCGACAGTCAGTAGTATCATGGTTCTTCATCGCCTGTTCTGTTTAGACCGAGAGTCTACCTCCAATTTCAAACTTAAATCTCCATCTAACCAACCCCTCATTGTTATTACCAACAGTCGAATGTTGTAAAATCAGAGCATCAACCATGTCCGAGGTCAAGCAAACATCGACAACGGCTTCGTCTGCCGATGTCGAAAAGACAGCAAGCGATCCGTCTAAAGCCGCCGGAATTGGCTCTATGAATAAGCATATAATTAACAATGACCCGGATGAGGCGTTGAAGCTCGTGGCTGGAGAAGCTATAGTTTTGACGCCGGAGGACGAGAAGAGGTTATTGAAGAAGATCGATCGTAATTTGATGCCGCTACTTTGCGTCGTCTACGGGTTGAATTATTTGGATAAAACTACTTTATCATATGCCTCGATCATGGGAATTAAAGTGAGATGAGACCGTACTCAAGTCATGGCGTAAACTTACATTGTGTGCTCTCCGCAGACAGATATCAATCTTATAGGCAAGTTCTCTAGGAACCGACAGCATATATATGAATGTCATTAACTAACGCTCATCTCAGGTCAAGACTATTCCGTAAGCTATTTCCTCTTCCTAGAGAATTCAACTTCAGAGCCTCCTTGGGTTCTTAGTTTGATCCATACTTACCTTTATACAGTGGATAGCGTCTATGTTCTACTTCGGCTATCTCTTCTGGGAATGGCCAACAAACCGTCTTCTCCAGCGGTTGCCGTTGGCGAAATATTCCGCCTTCAACGTAATAATGTGGGGGCTCGTTCTCTGCTGCATGGCAGCCGTGAAGAATTTTGCCGCGGCAATGACGGTGAGATTCTTCCTCGGCGCTTTCGAGGCGGCCGTTAGCCCCGGATTTGCCCTCTTCACGTCCCAGTGGTATACCAAAAAGGAGCAGGGGACGAGGGTGGCATGGTGGTTCAGCTTTAACGGCTGGGGTCAAATCGTGGGAGGCGTTATGGCTTATGGCATTGCTGTCGGCACGGAGGCTCATCCTATCTTAATCAAGTCGTGGCAATTAGTATTCCTCGTCACTGGTTTCTTCACGGCCTTCATGGGTGTCCTGTTCTTATATCTCATGCCGGATAGTCAACTGAACGCACGGTTCTTGACACAGCAGGAGCGGATTATGGCCGTCGAACGTATCCGTATTAATCAACAGGGCGTGGGTAACAAGCACTTTAAATGGTATCAGTGCAAAGAAGCACTCACAGATCCTATGATCTGGGCGTTCGTGCTTAATAGTGTCATTTGCTCGATCCCTAACGGTAAGTTATCCATGTGCTTATCTACATTTATACATTTTAAACCTAAGACTAATGTTTCCGGTTAGGTGGAATGTCAAATTACTTCTCACAACTCATCGTTTCATTTGGGTTCTCGGAGAATGAATCCCTTCTTTTAGGGGCACCCGGCGGTGCTGTCCAGGTCATCACTCTCCTAGTTGCTGGGCACTTTGGCGATCGGTATAAAAATCGTATTGTAAGGCTTCCCGTCCCGTACATTTTAAGCAATGCTAACAAATTATTTAGTTATTTGGTGCTGCCGGCGTTCTACTATCAGTGTTGGGTCTCTTTCTTATCCTCCTCCTGCCACTTAGTAACAGTGGCGGGCGGCTTGCGGGTTATTACCTATATCAGTCCTCTTCAACCGGATTCGTAGCCCTACTGGGACTTATCTCAACGAATGTGGCAGGATGGACGAAGAAGACCACCGTCGCAGCGATGTATCTCACTGCCTACTGTGTAGGTAATATTATTGGCCCTCAAGTATTTCAGACGAACGATGCACCGCAGTACCGCAACGCCAACATAACGATCCTCGTATGCATGTTTGTATCGTTCGCTATTTTAGTCTTTATCAATTTCTGGTGTAGGCGTCAGAATAAGATCAAGGCCGCTATCCGAGCTAGCCCTGGCTATACTAAGGTAGACGGGCAGGAATTTCTCGATCTGACAGATCGGGAGAATCCTGAATTCATTTATAGTTTATGATGTACTCACCACACGGGAGAAGAGGCCTCGCGGAAGTTGACATCTATTAGAAATCGGCGATATTTAACTATCTCACCACCGACCAATACCAAGATGCGGATGGGCCTTCACACGGGCCATTCTAAAGGGATACGGTTTATGCATATACATCCTGGACTTAATTACGAGTTCTTACTCAGCCCGTATTTCACGAAGCATACTACGCTATAGCTAATTTCAACGTCATTAGAAGCATATCAAAGTAGCCTAATTAAGTTCTCAACTATTGAACTTTCCGGCTTATTTGTATAATCCTTTTGATCCTACTCGTGATATGCACACAATTTGAGATAGCCTATTTACGAGTTGATTGCAGGAATATTTTAGCACCTAAGTGTCTAAGTGTCTAACTTGTCTATTCCTATAGTAATTTTCTATCTAGGTACATATCTATCTATGTCTAATGAGTGTCTTTCAGTATAAGAAATGGATAAAGAGTAGGCAGAAGCTCACGGAGCTATCTTGCCTACGTAGTAAAAGAGATCTATGCATAGCTTTCAAAGCTAACTTAACTTAGCGCTGACTTAACGGAATGAGTACCTGACTTCCTTCCTCACTTCAACTGCAACTTCTAGTGCTTCTTTTCTTGACTTCGAGAACACATTGAAGTAGGCTATAAATGTGTTTGCTCCGGAACTGGGGTGTGGGACCTTCTGGCCCCTTTTCACAAGACACCCGCAGCGATTAACTAGTATCCAGGGTCAGTATTTTAATGCTCGTATTGTACGATAGAAGAGCTTAGAATAATTAGACAGCACTTACTATTCTTCGCTATGTCAGGTCTTCGACCCAACAATTCGCTGCAGATGTCATCCGAATCAAAGATGCCTTCGCGGGTTTCGTCGAAATCAGCGCCGATGAAAACGAGTACCCCGGTGTGCTGGGCACCATTTTGGAATGGGAGGGATAGTGATCTGGCTCGGTCCTTATCCTCAATAGCTAGAGACAGGGCAACGCCAAAATAATCAATTCCGTAGACCGACTCGACGATGCGACTGGCAGTAGATCCTGGGGGCCGCGGGTTGATTTCCAGGATCCAAGGGGTTGGGGGAACAGACGTTGTCGCTTTGTTAATTGGCTGTAAATCTTGAAAGCCACCATCAGAGCGGTATTCGACAGACGATCCCTGAACTCGTGCTTCCACGTGTAGAACGCCACTAGAAATCCCGATCCGCCGGAGAGTTGCGCCGATGGAATTCTGAAGCATCTCTAGTTCAGGAGCCGGAAGGGCGGAAGGGTGGACAAGATACGTCTCCAAAAAGCTTCTTTGAGAGGCGGGGAGTGTTATGTCGCTTTGATCTCCCGGCTTAGGGAAGTCGTCGCAGATCTCGCAGAAGAGTATTTCGCCATCCAGTAAGATCATATTAACGTCGACTTCCGGGCCGTCGCAATATTTCTCCATCGTAAATGACTTGAAGAAAGTCTTTTGTATCATTTCTACCCCGGCTTGAATCTCTGCTGCGTTGTTCACTCGTACGATCCCTTCCGAGTTGAGGCCTAAGCGTGGCTTGAGAATTAGGGGATATGAAAGGTTCTCCGCCGAGGCAAAGTCTAGGGCCTCCTGAGCTGTAGAGCCGTAGAATGGATTACGACCTTCGGCAATGCCTACTTGATATTTGTCGGTTGCGATTTCATACGACTCGGCAGGCTGTTGCGGGAGGCCAAGCTTCTCCGCTGCTCGGCTGACTGTAACTTGAAACGAGTCTATAAAAGCAACAATGCCATCGACCTTCTTGCCATATGACCTAACTGTCTCGACGATACGGTCTGCCATGTCTTGGCCAGGCGGGTTCGTCCACCAAGTACCAGCAGGCAAGAATTCTTCATACCACTTGAACACCAGTGTTAGTAGTTATCTCTTTAATACATGGTGGGAGTTCGGGGTTATACTAGTGTTAGCAGCTCCTCATTCAGCTCTATTAGGAAAACCAACTTCGGGACTGGATCTAAAAAGGGGTATGTGTTCGAACTACATACCTGTGAATATTCGCTTCGTTCGATCCAGCATCCAGGCTTGTCAATAATGACGAGGTCGATTCCGAGGGCACGGGCTGCTTCGCAGGCATATACCGTCCATGACCCCTGAGATGGTGCACGGTAGCTGATCCCAACGAGAACAAGTCGCTTACGAGTAGTTGATCTCGGTAGAACCCAGGGCAGAGACATCTTATTTTCAAATTCAACCTCTAATTCTGGAGGTACAACAGGTACTGTTGAATCCATGTCGGTCTCTGAAAACGACTGCTCCAGCAATATTCCCCCAGCCGAGGAACGAAATAGCTCAGGGAGTGAAACCATATCTAGTGAAACGGCTTCCCCAGAAATCAATTGGAGCGGCATTAAGAAGGATATCACCTTTTCGACACCAAAGGCACCCTTAAGTCGAAGAGGGATGATATCCGACCTGATAACTGTGCCTCTCTGTAAAGGGGTAATGAGTCTCACAAGTCTCTTCCCAGATGACTCGGTAGCTTGAAGGCAGTCCACGAGAAATTGAAAAGCTTCTCGTGAGCCAAAGGACTCCGTGCTGACGGGCTCGGCATTATTGTCGTCACTTTGAATCCAGACAGCATCCTTTCCTGGAAGATGTGCGAATTCCGAGCTTGATAATGCTGGATTCAACGACAGGGTAAGATCAACTGTCTGCAATGCTGTACTGCCGTTTGAGACACATTTGGTGATTTGTGAAGTAGTCCAACGGCATACAAAGGCAGCTGATAGATGTTAGTATTGATATCTGTAATGTTTTCCAAACGAAGAACTTGCCATGGTCTTTCCAGAAGATAGTGGTTTCTCTTTCTACCATCGTGAAGACGTTGGCTTGGCTTAGAATACTCTGTAGTTCGCTGTTTCTTCATAGAACTGGAGAACTCGATGATGTCTACCTTTACCAGCGAGTAGAGCTAACTTATATATTGCCATCATGGCATTCTAAGATGCTCATGATCCTACCGGACGGCTTTGCTGTGGGGGGTATTAGTTCAGCTTGTGTTCACTTTTGCCAATTTTATCACAGATTTCATCTTTTACTCTTTAAGGATAGATTACCACCAGCTGGAGGCCACAATATCGTGTTAGACAGAGCGGAGAACAATATCGTTTCGGTGTTTTATTAGCCTGCATTGGCATTCTGGATAAGATAAATCACCCCATAACAGCTATATCCCACAACAGCCATAAGGTTTTTAAAAATGCGTTTAATTTATTTATTAATTTAAATTTATTTATAATAAGGTTTTTCTATAATTTAATTTTAAATTTAATTATATTATTTTATTGTTTGAATTTTTTTCTTTTTTATAATATGTAGTTTTTAGCTTAATTTTGCGCGGTTATTGCTATATACGACGTTGAGGGTAGGCGGTTGGTTCGGAACGTGTTGTAATATTATTAAGTTAATTGTATTTATATATAACGTTATATTAAAGGTATTTAAATAAAAGAAGATTATAATAAGGTTTATTAAAAGTTATTTAAAATTTAAGAAGATTATTTGGCTTATTAAATCGTTATATAAGGTATATTAGGTTATGCGTTATTATATTCGAGATTTAAGTTATTTGTTTAACGTTTATTTCTTTATAATGGCGTATATATATTATTTGGAAAGAATTGATACGTTGGTTTTTTACGTTGTTATTTAAAGATAAGTAGTATAAAAGGTTGTACGATGGATTATAAGCGTTTAAATAGCATTATAATCGAGTTGTTAAATAAGTTATTTAATTGATTGGATTTGTTAGAAATTGCTAATATTTCCTCCGTATTACGTACGAATATTAACGAGTTTAAGTTATAAAAAGGTATTAAAGATAATATTTTAATATTTGAAAAGGTTTATTGTAAATATATATTATTTAAAAACCTTTTAAAATAAAAATGGATTATTATTTTAACTGTTATTACGGCTGTTGGTAAAGTGTTATTATTATTGGTAATTTTTAATAGCGTTAATGTATAATAATAATGGTTTTTTAATATAAATAATTAATCGTATAAATTTTGGTATTTTATTACGTTTTTTAATAGTTAAACGAATAAAGAAATTGTTTTTAAGTAATTTAAAAAGGTTTATTTATCTTGTATTAAATTTGAAAATTTTGATTAGTAAAGGCTTTTTATATTTAACGGTTACGGTAATTATATAAATAATAAATTTATGTAAAAATATTTAATTTATAAGGTTTATATTTTATTTTTTTTAATTTATGTATTTTATGTATTTTAATTTTTTAATGTAGGTATATTTGCTGTTTTTAAACGTTTTTTTAAATCTTGTTTATAAGTGCGTTTATTCGGTTGGCTTTTATAAAATATAAATAAAGAAGATTTTTTTTGATTATTTGTAAAAGTATAAAAGTTAATAATAATATTAAAATATATTTTTATAGGTTGAAAATATTTAAGGTTATGGTTAATATTATTGATATAATTGTTGAAAAGTTTGTATTTAATACGAAATAAAGATTTCGATATTATTATTTCATTATTTATTACTTTTAAGCTCGTTAATTTTATAATTATAATAATTAAAATTAATTTTAATATATTTAAATTATTACGAAAATTAAAAATTGTATAATTAAAATTTAATTTATTTGATTTAATCTTTTTTATACTTATTACGCGGTTTTTATTTTGTAAATTTAATAAAGTTTTTAATATAAAAATTAATAAGTTTGTTACTATTAAGTTTCGAGTCGAGTAATTATAAATTATATTAAAAAAAATAAAGTTTAAAAAACGTTATAAAATTATTTTAAATTTGAATTAAACTTTTATACGTATAAAAGATATAAAAGAAGTTAAAGTAGAATTAAAATTACGTTTAATAGAAGAATTGAGTAATATATTAATAAATATAATTTTAATATAATAGGAAGTTATTTAAAATAATTGGGAATTTACGTAAGAATATATTAAGGTTATATTGGTAAATTTTAAGTTAGAATACAAAAATAATGGTAAAAAAACAAATAAATAAGTATAAATAAGTTAATTAACGATAGTTTTAAAATTGTTATGGCCGTTGTGGGGTATGGCTGTTGTAAGGTGATTTATCTTAGTCTTATTTGTTGAGGCTATATATAAGTTTCCCGATTGAGAAGCAAGCTGCGGTAGTCAAACAACAGCCCGATACATAAGCTGAGTCACTTAGAATGAAAATATGAGGCGTTCTAGGGATTTGCGTGGCACGTAAAAGTTGAATAACATGGGTTTGTGAATAGAAGTGCGCGGCCGCCGAGTCTCGTACACGAGTCTCTTGTAGGCGCGCGGGCCTATATTACTCGCCACCCTATACACTCAAGGCCGATATATGGAACGCCCCCAAGCGCATTGGATTATATTTCTCGGAGATAATTGTTTATCTAGCTCGATTTATTTTAGAATACAGGGTACTGCCGCTATGATTGGCAGGCAAATATCAAATAGATGATGCGAAGGAATTACGAGCATCGACAACCGGTTCAACACCCGTGTCCTACGATCTACAAATATTATTCGGAACCGTCCGTATGTCCTAAGGAATAGGATTAGAGTTATATGTACTAGAAGAAAGGTATTGGAATAAGCGGCTCGTCTTGATGGGATACATATTTCATGAACTGAGGTCATAGTAGCTACCTAAACGAAGAGAAAAAGATCGTAATATTTTAGCCTCGGAGCTCAACTCTACAAAAAAAAAAAAAAAAAAGGGGGGGGTTCCAAGTACACTGTCCTAGTAAGGTACATGTAAGTGAAACTGTTCTGATACTGTTAGCAGGGAGAAGGTAGATGTCACTAAGGGAAGACTAATGTTGCCTTCAAATCTAGGACCTTAGCGACGGATTACTATATTTGAACCTGAATACGAAAGCTATTTGAGTAGATACTACTAGTCAACATGCTCACGGGTTGCTGCCATCTAGCTTGAAACAACCGAAGCAGAAATAGAAATAGTGGCAAGAATTGTCGAGGGATATGGCTCAACCGGAACGAATCGTCTACAACTTGGCCCTTGCCTCGATCGCTTTATGCGCTTCCCCTTTATGCTTAAAATATTCTATGACCTTGGATCTTGCTACATCGACCACCGACGCGTCCTCAATGGTAGCCGGGTATTGAACTTCGTTTTCAAACTCGTCATGAACCGCATTTTCAACTAGCTCCCTTAGAACTCTTCGCAGCGTCTTGCCCGATCGCGTCTTGGGGATCATTCCCTTGCCCTGGATTATGCCTCCAAGCGTTGCGATGCCTCCGATCTGGCTTCGAACAAGTTTCTGGATCTCACCGTACAGTTTTTTATCTGGTACGGCGGACGTGGGATGGTCAGGCACCGACAGGGTTATAAAGGCGAAAGGAAGCTGGCCTTTCAAAGAGTCTGGGATGCCGACTACACAGGCTTCTGCGACTAGGGGGTGGCTTGTTATTGCCTGCTCGATAGAACCTATCCATGCTTTAGTATAAACCCCATTTCAAGGGTGAGGTTGGCTTACCAGTCGAAAGCCGATGACCGGCTGTATTAATCAAGTCATCACTCCGGCTCATAATGCTGATGTACCCAGAAGCATCTATCATGCCAGCATCTGTCAAGCTTTCGGTTAGCGAATGACTCTCAAGCACATACGAAAGACCTACCGCCGGTGTCAACCCATTTTCCACCAAACCTTTTTAGATAGCCATTATAAAATCTTTCCTCATCTTCCCACAACGTCGTGAAACCCGTCGGGGCCAGCGGGATCGCCAGAACAATGTTTCCCATCTTCCCCCTCTTTACCTCGTTTCCATTATCATCCACCACTCTGACGTCAAATCCTGGCATCGCCTTGCCGGCGCTTCCCGGTTTGATAGATAACCGTTCATAGCTTTTGCTTATGGTACCTTCGGTATCTCCTACGTGTGGAGCTAAACAGATACCCGACATTGGTGATCCGGATTCTGACGACCACCAATTGTCCACCACAGTGGCACCGGGAGCGCCATACCGTTGTACAAGGTCGTCATACATCGTTACTATTGAGGGCTCTGACCTCTCACCCGCAAGGAAAAGCGCCTTGAGGCTTTTTAGGCCACCCTGTTCACCTATCCGCTTGAGAAACTTGTTTTCTGGATCGTCTCTCTTGATAGCCCGAAGAGCAGCTAGAATTGTCAGAAGGATAACTCAAATAATTATTCAAGTGGTACCTACTTGGAGCAGTGAAAAGGCTTGTCACTTTATAATCTTGTATGATGCGCCAGAGAGTTGAACTATCAGGTGTTCCGATAGGTTTCCCTTCGAAGAGGACTGTGGCTGCTCCGATAAGAAGAGGGGCATATATGATGTAGGAATGACCTACTACCCAACCTATATCGCTTCATCTCAAGTTAATATTTAGTGATGGAGGAATTCCCTTGATATATAACTCACCTCGCTGTGAACATTACATCCCTAGGTCCATGAACCCCAAATAAATAGCCTATCGAAAGGTGTAATCCTACCGCATGGCCACCTGCTTGACGGACAACACCTTTGGGTGAACCCGTTGTTCCACTAGTGTAGATTATATAAATCTCATCGGTAGCACCAACAGGCACGCAATCGGCTCTCACGCCTCTCGCTTTACAGCTGCGCACCATCTTGAACCAATTACGCTCGCCAGCTGCTTTATTGAGATTGTCCCACCGTAGTTCATCTCGTTGCCAGACTATGACACGACTTGGTTTATGACTAGATAGTTTGATAGCTTCCGAGATAAAAGGCTTGTAACTCATGGGTGGTTTGGCTCCATCAATTCCACATGAAGCCGTCAAGATAGCTACAGGTTTGGATGCGTCAATGCGCTGGGCTAGAGACGCTGCAGCAAACCCGCCAAACACAACGGCGTGAATCGCCCCAAGCCGGTTAATGGCGAGGATTCCAATGAGAGCGGCTGGTATCATTGGCACTAAATATTGTCAGCTTCGTTGTTATCATGATTAAAAAAGGTAATGGGACAAGCGAACTATAAACCAACACAACATCCCCTTTCTTAACGCCTTCTTCTCTTAGAGCACCAGCCGTGACCTGGACCTGGTCGAGTAGTTGCGCATAACTGATGGTAGCCTTCGTCTTGGTAACGGGGCTATCATAAAAGATGGCAGGCTGGTGGCCATTACCGGCAAGGACGTGTCTATCAACGCAGTTGAAACATGTTGATATTTTACCGCCTGAGAACCACTCCCAATGGGGATATTCCAGTCCGCTTTTGAGTTTCCTCGTCGTCTTGGTTATGACCGCGTCTGGCTTCTTGTGCCAATACAGCTTCTCAGCATGGCCGCCCCAAAATTTCTCTGGATCCTCCAGCGAACGGCGGTGAACCTCGTCTTGCGGATGGCTCATTGTTTCAAGTCCCCGTGGTGATCTCGAAACTTAAAGCATGAGATTAGACGGTTTCTAGTGAGTTTGTTAACCGCCTATGAATGAAGTCATATAAGAATTTAGTAGCATTGACTTATCCAACTAAGCCTAGGATCACTTATAATGCTCATTGAGGCTCACTTTATGATGAAAGGGGTATTGTTTAGTAAGACCGGTACTAAGATACCCCGCGGGGCAATGACCGTACTGTGATACCTGTCAATCACTTCTCCTCAAATAAGATTGCCCGGGGCTCTGGGGTATTAGACGCACGTCCAAGCCACATCCTCGGTAAACTCCATTTATACCGAGTTATCAAAGAAACTTAAACCCCGAAATACTGGGGAGCAGTTTGAGACAATTGTTTATGAGGACATTACGCATAACCGTGCTTCTTTCTAAGGTTGAGAGGACTATGACGTTAAGATATGACATGGCAGTAAGACTTGAGATATTTGTTTGTGAGAATAAGCAGTACCAAGATACGGGATATATGGGCCTATCCGCACGGCGCATTAAATTAAACGACAAGGTAAATAAAGACTTTATTGCAACATGGCCGGATTGGCAATTTGCGAACCGGCCTTATGGAACGGACGCCATGTCAACGTCCAAGATGTTGCAATTCAAGGAACCGAATCTGAATTACGACGAACCGACCGGCAATTCCCCGACTCCATGCAACCGTAAATCAAAAACTCCCGGTGGCCCGCCCGAGTACATACCGACCCCCGACCACTCATGCAATTGATGCTTTATGCTGATGTGTCATGCAAAGTAACCAACCTCATGTATCTCATAATGCAATGTGTAATGTTGTAAACCCTGAATGCAACCAACCAGTTGACCGTGGTGTATGCCATAGCGAGCAACGTCGTAAATTCGTCAACCTCTAGCAGATGACGTTGGACACACCTATATGGATGCGGATTTCTCCGCAGGTATCTTGGGCGTCGAATATAAACCATATATGCTCTGCTGGCCCCTGGACGCTATCTTCAAATTACTGAATCTCGCCTCCGGAAGTCGTTTGCCCGCTTTAATGCTCTCAAGAACCCACTCAGCACCTACAAATTTCATTCCGCAACCACCAACCTTTTGAATTTCTTTTTGCAATTTTCCTCCTGCTAAACCTCCGCCGGCACCTCTAGGCCCTCCGGTCGGCCTACCTAAAATCACGTGAGTTACCTGCCGTCGTCCGAGATTGATCGAGGTTCTAGCTCCGTGTTCGGCTAAGATGTGCTTGAGCTTATGGTCCGATATTAGGGGGTGCGTGCTACCGTTGATATAGACCACAACACCGTCGAAAATCCTCTTCGGCTGTGCTTTTTCCGCCTCTCGCGCTTCATCTTCGGTTTTACGCCGGGACATAAGCTTTTCCTCGGCTGTCGGTCCGCTGCAACCATCATCATCTGGCATAGAATTTGGGTCTGGCGCCGTAAACGTAGACGCAGACGACGACATGCTCGTTGCCATGATCCCTGGTTTTGCAAGCATATCCCTGACGGAACACTTAGCGCGTGACCGTAACTCAGGCGTGACAAGAGCTTTCAGCTTAGGGTCCCAGTATTTTGATCCAGTACCAACCGTGTCTGATACTCTCGAACCGCCGCCTGGACCTCCTTTGAACTGGCTCGTCAGCTTCATGTTCCGAGACTGACGCCATCCTATGCTTCTCCCTAACTGATTTTCGGCGCGCTGATGACCGGTAGCGGAGGAGTTCCAGGAATCAAACACCTGGCCATACTTAGGCTCTGGGACTTTGGGTATCTCTGATTTCGACGTGTTTGACGGAGGCGACATGGCGAATGAAAGAAAAAAAGGTGACACGAAGACTGTGAGAAGTTAAAGTTGAAAAACGCGTGATTGCTACGTCATTGTGAAGGTAAGCAAAGAATTTACCCTCGTACAACGGGTTGCTGTTTCCCTTTGAAGTGAGACAATGACCATAGACTTAAAACCTTGAACCATTCCGTTCGACTCGACGCTAACGGGAAACCAATCCTTAAGCTACCGGCCAGCTGCCGGGCAACACAACAGAGGACATGCCGGTAGTGACACGTGACGCCCCGTTTATTTTATTGAAACATGGACATTACAAAGTTTGAATTATTTGTAAGTCTTGTAAGTCGGGCGAGATACCTATTATTTTGGGTAAGAACGTTAAGAACGTATATAATGAATGCATATAATAAATGTGTACCTACCTTATATGTGTGCACATATATCGCCAATTGAAGCAGTCAGCATTTTGAGTAAGCAAATCGTCTTAGGTAAGTCAACCTGTAAGTCAACCTGTAAGTTAACCTTACCTAAAGTAATTTATTAAACTGCTGCCGTTTATTATTATTATGTCATGTTTGCTTCTATTTTATTCTTATTATTCTTTATTATTCAACCACCCTCAATTGAAAATGATAGACATTAAACAACGTCTGCCAAGCCCGCATACGATATCGCGCAGGCAAGTTCAACGTCAAGGTTATCAGAGCTACGGGATTCGTCCGACTACAGGATATCATATCACGACATCTGACGGAGGCGCCCCAGTAGACCAATCGGGTGGGCGCGTTTCGAAACCAAAAAGCCCGAGCATACTTGTTTTGGTGCCTAGCCTAGCGCGGGTTACAGTCGTAGAGATGGATTTATTAGGAGGAATGGAACTTGTCAGATTGAATTGAAGGATCTCTCCAAGTCACGAGGTCGGCAATTCGACTTGCTGGTTGGCACGCCTCGAGCTTACCTTTTGACAATGCAATAACTAACCCTAGTCTAGCTTGGAAGAGGGAAGAGGCAATAGGCACACATTAAAAAGGCTGCAAAAATACCCTACCTGCTTTTTTACCTGCCCTACTTGTCTCGCGATGGGGATCGGTCCCGGTTCGATTTCCTGTCCCCCGCACATCCTCATGCAAGTAGCCCACCATATCTCCCGTCATCGTTTCTTATGCAACCCTCTTTCGTTGCAGTCTTGGGGGAAGGGAGCTGAAGCTTAGGTACGATTTTCGATGGTACCCTCCCGGGTCTAGGCGATGCGAAGGTTCTTCGTAGAGAACATTGACGCACATCATTGGGCTAAGGAGATGATGCCGTAGACAAAACTTGGACACTAACCGCCTTGGATGCTGACAGCTCACTTTTTTTTTCTCCCTCGTCATGTCATCGGAGGCTGATGATACAACCCCGATTGTCATCTGCACAAGCGGGAGCTCCCTCCTTGCTTCCCACATTATGTATGTGCGCGGTGGTGTTATGTACGTATATGCCGAATCTTAGGTCTAACAGACCGTTGATTACTGCTTACGGGCTTGGATCGAGGCTGCAAATCCTTTAGGAACCGGGGTAGCATGTCTACAAAATCTAGGCCTCAAGATTTCATCATGTACCTTACCTAGAGGTACGGTACGTTCGGCGGCGAATGCTGGGCCCCATGCTAGGCGTTCATGCAGCCTGGCGATTGGGGCCGCCGCCGTTCTTGTTGTATCTGTATTTGCTATGTCGTGTTGCTTATCCACTTTGGGGTCACGGTTGGATGGGGGTGCCATTGATTCAACACTATCGAGTCGGGTTACATTCCCGACCCGTGCCCTCCTCTATCCTGTGCAGCCGCAGCGTTTTTATGTTTTACCGGCATGAACAATTGCCACCCTCTCTGCTTCCTTCGACGCGCGAGCTTGCTCTTCCTTTCCCTGCTTCTCTGGGCTACGTTGCAGTGGCCTTTCTGTTGGGTCGCGGCCAATGTGCGGTAGTGTTTTAAAGAAATTGCCCAGTGTGCCTGGCAATTGGATGGGCAAAGATCCGATATAGGGTCATCATGGTTAGGAATTCCTTGAGAAGCTGGGTTTGTCTAAACTTGAGCCGAACCCCCGGCTACGTTACGACCCGGAGTTAATCTTCACTCTTCAAGATAGAAATATTGATTCGCCCGTACAGTAATCAGTTGACTGTTTTGAACCCCTGAAACTTGTCGGTCTAGAGGAGATTTAATTTTGGTAAATTTAGCAATCGTAAATGTGATTCGGGGACCAAGTAGGAGCTCCGGATTCGGTTCTTATTTTTCTTTCGCCTTGCCGGTACTCGGCCCCATCGCCAATTCCGTTACGAGGTACTCGGGCTGCTACGAGAATACGATACAATTCTAACATCTTAACTCGCTGAGGATTGATGATGTTGGTATACTAGTGGGGGTTTGATGCTCTCCACAACAATGGGGGGCAAGAATGTCGACGTGACATGGGGTAGACGGAAATATTGAGTCGAGACCATCCCTTCAAATAATCATAAATAGAGAGCATACTTGTGGTGCGGGAGGGTATACAGAATCTAATACTGACAGGCATAGATTGTCACTATCCTACATATGCGGATCATACTTGCTTCTACTCCCTGCTTGGCTAACAACTACCTGCTTTGGTGCTGCGGCGGCAGCGGAGACGGGATGCTCCTCACGCATGCCCGCTTGCTTGCCTTTGCTTGTTACGTGGGGTGGCTGGGTATTGTAACTCTTGTAACTTGAAAGGGAGGTAGGGGGGCTGAAGATTCCTGGCTGATTTGCAGGTTTGATACCCGAGGATGAATTGCTTTCATTTTACCAAAGGAGGCCGTATGAAAACGTCGAACGACTTACCAGCACGGGCCGCCAGAGAAGATTATTCTGCCATACCGTATCCGCTCTACAAGCTGAACGCGGCTTTCTTTTGCTGGTCTTCGGCTATGGTTGACATCTACATCTTGTTACCGGCACGGCTTCTTAAAGAATTAGAGGGAAGAGGATATCAGCGGCACCAATTGCTTGTCTGGAACCCCTGTTCACTTTTCCCGCTAGATATGTGAGTGCGGTTATGTGCTGTAGTCATACCATGCCGCGCCGTACATACATATGTACACTACGGTACCTAATGCTACGTACATCAGCAGTACTTATCACCTGTGTAATCATCCACGGTACCGTAGGTAGCTGAATGTGATCCCTAGCCATTCTAGAGGAGATATAGTATCAGGGGTGCTTCCCACGGTGCATGCACGATGTAAGATTGATTTTCAGATCAACGGCGGCCCCTTTTATAGACATGAATACTTGACACGTACTGGGGATCGCTGGTGCAGCATACGTACTTACAATATATAGAATTGACGTTTGGTAAGGTTGCGATTTGAGTTGAGTATGGTACATCGTGAGATGTCGATGCTCGCGGATAACAATAGCGATACGCACAGGCAAGCCCGTCAAAATCCTTGTCGACGATCACGCTTCTACTCGTTGCTAGCGTCAACGACGCCCACTTGGAGGAAAGATAAACTTAGGTACTTCTTACGGAGATCGACCCCTCGGTGATTGCTTAGATAGCGATGCGAGAAAGAAGTACACATGGCTGGGGGGAAGGGATCTACAGAAATATACAGTGCATATTTATTATATACGTTATTTTCCACAGGATTCGCGTTACACGTAACAAAGCGTACCTAGTTAGTAATTGTGATATCCTAAGTGCTCAGACACTTGTTGCTCCTGTGACCTCTATATCGTATGAGTCTGGACTGAAGAAGGCACTCGTGGACAGTGATTAGAAAGGCAGGTTAAAGCAAGGTCTGAAGGTCTCAACTAGTAGACCGACGAGTTACTCGGAGAAGCTTTGTGTGGGCCCGGTTTGACCTAATTGTACATCCGGGACATGATTTGCAAGGCTAAGACGCCTTCGAAGAGACAAGATTTGAGACTATTTGCTTCAAACCAGCCACCACCACGTGAAAGCCATGATATCTAAAACGGGCTACAACTTTGGAAAATAGTCATGAATTAAAATCTCCTTGTATTTGGGGTTCCAAAAAGGGAAAGGGATAAGGAAACCAATAGCCGGCGATCATCGGACAAGCGCGATGGAGCGTCGGCAGGGATTTACGGCGACAAGGATGAAAAGTGAGAGGGGAGGTTGAAAAGAGAGGGGTGTTTAGTTAATAAGATCTGGACATGGATATGGTCTTCCTAGCGAAATAGCGGTGAAAGATAACCATAGTACATAGTTACAAGTATTATGTGGGAAAGGTGGAAAAGGTGGAAAAGGAGCTCGGGCCTTTTGGTCTTTGTGGAGTGCCAGAAGTGCGTATCTTGTTTGAACATATCTCGTACGGTGTGGTGGCTATTAATTACCTACCTCCAACAAGGGTGAAACTCTTCGCCAATCTCGTTGAACGGCACCAGAGATCCTATGCGTGCGGTAGCAGTCGACTGTCCGTGTCAAGAGTATGTATGTATTAAAATAGTTGGATTTGCTAGGTAGGCTAAACGAAATTGTAAGCTATAAGGATCGGTTCTTCGCAGCTTAGCTAGACCTTGAGGATTAAATTTTAGCTGTTATTGCCGTTGATACGTATACTCCGCAACAACGGAATAGATAGGGCGGCGTCAAATATTATAAATCCATACTAGTTAGCTTCGCTATTACTATTATAGAATGTTGCTTAAGAGACTAGAAGAATTCGGCAGAGCTATGTGGTCAAGTTCAAACACGTACTAATCTCTCATTGGACCAGCGAATAGTCGACTTAGAAAACACGTTATAGCGATTGGACTTTGCCGTGACAAATGCTAGTAATACTAGTGATCTCGATGCTATGATTCTAACTCTGACCTTTCAGTTTGATGCCCGTTTCTGCTGACCTTATGGTTCTCTTCATCTTACCGATATTAGGCAAGCCACCTGGCTTGTAGAAAAGATAGTAATGTGGAGGCTTTGTCACATTATCGGAGTCAACGGCTCGTTCACGAGAAAGTGCCTTTACTTACACGCTACCTAAGCTATTAAGCGATTAAACTAGTTCCTATTTCTAGCACGGCATACTTTATCGGAGAATTACGAAGGGTACCTATATTACTTTTCGAATTAAGCCCCGGGGAGAGTGTATTAGTAGACTACTGCTTAGTTTCCTAGTGTAATTCTTAAAAATATGGTAATAAGAAACGCGTTGTATTTCGGCTCGGCGATCACGAAAGAGCCGTTCAACAGCTTTGATCACCCCACCGGTACGTTTGTAGGGACTCCCTTCCCCTCACAGTGGAATAAAGTGTGTGGTGCATGTCGACGTGGAGATGCATGATTGGACGCGAAGAGACGGTGGGGAGGTTTGGTCAACACCAGGGGAGGGTCGCAAAAGGGGCTTGCGCAACATAAAACTAATATGCAAAACTGTTCTTAGAATCCCTCAAAGTGACGATGTGGAATCCCTTTCTGTAGCTAGATAATGGCGAAGTTTAAGCGCCGATAGCACCACGGGATTATGAACGTTTCTCTCTACTTTGTATGTAGTAGTTAGCCTCTAAGTTGAACTAATCTTTATCGGTCTTCATCAGTGGATTACATGGACAAGTCCTTCGATAGTTCACGTGCTCCACCTTTCATCTTGTACATACACTACACAAGCAAATCTCGCGGGGAAAAGGATTAGATGTTTGCATGTTAGACGAAGTATACATACGTCGTTACCTACAGCAGGGTCAAGGCATTGGGATGAGCTGATGACCCAACTCTAATGTCTCCAGAGTGGTCACAATCTTCAAGATATGCTCCCACATACCTAATTGTGAACCATATTATGAGCAGATAGTTGATCAAGTTACATATGAGAACAGTTCAGCGAGACGCCCTCGTGCTCTTGAGTCCTAGTAGAAGCCAAGCAAGCCTAGCCCAAAGGATCCCCAAGTGGCAGCATGGGGTAACGCATGCTTGATTGGATACATCGCAGATGTGAGATTTGCATAGCCGCTGCCCGCTGTGCGTTAGACTGCTTCTCGGTCATGCAAGTGCTCAAGCCATCAGGACGGGTTCCCCTGTCGTCTTACGAGATTTCCATGAGCCTTTTCTAACGACGATGCTATCTTTTATATCGCACAAAGACGACGGGACTAAACGCTGCTGATATCAATACCATTCGATGTGAGATTTTCTGTGATTGTTTCTACACGTTGAAATGCCATGACGCGTCCTTTACTCCGTGCAAGCGAGGAAAGGTATGAAAGGAACTGTCAAGTGTAAGCGAGGTCTTCGACCTAATTAAGCATGTACATAACTTGTTCCTTCAACTGTACCTTACTTTTCTGGGGACCGGCTCGAGCATGAGCCGACTTAGCGAATCCGAATCATTTGGTCTTTTGGTAGATATATCAAATTGGCGACACCGGATCAGCCACACGGATTTACCGCGCTTTTGAAGGACACCGAAGAGGACGGGTTAGAGTGATCCACGTTACTTCAAACTGGATCATCGTTAAAACCCTGTCCGGAGTGTAATATGCCAAGGCGAGACTTCTAGCCTCAGGGCTGAGTGGGAGAAAGCAAAAAAGCAAAAATAAGATAAAATTAAATAAAGGGAAAAAAGAAGGCTTTCACTATTTCACTTAATAGCCGATGACTGACGTTGGGTTTTCCCCGAGGGGGTGACACCATCAATTTGGATTAACTTTCTGGACTGAATTTGGCTACCCGTAGTGTTACCGGATAGGATAGCCCTTCGTGACCAAGTAAAGATGACTAGGATGCTTTAGTTATATACGGTAACTAACGTCTTCGTAGTAATATATTAATTTACGTATTTGATCACAGTCGTGTTTCGAACTGTCTTGCTTTCGAACCGTGTGTTGCAAACCTGGAAGGTGATCATTCTACGAATGCCAGGTGTTATTCATCAGTCTGATTTGGAATGGAGTTGATATGATTTCACGTGTCATACCTAGAGGCTACGCCTAATTATCGCGGATGGATGAATGCAATGCATAGCATGAGCATGGCACAGCATTGCAGTGAGCATTGAGGCTCTCTTTCACAGCATGCCGTCACCTTGTTACGCTATCCACAATAAGCCACTCCGTTGGGAATCAACCCGACAGCAACGATAGCACGAGATTTATGTGCTCCTCGATGCGCGGGAGATTGGGAGGGAGGGGCATGGAACAGAACGAAGATAATACAAAGCTGCATGGAATCATGCATCTCTCCGGAGCCTCGCAGACAAGTGAACCCCAAAGCTGCCCAAGCTACTGACTTACATACAGATTTGGGGCGAGCCCACTCTCCAGGACCTAAGAGGATCCCCTGAAGTTTCCAACGACGTGGATTTTGGCTTCCGTTGCCCTGCGTCGATCCACTGGCGCACGGAAGTACGTGCAGCTTGACATTGACGTTGGTTGAAATTCTTAGCCTAAAATAATCAGTAACTATACACGCGAGACATATACACTATTTGTTATCTAGGTAGGTAGCCATCAAATATCTACCCAACTACCTAGCCATAACCACCATGCAGCTATAGTATAGTAGTTATATCATAATATAGCGACCTGATCTAGTGAGGTTGGGCGGGCTTCTCCTATAGCCGTTTGGGTTAAGGTAGACTTCCTAGACGTAAGAGTTCATACGTACCTGACATGAATTTTGTAAGTACGAAGTAGATATTCTCATCTTTCGTACTCGTGTACATGACTGTGCGTGCGTGAGATCCACCAACTGAAACAGGACCCTGGAAATTAGATAAGGCGATGGCTGCTTGGCCATGTGGCTGACCGTAAATCCCTCTAGGGCTAACTTTAGATCTGCCAGCAATTCTTTGACCATTTGAACCGTTGGAGGTTTGACCAGTAAGCTCAGGCCACGAAGGGGACGGGGACTAAATAAGTTGCTTACCGGGCCACGCTGTCAAGCCATCCCTTTCATTGACAGGATGATGACGCCGTCCTATGATTGGCAGGCCGCGCCAGTGCCAATTCCACAGGCTTTTACGATTTGTTCCTTTCAACGTTCATCTGACATTTTGATCTTGTTTCTGTTCAAGACAGTACCCGGAACCGGTGCATTCCCCCACTGGACGTTCAGATAGCTATTATCCAGTGTATGTAAGATATGTACATACGTACATGCAAAAACATGATATTTGCCACCGGGATCTAATAGTTGGAGAATAGCTTATACTAGAAGTCTTTTAGAAATATTTAGGACAAACGATAATAATTACTAGGTAGTTATTCCTAGGTAATTAGTTAATTAGTATCAAAGGATACTTCAAGATCCGTTGAAGAGTTAAACCGTATAAATAACGTAGTATAAAATACCAGGTACCAGAGATGACCGACGACCGGGTGCCTTTGAAGCAGAGCAAGATGCTACTATGTAAGGTGCATCGCATCGTAAGGCCGTACGTATATACATACATACCTACATACCTACATACATACATAACATACCTACATAGAATGATACGGTTGTACTCGCGGAGTGTGTACTATAGTGGGGGCGACAATAGCCTAGCTATTATGGCGTCTACGTACCTGGATACGATAGGTGGAACACGCTCAATGGTGGGTCTGTATGCAAGAGACGGGCTTGGCGATTCTTAGTCTGGATTCTAGGTTACGGTATGTAAGGTAAGATACGTAGGTGCTAGGTACGCAGATAGCTTAAATGTAATAATGTCTATAAGTGGTTTATAAGTGGTCTATACATTTAGGTAGGTACCTAGGTAATGTGTATGCATGTTAGATACTTCGATATGCGTTAGGCATGTATGTGGCTAAGAGGTACCGACCTAAGTTAGCTTAGTGTAAAGCATCTATGCTTTAGGTAAAGGTGCTTTAAAGCAGACGATTTGAGATTTCGCGGAATCTTGCATTGGGATACGTAAGTGCTGCAGAGAGGATATCTAGTGCGGCGCCTTTAATTTTTAGCATCCTGCAAGCCCCACCTCGAAGAGCCCGGGTGCCGTCTTACACAATGGATCCCGTGCGACGCAATACGTAGTACCTACATACATTTACATATACACGTACATACGCAGTATAAAGTTGCTTGCGTACGGCATGAATGGTAAGGTGTGAAGTAAGAGGCATGTATAATTTCGTCTGTTATGTATGATTACATATCTAACTACCTAAAATACCAATATCTAATATACTAATTAATCAACTAATATATCGTCTCGACTTGGCTACCTCTTACATAGGTACATATATGCCAACGAGTAAGAGTACTTATTCCTGGATTGGACGAGTTTTCGACTCCAACGTAGGATGACTTTTCTATATCCCAGCTGTGAAACATCAGAAACCTATAGGCTCTATGAGCTCCCATCATCGTAGCCTATTGCAGGGGTCATAGAAGTGGTGAGACTGCTAATTCTAGATCCCGTCTACCGTACCTTAAGGTAGACTACCTTGCTGTAGTAAGTATGGGCAGACAAGCTTGGCTATTGCTGAGAATATGTAGATCCCTCTGGTCCCGTAGACGTATCATGCATGCTACTCTGTGAAGCAGGTGTAACGGACCTGCTTCTACTGCGTGGAACAACGATCAACCACTGCCGTGTATTCTAAAGCGCCACGAGTAGAGCCCGCCATGGAAACATAGATTCGGGGGGGACGTTAACAATGGCACAGAGCCGTGTCCTATTATGGCGTTCGTGCTGTTTATTCCTTTTGTGTGTGTAAGCGTGTCTGCATCTCACAAGGCTTGACGGGGTTGCTAATGGCTACAATAGCCATGGTCTGCATCAGCATCAGCATCAGCATCCAATCGTGCATGCAGCAGAGGCTCTCGAATGCCGCGTTTACATATAGTTTAGAGGATAGATAGATACGGAAGGATCAAACCTCGACGAATAGTCTAGGTTATAACATAAACCAGTATCCTCTCGCATTTTGAACGGATGACTTGCCTAGACGACGGATATCTTTAAGCTCGCAGCATGTCACATCTGCCATACATACATACATGCACATACATAAACTAGGCCCTGGCCCGAGTGCATGCATTGGTGGCCGTCCCTAGCTGAACGCCTCTTAGCTTCTACGGTAGGTGCATAACTGACGAACAGCTAGACACGTACATAGTAAAGCCACATTAAAAACGCTATCATTAGATCGCCCTTCTATCAAATATAGACGGATCGTAGCCGCCAACTCGATCTGAATAAGGGGCTCGGATACCTATGCGATCAATACCACTGTGCAATGGGACTTAAGTTTGAATATTCTCCAAGGTTTGTCGGAGTCACCAGCTAGATCTGGTTTCGGTCCGTAAGGAGGAGTCAAGATGAGGAATGACGATAGGGTTTGTTGGCTGAATCCGCCAGTCCTAGCCAGGTCGACGTTGCAACCCTGACAGGCCCACCGAGAAGACTAGGATGGTGATTACCAACAAGAAACCTTGGCCCTTGGCCGGCGAAGGGACGGGCTCATAATCCAAAAGGAGGGGAAAGACAAAAGAGCCAAGAAAAACGTGCTATGTACAAGCCTAGTTTTAAAGGCGTGTGTTGAGTAAATGCTCCATGACCGCCGGGCTTGCTGCAGACACGCCTTTAACGAGAAATGAAACGGTTTATTTTCCATATTAACACTCTATTGGGCATTTGAAAAAAAAAAGTTAATTGTCCATAATTCTGCTTCTGTCATCATAAATATGTAGGAGTGTTGATAATAACCCGGCAATCATCGCCGTTCGCGGACTCCACACCGACTAGCCGTAGCGAGGAGAAGAGAGTGACTATAGGAACTATACGCTATACGACAATGAAGTCGGCTCAATTCCATGGGCGTTCCCTGAGCCTGACTGTGAATGATAAGTACGTACGATTAATTAATATAAGTGGCTGAGAGAATCTCCCCCATACTACGTTAGAATACATAGGCCGATATCGATGCGGAGATAAGTGGCGATGCGGAGCACCGGGTCAAGGAATAAGGCCACGCCAAGCCGACCAGCCATTAAGCCCTTGAGATCGGCCGAGCAAATCTTTTTCTCCCTAGTAGAGAGCTACTATTTCCAAGAGGCAGGGCCAGGGCATGTCAAGACGAAGCCTGACGTTTGGACCGGCGAAGATGAAGTCTACTAGTGTAGTAAAAAAGACACGATCGAAGGTGATGTCGGGAAAGGCAATTCGAGACATGAGGTTGGCTGGGTCCTAGAATAGGTCTGAACAACCAACAATCGTCGTTAGTATCATCTCGAAAAGAAAGACACAAAGGGAGCCGTCCCGCGTCTCACTCCGGAATTACATAAGATAAGTACAATGACACGAGAGATTGTATTCGCGCAAAGCATCCGTACCGATGTTGGAACAGCCACACAAGCCGCCAGCGTCTCAGAAGCCCAGTACGCCCTATATTAATTAGGTACTTCTGTGACACAATACCATACTATGCTCGGACTTGGTAGGTCGTGGCAGGCCATCACCTGTAGAGAGATAGGAACAGCGCTGGTTGTTTTTTTTTCTTTCTTCTCGCGCGGTCCGGAGGACGATCGATACCCTTTTCTCCTCGATGGTATCTTACTAGAGCCACACCCAGACGTTACAGGATGGTACGCCCCGTAGGTAACATCACATTGCACTGTCCTAGATATGTTTCAAGTTGTAAAGCCTCCAACGTTCCGGTCTTCTCTATCTACGTCTGAAGATGGATATGTAATTCTATGGTAGACTAATCTCGTGTATGCGTCTAATAGTACATATCGTGCATTTGAAAGTTTGTATCTAAGTAAGTGACTAATTGACATTGGTCAATGGAAGATAGGTAATAGTATAAAAATATAAATTGTGTTTTTATTCATCAGTTGGCATGTATAAGTATAACTGTGTAAGCCGGGTTTGTTACACGCAGGAGTATGTAATAACGTAGAAATGTTTGTTAACCTAGGTACTTTGTACTATAAAAGACGATATATGCATGCAGAAACCCCCAACGAACTGAATTTTGAGATAAACATTAGTAGCATATTATATATTATATATTAATAACTTAGGATCATGAAAACTCTTCTGTTCACGTGTATACACTTGTCTCTTAGAACTAGTAGATGTGTATATTTATGCTTTGATCTAGCAAGAACCCCCGTCTACGACAAGGCACTTAGAATATACACGTATTTAATACAGCGCGGGGACTCCACATAACGAATGTTCTCTGCAAACTAAGGTAATTGAAACCCGAAACCTCGCATCATTCGATAGACGTTTGAATACCTAGGTCTCCGTGGAGAGGTCTTGGAAGGTTCGACATAATGCTGTGCTGTGATAGGTATGTACCTACTTGGCTTTTTCTGAAGGGTGAATTGACTAATCATCAATATTCTCCTCCACCACTTGCGACGGGTGCGTATTGTGTGTGTTAGCTTCTTACCCTAGCCACCGTGTAAAGAGGTTCGAGGTTCCGGTTAAGGATCTAATTTTAGCCATCATGTCTCTGTATCCACGAGGCTTCGCGGGATAGAAAGATAGTCATTTGTTTCATTTGTTTGATAGTCCTGAATATAATAAGATAATAAGATGGACAAGGCTCTGTGGCTCGGGGGTTGGGAAGAAAGGGAAGAGATCTCTAATTTGGCTCGAATTCGATCAGTTCGCCAATCTCGGCTCGTACTGTGCATCTCATCTACATATCCCACTAGGCCAGGGGAGAATCACAGCAGCCCGGGGCTTGAAAGGAAACGAAAAAAAAAAAAAAAAAAAGACCTCACTTTCCTTTCAGTTGGTTATCTTTACTAATGACCTAAACCAACTTTTTGTCACCCAATTCATATTATTGTCTTTTAAGTCTAGCAAAACCTTGATTGACTCGACTAACAAAATTATTTTTAATCTTCTTAGAAAAAGTATACCTTAGAGGTAGGTACATAGCTTGCAATAGATTATAGAGGAAGTTACCTAATATCATTTTATGCCTATGCCCATGTACATAGGTACGTTTTTTTTTTTTTTGAATGCGCCTACCTAATCGAATTGAAGTCACATTCACCTTCTCCAAAGCCTTCTCCTTCACAGTCCCCGATTTGGGTTTATACTGTGCGTACGATTTTGCAAGACCAGCCCCTCATCCCGGTAGAGAACAACAACAACAACCCTGATGATTACACGCCACCGAAAAAAGAGCCACACTGAGCAGAGAGCCTGGTGTTAGTTGTACAACCCTTGGGCCACCAAGGACGAGACCCCATGCTACCACCTACAAAGTGTCTAGGTAGGCGCGGTCTATTTGAGTAGGTACGTACCCAAAATCCGTTCATAGGAACATAGGAACCTTACAAGGAAACTGGCCCCCCCCCAGACCACCAACCTCGCCAGCCCGCCAGCCCATTTCGCTATCCTTATCCACTATTCATCCTTCCCCCTCCACCCCCGGTTCAACAGCAAACCCTAGCAGGCGCACCCACACCCGGACCCGTCTGGTGCTAGCGGCTTCGCTGCTACTAATCCCTACCTTCCTTACAGTCCACAGTCCACAGTCCATAGTCCACAGTCTCTTAGGTAGTCCACAGTCCACAATTCACAGTCCGCTTCCTAAAAAGCAGCACTCTTGCTCTCTGCATTGTATGTGTATTCTACACCTGCCCTGCCTACCTCCTACCCTGTTGTTACCCTGCTACCCTTGCTAACCTACCTTACTAGTTAGCGTCTAGTCCCGTCTGCATGTCTGTGTCCCGTCTTTTCTTACCTTGACCTCTCTCAACTTTCGTACCTCCACTATCTCTACCTTCCTGCCTCCTCCTCCTCACCACCACCACGAGAGGAAAAACCTTGGGCCTTTCTTTTCTCTTTTCCCCCTCTAACTTCCTCTCCTCTTCTCTCTTTTGGTGCCGTTTCGACCTCCTAATTCCCACCAGCGAACGCCATTGAGGTCCGAAGAGAAGGTATGTGTTCATCCTCTTCCCAATTCCTACTTGCGCGCAAACTCTGCCCACCTCCCACCTCCACTTTCTTCCTGCCCTGCATTTCACCCTGCGCATCTGGGCCCTGATGTTCCTGCATTAGAGTTGAGAGACAGCCTCGCTTAGAGGGAAAAAGGAGGAAGAGAAACAGAAAAAAACGGAATCGGGAGGAGATACATCGATGTGTTCGTACGAGTGTTCGTGTGTATGTGTATTCGTTCGTGCGAGAGACTTCACTCATTCTGTCCAAACGACCAACGACGACGACATCTTATCGCCGCTTTCCTGTCCCCCCTTCTCAACGTCCCCATTCTTGCAAACTACTAGGTTGAACATAGCTCTTATCCTTCAGCTGCCACGATTGTAGTGCAGAGTTATAGCATACACATTTTCTCAAAAAATTACTCTCGAACTTGATTTACTCTTTTAGACCTTGCTGGTTCATCATAATTGACGATTTCTTTAGAGCTCTACGACCTGTAACGACCACACCGTACGGGAAATCTACCATTGCCGAGGAAGCACATTCGCCGTGTCTATTTCCCCGCAAGTGCTGAATCACAGCCCGTCGAATAAGTTCGTACGCGTCCAGCAACCGTAACACCGTCCCAGATTCACTTCCTGATCCCATCGGTTGAACCGTCGACAAGCCAATTGGCCCGCTTGTTTTGTTTTGCCTCGAGCTCATTGTTCCTCTGACGAAATTGAAGCCCAATTGTGGTGTTGGTCTGTACTCAAACACAGGTCGTGCTTATTCGACTTGTATTTGAGCTTCTTTGCAGCCCATCGTGGCATTATTGTCGAGCGCCGTGAAACTGGATCTCCCGCCGATTTCCCAGCCGCAAACCCGGGGACCGTCTGACGTACCACCATATTACGGTTCCTTTCCCCAGCGCCCGCCGTATGTGAGTGAGAGGTTGCCCTCGCTCCCCTTACCGCAGGCGCCATTGGCCTACTCTTCGAGTACATCGTCTCCCCGGGTTAGCTCTATTGCATCTTCTGCGAGTTCCAACGGAGACTCACAATCGTCGTTCACTTCAGCTCCGTCTTCAAACGGCCCTAAGACGCCGTCTCCTAGTCTTCCCGTCACAACGGCGATATCTGGCCACCATCCCCAGGCCATTGGTGGGTACGAACAATATTCCGCGATGAATACCGCGCCTCCAGATATGTACTACCAAACTACACACATGTCTGCAGGCCCTGCACCTCAGCCACAAACTGTGACATCAAACGCGTTACCCCAATATGGCCACCAGCAACCGACATTATTACAACCAGGCCCAGCACAGTACTCTGCCCCTCCGTACCAATACGGCTATGCGAATGGGTTGACGTCTCCTCAGTCTGCGCCGCCGGCCGTCTCGGGTTCCATGGGTGCCCAAAATGTCCTACCTCTCCCCGGAGTTCCCAATCAAGGAGGCATGCAGAATCAGTACCAAGGATTTGACACGACAGGTCAAGTTGCGCCGCCGGGTATGAAACCCCGCGTTACGGCCACACTTTGGGAAGATGAGGGCAGCTTATGCTTCCAGGTTGAGGCTAAGGGTATTTGCGTTGCACGCCGTGAAGGTAGGAATTTAATAGTCCAAACTTGTTAGAAATTAAGGAATGTGCTCACAAATTTTTGGTAGATAACCACATGATAAATGGCACGAAATTGCTCAACGTCGCTGGAATGACCCGTGGCAGGAGAGACGGAATTTTGAAAAGTGAAAAGGTACGGCATGTTGTCAAGATTGGGCCCATGCACCTCAAGGGAGTTTGGTAAGCTTGAACCCCCCCTTTACGGCTGAAGACAAGTACCAATAATGGCCCCTTCTAGGATTCCCTTCGAGAGAGCTCTTGACTTCGCCAATAAAGAGAAGATTACGGAACTGTTGTACCCACTGTTCGTTCACAATATTGGAGCTTTATTATATCACCCTACAAACCAGAACAGAACAAATCAGGTCATGGCAGCAGCCGAGCGCCGGAAACAAGAACAGAGTCAAATGCGGAACGGCCCGGGTCCGACGCCTCCTGGTGGCGTCTTGCCGTCAATACAGCAGCACCACCATCACATGGGACTACCAGGACCCCAACCTCCACTTCCGTCTCACAACCCGGGACGGCCGTCCCTTGACCGGGCACACACGTTCCCGACGCCGCCGACAAGCGCATCAAGTGTGATGGGAAGCATGGGTGCATCTGAAAGTTTCCAATGGGGTCAGCAAGGGATGAGTGGCGGCCAAGGTCCCAACCCTATGTCCATCGATACGGGTCTTAGCAACGCTGCACGGTCCATGCCAGCTACTCCCGCAACTACGCCTCCGGGAAACACACTGCAGAGTATGCAGCCTTACTCGCAGAGTAGTCAAGCTTACGACAATTCTCGTGCGGTTTACAATGGCCAAACTGCTCAACATTCACCTTATGCTCCGTCAAATAGCAGCCCACAGGAGAGGAACATCTATGGCCAACCGAGTTCCTACATGAAGAGTGAGATGGGCCCTCCAGCTGGACGTCCAACTGGTCCTAATGAGCAGGCTGATGTTAAGCCATCAAATGGATTACTGCAACATAATGACGGTGTTCCTCACCCGTCTGGCGAAGATGAAGCTGAGCATGAGGCCGAATATACTCATGACAGCGGTGCTTACGACACCAATAGAACATCGTATAATTATAACGCCCCACCTGTTACGGCGTTACAAGGCGATCACCAGCATATTCCTGAGATAACCGGGTCGCCTAATCATCAAGCCGGATCTGGACGAGCCACACCCAGAACCGCTGCACCGCCGCAACCGTATTACGCTCAGCAGGCAGGATACAGTACCCCGCCGCGTGTGCCACCCTCAAGCAACCTTTATAATGTAATGAGTGGCGACCGGGCGCCCACTAATGGCGCGCCACCGCCAGATGTTTATAGCTCGCAAAATGATATGGGCGCTCCAATGCAAAATGGTTATGCTGCTCAGCCGGTTATGAATGGCGCATCAGGCGCCTTGAAAAGAGGCCGTGATGATGAAGACGACCTACCTCGTCCCTCGAGCGGTGGGCTAGACTTGAAGCGTCGGAAAACGGTGATTGATGGGCCCATTGCTTCCGGATACGATACAATGAGCCGCCCTACTTCAGCAGTGGCCCGTCGGCGATAGCCTCGACCTGGAATTCATTCAATGTGTCATGTTGACGTTTTCTTTTCTGTGCGCATTAATCCGGGTGTTGGGGCACTTGTGCGAAAATCGATTCCTTTGAGACGAATCACTTCCGCGCCATAGAGTGCAATGCCGACTACGAGACACTCCTTTATTTGTTCTTTTCCGCGTCTTTTGTGTTCGCCGCGACAACTCATCATCATTATGTTTAGGCCCATCCATCAGAAGACACGATGACGAAAATTACGACTTCTTGATTGTTATTAACAGCCGTTAAAAGGCCGTGTAAATGCTTCACGATTTAACGCGTCGCATGGTGGACCTTAATTTTTTTTTTTTGAGATGATCATCGATTACTTCTTTTTTTATGCTGAGGACAACGAGACACTCGAGCAACGCAAAAGTCCCGCCTATTACGATTTCTAGGCGAGTAATGTTCATGACCGAGGCTGAATTTGTTTTACTTTGTTCATCACATCCGTCAGCCTCGTAGAGCACGTGAGGCTGCTGGTACAATTATTTTCCTAGTGACGACATGATGACGACCCGATTTTCTTCTATTCACCAAAAGGATGTGGTGTCACTGTGGGCGTGTGTTGGAAATGTCTCTTTCTGGTATCAATGGTCATGAACTCGATGATGGAATTAAAAAAGCTATTGCTTGATACACAGCGAACTTAGATTCTAAGCTACATACAACTGTCCCAGCCAATCGTATCACATATTGGGCTGTAAGGAAATTAAGTGGAAATTTGTAACCAGCTTTCCTGGCTTTATATTACAGTAATGGGATTCTCTATTAAACATACTCCTCTCGGCCTTCCAGTAGTAATTGTTCAGCCCGTCTCCTGTGTAGCCCATCCTATTTTACATTGTGATTAGGTAGAGCCCATTTCAATCTTACACGTACGATACGCAAGCTAAAATGCTGATACCATTCATCTAGCCTGTACTCGTACCAAGCTTTGTGCGAGGTGACATTTCCTGAACAATCACAACTTTCATTACACCTAGTACCCTTCTCTCGTCGTACGGGGGTGGGAAAACCCTAGCTTCGTGGAACCACTCACTATCAACTTCTCTCGCCAAGACGATGCTGTGATGGCTCAAAAATAGTCCGCTTCACTGCTTGCACCTGCGGTGGCAGAGATCATTCACTATGGTAGAAAAAGATATGGGACAGTGAGACCTTTTTTGTTGTTAATACGGGCGGTCGGTCGCACGGCGATGTGGTAGCCCGAATTATGTAAAACCCTCATAGCTAGTGTTTAGACGATGGTAATGATAAGGGGGGAGGGGAAAGGGGAGTGTCAAGCTCACCTGTTGGTAGCGTGGACTGTCGTCTTATTTCCCCTTTGGTGTGCCGTTGTTATTTTTTATAAGGATATGTAGGTCTTACTTGGCATACCTAAGGTACCTAACCTATGAGTGTGTGGTCTTATTCTGCCAACTAGCTGAGTCTAGTGTGTTTGTTAAGTCCATCTTCGATAAGAGGTAAAGTATGGGTTCAGGTAAGGTTACTGTTCTCCACGTATTACGTCCAATATAATTCGTGATACAAGATTTATAGTGCTCTTTTGACTTCGCCCGATCGCCCTACTTCTTAGCTGCTTATCTGACAATACACGGTTTTAATGATGGCTTTTATTCCGCTGTGACACTTGGTTAACATGAGCTTATATACCTAATACTAATGGTATATCGACGGAACGAATTATGAGTAGGAAATGTAATGTAACAACAGTATGCTATCGTAACGTGGAAATAAAGGAGGGGTTGTTGCTTCTAATATTCCTAATTTCAAAAACTACATTCAATGACTATTAAAATGTCCTCCCTTGATGATACTCTAGAACGCCTGGGTTTTGTCTCCTGTCATGCCCATCACAAGCAATGCATTGTGCCGACACACACAGCTTTAAGAATTACGTTAGCCTGGAACTAAGGGGGCAACCAGATAAATACCTAGGTAGCGATGGTTAGGATATTATAGTAAGGAGGGAAATATGTACCGCAACTACATATATGGAGATTAGTATGAATGACACATGCAATTATTATCAAAGGCATCTAACAGATCCGGTATATGTACGTACATGATAAACCCGAAAGGGACTGCAGCTAAGCCTGCACAGATCGCAGCGCAGTCGTCACAAGTTAGTCGTTCGTAGGCGCCGAGCGAAGCAGGATCTCGTCCTGTTAAGTTCCAGGACAGCGTGCCCTCCACGCCGCTCAGCTCAGGGAAGGTATAGTGTCCGCTGGGACTCTTGCTGAAGAGCTCTGGGTGGTTCCGTAGTTTCGTCACGTCGATGCCAAGCTCGTTTTTGAAGTACTCGAGCGTCTGTTCCGAGTGAATGGTTAGGGCGCCACTGATGCTGTCGTCGGGCTGGAATGTAAATGAGATGGCATCTGCGCCGCCTTTTCTCCGCGGAGTTAAGGCTTCTTTGTGCGCGGCGGTGGGGCTGAGGAGTATGAGGCTGCTGGTGTAAAAGAGGATGGATAGGGGAAGATGCATCGTGGAGAGTAGCTTTGGCTACTGGTGGAGGTGAGGATGGTTAATAGGAGAGGCTGTATACTGATTTATAGCTCACGCGTAAGGAATTGCTGGCTACGGCAATATCTAAGAATGACAATGCGACTATATAATGTTTTATAGTTCAACGGCATCAAGAGCCCATTTTACACTGTCGTTGTCGTAATGGGCAAGTCACCGGCACAGTGGTATGCTTGCCAAGCTAGCAGCAGTTGGTAAATTGCTTATGCTATACACGGTTATTCTCACCAATTACTCTAAAAGATATGGCGTGGGTACATCTAATCAGATCAAAGATTATTAGATCTAGGAGCTGACCCGTCCCGTATTTAGTCAGTACCGGGGGAGTTAAGCAAGCAAACATGAACTTGGGACAAACTACACCCATATTTGGAACCCGACTGGTAAAGTGGCTCTCCCATGTTCGGTCGTAATGAAACATTTTCCTTAAGCTGCTTCTCGGAAATGACTTTTCTGGAGAGCTAAGATGTGGGCCGAGTCGGAATTCCAAGGTGTTTGTCGGTCAGAATATTGATGTTTGTAGTAAAAGTCAAAGGCCCCATAGCCGCCCAGTCTCGTATTGCAGAGCACTTACACCGAAGCCAGAATAGGTTGCAAGTTTGGGCTACCTAGGACGTATAAAAGCTGTGCATTGCATCTAACAATCAGTGCCTGGTTAATATCACACGTCTGGAAAGGGTTCTTGGCGGTATATTCATTTATAATCCATGTGGCCTCACTTATTAATATGCTGATGAGAAGCCTCGCCCGTTATTATAATCCGGCGATAATATTCGTTGAACTAGGCTTAGGCGAAAAAGGATGTCTTGGTTTAAAAATTATGGGGGCTGTTCTTGGAAATTTTGTCAAGATGATGCTATATAAGGATCCAGAAAGGAAAATTAGACCTGAAAGCTTCTTAATCTAAAGCATGGGATTAGAGATTAGGACTAGGGATATGGATGAGGCTTTACTACGTACAACTTTAACTCTCCGTTTTGGAACTAAGCCTGCTTGCAACGTAAGGAAGAGTGCTGGTATATTATGCAGGCCATCATCTGTAGACGTGTATCATGAGTGCTATGGATAACATAAGGTTAGGGTCGCATGCGAGTTAGTCGTAGGATAACTGGTAATTTTTTTTTTTTTTTTGGAAAGCTCAAGAGAGCGTGGGTATCAATTAGAAATGACCGACAATTTTACAACAGACCACGCCAATCCAGAGGCAAAGACTACCTAATAGAAACTACCTGGCCCTCATATCGTGTGGCAGGGAAATTAAATATAGTCATTATGGTAGGGAGCCCTTCGCTGGGCTTCAACCTACATACAAACCAGGACAAGGAATGATGGGGATATTGGATGCCATTGCATACAAATCCACTAGATTGAAACCGAAGAAATCTAATTATCTCTCTGGGTTTTAGTCCTCCTCCTCCTCCTCCTCATCTTCTTCCTCGTCTTCGTCCTCGTCGCTGGTAGCCTCGATATTCGCCTTGGTCTTCTTACTCTGGGGCTTGGCCTTCTTCTCGTTCTTGGCCTTCACTGGCGAATCAGGGGGATCTGCAGGCGCTCCTGAGAGGTCAAGCGTGGGGTGTCCCTTGTCTCGTAGCTCGGCGTTGATAGAAGGAATAGCCTCGAGTAGTTTGTTGTATTGCTCAGGACTCAACGTGATACCCTGTAAGGTGGTAAGCAATTGGATGGTTAAAATATATTTATCTCCTTCCCTAACCTACGATGGCTTACCTTCTTTCCTGGCTTGAGATTACCAGAAGCATCTGTGTAGTACTCGCGGATGTTGACGAATGTCTTGCCCTTGAAACTGCTGATAGTGGCTCTGCGGGTGCCGCCTAGCTTTGGAATAAGTTAGTGATGAATTTCGAGTCAAAGAGACAAAGAGCGGTAGGGTAATAGAATATCATACACTCCAAAAAGGGTTGCCTTCATCGTCTTTGCCGGAATCGGAGGTCTTGGCCTTCTTGGTGGACTTGGACTTGGATTTGCTGCTTGACTTGACTTCCTGATCGCTTGATACATCTTCGTCTTCGTCCTCATCGCGACGCGATCGCTTAAGGGTCTTGGTGCGACCCATATTGATGGTTAGAATTGGTTTCTTGATTTGATAGTGGGATGATAGACAAACTCAATTGAAGAACGTGTAAGGGTTAATTAAAGGAAAGGAAGGTAAAGAAGATAATAATGAGTCTACACCTCATCCCAAAGTTATCCTTGACCATCATCCCAAAGTCTAACCCAATTTGGAAAAGGTTGGGGCTTAAAACCCAGCGCCCTGATTGGTCAAGATTAAGAGGGTGCCCCGCTTTGGGGTGAGCTTTTAGTGCTTTTAATCGCTAAAATACAAGGCTAAGTAGCCTATAATTACAGCGCATTATAGCCACTAAGTCACCTGTATTATAGCGCTTTTACACTTAAGTCTTGCGCGCATTATTTAATCAATTTCTAATTGATTATCTAGATCTTATCTTTTATATTTTTTATATATAAGGTTTTTATATCAATTCTTAATCCATTATTAATTAATTTGGAATCAATTACGAATCAAGTAGAAATTGATTAAATAAAGTCATTTATATTTCATTAAGTCTTATAATACTGTATAAAAGTATGTATTTGCATGAGTATAATATTAGTGAAATGGTAGTTGAGCTTTGGGTGCGCTAGTACTATTACAGTGGTGTGGAGGTCGACTTATACCCGATTGGGTTAGAGTTTGGGATGATGGTCTGGGATAGCTTTGGGATGAGTTGCGCCCTCGATAATAATTGATAACTATAATGTGGGGTTCTTGCCTAGTTGCGGCTTGTCGCGTCAATGAAATGTTAAGTGCTTTGAAGACGCGCCTACTATGATGTATGTACGGTTGAGTAGAGATACATCTATCATGCTTATCTGAGTACCTAGATAAATTCAGTACTGGGAGTGTAATAGCCGCTATACTCGCTACGGTTAGTTGTTGCAAGGTACCTGCATATTTCCACATCCAATACCTCTCTAAAACTCTAAGATATGGGAACGATTATTGTATAGGCCGATGTACCTCTCACTTAATAAACTATGGAAAGATACATGGAAGGGTTCTGTTGGAGTAAATATATATGTACCTAAGTACTTAAATTTACGAAACATCCCATTATCGCACCTCGAGGCAGAGGGTTGTACACGACAGACGTTAGGGGGAAGTCTAACCATTGGACCCCTAACTTACATAGTACATGATTTCGTCTGCCAAATTTATCTTCTAAGATTTACCGAATCTATAATCCAGAACCTTTTCGAACACACAGTCTAGTTATATAGAACAGCGAACGAACTATTCCGAGTTAACCGTTGTGCTAATATTTATAATATTTATAATATTAATCAACCACCTTCTATTCTAGCCTCTCGTTATAAATGCAATGCGCCCACTATCAACGCCCCTAAACGCCTAGTAACTTTCAATAGTTCCATACACCAACAACTCCCTAATGAATACCGCCGACGATGCGCAACTCGGCGCCACTCCCGCCGTATCGCAAGATGAGACGAAACTAGACTCGAGCGAAATAGTAGATATATCCGACAATAACTCCCAAAGCTATCCGATAAGTCCGAAGAAACGAAATATACCTACATCAAGTTCCCAGCAAGATGATATTGTCACCAAGGTGTTGCAATTTCTTTCCACAGCAACGCCCGGGACACTCGCAGCCATCGTATTTGCACTTGCTGCTGTGACGTACTTCGTCCTTGGTCAGATTGGCCTGGTACTGATCGGAGCTGTCGGAGGTATCACGCTATTCGCGTCATGGGAGTCCCGGCATCCCGAAGTATCCCGGGCCGTCCGAGGTGAAAAGGGTTACGAATTCTTAGATCGTATCTTAGGAACGGCACATACTAGAGCAGTCGTTCAGACTGAGCAAGACGATGAGAAGAATGCCCAACTTCTAGCTCGAAGTTTCGACGACTTCCAGCCAGAAACGCGACAGGCGCTTACCGGTCTTGTCGATGCCATCGTTCGCGATTATGTGGACTGGTGGTATGGACCTATTGTGCCGTCTGACAAGTCATTTCCTCTCTCCTGCAGAAAGGTGTTGGTTAATTTCTTATTGACTATCTCGAATCAATTGGGCCGCAAGCGACCTGCCGATGCCTTCGTCGACTTCCTTACTCACACGTGCTCTATCATTATTGTCTTCCTATCTGAGATGGCCAATGCTTACTCGGAACTTCCTTCCGAAGCCAACTTGACTGCAGCAGATGCTATTTATAATTACCTTGCTTCGAATACTGAAGCACCGTTATCAAATTTGCTTAATCAAAGACAACAGGCAGGGAAGTTTAAGATGGTTGCTGAGGACTTGCTTAGCTTCCTAGATAAATCGGCATATGATTGCGATCCTGCTCGAATATTTTTGAGGGAGATCCTCTCGACAATTATTCTTGAGGGTACTTTACAGACATGTTCTAAAGCAGAATGGATTAACGGTTGGATTGTGTATCTCCTTGAGTCTGGAGAGACAGACTTTTCGCAAGCCATCGACGATGCGATACAAGATCAGAAGGCTTTTGGCGATGTCGATGGCAATGTGGGAAATATTGGCCTTTCTAAGGGTAACCGTAATTCATACGAAATTGATCGGGTGCGCCGTAAAGAGGCGGTGCATAAGAAGAAGCTATCGAAAGCTGACGAAGAAATGGAGAAGGCTATGGAAGAAATGAAGAGACTCAACGAGATGATTGCTGAAGCCGACAAGTCGAAACCGGTATCAACTGAGAACCGCACAGAAGCCTCAGGTCTCCTTAATAATGCCATAGAGAAGAATGCTAAGGAGCTTAACTTGAAGCTTGACGAAAAACCAAACAGGTCTTCTTTAGAGAAACCTAAAGACTATAGTCCAAGTTCTAGAGGTGCATCAATGGACTCAAAACCAGGGAATGCTGAAGATAGGGAAGAATCTCTAAGGTCTCCCATCTCTCTAAGATCGCCTATAGATCTAGCAAGCCACAGTTCGTCTCCGTCTAGTGGACAAAGGGAGAAAATGGCTCGTAGATTTACAAGCTTTGATCAAATTGTTCCACCGGCAACAGAAGAACCAGAAGAAGGTGACCCACGCAACCCTCCTCCCCTTACACTACACAATGCTACTGTTACTATTCATGACGACGCTGTGAATGACAAGGGTCGACTTCGTGGCAAACCTTCTTGGGAGTATCTACTTCAGATTGAACCAGCAACCTCTCATTACCCTGGGTGGATGATAATGAAAACATACACCCAGTTTGAGGGACTCCACGAGAGCTTGCGACGCATCGCGACCGTCTCTGGATCGACTGCTTTCCTGGAGGCCTTCGCCACGTTCCCGAGCTGGAAAGTGCATACGAGGACGTCATTGCGCGGTGAGATTGAGAGATACATGCGAACAGCCTGCGCCGAGAAAGCACTGGCCGAATCAGAAGCCTTCAAGCGGTTCCTAGATAAAGGTCAGGAGACTCGAATGAGCGCCAGCAGGGGGTTCTCATTCGAGTCGGTAGGAAAAGGCGTGCTTGACGTTATCCAGAATGCACCCAAAGGGGCTTTGGATAGTGGAAAGGTGGTGGTCGGCGGAGTTACTGGCGTCTTCGGCAACATTGGGCTGGGGCCAAGGAAATCAACCACATCTTCCTTAAACGAGCAACAGACCAAGGAAGCTAGTAGCACGAAAAGCCCAACGAGCACGCGGCCATTATCAATGTCAGCTCTCTCAAGGATGGACAGTACCCCATCGGTGAATGGGTCGGGAAAAACCAGAGATAGTCTGGACAGTCAAAGATCGTCTGTGGTCGCAGTGCAGCCGAGTAAAGTAGCGCCCATGGAAAGGCGACCCAGCGTCCAAATAGATCCGAATCAAGACAGTCTTCACCCTGCAAGGGCAGATCGTTGGGAGCGGAGTTCGATTAGTGCAACGAGTAGTAGAGTACATAGCCGTGCTTCGAGCGCTGTAGCATTACGCTCACCTCTACGATCTCCATCTGAACTAAGCTTTACTAATATTAAACTGCCACCCCCACCGGATGAGATCACAGACGACTATGGCTCTCCCGTAAGCACTCGCTTGAGCGTTGACGGAAACTCGCGTTTAATGGCTACTCCAAATGGTACCTCGCCAACTCGATCGTTTAACTCGAGTCAAGATCAGCTACCACAAGCGGGTAAGCCCGTTAAGCGACCAAGCAAGCAGTACGCGCCACTTTCGGAGCAAGAGACTCGTGTAGCAGTCGAACTTCTTTTCGCCGTAATTAACGAGCTCTACACGCTATCATCGGCTTGGAACATTCGACGAACGCTCATGACAGCAGCGAAATCATTCTTGCTACGACCTGGCAACCCGTCACTCGCATCTATCCAATCACTCGTTCAAGAATCGGTTCTTGAGGCGAACTTATCGGATGATGGTATTGCTTCTCACCTACGCAAGCTCCGAGAAAACTCTCTTCCTACGGAAGAAGAACGGAAGGCTTGGCCAAAGGAGATGACGATTGAAGAAAAAGAGGAGTTGAGAGTTAAAGCTAGGAAACTGTTTATACAGAGCGGCGTCCCCGGTGCACTAATGGGGATCATGGGACAATCCGCTACAAGCGAGGCGCTTGGGCGAGTCTTTGACTGCCTCCAGGTCGAGGAGGTCGCCAGAGGTCTTTTCTTCGGGATCATGCTGCAAGCAGTTCGAGTCGTTACACACTAAAGTCGATTACTTACTACGAGCGTTTTGTACTTGAACAGCCGGGCGTATAATCAAAAAGGGGTATAGGACGTCAAAAATGGATGATTGGAATTGTGTACAACTTCAGCGCATTCCCCCTGCCGCGACAGCCGGTGCATATTGGTATTATCATGAACCATTGATTTCAGGGCATGTATGAGTTAGGTATATATACGACGGGTTGTGTGGTGACCATGGAGTTTTTAAAAGGGGGGGCAGTATGGACTTGCAAGAGCGTTTCAGGGGGCTCACGAAGTCCACGAACAGCATATGAAGCCTATAAAGTATTTATTCATGAAGAAACGAGACTAATTATTCCTATTCTACTATGGAACGAAATATTCTCTTGAATAATTTAGACCATCTATCAAATGAACTCTATACTATGTATTTCTAATTCATAAGATTTATAATCATATTGATTACATATAATCGTTCTCAGCAACCTTGACTATGACGAGCTACTATTGAGCTTCCGTTATTGACCCCTATTATGGGGTAAGTATATTAAGTATATGCAGTATGCTTACATGTACCTATGTAGGTGCGTTGCGGGGTAGTTGAAATAGTCTATTAATGATAGGTAATAATAGGTGATTTAAACATAACTATAGTGGGGTGAGTCATTGTTTTTTGCTCTGTTACCTAACGTCCACCCTAAGATAGTGACGACATCGGCTTTGGTATTGGATAATTCCTAACGTCTTCCTAATATTTCCGAATATGCTGTATCTTACGTATCCACTCCTGCCACTTCGGCATCCTCTATACGCTCGCTGACAGGTATCTATTGGTATCTATTGGTATCACACTCCTTGAGGCTACGATCTCAACCTACTATCATACTTAGAGTTACGTATGGAAAATAGCAAGATACTAATTTGTAAGCTTTAAGCACTAATGATTTTAGACAAACCTTTATTGCTCTCCGATGCCGCTAAAGCTGGGCCTATAAGTGGCCAAACTTTTGAAGTTACGAAGTGCCGTATTCTCCCTATCCATATTGGCTTACTTCCATCGTCTATCTAATACACGATGGGTTCTACTGAGCAGAGAGACCGCGGTGTCCGCATTGCCATCGACCGTGGCGGTACCTTTACTGACTGTGTTGGCACCTTAAACGGAAAGGATGTTGTAATTAAGCTCCTTTCTGAAGACCCGGCCAACTACGAAGATGCGCCGCTGGAGGGCATCCGCCGTATCTTGAGCCACTTCGAGGCACGGGAGATCCCTCGGGGTGAGGCTCTAGATACCTCTAAAATCGATAGCATACGTATGGGGACCACGGTGGCGACAAACGCGCTGTTGGAGCGCAAGGGTGAGAAGATAGCCCTTATCGTGACCAAGGGCTTCCGGGACTGTCTTGTCATTGGTAACCAGAGTCGCCCCAAGATTTTCGACCTCGCTATCCGGAAGCCTGACGTTCTATACGAGGATGTTGTTGAGATAGACGAGAGGGTTACACTTGAAGACTATGCTGAGGACCCTGAGCGGACCATCACTAAAGCTGATGCCAAGGCCGGGACGGCGGAGGCGTCGAAGGCAGACTTGGTGTTAGGACTCTCAGGGGAGACAGTGCGTATTTTAGAACGACCAGTGGAGAGCAAGATCAAGGACCAATTAAAGAGCATATTCGACAAAGGCATCAAGAGCATAGCTGTATGTCTAATGCACGCCTACACATTTCCGGACCATGAAGCCTTAGTAGGCAAAATTGCTAGGGAAGTTGGCTTCAATCATATCTCGCTCAGCCACGAACTCATGCCGATGATCAAGCTGGTCCCACGAGCGACAAGTGTCTGTGCTGATGCGTACCTGACGCCGGCAATTAAAAAGTACATCGCCGGGTTTCAGAAGGGGTTCGCTGGTGGCTTAGGAACACGAAGTGTTCTACAGGAAAGCGGCAGCAAAGGTGCAAGATGCGAGTTCATGCAGAGCGATGGTGGACTTGTTGACGTAGAGAAGTTTACTGGGTTGAAGGCCATCCTGTCTGGTCCTGCAGGAGGTGTGGTGGGTTACGCTATCACAAGTTATGATGAGGAGACCAAGATTCCGGTAATCGGATTTGACATGGGCGGTACCAGTACCGACGTCTCACGTTATGGAGAAGGTCGATATGAGCATGTCTTTGAGACGACAACAGCGGGCGTGACGATTCAATCACCCCAGCTCGATATCAACACCGTCGCTGCCGGAGGTGGAAGTAGACTCTTCTTCAGGAACGGTCTCTTTGTCGTCGGACCCGAGTCAGTAGGAGCCCATCCCGGCCCTGCTTGCTACCGAAAAGGTGGCCCCGCCGCGGTAACAGACGCAAACTTATTCCTTGGTCGTCTACTACCCGAGTTCTTCCCTAAGATCTTCGGCAAAAATGAAGACGAGGGCTTGGACTTTGAAGCAAGCAAGAAAGTGATCCAAGAGCTCACTGATCAGATCAATAAGGAAACTGGCAAGAATATGAGCTTAGATGAAGTAGCCTACGGTTTCTTAACGATAGCAAATGAAGCTATGACAAGACCGATCAGGTCTATTACCGAAGCGAAGGGCCACGACTCTTCGAAGCACCGATTGGCGACTTTTGGTGGTGCCGGCGGCCAGCACGCTGTTGCTATCGCAGAAGCACTGGGTATTAAACAGATATTAGTCCACAGGTACTCATCGGTTTTATCGGCGTACGGAATGGCCTTGGCGGATGTCGTCGACGAGAGGCAAGAACCAGACTCTACAGTATGGCAAGATAAGGGAGACGTGGTCAATGAGCTAAAAGCTAAGATGGAAAAATTAAAAGAGAAATCACGTAAAGCCCTACAAGATCAAGGCTTCGAGGACAGCGATATTGTTTTTGAAGAATATCTCAATATGAAATATCGTGGAACCGAGTCAGCTCTCATGATTGTCAAGCCTAATGAGGAGAAGGCAAAGGCATCTTACGACGGCGAGGACTGGGCGTTCGACAAGGCCTTTGTAGACCAGCATCGTTACGAATTTGGATTTACTCTAGATGATAGAGATATCATCATAGATGATGTGCGAGTTCGCGGTATTGGAAAGAGCTTCGCATATCGGGATAAGACTGTAGATCAACAGTTAAAGGAAGTCAAGCGACAGTCTATTGGTGACCAGAAATCACATGGCAAGTCTCAAGTTTATTTTGAAGGTGGTCGTTTAGAGACGCCAATATACAAACTGGAAGATCTATCGGTTGGTGACGAAATCAACGGACCGGCTGTTCTCGCGGATGGTACACAAACTATCGTGATCACTCCAAAGGCGAAGGCGCTAATTCTCGAAACACATGTTATCATTGACTTGGAGAAAAATAGCAAGGATGAGTGAGCTTGATCCTATCCCCTTCTACAAGTTGGAAATCAAGACTTAACTGGCTAACAAATGAATCAGCTCGCATAAGAAGGATTCATCTGAACGAAAGGCTGACCCTATTCTACTGAGTATCTTCGGTCATCGCTTTATGGCCATCGCAGAACAAATGGGCCATGCGCTCCAAAAGACTAGCGTGAGTACAAACGTCAAGGAGCGTCTCGATTTCTCGTGCGCTATATTTGACGCATCTGGGGGACTCGTAGCTAATGCACCGCATTTGCCTATCCACTTGGGATCTATGTCGACGTGTGTTAGAACGCAAGCCAAGATCTGGGAGGGCAAGCTCAAGAAGGGAGATGTGGTCATGTCAAACCACCCATCGTATGGTGGTACACATCTGCCAGACATTACTCTTATCATGCCCGCTTTCAACGAGAAAGGAGATAAGATCCTATTTTACGCAGCATCACGAGCTCACCATGCAGACATCGGTGGAATTACCGCGGGTAGCATGCCACCGCTTTCGCGTGAACTATTTCAAGAGGGCGCGTCAATTGAGAGTGAGAAGATCGTTAGCGAGGGTAAATTCAACGAAAAGAGAATCACGGAGCTGCTTTACAATGAACCAGCAAAATACCCTGGTTGCAGTGGAACTCGATGCCTGGCAGACAATATCAACGATCTCAGGGCACAGGTTTCTGCAAACCAAAAAGGTATCTCCCTGATCGAAGGCCTCATCCAGGAGTATGGCGAAGATACTGTACAATTCTATATGGTCAGCATCCAAAACAACGCAGAGCTCTGTGTTCGGCAACTATTAAAACAGGTATACAAGAAATTTGAGGGGAAGGATCTGTCTGCAGTTGACTATATGGACGATGGAACTCCGATTCGGCTACGCGTGACTATCGACCCGGAGAAGGGCGAGGCGGAGTTCGACTTCGAGGGTACGGGTCCTCAGGTCTATGGCAATGTCAACGCACCCGAAGCCATCACGTACAGTGCGATCATATATTGTCTACGCTGTCTGATTTCTGAAGACATCCCTCTGAATCAGGGTTGCCTCAAACCCGTCAACGTCAAAATTCCTCCTAAGTCACTCCTGTCGCCGTCGACGGGTGCTGCCGTGGTGGGTGGTAACGTATTGACTAGTCAGAGGGTCACAGATGTCATATTAAAAGCGTTCGAAGCATGTGCCGCTAGCCAGGGCTGCTGCAACAACCTAACGTTTGGGTTCGGCGGTAACATCTCGGGAGAGGAAGAAGTCAGGGGCTTCGGGTACTACGAGACGATTGCGGGCGGCAGCGGTGCGGGGCCGGACTGGGAAGGCACCAGTGGTGTCCACGTACACATGACGAACACACGTATTACGGACTCTGAAGTATTTGAGCGACGGTACCCTGTTCTCCTACACGAGTTCTCCATCCGCAAGGGGTCGGGTGGTAACGGCCAACATCGCGGTGGCGACGGAGTCGTCCGCGACATTGAATTCCGGATCCCCATCCAATGCTCGATCCTTAGCGAGCGACGAGTATACCGCCCTTACGGTTTAGCCGGCGGTGAGGACGCCGAGTGCGGTCTCAACATCTGGGTACGTCGCGTGCAGAAAGCCGACCCGGAGAAGGATCTTGCCACACAAGGTGTGCACGCACAGCAGGATAAAGACGACGTTGAGTACGAGGTACGCTATATCAACCTAGGTGCTAAGAACAGCGCCCCTATGAAGCCCGGAGACCACATAATCATTAATACGCCCGGCGGAGGAGGTTGGGGCAAGGTCGGAGACCAGAAGATCGAGAGATTACGGAGAGACCATACCGAGTCTTGGAGGAAGGGTAGCCATACCGCTAGGGAAGATGCCGCTTTGCAGGCATAGGGCTGTGGAAGCTTCGTATGTAGTGAGTAGGCGTAGAGTCTATGTTACTTCATTTCCCCCTTTTACGTACCTAAGGTGTTAAGGGAAGTATCTGTATTAGTGCTTGATAGTATTCAAAGCTGTGCCGCTCGTGAATCACAATTTCCCACTTACTTACACGCGGCCAGTCGTCGCCAACGTGATATTACGCAGTTGTACAATCATGGGTAAAAGCTGACCGAGTTGGGGGTTACCGAATAACTGGGAGTCTTTGCCACCAGTCCCCCACTGGTGAAGCTATCAAATTAGGAAGGTGAATAGGTCGGGGGCGCCTATCGGTTAGCTAGCGAATTGCCAGACAGACATGCCTCTGTCATTTTTGACGCGACCCGTTATCTCGGTCCAACGGTCTAGAATTCACGTATGTTGGTGGGAAAGCACCAGGCGCGAGGTGCGAGGTGCGAGTGGCTTAGTAATTGATGGTTAAGCGATGTGCAGGAGGCGGATGCCCGGGTTATATGTATGTTAGTAGGATTTATTGTTATTATTGAAGTCGCAGAATTTGGGAAAGGGGGAAGGGGAAGGGGAAGGGGGAAGGGGAAGTGTAGTCAGATAGGTAGTTGGGGGCTTAATGGAAGCGTAGCAAGCGCTTGCGGTGGTGGTATACACGGGTTAGACCCCAATTATGGAATTCGTCAGGTAGAATTTTATGGTTGACTTGGCAGTTATTGATTATTAGGGATGTTCTAAGGTATCTCTCTGTGGGCGGTTCCTGAAATGAAGACCTTGCTTGTTGGCGAGTATTTATAATAAAGTTGACATCACAAGAAGCTATGCTACTATTTGGCTTGGACGTAGATTTTACTACAGGTACTTACGTAATTCTTAATAAATATTTGAATCATCGCTCTTGTTCGTGAATAGAGAATAGTCATCAGATACTATCGTGATATTCTGTGCCGTCTATATCATAATTTTCATTGATTGGAGGTGCATAGAATAAGGGAATCCTCTATTTTTAGAAACAATATAGTCAAGCAAAAATAAGTCACTTTAAGTTACTATTTCTAAAATACCCCAGGAGAACATGATGTGAAATTAGTAAGGTAAAACTACCTACCTAGGTATAGAGTAAGAAGTAAGAATCACGAGCGTGGCCCTACTTGCACGTCGCATTAAAAGATAATAGCAATTGACCCCGGTACCAGGGTCTTTGGAGCCCGGTCCGGATCGAACCCGACGATCTCCGGCGGCGCTGGAGATGCCGGGGTGGAAAGACGGCCGAACTTACTTGGCCGATGCGGGATACAAGGTCTAAGGACGTGTCATGCTGCAGTGAGATCGCTGCTGTATGATATTATTATTGAATTTAATTGGAGGGATACGATAGACAAGGGCGTCGAGAAACTGGAACTTAAGAGATAAACACAGGAAAAGTATAGAGTATAGAGTTAGACTAAGGTTCTGTAGGACAGAACGGACCGCTAAAATCCGAATTAGCGGGGTGAATGTAAGTCAGTCATTGGCGGATCCCGTGGGGTAACAAACACGGAACTTCCTTAGCTCTCTCCATCTTTTCCAACTTGGGTAATACCTGTGAATGTGAATGTGAATGTGAATAGGAATAGGAATGTGAATGGGAACTGCCGCATCTTATCAAGCTCTTTCTTAGTTTACTTCATATCACCTAGTCTGGCTTGTCGTCAATAACTCCTGTCGAGGTCCTGGTATATAAACCGAAGTAGTCCATTCTTCTCATACTTTTATCCTTCCCATCAATTCTACCTTTAATCATACGACTTCCTTTCTTATCGGGCACCAGAACTTAAGGAAAAGGATATCAGACAAAATGAATCCTCTGAGTCTATACACCGACCAGGAGTGGGAGGAAGTCTCACAAGACCTCCCGAAAGAGACCGATCCATTTATTCAGAAGTATATTCAAGGTCGCGAGGCACTCATAGCCGAAGAGAATAAAGAACGCAGCGGTTCGTATAAACTTCCCCTAATTAACTAACCTCTCCCCTTTTTTCCCGCTTCGTATCACTAACAAAATCTTAGATGCGTCATTCAAGAAGAGTCTCTCTCCCATTGCAAAGCGCGCTTGTGATATAGTGGCGCGTATCCGGGACGAAGAGAAAAACACGGTGTGGACGCCACAGCTAGAGGACTCGCTCGCTCAGGAAGCTGATATTGTCGTGCACCCGGGCATGATGTTCTCCCTGTCCAAGGAGCGAATGGAAAGTACCAAATTATGGAATATAGTACGACGCATGCCTAAGGGCGCTTTGCTACACGCCCACATGGACGCCATGGTTGATTTCGAGTATCTATATGAAGTACTCTTCGCAACTCCAGGCATACATTTGTGCGCCGACCAGCCGCTCACATCAGATAAGGAGAGGGAAGCTGCTAAATTAACATTCCGCTTTTTCAAACAACCGCGCACCGAAAGCAACGTCTGGAACCCCGATTACAAAAGCGGTACTTTCGTCCTACTTACTCAGGCCGCGGACACGTTCCCCGAGGGTGGGAAAGCCGGCTTCCTAAAGTGGCTTTACGGACGTTGCACCATTTCGCGGACGGACGCCGTCGCTCAGCATCACGGTGTTGATCACATATGGCAAAAGTTCTACAAGTGTTTCCGAGTGGTCGGGTCCATGATCCACTACGAGCCTATCTTCCGCAAGTTTCTCCAGCGGCTCATGAGTTTACTAAAAGCAGACGGGATCAACTGGTGTGAAGTCCGCTTCTCGTGGGCCCTAGATTATTATAGACAGGATAGCGAAACGCCCGAGTCTGACTACACCGCAATGATGACCGTATTAGATGAGGAGGTGGCACGGTTCAAGGAATCTGAAGAGGGAGAGGGATTTTGGGGGCTTAGGATCATATGGGCTGCTCTACGGTTTTTTCCAACTCGTAACATCGTGGAAAACATGGAACAGTGTATCGAGACTAAGATCACGCATCCTCACCTGATCGCCGGGTACGACTTGGTCGGTCAGGAAGATGGTGGTCGGCCTCTACGTGACATACTTCCTGAGTTATTTTGGTTCCGCAAGCAATGTGCCCAGGAGGGTGTCAATATCCCCTTCTTCTTCCACGCCGGCGAGTGTCTCGGCACCGGTAACGACACAGATCACAATTTATTCGACGCTGTGCTCCTGGGAACGAGACGTATCGGCCACGGGTTTAGCTTGTACAAACATCCTCTACTCGTTAATCTCGTCAAGGAGAAGAAGATCTTAGTGGAAAGCTGCCCTATATCGAACGAGGTCCTCCGTCTCTGCGGTTCTGTCATGAGTCACCCTCTTCCCGCTCTGCTCGCGCGGGGAGTAGCCTGCTCATTATGTAACGATGATCCGGCCATGCTTGGTCAAGACACGGCCGGGTCCACGCACGACTTTTGGCAGGCGCTGCAGGGTTGGGAGAATTTAGGGCTGGCAGGGCTGGGGAGTCTAGCCGAGAATAGTATACGGTGGGCAGCGTTTGAGGATCAGTCTGCCGAGGAGTGGAGCAGAGACATCAGGGAAGCAAGTACGGGAAGCGGGACTAAGGCACAGAGGTTGAAGGAATGGGAGATCGAGTGGGAGAAGTTCTGCGTGTGGGTCGTCGACGAATTCGGCGAAGATTAGAGGGAAAAGGGGGGGGGGAGGGGGTGTAAGCGCGGGAGTGTTGGAGGCTGCCTAAGGCAAATGGCGGAGAAGAACAAAAAGTTACTGCGCCATTCGCAATGGGTCGAATCCCACATTCCCGAGATGCTTTCCCGGTGGTACAGCTTAGGCGGATGCCCCCGCGGTTCAACGCGAAGGATCCTGAAGGGTAAAAAAATTTTCAGTTAGGGAAATTGAGGCTCTGCGACAACTGACGAACTAGAATTGGGGTTTGGGATCGATGCTCATGTATGATGGTACGCTCCCGTCAACCCGCAGCCTTAGGTAGTGCGACAGCGGCTTACCTGCAGATCTCGGTGACGTTGACGTACAGCGGCGTAGGGCAGAAAGAAAAAAAAACTCATGGTCGCACGTAAAGAAGGACAAGTCGTCCGCTTACTGGGGCGTCGGGGAAGACGTTTGTTAATTTATTTAAGGCTGATTCTACGAAAAGGCGGGACGAGGGGATGGGGAGTTACGCAGTAGGGCTAAGGCTGCAGGGACGAAGATCATGGCCCAGTTCAACACGACTTGCCTTCCAGGCCCTCTCACAAGATAATTGTAGTCATGTAGATGTGTGTGTGTGTGTACGTAGGTATGTATGTATGTATGTGAGATTACATATACGCTAGAGTCGTATGACGTTTCTAATAGGCAACACTTGCTTGTCCGTCCCCATTCGTGGGCGTCCGAGGAAGCTTAAGCAGACGTTGTGAAATGATGAAGAAAAAGAACAATCAATCAATCCTAAGCCTTCTCGGCACTCGGAATCCGTACAAGCGGCACGACGGGCCCTTCGTCGCACGGCGAATCTGAAGAAATCAAGAAGCTCAAAGGACGAAGGACAGGCGGCGTGGGGGAATGGTAACGGACCCGATTGTCTGGTAACGATTCGACGCTCGTTCTACGGCCCCTATAGGAAGGAGGGGCGGCAATGTATATGAATGGGGCGTAATACGCACATATAAGCACATGTATGCAACCACTTACGCCTACGGAACACCAACAGCAAGGCGTAGCGCTAGCGCGGCTTGCCGTACGTTGTCTCACAAAGATCTCCTGAATGTAGGGGAATACGACTGCGGGCTTGAGACAGCGGGAGTCCTCACGAAGTTTGTTGCTGTTGCTGTTGTTGTTGTTTTCTAAGTAGGTAGGGAAGAAGAAGAAGAAGAATCAGAAGAAGTGAGGGGTATCTATATTATTGAAACGGCTATACCTCGACCCGCGGGCAAGCAAGTCAATATAGATAGATACCTAGGTAGATAACGTAGACAGGTAGAGCGCTAAATGCTGATGTGCATACAATTTAAATGCCGACATAAAGAAAATTGAAAGTTACAAAGGTATCAGGAACCAAAAATAGACGTGCTGTTGCTTCTCAACTTAGCCGTGATGCATACAAAGATGGGTCCTATTATAACAGACGGGCCACATATGGTTGCTCGAAACGGGCCGCCGCCGCCCTAAGTATGAACGCGACCAACAAACAGATCTTAAAGGGGCAGAATAGTCGGGGTGTAGAAGGAGAAAACGGCGGTGAGGGTAGCAGGTAAGCCTAGTTAGATTATTGTTGTCAACGATAATATTACTATGCCGGACCCCAGGTGTCGTAGAGCCACTGTCGAAAGCTTGTTGGCTGTATGTTTACCATGTCGTTTAAGTTTGTTTCCCCAAACGTGTATCGGCCATCCGCAGTCTGTAGAAGATGCTGCATCGCGCACCATTTAACTTCGTCCCGATTCTGCTCGTAGTAGCGAAGCCACTGCACGATTTCTTCGTATGGCCTCCTGATGACGTTGAATGCGACTATAATGTGTTAGGGAACTCGACGCGAGAGGATAGGCCGCTTTGTCACTTACCTCCTCGGACTTCGCTGCAAATCTCTTGAAGTCTTTGTGTTGTCAAACGAGAACCGCGCATTCTGAACTCTCGCGGCCAATTGTCGATTCCCAGCTCAATAGCAGCAGCAACGAATCGTGCTACGTCAACTGCCGATGTCATTACAACATATACCGGGTGACCCCGGGAGTCCGTTTCTGGAATTTCAGCAGTTCCAAGGCCTACATCGATCATGTAGTCTCCCTGGTTTCGGATCCTACAGCTGACGCCCATGTTGTATGCTTGGAGGCCGCCAGGGGCAAAGCGTTCGTAGAAAACGCCGCACGAGAAAACGGTGTATTTCATCGAGTAGTGTCTCGACTGGGACCAGTGTCGAAGTTGTTCCAAGGCCGTCGAAGAGTCGTTGTCAAAAGGGTCAGTTCCTACCGCCGGTCTGTGGCTTACGGAGCCTTCGAACTCCGAAGGCACGAAGCAGCGTACGTTGGCTCGTCGAGCCGCATCGATAAGGTTAAGTTGTTCTGAACCGGAGATGGTGGATATCACTAGGTCAACGCCCTGGAGGGCGAACTGGAGATTGTTAAGGTCTGTATAGTTGACTACGGCTACCTGGCAGTCGAAATTTGATTCTAGTTCCGGGTGCTCCTATTGATGAATTAGCTAGCCTTGATGATGTTATAGTCATTCTGATTCGGTCACCTTCGTTGAGAGCACGAGTATGGCATAGGCAGTCCGGGATAACTCCCGGACTAGGAGGGCTGCAAAGCCCCCAGCACCTGCGATCGCAATTCGCATCATAGCCGTTGATGACTTTCTACCCATGGTCGAGACGGTTTAGAAGTCGATAGATAAATAAAATATCTGACTGAGAGTACAATGGACGTCTATGGTCACGTTCGTCTACTTGGAGGTCGTTTTTTATCACTTTTCTGCCAGTATGGGTGTAGAAAATCTCGCACTGGCAAATTGCTACAAGGGATATACTTTGATGTATTAGTAGCGAACCTGGTTTGATGAGTCAACCCCTGGGACTCGCGTTCTAAGTGGTGGGCAGCGTAAAGGAACAGCCCGGTGTCACTCGAGTTTCTGAAACTAGCAGGAGAAAGCCGAGTGGGCGAGCCAACTCTCAAGTGCCTACGGCTTTCCAAGATGGAGGACGCCGAAAAAATTCGGAGAGGGGTTCTTTAGGTAGAGTTAGGTAGGTGATGTCCACGAGATACGCGTCTAGGTCGACTCAACGAGTCCAAATGGTCCAAATGAGCACAACTGAGCCACGGGATGACCTCTGAACAAGTGGGCCTTGATACAAGTTTATAATATACTTGGATCCTGAGGGGATGTTGCGCGGAGATGGGCAATCTAATCCGGCTCCTTAGAGATTTCTTGAGTAGTACCAACAGAGTTGTGCCGGTTTTCATAGTAGCAGCGAGCGTGTTCCCCGGCAAGGATTTGTAAACTCCTCCTGCAAAGGCCCCTTAAAGGTAAAGCCGCGTTCGTAACTATATCCAGTGATATTCTATATAATCTGTATAGTTTATCGAGATTGAGGTAGTAGTTAGTGCTGCCTGATAGAATGAAGATGTCGACCCGCATGGTGAGTAAGTAAAGGTAAGTATCGGTTTCAACTCGAGAGTCATTTCGGTAATGACCCAAGGACGTCAAAGTACCTACGACCTACGGCTTATGGCCTATGGCCTATAGTAAAGTGCTGCATAATGCTCCACTATCTGGGCTGCAGTTTACGGTCCCGGGAACGGCCATGTGTAAGGGTGTGAGCAGAAGACGCCTTCGGTGAGCCTTAGGACGTGTTCCACCAATAACTAAACGGCATCGGGAAGCTCGTAATAACAGCTAAGGAGAGGTGGTAAGCGAATTAGAATCGAATAAGGAGATATGCCTGAATCTCCGATAGAAGGTACAAGTATCCATCACCGTGTCAGGTGGGAAGCGCTGTAGACCCTTGACGTACTAAGGAGTGAGGCGATCTCCTATAATATACAACCCCAGTAGTAAGGCAAACAAATAGAAAAAAAACCATTATCTAGCTAGCTTCACACATGCGTATAGAAGCTTGCTCACTAATACAGGACTCAGCAAGGCCAAGTGATTACATGTACTCGAAGGCAACAATATTCATCGCTTAGGATAGTCTAAGTCCTGGTGCTAGAAATCTCACCGAAGGACCTAAAGCAGTGAAATCCCAAAACATACAATAGGATACAGCCATGGCGATACTTGGTTAATGAGAGACAAGATGGGCACACCACCAGTCAGCCCATATTAGAAAGAGTAGGGGCGGGCCGTCGTTGGTGAAGGGAGTTAGGGTTAGGACAGTCCGCGGGCCACGCGCCGGTTGACAGATAGAGTAAAGGCCCTAAAAATATTAGAAGGGAAAGAAACAAAAAAAAAAACAAAAAAAAAAACCAACTTGGGGGCTATCCATTGGCACATGTTCAAGCTTGTCGTGCATGAAGAACAGGCTGCTTTCTCGGCCGTGGTAAGCCCTTAAGACTCTGGAGCCTGGTATGTTCTGCGGCTCTATCCTGAATTGAGGTTGATTCAGGGTAAGTTGGGGGCCGAGACGAGTTCAAAAGGAGTATCGCCGCACGGATCAGGTTTATAGGGCAGCGCGGCTCCACACAACAGCGTCAGTAGCGTATATTTTAGTAGGTACCTACCTACCTACTAACATAGTAGGGTATCGGCAAGTCCAGTCCCTTTAGCTGTTTGGGTAAGGCAGGTAGGACAGGACATATGTAATGTAATGTATACATAGCGGGCTTTGGGGTGCTGTGCTCCACCGCTGAGAACGTTATTCCCCAGGGGATTCGCATTTAAACACTGAAGAAAATACTGTTACATCGTTTAACCACCACTTAGAAGACCGCCTTGTGTTACTTCTATGTATTGTAATCTCCTTCTAATATTTCTTTTCTTAAGAAGAAGTATTAAGAATGAAAATTTGCAAAAGATCTACTTTTATGGCTTTTTGCGTCAATCACCTTGGATTTTCTTCAGTCATAAGTCGAAAAACCTACCTAAACCTGGAATCTCAGTAAGACCTCAATTCGGCATATCTACCCACAACACTTCATCTACGGTAACGATGATCTCACGCGCTTTTTCTAACTTATCATGTATGTATTACATACTTACCTAAGTAGCCTCACACGGGAATTAATTGATGCGTGCGCCTGATCTCAGACGGCTATGTCGGTAAGAGTCATGTGAAATGAAAACAAACGGGAACAACAAAATCTCTGATATTCAGAGACATCTGATTCGACCCAATTATTCGGTCAAAGGTCACTCATGATTGAGTCTCGGTACGGAGAATATAATACAATGCCTCTACAAGCTTCTGCCGCTCTGCATGAAGCGGCTTAGGTTAAGGTCTTACATAGGGAAATCTTACGTACGGCAAAAGACACCAATAATTCGGATGGACCACTCACGAACCGTTAAAGCGATTCTGCCCTATAGACCACGCTAGAAATTCCAGTACTACCCGAGCGAAGAGCCTCGACAGGGGGTTTGTTGACGAATTAACAATCCTGGTACCGCTTTCTATTCGCTGGCTTAGATGCAGGACTAATACATACTACATAGTAGATAAGTAACCCAGAATATCTCGGAAATGATCGCAATTGATTACTCTTCCCTCGTAGTCCTTGTCTGGATTCTCAATGGTCACGTAATTATTTTTAACGTTATGGTAGGTAATTATAAAGCTCCATTTCGGATATAAGTACAGTCTTTCTATACCATACAATTCCATATTCCAAGCCTTCCCGACACTAGCTTACACTTTAGCATTCCATATTGGGTATCATCATGTCATCTGCTACCCTCCCAAAAAACTTCGTCCCGTCTCCACATGTTTCAGTTGATGCAATTATGCCTTACGTGAGGCTGCAGAGTCGGCGTCTGCCTGCTTCACTATATCTTCCTCGGCACCTCGCTGAGTTGTCTTTCCGGTATCGTGCTGCTTTTCATATTCTTGTTGCGCGGCCTTGTTGCCGGTAACACTTGCGAAGGCTCCACCCACAGTGCCGGTGACGCGATCAGAGACGCCGCTAACGTAGTCGTTAACCTGGCCCTTGGCTTCTTGCCGCTGGCCTTCTTCGTTCTGTTTACGTCCAGCTGCCTTTAGGGACTACCGACTAATGTTAGCGTCTTTTGTTCATGTTCGTGGAGTGGCTTAGTAGTCTAGCATTATCGACTTACCTCGACGCCTGTTAGTCCACCGACGAATTCCTTAGCGGAGCCTACAGTCTGGTTGTAGGAGCCGGCAGTTCTGTCGGAGTCATCCTTTGTGACGGCGCCCGATGATGAAGCAGTGAAGCCCGGGGCTTTAACAGTAGCGTGCGATGCGTTATACTCGGCATCGGCCTTGTTTTGCTTAGCTTGACCTTGAGTCTAGGTGAGGTTTTATGTTAGTTGATATTGGACATATCGACATATAGCGTAGAACCGGTATAGAGAACACGTACCTGATCAGCTGTGCTTCCGGTTATGCTGCCGAGTGCGTTCTGGACGGTACCAGTAGCAGAGTCGACGACAGACTTGAGAGTGGAAGTGTTATCGTTAGACATCTTGGTATATTTGATAAATGAGTATCGTAAGTTAAGATATGTTATTGGTTTAGTTCGATTGGATTCGTATATTATGTTGATGTTAGAGACAACTATGATATTAAAGAGGGAGTGAAGAGCTTTTTATAATTCAATTAGATTCAGAGACTAACACTTTGCGTAATACTACTATTAGGAGGCGAAGTTGGAAGAAGCCTTGAAACAAGCGCAAATACACCGGCGACAATGCAAATCTTTGAGGGCAATCTCCAAATCTCGATGTAAGTGACTATGGCGTTTTGCTTCGGTGGTACAAAGGTGGAGAGGATATTACCCCTTTAGGCAAGCAAGACGTCATTGAGCGTGGCGTTAGGTTCTCTTCGTTGATGTCATATGTTTGCATTAGGCTAAGGCCTGCTTTCAAGCCACTTGCGCTTCCAACTACATGTACTTAGCTGCAGGCTTGCCGCTACATACGTAATTTTGTGTCTAGCATGAGCCCATCCACTCCTTTGGAACTGTTAGGTCACGTTTCTCGCGGTTTCTACGATGACGCACTTGGCATTCATTATATTTGCTTCATTATATGGCTAACATGAAAGGCCAATCAGGTAAGTGGTCGCTACGTAGTACTTATGCCGTATGCCGTCTTCCCGGGAACAAACCCCTACGGCTGAGTATGAGGGTCATAATACCTACATATGTACATAGGGGAGGGATGTTAGGTAGTATATGCAAACAACCTTTAGCTGTGGTTTCATATCCAAGATGTCCTGCCAAGCTTTCTCCTACAGTTTAGAATAGATCATTTATTCAGCCCTATTTTATTTCATAAGAGTGGCAACGGCAACAGCAACAACTAAATGCATCAAAAACATGACATCGTATTGAAAGACCTGTATCATGACTATCTCATGAACTCATATTCGGCATGCGATTTCATTTGGTATCATTGAGACAAGTATGTCCGCCGAATTTTCCAGTGGCCCTCCCCATAGCAATCGCATTCCCTATGCGACCCGAAACCGTATGTATACCCGCAAGTAAGCGGCGAAGTACACGATAAACCGCCCTAACTCCTAAAATTACAAGTGAAAGAATGCTATTGTCCTCAGTGCCTAACTAGAACCGATTACGAAACAGGTAGGCATATAGCCCAGTTCGACGTATTCATCCATGAGTGATAAGATCTCTTTTCCTTAGATGCAACCAGGATTAAAGAGTTTAGTACTTAGAGGGTTCGATACCATTATCAGTGCTGACTCCATTGGATTGTATTCAAGTCAATGCCTTCCTGTACAAGTTCCCATAGAGGACTTAATTCGCGAAGGAATGTGACTCGTTCCTGAACGGCTTTGAGAACGTAATCGATTTCCTGCTCCGTAGTGAATCGACCAATGCCGAACCTGATGCTGCTGTGTGCGCTCTCATCGCTATTGCCAAGTGCCCTTAAGACATAACTTGGCTCTAGCGAGGCAGATGTACAAGCACTGCCTGATGAGAGCGCAATGTCTTTCAGAGCCATTAGAAGCGACTCGCCCTCGACATATGCGAAGGAGACATTGACACATCCGGGATAAAAGCTTTCGGGGGCACCATTTTGGGTCGCATGCTCTAAGGCTAAAAGTCCCTTTAGCAGCCGATCGGATAGTGCCTTGATACGTTTTGAGTCATACTATGTATCAGTTAGCCATGAGACTTTACAATGTGATTAATCATCAAATAGTTATGTATACGAAAAATCAGACATATGTGCTTCGTCTCAACATAGCGATTCCGGTCAAGGAGCTCAGAAAGCCATGCATGTATTAAGCGGTTCATCATTTAGAATCAATAAAAAGGGTATAAACGGGAAACTTACTTGTAATTCCTCTTGGGCGATGCGGCAGGCCTCACCAAATCCTACCACTAAAGGTGGAGCAAGAGTTCCACTGCGTAGGCCGCGCTCCTGGCCACCACCGCTGATGATAGGCTCTAATCTCACGCGCGGTCGTCTCCGGACATAGCAGGCACCAATACCCTTAGGACCGTAGATCTTGTGCGACGAGATTGACATTAAGTCGATATTCATCGCGTTGACATCCAAGGGAATCTTGCCAACGGCCTGAGCCCCATCAGTGTGGAAGAAAACCTTCTTTTCGCGGCATAGCTTGCCAATCTTTTCCAGGGGTTGAATAACACCAATCTCGTTATTCACAGCCATGATGCTAACAAGTGCCGTTGTTGGCTGGATTGCGGCTTCTAGTTCCTTTAGGTCGATCAAGCCGTTACTTTGGACTGGTAGGTATGTGACTTCAAAACCATCATCCTGAAGATGTCGACAACTGTCAAGAACACACTTGTGTTCCGTTTGGCTTGTGATGATGTGCTTCTTCTTGCCAGATCGGCCAAAGAACCTCGCAACACCCTTGATGCTCATGTTATTGCTTTCAGTTGCACCACTGGTGAATATGATTTCCTTAGGATCCGCACCGATCAACTTAGCAACGTGCGCTCGCGCTTCCTCTACAGCCTTCTCACTTTCCCAGCCGTATGCGTGTGTTCGAGAATGGGGATTGCCGTAGACGCCAACGAAGAATGGCAACATGGCGTCTAGAACTCTAGGATCGACGGGTGTCGTAGCTTGCATGTCTAGATAGATGGGACGTTGACCCTCTTCTAAAACAGATGCCTCCTTTAGCACGTCGGCCATCGGGCTAACTGTACCGTTTGCGAGGTTGCCAGAGCCTGGCATGACAAGCTCTCCCTTCTCATTCATGAAATCCTTCTTATCTAACCTAATAGCCGTCTCAACGTTAACCTGAGCATTATCGCGTTTAGTTTCCGACACATAGCCTCTTCGGGCGGCCTGCGCGGCAGTTACACCTGCTATTTTTGATATGGACGGGAGTCCTCGTAGAGGAGTTGAGGCGATAGACTGCTTGAGAGCAAGGCGCGAAGCCTGTCTCAGTGCTGAAGATGCCGCATTCGCCATGATGGCATCAAACAGAAATATGCGTTCAGTTATTAAAGGGAATATGGAGAAAGGATTGTTTGCGTGAGAAGGAGAAAGTTGGTGGAGTTGTCCTAAGCTTGAAGGCGAATTTCAAATCAAATATCAAAAAGTCGCAAAAAAAGATCCGAAGCTCGGTCAACGGCGATTTAGGCCTTGGAGCTCGGGGATAACGGAAACGGAAAAACTAGGGTGACCTTGGTATTTAATTGGATGCGGATGGCAATGGACCCATCTTTGGTTTATCAGATTACGCATATTACGTAAACCTTAGTTCCCACAGTGACACCTGCCCCTCATCATTCAGATGACGTTAGCAAGCTCCTGTTTCTCAATGTTCTTGGCATTAGGTAGAATAATAAAGGAAAGATAAGTACATGTACTGTACACTGCCCGCTAAAGTCAATGCGGTGATTCGGGTTTAAAGATTCAACGCTAAGAGATCCTCGGATATCCGGCAAGCGGTCCAATCTGCAGTCCGTAGCATTACCTAGACAGGATTGGTTGTATCAGTTCTGGTTCCGCGTATCATAATGTTTACTAAGACTCTCAGCTTCAGGATGGTTGGAAATTCACGATACAGGTGTATTGAGTACCTAAACAAATACGCTAAGTTACGTAGTACCCATATATGTACAATGCTTAAAGCTTCCACATGTTTTTTGAGACGTAAAAAGCTTCGGTAGTAGCGTAGCAGGCTTATTAGGTCCAAGCCACAAAAGTTGACGGATCCTTTGCGAAGCCGAGCTGATGATTTAAAGCACTGCCACAAATAACGACGTCGTCAGTGGATGAAAACGAACTAAGTCAGGTTTACTACAAGTCACTACTACATACTTTACTACTTCACTACTTTACTACTTTACTACTAATTTCTGCCTTGCTTGCCGTCACCTGTTGCAACCTCTATTTTGCCCTTGATACTACTTTTCGCTTCTCAACTACTCAACTATTACCTCACAATTTATTAGTGCAGCATTGCTCCCCCCCTGAGCTCTACGCAGTAAAGACTACAAAGGAACATTCTCATTCCGAATCAATACCCCCACTAAACCATACATCGCAATAAGAACCACTACAAACTGATTATTTCAACCTCGCAGAGCGATGAGCTTCCGAGGCTTCCAGAAAAGCGTCATCCGTGTAAGTAACAATGCGCCTGGCCCCAAATAGAAAGATATTGGAACTAATTAGAATTCTCTAACAACCCATAGGCGCCGCAACAATTTAAAGCCAAATTTAACATTGGCGAACATTCAAAAGATCCCGTATTCATTGATGCAGAGCGACGTTTCCACGAGCTCGAAGTCGAAACCAAACACCTTCACGATGAGAGTAAGAAGTACTCTGATGCCATCAACGGCATGCTCAACCACCAGATCGAGTTCAGTAAAGCGATGACCGAGATCTATAAACCTATATCGGGTCGCATGTCAGATCCCGACTCGATAGAGGTTCAAGGCAACCCCGAGGGTATCCGCGCTTGCGAAGAATATGAGGCTGTTGTCAAAGATTTACAAGAATCGCTTAAGCCCGAGCTTGAGATGATCGAGTCGCGAGTTATTCGTCCCGCGAATGAATTACTTGACGTACTCAAGGTCATTAGGAAAACAGCAACAAAACGCGAACATAAAAAGCTCGACTACGACCGACACAATGCGACGCTTAAGAAAATACAAGATAAAAAAGATAAAAGTGCCAAGGACGAGAAGGCCTTATGGAAAGCAGAGAGCGATGTCGAGCAAGCTACGCAGGAATTCAATTACTTCAATGATCTCTTGAAGGACGAACTACCTCAGTTGTTCACTCTTGAGCGCCAATTCATCAAGCCGCTGTTCCAATCATTCTACTATATGCAACTGAATATTTTCTATACGCTCCATGAGAAGATGCAACATTGCGATATTGGATACTTCGACCTAACGCTTGATGTAGAAGAGGCATTTATGAAGAAGCGGGCAGATATCTTGGAGCAGACTGAACAGTTAACCATTGTTCGATTTAAGACCAGCGGTCAGAAGAAGCCGCCACCCAAGTACGCGAACAAGCCAGCAGCATTAGAAGCGGGACCGCGACCTGCTGGATTACTCACTGCAGGCCCGTCATCTGCACCGAGCCCGACATCAGTTAAATACGACCAAGAGTCACAGGCGGAGGTTGTAGAGAACCCTCCTCCACCATATTCCGCATCAGCGGCCGCCTTCAAATCGCCCCTATCTCCACCTCTAAGTAGCCCCAAATCGCCTGGGCTAGCAGCGCTTGCAGCAGGGAAGCCAAAACCCCCTCCGCCGAAACCTAAGCCTAGCCGACTTAGCGGCGCGCCAGCCGTGGAAACAGTTATCGCTTTATACGATTATTCAGCCCAGGCTGAGGGCGATATCAGTTTTAGAGCAGGAGACGTAATAGAAATCGTTACCAGAACACCAAATGAGAACGAGTGGTGGATTGGCAAGTGTCATGGTAAACAGGGCCAGTTTCCTGGTACGTACATATCTGTTATACTAGAGATTGTATATATGATTCAACTAACTATTGCGTGGTAGGAAACTATGTGAGACTAGGCTAGAGACCTGCCTTTCAGCCATCGAGATGTTATAAGTGAATTCATCTACGATATAATCGATAGAACAAGTCTACCAGCGGTGAATAGGAACTTAGGACCTGATACAGCTCAGCCGTATGGCGCATAGCCATCAGACGGCAAGTATCGAGACTTCAGGGGGTGTCTTTGTGATAGCACTAGTCAGTAAATCTTGGGCTATTGCTGGAAGTTATGCTGGACTTCTGGAAGTGAAGGAAGATATGACAGGTAGTTGGAATGGTCAGTTCAGCAATCAAATCGACGACTCCCGATGAAATAACCTATAGGAACATTGGACAACGGGCTGTAACATTGCTCGTCCTTGTATGTTCTCTTCCCTAAACCGGACCGGTAGCATGATAATCAGTATCAGAAGCCAAGCCAGGCAAATTCTAGTTATACCCCTAGTACTCTGAGGTAAATGTTATATTGACTTTAGTTTCGTCTTATAGTGTATGCCCACCAAAGTCTAAAACTAGGTATAAATCTAATCTCGTAGGATTAGATATCTGAATACCTTTTGTAGCTTAAAGATTATCTCAGCGGCATTCGTACCTTAGATATCCAATTACCTAGCTAGAGCTATTCGACCACCTTAGCGGTAGAAATCGAGCTAAATTTGACGGGCCGCTGTAGTCTAGGGAAGACAACTTATAGCGCCCGCTACATTATTGGATGAAGTGATGACCGCACGAGCCAGGGGCAAGTTCACGGTGGAGAAGAGCTATACAAACGCAAAGCAATTATTGGCTTCGTTCCTTCGTGCAGAGGTAAAATATATTATATAACAGGTGGTCTTCATTCAACTCAAGTGTTCCAAAGTCATAACACCAAAGCTATACAAATAGTGCCTTGTCTGAAACCACTATTGGTCTCGTTAAGGTGGGTAAGATGTGCGCTGCAAAACGTATGCAAAGGAAGATCAGTTGTTTCATCCGTGTTAGACTGTATCAGCCACACTTTGTGACTATAAATGCTAATAGCTTATCTTCAATAATGATAAATAGAGAAAATAAGTTGAATTTGCACCGTAGGTAAGTAGTGGAAAATATTCATACCAATATTTCACCTTAGAAATACTACAAACGACTATTCGCGGTTAAAGTCCACACGGGCTTTGGTGGGCATAGACCTAGAAGACCAGGCGTGGTTCTGCATAATGGGCCTACCGACAAGTACCCAATGCTTGCCGCTACTGGCGGAGACTTCAAGTGGCGGCAGAGCAAAGGCAACGAGAATAAGAATCTGGTTGAGACGCCGTGGAAGTGTGGGTTCAAATCGGTTAGACTCTCCCCTCAAACTGGGAAGGGTGATGAGATACTCCAAAAGAATGCAATTCAAGATCAATAATCGGTTGCTGTGTTCGCTTGGAATGGTAACTTGCATCTGATGGGTCCCTTTAAGATCGAATTTAGGGAGGATAGTCGGGTAGGTGTACTAGGGGAAAGGTTCGCACTCACGACTGTGATCACGGGCTTGAGATTGTGGGGCCTTAAGCAGCAGGGAAAGACTTCCGAGAGCAAAGTCGCATCCGGGGAAGCTAGATATGGGCTCTTCAGCACTTCGTAGATGGTCTCGAATCTCGTGGAGTGATTTCAGGTGGAACGTTAATACTGTGTAACGCTGTGATGGATTCGGTGTACCAAAATAGGGAGGAAGGCCACCTAAACAAGGATACACCAAGACTTGTGGTCTGCTATGAAGAATTCTTCTTCCACGTGGATACCCTATTATAATATTGATTGCTCGATACCCCACGATATTTCAAGGCTAGTAAGTAATGACCGCCTTGATGGCAATCTCAACGGTACTTGGAGGGAAAACTACCTTGGTTCTATGGATCGAACCTTTCAATGGCTTGTCCAATTCCTGGACTTCTCCACGAGGAGTTTGGGATCCATGATTGTGATTAAAAATCATAACTGGCCGGGGCACACGAAAATATGAAAAATCACTATCATAACGAGGATATATATGATTACCTAGAGATTAGAATCAGCGCGCAACGCCCATGCCATGTTAAGTTACCATTACTTCAAAATAGGAGTGATTTCTCAACATGGAAATAAGCTCACCAATGCCATTATCTTGCGAATTCTTCAAGCCTAACATTATTCTTGCGGCAGCTATTCTCTTCACTACTCTAGCTTTGCATTTCCCCTCTAAGCTTCGCCCCTTTTTTCTTCCTCCGGTATGGCTCCTCACGGCCTGGTCATTTACCTCTATCCAAGGCAGCACAACCTCTAGAGGGTTAATCGGACTCGAATCCTACACAGCAATAACATGCATCATCCATATGCTAATTCTTCCTCGAATCTTATACTTCGAAAGTCGTTCATTGTTATCTAAGATCACGGAGACGGGCAATCCAACATATTCAAATAACTTTCCTCTACCACCCAGTAGGTCTAGCATATCGGCTGCATGCTGGATTTGGAACAATCCTCGACACTTGTCTTGCCAACGACTAGGGCCTGGATCACTACCCTGGCCGAAACTGCTCAAATTCGCACTCTTTCGCATTTGCAAGATCGGAATCATCGTCCTTATTGACCGAGCATTTGTTCAAAGGGCTAGTGACTATATCAACGCTACTAGCACTATACTTGATTTTACTCCAGATCAAGAGCCGATTCTACGGCGTCTCTTCGTGGGGGATGAAGACGACCCAATCTTGAGACACCAACTGCTTCTGAGAGCATTTGTGTGCGTCTCTTGGATATGGACGAACATACTAATACTCGAGTCATACCACGCCATACTGTCCTTGTTATTCGTCGTGATATTACGATTTGACGACCCTGAGGATTGGCCGCCACTCTTTGGTAATCCGACAGAGGCATGGACGGTAAGGCGATTCTGGGGCAGATTCTGGCATCGCATCGCATCGCCAACTTTTTATATATACGCTAGAGTCTTCTCACGACATATCTTGAAGCTGAAACCAGGGTCGGCTGTTGATAAGGCAATGATTTCGTTTGGAATATTCTTCCTGTCCGGACTTATTCATGCCATAACGGCTTGGAAAGTTGGTCAGGGCGAAGCTCATCGCGATTTACTCTTTTTCTGCGCCAATTATCTTGTTGTGGGGGGCGAGGTCTTCGTCTTAACCCTTCTTCGGAACTTGGTGCGTAAAACAAAGTACGAAGCACTGCTAAGGGACGCGAGATTGCGCGTTATTGGGAAACTTTTTGGATTTGCATGGGTTTTCGCCTGGTTCTTCTGGTCAACGCCCAGGTGGCTCTATCCCAAGATTCTTCGTTGGTCTTTGAAACAGGCAATACTACGATCGAGAGCATAGACTAGAGTACTCAAATAACTTTCATGAACTAAATCATAAAAATTCCACTCAAGTTACTTATGCTCGCTGGGTATAACGAAGAAATCCACTGATGGAAAATGTCATCATACAAACTAAATGATCTTGTCCCAGCGGGTGTATCTCTACCCGGAGGATACAGTGCTACATCCGTATAATCGCCATTACCCCCGTTTGTAACTACGAGATGTTTAGTAAAAGACATCTAGCTAGTTTCCCGTCGCCTTCCCCTTAAAGAGAGGGTAAGGGTAGTAAACCTTCACCAACCCGGGGGATCGTTAGGGGTGGATACTTCCTTAGCCCAAAGGGCCGGCATATGACCGACTTCGATTCGGTGAACCAAAGAAGATAGAAACACGATACCGCCACGTTGTACATAGTGCTAGTGCTATTAAAAATGAACTGCCAGGGTAAGGTAGGTTATTTTGAAAGTAAGATTGAAAAATTCTAGTTACATTATGAAAATGTTTGCTATAAGGAGTAGAAATAGTAGGTGAAACGGAAATTCGACCATGTGGTGATTTGGAGGGCAGACTGCTCGGCGAAAATATGGTCGCCTGGTAATAAATTTTCAAAATTGATCGAAGTACCTCTTGGGAGAAAATCGGTATTCAACTTATACCCTATTGAGTCCAGTCTAATTTATAGCCGTGATGCTATACACCTAATTAGAGCAATAATACTAATAAACCAGTACGTCAGATTACGTGACTATTCATGTACAATCTGGATTGATATGAAAGCTAGATACTTTCATCAGAGTAAGATCTCCCCGCAATTTGTAGGATAGGCTCAAGATCCTGGACGTAGATCCCCCAGGTCTCGACCTGCCGAGTGATCTTGGCAGAGATCCCCAGATCTCGGTCTAGGGGTAGGGAAAACCCCTTAACGGGATAGCTGGGGTAAGAGAATGTTGCATATTCCACCGCGTCTAACGTAATGAATTCCTTTGAAATTCTTGGCCACGCATGACCCACCCCTTAGATGTATAAGCCATCTCTGTGAAAAGTTGCACCAAAGAGGTCAATTAGTACCTACCTACATCCTCCCTACCTAAGTATCTAGGTACCTGATATAGAAATAGCGATGAATAGGTCACCGAGACTTGCTCATTTCGCGCGTAGCCTTTAGGGTAGATTCAATTACATTTTTCGTACGTAAACTACGCAAGTACTTCATGCCAACGACTTACCTCGGTGTATAATTCACCCCATATTACCCATATAATGCGGTTCTTCATACGTAAATTTTTTTTAAAAAAGTACAGCATCATCTTGTAGTACAAGAGATGACAGGAGAGCTTATAGGCAGCGTGATAAATAGCAACATTATACGGATACTATATCATGACGAGGTGGCCTAATAACACTTGGCATAAATCATAGAATAGCACCTATTAAACTACGGCTCTCTAGCTTCCAGGAACACAACTATACTAGTATACTATAAATCCGCTAACTAGTTGTTCTATGCTAGGTAGATATATATACCTCTATTATAGTCTAGAAACTTCTATTGGATCAACACGGCCCAAAGTCAGGGGTACTGCTAGTGAATTGTTAAACTTGGGATCCGCTCAACTTTGACGATGTCACGTTATTTTTGGTTATACTTAAGGAGAAAAAAGTAACTTATTCTAACTATGCCGTAAAAACTAACAATTAGCATGCCTCTATGTACAGAATTGATGAGACCCCGTGCCGTATACAAACATCTTATGAGCCAGGTATCTTGTGACTAGAGTGTAAGTACCCCATGGCGATATCTACCAGAATACCAGCAGAGCTGTACCTAAAAACCTTCAAACACTAACGAAATAGGCTTACCGACTGGAGTCAAAGTATCGTGGTCATCTTGAAATATCATTGGCTTCGGCTTAACTGGTGTTCATGTGTAGTTGTCGATCCGGGGTAAAACTACGTCTGTCCCTAGGGGTTTAACTCCTAGCTGAATACTCAACCTATTGTAAAAAAGCAATGGTCAACTTCCTTTCTTGAAGAATCTAACATATCTCCGAGATATAGATACCGCCGAGCGTATCTGCAACGACCATTAGACAGGGGTTCATGTTGCTCACCTGATGTAAAATTTACAAAGCAACTGACTATGCTACATTAACGCGTAAAATATCTTCATATCTGGTATCAACCAATTGCAACGATCCAGAGGGTAATAGAAACTAATGATTGGACCAGTTCATGGGGAAGGAATCTGCGTTGTGGGGTTTGCTCATCGCCCCGGACATGAAAGGGTGTGCGGTTAGGAATAGAAGTCTGAAGAAGATGGCTCTGATTTTAGAAGTCATCATGTTGGACAGCAAAGTCCATATTACCGTAGACCTAAGAAATATGCCGGCTTAAAAACGTATATATATTGGAGTCGTCATCGCCACATTTATCAAGGACTTCTCTATCACCAAAACCACCATCAGGCACTCGCAGGAACGAGATTTTATTTAAACATCATACCCTAGTACCACTCAAGACTTCCGAAAGAAAATCAAACAAAATGCGTTACCCAACTATTGCTGCTTCTGCCGTTGCTTCCTTTGCATTCTTGCAATGTATCGTAGCACCGGTTCCCTTGATCGCAATCGGTATCTCAGCCGCGACGGCAGAAGCCGTAACCTCCGGACTTACAGCGGGCACAATCGGTGCCGCTACCACCGTCGGCCTCACCTGCGGCACCGGCAAATGCAGAAGGCGTAGCCGTGCTGCGTTTATGTATGCCTTAAAGTTAGCACAAGAGATCGCCGAGCAACTAAACATCCCTGATGGGGACACACCAGGAATCCCTCCACCGCCTACAGCTCCTGAGGGAGTGCCGCAGTTCAATATCGACGCTTGCTACTATGATGCCTTGAACGCAAGTGTCACAATGAACGGCCCTATTGGAGACAATCACATTAGGGTTGAAGGCCTTCCTCAAACTTGCATGGTCCTGAGCACTGTTCTTAGTGGCAAGGTCGATGGCCCTCAACCTATCCCCTGCGGCAATGCTTGTATCGAATATACAGGAATGTCGGTGGATGAATACGAGAGCATTCGTTATATTCTCAATACACAGGTGCTGAAGAACGGTGAAAATTGAACTTGAGCTGGGTTATGCGTTCAGGGGCGATATGTTTTGGTGGAACACCAATGAGTAAGGCTTTGAAGGAGATCTTAGTGAGGCTCGAGGAAATTTCCATTATTTCTTGTGTATTTCGATACCTTGGACCTTCTGAAGGCCAGAAATTGCTGTATATTTCTTTTGTTATATTGTCATTAACGAACAGTTGCTTTCATCGATGCATAAAACTCTGTAAAATACTGTCTGTTAGATAACACTAGTTACTCAAAATGATAGATCAGATACTCATCAACTACATCATATGAAACCAATTTAACATATACTAAATAATTGTTGATTTATTTTAACATTGTTTTATAGCTTATCATACGTAATTCTTCGTAAAATGAAAATGTATTGTGATGCTATTAGTACGATGGTTATGTTCCTAACTCACTACTTAAGGAAAAACACAGACAAAGCTATTATTTATAAATATGTTCTAAAAACAATGAAATTGTACACTCTCTTCGTGTGTAGATATAGAGTAGCGTCGGCTGACGTTCTCTCAATCCTACGTACTCATATTTCATCAAACCATTTTCAAGGTACCTGCTATTGATATTCATACTTTCTACTTTACATTCACGTTTCAAAACAGGAACTAACCCGAAACAATGTCTAACACGTACAGCTTCGCTGCAGCAAGTGCTGCAGCTCAGATCAGCGGTCGTCGGGTCTTTTCGATTTCGAGCCCTAGAGAGCACCATGTGGCTGGTGAAGGTTTTGACTTTTCCAGGCCCGATAATTTGAGTCGAGCTTTTGCCGTCGAAAGCCTCCAGCATTACCGGTCAAATATTGTAGAACGGGAGGCTATATATAGGTCATTGTCTGATTGTCTTCTAACGTACAGTCAAGATTTTAAAGAGGTTGTTTCACTTTGTGTTGGCAGCCCAAATGGTGTGTTTTCTCATGCCCGCCAGTTTCAACCACCTCATAATGTCGATGCCGTTCGTCGAGTAGTAGCCAAGAATATTAACCTGGACGGTAGCCTCCGCAACTACAAACCCATCTTTAATAGAGTAAGGAAATCTATGTACTCTTTTTGGGTTGTGCCGATAGATGGCATTTGGGTTCTAATCGTTATGCACCTCGTGAACTACGATGAACGAGAAGATAGGAGCCGCAAAATGAGCGTATCTAGGGTCGACGGGCAGCCAATCACCGCTAGATTCATAAGGATCTACGACGTCGTCGATGAAGGTAAGCTCGAGAGGCGGCAGAGAATACAAGAAAGACTCCCGACCATACTCCAAGAAGGCGACATCGACACCCCGGATATACACGGGAAATACCCGACATTTGCGTCGATAGATGGGCTTCCTACCCTGTGTAATCGCAGCCATGAGTCAGGTCTGCTCATTCACATGCTTGTTGAGCATCTGTTTGAAAGGCTTGAAATGATTATCCAACAGGTGAAGAACCCGTATCTTGGAACGATCCGGCAAAGGCTTCATAACCGCTATGAGATTCCCTTGTGGGCACCCATCCGTCTGCCCGCGAACCCAGGCGCATTATACAGGGCTCGTGGTCGAATGATTGGGAACCTCATGACTGGCATGAGCGTCACGAACCAATGGCAAGCAACAGCGGCCATTGAGTTGCCTGATTGCGACCTGCGTATGGGATGCGGTTTGACGGCGACCCTGAAAACCCTTGCCATAGCTGGCGACGTGCAGGGTGACGGGAACGAGAGCCTGATGTGATTCTTGACTGAAATAAAAAGGTTGAAAATCTGTTGGGTGTAGTTATATATATATAGTTGACAGTTAGTTAGATGAGCGGCCTGGTATAACTTAGGTTAAGTATGGGTTTTATTAGTTCTGGTATAAGGGTCGAGCGTCACTTGTATTTTAAGTAATTTATTAAATAGTTATTCCTATATTCAATATGGAAAGTGTGCGAACAATTTTGATAAAGACATTTGCTTCGAAGAAGTGATACTTATCTCGTAGTCTTTTCTAACTCAAACAGCCACGTAGGTTAATTTCATTATATCTCAAATGACCTAGCTAGGTTTAGTTGTTCTATTGTTTAGAAGTAACTAGCTAAAGTATTAGGTGTTTAAGACCATAAAGCTTTACAGCTAGAGAACCCTGATAACAGCGTAGAAATATTAGGTACGGAGAACAATGGTGGTTACCTATCTAGTTGATACTGCCCATCTAGATTGTCATCCCTTTAGAACTAGTAAGCAAACACTTATAATATTAGGTGCGATAGGGAATAATTCGCTTCAACAGCCTTTTGCATACAATGGCTTAGTACAATATTAATTACCTACTTATAGAAAAGACTATAGCCACTAGGCTTCAAGTTGACTAAGTACCTACCTCTTGAATAAAATTGACAAACTGAGACCTAAGTAAGACTCAAGACATGCTCTTTGTGAAAGTCACAATAAATAGTAGGTTAGAGGTCTTACTACGTATCAACACAGGCTGCGTTAGTCAATGCTGATCATTACCGTCATAGCCCAACTCTTTTGCTTTAATCTCCGACCGCTAGTCTTATCTCCCAATGTTGTTGGTTTTCCACATGCCGTCTATGTAAGGTACCGTTATATGTATATGCAAGATAACGACCATGACCTTCCCTTCTCCGATTGGCTGTAAGTCATTTATGATGAACAGGGAAGAAAGACTGGGGTAGGGGTCGCCTATCGCTGCTGTAACTTTTGGATGGTCCAAAAACTAACAATAATAAGGAAGTTCATGATGAAAAGGCAAGCATAAATCTTAATTTAACAGCGTATTGATGGGAATGCATGATTTCGGATGTCAGATACAAATTAATAAAATATAGGAATTACGCAGGGTTCTTCCTTTGAAACCTTAATACGTAGCTTTGGCTGGCAAAATATCCCCTGACTTAAACGACGACTCGTGAGCTACATGAGATACATACAGGGGTGTCTCACATACATATATTTATGTATTAGAATGCCGGTTCCTGAGCGCGCGTGCATGTTTCATTCGCTTCTTCTCAACTCCCGGTCTTCTTATGAGGATATTTGTGAGGAGATAGCTGGTCAATCCGCCGCCCTTTGCCGCTACATCTTTTAGGCTCTCGACCTGTGACGTGGTTCGCAATGAAGGTTTCCTCGCTCGTTTGCGCTACCATTGCGCTTCTTCAGGCCACTGTCGAAGGCAAAGATGTCGTCGTCGAGTCCCTACGAAAGGTCCCAATGGGCTGGAGGAAGGTTAAGAACGCGGATCCGAATCAAGTGATCAAGTTGCGGATTGCTCTTGAACAACCTAACCTTGGTCAGTTCGAGCAAACCCTCTACGACATATCTACTCCTCAGCACCGTCTATATGGGCAACATCTATCGCGCGATGAAGTAAAGGAGATGATGAAGCCAAGGGAGGAATCGACTACCGCCGTACTAGAATGGCTTCAAGAATCTGGTATCCCCGCATCGGATGTTAAGAATGACTCCGAATGGGTTATTTTTCAAACTACCGTGCTAAAGGCGGCGAGCTTGTTGAATACCGATTTCCAGGTGTATAACCATGTCGGAACAGATGCACAGCGAATCCGAACTCTGCAGTACGCATCCGCCTTGTCCAACGGATGAATACGAGATTTGCTAACCCGAAAACAGCTACTCCGTTCCCGAGGCAGTCCGGCCCCATATCACTATGATTCAACCGACGACCAGATTTGGCCAGATGAAACCGCATGCCGTAGAGGTGTACGAGGTCATCGAGCAGAAAGAAGCGGCTGATTTCTTCAAGGCTGCCGCAGAGGTCCCTACTCAAGAGCTTAATGCGACTTTCTGCAATACCACCATAACCCCTGAATGCTTAAGGGCGCTTTATAACGTCGGTGACACGGCTGCGGATCCTAGCGTCGCGACTATCTTTGGTGTGAGCGGTTTTTTGGAGGAGTATGCGAAGCATGACGCGCTAGACAAGTTCCTCGAGCAATACGCTCCCTATGCGCTTACCCAGAACTTCACCACGCTCTCTATTAATGGCGGTTTGGACAACCAGACTGACTCTGTCGACGACGATGTTGAGGCCAACCTGGACATGCAGTATGCGGCATCAATAGGGTTCAACACAGATATCCGCTACTACTCTAATGGAGGCCGTGGACCTCTGGTTCCTGATCTTGAGTAAGTAACCGAGCCATGTCGTCCTCATTGATTGATACAATGCTAATATAATCTAGCCAACCGGATCCAAATACCGTAAGTAGATCTTACTTGCCAGTGGTTTAGGATTCAATTATTGACTTTATTATAGGGATCTAACGAACCATACCTCGAGTACCTGACGTACCTCGTGGATCTCCCAGACGAGGAGCTCCCGCATACCCTAACTACCTCTTACGGTGAAGATGAGCAGTCGGTACCCAAGACATACGTCGAGAAGGTCTGCACCATGTTCGGCCAGCTAGGAGCTCGTGGAGTGTCCGTGCTCTTCAGCTCTGGAGAGTAAGTCTTATCACCTTTTTCAACATCGACTTATACACAGCAAGCTGACCATTACCCTCAGCACCGGCCCGGGCAGCGCCTGCCAGACAAACGACGGCAAGAACACCACCCGCCTTCTCCCCATCTTCCCCGCAGCTTGTCCGTACGTCACAGCCGTAGGCGGCACCGTCGGCGTCGAGCCCGAGCAAGCCGTCTCCTTCTCATCCGGCGGCTTCTCCGACATCTTCGCGCGCCCCGACTACCAGAAATCCGCCGTAGACGCGTACCTCGGCACCATCGGCGCCACCTTCGAGGGCCTGTACAACCCGTCCGGTCGCGGATTCCCCGACGTCGCGGCCCAGGGGCGCAACTTCAACGTCATCTCCCAAGGCCAAGTCATCAAAGTCGGCGGAACGTCAGCGTCGGCGCCGACCTTCGCGGCCATCATCAGCTTGCTCAACAACGCGCGCATCAAGAGCGGCCAGAAGCCCCTGGGTTTCTTGAACCCGTGGCTTTACAGCGACGCTGTCGACGGCGGTCTGACTGATATCGTGCTGGGCGGGAGCACGGGGTGCACCGGAAGAGATATCTATAGCGGCTTGCCGGCGCCTTATGTTCCTGGCGCGGGGTGGAACGCGACGAAAGGCTGGGATCCTGTTACCGGGCTCGGAACTCCGTTGTTTGATGTGTTGCTTGAGAAGGTTGCCCCAGGCGTCGAGATGCCCAAGATTACCTCGTAAAAGATGAGGGAGATGCATCGCAGAGTGGCTCATAGTATACCGAATCCAGTTGCCTAGGTTCGGTGTCTGGCGATAGCTGGTTCTGGGCGTAAACGGGTTCCTAGTATAAATTTTGGGGTTCTGGATTCCTCAGACATTCGAGAATAGGCTACCCGATAGAACTATAGTGTATCTTTATACTAACATATCTACCCTGTAACTTTCGTCATTGTTGATAGTATGGAGTTGTGTTGCGACTAGTGATAGTATGTGTTATTGAAATTTGTAAGCTTGGCCTGATTCTCATAGCGACCAGCATGACTTCATGCTCGTATCTAAACTTCGCGTCTACTGGTTCATCGAAAAAGAGAAAAAAGATAGTATTTTTCACCCAGGCAATCCACTGAAGACGTAGGCTTCACGATGATTATGAAATTGAGCGATCATACTTGTATGTGGAGATAGGCACACAAAGCCGGGCCGACCTTCATGGACGTGAATTCTTCACAATATATAAAGCTTCAAATAATTGAAAACACGAGCAATTTCAAGACGTACCTAGGGTAGATTCGGAATCGTCTGAATATGAAAAAAAGGTAATAAATAATAAGCATACGGGCCTACACATCTACTTATGTACAACATCAGCCCCGTCTCAGTTTGGACCCCGACCCCGAGAAAAAATCCAATAGACAGACAAACCGCCCCAAGCGGTGAATAAGTCGCATAAAACCATGCGTACATGAGAAACAATGCATTAAGAATTCCACCCTTCCCCATACTAACCGTGGACCGGAAGGTCTGCCGACGTTCTAGATATCGGATGGAAGGTTGGGAATTAATATAACTTCTACCAAGATCTGTCATCTCTGTGCGATCTGATAATTTTACCCCCGGTCATCTCGTCTCCCGAGGTTTGAAAAAAGTCGTTTCGTTATCGTTCATCTACTCTAAAGCGACCCCCGATGGCAATCTAGTTGCCGTTATTATTATTGTTGTTGTTGTTATTGCCGCCGAGTAATCCGGCGTTAGCAGCCACGCCTAGACCGACACCAAGGGCGATGGCGATAATGATGATTACGACGACGAGGCACCACCACTTTAGCTTTCTGCGGTTTCGGGCGTGGACGATTCCTTTCTTCACATGGGTATTGCCTTCGTCGATGTATTTAGTCGTGTTCTCGGCATTGTTAACTGCTTCAGTTACCGCATTATCCTGCTGCTCCACTAATATGGCAAGATCTTGGAACATATTCGCGAGTTCGATGAGGGTCCGCTCAATGCGCTGGAGCTCATTGTGGCGTGCGCGCACTGCGCCGAGAACTGACGATGCTTGACCGGCACGGTTGGTGCGGAGCTATATCTCGCGTCAGCATTATTCATCTTTGATTACTTGGATTCTTTCGGTGAGTAAAGGCGCAAGAGAAAAACATACCGCTGTCTGGAATACACCTTCATTGCCCCAGTCGGCATCAGCCGCATTGCGAACTTCTTCCTCGGTAGCATCGGGATTGACAATGCGGTACTGACGGGCAATCTGTTCACGGTACCGTTGGCTGTAAACGCTCTCTTCTTTCTGGTAACTGCTTAATTCGCGCTCAAACTCGGCTTTGATGGTAGCGACCTGCCGGTCCTTCATCTCGCGGGTGGTGCTGTTAGGCGGAGATTTGTGTGCATCGTTGGCTAAGAATTTTAGTTGATCTCGAATACCGACGTTCAAGGTCTGCGTGTCGGCGACAACGCGTTCAAGTTGTTGCGATGCTGCACCGCCGTCGCCTTCAGCCAGCGCGCGCTGGTGCAAGGACGCAATTGTTTGAACATTGCTCGTAAGGGTACGGATTTCATTGCGAAGGAATTGAATCCGGTTGAGGAAATCCTGCTGTGGAAGAGTGTCCGAGATTTGTTGCTGTTCTGGATAGTTCTGTAGTTCGTGCTCCTAATGTTTGTTAGATAACCATCATCGTCGCCATACGCCGAGTCAGCCTTAATAGCTATGGAATTGCTTTACCTGATAGCCTTGCTCAGCTAGGGAACCATCCTGGTATGGGTTGTTTTGATATTGACCGTAAGACATGTTGACTGCTAGGCCGTCGCCCTTATGACATCCAAAAAGCCCAATAATTTAGGACCTTAAGAGTAGATGGACGGGCGGTAAGCAGTGGAATGGTCGGATGTGATGATATGGTGTGACGTGATGCGACCGTGGAATGAAAAGCGGAAATTGGGAGTTGGAGAGGACAAGAGTCAAGTTTGATTGATGAATGATTTGAGATTTGAGATTTGAGATTTGAGATTGAATCAATTTACAGCTACTTCTTCCGCTGCTGCATACGGGAGAACGGGGCTGGGGGACGGCGGATGTTCCCTACTGACCGTAGGTGACGTCTAGCTAATTTTTTCCCAGGGTCTTTCCGCTCCAATCACCGTCTCCGAGTCGGGTTGTTTGGTTTGCCTATCGACGGAGACGAGAGAATAATACAGTAAGTAATTTAGATGGAGGGAAAAATAACAAAGCACTACCGAAACTTGAAAGAAATCGACGGGGAAGACTGCTAAGTTTGATTCGAATCTGTTTTTGTTTTCTATTCAAGTTACTAATCTGCAAATCGGCCTTTCAAGCCAATCATAACTGTCTGACTGTCTAGTAACTCCCGAAGAGGGCGCAACTCATCCCAAAGCTATCCCAGACCATCATCCCAAACTCTAACCCAATCGGGTATAAGTCGACCTCCACACCACTATAATAATACTAGCGCACCCAAAGCTCAACTACCATTTTACTAATATTATACTCATGCAAATACATACTTTTATACAATATTATAAAACTTAATAAAATATAAATAACTTTATTTAATCAATTCTTAATCGATTCGTAATCGATTAGTAATTAATCTATAATTAATTAGAAATTAATATAAAAACCTTATATATAAATAATATAAAAGATAAAGTCTAAATAATCAATTAAAAATTGATTAAATAATGCGCGCAAGACTTAAGTGTAAAAACGCTATAATACAGGTAACTTAGTGGCTATAATGCGCTGTAATTATAGGTCATTTAACCTTGTATTTTAGCGATTAAAAGCACTAAAAGCTCACCCCAAAGCAGGGCGTCCTCTTGATTTTAACCAATTAGGGCGCTGGGTTTTAGGCCCCAACCTTTTCCAAATTGGGTTAGACTTTGGGATGATGGTCAAGGATAACTTTGGGATGAGGTGTAGACTCACTCCCGAATTGTATGTCGTATGGGATGCACAGTAGTTTGAGCTGTGATTGTGATGGTCCAAGGCATGGGTGGCTTGGAACGAAAATCGACGTTTGCCAAGCTAGGATTTTAGTGGGAGCTTAGAGGATAGGGTATGTCTTGTATGTACCTGGGTGTCAACCTTACATGTACTTAAGTATACTCGAAGATCTCTAAGGTTCTCACATGAATGTATATTTTAATCACTTTTAGAAACATATTACTGCTGCAGCGAAGCAAACAGCGCAGCGCTATAAGATCCCTAGGTAGGAAAGTACTTAGGAAACTGGTGGCAAGAACGGAACGCGGGCCATACCATACATCTTGTGTACGTAGGTACACTCACATGTACATGTATGACCCTAAAATAGCACAGCCCTGCTGCTTCTCGATGCTAGGTCACGTCAGCGTCCAAGGCTATGAATTCTTAATTTCCCATTTCGTCATAGCTTGTTAAGTCTCTAAATGGGTAGCCTAACATGCATGTAACCCAGCCTTATTCCATTACGAATATCTTCGCTTAAGTCTAACTACTGGCCAAATGATCTTATTGTCACTCATATAAGGCTTAGATCTTGTCTTTTACATGGCTGTTTCTAGAATAGGAGTTAGACAGTAACCTCTTGTAGCCGTACGAAGAGAGTTGAAAAGTACTGACTAGTAGTTACAGACGCTCTATATCGATGTCCTACCTACCATAATACTCACCAATGCAAGACCAATCACTCGAGCATAATATATTTAGAGTATCTATAGCAGACGTGCATTTTCTTTTAGTCTACCTCTATACTGCCGAAATAGCTTCCTCTAAGACCTAACTTTCTATTTATTCTCTTGCTCACAGCTATATACTACGAGCTTAAATTAGTCACATGTCTTTCGATTTCTTCCAGTAGTATGGATCGTACGAGGCTGTCGTAGACAATATTTCTTTGCCCTGCAACATGGCCTTTCAAGATTATTTGTTCTCAGTACCATAAAAGACCATTGTAGCCCTTATAAAAGGTATCGTGTTGGCTCGGGTTTAGGTCAGCAGAAACGGAAGGACGCCGCCGAAAACCCAATATCAAGACTCTGCAACCCTTCATCAGATGCATCAACTTTTCGTGCCCATCTTCGAGTACGTATGTCTGCTGAGCGGCTGCTTTGTTAATGAAGCTCTGGATGACATTTATATAATCGTATGGAGATTTGCCTGGATCCGGGCGGAGACACACGATTCTTCATGGCGCCATGTATTCCTCTGAAGTATGTACGAAACCTACGGAGCAATGACACCGTACATTGCGATATTAGAGGTGGTGAAATCAGCCTCAAAGATAGTCTTTCTTGCGGCTGGTTCTCGTGTATTGATTTAAATGCCACTCGACATCGCCATCTTTGTTCTCCAAAGTGCCGCTCCGAATCTCGAATACCTTCATCGTCATTCGAGGACCGACTTCAGATAATTCCACGCTATCGTATCCAGTCCTAACAAAAACGTGATGTCGTACTTCTATCGCATCTTCAATGTTCTTGAATGTGACTACTCGACTCCCGAGCTTAGAATTGCTTGTTAGAGGCTCACGTGGGGGAAATATATGCTTTAAGATTTTGACAACCCTTGCACCAAGACGAGAAGTAAAACCTATAGTTGAGGTTAGTTATAACTAGTTGGAAAATGTGGGCATGCATTAAGTTTACCATCAAATATTAAGTGAGGGTATGATTCGCTAACAGTTCCTCGAATACTGTTAGGAATATCGTGGCGCAATACGACGTTATGTAAAGAGAATGATATAGTCGGCCCATGAGGGAAGTGGGATAGCGTCAACGCCGTAGGAACACCACGATGCTCATGAAGAAGAATTAAATCGCTAAGACCACTACTCTGCGCCGATCGAACGAGGTCTGGTAGGATCAAGTTACCACGATTCAGTCTTATGGCAGTCGGGATAAGCAAGCGGATTTCTTTAGCAAATGCTGATAGTCGGGCGGATGGGTCCCTCGAGGTAGTAACGAGGACTCGAGGATCAACTATTCCAGAAAGTTGTGAGTACTCATCATCGAGATCCAACTCCTCATTCGTGCTTCTGTCTGGCCTAGATTCGTCAAACTGATAGTCTTTTCTCAGCTCCTTGTCGTTTGCGATGGAGGGATCTAGGGGCCTGCCGGTCGCTAAGGATGCTCTAAGTTTTGCTCTCTTCTCGCTTATCTCAGAATCGCGGAGAAGAAGGGCTCTTCTGTAGAGGTAATCGCGCCGTTGCCGAGCTTGTTTGCGCTATGGGTTGGGATTTTGTTAGTAAGGTTTATAGGTATTCACTGTTGAGATAAACGTACAATCATGATTTTTGTTGGTGAGTGGCTTGGAACAGTGCTATGTAGATTTTATACCAGGGAGTCCGTAGTAGTATAAAGTAAGAAAGAATGCGCAATTATTCTAAGATGTAATGCTAATCTTTGAGGCGTGAGAATTGGGATAAGCAACTGTAAAGTTATGAATTTTTGGCGTGCATCAATTGGAATTTTTCATATCGGAGCTTATCAGACCCCCGGTTCGATAACTTTAGGTATGCTTGGGAGGTACTTTGGGGCTTAGGAAAGTTTGGTCATTGGCCTAGGTGTTTGAGGCCCACCATCCCGCCTAAGGTACCAAAGGTACATAGATTTCCGCCCGCCACAGTCAAAGATGCAAGCGCGAAAGTTATCGCAATCTGAGAATTCCAAAACCTCAGAATTCCACAATGTGATGACTTCTTTCTCATTTTCTCCTTAAACCCCAACGTGTCGACTATCCTCCTGCGCCAACTAGGGCAGCGAAAAAGGGAAATCCTATCCGTGATATACGTATCACTTTATACTCTGTAAGGTATTGTTGGTAGCCTTTAACTTTCATTCACTCTTTTACTCTCCCTCTTCTACCCATCCGCCTTCCACAAAACTCGTTCGCCGAGTTTCTATCCACTCCCCCTTTGCTCTCATTCATTTGCTATCCGCCATATTTTAATTTGCTACATATTAGGAAACCATATCAGGATGCCTTGAGACATTATATGTATTGACAAACGTTAGATACAAAGAAATAGTCGTACCGAAATCCGGCTGCCCTAGCCGGCCGACGGCGCTACAATGGAAGGTGCTTTTACCCACCTGGGTAACCACCTTGTATCCGACTCTGCTGCCGCTATCAATGCTGGCGACGACGATCTGTCTACTCTTGATCCCGATGAGAGCCTTCTCTATGGAAAGTACAGCGGCCGTGGCGGACTAGGTACCGCAAGGCGAAGAAATGACGATGACGATAACGAAACCGAGGCTTTTGACGACGATGATACTGAGAGCGTGGCTAGCGTTCCTGTTGGGGCTCTGAAGGCTCTGAACCTTAAGGTCCCAGAAGAAGACAAGAAACTACCCCCACACGCTTGCGCGTAGGTTCCTCTAAGACGATTAAGCGAAAAGTTGACTGGATTGTTAATGTACTGGTTGCAGGTATTGCGGTATCCATTCTCCTGGCTCGGTAGTAAAGTGTCTTGCTTGCAATAAGTGGTTTTGTAGCGCTCGAGGAAATGCAAGCTCTTCGCATATTGTCAATCACTTAGTTCGGGCTCGACACAAGGAAGTACAACTCCATCCCCAGTCCACACTTGGCGACACGACCCTCGAATGCTATAACTGCGGTACGAAGAACGTTTTCCTCCTTGGATTTATCCCTGCGAAATCCGACACCGTCGTCGTCCTGCTTTGCCGTCAGCCATGTGCCGCCACGCCCTCTTCGAAGGACATGAGCTGGGATACTTCCAGATGGCAGCCTTTGATTGAGGACCGCAGCTTTCTCCCGTGGCTTGTGTCGCCACCTAGCGATAATGAACAGCTCCGTGCTCGACATCTTACACCTCCCATGATTGCCAAGCTGGAAGAGATGTGGAAAGAAAATGCTAGTGCCACTATAGCTGATTTGGAAAAGGCGGCCAGTATTGATGACGATCCGCTTCCAGTTCTTCTCAAGTATGAAGATCCGTACCAGTATCAAAATATCTTTGGTCCCCTCGTGAAGATGGAATCCGACTACGACAAGAAGTTGAAGGAGGCGCAATCCGAAGATGGCCTGGTTGTTCGATGGGACTTGGGACTTAACAACAAGCATCTTGCTAGCTTTACATTCCCGAAGTTGGAATCTGGCGATGTCAAACTAGCAGTAGGTGACGAGATGCGGCTCAAGTACAAGGGTGAGCTTCGTCCTCCCTGGGAGGGGGTGGGATATGTTGTTAAGATCCCGAACAATCAATCTGACGAAGTTACTCTGGAGCTGCGCAAGACGGGAAATGAGAAGTCTGTGCCTACCGAATGCACTCATAACTTTTCGGCTGATTATGTTTGGAAAGCAACATCTTATGATCGCATGCAGGCTGCTATGAAGACCTTTGCTGTGGATGAGATGAGTGTTTCTGGATATATCTTTCACAAACTACTCGGTCACGAGGTTGCTGTCGCTCCTATGAAGACTAACCTGCCTAAGAAGTTCAGCGTGCCGGGTCTTCCAGAGCTCAACAGCAGTCAGATTAGTGCTATCAAGAACGTCCTACTTACTCCCCTCAGCCTTATCCAAGGCCCCCCTGGAACTGGAAAGACGGTCACATCGGCAACCATTATTTATCACTTAGCGAAGATGAACAATGGCCAAGTCCTCGTGTGCGCGCCATCCAATGTGGCCGTGGACCAGCTCTGCGAACGAATTAATCTCACGGGGTTGAAAGTTGTCCGCCTTACAGCAAAGTCTCGTGAAGACGTCGAGTCTTCTGTTAGCTTTCTTGCGCTGCACGAACAAGTGCGCATGCTTGACACTAATCCTGATCTGATGAAACTCTCGCAGCTCAAGAACGAACTCGGCGAACTTTCAAGCCAGGATGAGAAGAAATTCAAGCAGTTGACCCGCGCTGCTGAGCGTGAAATTCTTAACAACGCGGACGTAGTCTGTTGTACGTGCGTTGGAGCAGGAGACCCGCGCTTGGCTAAGATGAAATTCCGTAATGTCCTTATTGACGAATCTACACAATCCGCCGAACCCGAATGTATGATTCCTCTTGTTCTCGGTTGCAAGCAGGTCGTGCTCGTCGGTGATCATAAGCAGCTTGGACCGGTAATCATGAACAAGAAAGCCGCCAAGGCTGGTCTAAACCAATCGCTTTTTGAACGTCTCGTCCGACTTGGTTTCACACCTATTCGGCTTAATATCCAGTACCGAATGCATCCTTGTCTTTCCGAATTCCCGTCGAACATGTTTTATGAGGGTTCTCTCCAGAACGGTGTTTCTGCTCCCAATCGAATCCGCAAGGATGTCGACTTTCCTTGGCCGGTTGCTGAAATGCCTATGATGTTTTGGTCTAATCTGGGTAATGAAGAAATCTCTGCGTCTGGAACCTCGTACCTCAATCGAACCGAAGCTTCCAATGTAGAAAAGATCGTGACGCGATTCTTCAAAGCTGGCGTACGACCTTCTGATATTGGTGTTATTACCCCATACGAAGGCCAACGTAGCTATATTGTTACTACGATGCAGAATACGGGTACATTCAAGAAGGAGTCCTACAAGGAAGTTGAGGTTGCCTCGGTCGATGCTTTCCAGGGCCGTGAAAAGGACTTCATCGTCCTATCCTGTGTACGATCCAACGACAACCAAGGCATTGGTTTCCTTTCTGATCCCCGTCGAATGAATGTCGCTCTTACCCGTGCGAAGTATGGACTTGTCATTATCGGCAATCCGAAAGTCTTATCCAAACATGAACTCTGGCACCACCTTCTAGTACACTTCAAGGAGCGCAAATGTCTCGTTGAGGGCCCTCTAACTAACTTGCAGACATCTTTACTTCAGTTTAGCCGACCTAAGAACACTTATCGCCCTCGTCCTCAACAAGTTTCACACGTTTCTAGCGGATTTTCCAACGGTCGCTCGGCTGGATACAATGGCCATAACGCCAGTCAGGATTTTGAGTCGAGCTCAATGCTTTCTTATATTCCTGATGATACGTCTAGCCTTCATAGCTCGGCCCTCGGCGGTGCCGGAATTGGTAATACTGCTTTTCCAACAATGTTTTCCAACTTTAATTCTGAACAATGGCCTGGCCTCCCAGGATTTAATGCGACACCAGGTGGTCGTGTAAGCAAGAGCAGGGGTCGAGGGACAGAGAGCATTGCTGGTGAAAGCGTTGCAACTTCGGAATATACTGATGGCACTGCTAGCGTTATTGGCAGCAAAGGTGTAGGGCAGGGTGGCGCCAGTCTTGGCGCCGGGCTTCCTGATGCCCTTCGTTCTCGACCTACATCCTACACCCAGAGCGATCGGCTGAAGCAGCATGTCGCAGAGAGCTCCGGGTTTCCCGCTTTTTCGAATGGCTTCCGTCGCCGATATGATGATGACGAGAAGTCAGTCAGCACCGCCTTTGCTAGTCAAATTGGCGGTGGATTTGAGTGATTTACCTATGACAAGTGGATAACAATACCATCGTTTAGACGAGAGCAGGTATGCATAACAGGCAAAGAGCCCTGGTGCCGTGCAGCTCTAGACGCTTATCTAGCAGTCATTCTAGCATGAGTTCTACGCTGGGACAGCTTGTGCCCTAGCACATGACAATCTGCACACCTTGGAGCCCTCCCTGCCCTTCTGGAGTTGCTACTCGCAGCTGATCTGACAGGAGCGATTAAGCTTAAGCTACCGCCAACGGGCGATTCTATCAGGAGTCCATTCATGGACACTGCGATATGAGCCTCTGAGCTCACGGTTTTTTGTCCGATGGTGGAGGAGGAAGCGGAGGATATAGTAGTCGCGCGGCGAATTAGCCGTGGCAATCACGAGCAACTACTGCAAGCTTCGACGCTGGAAACTAGGATGGCCACCACCAGCGAGAGCAAGTGGTGTTAATAATGCTCCACGACTAGGAATCACCTCAAATTCAGTTTGTTCCTTGGAGCGTGAGAACTACTCCGCTCAATAGGACCCTGCTGCGACTGCGTCAGCTTCAGCATTCCATAAGTCTTTAGAGCTTGCTGCATTTGATTGATAACTTGAGTAAATGCTGCCCGTTAATATAATACACATTCGTTTATCTAAGCTTCCTTTCTTTCACATATCTTGCAGATAATGCATAAGTGAACACCGTGTTCGAGTGCACAATAGCACGCACTTAGACAACTACCTGTAGGATGCTAAATATACCCCCGTGACTTTAGTTAAGAGATTTCGTATAGTACATGTCTGATTTAGGGGGTACACGATCGGGTTGCAAAGACCACACATACTAAAGACCGGTTGTAACCTTCGCTGAAACTCTAGCCACGTGGTTGGGATGCTCTTCGAAATTATGCAGAGATACATATCTTGAACCTGGAACTTACTAGATTCGTAAGGTTAGTCTACATAGCTGTAAGCATACCTAAGCGGTTGAATTACAATAAGTGTTTAAGTTAGACATCAAGTCTTGGGGTAACCTTTCAACCTATCAAGCACCTAAGTTAGTAGTGAATATACATTTTCTTGGGGGGGATAATTAATACTCTTGAGAGCCAATTCATTTGGCTGTATGTATGTCAGTACATTACTTGTTTAATTTGATTGGCTAAGCTTATTGTACTATTACTAAAGTGGTATATCTCGAAGTCTTGATTTGTTAATATAAATGGGCTACGTATTTGTAGCACTCTCGAACTTGAGGACATAGGGTTATGTAACCTTCAATATGTACCTGGTATAAAAGATGGACATTCTTATAGGTAGACAGTTTTGGACTTGTATTGCACGTACTAAGTTTAGGTGCATGATTCTACTGCGGGTTGGGCGTTCAGGCATATACCTGCGTAGATACTTACATAAAGTTAGCAAATACCTATCTGCATAAGGTACCACACAAGCTCATTCTGGGTACCCGTCATTGATACATCCATTCATGGCCCGCGACGTAAACTGCGCCTTCTTGAGTTTCAGCATTAACTCCGCCTTCTTTCACGGAACACAATCATCAACACTTTTTACCTTTATCATTCCTTTTGGGCTGGGCACAGAAAAATCCGTGTCAAAAAAGGAATATATTCAGCACTTATCATCATTGCAACAATAAGCCACATCAACTACCCCTGCATAGTTCCTGCATAGGCCAATTTTGATCGAGACCCAACTCTCGTAATTCATGTCATACAAGCCCTCAAGCATAATAAACTCTGAGCAAGCAACCACAATCTAAATAAACTTCTCGGTACGAGCCGCCACCCTAGAGTCTATCTACTATGACAAGTGAAAAGATGCCGCGGCCACTCTCCGTTGCCAAAGGCGAGCCAACCGCGACGGCGGTTTCTACCCCGGACGCTTCGAATAATAAATCAGATACAGCACACAAGACAACCTTAACCCAGAGCGCCAAGCCTATCTTGATGGCAGATCCATCTATCGCAACTACCAAGGATAACAACTCGATGTCACAGCCTAGGATTTCAATGAACGTCGAAGATTTTCAGGGTGAAGTCCAAACTACGAACGAATTACCGACAATTGAGACGCTACGCAAAATAGAGGCATACAACGTTCTCGATAGCGACGGGAAGTCGCATAGTTTCAAGAGTCTCTATGCCGGCCGCAATTCTGCCCGCCGAGTACTCATAATATTTATTCGGCATTTCTTCTGTGGTGTACGTTGCTAATTGTTCCGTTTGCACTGGCATGGGCTAAGACGTTCTATGCTGACCGACATGTCACAGAACTGCCAGGAATATTTACGCACGCTTTCGGCCTCAGTTACTCCCGAGGCCCTTTTGCAGTTACCAGTCAGCACCTTCATCGCCGTAATAGGGTGCGGCTCCCCACATCTAATCAACTCGTATATCCAAGAGACCGGCTGCCCTTTCCCGGTTTATGCTGATCCAACCCGTCATCTGTATACTGAACTTGGAATGGTGCGCACCTTAGCACTGGGCTCGCGACCAGCCTATATGCAAGGAAAATCGCTGGCGCACACTGTCGTCTCTGGCGTAGTCCAGGGATTGAAACAAGTGAAATCAGGCTTAGTGACGAAGATGGGTGATCAGAAACAAGTTGGCGGGGAGTTCCTTTTCGAACCCGCGACCCTAACACTAGACACTCCCGTCACGACACCGCGTAGCGAAGAGGACAAGCAACTGAGGTTTTCGGACGAAATCGAAAAATCAGACGACCATGAAGACCCCAAGGTAGAGGAAAAGCGCGTCACATGGTGTCATCGAATGCGGACGACCCGAGATCACGCCGAGATTCCCGAGCTAATGGAAGTACTCGGCTTAGATGGCACCGGTGCTCCTATCAAAGACAAGAAGAGATGGGATAAGGCCTTGAGGACGAGGAAGGGCACCGGCTTGAGTATGGCCAGCCAAATGAGCAGATTGAGTGTTGATACCACTCACACCAATAATAACGGAAGCATAAAGGCAAATGAACTCCCTCCTGACTATCAAACTGCCGAACGGCATAACTAGATGCGGTATGAATGAACACATTTTTATTCCATCTAATCAAGCAGCGCAACCACTTGGAAATCCTAAGCTTCGCTATTGCTTCCCTCTGATCAACCTTCTTGGAAGATGTCTTCTAATCTATAGTTTAAGGAGTACTACTAAGGTGTTGAATTGTCGAAATACGATAGGTTTGCCTTTATCAGTATGCCTGGCTTGAGATTAATGAGCTATGTGGTATTCTCTACATCGGTACTTTTCAAAATATATAACTTGAATAGTTCGCATATATCGAATTTGTTTATATGACAGCAAGAAATTAGCAGGAGTCACAAAAGGAGTTCCATGATGATAGCTAGGCTTTGGGCAACGTCATGAAGCCAACCATAGTAAAAAGTATATTAGTTTACAAGCTTAAGATGTTAGGCTTTCAACATCTAAGTCGCTGCTATTTTCACATGAGCAACAAATTAAAATATAGTATCATATCTAAGAATCCTCACAATCTCGTCCCATGTCTCCAGTTCTAAAGGACTCCTCTTATGCAAGGGGCCAAGTACCCAAGTACTTACATTAAAGGGGTTATGTGTAACCTAGTTACATAGAATTACGTAAGCGACGAATGAGTGGCATCTATGTACGTCGCGCGGTTAGTTGCAGTCCACAAATTCGTCTCTCGCTATTACTAAAGTTTCACTATTACTAGCTATATTTTTAAATATATTCGTTTACTATATTTGAATATATTCTTTCATTATACTTAACTTATTCTATCATATCATAATAGAACAATGCCACGTATCCAGCATAAGCAAGTCTTTATGTTCTAGTCCGCGAAACAATCACGTTCGCTAAATCCGTCACGTTTGCACTCGTCAATAATTCTAGGATCTCCAGAGTTGCGCCAAGTTCCCTGGTAATCCAATTGCGCACTTCAATAGCAGTCAGAGAATCTAGACCATAGGATGTTATACTCCGCAGAGCATCCACATCATCGTGTGCCACGGACAGCACCTCCGATAGTTTCTGCAGCACCCCCTTTATGGCAATTTGGCGGGCCTCTTCATTGTTGGCTGCAGCGCGGAATGCGTTCCTGTACGAGACGACCTGTCCAGAATCGCTACCTGCAGCTCGTATCTCTGCAATTGCTGCCGCTTTAAGGTGTGCGAATCGTGGGTCCTCTGCATAGTAAGGTAGAGTATTTGTATTATTTGGAACAAGCTTCAAGCCCGTCAGGCACTGCGTGCCGCATTTATTAGATGTAGCGACCGCCAGAAGCCCTAATACTTCAGCTTCGGAAATGGACTGTCCACCAAAGTTCTTGATAATCTCTTCCTCTCGCGCCGAGTTTTCGGAAATGTAGCCGGCGTCGGTCACAGCTGTAAGGTCAAGGGATACTCCTGGCAGGCCTTGTGCTACCCTGCATGAGGCAAACCCATCCAGAAATGTGTTGGCAGCAGCATACGCGGCTTGACCACGGCTACCGACAATGCCTGCAGCACTTGACAAGAGGACAAAATAGTCCAAACGCGTATTAATAGACTCGAGTGCGTTGTGAATGTTCCAAGTTCCCTTAACTTTGGCACGAATTGCCGACACGTACGAGTCGTGGGTCATGCCTTCGATTAACCCATCCTAATACAACGATTAACTAGATACTCTTTTCTTGATGTGGGCTCAACTGGGAATCTGCTATCAAATAAGACAAAACTTACGTGGAGCATCATGGCAGCATGGATCACACCGCATATCGGCGGGAGTGTCTCGGTACATTCCTTTACCATCCGGTAGACATTGTCTTCGCTAGCAATGTCACATATCTTCACGACAATATTGGCCCTGCCTTGAGTATCATCAATAAGTTGTCGCAGTTCACCAACATTCCCTCCACTCCTTGATAGCAATACGATATTTCGAGCACCGTGTTCTACCATCCATCTAGCTGTACTTCGCCCTAAACCACCAGTACCACCAACTATGACGTGAGTCCCATCGGGATTCAAGAAACGCCTTGAAGCATAGTGCATTGCCTGACGGAAGCGTTAGTAGTTCACTAGGTAATGAACTGTGATGGATATGGTAACTTACCATTACCTTCTCGCTATTCTGAACAGAAATGATAACAGGATGTAAGGTGCCTTGTTGAATCATTCGCAAGCCCTGGCCCAACTCTGTGATTCGCAATGTAACCATTTTCTTTAGCGGCTTGAAGACACCTCTGGAAAAGCATTCTAACACGTCTCTAAGGATGTCTCTCATGAGACGCGGGCGTGTAACTGTTAGTTCCACTAGATTGATTGACGTGAAGCTCACATTATCAGCAAAGTCAGCTCTGGTATTCCAACTGCCAATACGAGCATGAAGTGTCCCCTGTATATGGATAATACGTCCGAACTGTGCAGTATTTTCCCATACCCTGCTCAGATTCTGAGTCACCGCTGGGAAACTGGACGAACTAGTGAAGACGACATCCATACCAATCCCACTGGAAGCATCTCGTATTTCACGTTCGAAATAGACGCTGGATGTATCGAAAATGTTCGCCGGTCTGATACCAAAAGACTTCGCAACAAAATCTCTCCGTTCATTACCATGGACCACAACAAACACATCGGCACCAAGGTAATGCGCAACTTGTATTGCTGCAAGCCCCTCGGAGCCGCTTATTTGGATTAGAACGCGGTCAGATTTTCGAACGCGCGCGACTTGGGAGAGTCCGTAAAAGGCCGCACCGAAGGCAGATGGGATTATTGCTGCGTCCTCAAAGCTTATACCTTGAGGAATCCTAACGACACTACTTGCTGCTACGCGAGTGTGCGTACCCATCCGGTCATTGCTTAGGGCGCAGACCAGGTCTCCAACACTGATGTCGATAACATCGCGCCCAACACGAACGACAACGCCGCTACATGATCTTTCGGGCTCCGTAGACTCATTTATGTCAGTGTGCACAATAACATCATCCTGGCTAAGCTCGCTGGCTTTAATCTCAACTTCGACTTGATCATCATCCAAAACCTCGCTGCTTAGAGCGTCTTCGAAGTGTAGATTGCCGAAGGAACCCTCAGTATGTGTAGCCACTCGTAACCAACGTCCAGGTTGACGGAATTCTTGTAAGTACGGCTCGGAATTTCCTAGCTCGCGGTGAACTCGTAAGTTCATATCGTCATCGACAATAAAACGCGGCACGACTAAGTCTCCTCCTTGCTCCGCGAATTCAACCTCAGCCTCGGGGCTGTCTGCAAGAACGGTTCGCCTAAAAGCATCCTCAATTAGTTCAGCCTGGCCCTCAATATCTAGGGTGCTGTCCGGGTCAAGGTCTAAGGTGACGGCAATTTTGCCAAGCTCAGAGCGTGCTGTACGGAGTAGACCCAATGCCATATTCGTACTTGGGTTCGTAGGCACTTTTGATGCGCCATAAGTCACCCATAATATGCCACCTGCTCGTATTAAAAGGGATTGGATTTGCTCGAATTCGGTCTTGTTTACTGAGGCTAGGACGGGGCGATCAAGCTCTGAGAGAACAACGAAGAAGCCACTAAAATCCCTAACGTGAAGCAGGCTTGAAATATTCGGGACAATCCCGGAGTGTAACTTGATAACCTCGCATAGTGAAGCCACAAGTGTATCGTCTTGGGTACGCTCTGTCACAACCGTTACTCGCTCCCCATGGGACCGAAGGTGTGCATGGCTCACACCATTAGCACCACGTTCCTCGGTCTGCTCCCATTGGATCTTGTAGCATAATTCTCTAGGGTTGGGTGGTTTGCATATTACAGTCTTGAGCGGAGTGAGCTCCAATCCCAGTATAGAGATGGAAGGGAACTCACTATTCACTGGCGCAAACAGCTCGGCTAACAGTGGCCCGGATTCTCCATTTCTAGTCGACTGAACGATGAACTTGGATCTAGGGGTCCTCTCCCAATCGTCGTTGATATCGATACGCACCTGTTTGATGGCAGATGCCAGTTGCGGACTTGCTATTCCATCGAATCCCAACTCGGCTTGCGATATCTGGAAAAGGGGTTCTATTGTAGCGGGATGAGTCAAATACGGAGATTCGTACGCCAATGGCATGATGAGTTTTGAGTCCTGGAGGGCACCTTGAGCGCTAACTCCGGACCTGTCCATACTAACACTCAATAAGTTCCAAAACGTATGCGGATAGCTGATACCTCCGGAACTCAAGTTAAAATAGAAGCCTGCTGCGGGTATTGACAACTGATCCTTTTCCGGTTGAACGTTGAAGTACGAATTGGAACAAGCAGCCACTTCGATATGGCTTTGCAGAGGTTTTGCTTCAACGAGACCATGACAATGTTCTAGCCATCCTCGTTTTGAGTTGAAACTGGAAATCCGAAATTCGTCCCAGTCGAGTTTAGACATTCCATGTGGTCTAAAGACTAGTACGAGTTCGACCGGCTCATCATCCGCTAGATATAGTTGTTCTGGAATGGATATATCGCGCAGATCGAAACTTCCTGCTTCGAAACCCTTGAGTGCTGCTCTCTGACTGGCCGCCTCTACAACCATAGAGATGAAGGCTGAGACGGGAAATACGGGACGGTCCTGGATTTGGTACTCACGTAGCCATGGTAGCTCCTCTAGCCTTATGAAATTGCGCCATGTTGGCTCTAAGTCGCTGCTCCAGTCAGCCAGCGTCCCGATCAGATCATGACGTGCAAATGGTTTAAGTCGATGCTGTCGCGTGATTCGACTTTCGTACCAACAGCGCTGGTGTGACCATGGATACGTATAGAGGAAGGAGATAATATCAGGCTTCTCGATCTCGGAGCGGTTATGGTTGATATTGAAGAAATCGATACCTTCATAACCGCGCACGAAGAGCTGGCCAGCGAGCTCTAGGGCCGTCTCGGTAGCATCACGACCTCGTATAAGAGTCGAGATATATGATGGAGCCTTAGAAACTGGCAGCTGCATTGTCTTTAAAGTCTGCATAATCGGACCTTTGAGCGCTGCATGCGGACCAATCTCGATGAGAAAGTCTGGCTCACTCTCCTCGCAGAGTACACGCAATGCAGTTGTAAAGCGTACTGGATTGGTCAAGTTCTCTACCCAGTACTGCGGACCAAGCTCGTCCACGTTAACCTTGCGGGAACGGAGGGAAGAGAAAAACTCCACGTCTCCATTGGTTTTTCTCAGCTCAACGTCTGCGATCATATTGTAGTATATCTCGGCTATCAATTTCATATGCGGACTGTGGTAAGCGACATCAACGAAGAGCTTGCGGTTGAAGATTTGCTTCCCTGTCATAATATTAGAAAGCTCATCGATAGCCTCGGCGTCACCCGAGACGGTTGTCGAGATGGGAGAATTTTCGCAAGCTGCTACCGCCTGAAGCGGATGCCGTAGCTGTTTAAAAAGGGGCTGTAGCTCGTTTGCGCCCATACCCACCGCCATCATTGAGCCTTTCACATCTGGAAAATTCTCTTTCAAAGCGATGATAGCTTGGCCACGATAATACGCTGCCGACATTGCCGCCTCAAGTGTTAGAGCCCCGGTTGCATATGCGGCGCCAATCTCCCCGCTTGAATGGCCCGTAACTGCAGAAGGCTTAATCCCCCATGATGCCAGGAGGTCGACCAGTCCGATCTGGATAGCACTGCAAATTGGTTGACTGATATGAGCCATGCCTACACGAGAATTATTTTCACCTCGGGTCAGCTCCTCCATTAGCGAGAAATCAGCACCAATAGACAGAAGATGCTTATCTGCTCGTTGGATAGCGGACGCGAACACAGAATGAGACTCCAATAGCTCTCTACCCATAGCAAACCATTGCGCCCCTTGCCCCGTAAATATGAAAGCTAGTTTCGGCGACTTGGTAGGCGCGCGCTTTGGTATTACTTCAGGGCTATTGAGAGCTATTGCTAATTTGCTACACATATCGGCCACCAGAGCTATGCGCCATGGCAGTTGTGAACGCCGCTGGCATAATGTGTCTAATGGCAAGTCAGCACGCTTATTTTCTTGGATATTGGTTAATATCAAAACTCACATGCCAAATTCCGAGGCATAGTGCTTTGATAAAGTTCGGCATGCTGTTCGAGGAAAATTCCCAGCTGTTCCATACTTTTTCTCGCGGCCGCCTCATCATTGGCGCTCAATATGAATAAACGCTTCATCTTAATATGGCCTTCAAACTTTTCAGGATCCAGGAATTCGATTTCGTTTTCTGCTGGTAAGGCTTTAAGAACTGCGTGTCCGTTCGATCCGCTATAACCGAAGTTGTTGACACAGATATACTTCTTATTTCGAGGGAATGGCTGCTGTCTTTGTGGGAGCTGAATATAGAGGTCAGTACTATCCCGACCCGCCCAATTCTAACATAGCTTCAAAGAATATTTAATGAGGAAAACTAACTTTCAAGTTCCATTCCGATAATGGGATAGCTGGGTTTTCCTTCTCGAAGTCGGCGTTTGGTACGATAAACCCCTTTTCCAGCATGAGGGCAGCCTTCATAACCGATATAACACCACTAGCGTTTTCGAGGTGGCCAATATTGGATTTAACCGATCCGATAGTTAATGGTTCACTGCTATCTAGGTTTTGACCAAGTGCCTTATAAATACCTTTGGCTTCAATAGGGTCCCCGACCTTGGTACCTGTTCCATGAGCCTCAAAGAATCCGACGTCCTTGGCATCGATTTTGGCTTGTGAGAGAACATTACGTAGCAACGATTCCTGCTCTTCCGAGCTGGGTGCTACGATGCCTTCAGAAATTATATGTAAGGCTTCTAATAATAAGATAGTTAGGGTGGACATACATACCGACGGTTCGGCCATTATGGCTAATTCCAGTATGGGAGATGACGGCCCTTACGTAGTCTCTATCCTCTAAAGCTTTATGTAGGGGCTTGAGGATGAGGCACCCTACTCCCTCACCTCTTGCGTATCCGGACTTTGCGCGATGGTCAAACGCATAAGTTTTCCCCGAGTCTGCAAACAATCTACGTTATTAAGTTAACTGTTTATTCGAAAAAAAACTGGAAGACCGTCCGACTCACCTTAATTTTGCCATAGATACCCAGACATCGGGTTGTGTGATCAGATGAGAAGCCCCAACTATAGCTTGTTCCGACTCCCCCAACCGTATGCTCTGAACAGCCATGTGTAGCGCATGCATACTAGATGAGCAAGCTGTGTCAACGGTAAATGTAGGTCCACATAAGTTGAAGAAGTATGATATTCGCCCAGCAAGAAATGCCCCTTGGTTACCGGTGGGATCGAACATTGGCGAATCATCTAAATCTCTAAGATTTCCCATTCTATGTTCGTTGTCGGGGCCACCGATGAAGACACCAACTTTCCGACCCGAGATGGACTCCTTAGGAATGCCAGCATTCTCGAGGGCCTCGTACGAACATTCGAGGAGGAGACGCTGTGTAGGATCTTACATACGGTCAGCTTTTCAACGCAGTCGATTTGGAAGATGATAAATACCCATTGTCTCAGCTTCCTTGCGTGTCATATCAAAGAAGCCAGGGTCGAACATCTCGAGGTTCTGAGATAAGAAATACCCCCCTTGTGAATTGATAGTACCCTTCTTCTCTGGATTAGGATGATTATAAGCCTCCTGATTGAATCTATCTCGGGGTATCTTGGACCACGCGCTGCGCCCTTTGGTTAGCAGCTTCCAAAATTCGCCCGGCGAAGACACATCGCCAGGTAGGCGACATGACATGCCGACTATGGCAATAGGCATTAACTCCTCTGACTCCATGTTGGTATTCGAGAAAGAAGGTAGAGTGGTGCCAAGGAGTATTGGCTAGAAAAGACTAAGAAATTTAAAATAGCTCGAATCGGAAGTGCCAGAAGTTATATATTTCAACAGGCGAGCAATCTCATTTTGATTGCGACCCAGGTACAATTCGGATATTTCGAAAGCATCTCTTAGCCATGAATTGGGTTGAGTTTACATAGCGTATTCTTCCAAAAGCTTCCAGGAACTCAGCGGTCGAACGGACAATGAGGTCGGTACTCCAGCTGATGGCAATTTTCCCATTTGGGACGAATGGCCTCGTATATCAGAATCAGGTCCGATGCCCTGAGGCTTTAATAGAGCCGCATTTGGCTTCGACTTGATACAACTACATGCTGGACTTAACGAACAACTTATTTTATGATAAGCTAGCTGTTACCCATCACTTACAAGAATTGATGGTAGTGGATGCCTTCATTACATGGTTCTTTCAAGCTAACTTGGCTCCTTTCACGGTAAGTTAGCCGTTGTGTCTCGGGAATGCCCCTATTATGTGACTGAACTCTATGCAACGGAATATCTTAAATAGTCTACCACTACAAGCGTTGCAGTATGTATTATCACATAGCTAGTCTTATAAAGTTCAAGTTCTGTCAGTGCGGCACCTTGAAAACTTAGTCTCTTACAGCTCAGCTACGCAGGAATAGGAAACACACTTCAGACAACTCTGGATGAGTGTCGGAAGTCCGTGGACAGATTGTCGCAACCTTTAATCCGTGAGAAGTATCCTGTCGATCACAGGCTAGCGGCCCTTTTTTCAACTACAACATTCTTGCCCAGCGACAGCTTGGAGTTTGACGGACGTACGGATAAGGGTATCTTCGCATAACTAGCACACAGGAGGAGAATGTTCGCGAATCTTATGTCCTAAATGGTGTAATATATCCACCACATATCCTGCACCTTGACATACATCAATCTCCCTCAAAGGGTGTAGGCTAACAAGGGTGCAGGCATAGGTTATTATAGACAGCCACCATAGATGCTATCGACAAGACACCCACATGGCTATCATCGCTTTATGTGAGTTTACGGGTGGCCCCCACGGGCGGCGAGACGGTCTTGGAAGTTGGCCGTCCAAGTCTTAAGAATATTACCGGATACAATGCTCGCTCGAGCCGTGATATATATCATCAACAGGCGTACGCCATCCGGACCTACGAAAGGCGTAGCTCGCTTCCCCCATCGATAGCCTTGTAGAAGAACAGCCAAGACGCGCGTCTCTTCCAGCTTAACACATCGTCAACGGTACTTTGGTAAATTTCGTTGGACGAATTCGGCTGAAAAGAAGCTCGGGTGAAGAGAAAATAAAAATACGAATCCTCTTGCGCTCTCCGTCATTATGAAATTCCTCTGCCTGCCCGGCGCATACGGCAGCGCCAAGGTACGTAAACATCTCCTTATATACCTATCTAAGCAGCCGTCATCTCGCCGGTGCACTAACTAATAATAACGCACAGAACTTCGGCGTCCAGCTCGGGCCCTTCGCCAAGCACATGGAAGACCGGGGCCTAGCGACCTTCGCCTTCACGCAGGGCGCGCACGAGGTCGAGCCCCCGCTAGGCTGGGAGAACTACTTCGGGTCGCGCCCGCTATACCGGTTCGTCGAGGCGGCGGCCGGCGCGGGCGACGCCTTCGAAGTCGTGCGCCGCGTCCGCCACATCCCGCGCGGTCTGACCCCCGAAGCTACGATTCGGTTGTTCAAGCCGCCGCGCCCTATCGCGTACGACTGGCGCACCTTTCGCGAGGCGCTGGATGGCTTGTTCGAGACTATTGAGGCGGATGGGGAGATCGATGGGTTGATTGGGTATTCGGAGGGCGCGATGATGGCGGCGTCGATTTGTGCTGAGGAGAATAGGCGGTGGGAGGAGAGGGGGGTGCCTAGGCGTATTAAGGTGTGTTCATTCCCTTTGCATGATTTTTCTCTGGCTCTTCTCTTCCCTTCTCTTCTCTTCCCCATTCCTCCCTTCCCGACCCTTCCTAATAATCCAACCTAACTAACAAAAACCCCCTCCCAGTTCGCCATATTCTTCGCCGGCACACCCCCCCTAGTCGCCGAAGGCGACGGCTTCGTAAGCCGCCTAGCAGACGAGCACGGGACGTCCATCTCGATCCCGACGTTCCACGTGTTCGGGTCCAACGACCCGCTAGTCTACTCGTCCGTCGCGCTGTACAACGCGTGCGACCAGGACACGGCGCAGCTGTACGACCACGGGCTGGGCCACCTCGTGCCGCGCGATGCTGATAACGTCGAGCAGCTGGGCGACGTGCTTGCGGATGTTATTACTCGGGTTAACAAGGAGAGTGAGAAAGAGAAGGTTGCCGCTGCTGCTGCCGAGGCCGAGTCTGTATCCGCGTCTGATACTGAGCCCTCGGCTGATGAGTATGCCGACGAGTCCTCTGCTACTGGCCCCTTGTCTGCCGCGTCTAGCGATGAGTTGTCGGATCTAGATTCGCGCTCTAGTAATGGTGTTGGGTCTGAGGGGATTGCTAAGGTTTAAGAGACTTGTTTAGGAAATCCACATGGGAAACGGGGGGTAAGGGAAAGGAAGGATGTCATAAGAGCAACCTGCCGGGTTCTTAGATACTGTCTCCGCTAAACTCGAATCCGGTGGTGCGCTTGATTTCGCGATCTTTGGAATTTAGTATACACTCCCGTGCTTTAAATGTTTGTTAACTAGTCTTAAGATTACCCCTATTTCCCCAATCAGGGGCTTCGTTCTTACATACGCATTACACACACAATACTACTTAGCAACGGGTCCGTAGAAATATATTTTAGTGAATGGGTTATATATTTTGGTTCGCCTGATATACTTATCATCCCAGAAAGTCGTAGCCCCATGAACTCTCATTAAACCGTCACTGAAACCTAGTTCCGTTTCCCCTAGTAGTCGCAGGTCTCTCTCCCCTATGTATAAGAGGCGACGACCTACAATCGCTAGCCCCCTTTTTATAGAACAACTAACCCTGACCAATACCGTGCGTACGTGGATGCGTGCGGGTGTGGCGACAAAGCCCGGCCGCCTCAACTCATATATGACATGCATGGCCGGGCTTTTTTTTCTGACAATAAGGAGAGGGAGGTATTAATTATGTACAATACTGGGTACAGTGAGCAGGATGACGACGACGACGGCAAATTATTAAACGATTCGTCGTTCGGACCTTTAGGTTCTCCAGGTCTCGGAGCAAACGTATGCAGACCTCCAGGCAGCTTTTAGTAGTGGATTCCGTATGAACCCGAAATATGATTTGCCTAACTTCCAAAACATTTCCTAGTAAATCCGGGGTGAGTAGAGTCGCTCCGTGATACCCTTTGGTGTAAAAGGATGCTTATATTAACTGCTCAATGCTATGATCTAGCGGCCGCCCGCGAATGCGCCGGCTCCCATACCGGCAGCACCCGTGCCCATTCCTTGGAGCTTAGCCGCTAATTGAGGATACTTTTCTTGGACTTGAATCTGTGTTCGCGTAGCTTCGGCGTATGAAAGCGCATTAACTATCTCCCCAGGTGTTCTAGCAAGCTCAGCCGCACGTTCAAAGTACCTAAGTGCCTCCGTGATCTTGCCCTGTTGAAGGAGGAGTTGCGCCATCGTAGCCACGGCAATATCGCATTCGGGGTCAACTATAGTCAATTAGTGTCTGATCTTCATCTGATCTTTTAAAGTGCCCTTACTGATTAGCGCCTTCTCGCATAACTTCTCCGCTTCCGTAAATTCGGCCTTTTGTTGGAAGAGAGCTAGTGCCTTGTTGATAAGGGGTAATACGTTCATCGCCAAAGGCTTCGTCTGCTTTTCCATCTCCATAGCGGTGTCGAATTTCTGGATCGCCTCGTCATACTTGCTCTGGTCGAGGAGGAGCTCTCCGTAGTAGTTGTATACATCGGGTACCTTGTCGAAGTTCTTAACACACCGACGGAACGTCGCCATAGAGGATGCCACGGAGCCCATCTTGTATTGCGTTACACCAAGCTGAATATGTGAGAATATGAAGGAAGAGTCGAGATCGATTGACTTTTGGTAATCCTTAGCAGCATCTTGGAATTCGCCATGGATAAAGTGCAACTGCGCACGGTGATAATAGATGTCCGGATCGCTATCGTTTTGGCTTAAAGCCTGCTCTAAGTCCGCAGCAGCACTAGCTCGGTCACCTGCAACCAGATCAGTTTTAAGTCGCTTTCCGTCATACGTAACACCGGTTACTTACCCATTTCCAGGTGCATGCTTGCACGCTTGACATAGCTTTGGGTGTACGACGGGTCCAGCTCAATACTCTTGTCCATATCCTGTAAAGCTTCCTCTTGCGCCCCACGTAGATTTCTAAATGTACCCCGTAGGTTGTAAGCAAGCGCCTCGTGCCCGTCCAGATCGCCAAGTTCTAGGGCCTTTTCGAACGCATTTGCGGCTTCTTCGTAACCTTCGTGAGTTTTCTTCTCCATAGCTTTCAACCCGATTTGCAGCTGCCCTTTTCCAGTTGATTCCGGTACCTCCACATCGTCTTCCAACCCCTCAGGACGCGGCTTCGCTCGGAAGCTCTGAATATAGTTGGAGACAAAGGTAGGGCTGGGTAGCTTGTTGGGATCCTTAGACTTCATGATCTCCTCGGCCTTCTGCTCAGCAACCTTCTTCAGCAATCGTTCGACAGCATTGGTACTGGATTCGGTCTTGAACTCGTCGATAATGCAGCTGGCGGTGTAATCCAGGAGTGATTCGCTGAACTGAGAAAGGTGCTCATAAGCATTAGCTCTTCGGTTCAGAGCTTTTACATATGTAGGGTCGAGGCTAATAGCGGCGGTCGTGTCTTCGACGACCTTATCCCAGACAGATTGGGCGTTGTAGCAGGCAGCTCTGTTAGAGTAAAAGATAGAGTCTGGTTTGCAGAGGATAGCCTTGGAGTAGAGATCAATAGCTCTGTCGTAGTCTTTGCTGCCATAAGCTTTGTTTCCAGCGTTCTTTAACTGCAGGGCATAGTCGCGGCGCTGCTCATCGGTGAAGGTAGCGACAGTGGTCTCGTTGATCTCGGGTAATTCATCGGCCGCTTCTACTGTCGGGGCCTTCGCTTGTTCACCTGCTGGGACAGTTTTAGATGCTTCGGCCTGGCGCTCTGCTTCCTTCCGTTTCCTCCTCTCCTTCTTGCTAGGTTTACTTTGCGAAGCAGACCTCGACTTTTGCTAGGTATAAATGTGAGCTAGCTATCATAGCGAAGCAAAAAAAATTATGTTAAAAAAATAACAACTCACAGCATCGCCATTAAGATAGTAGACCACACCAGCGCTAGTGACAACAACAGCTACACCGGCAATGGTATAAACAAGCGCCTTGTTCTCGGATGCCCAATTGGTAAAGCGGTCCCAAAGGGAGGGCTCTACGGGGATAGCAATAGGTTGTGCTAAGGGAGGCATCGGCGGCGGAGCTGCGGAAGCACGAGACATTACGGTGGAATCGGACGGATGTCGTCGATTTTGATTTCGAGGTGGGGAACAAAGTGCGGCAACCAGGGTGACAAGAAAAAAAAAGGTGACCTGATAAGTCGAGGTTGCGAAATCGGTCGAGTCACAGGGGAGAGACACAGCAGACACAGGGTCGAGAATGATAATAGTGATGACGATTTGTTATTGTATTTTGGTTGCGGATAAGCTGTGCAAGAAAGCTTTAATCAAAATTCAGTAAGTTGTTATTATTATTATTACCGATCAAAAACACTTTGCAAGCGCAAAAAAAAAGTTTACTTTACAACAAGTACATAGTATCTTTTAGTGTGACCCAATTTAACATGCGCTGTGCTCTGAAAGCTTCGACCCTGGTTGGCCCACAATCGAACTTCGTCATCAAACGGAGAGCTCCATGGACAGGGACAGCAATAGCGACAACAATAGCGACAGCCCACCCTCCTATCCTTCCTGCCCGCCTACCTCATAAGGTACCTAGGTACAAAGCACTTATCCCAAAGCACTTCAATGTCTTACCTAATGTTAGGTACTGCAGAGTACCTGACGTACGCGCTACATGCCCATTGAACCTAGCAGCCTCGTGTCTAAACGCCCACTACGTACATATGTATGTACATACGTGTACCCACCGCATTCGTTATCCCGGGAGATATATCTTATTAGTGCCATGTACTCGGTAAGTATATACGGTATTAACAACCACTAAGCTTCTTGCATAAGCCAACGCTGACCTACATGTATGTAGTACATCTACGTATCTAATACCTATTTAGCACTTACATTGTATATATCTATGTATAACCTAAAGTATTTGATAGCTTCACTCAAACTTGAAGATCACAAACGAGGCTAGCAGACTCTATACAATGGACGATTTTCGGATCTTCACATCCATACGATATGATCCTGCTCTCTTAAAAGTCCCAGAATTGGGATATGTCAATACCGGATGGAATCAGAATTCTTCCCCCTTCTATATGCTTGACTTACACCGAGACCGCATGCTAAGAGCTGCCGTCTATTGGCAATGGTCAGCCGCAATCGCCGTCGTTTCTGGGGAGGAAGGCTTAGAGAACCTTGAAAGGTTTCTTCAGAGTATTACTAGCGGAGTTGGCAATGGCCTGCATCGAATAATGCTTAGCCTAGCTCAAGACGGAACTCTAGATTATCAAACCTCTCCTCTTCCAGAGACACATCTGAATAATCTATATCCAGAATATCTACCGAGCCTAGATCGTGAGGACTTAGCCGAAGGAGGAGATGGCAAGGTTCCAATCAAGAATCCTGTTTACGACATCTTCCTTGATAGTCAGAAGACTTCAAAATCTGAGTTCACTCATTACAAAACTACTTTTAGAGACATGTATAATGATGCAAGGAGACGGGCACAAATCAATCTAGGCGATAAGAAAGAAGTGCTCCTCGTCAATGATGATGGGCATATCATGGAGGGTAGTATTAGTACCCCCTATTTCTGGAGGGACGGGAAATGGGTCACTCCCCCTATTCCCACGCAATATCGGGCTTCTGAAGGGAGCGGCGGAAATAACGGCACAACAAGAAGATGGGCTTTAGAGAGGTAAATACGAATTCACATATCCTTTGCATTGGTCTAAATCCTGAGCAGCTGATGCTAATTGGAACAGGAATCTTGTTGTCGAACAAGTCGTCCCTGCAGATTCGCTAGTCAATGGCGAAGAATGCTGGATAAGTAACGGCCTTCGAGGGTTCATTTTTGGAACAGTGAAGCTACAATAAATACCAATTCTGGCTATGGACCGTCTAGGTGATTCATTCGACGTAGATATAGCAACCTACTTAAAGGTTTATATCTACCTTCTTAAGACGTCTAACGATCCGCTATACGAAGTTCTTGATGAAATGATATTTGAAGCTGTATATCTTGCTTTTATAACTTTTGTTTATTAGTAAAGATAAGTACTAACATATATGTAGACATCGAAAGAAATGCGCAGGTGGTATACGAAAGATGAAACTATAGGTAGCACTCTCGCAGTTGACGTACTACTGCGAGAATCTCGAGTAGTTTCTTAGACCTTAATTTCCGCGATAGCACCCTTCACATGTCATCTATTTAAATGGCAGTCCTGTGTAGCCGAGCCTCAATCGTGTTTAACATAATTTTGACACTTACTACCTAGTACAGAATTTCACACATTCGGCGAATAGTCGAGCTCCAACTTGTACATAATAAAGTAAGGAAGGAGGCATTTACAGAGGTAATAGAATACCGGTGATAGTTATCTTACTGGAATGACTCATACAAATGTATACTCTTATTTAGAAGGCTGGAGCTATGGCAAGGCACTTCTTATAGAAGGAGTTCCCTTTAAGAATTACTCTAATCAGTGCTCTTTACTACGTTATATATCATCGAGCAAGTGCTCTGGACATTCGAAACCGAAACAAACTGTATCACGTAGTCTCGTCGCAGACATGCCGTATCGTGGATCCGGCAGGAAGTATCTTAACATTCGTACCTCCTTACTCGCTTCCTCTTGATATAGGTATGCAAGAGCGAAGTTGATAGCCGCCGATTATTTAAGATAGACACACGACCTCATTAACTAACCCTATTGCTTTCTCTATCATCCTCCATTTTCCTCATTTGACATATACATATCGCAGAATATCATCACCTATATTCTAAGCAGCATATACCTAGTAATTCCATTCCGTATAGAAGACCATCTGGTGTCAACAGTATTAAACAGCACTCGATCAAATTAACCGAAAATCACCATGAATGCCCTTTACGCTGCCCAGAACAAAATCAAGCAGGACATTGGCCTCTCTAACGTCAAAATTATCCACAACCAGAATTACAAGCGTCATGGCACCAAGTCTTACGTCCACGCATTGAACCGTTTCGGGTTTCAACCTACTTTACCAGGCCCCTATTTCCATATCGACAAAGTCATACAGCATGGCTTTCTCCCTGAAGAACTCAAGGGAGTCCTTGGTGGCACTGTACATACACAGAAAACCCTAGTCAAGAAAGGTAAACCCGATGACGACGATCAGACTACAGAAGTCACTGCTGAAGATCAACAAAACGATTCCATGTATATCTGCGAGGTTAAAATCGGCACTCCACCCCAGAAACTACTACTTGACTTCGACACCGGCTCTGCTGATACTTGGGTTCGTTGAAACCTTTCTTATTTCAGGTCTCTTTAAGTCTAACCCTTGCATTAGGTTCGCTCGACTCTCCAGCACAAGTCTGAACTGGCTAAACACAATGCCTTCGACCCCAAGGAGTCCGAGTCCTTCAAGAAACTCCCTGGAAAGAGTTGGAAGATCCAGTACGGAGATGGCTCAACAGCTTCCGGTGACTGTGGCAGCGACACACTCGTTATTGGTGGCCTAGCCATCAAGAATCAGACGATCGAGTGTGCCACCAAGCTATCCAAACAGTTCTCCCAGGGCACCAGCGACGGTCTCCTTGGTCTCGCCTGGAGCAAGATCAACACGGTTACAGACTCCGGTGAACCTGACCCCCAAGCCACTCCCGTTGAGAACATGATCAAGCAAGATGACATCCCCAAGGAGTCCAAGCTCTTCACGACCGCCTTCTATAGTTCACGTGATAAAGATCCAGACTCATTCTACACATTCGGATTCATCGACGAAGACCTTGTCAAAAAGACCGGCCACGACATCCACTGGACGGAAGTCGACAACTCAGAAGGCTTCTGGTCCGTCTCATCCGAGTCCTACACCATCAACGGCGAAAGCGTCGACCTCAGTGGCAATACTGCCATCGCTGATACCGGCACCACTTTAGCACTAGTGTCAGACGAAGTCGCTAAGAAGATCTACGATCAGATTCCTGGCGCGATCTACGATTGGCTCAACCAAGGCTACATCTTCCCGATCGACGTGAAGACAGACGACATACCCGAGGTCAAGGTGGCTGTTGGTGATAAGGAATATTTAATCCAGAAGGAAGACTTAGCTTTCGCTCTGACTGACGACAAGAAGTACTGGTACGGGGGTATTCAAAGCCGTGGCATGATGCCCTTTGATATCCTCGGCGATACATTCTTGAAGAGTGTCTACGCTGTAAGTATAGTCTTTTTCTCCCTTACTCTTTTCTAATCTTCTTTTCTAATATATCCCTTCTCTTCTACTTCTACCCTTATGATCGTTGGTCCAAAAATATTGACTCATTACCAATAGATCTGGGACCAAGGAAATCGGCGTCTCGGTCTAGTCCCCAAGATCGAAGAGACGCAGAACCTCGAGCCGCCGCCTGATAACGATGACGACGATGGTGGCGAGAAGAAATGGGTTCCCAGCATCGATCTCCTCTCTAAGGATGAAGTCCAGCCAGAAAGCGAGCCCCAGTAGACACCAGTATTCCTACCGTCGAGGGTAAGAACACGGGTATACTGAAAAGGGGTTACCTGTGTCTCGGGCTAGGTGGATCGTAGGCTGATTAAGGCACAGAATAGAAGCCAAATTCCTACTGTCTTTCCTCCCTATGGGTTACTTTGTCGCATCTTGTTGCTAGCGCTGGCTTGCGAGTCCAATGCTGGTAGACTACAGATAGTTCATGCCTAGAGAATGGAATTATAGCACTCTTACCCCTATTTTTAATATACTACTATTTTTATTTTTATTTTTGGTAAACTGGACGTTGATTTTCCAAGACTGCTGGTCCAATTATTATACGGCTATCTCCCATAATTATAGCTGGGACGGATCAAGTAGATACATAACCTTTGGTAATCATTATAATTCCTGCCCAACACCACCGCCCTACCCCCAGAGCAGACAGCCATTTCCATCCATCCCATTATAGAAATCAACGGTTCGAGCGATCACATTACATCCAAGAGACAGCTCAAGTAGCAGAAGGGGTTGAATAATTTAGGTTTCCTACGTCCGCAACCGATTGCGCTACCTAGTCACGTCTTTCGTCTCCCTCCCCGTAATCGTATCGTAGTGAACTAAGCATCGACAATGCGTCCGTGATCCGCCTTGGCTCCCCTAACTACTACCGCTAGTCGCTCCTCTCCTCTCCTCTTCCCCCCCGTTCTGCTCCCCCGTACCTATGGAGAAAGAATTTCCCACACAGCAACGAACACATGATTTGATCTTCCCAAGGCCATCAACAACAGCTCAGCTCAGCTCGACTCGCTTTCGCCCATGCGATAGAAAAAAGGAGTAGCCAAAACCAAAAAAAAGCAGCAGTAGTAGCAGTAGCAGTAACAGTAGCAAAGGAGCAAATGTTCAAACGGCGAAACGCAAGCAAAGCACGAAAACTCCACCGAACGCCTATGCGGTATGGGGCCCCTTTCCCAGAAGTTTGTTGGAAAACACAATAAGAGCCAGAAGAGAAGAAAAAAAGGGGGTGGGTGGTTAGGTGGTTAGGTTAGAATGGGCGAAGGAGGAGATAGAAATGCGACCACCGGCTCACGAAACCAATTCTAGGACAGGTTTAAGAAGGCTAAGCTCTTGTGAAATCACTATAGTACCGCTGAGATAGAAGGGTGATTGATGGAGTCTTGTATATTGCCGTAGTAATCCAAGGGGACGTGAAATAGGAACAGCCATAAGACGTATTAGCCAGACCAAGGGGCCCCCTAAGCGACCTACGCCGAAGCTAACCAATGCCGTTGGCGTGCAAATCCGCACGACCAAGTATCCCGCATTCCACAGCTAGATGATAGAAGCAATGTTATCGATACCGCGTAGAAACAACTCACTGCTGGTAGTACACAACACCAGGTCCTGACGGAGGGTAGTAGTAGCCATCCGGGCTCGGGGTAACCATACCGTTCATGCCTACAACTCCACCGGGCATCGGATAGCCCTGAGGCGTTGGGTAGGGGTTGTATGTAGCCATAGGGGGTAACTGAGATGCATCATAGTAGTAGACCATGCCATTGACTTCTTGAGCAACCAAATTGGGGTTTGGTGTACCCTGCCCAGTTGGCTGATTGGTAGCGGGCTCGCCCTGGGGTTGAGGTTGTTGCGTTCCCGGGACGAATGAAGGTGCGGTGGCAGATGGAGCCAATGCACCTGGATAAGTAGCTGGGGGGTAGTAATAGCCTTGTTGAGGCTGCATCATCTGGTATGGCTGGTAGTAGTTCTGCTGGGCGAACTGGTTTGGCTGGAAAGGGGCAGCATGGATGGCGCGTTCGGGAATTTGGGAGAGCGGCGTCCCGGTCGAATGTTGAGACTGGTACGAGGGATGTCGGGCGTGAGATTCTTGACCTAGGCTAGTCGACACCTGAACAGGAACTTGTTGGTGAAAGGCCTGTTGATATGGCTGAGACGGATTATGGTGCATTTCTGGCGACTCGATACCGGCTACCGAGACAGTCTTCTGCGGCCGAGGCTGGTGCATAGGGATAGGTACAGGTCGATTCTCCTGGAACACCGGCCTTTGGGGTTGCGTTTGTTGCATTGAAACATCGCTCATAGAGGGCTGGCCAACTCCGGCGAATCCATCTGCTGGTGCGCCATCAACAGCAGGAAGCTGTTGTTCAGGTCGACCTTGTGGAGGAAGTCTAACAACAGGTCGAGCGGCGTCATAGGGTAATGGTGGCCGCGACATAGTAGAACCGGTCGGAGATACCAGATAGTCTCTCCCCAAGTCAGGGGCAATCGAAGACCGTCGGCTAAGAGCGATGCTCGGAGTATACGCACTACCAGCGTACACACTTCCCCCAAATACGCTCGTCCTCCTAGAAAACCCGCCAATAGATCCCAGGCCAGATCTTGGCTTGCCCCGCAATCGTTGGTTCGGACGCATCGCTCGGGGTATAAAGATAAAAGACCTGTCGGTGGCTGGAAAGATATATCGGGGAGGGAAATCAGGCAGGGAGATACGAACAGGCTTGTCGCGTCTCAATGGTGGTCGGTGGTCTGGTAATTTCGTATACTGTCGTACTTGTATACCGGGGAAGATGACGGGCTCCTTTATTCCCGGGAAGTAGACCCTGATCTGCACATTGCCAACATGCTTGTCTGTAGCCATGGTCCGGTTGATTGGTGTAGTGCTGGCAGGGCAAGTGGGAATATAACCATCGCCGTTCGGTGGGCCATCGTCAGTAAACGAGGGCCGCGGTTGTCGAGCATGTATAGGCTGTGCGACTACCTCGTGCATATCGTGTGCCCAAGGACCATTTGTCGTTGGATCGGCTGGACCATGGATTTGATGATGACTATACGTGTTAGCTAAAGAGACAATATAAAGGTGCTGGTTAACAGTAACATACTTTATTGGCGCAAAAGGACCACCAATACCACCACGACCTCTCCCCCGAGGACCCCTACCGAAAGGGCGAAATCCGTTGGCAGAAGGACCGGCATGTCTGTGGTCATGCATAAAGAAGGCGCCTCGGTTGGGAACGAACCACGGATCCTCGTCTCGTTTGCGCCTATATTCATCATGCTCCTTTCGTCGCTTATCAGTAGTTGGGTCTTGGGAGGAATCCGGATTCGCAACAGCAGAATTCGAGCTGACCACTATAGGAGCCGAGGACTTGGATTGAGGCTCCGCAGATTCTTCGAAACTCAACACCTGCACCGGAGCAGCTTCGTCCGAAATGTTTAGGTTGCTCATCATGAATTCGGTGTCCGATACAGTGTTCGGAGCGGGCTTTCTGGAGGCCTTCGTTGGGTGACCGCCGGAAGACTTGGTGTGCGTCCTCTTCACATTACCATTGCCATTGGCTGCTTGACTGGTCAACTTCGGAGCAGCAGGCGTCGTAGGTGAAGCCTCATCGACATTACTAGTATCACTGTCGTCGGCCGGATCGGGATCCTCGGAAGCCATGGACCCATCTGTCAAGGAGTCGTCGTCAATGTCGAGCTGTTCAAGACCACCCTCATCCTCGCCTTCGTCTTCAACCCGTCGGCGATGGCCGATCATCTTTCTTCGGCGGATAGCAGCTACCATGTTGAAAATAATATATTGTTTGAGCTGCGCTAGCGTCGATAAAGAGTGGGTGATAGACCTCAGAGCCGGGGAAGGATGGCGGGGAGCGTCCTGGTAGAGCTAAAAAACGGTGCTTGGGCACGACGTAGGCGTCGTGATGGTTATGGATCTCATGCGATGTTCGGATTGGCGGATGGAATATCGGACGACGGGCTTCCTCGATAAATAAAAACCTAAAGGCGAAATAACCGCCTGCGGTGCAGAAAAGAAAGGAAAGTTAGTGAAGAAAATCAATTAAGAAGCCAGTATGCCTATTTTCCCAGGATCCTTTTTTGTCCCCTAAAAACGATGGAAAGTGTCTCTTGTCGAGCCAGGTTCGGAGACGGCAGGCCAGAGGAAAAGAAGACGGTAAGGAAGAAAATTAAAAAAACAAGAACAACTTTTTATAGAAAAGCCTCGAGGCTTGTGAGAGGTGGTTCACAAGCACTACGGAGGGGGTTTTATCGTGTTTATCTTTTTTTTTCTAGGTGATGTAGTATCAAGGAGGGCTTTTTTGTTGGATGGGATAGAAGCCAAGCCAAAAGGGTTTAATATTTGGAAGTTCTGAGGTCAGGTCAGGATTCAGGTTCAGGTAGGCCTGCTTTGCCTTGGTGTACTATGTAAGGTTGAGGGTAGTGGAGTTGTAGTGGAGAGACAGGTACAATACAACGACGATACAACACCTAAACGCCTAGAATAACTGAAAATACCGAAATACATCACTAATACAGTACAATCGGTACAATCGGTATAGTGGGGATGAGGTAGCGTAGCAGTCAGAAAGTGCAGAGCGGAGACAAACCCAGTCGAACCAAGTCCAGATCAGAGTCTGAATTTTGAGAGGTGCCTTCTGGCATTACATAGACATTAGAAGTACCTAAGTATTCATCCTCCACCACCTGGCAGCCCTGGACACTTACTGCACCTGCCCCCTGTTATTCTTCCAATTGGGGCCAATGGGCTGAGGTGCATTTGGGTCTTAGCATGCTTGGTAAAAGGCGTCGGTACAAACAACCCGAGTACCTTATCAATGGAGATTTGTTTCTCGAAAACTCTTGTCGATCCTTTTTTATTTTGGTTTACGGAGCCAATGTCTACTCGTTAAATAATAAGAATATTAAGAGTTAGGTACTTAGGTAAGCAAATAGTTCTTCAGTCCTTTTTTTTTCTCTTGTTTGCTAGTTCTCTATAATTATTTGCTAATTCGTCTTATTTATTTGTTACAACTATATAAGTACCTAAACAATATACGGCCATGCTAATTAGCTATAGCATGTGTATACATATTCATCTTTATCCCTTTGCATCCTATCACTAATTCGTCCAATGCACCGTACTTTAGGGAATGCTTCTACTAGCTGCGTATTTTCCATTACATACGTACATTCGTCGTATGTACTAGAGGAGCACGTACGTATGTACATACAGTACTGCGTGTTCCCTCGCACGCTGGGCGAGAATTGGTCTTCGAGGCCCTATTCCGTAAACAAAACATCTCGCCCAACATAAAGCGGTACTTCCCTTGAGTATATCATCCACTCATACGCAGTCAATGGCCGGGGCGCCTCCGCATGCAGAATCACGTCCAAATCATCCGAGTACAACTGTAATGTACAGCACAGTCCAGGCTCCTCCCACCACTTTCACCAACCAGTCTTTACACGTATCGACGGCATGAATCATCGTCTGTACGATCCTTGTCCGTTTTTGACGATGGGTTCTTCAAAACTCCGCTATGGCCTCGCAACTGGCCTCGTAAGTCACTTGGTCTTGTCTTGTCTAGCTCGTATGAAATCCCTCGAGATTTTACACCGGAGAGTAAGATCTCAGAATATGTCACAGTATTATCCCTTATCCTCTTGCCCCAGTAGAGGGAATCCCTATTAGTAAGTTTGGTATAGCATGCCCAGACTTCTACCTAGGTGTTCCCCCTTACGGCCTCCGGTATCGCCAACCCTCTGTCATACTTCGCCAGACGATTCTCGTGCGAAGGACTATTAAAACTCGGATTTTACGAGCCGGCTTTTGTGGTGCAGGGCATCCATCTTTACGTGCGATTTTCTAAGGCAGTTTCTCTAACATACATAGCTCCTGGGTGCAAGTAAGCTGGTTTAGGACGTTTGTTTAACTTCCACATTCGTCAAGTTTTCGTTATTGCAACTACAGCCAATGAGCTGCCTTGCAACGCACATCAAGCGTTATGAAACCGTTGGGCGAATCTACAATTCGCCTTTGCCGATCTTACTCTTACTACCGATCCAATGCCGGCCTTGGGAGTATGCAGACTATAACCTGTAACAGTATTCATTCAAGCGCATCGCAACCGCGGCCCTACAGCTACATCTCCCAGTCGGTACAGATAGATGGGCAGAGATAGCCGATAGGTAACTAAAGAACTCGTCTTACCCTATAGACGAGACTGTGGACTCTGTCTTATCGGTGTCACATTGCTGATGCTTAATCGTTCTGCTATATTTCCTTCTAGGTCATATTGCATTATATACTATCGATTCTCAACTTGGTTCCCGAGTATATTATGATACATGTCGAGCCGTGAGCGACATAAGTTGTAGTTCCTTTTCGCAACACATACCGGTAACCCTGTGTGGAAAACACAGCTAATGGTAAATTATAGCACCAGTCTCGTAAGAGTTCTTAAATTATAACTGTCGTACATATGCAGAACATATGGGCTTCAGTTGTGGTTACTGCTGGTTGGATCTAGCTCGGTTGGAGGTGACAACCGTAGCAACGGGATAATATTCAACAGAGCCAGAGCCAGAACCATGACATCGCGGTGGATATCGCGGTTAGTAATTCTATTGGCTAGCTTTTTCTAATCGCTCATAGCAGCGTTGTAAAGGAGATACTGTGCTATGGTTGGATTTGAGCCCCTACAAAATAGCAAGCCTTATTATAGCGTAGGTGTTTTGTTTAGGGCCTCAGATAACATCGTTTGATATCTTCGATCGCTCTATGTACGTCTAAGAATGGCTAAGCGTTAGGCATGTCTATGAGGCCAAACGCTATTCCCTAGCATCTAATGTCTCGTCGGGAAGCATTAGTATGTGCTTGGCAAAATTACGTACACCATCTAAACTTAGCTTCAATGCGTTGAGATTATTGCCTTGAAGATGGTTGGAAACATTCCTAATCTGTGACCAGCTAATATCTACCTGCAACGATAAAAGACAATGGTTATTAGGAAACGAAAGAAGCCTCGTAGTGCAAAAGACATCCATATAGCATCAGCACTCTAGGAACTGTGAAAATAAAACTGATAGTACGCAAAGTACTATTGAAATGATTGTATTAGCTAAAGCATTATTAACTTATAGTGAGTTTGGACTATAGTGAGTCTGCTCTGAGGACTTCTTCATTCTTCGAAGCCATACCTCTCTCCTCGGGAACTTACATCCTACCGGCTCTGTGTTGTGGACGGCCCCTCGCCTGTAATACTGTCTCCAAACGCCACATGGGCATAAATATAATGCACGTATGAGGTAATCATCCTAAGGATCAGATAGAACATTGGGGTTGCTGAGCCTGTAACACAACAGTGAGGTCTCACAAATTTGGTAAGTAATCGGATCGGAGCCTACCTAAAGCACGAAGGCCTCGGACGTGGAGAATGGGGAACACAAGCTAAAGGCCGAAGAGTTAGTTCGTGTATTAGAGAATAGCCTTGCTATTACTAGAAGCGTATCATATGACAGCCAAGAGTACTTTTCTGTCGAAAGGGTAATCCGCAACTTCTACTGTATTCGAACGTAAATACAACTTTGGAGCTATGTAGCGGTTCGGTTATATCTTGCGACTTTCTTTACAAATACAGCGGGGGTATAACCGAGTACTTCAGCATGAATATTTAGGACTTAACGCACATACTATTACGTATCCCCTAGGTTGGAACATAGACATACGTAGCAGTATAATGCTCGGTTATATATCTGATGTTGATATATCCGGTACTTTCGGTTTCTTCGATCTCTGGTTATATGGCCCAGTTCCATTAAACGATATAACTAGTAGATGATAGGGCGACCAATTGCTTTTTCCGATAGACTTGGGTACGATAATAAATAGCTAACCTACGAATTGTAAAGCTGTGACCTACTTCTCTCTAGTTATATATATTTCTCTTGGTTAAGGGATATAGGGGTGGTCGTGCCAATTACGAAGGTGGGCATAATGCACGATGGGGGTCGCGAGGACGTAGTGTCTCGCCTTTCCTCTCCTCTTAACTCCGCGGTAAGATTTCCTTGATTCAATGCCGAAGACGTGAATCAGATGGGGTTCGATGAAGTTATATCTATCGGAAGAAAACTCGGGTGCTAAATGAAGGAATCGACCGACGCCTTCACTACGTCATTTGTGGTATAACCCTGGCCGATGGCGCTGCCAACCTGCACCCCCTTTATCTCGGTACACATTGAGTGGTCATAAATGAGGCTACTCGTAAGTAACTACCTAGGGATAATTCGCGGTATCACAAAGGTAGGCGCCTATTATCAACCAACTATCGTTAAAAAGCGAACTATTGAATAATATCTACCTAGGTACTGTGTGACAAATAAAATGCTTATAAATTAGTAGCAAAATACACAGTTAGGTACTAAATGGAGTCGAGTACTTTGTTTTCGAGACCGTGTTGAGAAATGGTACGTTAGGTAACTGTTTAGAGGCTGGTTAGTAGTATGATCAAACATCAACATCACGCATGGTCAGAGATCGCTGTACACATACAAAGTATCTACTAAGATTGAATGAATTGCGCATTACAGTAGGCAGGCAGCCTGCAGATTGGAAGTACCTATGTGTAGGTCGGTACCTTAGCTCCGGTGCCTACATGTATGAGGTGGATACCAAAAGGTACCTAGGTACATATGCACCTTAGGTTAGGTAGGCACGTACGTACATTCATGCTCTGATGGCATTCACTGTCATAGAAAACCCGCTTAAGCCGTAGGAACAGACCTCGATTGCCGCATCAACTGACAAACAGCCTCACTTCTCCGGTTTCCATGGTTCCCACTTCTCAGGAATCCGTCATCGAAACAGCACAAACTCTGTTTCGTTCGCCCGTTAAACGCATTTACTAAGCTAAGTACCTAACTAGCTCCAAGCCTATTCTCCACCCATTCAAACTTGCTCTTCCCCACACCCAAAGGTGTGCCTTTATTTAGCTTGCGAGGCCACTTATCTGCCTGCATTGCGAATTGCCGCTTCGATTAGTGCACTTCACGTCCCCATTATTCTTACGACCTCAACTCGTCAACTCTTGTCCATTTAGACACCTACTTATCCGTCAGTCCATCTACTTATCTACCTCTTCCAACACATCCAACACCTACAAACCCTCTCAGCATCGCCAACGTTTAAGCAAACGGCGTTGTACCAATTTCATCTCCGTACTTCTTACCAGGTGGTGTAAACATCACCTGGATTTCCGTACATGTAAGTTGTATTCCTTATTCCTTATTCCCTACGGCATTTATAAAACAGCATTGAACCTTTCCCCTCCTGATTCCCGCCTCCCGCCTCCCGCTTCCTGCTGCGCATTGGGTAGATCGGCGGTGTCTGCCTCGGGACCACTTCTTCCCTAAGGTTCCTTACTTCCCTCATTAGACAAATTAATTCCGTCATCCCCTCACAATCATCGAATCTTTGATTCTTATTCTTGTATCATTTCTATCTCTTTTACAGCTGTATTCATCTTACCCATATCGTTGGCCGACCGTCTGTCACTTGCAACATACATCATCCTCATTCGTCGACATCTCCGTCCTGGCCCTTGATTGAGGCCACGATACGTACGACTGTCAAATCTGACCGCCTAAATCTAGGAGCCCCTGTACTACAACCATTTCCCTGATAAGCGGGCAACTGACCACCTGACATCTTATTAATCTGATCTTCTTACCTTTATGTACGTGCCTCCGTTTGCACCACTACCCTCTCCAAAGCCCTTAGCAGGGCACGTACCATCTTTCCAATCCATTGGCGGAGTCGACACTTCTTTTCCTCCCTCTCTCAACCAACTCTCAACTAATTGTTAAACCCTAACAATACTAACGAGAAGTCCTCCCCACTAGTCAGTCCGCCGGTTAAGATGGCTTCGTCGTCGACAGCTACTCCGGACACCTTAATTACCCTCAAGGTTAACTTCGATGGCGCGACTCGTCGTTTCAAGTTGCCTCTTCGCGAGCTTGTTTTGAGCACACTCGAAGACAAGGTAAGCGTTATTTTATCTACGTATCGCAAACTTCACTTTTTCATCTAACTTTTCCATCTTCCATCATTTGTTTCGTGGAATCCTACGCTAATATCGTTTTCGTAGCTCCGTTCTTTCCTACAGATTCCTGTTGGTACGCCTGCCATATATGAACGGTATTCCGATTCGGCTGGATCCTTCGTCGTCTTACATCCGACCAATGCTCCTGCTTACAAGCAACTTTATCGAGCTGCTAAGGCCAAGCAAAAGTTAAAGCTGCGAGTAACTACACAAGCCAAACCTGAGCCCCAGCCCCAGCCCCGGCCTCAGTCCGAGCTTGAACTCGAGCTCGAGTCCGCACCCGTACCTGTATCCGAACCGGAACTACACAAGGTTCCTAAGCCTGTTACTATTGAGGACGAGCCTGAAACAGAGCCTCGAGAGGTAGCTGAGCTCATCGTCCGTGTTCCGTCACCAACGCTAGAGTCTTCCGTCCCAGTTTCTGAGGCCTCTACTGGAATCTTAGACACTGTCCCCGTCTCCGATATTCATTCGAACCTACCGAACTTTGTTAAGCTATGGCAGACACATGGCAGACCTAGGATCCATCTGAAGCGGGATGCTGAGGGCAAGGAGGTAGTTGATCTATTGAGCTCCACGTCTTCAGCCCCGGCCGAGCCTTTGATATCGCTAGAGTCAAGCGAAGAGAACGTACCTCGATGTCCTTTCTCTCGGACTGCATCGAAGATGACCCACACTACTGAACTAGCCTGGGAAACCCGCAAGAAAGAGGCCGATACCCACAAGGCTCTGGAGGCTGCGGAGGCTCTACTCCCTACGGGTGTAATAACTGCACCTACGTTGGAGGATGAAGAGACGAAGAGAAGCGACACGCTGATCACCCTTGGTGTCCCTAAGCGTCAATTCACTGTTTGCTGTAATAGCTGCGACCGAGCCGTTCCCGATGCTCATTTCCACTGTTCTACTTGCGATGACGGCGACTTTGACCTCTGCCAAGATTGCGTCAACCAGGGCATTACCTGCTACAACGAAGGCCATTGGCTCATTAAGCGTTTTATTAAAGATGGGCAGGTCAATTACAGCACTACCCATATTGCCCCCAAAACCCCTCGTTCTCAAACAAGCAAGGCTCCTGTGAGCCTTCCTATCAGACCCGCTGAGAATGCGAACTGGGTACCTCCAACGAGAGTTTGGGATACCACTTACAATGACCGCACCTGCAACTGCTGTGTCCAGGATTTCCCCGGAGAGGACTTCCTTCACTGCACCACATGCGATGATTACGATCTATGTAAGAGCTGCTTTGCCAAGAATAAGCATGGTCATCACCCTGCACATGGATTCGCTCCTGCTGTCAAGGGTACTACCTTCGATCATGACGTATCTTCGCTCTTGTCTCCCGGCCGAAATGCCGCCCACAACGCTATCTGTGATGGTTGCGACAAGTATGTCCGAGGCATCCGACACAAGTGCCTAGACTGCCCTGATTGGGACTACTGCTCGGAATGTGTTAAAAATGCCGAGTTCATTCACCCCAACCACCGTTTTGTAACAATATACGAGCCCTTGACTGATCGTACATTCCGCCCCCTGATGCGTGGTACACACTACGGCATCTGCTGCGATGGTCCGCTATGCTCAGCATCCCGTATTCGTTCGAGATACATTGTCGGTGTACGGTATAAGTGTGCTGTTTGCCACGATACCGACTTCTGCGCCAACTGCGAGGCTAGCCCCTCCAACACGCATAATAAGACGCACCCATTGATCAAGTTCAAGACCCCAGTACGTCACGTCAGTGTTACTACTACTGGCGAGCATGAGGATGGTCAGCGCCTCCCCACGATGGGAGATCGTGTCCGGCCTATCTCTATTAATAATGTGGCCACGGCTGCTCCAGCACACGAGAGCATTGCTGCTACGCCTGTGCAGACTGTAGTCGACGTGCAACCTACCGAGCAGCAATCACCCAAGACAGAGGAGATGGACGAAGTCAAGATCAAGAGTGAAGTAGTAGAACCTGAGGTAGCCGCCTCAATCGAGAAGAAGCCGACCTCAGATGAACTTATTGCCGTCTTCCTACGGGACACCATTGCCGACGGAACTGTTCTACCACCGAACCATACTTTTGAACAGGTCTGGGTTGTTCGAAATGAAGGTAGCGTTCCGTGGCCGGCCGGCTGCTCTGTCAAATTCGTTGGTGGTGATTATATGGGTGCTGTCGACCCCGCACACCCTGCTGGTATTCATGAACTGGTCTCAGCCTCGGAGTCGACCGTTTGCTATAACGCCCTTAAACCGGGCCAGGAATTCCCTTTCACTGTCTTGATGCGCACTCCAGACCGAGAAGGCAAGGTGATCTCGTACTGGCGATTGACGACCCCGGATGGTGTCAAGTTCGGTCACAAGCTGTGGTGTGACGTGACTGTTCAGGGACCCCGTGCGAAGGTTATCTCAGTAGAGCCGCAGCATGAACGTGAGGTTATTACCAGCCCGGCACCTGCCTCTAAACTAGCCGAAAGCCAGATGATTATCCCTAAACTAGAGCACGAATCGCCGGCTGCTAGCATTCACGAGAAGGCTCAGTCAGAGAGCGAACTGGAGGCAGAGACGGCCACTCTCGCCCAGTCTGTACAAGATTCACAGGATTCACAGGATGATGACTTTGAAGACTGCGGTGAGGATGACGAATGGGCCGAGTCTGAGGATGGATTTATGACAGATGAAGAGTATGATATCCTCGATGCGTCAGACGAGGAGTATCTCTCAGAACAGCACAAGTCTGTGTCCAGGAAGTAAAAGCGTTATAAACATGCTAGGCACAATACCCTGGCACCGGGAATCCGGTGCGGCCAGAGATAGGAATTAAGGGAGGACAAGGACTCGGTTGCAGTGTGATATTCGGTTCCCCATTTTCGTCTCACTGGTGTTAATTGTTTCGGAAGTTTTCGATTCAGCGGTGGCTTCTCTCTTCCTGGCTATGAGTCTTCATAGCCTTTACACATCTCAACTACAGTCCACTCATTAGATAATAGGAACAGATTGGCACGCGCAGGAGCTGTAGGGATAGTTTCCAGTAGCTGAATTTACTCGTGTTTTTTCCTAAGCTGTGGGTGAAGTGTCTTCTAATGTTGCCTGTGTACGTATAGTTTACCTTGTATTTCGAGTATGTATAATGGTATGTATTTCTTCTTTGCAGTTCTAATATTATGTTTATGAAGCCTATCATAAAAGAAGCCTACCCAGGTATATAGGTATCTATAGTATTATCATGACTAAAATTTCGTCAGTGGGTATGGTACGTAAGTGCTTCGTAGTGAATATCTGATTAAGACAATAATTGATCAATTGACCCCACTCTTGGACCACTCTTTGATAGAGCAGCTTGCATTTCTCCAAATTCAGCCGCGAGGAACTGGAAGGGTCCCCCCACATACAAGCCGGGATCCATTTATTTCCGGACTAGTGACAGGGGTTAGTTACAGGCGACGGTTCCCTAAAATGTTAATTCCTTTTGGTGCAAGTTGTCCTCTAATAGCTACAACCTCACTTAGGTACACACCCTTTTCCACCTTTTACATCGCCAATTCGAACTACCACGACTTCCTCTGGTCCAATTTGAAATCGATCCGACCAGTCCTCATAGACAATCTCCCAGTCTCCCGAATTGAAGCAGATGCCGTGCTAGCGCCACCCCAGCTAGACAGTCTCGAGGAGCCTGCAGCAGTGCGCTGGAGAAGTTCTGAATCGCGTGCTCGAGCGCTGGATAGAGAGGATAGTTTTCACTATGGACGGCTATAACGAGAAAAGCCACCACTACGATGACGAGCCCGAGCCTGGTAGCTTCGTCAAGGCTTTTGATGCTTTCCGTAAGCGCGCCTGTTTTTATCTCGTCTATCCCTCCCCTCCCTACCTACTATTCTAAGGCTCCTAGTTAGCTAACCAGCACCTTTCGCAATCCTAATAGCAAAAGCGAAGCCCCAATATGTAACGCGCACGTCGGGCGGCGGCAAGTGGACCGTCGTCATGTACGTCGTCTCGTGCGTGCTGCTATGGTCGGAAGTAGCGCGGTGGTGGCGCGGCGAGGAGACGCACACGTTTGCGGTCGAGAAGGGCATCGGGCACAGCATGCAGATCAACCTCGACATCGTGCTCAAGATGAAGTGTAAGGACCTGCACGTCAACGTCCAGGACGCTTCCGGCGATCTCATCCGCGCCGCCTCCCGCCTGCAGGAAGACGTGACGAACTGGGGCCAGTGGGTTGATGCCAAGGGCGTTCATCGCCTGGGTCGCGATAGCCATGGCCGCGCTGTTACGGGTGCTGGCTGGCATGAGGAGGGCTTTGGCGAGGAGCATGTTCATGATATTGTTGCTATGGGGCGCAAGAGGGCTCGTTGGGCGAAGACTCCTCGGTTATGGGGTGCTGAGGCGGATAGCTGTCGTATCTATGGGAGTTTGGATTTGAATAAGGTCCAGGGCGATTTCCATATTACTGCGAGGGGCCACGGTTACTCTGATCCGGGGGTGCCTACGCATTTGGACCACAGTGGTATGTCTGATCCTTCAACCCCCTTTCACTCGGAGCGAACACTGACTTACTCACTTCCTTAGCCTTCAACTTCTCCCACGTCATCTCAGAGCTCTCCTTCGGGCCATACTACCCGTCCCTAGTCAACCCCCTCGACCGAACCATCAACATCGCCGAGACGCACTTCTTCAAGTTCCAGTACTTCATGTCGGTCGTGCCCACCATCTACAGCGTGCAGCGGGGGTCCGGATCGGCGCCGGCCGAGCGCACCATCTTCACGAACCAGTACGCCGTCACGGAGCAGAGCAAGGAGATCAACGAGCGCATGGTCCCCGGCCTCTTCTTCAAGTACGACATCGAGCCCATCCTCCTACACGTCGAGGAGCGCCGCGACGGCCTCATCACTTTCGCTATCAAGATCGTTAATATCCTGTCTGGCGTCCTGGTTGCGTGTAACTGGGGCTTCACGCTGAGCGAGTGGGTGCGCGAGGTCATCGGTCGCAGGAGGAGGCAGATTAGTGAGGGTGTTATTGGTGCGAAGGGTGGGTATGACGAGTGAGAAGTAGGTATATCCCCCCCGAGGTCGGCCTTGTAGTATGTATGTATGTACCACTAGCCGGGGAGAGGGAGGCGTGAAAAGGGGCAAAGGAAGGAAAGATGACGATTTGGTTTTGGCATCTTGTTTTTGGCTAGGCATTTTCTTGTTCTAGAGTCATGGAGTTCGGGGCGGTATGGCGAGGTCGGTATATATATATATATATATATATAGTATCAACATGAATGATTCGAAGTTAATTGCCTGGGCTTATTTGAGTTCTTGTCGTCTGCTTAGCTTGCTCGTGATCCTGTCCCTGTTCCGTAAAACAAAAGGACAGGGAAGCAGTTGTAGTATCTGTAGTATCTATCTATTCCCCGCATACTTCTTTAGTTGATCAAGAAAGGAGTAATCCGCGACTTATATATCTCCAGACGACCAGCAAGGTTCTCACTTATTCGAATGAAATGCCTCAAGTCCAAAGCCGAATAAGCGGAGCAAAAACATAAGGTAAAGTCATGCACGCTGCAGAAAAAGGACGACAGATTCATAGGCGGGCAGCACACTTTAATATACTCGATATGTATATTGATTGCCACATTAAAGCTAGCTAACGTCATGCTTTCAACGTATACTCATTCTGATTCCCCTTTCCCTCATAAACAGACTCCTAAACTATGTGTGTAAGTTGAACCGGAGACTTCCCCGGCCCTTAGAATTTGATATTGATGCTTCGTAACGTATATAGTTATGTAATTAACCTATCTATACTTTTTGAATATTAGAAAGAGGAATTCGAGCCAAGCCAGGCCAAGCTGCCGGCTCCAAGTTCGCGCACACTAGTTCTTCAAATAAACTTTTGTTGAATCGAATCGACTCGACTCGACTCGCTATTGCAGTAGCAGCGCATCTTCGTCGAGCCGTCCGAACAGGTCCTTGATTTCCTGCTCTACAACCTTTAGCTCCTTCGCCAACTGGCCGGTAACCAGAGCGTACGCGTAGAGGAGCGCATAGTCCGGTTCCTCTACGACGATGTCGCCTAGTGACGGGACTCTAACCCTGAGACCAGTTTTGACATTCGCATCCCCGTCGCCGTTCTCGCCGGTCGTGGACGAGGCTTTACCGCCATCCTCCGCCGCGGCCTCGATATGGTTGTGCTCTTTCCTGAAGCGGAAGATCTTGCCTAGTAGCTTATCTCGAATAACCATGACGCTCGGAATGGCATCCGTCAGAGGGTATTCGAGCATGATGCTAGATGCGAGCACCTGAAACACGTGGCATATGCGCGCGCACAGCTGCTCTCGCTCCTCTGCTGTGTAGTACAACAACGCTTTCTCGCCGTCGCTAAGGCGGCCGTGCTTCTGCGTTACCAAACTCATAGCGTGGAACGCGTCGAGCGCTCGTTGCGTCGAAGACATAATGCGCCCGTACGCCTCGAAGGGGAATGGCCCGCGAAGTTCGTACTCGTTGTTCGCAGCGACGCGGAGCGTCTGCAGCTGCGATGCGTACCGCTGCATGGCAGCCTGCTCACCTATCTTCATGTAGCTCGTAGCTGCAGTATCGTTACGGAGAAGGACAGCTAGCGGGCCTCGCTTCCAGACGAGTCCCATTTGTAGATAAAGAACCGCTAGACCGTCCTTGAACTTTTGACGAGCAGGCATGGGCCAGATTAGGCGGCATATAACGAGACCCCAGATAATGCCGACAGACACGGCCACAACTCTGTGGAAAGCGATGGAACTGATGATTGGGTGGATACCACCTTCGTCGTCATCATCATCATCGACATCCTGTGTGAGCGAATACGCGTATAATGAGGACACATTGTAGCTTAGCAATATGAAGCGACCAAATGCCGGATTACCGCGATCGATCATGATATAAAATGCACCAAAGGCGATAGCCCAGCCTAAGAAGGCGAGCGCGACAGCGTTGCCGTCCGATATCCACCAGTTGACCAAGACAAAGGCAGCACCCATAATGGTACCTGTGAAACGAGACCAGCCAGTAGCGTTGGATGCGCCCACAGTCATCGAGCACACGATCATAAAAGACAAAAGACCCCATTCGCCTCGCCAGCGCGCGTATATTGGCCGTGTTTGAGGAATAAAGGCGAACATAGCGTAGAGGGCGGCACCAATACCGACTTTAAGACCGAAACGAACTATATCAAGATGTTAATAAGAGTCATTCAGGGACCGAGGGCACATGAATTATGACTTACTATCATTCCTTGCAAGGAACTTAAAGAATTTCAACAGAGTCCGAGAGGCCGTTCGAACGAAATGATCCCATAAACCTTCACCTTGCGGCGCTGCGTCCCAGCTAAATGTACCACGCCGCTTCATGGCCTCGGGGATGCCCTGAGGTAGTTTAGACTGCCTTAACCTTTTGACTGGTTGAAGCAGGGACAGTTGCTCTGGGTCTCCTTTCTTTGCCTTTGATGAGAAACTAATATGCTTCCAAAACATCATCCATTTCCATGTCCGCTTGCCCTGCTCGGTAACGTCTCGTAAGTCGTCAACAGTATCCAGGTATATCTGCATCTCGTCTGCAAAACTAAGCAGACTAAATGAGAAGTGCCCGCACGCTGCAGCTACCTCCTCGAAATCGGCTTGGATGGACTCAGATCTGGTCCTGCCTAGTTCGATCGTCTTATAAATTTCTTCTAGCGCATTTCCTCTCGCCTGGTTATATAGGGATATCGCATCGCCAAGGCTTTGCTTGAACTGTTCGTTAATGTTGATTGGTGTCCCTGGAGCTCCGAATAGGGGTTCTCTGAGCATTTCGGCCATTGTGTGGACTAATGACTTCATCGACGGCCCGAGACGCGCGATGAATAATTCGAAGATATCAGAGGGGGTTCTTAATGATAAAGTAGACGCAGACAACAGAGGAGGTGCCTCTTGTGTAGGTGCCACATCTTCCTCCCTATCGCTTCGTTCGTCAGGTGCCTCATCGATGGGACCAAGAGCATTGACTCTGTTACCTCCGCTCTTCAATGTCGCCGATAAAGACCTACCAAAAGTAGGCGAGAAGGGGTTTGTAGCTTGAGAAAATGGAGAGGTCGCTGAATGTGAGGATAGTGGCCCGACAGATACTTCTTTCAAGAGCTCAAATTGGGTATTAGCCGCACTCCTCAGACCACCGAGCGACTGGGCTAGGTTTTCCATCGACTTTACTACAGTCTTATCGTGCCTATATATTTGCTCTTGTCCTAGAATATAGTATTCATATTTCGATTCCCGAGCGTTTTTGTTCATTTCAGACAAAGTTGAAGTGTATCCAGCAGAAGCTTTTGTAAAGGCACTCGAAGTGAAATCCTCTTCAGCACCACTAAGGAACCCGCTCGCTATCATAGACAACATATCGCCGAGCGATGTAGACGCGCTTTGCATGGATTTTCGTAGTGCCAGCCTCGCAGAAACCGGCCACAAGGCCAAGTTAACTAGTGTTGATATCACAGTGGCCATAAGTAAAATCTTGAGTGACTGTATAATCTTTTGGTTGGTGAAGACGCCTGTATGAACCGAGTTCTCTTTTGTCACAATAGTGATGATACCGATGGATGCTATACTGGCACCAACGCTCACGAGAGGATTATTAAGCTTCTGCTTGACCCATCCGACAAAGCCCAGGCCACCTCCAATGAATATTGTGAGGACTAGAACGTAAGACAACTCGATCATGTCCAAGACTGACCCGAAGAGCACCGAGGTGGCCATGGACAAAGTTCCGATAAACATGGCATAACACACGGCAACGACAGCAATAGCAACAGCTTCTATCTGCGAGCCTGTCGATCTGGCCGGGTGGAAATAGACAGTAATGGTAGCAACGATATGCTTCCCATCCATTGGACCCAGAAACCTGGCAGCAGGGCGCCAAAAGGTGCCCATGCTAGCCAGCAGGTATGCAATAGAGCATTTTATCGTGCCTCGACCTTTGGGCGAATTCGTCCATTCCCATAGATTGCCAGACGCTACGCGAGTATTGTGCCACAAGTTCCGAGCCTTTTCCTTTACCGTGCTACCTTCAGTGAGGGGGCGTATTCCGTCATCGTCGCCGGGGCCATCGAGGTGAGGATATCGCAGGGAAAACTGGCGGCGAGTGCGTTCACCGGTACCGGGAACAATCCAGGTGCCATTACGTAGTTTCTGTCGTCGAGGAGGCATCGCGTTAGCATTTAACTCCTCCACCGTCTCGAAGATATATGGAATATGGACGTGTTGGAATTTAAAGTCGCACACGGAGACTTGACGCTACTAATATCGCCATGGTCCGGTGACATCCAAAGAATAAAGAAAAAGGAAGTAAAAGAAAAATAAATAAAAAATATAAAAAATCGGTCAGTTGTCAAAATAATAGAGTTTTTTTTGCTTACACTCCTCGCCGGTGCTCTGCTAGGTCGCGATGGTCTCGAAGCTCCACCAGCACCGGGGTTATTACTAGTATTACTGTCGTTGGTCATAGCTTGATATTCCACGACAGCGACCCTCTTCTTCCTCTTTCGTCCCGCGCGGCTCTCCTAAAACCGCTGCGGCATTGTCAACGAGAGAGAGAAAATACTCTATAGAGGCGAGGGGGGATAGAAGAGAGATGATATGTCGTTATCCAAAAATGACACAAGATAGGTTGTAAGCTGTAACACGCGCTTCTAGGGATGACAGCCTTCAGGTCACTTGACGATGTTGGAACCCATAACTTTTGGCGGACGTAGATGGCCCACTTATTGTCTAGGTACAGAATCGTCATTTAACCAATGGAATGCCACTTCCCGACCAAATGCGTCATCGCACGCGCTTGTACCTGCAATGGTAGGTACCTAAGGTAGCCTATAAAAGCCCAATTGGGAGTGGAAACAAACGGTAGCAGCACCCCCTCGACCCACGTTTAGTCACGAATTCGATCGACGCTACCTCGTACATGTACGTATGTACATACCTTAGCTTGCAACACCAAAAGTTACATTATAACGATCCCTACGAAGCCTGGCCCCTATTCGACCTTCGCAGCATTATCATAGGCAGCTTTACTTACTTATTTTCCAACTTCTCTAGCTATCTACCGCTCAAAGCATACAACTGCGTTCTAACATATCCAAAAAACCGACCCTATACGCAAACTAGCCAGCCCAGCCCTACATCGCTACCTAACTCCTTACATAAGGTAGGTAGCTGCACCTATCCATAAAGAATCTAAAAGAAACAAAAGTCGTGCGACTGGAAGATAGAGGGGGAGAAAAGAAGCAGCAAACAACAGACACAATGGCCAACCTCCCCTCCCAACATCCACACCTCTCCCTGCACCTAACCGACCGTTCCCTCACCCCCCTCATAACCTCAGCTCCGCGCTCCCCCGCCCGCCTCGAAGCCCTAACTTCACTCTCCCACGCCGCCCTCAGCGCGCACGAATCCGCCTTGCGCCTCGGCCTAGGCGCCCCCCTGCGCGTCATGGTCGAGCACGCCGACTCAGGCCCCATAGTCCTCCAATCATTCCTCCGCGCCGACACCAGCCCCAGCCCAACATCCACAACCACCACCAACGACACCCACACCAACCCGCCCTCCACATCCGCATCCTCCTCCACCGCCGCCGACCCCGACCCCGATCCCGATCCCGAGCCCACAAACGGGACACCCAGCAGCCCCACCAGCGCCGTCGAGCGCCGCCTCCAACAACTCCAACTCCACAGCGACGCCGTCGACGGCGCCCCCGAGCCCGAAGACGCCAACGCCCCGCCCATGCTAATCAGCGTCGTCGTAGCCTCAAGCGCAGACGAAGCCCGCGATGCGCGGCGCGCGGCAGCTAGACTCGAGCGCGTGGGCCGCGCGATCCAGGCGCAGTGGGCCGAGGCGCAAATAGCGCAGAACGACGGGGCGGGCGATGCTGGGGACTGAGAAGGGGGGTGGGAGAAGGTACGGGACAGAAATGAATAAATAAGAACGACAAGAAAAGGAAGAACAAAGAACGGGGAAGGGGAAGGGGAAGGGGGGGAGTACGGCGATGATAAGAGAGGTATCGATCAGCTCAGCCAAACGAGGAAGAAGAATTACTTTATTCTCTACCGGAGAGTCTACCACTACGACTTACTACGCGCGCTGCAGCTTATAACAGTCCGAAGGAGCACTTTTGGGGTCGAAAGAGGGGGAGGGGTTAGTTGGAAGCAAGTAGAAGTAAAACCAGCACATGGCTAAGAGGACAGGCCCGGATTACTTACAACAGGATCTACAAGGATTATGTTGATTGCCTGGCTTCCGCGTTGCCTTATACCAAATCACTATAAAGTTACCTCTAAAAGTAATCTATGAGGTATCTCTGAATAGCTATTCTTAAGATATACTAAGAGTATGATTATAGCTAGGTGTCGTAGAATCGGCACAGCATAGCACTATCACAAACCCAAGTTTAGGTTCCCAGAACATATAATCTAGACCCGATTGTTACTTTATCTTAACATATCACAACATAACAGAAAATCCATATCTCATAAGTAGGCCAATTTGTATTTATCTACAGATAGCCTACAGGGGTACTCCTGTTTAATTCATTGCATTTATCGTGATATCGGATTATTTTGGCTCGCAAGTCTATATGTCCGCGAACACCGTCTGGTTCATTGCGCCAACTAACATAACCGCACCAAGACTGAACAACATCGCTAGTCTAAAATTTTAAATGAGCTGCTGGAACGCGCGGTTGATGGGCGAGCGGATGTTGGGGACGTCCTTCCAGAACTTGACAGTGGCGACAGCCCTCTTCGAAATACCCTCGGGAGTGAATTCGAATTTCTGTTCTCTTAATTAGTATACAATCAACATACCAAGGTCAGGAAAACTTGCCTTGTAGACGTCCTTGTAAGCGCCAGAAGCACCGAATCGGTTTAAGCCGAACTGCTCGTGGGTATATCTCTCCCAGCCCATTGTGCTCATGACCTCGACGGATAGAGACGGGATACCGTCAGGGAGAACGCTCAGTCTGTATTCCTTGGTTTGCGCATCGAAGACCTCGAAGCAGGGAATGGAGACGACACGTGCCTTCAGGCCGTGGTTCTCTTGGAGGTACTTGACAGCGTCAACGCAGATGCAGACTTCCGAACCGGTTGAAACGAGTGTGATATCAGCACCCTCAGCCTCGTGCAAGACGTAACCACCCTTGTTTGCCTTCTCGATAGACGAACCCTCGAGTTGAGGCAGGTTTTGTCGTGATAAAGCAATGATGCTAGAGGTGTGCTTAGAAGTCAAGGCCACGTAGTAAGCACTGCTGGTCTCGTTTCCATCTGCCGGTCGCCATACCATCATGTTAGGCAGGGCGCGGAAGTGAGCGAGGGTCTCGATCGGTTGGTGAGTAGGACCGTCTTCACCAAGACCAATAGAGTCGTGAGTGGCGACCCAGATGGTTCGGACTTGCGACAGCGAAGATAGACGCACGGCACCGGCAGCATACGAGACGAAGTTCAGGAAAGTGCCTGAGTAGGGGATAAGGGTGCCGTAGGCAGCAATACCGTTCATGATAGCGCCCATACCGTGCTCACGGACACCGTATCGGATGTATCGGCCAGCGTAGTCGCCCAGCCCGGTCGATGGCGGCTGGAAGTCAGTAGCGCCCTTCCATCGTGTCAGGTTAGATCCCGTCAAATCGGCGGAACCACCAATGAGCTCAGGAATGGCAGCTTCGACCTTCGACAGGACAATCTCGGAGAGCTTTCGAGACGCCACGGCAGCATCCTTCGGGGTGTATACGGGAAGGTTCTTCTCCCAACCTTCGGGAAGCTCGCCCCTCAGACGACGGGAGAGGTCAGCATGCTCGGCCTGGTACTTGCTAGCGTAGCTAGCGAATAGCTTGTTCCACTCTTCTTCAAGAGCTGCGCCCTCAGCAGCCTTCTTGCCATATAAGTCGTATACTTCTTGGGGTACGACGAAGGACTGTTCAGGGTTGAAACCGAACTTCTGCTTGAGCTGCTTGATGTCGTCAGCCTTCAGAGGGGAGCCGTGGACTCCGTGGGTACCCTGTTGCAGAGAACCAAAACCGATGGTGGTCTTGAGCTTGATCAATGAGGGCTTGTCCTTGACATCCTTGCACTTTTGGATAGCCTTCTCGATAGACTCGAGGTCGTTGTCACCATCAGTGACAACCTCGACGTGCCAGCCGTACGCCTCGTATCGCTTAACGACATCTTCGGTAAAGGCACAAGCGGTGTCACCGTCGATGGTGATCTGGTTGTCATCGTAGATAGCGATCAAGTTGCCTAGTTGTAAGTGACCAGCCAAAGAGCTAGCTTCGCTAGAAACACCCTCCATCAAGCAACCATCGCCCAAGAAGCTGTAGGTGTAGTTGTCGACGAGAGGGAAGCCATCCTTGTTGAAAGTGGCAGCTGTTTGGGCCTGAGCAATAGCAAGACCGACAGCGTTGGAGATACCCTGTCCAAGAGGACCAGTAGTAACTTCGATGCCCGGGGTGTCATGCGCCTCGGGATGTCCGGGAGTGATGCTGTCGATTTTCTACACTTTGTAAGTACTACAACCACTTTACGGTACGGTAAGTAAACTCACTCGGAAGTTCTTAATGTCATCCAGAGACAGCTCATATCCAAAAAGGTGGAGGAGAGCGTATTGGAGCATGCATCCGTGCCCGTTGCTAGAACCGTAATTAGCGGCGGAAAGAAATAGTCAAAACTTAATTTGACTTACGAGAGAACGAATCGATCACGGTTCAGCCACTTGGGGTTCTTGGGGTTGAACTTCATGAACTTATTAAATAGAACGTGGGCAACCGGTGCCATACCCCTATGTTGGTTAGTATAAGGGACTTCTTCCCTGAATAACCAGGACGATTCTGGCTATCGGTGTTCTGTTACTCACATGGGCGCGCCAGGGTGGCCCGAGTTGGATCCGAAGGTGGCATCGACCTAGAAAAAGACAATTGTCAATACAATTCGCTCTATGTTGCTAGAGAAACTCGTGATGTAGGCAAGAAAAGGACTCGGGAAGCTTCAAATGAGCTCACGATGGAGGGGCAAAGCGGGGGCGGGGTTAACCGAAAAAGAATCGTCATCTTACAGCAAGAACACGGATCGTGTTAATGGCGAGCCAATCTTTCTCGGTGTATCCCATGGTTGCGGTTTTTACGACGATGCCTTGGGAATTGATAATAAAAGAAAGTAGATGGAGGAAAGAGAAGGTTTGAAGGAAGAGAAAGAGAAAGTGGGAAGATTTGCGGGTGGTTAAAGTGTTTTTGGGTTTTTTGGACGACCGGCAACGGTCCTCACAAATGGGTCCTTAGTCTTAGCTTTAAGACTTCTTAGTGGAGGGAACAAGGCCTGACACAATGTATGTATCTAGTCGGTAACAACTTCTCTAAGAAAACATGTTACATAGGTATGTAGACGATCAATCATAGGCAAGTACGCTTAGCGAACATGGGCAAGTATAATGCATACAAGTACATACGTACATGTACACTATGTAATGTACGTGTAGGCAAGTGGGGGTGGGGTTTTTGTTCTAGTATAGTGTACCTATGAAGTGGGCTGAGTGGACATAAAGCTGGGAATCGGATCCGATAGTCAGACGGCTGCCAGTTGCTTAGGTAGAGACTTCCTTAGTATAGACTGGTTCATAAGCGGCATTATTTCGTCACCCTTTCCCCCTTATCAAAACTCTCAACATAATAGGCTTGCCAAGCTCTAGTCTAATAAGTCATCTCCAAAACATCGTCTCCACCAAAGTCCAACAACGCCTCAACTAAATTTTTTTCTTCTTCGCGAAGGTAATCAAACTTGTTGAAAGCTACTTTGCCACTATGTCAGGTCAATACAGTGATACATCATAAGCACTTCTATAAACTACGTCATTCCTTCACCGTTCAACTTTGTATACAATCCTATCCATATAAGACGACTTTCCTGGAGTAATGCTGCAAAATCTTGCCTACATGTGACATGCCTCTTACTACGCAGGGGCACAGACAACCCCTCCGACTTCGTCTATCCAGGTAGTTGACATATATACCTACCTACGTATATATATATACTCAGCGCATCTTACTCTAAACGCAACTCTAGTCCGCTCTACAGCCCTGCAAGACAAACGCATTGCCACCCATCTAATAGGTCCGGAAAAAGGCTCGTTGCCTCCAGCAGCATCTAGTATGAGACTAGTACCTAGTTGTCCGGGGGATTGGTACTATAACTACTGCCATCTACCTTGTAGCCATCGGGTAACAAGCATAGCATCCTGTTCTACCCCCGTACGTATCCAGGTGGTTGGGATACTTGGTGAGATTCTACAACCATAGGTAGGCATCTATCTCTCGGTAAATTCTATGTATAACTACCTAACCTAGGTAACTCAAGGCTCGTTCTATAAAGGATTCGATTACACGTCGGACTTAGGACATTGTATATATTTATCTTGATATTAATATCCACGTCAGCCTCTGTAAGCCTCTGTATTAGGTAGTTCTCGGTACTAAAAACCTAATGGTAGAAAATAATCCCGAAAGGTGCGCCATATTAGATATCCCATGGTCGCAAACGCACTTGGCAACCCTATTCCAGCAACGTGAGTAAGTGGAGGAACATCATTCGAGGGTAGTTCACCTTGGATTTTTAACATCTCTTACCGTACCAATAGCAGGACACGACGCGGAAACGCGGAACATGCGCTTCTCTCGTGACACTCACATCCTTTATCAAATACTTCGCCCCTAGCCTCGCGGCTACATATGTACATTGTTCGAAATATCATGCCTTATTGCTTGGTCATCTTGATATAAGTCAAATCGGTCGGGTTGACCGGAGTGTTTAGGTACTAACTTAAACACCCTTTACCTTAACAATATGGAGAACAAATTGTCCATACCTCGGTCCGAAATGTTTGCTATGTGAATTCTTCATGTCTATTGTAGATGAATGATTTGGATAAAGTGGAAAAAGTTTGGAGTTACGTATTTCATAGCAATCTAGGACTTCCTCATTGTCACTATATTAGTGTTTGTAAAATAAATAAATACCGTCATCGTATTATTAGTTATAACCATATAAGTACCTACATATACTAAATCATATAACACAAAATCTATAACAGATACGTGTAGATTAAACACGTAACTAGTAAAAATGACTTTAAGTATTGGCCGTGCTATTAGTATATTTCCAATGCGGCAGCATCCACTTAATGATTTCGAGAGACTTGAAAAATTTCGACCAGGCGAACTTTCTTAAGCCTCAATCCCGCAAATAAAATAAACATAGAAATAAAAACAAAATAAAGCAGACCAGTACAGCTGTAATAGAATGGAAAGGAATAGGAGAAGATCGCCACAGCGAACCCAAAAAAAGGCACATACTCATCCGCCCAAAGGAGCTTCGGCAAAAAAGTCTTCCGGCTCAAAATCATCCAAGCCGGCCCCTCGCGCCTCCAGGTCAACAGCAGAGGCCGCGACAGCAGAGGGGCTTATTTCAATCTCAGCAGAGGAAACCCAGTCACAGCAAAAGCTTCTCGACATCTTCAGCGACACATTCAACCCAATTCTCAGCTCCGCCGACTTCAGCGCCGTCCTGCAGAAAGTCAAGCAAGCTCTATTCAACCGGGACTTCGAAACGGCCTTCGGCAGCGAGCAGTATCTAGAAGTATACGCCGCGCGATGGAGTCCGCCGCGCGCGCTGTGCTATGGCAAGGTATTGAAGCAGATTGCTGGTGAATTGGAGCCGCTGTTACTTGCTACGACGGGGGGCGAGGATGAGCTAGATGAGGTTGAGCTTGGACGGGTTTCGCCGACGGTTGAGCTGGAAGATGCAAAGCGTAGCACCACGTTACGGATGCTCGCGATCGGCGGCGGCGCAGCTGAAATCGTGGCTTTTAGCGATTACCTCCGTAGCGCAGGGGCTACAGTTTCCGGCGACCTCACGTTGCTGGACACCGGCCCATGGGGTGAAGTGGTCCAGAAGTTGCATACCGGCCTCACGACTGCGCCGCTCCCATCCAAGTATGCGAGCGCCGCGGCCAACACATCCAACGCAACCGAAACGACCAACACGGCCCTCATCGAGCCGACAGAACGTCTGCGGTCGACCTTCATGCAGCAGGATGTACTCCAGCTCGACAGCACCAAGCTCTCGAGTCTACTAGGCCAGACGCCACTACTCGTCACCTTGCTATTCACGCTCAACGAGCTATACACATCCGGCGGGATCAAGCTAACAACAGCATTTCTACAGAACCTAAGCGCTACCATCCCAGCCGGTTCGCTGCTCCTCGTCGTCGACAGCCCAGGGAGCTACTCCGAAACGGCGGTAGGCAAGGAAGCGAAGAAGTACCCCATGCAGTGGCTCTTAGACCACACTCTCCTCCAAGCCGACAAGCTGCTGCCAGCCGAAGGATGTCGGTGGGAGAAGATACAATCACACGACTCGGTCTGGTTCCGCCTCGGCGAGGGACTGCGGTATCCTATGGATTTGCAAGATATGCGCTACCAGATGCACCTGTACCGGGCTATCACCCGGTCTTCTGACTGAGGAAGCCAACGTCTACCTGCAGAATTCTAGATACATGCATACTCCTAACTACCGATTACTACTACTAGCCAAGAAATGTCTACTAGTCTATCATGCCCAAACCAGCCTCTTTATGCTGTGACCCAACTGCTCTAGAATGCCCGTGCTCCGCTTCGCCTCGACGAGGGAGATGATATCGCCTTTCTCGACGATGCTCTTCCGCTCCTCTGAACCGGCTGGAGCCGGCTGGTTATAGAACACCAGCCGCTCGATCTCCGTTGCGATGACGTTGATCTGCTCGCTCTCCGTCATCTTCTTCACGTCCTTCGTGTCCGACACGGCCGTCGTGGAATGCAGTGCTTTAAGAGCGATCTTCCGCGGCGCCTGTGCCTGCGGCTTGCCTGTGATGGCATTGAAGATACCCTGGTTCAAAATTCCGGACACGGCTGCCGGCGCTGCGGCCGGATCATTTAGCACGCTTTTCGCTCCCGATGATTCATCAGATCGTCCTGACATGCTGGATAGCGATCGCGTATTGGTCCTCTTGATATCAAACTTGCCCGGCTCGTAAGTCACGACGATACCGACATTCTTCGACTCGTCGGCTTCAGCGGGGGAGATGGCCGAGGTTATGTACGTGCCGACCTTGACACTGACTATATGAGCCAAGTCCACCCTTTCGAATGAGGATACCTTGTCAAGCTTCCAGTCGAACCGGCATAAGTACAATGCCGTGTCAGTCAGAAGAAGCACCACTTCTTCAAACGGTAAAGCCTTGAGAGTGTCTGATATATGAGGGCTCAGCAAAGTCCACCCGCCAATAAAATCCTCCTTATCATCTTCTATGGCAATTTTCTGCGATGTCTCGATAGCTTGCTCTCTCATCTTTGACATTGAGACCCCGGGGTCCTTACTCATCATGGTTGCTTCGAACTCTTCGAACACCATGGAAGAAACGTTGCCGAGGAAAAAGTCGATAGCGGCCTGAGAGAAATAATCGTTCACCATTCTAGCACGTAGTGTAAGCATGAATTAGTTTAGTTACGCAAGTATTTCTTACCCGTTATAAAACCGCGTTAAGGATAAGCCGAGGTCATTTACCATCCCGCGATAATCTCGTTTTCTTGTCCTAGTGTAGTCGCCTTTCATCGCAGCAGTAGAGGCATCTAAATTCTGGGTTAGAAAAAATAAAAATTCTAGCTCTCTCATAAGGCCAACAGAATCTCAGTATCTTAATTAGGTAGGGGCTTGACTGACATTGTTTAGATATAGCATCTCCATTATCAGCCCAAAGAGTATTAAACCACGAGTTCTCCTGGTCAAGCTGGACCGACATGTCGAAGCCCTCTTCTTTCAGCTGCAGGTCAAGCATGAACTTTCCAAAAGAACTTTGGCAAACATTAGTACGGTCGAGGCAATCCATACAATTCGTTCTCAGAACGCCATTCTGCTTCCGTTCTATTTGTCCGTTTCTTTCCACAGTACTACCAGTCTCTTCGATCTTTTTACCCAGGATATCTAGAAGTAAGCTCACGTTTTCAAACTTCATTCCGCGGCACGCAGAATGAAAATCAAACCACTCGAAAGCAAGTGGCTGAGAGCCTTCCGCCTCTTGTTCATTCAATTTTTGAGCCGCTTTCTCGTATTCTCTACCAATTATAGCTTCGACACCATGCTTCTCAACTAAGTTTACTAATTGTATAGATCCATATGTCTTGCCCATAAGTTCAAAGTGTTTCTTGAACGCTCTAAAATTTGCCTCTGGAGAATGCTGCAGTACTGGAATCGGTTTAAGGGAATATGGTGATTGTGTAAAGAAAAGTGGTATACTACCCCGAACTTGGACGAAAGAGTAAATTCTAGATGAAGGATTCCACGTTGGAGTTGAGAGTATCTGTTCCGTCTCGACAAAATTAGCAGTATAACCGTTGTCGTCTATACCACGCCGTAGATATCGAAGCCCAGCTCGCCTAGTGGACCTCCTGGAAATAGTGGTGATAACAAACTCCTTCTCAGACGGCCTTAGATCACTAGATGCTCTTTCTGAAGGTGGAAATTCGACATTGGGCTCTGGGGGAGGCGTCATATTGTTCATTTCCATAGAATCTTCTTGAGAATCGACTTGCGGCGGATAATGATCCACAACGAACCTCCTCTGTCCCACAAAACCTTGCATTACTGGTAATAGTAATGATTCGTCACCAGATCCGTGGAATGGCTTCAACAAACTACGGTTCCAAAAGAATGTGGGATCAGCTGCTTCGTGAAGCGGGGGGCCATCTGTGACTGATGTGACGGACTGACTACCAAGGCTTCTCGTAATATCGAAATCATAGGAGAAAAAGAAGCTCCTAGACGTCCCAAGCCATATATGCGCAAATCGCAATAGCTTTGGTATTAGGCTCTCACCGGCTGACGGTGTCGGAGGAGGGTCAACCTTCTCCTGCACCACTGTATCGCCCAACTCCTTATCTGGATCTCCCTTCTTCGCCTTGTTACTTTCGTCACCCGCCCGGTCACCCGCCCGATCGGTTTCGACACTGGTAATGCCTAGGTTTCGCTTCTGGTCCATCATCCAGCCTTTGCGGCTGAACCAGCGCTGCGCAAATCGCCCATAGCTCCCGCGGCGCTTTATGACATCTTCGGCTACGCTACTCTTCCTGCCAGCCCCTGGCGCGTCTTTATCTTCAGAAGTCTCACGATCGCTCATAGCGCCTGGATCTTCCGCATCGTCGCCACCCAATACTGAACGTGTATCAACCTCGCTCTCTGAATCGCTGTCTTCAACAAATTTCTCGGCTAACGTTTGTCGTAGTTTGGTTGCTGTGTTCGCAATGGCTAATTCGGCCTCGCCTCGACTCGTACACGGGGTGAGCGCGACGTCAGTAACGACATAGACAGGAAAGCCGCGAACCTGCGCAACTTGCTGGCGACCGGTGATTGTGATAAGGTAGGTTAGACGGGAGACAGTGAAGAGTCCTATAGAGAAGCGCGATTAGAAATTACTTGGACAAATCTATTTACGAGCGTTGTTTGTTTTAGATAAGACGAACCTACAACCCCGAAAGCCTCGAAGGACGAGTTCGGTTTCGAGGTATCTGGTGTTTGATCGCGAGGAAGCGAAGATACTGTAGCATCTCCATATTTGATTTTGACGGGCACAGGAGCCCTTTGCCCTTTTGTCGCAAGAGGTTGGATTATGAGACCGTCGACGGCTGCACATATAAGCAGCTTTCGCGCTAGATTAGGCATTCTTAGCGGCTAAACATTCAATCATGATACTCATAAACTGATGAATAGACTCTACTATATTTGAATGAAAAGAAATTATATCAATCTTTAGAAGTGATATGATCATTTTCAGGGTCTTCACTATGATGTCTTGGATGATTTAGTTTTTGGTGGGGTTGCTGATGCCGTCACACGGTGGGGCAGAATCTCTAAAGGCTGGTTGGTCTAGGACGCGCCTAGATGCAGGTGTACATGTTACATACGCAGGTACATATATTAAGGTTAGATGTACTAGGTCCTAAGATGTACCAATGGCTTAAGAGCTTAAAGCAGGCTGGCAGGCACGCCCATAATCGTGAAGCATGGGACAAAAAATAGGGTCAGGACTTTATAGCGAATAAAGAACCGAGAAGCTTGCTGATGTGCAGATTATATTCTCTATATCCGCATTTATTATTCCCCAAGTTACAGACCTATAGCTTTTAGCCTAGTATATTTCCTAACGTAGCACCCTGAATTTCTTTCCTGGCTCTAGGGGTATCTTAAATCATAAGGCGCTCGATCTTGTCCCTCAGACTGCGGATCTGGCCGGAGAGATCGCTTGCCTCGTTGGAGAGGATACTCGCGGCGATAACAGCTCGGGATACACCGCAGGCTCTGCCAAGAGCAATCTACCCAATTGTTAGTGCTTTACGGTATAGTTAAGATAATTCCCAACGAACCTTGCTAGGGACATAGCAGTAGATGACGTTCTTGTCTTCGCAGAGCAAAGGTAGGTGCAGAAGAATGGCAAGCGGAGTGGTATCGGCGGCCAGAATGACGATCTCGGCAATACCTCTGGACAGCGCCTTGGTCACTTCGTTGGCTCCTTTCTTGAGCTGGCGGGCATCTGCATGGAAGCATAATTAGTGGACAGAAGGTAAGTGAAAGTAACTGGTGTATACTCACGACCAGCCTGTTGCACCAAATCTAAGATCTCCTGGGTAAGGGAAGCATCGGCGACGGGCCAAGCTAACGATAGGTCAGTACGGTATCCAGACAGAAAAGGTAACTATGTTATGTTATGTTACAACTTACCTGCACTTTGATCCTGGTTGGCAGACATTTTGACGGAGCAGGGTTCCTTGCGGTTGCTCGCCCTGAAGAGGAATATGTGGAATAATGGGTAAAAAAAGTTGACAAAATCTTGAAGATCGCAGTGAAGAAATATTCAAGAAAGAAAAAAATACAAAAAATGTTCAACACGGTCAAAGCTTCTGAATGCCAAGAACTTTATTCGTCGGTCAAACCTTACGCCGGCCTCCGCTGACATAATCGATCCTGCAGGTGACCCAGAGCTGCAAAATCAAACCCCCAATCAAAGGCAAACCTGGAAACAAGGCAAAGCAACACCTCTCTCTCCCCGTAATACCTCCCCATTACTACAGCAACTTTAAACAATCTCTCATATTAACTAGTTACCACAACTCTTTAAGCTTGCCATCAACACCCGGTTTAATCTACCACTCTCATCTGTCCGCCTCCGAAGTCTATCATTCCGCATTTCTCTATTTCCGTTTTTTACTTGTAAAAACCCGCTTACGCCGTCACAATGCCATACTCCGAAGCTTGGTACGTAATTGATGATTGCCTCCTTACAAGTGTCCCATCATTGTCATCACTGTCATCATCGCAAGCTTAAGGCAACATCGCTTTTGTTGCTATTGAGCTTGTAATGTGATCTATTTAATTCAATATGCTAACGTCTTCCATAGCCCGGTCTACGCGGTTAGTTTACCTTTCCTTGGCGCGCGTCTCCGTCATCATTCCTCTATCCCTTAACCTTCGAGACGAATGCGACTTCGATATACAAAGCTAACCTCCGGTAGCCCTTCTTCGGCGCCATGGGTTGCACAGCAGCCATCGTCTTCACCTGCTTAGGTGCTTCCTACGGAACCGCCAAGTCCGGTGTTGGTATCGCGGCTATGGGTGTTTTGAGACCTGACCTCATCGTGAAGAGTACGCGCCATATCCGGCCATCAGTATATTCTAAACAATATCACTAACTTTTCTAGACATTGTTCCCGTCATTATGGCTGGTATCATTGGTATCTACGGTCTCGTCGTCTCTGTCCTGATTTCCGACGGTTTGACCCAAGAGCTCCCTCTCTACACCGGATTCATTCAACTGGGTGCGGGTCTCTCGGTGGGTCTAGCTGGTCTGGCTGCTGGTTTCGCTATTGGTATTGTTGGTGACGCTGGTGTACGAGGAACCGCTCAGCAACCCAGACTCTTCGTCGGCATGATCCTTATCCTCATTTTCGCTGAAGTCTTGGGTCTCTACGGTCTCATCGTCGCTCTTTTGATGAACTCCAAGGCTAGCGTCGATGTTAGCTGTTAAAGGAACGTCGCTAACACCACAACGGCCTTCTATTCGACGCGGTAGCTTGAGGATAAGGGGCAATGACAAGTTGTTACCGAATACGCTCGGCACGCCCCGATCTTATGGGTTACTTCGTCCGAACAAGCACTACATACGACTTAAATTACGGCAAAGGCTAGCCCAGCAATCGAAGACAAGGAACTACGAGTTTTAAAGCTGTCAGGAGGTGTGTGACAAGAGTGGTAGAATGGGGCATATGGTGACGACTGAGCAAGAACCCGCATTTGTATTACTTGTTGCTGCATATGTTGTACGCTCCGGAACGGTTTCTCATCATAAGACTAATGGATGGGAAATCATGTACTCTAGGTTGGTAATCGGTTCTCATGGAAGAAAGAGTTTTTTAAATCAAAATTTTTGTTCACCATTGAAAATGCGACGAGTCCGTCGTACACATTGGCGTCTCACGAAGCGTAGCCTATATACCCCAAGCTACGTTCAATAACTACCACTGACCGAACAATCCCATAATGTGATTTGAATTCGATGGGAGATGTTATAGCGCACCCGTCAAAAGACACTACTTACCTAACCTAGGGCATTATTACGAGGCCTTCTACCGAACTTGTAGATGCAAAGCGCTCGGTTTTGGGAATACATGGTAAAGCTGTCCTTAATAAGTATTACATGCTCTCAGCCTATATATTGAATAATACAAAAACAATTGCTTAGTAGCACAAGAGGAACAACCATCCATCACATGCATCGTGGGATTGACACTGTTCCTAGAAATCCAAAACTACAATTGATGAAAAACAAAATATTGAAGTCGACAAAAAATGATGGAATGATAAAATTGTCAAAAAATTGAGACCTAGATATGAAGTCTAGGCCATATTATGTCCTCGGTGAGGCTCGAACTCACGACCTTTGGATAGCCCAATTCTGGTGAATTGAGTCATATGATAGTATGAGACCAACGCTCTGACCAACTGAGCCACGAAGACATATTAGTTAGCTTCTTAATGGAGTTTAAGTAGTACTCAAGTGTTGTACAACCGCAACCTAATCCCAGAGCAAAGACTCCTATGTACTCAATTCTTAAATCAACCACTATATGTTAAATATCAGCTGTTCTAGTATATGTATATGGAGGGAAATTCAGCTATTCAGTCCCGAGATATAGGTAAGTATAGCAAAAAGCCATGCGTTATATGCTAAAAACCGGGGAGCACCTTATATCTGTGTATAGAGCGGGTCACAGAAATACCGAGATGGTCTCTAAGATCATTTTAGTTATGATATAATTACAGGACATGTACATGTATGCAGTCTCTTAGAAACGACATGGCTTTTGTATATATGTAAGATTTATAATGTTTATGTCCTTAAGTGCCAGAGAGACGGCGCATTGCTCTTAATGAAGTCATGTCTAATCAGAATAACCAAAATATGCCAGGAAAATACAGTACATATCTCAGGTATACTAACAAATTAAGATCTCAAAAAGACTTAAGATATACATACCACTTTAAGGATACTATAGAATAGCTAGCTGATCAAATTTACTGATCAGGCATATAACTAGGCAGGTAGCTACAGCGGCGCATCTATGGCGCGTAAAGAAGTCTAGAGTATACACGATGCTAACTCAGCGGCCCTCATCATCAGATGGTACAGCCCGAGTAAAGACCTGTACCGGGCCGGTGGTCGGCGCCCAGTAGGACTCGAACATGTTTACTATGTATTGCTCCGTCTTAATAAATCTTAAGTAATTCTTTGATGCGCTACATCTCCATTTTCACGATTTTGGCCGAGAAACTTGGTGTAATGCGACTAAGTTACCCCATACTCCGCGACCCCAAAGACCACGTCGAATAAGAAGCCTGCATATCCGCGTATTCCGTTCCGTATATTTCCCCACAGACGCACCTCTCGTCTAAGTAATTCACCTACTAGATGTAGGTAGGTAGCTACCTATGCACCGTACCTAGCTATACACTCCAGCTATGAGATCACCAGCTCGTGACCATAATTTCCATAATGTAATTATATAAAAGCCGAAGAAGCCCCTGAGAAGGGGAGCTTAATGAGAGCAAAGTAGATCAGGTTGCAATGAAGACGCTCGTTACTCTAGCTGCCTTTGTAGTCGGCGTTCTCGCGGCATCCGTTGAGGATTGTCCTGGTTATACAGCTTCAAATGTTGTCGATACCGATGGTACGCTCACTGCGGACTTGTCTCTCTCTAGTGATGCATGCAATGTTTATGGAACAGACCTACCCGACCTCAAGTTACTAGTCGAGTATCAGACCGGTACGTATTCATGCTTGGTCAAAGTATCTATGATAGTATACTAACTAAATAACATATAGATGCCCGGCTACATGTGAAGATATATGATGCCGGCCTCGATGTATACCAAGTCCAAGAACATATACTCCCGAGGCCATCCAGCCAAAATGTTTCTTCGTCAGATGCCGCCCTACAGTTTTCACTTATAGAAGAACCCTTCTCCTTTTCCATTAAACGATCTAGCTCAGGCGAGGTCTTATTTAACACCAATGGCAGTCAACTAGTTTTCGAATCTCAATATGTCTACCTCAGAACCCAATTGCCTAAGGATCCCAACATATACGGATTAGGCGAGCATACTGACTCCTTTCGACTTCCTACTGAGAAATACCAGCGTACTTTCTGGAACTCAGAGTCGCCATTTATTCCGCGGCACGCGAACCTCTATGGGACTCATCCGATGTATCTTGACCATCGAGGTGCTTCGGGTTCTCATGGTGTCTTTCTCTTGAATTCTAACGGGATGGACATCAATATAGACCAGACAGATTCGGGTGACCAGTTTCTAGAGTACAATATCATCGGCGGGGTACTTGACTTTTATTTCTTAGCCGGACCTAGTCCTTCTGATGTTAGTCGACAGTATGCTGAAGTTGTGGGCTTGCCTGCTATGATGCCTTATTGGACCTTTGGTTTCCACCAGTGCAAGTATGGGTATTGGGATGTCAATTATGCAGCCGAAGTTGTAGCGAACTATTCTACGGCAAATATTCTCCTCGAAACGCTATGGGGAGATATCGATTATATGGATCTTCGACAGGTTTTCACTACAGATCCGGAGAGGTTTCCTTTACACAAAATGCGAGAGCTGGTCGATACTTTACACAAGAGAGACCAGCATTACATTATGATGCTTGATCCTGGCATTCATAGAGCTGGGAACTACTCAATTTTCACCAGAGGCGAGGAAAAAAGCGTTTTCCTGAAAGCTGATGACGGATCTGACTATCGCGGAGTGCAATGGGCTGGTGAGGTTGTCTGGCCGGACTGGGTCGCACCAAATACCCAAGACTGGTGGACGAACGAGATCTCGCTCTTTTTCGACCCTGAAACTGGTATCGATATCGACGGGGCCTGGAACGACATGAATGAAGCGTCCAACTTCTGTCCCGATATCTCCTGTGACCCGGCACAAGCAGCTAAACAAGGCAATAACCCCCCTCAACCAGCCAACCCTCCCCGAGACAACACCGGACGACCTATCCCCGGATTTCCAGATGACTTCCAACCAGCCCCGGCCGCCAAGTCTGGGAAGCTCCAGTCAAGGCAGACGACCGGTGGACAGATGAAGGGTCTTCCCGACCGCGACCTCTTCAAGCCCAAGTACCGCATCAACAACCACAAGGGTGAACTGAGCGACTCCACGCTATACAGCAACATCACGAACGCAGACGGCACGTACCAATACGACACGCACAACCTCTACGGCCTCACAATGATAACCGCAACACGCAACTCACTCCTAACCCGACGTCCCGGAAGACGTCCCTTCGTCCTAACACGCTCGTCCTTCGCAGGCGCCGGATCCCGCGCCGCGCACTGGTTCGGCGACAATAATTCGACGTGGTCCGACTACCGGGTGACCATCCCGCAACTCCTCGGGTTCGCAGCCGTGCACCAAGTCCCCATGGTAGGCTCCGACGTATGCGGTTTCAACGGGGTCGCCGACGAGCACATGTGCGCGCGTTGGGCGCTGCTAGGCGCCTTCATGCCGTTCTACCGCAACCACGCGGACATCTCCGCGCCAGCCCAGGAATTCTACCTCTGGGACCTGGTCGCGGAGGCTGCACGCAAGGCTATCGATGCTCGGTACAGGTTGCTCGATTACGTGTACACGGCGATGTACCGCGCCAGCACGACGGGCGAACCGATTGCCAACCCGTTGTTTTTCGTGTATCTGGGGGACGCGAAGACGTTTGGGATTGATACGCAGTTTTTCTACGGGGATGCGCTGTTGGTTTCGCCTGTGACGGAGGACTACTCCGAGTCTGTTACGTATTACCTCCCCGATGATATCTTCTACGACTTCTGGACGCTGGAGCCGGTTCGGGGGGCGGGTGCTACGGTTACCGCGGATAATGTGACTTGGACTGATATCCCGGTGCATATTCGTGGCGGTACGGTGGTGCCGCTGCGGACGGAGTCGGCGAATACTACGGCGTTGCTGCGGCGGAATGATTTCCAGATCGTTGTTGCTCCGGGCTTGGATGGGAAGGCGAAGGGGTCGCTGTATTTGGATGATGGGGATAGCCTAGATGTGGGCGATGCTAAGTTGGATATAAGCTTCACATGGGATGGGGCGACGTTTAAGGCTGATGGCACTTTTGGGTATTCAACTGAGGTTGTGGTGGAGAGCGTGATGGTTCTCGGTGGTGAGAAGCCGGTTACCCAGAAGGGACCGTGGTCTCTTGATGGGCCATTTGAAGTTACATTCCAATCTTGAGTCGAATCTTGAAATAGTTTTGAGTTAGTATTAACTAGCTAGTCAGTATATATTAACGCCCCTTTTTGAATATAGGAGAATTATAAGAGTATGTTATAGGAGTCAACCTTAAGGCCCCCTTTCTTTTAGTTGCAGTCCTGGTAAGCACATCTATTGCAGGTATTAGCGAGCAATGGTCTAACTGCATAGTTAGAGGTGCTCTATATATTTCCAAGTAAACATATTAAGCTTGACGGGGATTTGGTTGGAAAGTCAATTATATACCTCTAGAACAGGACATATCCCGATATAGAATACCGCAAGGTACTTGAGCCTGCTGTTTGCTTTTATGTATGTTTGCTGCATATGGGAAGAATACCCCCGAAATGTTGGGTTATACAAACGCGCAAGAGATAAAGCCCCACTGGAAGAGATCTCGGAAATCTTTCTACTTGTCTATTCGAAGGCTTTTGACAAACTATGTTTATACGTTAGTGATATATTAAGACATAATAGCCTTTGATAGTTGTAAAGCATACTATGTATTTCACTTCGTCGTACCACTTTTGCTGACTCTTATATGTACCAATTCCCTTGGTTTCGTTTCTATACAGCTTCATGTGACTTAGCTATCGTTGATGAAAGAGAGCTTTATATGCACGGTGTTCGTAGAAGAAGAGTTAAAGTATGCGTGACTCACTGATATCTGCCTAGCAACAGGCTTCACTGACTATAATTTAATTCTCGACAAGTGTTACACTGACAATATACCTGTCTTCATTATAGTCAATATTTATATGCCAATGCAAGACAGTGTTAGCGATGTAAACTTGTAGGCTTTGATAACCGAAACGTTAATCGCGGATATCAATTACTTCAATTTGCCGGTACCTCTGGTAACTTGCATGTACTAATGTACTCATCCGTCTGACCCTTGCCGAATTAGACCCACTTACGCCGCCTAGGCAGCTAAGACGTCTGGACGTTAAGAAAACCTTGGAAAGTGGGCATCGACAAAAAAGAAAACTGCAGACAAGGCAGGTGCATGAAATGATTACATAAGGACCCATCCCTCTGTTACGGTTTTACAGTTTACCTCCACTACAGCTTTTGGAGCTCTGGAAACGGGAAGCATCTAATTTGCCTTGTTTCTAGCGCATTTTCAACTAACAACCTAAGTCCCAACCAGTTGACGCTTGCGCTTTCTTGGGTTGCGGCATACAGATGCTATCAAGTCGCCGATAAGATTTTCTTTTCTCCGTCATCTTTTCGGTATCCTGCATTTGTTTAGGTACTATTGGAACCTCCATCTTTGACAAGCAACAAGGCTATCGCCGAGCTAGGGAGGGGTCAGTCTTTTTGTATTTATTTTACTTTACTTTACTTTACTCTTTACAGGTTCGCCTTTATTGTACCTACGCGTTTCATATACTGCCGAACTATACTAACGTGTCTCGGGAATACAGTCACGTCAACCATCATGTCCGACACGAATCACGATGAGCGCGATGTCACCGGAGAGGACCCTCTGGTCAACGAGGAGGGTAACGATGAAGTGCGCCTCCCCTTCCGATCCCAGTGTAGACAATTCTGTTGAAATGTTCAATACAAGAGGGATGTTTGTTAGATTTAATAGGCTAATGGGGAATGTTTGCGCATAGGAAGAGATTTCAGCGATGAAGAAACGCGTCGCCGAGATGGAGCAAGAGGCGGCTAAGCTTCGCGAGATGCATGCTGCACTAGAGGAGAGAGGACAAGAGGTCTCAGAGGACAGATCTGACGTTGATAGCCGAAGTATCTTCGTCGGAAATGTCGACTACTCTGTCTCTCCCGAGGAGATACAAGCTCATTTCCAGAGTTGCGGTTCCATTAATCGCGTCACTATCCTGCTAGACAAGTTCACTGGCCAACCTAAGGGGTAAGGAAAACTGATCTAGCTCTGCAAGCTCTTCTATCCTAGTTTGATTAAGCTCACATATTTCTTGTATAGTTACGCGTATGTCGAGTTTACTGAACCGAGCCTCGTCGCCCAAGCGTTGGTGCTGAATGACAGTGTCCTCAAGGGACGTAACATCAAGGTTACTCCCAAGCGAACCAATATTCCGGGCCTTAGTCGTGGCCGGGGTGGCCGCGGCCGTGGAGGATTTGGCGGTTCAGGACGAGGCTACTTTGGTGGAAGAGGTGGATTTGCGCCACGAGGAGGCATCTACCGGGGTGGCTATCGGGGTCGAGCACGAGGCAGCGGTTTTAATCCTTACTGAGGTTTACCGGACTCGTTTTCTCAAGTCTTCCAGCCCTGGCCCCTGAGAGGCTTTGAAGATCGCACAGGCGGAGAGGGGAGAAAAAGGTTATAATTGTTAGCGCAAGGGAACATGGCTATCTACCTATAGCCTTGGGTTCTATAGGAATTGGCTGACGAATGTCGACTGGGTATGTGAAATGCATACAGGACTTTATTAGATCGCCGACTTCGCAGGTATGGCGCAACGTTACCAGGTAGCGTACTTCACTATTCTTTTCTTCTGCCTCCATGTCCAAAATCAGGGAAGCGTTTCCAGGCGAGACTCAGCCGTAGAAAAAGGATGAGCACGTGGAGCTTTTGTTACCTCGACCTTGTTGCTTATTTGCCAGGCACGATTATTGCAACTCAAAGACGTCAAGAGAGGATAGTATTCATAATGCCTACCTAGCTTAGGAGATTGGTGGTCGAGGGACGATATGCGATTTGCCTATGGATTTAGTGAACTCTGAATTCTTCGACTCTTCGACAAGGAAAGAAACGCAGTCTAAAAGATGCTATTCCGACACATGTATTTTCAAAGCGGAGGAGTCTTAATAGGGTATGAGGCTTAAATAGTATCCGCCCTACCCCCCTGATAACCTATGTAATTGCTAGTTATGACAGATTAAAATGATGGTCGACATCAAAATGATAGTCGTCCATTTGCTATCATTTGTACATGTCTATCACCTAAACTATAAACGTGACTAAGCGGTCTAAGTTGACCTTATCGTAGGTCATGTAGTGTAGTATTTCATATCCGTCATGGTCACATGTAAGATGAAGAGACTCGAGTTGGTCCTAGGTAAGTATTTTATGATTTATAATATTTCTCTAACTCGGTGCTTTCCGGAGAATAAATACCTACATACACGTAGTGTACCGAGCGCAGAAGAGACCGGGTAACGGCACGGCCCAGATCTATAAAACTGGGAGAGCCAATAAGTCCTGTTCTCCTGACCGTATTGCCGTATTATCCTGGGAGCTCCCAAGGCTTAGACCCTGGGGTATTTGGAGGCCGCCGAATGGGAGAAGCTTCTATTATCAGCCCATCCGCGTGTCGATGTAATCAAAGTTGAATGCATACATATGTAGGACTTAAGGTGGGATTAGGTTTGAAGCCCCTGTGGAGGGATGATATAAAAGAATATTAATGATAACTAACTACTCTTTGTTGTTGGTTTGTTTATTATGTACGTATGTATTTATTTAGTTATTGGATATAAGAAAAGGATAATATATCTCGAGGTTGGTAATAAGCACAGCATTTTACGTAGTTGCACAATAATTCCATTTTAATGAAACACGAAACTTGGGACGACGAGAGTTGCGAATGCTGAGGTAGGGGGTGATGCAAAAAGGGACATCTAAAACTGATTGGGTACGTGTATCACAGATCGATTAAGTACTTAAGTATATGTACTCGGATAGTTCCATTCTCGAGTTACCGATGCTAAGTTGATAGATACTTGCGTGGAGTGGTGAATAGCATTCTAAAAAGATGTATTGAATATCTAAATGTAAGTACATGAATATTTGCGCGCAGGAGGTTGCATGCATTATCCTGTTTCCTAGCGCTTGCACAGCCTCAACTAAATAGATATGGCAGCCATTGGACCGGATCGATCCAGCGCTATTGTGTATTGCGTCTAGGTACATGTAGGTGGTGTTAGTGATGTTAGTGGTGTTAGGTACATAATACTACCTACTTAGGTACAATAGTAGTAGTCATAATTGATCACTACGCCACTGTCGGCCACTGTCGGCCACTGCGGCCACTGCGGCCACTGTGAAGGAACCTATCACTGCTCTATCACTGCTACCCACTACGACCTGCCTTAACCTCATAACTTTCCACTTGCTTTAGTGGCTATTACCATCAAGACTCCACGAGGCTCACGTTTCCGTACCTTATTCACCTAGAAATTCGGACGAGGCACAGGGAGGCCAACGCAGAAAAAAACTAAACAATTTATCGAATTAGAATCTTATCTGTATTATTCAATACACGTCCACCGTTGACCAAATACGGACGGAACCCCTCCTTTGGAACGGGGACGCCCAGGTGGGATCCGGGATCTAAGAGGTCATGAGAGAGTGAGACGTTTGACTTCATTCCAAACCGTGAAGCAGTTATTAGTATGACCGCAACTCGTACTGAACCAGGGCCTTCGGCGTGAGTTTGAAATAATCATGAACCTCTCTATATGGCCATGACCATATTATACAAGGTTATGGTCATAGTTTTGACAAGTCGATCCCGCTAACTTCAAGTTTTATTCCTACAGCCAACCGAATCTGCGAGTCACGAGTGCGTCTTCTACAAACTCCATCACCATGCTTGGCGGCCCATAGATACTTACCTATCTCTTCTAGTCATCGCTGCCGACGGCCTGTACAAACGAGATGTATTTCGTATGTTGATCACTTCCAGTCGCAATCCAATATGGTCCAAGCTGTTAACCGATCCCTTTAAATCCAGGTCTACCCGATCCTTTTGCCGTAGCTACCATCAATGGCGAGCAGACCAAGACCACGACCGTCTCTAAACGTACCCTCAATCCTTATTGGAATGAGAGTTTCGATTTGTACGCACCTACCTCCTATAAACTACAACTATCCGTAAACTTACCAAATCTGTAGCCGAGCAACCGAGGATAGTATCTTAGCAGTGCAGGTCTTTGACCAGAAGAAGTTCAAGAAGAAGGACCAAGGTTTCTTGGGTGTTATTAATATCAGGATCGGAGATGCTATCGAGTTAGCAGATGGTGCTGATGGTATGCATAGGCATATTTCTGTCTTAAAAAGCCACAAAGTTCACTTGTTCAGACTAACATCATTTATCAGACCAGATGCTTACACGGGACTTGAAAAAGTCCACGGATAACCTCGTCGTTCACGGAAAATTGATAATCAACCTGTCGACAAACCTGACCACTCCTGCTCGCCCTACGCAGCAACCTTCATCAGCAAGCTCTAGTCGACCTTCCTTAGCCCCTCAGGCCTCTACTGTTAGCGCTAATAGTGCGTCTGAACGACCGACTTCTTCAGCATCAGGTCCAAACGGACTTGCGCCAGGCGCACAAATGGCCTTGCCCTTGAGGCCTAATGGCGCAAATGCGCCCGCGGTTAACGGCAACGGTGCACAAGCTCGAGCTGGAGCCCAGATGAGCCCCTTTGAAGATGCTCAAGGTCGTTTACCCGCTGGCTGGGAGCGGCGCGAGGATAATCTGGGGAGAACTTACTACGTAGATCATAATACGCGAACCACAAGTTGGAACCGTCCAACCCAATCCGGTACTTCCGCAGAAAATCGCGGCGAAAGAGAAGCGGCTACTCAGGTTGAACGTCAAAGGCATCAGAACAGGACCCTACCGGAAGATCGTACCGGTGCCAACTCCCCAACTCTGCAGCAGCAACAGCAGCAGCCCGTTTCTAGTAGCGGTTCTACGCATAGCCCCGGTCAAAGCACTTTGATGCATACTGGTGCTACCAGCCCTGGTACTGGCGAGCTTCCGCCTGGCTGGGAACAACGCTGGACGCCGGAAGGCCGGCCTTACTTTGTTGACCATAATACTAGGACTACCACATGGGTGGATCCCCGCCGCCAGCAATATATTAGAATGTATGGTGGCCAGAATAATTCTAACGGAACGATACAGCAGCAGCCAGTCTCACAACTCGGACCACTGCCTAGCGGGTGGGAGATGCGATTAACTAACACGGCTCGCGTTTACTTCGTGGATCATAATACTAAGACTACCACTTGGGACGATCCCCGACTACCATCCTCCTTAGACCAGAATGTGCCACAGTATAAGCGAGATTTCCGAAGGAAGTTGATTTACTTCCGTTCGCAGCCCGCTATGAGAATACTTTCAGGGCAATGTCACATGAAAGTACGACGATCTCACATTTTCGAAGATTCATTCGCAGAAATCTCACGACAGTCTGCAACTGATCTCAAGAAACGCTTGATGATAAAGTTTGACGGTGAGGATGGGTTGGATTACGGTGGTCTCTCTAGAGAATTCTTTTTCTTATTATCGCATGAAATGTTTAACCCCTTCTACTGTCTTTTCGAGTATTCCGCCCACGATAACTACACCCTCCAAATTAACCCCCACTCCGGTATCAACCCCGAACATTTGAACTACTTCAAGTTCATTGGTCGCGTGGTTGGTCTGGCCATTTTCCACCGACGATTCCTCGACGCATTTTTTATTGGAGCCCTTTACAAGATGATGTTAGGCAAGTCGGTGGTTCTTGCTGACATGGAGGGTGTGGACGCGGATTTCCATCGGAGTTTGCAGTGGATGCTTGACAACGACATTTCTGGCGGTATACTCGAACAGACTTTCTCTACCGAGGACGAGCGTTTTGGCGTTGTAACAGTGGAGGATCTCATCCCTAACGGCCGGAATATCGACGTTACTAATGATAACAAGAAAGAATACGTGGACCTTATGGTCAAATGGCGCATTGAGAAGCGTATTTCAGAACAATTCCAGGCTTTCAAGGAAGGCTTCCACGAGCTCATTCCCCAAGACCTAATCAACGTCTTTGATGAGCGAGAGTTAGAATTACTAATTGGTGGTATTGCCGATATTGATGTGGACGACTGGAAGAAGCACACCGATTACCGCGGCTACACGGAGAGCGACGAAGTCATCCAGTTTTTCTGGCAAACAGTACGGAGCTGGGATGGAGAACAAAAGAGCAGACTGCTACAATTCACGACGGGTACTTCCCGAATCCCCGTCAACGGATTCAAGGATCTTCAAGGTAGCGATGGTCCGAGGAGGTTTACTATCGAGAAAGCAGGAGAAGTTGGTAATTTGCCGAAGGCACATACTTGGTACGTACTTGACAGACACTATTTATGTAGATAAAATGCTAACGATCATACAGCTTTAACCGCCTAGACCTGCCTCCATATAAATCGTTGGAGGCATTACAGAACAAGTTAACTACGGCGGTGGAGGAGACCATGGGCTTCGGACAGGAGTAAAAGGCTGTTCTAATGTTTCTTACTACTGCTACTGCTGTATATAGAACGATTAATGGTGTTTCCCCACTACGACAGAGCCTGAATTACGGACGGATTTTTGCATCTCATTTATGTGTCTTGGTTCAAATCCCCTTCATCTTGCCATTCTAACCTAGCTGTGGCTGTTAGGGAGGAGAGATATGAAGGTTAATTAGCACGTATTGTCTTTTTGCTTGCTCGTCGAAGGTGTGTGTACACATTCCCGCTGCCCGGGGGGATGAAATTAAATAGGGAGCTCGGAGCGGGTTTAACATTCGTTTTTTAAAAACTTTACATCATATCATATCACATCACATCGTTTGAGTTATGGATATGGATATGGATATGGGATGTATTATCGCAAAATGCAGTAATAACCGAACTGAACTGAATCTCGCCGTAAGAATAATGGATTAGTTGGGCATGTGTTCTGAGCTGATGTGATGAGATATCTGCTGGCTTGATTCTTTTCGTCTTGGTAACTGACTATTGCCAGTACTGTGTAAGGTACCTGTGCACACGCAGATGGCAATTAGGGACCTTGAATTTGATAAGAAGACTTGGTATATAAATTCTTGTTTAACTACAGAATTCTCTATACTACCGCATTAATAAAAAGACTAAGTGCCCAACTAAGCTAGTAAGTCGAAAAGGGGGCATCAGCTCCGCTTATCGAAATCCGCGTTGTCGACTTTCATAGAGGCAACATTCCCCCCTTCGTCTCACCCGGCTTCTTATTTCCCTCGTCCGTAAATGACCCGGCCATATACGTACATACACACGTACATAACGATAGCAGCTGCGTTCCATATACCTATAACTACCTAATATACATGCACAAGTATATCGGGAAAGGCTGCCGGCGTATTATACTTATACCGCCCAATCAAAGAGCTTTGAGGGACTTCTATTATTAATGACTGACGAGTACATAACACAGATCGATCGGTTCGGTCTGGGAGTTCCAACGGCATATTTAGGTAAGATATAGGTATGTAGGTAAGTATATACAGGGGCATACATGTGTGTTGGTAGGCTGGCAGGTTTGATGGAAACCGGCGAGTTTTCCACGGGAGCTTACTTGTTGGATTTTAGCCCAATCAGCTTTTGTTTCTCTGCTTACGGTTTTATCGATGGGTGGATGGATCGTGGAACTGGACTTCTATTAGAAGCATTTGAGTAGGAGGTATATACCTTAGGTAGGTATGTATAATCTTAAGAATCACTCAAGCGTTAAAGGCTAGTCTCTACTGAAGGCTACAATTTGATAAGTAATCTGTAGGGAGTATAGGCAGTACGACCATAGGGATTTTAATAGAATACTACTCTCATCACAAGGAAGCAAGGGTGAAATCACCATTTATCAAGCAAATCTATGTTTGATTGCGCAAGCTCTCAATATTCGATGGTGTCTTTATACAGTTTCGATATTATAGATACAGGAACCGCTGTCTATCAGCCTCTGTCTCGCAACCCTTCATTAAAAAAAAACAATTGTTGCTAACTAGCTTGCGCGCTGTGGAGGATAGGTGTATCAAAACCGTCAGTGCCTCCTCACACTGAGTGTCCTCTAACCTCTACTAATTTCAAATTGACCTATCAACCCGACGCCGCCGTGCTTCCGTGTTAACGCTGATCGAATCAACTTCGTAACCTAATAGACATGTTCCGCGTGAACCTCCAGAAGACTGTCTCCTCGGAACATATCTTAAATTGAAAAATTTCCGAAATGCAATCGTAATAAAAGGTGTATAGTAAGAGTGATCATAAACGAATTCGGTATAGTCCAACGTTAAAAAGAAAGTCGTTCAGCATGTCTTCTTGACCGCCAACCGACTAGTCCGCGCAAAGATAACATGAAATCCGGATTAGGAACTTCATACCCTATCTTCGACCCCGTCTCTGATGTTCATTCCCATTCCCCTTGATAGGGCTAACGAAGGTGACGTGTTTACTGTCATCCTTACGTAGGCGTACCGTCGTTCCAGACCCTGCACCAGTAGAGCCACGGTGGTGCCGAATAGAACGTGCACCGCTGTGGTCGTCTTCGATATCAATTTCGTCGACATCTGATATGGACTGTGCCCCAATGCTATCATTCAGATCTGATTCCATCTCGGAGTCGGCTTCCGAGTCATCATACTCTCCATCATCACTGACAAGAGACGGTGCATTATTGCTGACGGCAGTATGAGGGCTCAAATCCACGTCTAACATGTCGTCATCTACAATCATCTCTGGCTCGGGGGCCGTAATGACTCGGGGAGCCGGAGTTGGCACGGGAGTAGCATAGGGAATATGCGGAGGATGGCCTTTGCTACTAGGTGGTCGAGCTGTAGCGATAGCAGGTGACATCGTGGCCCTCACCGGGACCCGTACAAGGGATGGGGCTTGATGTGCGGCTGCGTTTTCAGCGCCATTACCACTCGCGTCAACCTCGTCCAACTCATCATCGGGGGAAAAGTACTGGTCGAGGTCGATCTTGGCCTTAGCCTCACTGACCAACTCGCCCAGGTTGCCATTAAATCCTCTGCTTTGAAGTAGGCGAGAGAGATGTGGAGAATCAGCTGAAGGTAAGAAATTTGGCTGCTGTTTAGCTACCGCTGGTGCGCTCTGAGAACTCTTGGAGGCACCTGGAATCGACGAAAGGCCATATAGTTGGCCTCGGCTATACATTTCTAATGATTCCTGGATACGGCGCACAACAGAGAAACAGGCCTCAGACTCGGACATAGCATTCTCCCGCACAAATGGATGGACAAGACCGGATGAAGGTGTACTTTGGACGACTGGCTTCTCTTCTCCTACAGTACCACTAGGCTCAGTAACCTCGATAGGATGGCCGCAGTGCACCGCAGCTTCCTCGTGGCTTTTAAAGTCCCTCTTGTGCGCTATTCGACAATGATTAATAAACCCCTGAGTACTCGAAAAGTTCTCGCGATGGCAATCAATGCAGACAAGTTTTACGGTCTTCCCATCAGATCGCTTCAGGACGCAAGGCCCGTTCTTATCTTTGGGAGGTGGATAACCATTTGACAGAGCTTGGAGCTTCTGACCTGCCGTACCCCTTACTGGCCGACCTCTCCCCTGGGATGCACCTAACTCAGCATAACTATTTCTTGTCGATCTACCGTCTACCGAATTCCTGAATCTTGAATTCTCGGCTTGCACATGGGCCTCAGGCTGGATGCCATCGAACTTAGGATCGGGTATGAGCCACTTGGCATAGTGTCGCGCGTACGGACCCTCGGTGACGCCGAAGGGAGGTGCCCACTGAGGCAGCTTCTCGCCTAACTTCGGCTGCAAAGCTGCACCTGACCCATTCATTATATTCACCATATGTTCCGGCGTGGGAACGTTCTGTGGATACGGAATTAGATGACACCTTCGCAGCTGTTCCAAAGCCACCTGGCATTTGGCAAGTTCTTGATTAATCAAGCGTAACTCGTCGTGCTTGAGTAAAATCTCAAGACTAAACTGTTGCTCGATAGCATCTCTAGCGCGATTCATGTCGGGCCTATTCAATACGGGCTGCGGTGCATACCCTCTCTCCTCCTCTACCGACGACAAAGCCACCTTCTTGTGCGCCCTGAGGCAATCATAGTCATCATCATCAGTCCTCGTCCGCTTGAGTGCGGGTGAAGAAGCAGGGAGTTGCGACGCTATCGCGACGTTGCTCTGCTTGCGCCGCCTCGGGGTTGTGGGGATGGTTGTGGTAGCCGCAGTAGTAAGCGGCGACTCTGATGACACCCAAGGCTGCAGCGCTTTGCTGAAATCAAGCATAGGCTCTTCAACTTGTAAAGTTTTATCGCTTCCCCTCGAATCTGAACTCCAAAATCGGAACATGAGCATACCCGACAGGGAGGAGTGAAGTTTGGTGTTTTTGCGCTCAAGGAGCGTTGTTGCGCAGTTGATTGTTGTACTTGGTCGGGGCGCGGATAGAGCAGACCCGGACTGATATGCAACAATAAAGTTGTAAAAGGGGGTGGAAGGGGGGGGACCTATCGCCAGAGGTGCGACACCAAATGGGAAGGCAAGGCTGACGTAACGACGAATGATTGCAGGGCGTGGGTACCTAGTTCCTCCCTAGCGCGGCAGGTGGAAAGTGTGCAAATCGGGGGGTCGGCTCAGCCGGCGGATGCGACCACCTCTTTTAGCCTGACGATGCACACTATTGAACTGTCCTAGTCCTAGGCTAAGCAGGCAAGCTAAGCAGGCAAGCTAAGCAGTAAAGTAGGCAATCACTAGTACCAAGGCAGAGGAACAAAAACCAAGGAAGCCACACGTATCAAATAGGAGAGATACAGACTCCTCCCGATGGGTCGACGATGCGCAAAAAAGGAGCAGGGCTATTGCTGATGTGGCCACGGTCAAACCCAACGAAACTCAGTCTGAGTCAGGTTCGTAATAGACGAGGAATGCGCGACGACAGGCCAGTAACAGAACAACGCAACGCAACGAAACGCAACGCAAATGGTGGTAAAACGTTTGCGCGTTAGGTAATTAATAGTATGTAAAAGGCCGACTTTAATAAAAAAAAAGACTTTGCGACCAGGCGATAATAAAAATGTCCTTGAGGTGAAAAGAACAAGATGCGAAAAAAGGACAATGAGCGCAGTAAAACAGTATCAAATGGAGATACTGTGGGACGGTGCGTTGGTATTAGAAGGCGCGTATGATGATCATCAGGGTGCGATTTATGCGACCGAGACAACAAAAAATAATAAAATAAGGGCGAAGGGAATGAAGTAAAGTAAAGTGGCGCGACCGACGGGGGGAAGTATTAAATTCAAAGGAACGCGTGAATAGAACAAAAATAAAAAGGCGGAAGAAAGCCGACTATTATTTGCTGCGAGTTATCTTTTTTGGGATGTTGCGACAGGTGGATTTTCGCAGAAAGAGCAGGAAAAAATGAAAGGTTGTAAAATGTTGTAAGATTGTAAGGTTTCTAGAGGGTGCGAGAGGCAAAGACGCAGAGATGCGAAAATGCGAAAATGCGAAGGTGCAAGGAAGTCCTGATTCCCTCGAATTTGGAGTTTGGGGTTTTGGGGGGGCGTCGTAGGTTACCTAACGCGTATCTTGCTGTAGGTAGCTTCCACAGTTCAATGCTGCTGCTAGGTTGCTGTGAGGGTGCTATGAAGGTGAGGTGTGATAGTTCCCTGTTGGGTTGGGTGGGTGGCTACCTGCCTGGAGCTAGGGAGGTTAAGTGGTGGTAAGTTAGGTACATACACGTTGTAAATTCACTTTGGATTTTGATTTGATTGCCCGACAGTCCGACGGATGGATTTGGGATTCTGGGATTCTGGGATTTTTGACAAGGGGGTCCCAAATCAATCAAATTCGAGTTGTTCTGAACCGACAGGGATTATTCCATTTACGTTTCCAAGAAAAAACGTACGTATCTCGAGGCGGTCTGTGCTGCACGATAAAGGGGTCTGTTTAGGTATCCATCTGACTTGACCTGTCTGCATAATATTTACAGAATTGTGCATTCATTATGCATTTAACGTTCTCGTTTCCTTTATCTCCGATTGAATATGTACTTCGATTTATTAAATATTTCCCTTTTTTATGACTCACTTAAGGATGCGAGAGAGGGGCTACGGTGGCAAAGTTTCATACCCGGTATATTCCTAAGTAGGAAAGAAATAGGCAGATATGGGATGCTTCTTTTAAAGGGAACAATACAATCAAGTTCTTGTAAATGAACATGTAGAAGGGAAACATGACTAGATGAATTGAAGGCTGTTACATGGCCGCTTTTAGCTGGTACGCAGGGCTGGTATGTACTTTTGCATAAGCACCGCATTAGGAACGCTAAATATTGTACAAGCGCACTAAGACATTGCATGATGCTTGTACATGTGTACAAAAATCGCCCGGCTACTATGCTTGATTCAGATTAGCGATTTCCTCCACTGCAGGTCTAAATCCTCCGGATAGCCCAAAAAATCACTCACAACAGTATTTCTTTTATATTGGTAGCTTACAACGCAAAAATTTCAACAAAGCTGGGTCCCATAGCTCAGTTGGTTAGAGCGTCGTACTAATATAATTACTGGTTATACGTAGTCCATGCGAAGGCCGGCGGTTCGAGCCCGCCTGGGACCATATATTTTTTCCCTTTTTTTTTATTCCTGGAATATCCTAATGAATTCTCAGTTTGTATCTAAACCTCTGTAGAAAATGAGAGAGCATTGCCATGTCCGATCACTTTACTTAACTATTGTAAGTATTGATGCAAGTCCAATAGAATGACATCTTTTGAACCGGCTCTCCCCTTTTTTTTACTGCTGGTCTATTTATTGTCAGTTATAGTACTTCTGTTACAACCATTCATCATCTTATTTTAGGTACCCGTTCCAAGTATTATGATATGTAAAATATTAGAGTAATATTGATCAATGATCTGCTTTTGGGCCTCGGGGGCGTTTTGGTGCTCTCGTGAACCCCGACTTGCTAATGGTTTGACTACTACAAGTAGTCTAAGCCCGACTACTATGTAGCCGGATAATCAACTCTGTTTTTATTATTTTGACATTGATGATGAATATGGCAATTGGCTTAGTGCATACAGTACGTGATATACCTGTCCATTTATTAGTACCTTGAGTAACCTCTCGGTATAAAGTTCAAACATTAGAACTCATCGGACCCCTTTTCATCCGAGCCACGTTGAGTCTCCAGGCCTATTGGGCCGCTAACAGTCCTAATTATAATGTTTTAATATGAATCAGATGATGCACCAGTCGCCGTGCTACAGTCAATGTTTGTATATAAGTCAAAAATACTCCAGAAACCCGGCGTCTTGATGTTGGCTTATTTCACAGCTGTCCTTTGACTGCTTGATATTAACTAATGAATAACCACTTGTTTCTCATATTGTCCTCATTTAGGACCACTAGAAATAGAAAATAGTAAGGATGTTAAGCAAGTACCCTTACCAGAATTAGATAAATACAAATATACTACAAGTCGAGACGAATAAGTACCTAGGCAGTTATATATGCAAACCTATATATCTTCATAGTTCAACTAGGCCCAAATTAATTAAGGGTAAGATATTAGCCGTGACAGAAAGAGAAGATCAATCTATAGATATAGTTCAAGAGGGAGCCTATGTGTCACGTGGTGGACCAAACGATGTGGAAACAACTTCGTTGTTCCGCAAGGTTCTCTACATCTACGTGGCGAGCCTACGGCTCGTATATACACACATGTCCTTTGTCCTAGGTGTCTCACCTAGGATCCTGACACTATGCTAGATGTAAGAGTGCGGTGGTTAGAAATGTAACTAGGTAATTACATACACAAAGTCATAGACTCATAGCCAATGGTTTGGTCATTTGGATTAGTAGATAATTCTACTAAGTAGAAGAAGCTATCCACAGTCATAATACTTCGGTATATTCTAAAGATGTTGGCGTAGCTTAGTCGAGCACATGCTGGTGTGGAATCTTAAATTAGAGGTAGTATAAAACGAGGCGGGGCGACACATTGGACTTGAAGCGTCCTCCCTGCAAACGTCAGGATTCTAGATGAGATATCTAGAACAAAGGATATGTTCACTATGTATAGCTTTAGTTCTCGTAGTTAGGTTAGAGTTCCCCGCGGAACAACGAAGTTGTTTCTATACTGTTTGGTTCTACCGCGTGACAGTTAGAATCTCAACTGACATAACTTCTGACTCGAAAAAGACTGGATAACACCTACTTCCCCCATTATCTCACTATGGAGTCATCGGTATTCAACTTGAAGAATCCTATAAATATTTAACATAGTTAACTAATCTACTAGGTAAAGTTATTGTTAGGATACGATAGGTCTACTCCGTAAAACAGCTACAAGATACTAGTTTTATCTATGGGGATGGAGGAGAGGGTATCGCCCTTTATTCTTAAATAAGGCGTGAGTCAACACAGTCGCCAACTATACTACAGGCTAGGCCCCTGACTCTCACTCCGTAGAGCGTGATCCCTGACAACTATATCTAAACCGTAGTATCCCCGGCATAGAATTATACTGGTACTATACCCGTTTATGTGCTTGTTATAGCCTCTCATACCTACGATGCTATTTTATACTAGAAGGTGACTGCCATTCCGATGACCTAGCTGTTTACGGTTTCTTGTATGATCTATGGGTATGGCTTAAAACTGATATTGGAATTCCGGATGAAGAGTAACAAATAGGAGTGAACCTACCGGTGTTTTCAAGGTATCTCCACAAATGAATAAAGCAATCGGTAGTTAATATCTTGGACAATAAAAATATTGAGTATAATAAAACCAGCCTTAACGAACCCGAGGTAGGGTCCAAGGGTACCTATTGGGTATTGCTCGTAATATATAAGACCATTTGCTCTCAAAGTGCGGGGATCAAGGGTGCAGGAAATATAAATAGGGATAAGTAGTAGGAAATCACATATTTTATAATCAGGTATGGTGGGTATGAGTAAATACAGATAGATGGATGATAAGATAGGGAAAAAAGGTAGCTCGATACCCAAGAGTAGGGTAAAGTAGCAAAAGTAATGGTCCCAGGCGGGCTCGAACCGCCGGCCTTCGCATGGACTACGTATAACCAGTGGTAATATTAGTACGACGCTCTAACCAACTGAGCTATGGGACCTATCTGTGATTGGTGAGAATCGCTGACTTAGGTGTGTATATAATCGTGTTTGCTTTTGCTAGAGTCGGAGCGAAAAGTCTTCTGCCTCGGCCTATCAACACTGACATGAGCTAGTCGGCTTTAGCGGCTTTAAATACCGCACACCTACCTTAAGCACTTAAGCACTTGAGATAATAATATAGAATAATGTAGTATGTATGGATATTTTGAGTTGATACCTAAAATAAGCATGAATGTAAAAAGTATAGCAATAAGTATGTATTGTACCTTAACTAGTCTTGTGTCTCGAGAGGATCGTAGTCGTAAGAAGAGCTGTATTTTATGCAAACGTTAGGTACCTAAGATACATAGAGCTGGGCTCAGGTTAAAAGCGGCGTGGTTCCTAAGAAGTGCATAATGAACGTACAAAGTAAGCAGAGAGGTATTAATAGACATACATTACTAGCACATACATGTATTTGGTCCGCTGAAACATGGCAGGCTGTAACTGGACACCATTGGTTGGTGACCGGAGGTTTTAGTAGCACCTACGCATTACTGTAACATGAAATACATCATATTGTTGAGATTGAGACATCCCTTCTTAGGGCTAAGAGAAACGGATTTAGACGAGCTGTTGACTACGGTTATATATTTTGGAATCAGATATAGGAGTACGAATTAAGAATATCCAAACCGTATTAGTAGAATATGGCTTGATTGGTGGAAATAGATTATACATAGAGATTGCTTGAGATGACGATCGTAACTCTCTATCCATACGATACCTTCACGCATATGCAGTACGTAGCTTGGTCCATTCTTGGCAATGACTAGGCTGCATGAAGTGACAGGGCTATTTATTCATGATCAACCAATTGTGTACTGGCCTCGTCTCAAACGTGTCTGAGTTACGAAGCTTACCGTGTCGGCCAAGAAAGATTCCTTTGTTCTCTCGTTTGATGACTTGATGCTATGGTACATATCGATAAGCAGGAAGGTCGACAAATGTCGGTAAGTTCAACTTATGTATTTCCAAATTAAACGAAATACTTAGGCGCTTTCCTAAGCTACTATGTACTGCTACATACATGTAGTATATGGAAGCCTTATATTCCCATGTGAATTTATGTGGAGATAAAGTAAGCACTTTATTTACAGCGAAGTAACAATCGCTGCAACGGTTAATAATCTTGCATTATCGATAAGAATTGCACCTTAAAGCTATGGAAGATTTAATCTAACTAGTTAAGTCCTTGCTCAACTTCCAACTATACACACAATCTTCGATGACGACCATTTACTCTTCTTCGGCGGCATCATGAACGCCCCAAGAGATTCCCAAAAGGGTAATCGAACTAGTGACTCGCTAACGAAAAGGAAGCGAGCCGATACCGATCCGATTGCACCAAATAAGAAAGCCAAACTTGAGGCCAGCCTTAACCTATCGTCAACTGAGGATATTAGAATGCTCCAAGCTCTTGAGTCTAAATATGATATCCATGTCCACTCGATAATCTCGTCTTCTAAGATCCAAAAGAAAGTCGTTTCGATTCTTCAACACCTCACTCCCTCCACCACCACCAGTAAGACGAGTGTGATTGTTTTGCGCGCCAAAGCTCCCGACACGGGCAAGTTGATCTCGATAGCCGAAATCGCGAAGCGCGAATTAGAAAAACGGGCGGACGATGCGCGCATCTGGTTTCAATACATCGCACTAGGCGAGGAGCTCAAAGAAATACCTAGAGGCGATGGTAATACTATTATTGAGGAAACGAAGCTAGGCGACACTGGTGATGATGATTTTGAGACCATGAAGACTCCTTTTGAAAGAGCCATCGAAGACCAACCACGTTGGAGAGGAATACCCGTCATGAGCCTGTTCCTTTCTCCAGTTCCCATCGAGGAACTCAAGAGGCGATACGGGGAGCAAACGAATGCCGGCCCCAAATAGAGAACCCGCCAAACCATTATTATCCCGTATAAGGAGAGAAACGGTAGAGTCAACCCTATTATTAAGATACCCAAGCAGGATCACAGATACGAAAATACCTAGCAGATGTCACTCTATTTTGGAGAGGCTTTCATGCTATGAAGCACTAACATTATCAAATATTATGCTACAAAGCATATGGATAAATTTCAAGCTCATCCTGATGACCATGACAAACTCCACCAGAAATGCGTTCCCGATAGGAAATATACCATGCTAAGATGCTGTCTGATATACAAACTTCCCATTCACACCGGCCATTACCCATTGTTGAAGGACTAGCAAGGGATATTGCAAAACTACCGATATTGGGTATACCAAGCAAGGGTTCATTCTTGAACAAGTTTCCACGAGCCTGATTCACAATCTTGCAATCTGTATCCTCCGATTTTCCATCTGAAATCAATGTTTTTTCCCGCCCTCTGCGTTGGAGTACGTTATCCGCAATACAAAGTTGACGACGACAGCTAATAGGAGTATGATAGCCAGTACGGACGGTCCGAAGCGGTCATCGAAACCAGCCTGCCCCCTTACCCTTATCGATTTAGCTCGCCAATGATATGTAAATAACGCATATATCATGGTGAGCATGGCTACACCCGTAAATAGAAAAGCCGAGATGAATGCGGGACGGTCACCGAAGTTCAACATGCCAATGGCCAAGGCGCCCAATATGACGGTGAAGTTCAGCCATGATAGAAAAGTACGCTCGTTAGCGAAGAAGACCTTAGGTTCGACTCGTGTAGGTAGGGCAATCCGTTTGCCTAAATTGGTTGGTTGAAATATGTTAGCGCCTAGCATCAATGGCTCAATAGGTGTAATTCCCGAAGAAAGCGCGTTTACCTGGAGCAGTTTGCAGAAGAGGCTGGCTAGACATGTCGGGCGATTGATGATTGGTGATAGATGGTCGGTTTTAGAAGTATGATCCGTGGAATTAAGCTTAAATAGCTGGCTAAAATAGAGCCCCGTTGGCGAACAGTTGAGTTTGTAGATACTTGAGTTTGTAACTGTAACTAGGTACAACTAAGGAAGCTCTGTACCGTCGCGGCCGAATCTTTTGGAAAAAGCAAAACGAATGTGAAACAAACTGTGGGCGACGGAGATAAAAGGGAATTGAGTGCAAACTTTGCAGAAATACAGAAAGATAAGAAATCAAAATAAGAAGGTAAAAAAGACTAGCTATGACGATGATAATTGAATAATATGATGTTGAAAGCTCTTGATAGTAATAGCAAAAAGTATCTAAACATCTAAACACGGTTAGTTGATATCATTAGCTCACCCACGTGTGCCGTTTCGCGAATCTCAGTGGTTAATCCAAAGGGAACAGCAAGGAATAGCAAGGAGTAGCAGGGATTCATAAAAGCTGCCGTCGTGAGAGGAGGAAAGAAGAACTATGCACGTGCCCAGTTGCCCCGCGCAAGACTGGAAAAGGATTAAGACATCCTTACATAATCTACCGGTTCGTGTAACTATCCATGTATTATGTACCTAGATATGCATAATCCAGGAAACTGCAGGTGCATTCATACACTAGATGTGCTAGGTATGTGGATGCAGGGATCTCATAGCGGCCCCTCCCCTTCTGAAAATACCTAAGCCTTGCATCAATTCATTGTTTACAACGTCAGAGGGAGAAGGCTGAACAAGACCAAGCACGAGGCTACTATCTATAGTCTTGCTTTAACCTGAGTGAACTAAACTACCAATTGCCTCTAGATACAACCACTACGCTTTCTATAAGATTTTCTACCAATCTACCACACCTTATTCATTGCAGAAGATCTCTGCTTGTAATTCCTCCATTACCTCTAAAGCTCGACGTTGCCACCATCCAAAATGGCCTCACCGCAGAACAATGCCGTATGTCACAATGACCGCTAACTCTCGTCACTTTCGAAGAAACTTACAAGAGTTGTCTATAGCCAATTAGCACTACGAGACTAAAGCAGATCGCGATGGACGTAGGTTCGCCTCGCACCCTTCCGCAAGAGAACGAAATAGAGAACCCATTGAGCTAAGATCGGTTAAACATAGGCTTGCCAAAGCGCCATCGGTAGTGCGGAGTTCTACGAGCATTCGAAAGTCGAAGGTTGGAACGCCACCATCATCGTACGTCTCCCTTCGATGTCCTATACCTACCTACCTACTCCACAAGAAACCTCATCTGTTAACATGACACACACACCCCGCTAGAACTCGATCCTCCGAGCTGTCATATCCGAATCAACCCCCTCCGGCTCCCAGACCCCGGCCCACAAATACGTGGTCAACAGCACCATCGTGCAACACCTAGTCCCGACCTCGGCGCTGAACAAGCCCAAAGGCGGCACCGAAATCAAAGCCGAAAGCCCGCGTATCAGCACCAGCGACGGCGGCAACGCGACCGCTACGGATGGGAAGCCGCACGTCGGTCGGCGGGGCATGCACTCGGCCACGCAGGCGTTCTGGAACGAGAAGACGGATGGCATGTGGAGCTTTAAATACGACGGCGGCGAGGGGAAGGGCATGGATGTTGTTATTAGCGTCATCTGGGTCGGAATATGAGGGCGTATACACAGGCAAAAGGACGTCAAAAGAGGTAGCGCATCTACCAGGATAATTGGTAGTAGAGGCGCGCCGATTATTCTGACGCCTTTTCTGATAGGTCTGACTTCGTAAATGGCGTGGGGGAGCTGGCTGTAAAATCACGTTGTTTTATCTACGCGGAAAGAGAAATTGATACCTTTATAACCCCGATTTTTCTTACATATGGGACTTGATGTTAACGTTGTAATATTCTGTTTGCTTGATGGTAGTGTGTAGCTGTACGGAGAACTCGGATAGCCTGTAAGGTCTATTCGGCAATAGGTATAATTGGCACTACAGTATGTGAAATCAGTTGCCCCAGAGACTTCCGTAGCCCTGACTTATATTTGTAGTAAGGTATAGTTTTATGGATGCCATTCATATTTGAATATCTGGTAGGATAGATGGTCTATACATATTAGTAACGCCTGCCCGTTTCATGTGTTGGAATATATATATATTGGTCGAATGTGACCAGTATTATTACGTGATTTAGGCCCGTTTATCCTCACACCAAGAGGCTGCTAAGTAATGTAAAAAGTATAACTACCTAGGTACCTATGAATAGATATAGTCTCATTAGTGTCAACCTTACTTATGATAGAAGGATATCTCCTTGTCCTAGAAACACTCTCTTCATATACACCTCATAAATAGAATAAATACTCAAAATTAGTAGTGGTAGATTCGGACTAACTTACCTTGACTACCTACCTACCTTTGGAGATGCTATAATTAGTCGTTGTAAAAGCCATTGCTATCTAATCCATGGTTTTTATAATAGAATGATTACACTATATTGATTGGGTGTGTGGTTTTTAACCTTACATGAACTCTTTGTTGGTGAGATATTAGCCCTGAATGATGACTTTTCGGAATGTCACGTTTAAAGGGCAAGGTAAAAGTCATGCTTTAGATACTTAACTAGCTAACATACCTCTTAGGTATCTTCGTAGACTAAGCATCAACTTTAGCTAGCTAGTATATGATTCTCGTCATATTTATTGTAGAGTACCTAATAAAATCGGGACATACTAGTATGTAGTATACGTCCTTCTATCTAGCCTTAAGGTCATAAGTCACTAACTAGCCTATTAGCACACTATGCTATTCAAAATTAAAATGAAGCCCAAATAGTCACAGCTAGTACTTAGTTATGTGCCGTACTTGGTTGAAGGTATAAAGTTCTAATATAAGTACCTCTCTATAAAGGCTGGTTACTTAAACTATAGCTATTACTTACTAACAAGTGATTCGAGTTTATTGATACCATGAACTGTTAGGTTCGTATGAGAGATAACAACCGACTTTTCATCTATTTACATGTTTGACATACTCAATAGTGTTACTATCGACGTCACCTCGAGTTTACGTATTGAAGTAATATGATGTTAAGACTTGTGTACATCCAGTTTAAGCCACATCCAGCCAGCCCTAAATGGTGTTGTACTGCATGGAAGGGCAACGGCTAGCCGAGCTGTCACCTCGATCTAGACCCCTTTCAGGGTCGCCAAGTTTCCCTGCGTCAGCAAACAGGGAAAACAGACCATTGGATTCATGTACCGATGTATATTTTCGTAGATCGGAGCTCAGCGAAGAGTTACCACGTAACGCAAACCGCAGCAGCAGAAGCACGCCATTATCTTCTCCCTTCAGTTTAACACGGCACGGGACGAGGGACCGGATTAAAATATGTATATGATCACTTGCTGCAACAAGACACCTGCCTACCATTTATAAATGACCCTCACTTATACGTATGTAGAACTCTAAAGGGTATACCCGCTTACTTGACACTCCGGAAGCCAGCGAGAAGCCAAGTATACATATACCTCTGCATAGTGTATACATTATACTTAATACCCCTGTAAAAGACAGCACCGGATTCCTTCTTGTAGTTAATAGTAAAGATCCATATCTGCTAGCGATTGTACGACCTAACCATAGACGACAAGATCATGGTAAGGAATGGCTCCATAATCGGTAAAGAGACGTCAGTGCTCCATACCAGTGGATACGATCGTGACGATCTGCATGAGAGAGCGCGGATAGGCAGATAGGGTGCCAAGTAGTCAAGGCACCGTTTATGTAATAACACCAGTCCAGAACATCGGATTAGCACTGGAAACAAGCTTGTTTATATTGAGAGATCCAATCGACATCCCTTACGAAATAATAAATAAGGTCGACGTGATCCTATTGGCTGGTAACGAGTTTATTTCTCCTCTTTTGTAAGATTCGGTAATCATTTACTTGGGAAACTGGGAGGATGGCAGAATGGCTCTTCGCAAATCTGCCAATGCCGATTCCCGAAACCTTCCAACGTGTCTTGGAAATTGAGGTTGTCTGACGTTGCACATCGCTGCTATATCGAGTTTCCGGTAGGCTGGGCAGGTCCCCGAGTCGCTTGTTTCCACCCTGTTTTCCACTCCACAACCCTCGGTTCGGCGTCGCATGTTAGTATCAAATTAACATAAAAAATGGATTATTGTTCCACCGCTTAGGAAGGGAAAAGTGCGGTAAAGGCACAGCGGCAGACAGGTCGGCCTATTATGTACATACTACATACATACATACATAGTGTATGTAAGATGGATACCTACCTGTCACGATGCCCTTGTATTCAGTAACTTGTGGGGGGTTGTGTCTTATTTCTCGACATAGCGGCTTGGACCGAAATCTTAAAAACTAGCGATGGAATATGGAGCAAAGGAACTATTCGATATATTACCACGCAACTATGTTAAGACGATGACATAAATGAATTTATCCTATGTGCATATGTATATACATACTTAGCTTAGTTATTACACTACCAACTAGTCTCCCGTCCGCTATCGCTCAGGAATTGACCGGGATGACCGGGGTGGTTAGCGAAAATTCCCGGGACTGAAAATGATTAACAGAATTCTCTAACAGCCGCCGAATTCCCCCCAAAAGTGACAGAGTGACCCAATTCGGACTCAGCCTGCCTTCTAGAACCCCCTCCTGACTGGCTGGCATTACTCGAATCATAGATAGAAATATTATTTCTGGCCTAGCCCGGTTTTCTAGAGGGTTCCCCCGTGTTTGCCCAGACTCCCGGTCGGGGGCGACGATGGCTGCGGGTCACACCACCCTCATCTCTCCCCATTTGTCACGATAGATCTCCAGACCTCTAATCCTCGGCGCCTCGCTAAGTTGTTAGAAGTGGATCACATCTCCACTAAACAGTGATCGTAGTAGTGTGGCTAGTTCTCGTAGGCCGTAGCTGACCCCTTACCGCTTTCTTGATGGCGGCGGATTTAATAACCCTCCCGTCCCGCGTAATTCGAGGCTTCGGTAAGTGTCACGACTCGTCAACAGACTATCGAACGAGTTTCTATCCACGATATATCTGAAGATTCCTCCACATCAGATCTCCAGACCCCAGAAAGAAAAGAAAAACCCCATATACAAACCTAAGTTCCAGCCTCGGCTGTTCCTGACTAAAGCAAATCCATCGTACCGCTGTTTATCAGCCACCATCTAAGCGGCAAAATTTGCAATCTTAGAACTGAGGACCCTAGTTATTCAACTTGACCCTAGGGCTTGTCAGTCTTATTGTAAACTCGAGAATAACCTTCTGAAAAACCAGGTGCTTCTCACTGCTACCTGGTTAAAAAATTTGGGTGCAACAATAGCATCTCTCGTCAGATTTGAATTTGAAAAGACAACCAACCTACAGATAACATGGTTGAGGTTCTCCGCGCCCCGTCCCTGGGACAGCCACGATCACCAGGTTCATCCGACATGATGGACATCTCAAGTAGATTCCTCAATGTGGACCTCGGTCCAGCCTCGGAAACATCGATGGTGGTATTGCAACAGCAGAAGGTGTCTGCAAAGGAAGCCGTAGCTAAGAATGGCCTCCTATGGACGCCTCGACGTGCTTTTTCCACAACTGATTATCCACCCTCGGTTAATTCGTCCATTGTCCTGCAGAGACAACACCGTCTACCCACTCCGCTTGCTACACCAAAAGAGTCTACGGAGACAGACTCATACTTCGAGTTCCACCCTCACGTTGCGACTGCAAAGCCGCAACTCGCAGTTTCTCCGGTTGTACTCACTCCGCGAGGCACAAACCATGTCCAACCCGCACGTCCCCCCATGCCAGTACAGCTAAGGTCGTACTCGGTGACAGACGTCGAACCAGTCCCATTTACACACCAACCGGGTGTGGCCCTTACCCTAGAGGATCTTCCTCCTGAGCTGCACTACGCTATCTTTGACTTCTTGGACCCCATCGACAGCACGTGCCTAGGGTTGACAAGCAAACATTTCTACTCCATCCACAAGCGGATGCACGGCAAAGTATCGCTGTCAGCTAGGCGAGAGGGTCCTAACGACATGGAATGGGTGTGGCGGAATGCACTTCTATCGGGTCCGTTCGTGGCTAGCAGCGGAGTAGGCAAGCAGAACTCCTTGGCTTTGTTGTCCCCACGGGGCCAGGTATACTGCCGCAAGTGCCGCACAGCGCGCTGTGAGCTACACAACCACATCCGCGAGTGGGTCGGAGGCAACCAGGAATACTGCGAGGTATCGCAGAAGTTTGGTGCCGCCGCTCCCGAGAAGGCGAGGGCTTTCTGTTACCGGAGCTCTCCGAGACATCCGCACCGTTGCGGGAGACACACACGACAGCAGCGGCCCGTTCGGCTCGTGTAAGACACGGCCGGAGGGGACGGGGGCTGTCAAAATAAAGTACCTAGTCAACTGTAAAGGTTGACTAAAGAGCCGAGAATAAACTCTATTCTCGGGAGGCCGAGAAATGCCTCGCTACCAACCAATCGATATGTTATCATCTCCCTCTCGAGGGAGGCTACATATCCCCGTGCCGATGGAATTGGTCAAAAAGGCAATGATTGCGGGGTCCGCGTCTTGCAAGACCAAATTAAGGATCATGATCGGTCAAATAACGCAAACATCTAAGTAAAGGCTTGAAGAACATGTTTGGGAATATTAAATAGGATATAAGCAACGGACTTAATGACTTATTGGAATATGAGTATGTACGTTTATGACATGCATTGCATAACTCTGCATTGCATGCGGAAGGGAATAGGGCAACAAGAGAATGTTGACCTGTCGTATGAACGACTTGGGATAGCTTTTGTCTTGGATTTACTCGGATAGAAATTAAGAATAAAGAACTTGAGACAAGTTTCACTCGCTTATGATTATATTTTCTATGGACTTAAACTATTTGACCTATGTGACTAGCTAACTATATTCTATAATGCAGAAACATATTTACCTAGTCTCATTTTGGGATAATTATCATACAAACTTTATATTACATAACTAACTAGAACAAGAAACAACCTTAAGTCATGAGCGTTTGTTTAAAAAAGCATAAACTCAAGCATTGGAAAGTTTAAGATACATCTATAGGACTGACACGGGTGATACCTGGGTACCTACATGTCTGATAACCTAAAACGGAAATACATGACTTCCTATCGGGATCTCGGTGCCACGCCACATGGTACTTTCGGAGCATTAGCCACGACCAAGCATGAGAATGCTGGATTAGAAGGTCCGGGTTAAGCTAATTGGTACGTCATGACGCCACTTACATGGTTATCCCTAACCGGGGGATCGAACGATTTTCGAAAATTTTGGAAATTATCAAAATTTGGAACTTCATGGATGTAGCATTGATCTGTGCAATTTTAAAACAACTCCTTTTGAATTGTCTTTCTTAGTTAGAACCCCCTTTTATTACTAGCGTATATCTGTCCTCGGCCGGGGTAATACTTATGTACACTAGTGCAAGTAGGTACCCAGCAAAGCACCCGACCTACCGACTGAAGCAAGGCAGGGGGGAGAAAAGAGAAAGCACGTCCACCGACCACGTTGGTTTCTTTATCGATTATATGCACTTAGATACACGTATCACCGTGCTCTCCCATCATTATCAGCATCATCATTTCTTCTGTTCACACATCCCACTGAGGGCTCCCACATTCCGGTGATTTTAATTCTTATTCGTCACCGATATTCCGTAATTGCTACCTATCTATATGTGAGCAATTACTTATGACGTTTTCCTGAATCTATTCCAGTTAATAAACTTGGAAGCTATAAGCTACATAATTCACGATTTCGTGGCGGTGCCCCAACTATTCCCGAACGCCTCAACAGGTTTTACGGGGAAGTAGAATTGCATGTACATTATCTGTATCGTTGCAGTCTTATGTCAACTCTAGCCTTGACCTACGAATCATCCTTCCCAATTCCTAAGCTTTTAAGCTCGGCGCGTTAATTTCTGAGCAACGCCCACTCCGAACATCCACTTGGGCACATAATTCTCTCCAGCCGCCTACCCACCAGAGCTAAAGCCAAAATGTCATCTCCTTCAAGCTCTTCACATGCTGGCAAGCGTAAACGTCCTGCAACCTCGAGCTCTGTTAAGATGGATGAAAATCCTCTCTTGCAGCCCTCCTCGAGGGACGCATCTGGCGAAGAAGGAGATACTACAGCGCCCGAGTCCGGAAAGCTATTACACCGCAAGTCGGAATCTGCTTCCAACTCGAACCCGGCGAAGCGACAACGTGCTAATTCCGATCGTACCTCTGCCCTCGAGACAGCTGGCCATGCCATAGATCCTGGTGAGCCGAGCGACACCACCGAAGCGAGCATTGATATTGCCGATCGAGTCACTAGGAAGAGCAGGAAACCTACTACTCTTAGGGATACCATGACACAAGATGATGAGGAGAAGAAGAAGCAAGCTGCTATGCTACCGCCTCCAACCGGGCGTCTTGTACATCCTGTTGGATACAAAACGAACCCCCCACCCGTTGGACGCACTATCAGGGTTTATGCTGATGGTGTCTTTGATTTATTCCATCTCGGGTATGTAGGCATTGCTTAACGAGGGCTTTTTCTAGCTCTCTCTGCCATTAGGACGTAACTAATATTGCGGTAGTCACATGCGCCAGCTCGAACAGGCGAAGAAGGCGTTCGACGACGTCTACTTAATAGTTGGTGTTACAGGCGATGAAGAGACACACAAACGCAAGGGCCTAACAGTTCTTTCTGGCAAAGAGCGTGCCGAAACGCTTAGGCACTGCAAGTGGGTTGACGAAGTCGTTGAGAATTGCCCCTGGATTGTAACACCGGAATTCCTGGAGAAACACCGAATTGATTACGTTGCTCACGATGATATTCCATACGGCGCCGCTGAAGGCGATGATATTTACGCCCCTATTAAGAAAGCTGGAAAATTCTTGGTAACACAGCGAACCGAGGGTGTGAGCACAACAGGCATCATTACAAAGTAAGTGCTACTTAACGATATTGGAGCTGTTTGAGATGCAGCAAGACTAACTGTAAAACTACTTAGGATTGTCCGCGACTACGAAAAGTATATTGCTCGCCAATTGAAGCGAGGGACATCACGCCAGGAGCTTAATGTGAGCTGGCTCAAGAAGAACGAGCTCGATCTCAAACGTCATGTCCAGGATCTACGTGATAATATCCGAGCAAACTGGACTACGACTGGTCAGGAACTTAGTCGTGAGCTCCGTCAGTACTGGCCCGCAAGTCGACCTCAAAGTCCAGCCCCAGGTGGTCGCTTTAATTTTCCCACCACACCAGGCCCTTCAAGTTCGAATGGCGAAGGCAGTTTACGAGAAGCCGCTGCCATGGCTGCTGCTGCTAAATCACCCACTACGCCAGGTCCGTCAGGCGAGAGGACACCGGCTCCTAATGATTTTATTACCGGTTACACACTTGGTTTAATCGGTGGCGTGAGGTCTTGGGTAAGTTTATTTTTAAGGCTTTAAAAGAGTGATAAATTCGCTGACATGGACAGATGACCAAAAACCGTCGTAACCTTCGCGATAGTCGGCCGCCGAGCGACGACGATTCGGAGAGCGAGGACAAGAACATTGGCAACGACCACGGGCGGGCAGTCGCGTCCGCCAGTTAGTTACTTCGACCGTTGACCCGCCTTAGCGTCAGTACGAGGCCGTACGACGGGGATAGCCAGTTTGGCTCTGAAGACGAAGGGGACGACGAAAGCAACTAATAAATTTATCTTTTTGACGATCAGGCGATCGGGGAATACAAAAAAGTGCAATAATCACGAATGAACCGGCGTTTTACAGGCTTTTTGTATGCATTTCTGACACCGTAAATAAAATTGAGGCCGAGGAGTCGAAGGCTAAAGAGGGAGAGTGGGAGAGTAGATAAACGACCTTGCTGCTTAGGTACGTATGCCAACCGCACTTGATAGAGATAATTCCCAGCATGAATGTTCATGATCAATCTGATTTTTTACGTGTGGATGCTGTAATTGAGTTTTTACATATAAGGGTAAGGGTAAGGGGTTGGTAAGTCAGTCATGGCTATATTAGTGTAGATAGGTACTCCCCCTATTTTATCCCCAAGGCTTACTAACTTTATGAGATATTTCGTAAGGTTAATTTTTCAACTTTGAATTGCAGTGTTTTTTTTTATAGATGATAATGAGTATTAAGTTTTTATTATATTGATATTTCGAAGGTGGAACTCTTAGAGGTACGGTGATTTGTACTTTGTATTTATTCGTAGGATTTATATCTCGTAGCTGGATGGGAAGGCTACAATATCCTTAGGTTCTCAAAAAAGAAACGCTATTTTCTAATGCCACTATAGGTATTGGGTTCCTGGGTTCTCGCTTACATCTCAAGCATCAGAATGTTTGCTCTTTCTAGTTACGTTCCGGTCACCTTAGTATGACAAAGCTGTACTGGCGCGTAGGTGCACGTATTAGGTTATTCCGAATGGGAGGATTTAAGAAACAGTCGTCTCTCACGCGCATGCGCGATGATGAACTCGATAGTATCCTATAAGCTTTCATTGCCGTACCTAGTGGTAATTGTGATTCCTGGGGAGTCATTGACGGTCCTATCGACCGCCTCTTGATGTGGGTGTGACGAACACAACTTATGCTTGAAGAGTTGTAGTCTGTTTTTCGTATTTTCTTAGGCAGGTACTTTGTGAGTCTGCCAAGGTATATGAGTTACTATGAAAATAGGGGTCTCTACGCCGGCCTGTCTCGTGCTTTCCGGGCTTTGAGGTACTAAGGGGGAAGATTTGCATCCTCGGCGGTCGAGGCGAACCTGTAAGCTGTAGTTTGCAGACCGAATCAAGTCATAGACATAGCTGTATCTAGTAAGGACTACACACATGTAAATTTGCAGGTTGCTTTATGGGTAGCATGGTGGGATGCTGATGGGTTGCTACGTCGCACAATGGCAACATACCTACCTGAAGTAGGTATGTAGACCGTCGTGCTGTATTTCGCCAGGGCATGACTACCTCCTATCTTTAGTTATATCTTAATAAATCAAGCTATATTGCATTACTACGATGACCATTTTATATACGCCCCTGAATAGTCTTGGTTTCACTCTTTTCACTCTTAGGGCTGAATAGGTAGGTAGGTAGGTAGGTAGTCTGACTGCAGGTGTCTATATTTGCTATCGAGTCTCGGCAGCGTACATACAACATAGCTAGACGCGGTGTCTAAATTATATACTCACTTGATCATTCTGGATATATCTCGTATACTACTTTACTCCCTGATGCCGTGCGTTGGTGGCCCAGCACGATAATAGTGATGATGGAGGTGTTCTGGTTGTCAAGTCGGCAATGTGAGGAGTTACCTCTATAGTCAGCTACGTTTCTTATTCAGGATAACGCCTTTAGGATCGTTAGGCTTTGATGTACGTACGAGGCGTTATCCAACTAGGTATTGTGACGGTAGTCGTAACGACACGTAAGACAATTCAAATACGGAGGTGTCTCTCCTAAGTACGGTAGGACTGATTCTACTACGTCAAGGTTCGTGACTGGGGTTATAGGTATGCCTTGTAGATCTGTGCTACTCGAACAGCCTAGCTGCTACTTGGGAGAGTCCTATGCTCGTAAATACGAGGGAGCATTTCGGGCTAACTACTCGACGATGCTACCTCCCACTATCCTATCGACTCGCGAAGTCACACAGCAGCCGGGAGCTTAGTTGTTGGCATATCCACCCTATATTCAAGGGTTAAACCCAAGGCTAGAGCTGGGCAGCTCCCTCGGAGCAAATTTGTATCACGACGGCTATAACATACAGCACCATCTGTGCCGTTTCATGTAACCCATCAGACGCTGCCGTAACCACCTGAGTGGAGTTCGGAGCCATTAGACGCGCAGAATAGGAAGTGAGGCGCACTTGCGGCTAGGCATATCGAGTCCAAGGGAGGGTACACAAGGCAAGAATTGGCAGAATGGCATTCTGGCCGTGGTCATGGTTGCCAACGGAGAAAAAGGATAGACGGTGATTACGACGTCAAGCGCGATAGGGGCAACAGTAAGCGACAGGAGGTGATGTTGGTAGTATCCGTGATAATGCCACGGTTGGTTGGAATAGAAAACCATCAAGGGACAAGGCTCTATCCTCTATCACGCGTGATGAAAAAAAAAAAATGAAAAGAAATGAAACTCTAGACCGGTTACGTTGAATAGCCCTACGTGGAAGCAAGGGATAATTGTAGTGTCGTAACACCACAATCGCGAGTAAGCCCCTTACTAGCCTTACGCCATCGATGGAAATTGCCTCTAAGCGCTTGGAAAAGTCTCTGATAAATTACGAGTGACGATATACTCTCTGAGACATATGCAAGGCATGCAACGGGCACTAGCTGCCTATGTAGGTAATCATCACATAGTTACCAAGGGCATCAGGGGTAATTCGTATATTGGGCTATTAGACTGAACCTCGAAGGCTTACGCGTTTTACTTCGAAGGCTATATTGTCTAATTATGAATATTCTTGGTAAAGAATCTATTTCTGACCTTGCCTTATCCAGTGCGGTCTTTGAGGACATCTCATGTCCGAGCAGCTCATGAGGGAATGGGGGATCATACCTGGCTACCTCCTAAACCTACTAAAAATATTATCCATAGACTTGCTATCACACGATCAGTCGTGCTAATAAAAGCTATATGAGAGTATATGCGATTATAGATATCTTTGGCGAATCACGTACGGCTCAAGACCTGCGTCTTTGACTAAGATTCGCCACCGGCTTCTTAGCACCCCCATCGAAGCTATTCCAGGCCACGCTATACTAGTTGCGGGAGCACTACTCGGAACTACCCGTCCGTCCTAAGATAACGGGTACGCCCCTTTCTCCTGAGCTACGGTTCCATGCAGAACACCAAGCTAGCGTAGGCATTCTTGTGGAGTAGAAGATGGGGTCGATTTATGAAGCGGGCCGCAGCTTTTGAAACGTAGGGGGGCTACGTTCTCGACATTGCCCTCACAAGTTAAGGACCTTCGGGGGACCTTCCGGGGACCTTCCGGGAAAGCCTTCTCGTAACATCTTTCAAGCCATCTGTCTCGTAACACCGTACCGGTGTGAGTGGAGAGCCAGGCATCCTCATCGTACAGTATTCACTCTCACTCTCACAGTAGCAGGAGATGTGAGAGAATAGAACATGCCTACCTAGGTATGCATGTTAACTTAGAATAATGACACGACAACAGGAATGATAGGATTGAACACGAAAAGCACCATATCCCAGACCTCGAAATAGAGTCAACTCTCTGGGAGAGTACTACTCTTAGGGGGCGGTACTCTTTAGAACATATGTCTTTACGAACAAGAGTGACGTTGGGATATACTGGGGGCACAGCCGCGTTCTATCCGGCAGCTATCATCTCAGACCAGTATAGTCAAAATCCATTGGACCAACAGGGGTACTATACGATGGATTAGCATGCAAGAATCTAAATACGCATGTTCTTGATCGAGCGAGGCTAAGTTCATCTCGATATAGTCAACAACTATTAGTCGTCGAAGTGAATGCAAGGTACGATGCAGTAAGCGGTAACCAACACTGGGCTTGGCATGACATCCACAATACCAGTTGCCAATAATTAGACAGAAGTAAAGACGTGGAAATACTCTCAATATAATTTAGACCGGCGATCTCGGGTTGTGATCGCGGTTGGAGCGGACCTAAGGACAGAGAGGGGGGACTCTTAAACTTGATATGACGTTGGAGGGGTAGAAGAGGCGCTTTTTTAGACGAGTTAGATTTAGTCACCGGCGTATGTCTCGCCTACACAGGAGCCGCTTGTAAGTGCCACGCGACCGCTAAGGATCCCGCAGGGCAGAGAAGCGCCCGTGAAGTCACACAAAGTGTTATATAACTGGCGTTATACGGCATGGTATGATATAGTATGGTATGGTATTGGTTATCGTATATTGTATCCAAAAGTAGTGGACGTAACCGAGACACCATAAGAAATCTCGTGTAGGAGAAAAAGCCGATACCAATTTAGTCGCCGGCGCTCACAGCAGCGTGGCGCAGACGAAGGCCGGATGCGGAATGCGAGTAAAAAGCGAAGAAAAGGCGAAGAGCGAATAAGGACGCCAAGTTGCTTCCCCGAAGTAGGTTGGAGATATCTATTTTGGCTACCGGATTTGACGGGCTCAAAGGGACTTTCGGGTGGTTATGGTGTGCGATTTGGAGAAAGAAGTAAGTTGAGATGGAGGGTAGTTTGAACATGCAAAGAAGCATGAGAGAGGCGTAGGTATGCGAGTTGTATGTAAAGTTAGGTAGGTAGTTGGGAAATTTCTAGGTAAATTTGCAAATTCCGGACGGTAGACGCAGTAGCCGGGCTATAAATAACTTTAAGCGCCGGGGCTAGGGCTGTTCTGGTTAAGATTACCTTACATAAACTGCCCCAAAAAGGGCTATGTACGCTATATGTACGCTGTATGTACGCTGTATGTACGCTGTATGTACGCTGTATGTAGGTGGTATGTAGGTAATAAGGTTTAGCAGGTAGGGCTAGAGAGGCTGGCTAAGGCTGGCTGCAGAATCGATAAGTGCGGTAGGTAGTGTTTTGCGGACGTACGCGGGGAAGGGAACATCGAACCTCGAACCTCGAACCTTGAACCTCGAACCCTCCTACATCATCACGGGTATCTCACAGTACCGGTCTTCCGTACATGTACCTACCTACATAACTTCTGACTTTTTTGTCCGTGTTCTGCACGAGTTTCCGCATAGGCTCTGCCTTAGGTAACCCCAAAAGACCTATTTGATATTGCCTACCTCTTGGCTTACATATACGTAGCTGTCTTAGGTACATGACCTACATCGCCCAGCTAGGCCTAATATATGCAAGTGTTTTATTTCATGTTGTCTTGGAGCACTTGGAGCACTTGGAGCAACACACCCTACTACTGTATCTACGACATGTATCTACGACATGCGTCGATAAAAACGTGGGAACCCTGTTGCGTAAGGCCATTACCATTACCATTACCATTATCATCACCATCACCATCACCATCACCATCACCATCACCATCACCATCACCATCACCATCACCATCACCATCACCATCACCATCACCATCACCATCACCATTACCAATACCATTACGTACCGAGGCCTAGCCTGAATCGATCATGTACGATCCAAGAGGAATGTCCTTTTAACTAATAGATCCTACTATATGTCATGTCCTATGGTTGGTTAGGTATTGTCTAAGCGTGGCAAATAAATGCTATCGAGCTTATCAATCGAAAAGACGAAGTAAATACATGAATACGTACTTGAATGCGTCTTTGCGTGCTTCCATCTTCCATCTTCTATGCATGTCATCTTCGGCAATTATTATAGCGAAGCTTGTTTCGGACCCCGAGGGAACGGATACGCGTTTGGTTTTCCCAGATCATTTTGAGAAAGAAGCAGAGACCACCTGTTCCCGTCTTCGGTTTTGGACCCCATTCCATCTTATCGAGTCTTCGGATCGCAACCGATGGCGTCAAATAGCCGCCACATCTTGAATATACGCGATCATGAAACATATCGAAGTAGATCGTTGGGACGCTTGGCTGGGTCTACTTGATTATTCCTTCGCTCGATTTGTTATGGTGCATTGGCTGGATCATCTATATTCTACGCTGGCTTACTATGTACCACACCTCGAAACCCACAGGTGCCAATATGTACCCGTTCTAATTCCTAACCTCTGGTGACGTCTATTAGTTATTAATAGAAATCACAAATGCGTCCAATTATGGCTCCTGGAGCGCCTCCAAGCCCCCTTTTGCGGTACATGTGGTATATTCAAGACCCTAGCACACCACGGGTCGAGCTGGAAACAACAGACCAATAAAATCCCTGAATTTCAACTTGAAGGATTTGACCCGCATGTCCCCCCCTCGTCTTACAGCGGGCCGTGCTGCAAAGCTTAGGTGCTTCTGGGCTTGTAACATGGACGGACAACTGAACGCATACACTAGGAGAGGACAGTATGATACTTGTAAAGAGGGAAAAGGGAAAAAAGACGGGAGTAAAAGCACGTCTTGTAACTCCCCAGTCGAGACCCGAGTGGATAGGGCTCCGAACCCCTGTGCCGTTAACAAGCCGGTAGGTTGAACCGTGGGGAAGTAATAGACATACCTAGGTAGCATCTGAAGAAACTACATAGATGTCCTGCACTAGTTATGTACATTGTCATTTCTTGTTTTATATAATGAAGGCTTATTAAGGATCGGGCGTCTTCCGCTCCTGAAAAGCTGAAAAGAAAATCTCGGGACGCTCGAGAGGATGATGCATGTGCCTTTGTTTACCTAGAGAGATACCTAATATTTACAGTCTTCGCTCTTACACGGTTTTTTTTAGGAGGTTTATCTAAATCAAGTGGATGATGTCTCGTTAAATTTCCATCACCAACGACATCATCATTATACCAAGTCAAAGCGACAAACCGACCGTCTGGGGCCGGATCTTCCGGTGAGGATCTACGTCTTGGTCTGTGTCTTAGTACATACCAGCATATCAGCGTACCAGCATACAGTACCAGCATATCAGCATACCTAGTATCAGAAATGTTCGCAACCCACGTAACTTTGACAACCCATACCACGGTAGTACAATGAATGGCAGGAACGTGTCTGCGTGTCGATACAATGCCGTGAAACCCTGGCGGTGCTGGCTGGCTGTGAGCACACCGTTTGCTAGCTGCGCCCCCTTGGCTTGTGTCGCGCTGTTGTAGTGTATGTAAGTCTTGTCAGATTAAAACTGGTAACATGTATAGGTACTCCGGTCTCGCTTCCGGCAGGCATGAGGTGTGTTAGTGTTAGTGTTAGTGTAGGTTAGGTACCCAATCCCGTCGCATCGAACCAACGGCCGCTTAGAGGTTCCCCAGAAAATGTGCCCTTGAAAGACAAAAAAAAAAAAAAAAAAAAAAAAAAGGACCAAAATACCCTAAACCAACATAATGAGGTTTCATTGACAAAAATACAATAACAGGACAAAATTTAATAATAAAGAAGTCTATCTTTTTCCGTATGATTTCTCTCACGATGCCATCTCATTATAGTAAATCCTCCAGGGAGAGAAAAAAAAGAAATATTCTCACATTTCCCGTGTTAGTCGGCTTTCATGCGCGCGTGTGTGAGTGCAGTGTTGTATTTGTACAATACCTACCTCTGATACTACCCTTGCCTTGGGTTTGTCTAGGGATCCCTTCTCTGCTAATTATGGCGCGCTCCTTGCCGCGACCCGGTCTACCGGGTACAGCACTACACTATACAAAAAAGTGTAGAACAATTGCCTTGTATAATGCTTATGTACCTACATAATGGTTCTATGTATGGTCAGCGAAATACAGCATGTGTCTACTGATACATAGAGACTATGAGCGACTATGAGAGGCCATGAGAAATGATCGATGAGTGGTGTTCCCCTCACTCTTATTCTTATTCTTACTCTCACTCTATCTTAACTCAACTATCGCGGCAACAAATCTAGTTGTTATTCATACGCATTACCTAGCCAGGGAGCGCATAGTCTACATACTATCGTTACAAGCACCGTGTATACGCACGTATGATGCATCCCCGTAAATAGTATCGAAATGAGCCACCACCGTTAGGACTAGTACCTTGCATGTCGCGCGACCTCATCCACCCCGGGACCCATGCAGTCCATGATCCACCGTCAGCTGGAGCAGGGGTGCCTTACACTACAACCTACATGTAGGTACATGACTAGGCAGGCTGGGTCAGAGAATCCGTCCGCCTAGCCGTGACCGACGTCTCTTGTCTTGTCGACCTTCTTCCTCTCTCCGTGTACACTCTATCTGTCTTCCTCTATGCTTGCTTGTGTTGCCCTTTCGGCCCTTTAGATCTCAATATAGCAATGCAGCTCAGCCTGCTTTCTTGCTTCGCTATTGGTATTTCCCGTTTCATCGCAGACGGAGATGCTATACACCAGACCTCTCTCTTGAACCAACTTGAATACTGCCGCCAGTTAGAAGGCTGAGATCTATCTAGCCTTGCCCTTCTTTACAGATCCACCCCTCCCTAAATCCAGTCTTACCCTTTGTGACTATTTCCATCTCTATATACTCTTTATTTATCCAAACTTGCAGGGCTGTGCGTCGTTTCCAATTTGAGCCATGACTAGCTTGGAATTTATCATGGATATGGGCAATGAAGAAGACCCTCAGATAAATAAGAACGATGGCGGCTCCATCCCACCTGGGCCATCTCGTAGTTCAGATCCTTCCCGTGCGGCAACGTCGAGTCATGAGAAGCCCAGAGATCAAGACGATAGACTAGCTTCAGCCCCAACGAGACGGCGTGGTCCTACAGGACGCTCATCTAAATCAACAGCAACCGCTTCCTCGCCATCGACATCATCATCAGCAAGGCCGGCGCTTATGAGCAGGCAGAGTACTACGAGTTCAGAGCCAATGGATCCCACCGCGTACGGAAGTCACGCCCAAGGCTCGTCATCTGGAGGAGGAAGCATGACGCCTTCTGCTATGCCTACGAGACCGATGGGTAACATGCCGGGAGACGGGAGCATGCCGGTGAAGTTGACACCCATTACCGGTCGTGTCAGTAGAGCGAAGAAAGGCGTTCCGGTTCATACCTGCGACATATGTAAACCGTCCAAGGTGAGCAGAATTTTTCAGAATTACGCACGAGGCTGGATAGGGCTGATCTGATGACGAATTAGACATTTACGAGGGCGGAACACCTTAGGTAAGTAATTTCGGTGACGGATATCGTTGGGATACGCATCACTAAACGTCGACTTGCAGACGCCACCAATTAAGCCATAAGACGCCCGGATTCCCATGTATTTTTCCCGGTTGTGAGAAGGCATTCCATAGAGCTGACTTACTCGCTCGTCACGCTCAGAGACAGTAAGTGGGCGGTTAGACAAAAAGGTACAGCGCCAGCAAAAAAATGACTAACTTGATTCTAGTGACCATGACGATAAAGCATCGTCAGGAGGCATGAGTCGGCCGCCATCTGCGGGTACACTAGATGATCCAAACGCCGGACTGGGTTATATGACCCATAGTCACTCATCCATGGGTAGGGACTCTGGTTCTCGCTCGGGAATGCCTGGTCCGTCCGACAATTCCTCTGGCACCTCCTATCCCGGTGGTATGCAGTATCAGATGGGTGGCCAAGGTAGTACCAGTGGAGGGACCTCGATGTCTCCATCACATCATCCCGGCCGCGGCGATAGCTATCAAAACTCGCCCAATCCCGGCCAGAGTTATGTGCTGTCTGGGTTGATCAACCCACCCCCAAGCATTGGGGGCTCTCCGGTCACAGGTACTGACCACTTCTTTGGGCTAGAATACCAACCTCGTACATCTTCTCCCTTCCCTTCCATGTTCATGGACACTTCGATCTTACCCCAGACCTTGCCTAGCTTGACAATACCTGACAACAGTATTCCTCCAGGTCTTGTTCATGCTGGTCACGATGGTTCACCTTGGCCATCTTCCGCTTCGGAAAGTACTTACTCTACTCCTTCGGAGATCGGCCACAGGAGACACAATATGAACACTCAGGGGTACGAATCGCCAACGTCAGACTGGCCTCTCTACTCTCATAACATGCAGAGCCCAGGTGGTGGGCTCGAAGTCGCCACAACGGCCTCTTTCTTTGGAACGCCCTTTTCTTCAACAGCACCGAATATCGATCAAGCGTTGAACCTGCCGGTCCCTTTCTCAGACGAGCAATCCTTCGTCGATCAACAATATCACCCCTATTCTTCAGTTCGTAGTCCGACCCCACCGACTATATCACTGTCCGCTCAATCGAATGAAAATTTAGTCACCCTTGCAGCCCCATCAATTCCCGACGCAGCGTCGGCAGGAACTCGCCAGAAGGGCTCGACGATGCTCCTGGGAACACTCCAGGGGGCAGCCTTTCTAACCGCGAACACCCTGCCGCCGCACGTCCGGAACGCTATCCCGAAGTACCTACAAGCGTACTGGAAGAGCTTCGACACACTCTTTCCGGTGGTTCACCGCAAAAGCGTCAAAACAGCTGCCGACGAGGTCTTGCGTTGCGCCATGGCTGCCGTGGGCGCGCAGTATCTCCAAGGTAAGGATGATCGTATAAGAGCAAACGAGTTGCATGAATTTGCCTGGAAGGAGGTCAAGACTGTAAGTTGAGCCCCTTAGGTACAGGTATATATATGTACATACCTATATATATTGAGAAAAGCAATCGCTAAACCACCAGATGCAGTGTACGAAGTGGAACCTCCAAATCATGCAGACGATCATTCTTTGCGAGTTTTACGCGCGGTTCCGTGGACGGAGTGTCCTTCGACACCCCTCGGAGTCCTTCCAGTCGCTTTGCTCTCGGGTGAGTTCCCAATCTTCTTCTCCTTCTACTCTTGTTGGTTCTCTCATACACTCTGCTCTTCAGGATCATCTCTTTAGTTTTGTTATGTCTTCTTCTAGTGGCCGATGGTATCCATACTCAACATTTTCTTCCTCACAGATGGCCAACCACCAAATACCGGACAATTTCCTTTTCTCTACCTCTACGCGAAATGAACGATGGAATGAATGGATCGATAATGAGTCACGACGACGACTCTTTGCCGCTTGCTTTGTTTTGGATGCTCACGCATCCGTGTACTATCAACAACATGTAATACAACACCAATTTCCTATGTCGACACGCCCTATCCCCCTAATTCGACCTACCGAAGATCTCTGGGCCGCGCAATCGCCGGAAGAATGGGAGGCCCTCCTCGACACGAAACCAGCCGACGCGGGACCTCTAAGTCACACCGGCGAGACCCCTACCGCGGAACAGGTGATGAACGCTCGATACCTCGACCGTGCCGTGTTTCTAACCTCAGAGGTTCTTCGCCTGCCTAAACGATCTAACCCCTCCATACTGGACCTTTCGGTAGAAGTAGACCTGAGTTCTACCGAGCGAATCAGCAGACTTTTCCCTGGATCTGCCGTTGGAAATACTTATCTAGCGTTGCACTATACGCCTCTGCACGACCTGCTCGCAGTTAGCGGCGACACCTGGCTCTTCTCGAGAAAGGTAGCATCTCCCCAGGTCTTCCAACAACACAAGAAACGCCTACAACTCTGGTGCGGCAGTCCTCACGCCAGCGTCGCCGGCAACTTTGCCGCCAAAGCTCTCCTAGCCTTCCTCGACGGCAGCGAGTCTCGTAATCATAATACCTCACTAAATACAGACCCGGAAGACCAAGGCGACTCGAACAAAAACTGGAACATGCTGGACATCTCGGACTACTGGGCGGTATACGCATGCGCACTAATCTGCTGGGCCCTCGGCCACCGCTCGGTAGCCCGGAATACCTACTCTGGCTCCGGATCGGACTCCACGTCGCCGCACCACGACCGCGATAATGCTAATGCCGGCGAGCGCGAAGCCATGCGCTGGCTGAAGACCGTGGCTTCTGGGGACTCGGCGCTCGGGGCGCGCAGCCGCCGCGAGTCTATGGGTGTTGTTAGTATGGTCCGACGAAGGCTCGAGGACGAAGCTGTTGGTGCTAAGAGCCGCTTGCTGGTTGATGCCGTGGGCACGCTGAAGAAACTCGAGGAACGCGTTGGGTATAAGTGGTTCTGAGGTGAGGAGGGGGAATACTAACGAACGATACAAAAAATACAAACACAAAAAAGGAATACACTATACACGGGAAACAGGGACTTAGGGATATAAAATGGATGGTGGTTGTATTATTTCTTATTCTCCTTTTTTCTACTTCTTGTTTTTTCCCTTTTATCCTGTATTTCTATATATTCTTCTCTATTTTTCTTCTTCTTCATCCCCTATTCGATTCTCTGGTTGGACTATTATTTTCTTCTTCAAAATTTCTATATTTTTTCTTCTTCTTTCTTCTATTCCCTATCTGTCTGTCTGTCTGTCTTTCTGTCTTTTTTGCTCTAACGTTCTCTCTTGATTTATGCGTGCCTTGCTATTGTACATTATAGAACATCGGGGGGGAAACTACCTACAGAGATACACTTGTACCATTAGAAACACACGCATTGCAAGGGAAGATAAAAAATACCGGGGGGCGGTGGTTGGGAGTCGAGGAACATATTGCATGGGTTTCGATTTCTCTTCTTCTACTTGCACTGCACTGCACTGCACTACACTGCACCTTGGAGGCGTTGGCGGAGGAGGTTGGATTGAATCGTTTTCGATTTATCTACGGGGTTGGATGAACTTTTTTTTTTAAAGTTTTTATTTTTTGTTTTCTTGCAAGAACTTCTTACATGCCGTACCGCTCGAGGACGAATTACGATGGGTAACGAATGTATTCCTAGATTAGATGTGGAATGTGCGCGTTGGGTTTGTGGTGGATATGATAATAGAGAATACACTATGAAATGTTATGGATTCTATTTTTAAACCCGTTATGAAATGTACTGAGAAATTCCGAACTTGATAAAAAAGTCATTCATAATTAATTATAACTAACGATAAGCATATGTACATACATTGCATTGGTTTGTTCGTGTATCTAGATTGCAGTCTTGGCACGGTTTACTCGGACATAAGCACTGATGTTATTGGAGTGGCTGGGCTGGGTAAAACCTTCGCTTCGCTTGCATGTGATCGGACGGGTGAATGAATACTAAATATGTATGTATGTACATAGTAATACATATGTCCATACAGACGCATCGAAATGCGTAGATGATTCTACGGGCGCTGACAGGTATCTAATTCCGGATACGGCAAGAGGCTTGAGTGGCAATCCGATATCCTTGGAACTGATTGAAATCCTTTTATGTATATGTTTTTATTGTTGTAAAAATGTGAGTGCAATATGAGAATTGAGTTGAGGTGGGAGATAAGGCGCAATTGAAATTAAGATTCCTTCAAGATATTGCCATTGAAATTCATTGGCAGCTCGGTCTCGATATTGATGCGATGATAACGCAATATGTATGTATCCAGTACCTGACGTTATCAATTCCTGCGCGCTGCGGTGGCAGGGTGGTGGGCTGGGTGGGCAAAGCTTGTGAGTTTAAAAATGTAGTGGAGCTAGTCTCACTATGGTAGCTTATGGTTGCTGCTAGGACCTGGCAATCCTTAATAAATCCCTAGTAAATCGATAGATCGGACCTTATTTGACTTTATTAGGCTAGACGACTAGTATGTAATTACTTACATTTGTTGCGGGTCAGTGCTAAAGCTCAAGAGTCGAAGCTCTCGTTCCACGCTTTTTCTCTTCCATCATCTTCAGAGCAGCAGCCTTGGATAGATACTTTCTCAATCTTCCTTCTAATTATTTATTGAACTGCTTCTATCGACATCCCCTATATCGCTTATCCTTTAGGTTTTATCGGCAGGTTATCGACAGGTTATCGACAATGGGAACCTTTTTGTTCAAATGGTAAGTACCTAAAGCGACGACGAGACACCTCTCCTTCGTCTCGACCCACGTCTGTATATCCACCACAAACTGCTGGCGACCATACTGGCCACCCGAGTTCTTCACCGTTCTGTTTCTTTCAGCTTTTTCCCAACATCCCAACAATCGCATCCCACATGAAAACTGATGTAGAACTCGGCTGATATCGTTTCTTTCTGATCTGATAGGGAGCATCCTGCCTCCGAAGTCTATGTGACGGGCACATTCGACGATTGGAAGAAGACAGAGAAGCTAGAAAAAGTTGGCGGGCACTTCGAGAAAGCGGTGACACTTAAAGATGCATCAGCCAAGATATTTTATAAGGTTCGTCGCATCTCATCCCATCTAACTCTAGTTCTTTTCAATGGTTTAATCTACCCATGCTTCTTTTCCTTCGTTTATATTCCTACTTGGGAGTGATATTCCCGCGTCGGTCGGAAGAGCACAAGGTTGTTCTCGAAGTCGCAAGATGAGTGGTCGACTTTGCGCAACGATTTAATGCTTGCGGCATGGGATAATATAATGCCAAATATCTATGCGCATTCTATGGGCTAAAGATATAACATTCAATCCCTCCCCGAAGCGCATTTGATTAGTCTGGCTGGTTAGCTCCGCTCATGCTGGCTCGATGCATTGTTATGTATTGGCTATTGGAGTTTTAATCCGCTGGATCCTCCCCGCCCTCGTGCGTGTGCGGCCGATGCAAAACATTTCCTCCGTGAACCACGTATGACGCAAGGCGACTTCGAATGCGACAAAAATAAGGCGGGCTCGATTCTGATAGGTCAATTGTATTTGGAGTGATATATTCCAACCACGGATCTAGCTATAGTGCCTGTTACTATACTACCATGGGCAATTGATGGATCAGGTACAAGCATTTGCAAGCCTCCATTACGACCACCGTTGCCGTTGTTAAATTTCGAAGGTCTTGTGACACTATTTGGCCCTAGTCTGAAAATCCAGACGTCACTTTATTAAAGTGCCCAGGTGCTTAGGTGCTTAGGTGCTTAGGTGCTTAGGTGCTTAGGTGCTTAGGTTAGAAAACTTGCAAGCGCACGGCAGGCATAGGCGACTTGCATTGTGGAACCCCAACAGCGTCATCCTTGACAGAAGTCGCCCTATCCGGTTGTTTCCTGAGAAAGGGAGCCTTGTCCCTGACGCCCGACGCCTGACGCAGATGCTGTAGGACTCTTAGCTACCTAAGGCAGACTAAGGTTGTTTACAGCTGCCTGTACTTCGGGTCCTGCGGCACCTTGCATTAGGTAGAATTGTTATTGTTGAGCTGTCCCCAACTTCATGCGCAACTTCTCTTTGTTTTCTTTTTACTTTCTTCCATCTTCTCTTTTTTTCCCCCTCGGAGTATTGCGACCCTAAAATATACCACGAGGCGCCAATTGACCTCTGAATTTACCTATACATCTCGACTCTGAGCTGACTATTTACCTTACATTACAGTTTGTCGTCGACGGTAATTGGGTCACCGACCACACCGCACCGAAAGAAGTTGACGAGAGCGGTAACGAGAACAATATCCTAACCCCTGACCGTATTATTAAAGAAGCCCCCGCAACCGTTGCCATCATGAACACTGTTACGCCGGACTCTACAACCGCTGCTTTAGCCGCGGATGTGCCGCTGGAAAAGAAGAATGAGGAGCTACCAGGCACTTTCCCCGAGACCCCCGCTGCGGAACTCGACGGGGCTGGCGATTTTGGAGTAAACCCCCTGCCGGCTGCTGCAGGCGCCGTCAACCCTATCAAGCTTGCCCCAGGCGAGAAGATCCCCCAGGGTCTTACCGCTAATGGCACTACCGACCAAGTTAAGCTGGATCCCGAGTCGTACGAGAAGAGCGACACCATTCCAGGTAAGCCTCGCTATTGCTTCAACCCTAATTTGTATCCAGCGTCTAATTTTCCTCGAAGGTGGTTTGCCTCTTACCCTGAACTCTGCCGCACCGTTGTCTACAACTGCCGTTTTGGCGGGGAGCGTACCCCTCGAGCCAAAGGTTCCCGAGGTAGTGAGAGAGAGCCAGGAGAAAGCACACGCTGATCCCGAAGCCAGTGGCATCGCAGAAGAGGTCAAGGAGAAAGCTGAGGTCGAGAGTGAGCTTCTAGACAAGGTGAAGGAAGCGCCCACTACTTCCGAAGGTACTGCTGGCAAAGGCACCGAGAAGACGGAGGACGTCGTTACTCCCGGCGAGGCCGCTGCATCTGTTGCGGCCGCGGCTACTGCTGTTGGCGCCGCTGCAGTCACTGGTGCAGTTGCTGCCAAGGATATCGCTGTTGAGAAGGCTACAGACGCCGCTACAGCAGCTCAAGCCTCTGCTATCGAAGCTGCCGCGAATCTGCCCGACTCAGTCAAGGAACAACTTCCAGAATCTGTTCAAAATGCCATTGGAACCACGAAGAAGGAGGAGACCCGCGAGGAAGTCTCCCCTGAGGTGCCTGCTGAGGTCAAGGAATCTATTATTGAAGCTGGAAAAGCCCCGGAAGCCGCCGCAAACACGGAAGCAGTCGAGGATAAGAAGGCCGTCGAATCTGAGTTGTTAAAGGAAGTCAAAGCCGTCGGTGCTGACAAGGAAGAGTCGGTCAAGCCAGCAGAGTCGACAGAAGCAGCCGGCAACTCTTCTGAGATTAGAATACCGCCAGCTTCAGAATCGACTATTGCCAATGGTGCCAATGGTGCCAACGGCCACCAGGAAACCGTAAAGCCCGTCGAAATCAAGCGAGTCCCAACCGACCCCACTGAGCCTACCGAGACCACCAAACCCACCGCTCCGGCTACCCTGGCTGTTCCCGAAACTACGGCTCAACCGACTGAAGTGACCAGCCCGACTAGTGGCGCCAAACCAGCTAACGGTGCAACCGAGAAGAAAAAGAAGAACAGGCTCAGCTCCATCTTCGGCAAGGTTAAAAGCAAGCTGTCTAGCAAATAAACGCTAATGGTTTGTTCTTTGCTTTGAGTATCATTTCGGCACTATTGTCAACCTCTTCATTTCATTTTGAAGCTTATGATTCCCCATCTTGCGTCGACTCGCTACGACAGGTGCCGATAGGGCAATAGTTACTGTCAGGCACTTCCTTGTACATAAAACTCGTTCACTCAGCATTCCTTAATTGTTAACCTAGATAATACGTTACTCTCCCGGTTTACGAAAGGGCTTCATGCTGTTTTGGATGGTGCGGGGTGGTTGGCCTCCTTTTTTATTCAACTCAATTTTTCTTGCTGGTAGCTCTTATTACGTTCCGATGAGCCATGTCGAACTTGACGGCGTTCCGTCTTGTCTTTCTCGTCCTGCGTTGCTTCACGATTGATGCAGTTTTGCTTTCCAACATGATCAAGTCAAATCTAGGCTGTTGAAGGGTTGATGAAAATTCAGGGTCGCGAAGTGCAGTGACGGAAGTTTGTGATTGGTGGCAGTTAGGCATTGAGGTCTAGTCAGGAAAGAGACTGGATTATATGATGGGATAATCAGATAGGACACGCTTTGGATGCAGACTGCAGACTAAAGGTAGTTGGGATATGTAGAAAAAGCGGCATAATAGACAAGTATCTTGCGGAGCCGACTAAACCTTTTTCTTCGCGTACATATGGTTTATGATTTCGGGAAAGGATGTTTTAACTCTGCTGTTCTGTTCTGGACTGGAATCGTGTACTACGTATTGTAGTCTTTAGATCCCGCTATGAATGGGTAGGTAGTTCTAGGTTAAGCAATTATGTACTTTTCTTAAGAGGCATTTAATCACAAGTGTTGAAACGACAAGCAGTGATATACATGTGTAGATTGTAAGTGAGAGATTAGTTGTATATCTCTAGCATACATGTTGGCAATAGAATTAGGATCTCAAGAATGTGTTTAACCTACATAAGGCATTTTGGTACACGTTACTTACCTAGGTATTGTCCGTGAGATTTGGTATCACAGGGGAGTTACAGACAGCGATTGCTTAATCATTGTTCTGGTAACAAAGATATAACAATCTTTATATGAGCGACTTGGAAAGATAACAATGATTACATAATAAGGTAATATATGGTGGACTATGAAGTAGCGCTAATTTCACAGGCACAGGCTAGCAGGTGGCGGGTTTCGGCAGCGTCGTCCCACGTTGAAGTGACATCGAATCGTCACTAAGGATTTCGCCCCGCCGGTGACTCCTTCCACTCTTTTCCTTCTCAAACCTCCGGGGTCCGTCCTGTCTGGACCCCTCGAATTGCGAATTGCCGACCAACTACCAATTGAAACAACTCTTATCATTGATGAGAGAATCTTTGGGTTCTCGTCACTAAGCAAAGCTCTCTATTTTAAATTTATTGATAATTTATTTCCTTTTTTCTTTTGTTCTTCCAGCGGAATTAGTAGTTTCTGCATGACGTCGCTAGACGTTAATCTTCAGCTCTTCGCGCCGTGTTTGCCATCTTCGCCATCTTCATCCTCGATAGGACGAGCTTGGCCTCAACAGCCATCAACATCATGAGCTCTGGCCCGTCAAACTTGGGAGGCAAATCCCTTTCTTCTCCGACGCCCTATACTCCAAACTCCCAACCCATCTCAGTTCCCGCGCCCAGCTTCGAAACCAATTCTCGTCGTTCCGGTCTGTCGAGCCCGTCGTTTCCGAATTCAGCTCCGAGGAAGGGACAAGGGTCGAGGAAACAGCACCGGAATCAGCGAAGACCGCTGAATGAGGATGATGCCATGGCAGAGCTCGTAAGTAAACATCGCGAACTAATTGTATACCTAATATACGATGTATAGTATTATGTGTATAGCTAACCCATTAGATAGAGGGCCGTTAGAAACACTTCGAGCCGTCGAGGCCAAACTTCCATCACCCATCTCCTAAACTACTCCGCCCCAACGCGTAGCCATCACGAATATCCTAGATCTAGTCGTAGGCATGCTACCTGGGGTCCCGGTTCTGGCTACCATGCTGTTGATAAGGCAAGGTGCGTTGATTTCACCCCGCGAGTCATTAGTGGGTTTGGGTTATGCTTACAAATATCCTCAGGTTTGTTCATGCCAATTATCGGTTTGTAGTTTCACCCTCCGGAGACTATTCTTCCCAGGCCGCGGATGCCGACAAGTATCTCGAGTGGTCCGACATACTACAAATCATAGCTTCCGCCGAATCCCAAACCACAGCATGTCCAATCTGCCTATCAGACCCCGTAGCCCCTCGCATGGCGCACTGCGGCCACATATTCTGTTTGCCGTGCCTATTGCGATTCATGAATTCAACCAGCGACGACGAGCCGAGCCCCCGGAAAGAAGCGAGATGGAAGAAATGTCCTATATGTGAGGACTCGTTCCGGCTTTCCGAAGTCAAGCCAGTACGCTTCTATGCCGGCCAGGAAAACCCTATGCCGAGACCAGGGGAAGATGTCGTACTGAGATTGATGGTACGAGATTCGGGTTCTACTTTAGCCCTGCCAAATGAGGGGGGCCAGGATGTTGTCAATTTGGGAGAGGATGTCCCGTGGCATTTTGCGGCAAACGTTATGGATTACGCCAGGGTAATGAAAGGGACGAACGACTACGTAGTAGGGCAGTATGAAAGGGAGATGACTGATTTACGGGATCAGGCATTAGCGGACGAGATACAATTTGGTCAAGAAGACGGAGGTTGGACGCAACGAGCTGTTAGAGCCATCAACACAGCCGTGGATAAGATTCGCGATGAGCCGAGCGAAGAGTTGTTGCAGCCAGGCAATACCCTGAAAGCAAAACAACCAGCCAGTCAGAAGTTTTATTTCTACACAGCGCCTCCACACCTATATTTGTCACCTCTTGATATTCGAATTCTTAAAACCAAGTTTGGGGATTTCTCGAACTTCCCATCGACACTGCTCCCGCGTGTCGACCATATAACTACCGGCCACGTGGTAGATGATGCTCTAAGAAAGCGGATCAAGTACCTGGGACATCTTCCCCAAGGCTGCGTTGTAAGTTTCCTGGAGTGTGATTGGACGGATATAGTTCCTACGGACGTTCTGGAGACCTTTTCGGTTGACCTGGAGCGTCGACGTAAGTCACATCGGGACAAGGCGGCTCAGGAGGAGCGCGAAAGATTACAGGCAGAACGCTTGGAGGCCTCTGCTATCGGACGTAGCGCCAGGCGACACTTTGATCAAACCAACCAGGACAAGTTCGAGCCGACTCCTACTATGAACTCGGAAGACTTCCAGCCGCTTGGTGCCGTTGAAGGTACGTCCCCGCCAAACCCCCGACCGGGGTTCAGCCAGCTCGCAGACATGTCGACTAGTCCGTCAACATCGAAGACAGTATGGGGAACCCGGGCGATTCCCGCTTCACCCCAATTAGAGCCCGTACCAGAGCGCGATGTTAATGACGGCTGGCTAAAAGACGATGAGTTCCTCGGTGCTGCTGAAATAGCAATGCAGATGGAAGCTCTGAGCATCGAACCTACGCATGCCGGACCGAGCAACGCACCTAATGGAGGTTCGAACAGCAGGAAGAAGAAGAAACAGAAGATCACATTGATGAGCACTGGTGGCCGTCGCGGCGGCTAATAGTCTGCTGTCGGTTTCAATGAAACTGTATGCTTTTTGATTATTCTTTAACTAGGTTTGGCAGCAATGGGTTATTCGTATGCGGGATTATTTCTTAAAGTGTTACTACGTTCTGCATTAGAACGACCTCACTTTTTTACTATAAGTAAAGAGCGAGGCGATATCGGCTATGACCGATAGGCATGGGGTATGGGGAGAAGTAGAAGCGACTGAATTCTCTGCTATACTCAATATAACTCTTAAAGCTATATCATAACAATAGCAAGGCATATTCGAACATGGTAGTGATTCTATTACTTGAACGACGCGTCGAACACTTAAGTTAGCTTAAACCTTGGTATCCTAATGCCTAATGGTAACATGGGAAGGGGAAGAGATATGATAAGAGCTGTGAAGTGACTCTTATCTATTATGAATTGTGACCCCGCTATCATTATCTATCATTGGTTTCTCATATCGATCTTGAGCTTTAACATCTATCTTACATGTAGTTATAAATATAAGCATTTACATATATATATATATATATATATATACCAAGCATACCGTGAATAAATACTACGTAGTCTAAATTAAACATCAGCGCAAGCGTCCGGTAGCTACCTACCTATACTCATCCTCCATGGCCAAAACTGAATCCAAAACAATGAAGACTGATTTACCACCCCCTATCCTCATCAACCCACCCCTCCTCAACTCAGCGAACCCGTGGGCGACGACGCAAGAGCACCTCCAGGCTTTATTCGATTGTCCGTCTACAGGCGCCGTGACGACTCGGACGGCGCTGCTGCGCGGGTTTGCGCATGATCCGGCGAGGCATCGGTATGCGTTTTTTGATTCGGGGATACATGCTGTCGGTACTACTTCTGGCTCTGACTCTGGCCATGTACCTGGTGAATCGGCTGGGGATAAGAGCGTTGATGTGGGTGTGGGTGTGAATACGAACGCTAGCTTGAATAATATGGGGTATAGCCCTGTGCTGCTGGATGAGTACTTGGGGTTTATTGAGGCGATAGTATTGGGGAGTAGGGAAAAGGAGAAAGATATGGGGATAGAGAAATTGTTTATCATCTCGGTCACGGGGACGCCGGAAGAAGTTGCGGAGTGCTATACGCGGATCGTGGCGCTGGCGGCGAAAATTCGCGCGCCGCTTGCGATGGAGATTAATCTCAGCTGTCCGAATATCCCCGGTAAACCGCCGCCGGCGTATTCTGCCGAGGGACTACGATCGTATCTAGATGCTGTGGCGCGCGCTGCGGTGCAAACAAGAGGTGGAGAAGAAGCGAAATGCAGCGTGCCGTGGGGCGTTAAGACTCCGCCGTATACGCACGCTGGCCAGTTCGATATGCTGGTAGATGCGCTCAGGGGAGAGTCGCTTGGTTCAGGGGGTTCTTGCCCGGCGAGCTTTGTCACGGCGACGAATACGCTGGGGTCGTGTCTGTTGCTTGATGGGGGGAATGGGCCTGCGTTGGGGGGTGAGACGGGTGGGATAGGGGGGATGGCGGGGGCGCCTTGTAAGTGAATTCTTTTCTTGGTTTTACTTCGCTTCCTTTCTCCCCTTTTCCGTAGGAGAGACGAAATATTTCTCTTCTTTAGTTTGATTCGGAAGCTGAATGCTTCAAGGTTGCATTGATCCGAGTTGTTTACTGTGGAGGCATGCGCCTATGGTTTATACTAACTCATCTTATCGCAGTACACCCCCTGGCGCTAGGTAACGTGGCGACGCTCCGGCGGATGTTCGATGCGTTTCCGGAGACGTCGCATGTGCAGATAATAGGGGTCGGTGGTGTTGAGGACGCGGCGGGGTATAGGCGGATGAGGGATGTAGGGGCGGCGGCTGTTGGTGTAGGGACTGCGCTTGGGAGGAAGGGGGTGGGGGTCTTTGGTGAAATTGAGGATGGGTTGAGGGTATTATTAGGGGATGGGGGGGAAGCTATGTGGTGAGATTGGAATGAACTGCCTATCTATCTAGTTAGTGATTAGTCTATATGAGCTATAATGAGGGTGATACCATGGATATAATCTCACGACTCGGTAAGTTATAGCTAGCACTCTGGACAGTCAATTACATTGAAATAGCGCATCTTGTCATAATCTTATTTAATAAGTGCCTTCAATAAAAAGGGGACAAGTTTTCTCGAAGGACGGAAGTTTGATTGTCTTAATAGACATTAAGCTAGATAGTATATTACATGTAACGCCCAAATTAAATGAAACGGTATGTCGAATACATCATGGCATCTGGGGTAAAATTCCAACCAAAAAGGGGGCATCGCAGTATACATTAACCCCCTAATACATCCTCCTCTCAACAGCTCTTTGAATACATGCTATTCATCTTACCGCGAAACACCCTGGTAACGAAGAACATCGCGATATATTGTCCTAGAGACAGGTAAAGGAGACAAGAAGGCTAGTCACCTTTGCCCCTTACGTCCTACAGCTCATAGAATATGTAAGTGAGTCAGTATGCTCACGACATACATTAGCCTACTACAGGAAATACGCGATAACACCGGCAAGAGCAGCTAGTCTGCCCCCAACATGGACTGCCCTCTCGCCGGCGCTGTTACCGCTCTGAGTGGGTTCGGTGGCAGTAGGAGAGCTCGCGACAGAAGTGACATCGGCGGTCTTTGCAACAGCCTCGCTGGTTGTGGTCGTCTCCGAGGACGAAGTAGACGTGATGCTGCGGCTGACGGTTTGGTTGCCGGATGTGGTGGCGTACAAGCTGGCGTTCATACTGCGGTTTGTGGTGTCAGTAGTGGAGAAGATATATATTGTTGCGGGAAGGTGAAAAAGGGGCCGAGGTTCGTTTTTTTACTACTGATCTTGATGGGGGAGACAAAGGGAATGTGACTAACCAGTAGAGATCCTTTTGTTGTTGGTAGCTTGCTTCCCGGCTATCGTTGGGACAGTTGTTGAAGCAGCTATTACGATAGTATCAGCATTTTGTAACTTAGTTATATAGAAGCTAACTAGCATAAGAAGGGTTCCATACGTTAAGATGGCGGTATACTTATCGCACAAGCACATATAGTCGGTCGTAGAGCAAAGACTAACATAGCTCTCAGTCGTAGCGAGACAAGTGTCGAGGATATTCTGAGCAGCGCAAGCTGTCGTGGCAGTAGACGAGGAAGAACCGTCATCGCTCTCCGTCGTCTGAGCACCTACCGAAGCGGCAGCGGCAGCGAGGAACGCAACTCGGAATAGAACAGCCTTCATGATGCTGAAGGTGACAGTTGAAGTAGTAACAGTTGAAGACTGAGTATATTATCTTACAGTAACTGGCAGAATGCAAAGGCGAAGACGAAGACGAAGATGGGATAGGAGTAGCCGTTTCACAATAGACACTTAGACACTATACTCTCCAGATTATTTGCAGGATTGTGAAAACGGAAGAAAAGGGGCGTCGCCTAAGCAGAACTATAAGTCGCCCTCCTTCGGGCCCAGATATCTCGGCAAAGGGACAAGCGAGACGTCTAATGTTGACGCGTCCGAAGGGACGATACTTCGGCAGTGCATGGCCCCTCGTCTCTTCTCGAGCAGAGTTCTGCCCGGTGGGTAGGGGCTCAATATGAATGATCTCGACTCTAGGAGCCTGTCCCCCCCTTCGCACGCTGTAGAGTTCGGATGAGTATTATAAGGTTGTATGTAGCGTAGCATAGAGCCTAAGTTGAGCGCCTCGCGTGTAAGTTTTCGTGGTGGGAGTAAGGTATCGGGGTGCTTCGGCGAAAGGATAGGATCGTCGAACTTGGGGGAGATTCGAGTCGATGTTTTTGTCTCTACGTTTCTTTTGGCATTGTTGGCCCTGTTTAAGAAAGAACCTTAAGAGAGCCACATGTAATGATTAGACGCATTATTGAACGGGTGGAGAATTAAAGTTTACGTTTTGATAATGGACTTGATGTTGACAAGTAGCAAGGGGTATCTTATACAGCGAAAACAAACTAACTAATGCCAAGGGTTACTTTGAAGTGACTACCTATACACATCAAGTATCAGCAAAGCGTGCTAAACATGGGATGACCGATGACTTTGAAGCCACAAGGCTAGAACCTCGGCCATGCGCTCATACCCCCTCGAATATTCATTCATAACAAAAATAAAGTTCCCGGCGTACGCCTATAACCTTAGTTCCCTGACACCACCGACGTCCGAACATGAAGACAATAGGCACTACAACACGAAACCAACTAGTCACTGTGAGCAATCAACCATCTAAACCAGCGAGAGCCTCGCCTCCAGCGCCGCATTGCGCGTCTCCAGCTCCTGGACACGCTTGCGCAGGTCCTCCGTCTGCTCAGACGCCTCGACAGAGAACTCATCCACAATCTTAACAAAGCGCCACAGCCGCAATATAACGATCAGGGACGCAATCTCCTCCGCCGTGTTATGCTCGAGCAGGTCGACCGCGAAGCCCACGACAATAACAAAGGCGTCGAAGCAGTGCAGTTTGCTCGCGAAGTACCTGCTGGCGATTAGAACAGGGCCTTGCTTGCCAAGACCTAGGCAATAAGGAGAAATAACATGTGTGGTTTGTTTCCTCGGACCCGGACCGAACTCACCGCCAACCGTCGGAAACCACAGAGAGCAGCAGCTCGGCCAGAAACACGCAGCTCAAGCTCAGCGAGAAGATAGTCAGCGCGTTCCTCGTCAGCGCCACCCACGCGTCGTGCTCCACGCCGATCTCGCACGTGATCAAGGCGATGAATATATCGCTCAAGATGCCCGCGACATCGAGGATGATAAGGACCAGAACAAGCCAGTGTTTGGTGCGCGAGTTCATGAAGCGCGATATCGCCACTTGGGTCTGATGGTAGGCTGGTTTCCAGTTCACCAGCGGCGCTTCATGGCGGTACTGGTTCTCATATCGGATATCACTAGTATCTTGGTCTTGACCTATTTGACTTGTTGGCTTATGACGATGGCTATTTATTTAAAGCGTGAATGTGAATGCTAACTTGAAGTTTACATGACTGTTGTTATGCTTATAGATTGGCCGGAGACTCAAGTAGCTCTGACATCATGGTCTAGATGCATGGGAACAGACTCACTCACCAAGAAGGGGAGCGTTGTCACTCATGGCTTATAGTATTACCAGTTGCTAGGAAGTCTTTCGAACTAAAAACATCAAACACAAGTGCGTAGAAAGAAGCTTAGTTAAGCTGTAATCCCAGGTGTAAGTTAGAGAGGGATGTAACCAACCGGATATACTTCGGCAATTAAACCCCTGAAGTCTACCTTCTTCGAATATCCCCCTCTAATTCGTTTGATGAGAAGTAGGGAAGTCTCGCAAAAAACTCAAAAGTCAAGCATGGCTTCCGTATAGAATAACCGTTTTACCTGAGCCCTCACGAGGTTCATAAGAAACATACAAATTACACAACTTAATGTTAAAACTAGAACAAATGACTTCCTTTTGTAGAGCTAGGCAAATCCCAATTGCATTTCTCAAGAGGTGGGCGTAATAGCTCCCACTGCGTAAACCATGCGAATGTATATAGCCCGCGGTATCTTATGTACAGTACGTCACTCCTCGACAAAAGAGAAAAGTAGTCTATCGCCGCGCCGTCGGGACTCGCCCGAAGGAGCCGGAGCCGGAGCCGGAGCCGGATGATCTCGCCGTTCCCATTCATTACCATCTTTCCATCTCTAACCCTCTACTTCCTGTACCACATCCTCGTGATCTTGGTGTTCCGCATCTTGCGCTGGAGCTGGAAGATACCGTACATGAGGGCCTCGCTGGTGGGTGGGCAGCCGGGGACGTAGACATCCACAGGGACGACACGGTCGCAGCCGCGCACGACGCTGTAGCTATAGTGGTAGTAGCCACCACCGTTGGCGCAACTACCCATGCTGACAACCCAGCGCGGTTCTGGCATCTGATCGTACACTTGTCGTAGCGCCGGCGCCATCTTGTTGGTCAGTGTGCCTGCCACGATCATAATATCCGACTGTCGTGGTGACGCTCGGAAAATAATTCCTAGCCTGTCCTGGTCGTATCGCGGTGTCGACACGTGCATCATTTCCACAGCGCAGCACGCGAGTCCGAACGTCATCGGCCAGAAGGACGATTGCCGCGCCCAGTTGGCGATCTGGTCGAGTGTGGTCCTGAGGTGGCGAGTTAGTATCAGTTCTCGTAGTATCCATAGTTTCCTTTTCGCCTCTCAATTGGTTTCGATAGGAAAAGAAGGCGAAAATATGACGTACAGGGTATATTGGATTACGCCCTTCTTAGGTTCTTGGCTGGCGAGCGGGATTTCTCTGCGCGGACGGTGGGCGAGGCCTGTAGAGCCGTGGGGCGTCACGGATGTAGCATCGTTCTTAGAGGTGGTCGAGATGGAGGCGAGGGACTGTAAAGGGACGATACGAGGTGTCGGCTTCGCTAAATATGAATGTTAATATACTGCGAGTAGATATCTCTTTCGAAAAGAGGGACGGACCTCTTAGAGCCAAGGTGGCTGCTCTTCGCGATGAAGACAGCATCATTTCTATCCCGGATTGATACCGTATGATGCTTATCTGATATGGGTAGGAAAGTTGTAGGTTGAGTGGAGAGGGTTATTAGAGAGGAAGAGATGATAGAAAGTCGCTCTGGCGTCAATCCATCGATTGCATCTAAAGATTGCGGACCTTCCGTCAATTGACGTTAACTATAAATACTATAAATTACGTTTTTGCCGCTTCGCTAATCAAGAAATGCTTCAATCCGACTGGTCGAGGCTAGACGGACTTGGCATATTCCGCTCCGAAGTACCCCACATTGAATATCCGGGTACGTAAATGAGCTTTTGGCGGCTGCTGACAGCCGTGGAGGTGGGGAATAAAATACAACTATTAAATCCGTCTACTAAAAGATTAAGGGCGTCGTCGTCCTTCCTCAATCAACCTCTGGGGTTAAATCTTGTTAAGTGTTGTCTAGAGGTTCTGATATCCACATGATGTATAATATAAAGTAAATCTCAGAATATCTAGCATCATACCAGGTAGGTAAATAAATAATATGAAGGCTCGCTCTTTGACCCATGTGCTATGCTTGCTATTTACCTCTTCTTATACCTTTCTCGTATATAGACCTAAATGACCGTCAACATTGCCGATGCTCAATTCTAGAAGAAGAAACATAAAGCTCGTGAATAAGGGATGAGTTAATTATGGCTAGAGGCGTCAACATGGAAAAAATACAGCCTTAACTTGCTATTCCTCACCTGCTGGTCCCCTAGTATGCGTATTGTATATTTACCTCGCCATACATCCCAAACCCTACTACACCATCTTCACAAGCTTCATGCCACCAAACGCGAGCTTCCGGGCAGGTCGCCATAAGTGCTTCTTGCCGTCGAAGTATACGTACGCAGATCCGGCTGCAAGTCCCGCGAGATGCGCGCCGTATCCGGCATGTAAGTACGGGAGTCCGATGAATAACCCGTACGTCTCAAATAATACAAGCACCGTCATAAAGTTCTGTACCGAATAGCTCCCGGGAATGAACAGGATGCCGAGTCGTTCATCTGGGTACAATGTAGCCCATGCTCCTAGCACTGCGATAAGAGTCAATAGATATACTCTGGATAGACTACCACTCTCAAGCTCTAATATATAGTAATGAAGTAGAGATGACACTGGAAGTTACTTACTAGCGAAAACCACGCCGCTAGCTCCTAGACTCGGAATAAGACGGTTGAACTTGTAAGTTCGGGTAGGCAAGATGGTCGCAACTTGGGACCCTAGCGACGAGAATATGCCAGTCGAGAGATAGAAAGCCGCGAAGTGACTACCGTTTCCTTCGAAGACGTGCGACCGCGCAACATCGAGACCCAGCTGGATCAAGGCGAAGGTATTGAGCCCGGCGTGGAGTAGACCGGCGTGGCCGAACATAGACGTCAGGTGCGTGTAGTTAGGGCTAAGACAAGGTATATGCGCAAAGTACTGGATAAACGCCCCCGGAGCAAGAGAGCTCGCCCCGACAAGACCGATGTTGAGAGCCGAGAACCCCATGATTAATTTCTCCGCGCCGCTGTGCCCCGCGAGCATCTCGTCGATTTTCCCCGGGAGGTGCCATTTCGGCGGCTGTGGTTTGCGGAACATGGAATGCGCGGTACGGCCGCGACGCTTGGCATCCTCTAGGTCTTCGTACGAAGCGATGCTTCCGTCTTGGAAAAGCCCTTTCCTCTTGGCGTTCTGGACCTCGCGACGGACGTCATACGTAGCGCATCCGAGAAAGATGGTGGCCGTAACTGCGAACGCCCATAGTGTCGGCCTAAGGATCGGAACGGCCGGGAGCCCTCCTCCCGGAATATAGGACCCGGCTCTGAAAGTGCGCTTTGATGGACCGGTCCCGGATAGACGATTAGGTGTAGGTAGTGCAATTCTTCTGAGCTGGGTGCGCAACATTGTTGGAGGCCCTAAGTGCTGCACTGCCTATCTAGATATCTAAGGGATAGCGGCCATCAACAAGCCAAATTCGGGGTTAGGATTCCCGAGTTTGGTGTTCATTTGGAGAGTAGAGGATTGTTGCGTGATGATTGTTGGATGTACAAAGATATGGGGACTAGGTTGCGATATTGTGATATTTAAGGAATGTTTGATAGGTGACAGTTGTCTGCCAGCTGAAGGCAATTATTGGCTTCACCCCTTAGAGCGCCTCCTTTAAATCTAGGTAGTATGTACTTACTTCGAGGGATACATTAATTTGCCTGCTCGACGTAAGAACTTATTTGGTTTAAAGGTAATATTGTACCTAATGTATCCCCTATTATTGACTGATATATTACTTTACTAGTCTTAGAGATCCCGATGTCTCCTAGTCTTTGACTCTTTCAACAAATTAGGCTTATTGATATCAGCAAGCGCTCAAATCTATGTTACGAGATCTAGAAAAGGCCTTGAATAGTCCTAATACCTCATTGTCTAAATCCCTCTAATTTCTTCCGCTGTCTACCCTCGCTGTCGAAATTAGCAGGATCCAACCAAGCCTCAAGAGCTTTCTTAACACCAGGCCACTCGTCATCAATGATAGAATACCACGCAGTATCTCTATTGCGGCCCTTGGCGATTAAGTGCTTCCTGAAGCGCCCTTCGTATGTGAATCCGAGACGCAGAGCCGCTCTGCTACTTGGCGCGTTAAGCGAATTGCACTTCCATTCATATCTTCTGTACCCTAGGTCATCGAATGCGTGACGTAGCATCAGGTACTGTGTTATGAAAAATTAGTGATCACTCCTCTTAATTGACTTTCAAGAATTTGGCTATTTCGCTAGTGACTAAACTCTGCCGCAGAGGAACAGGCTGGATGCTACCTACCATGGCCTCGGTAGCAGCAGGTGTGCGCTGCAGCTGCGACGAGTACATGAGATGACCAACTTCGATAGAGCGGTGTCCCGGATCGATACGTAAATAACTAGCTATACCAACGACCATACCGCTCTCTTCGCTATTCCCTGCCTCAGCAATTTTGCCATTTAATAAGATGGCATAGAAGATTGGGTCTTGACTGGCCTCCTTAGCCTTTAAACTAGAGCGGTACTCGGCGATGTCGTCGTACGGCCCCTCAAACATGTAATCCCAGAGATGTGCATTTTCGGGACCCGATATATGTGGATACAGCGGATCGGCGTGGGCTGCGGACAGGCCGACTAGCGTCACATATCGGCCGATCAATTTTGTATCTCGGGACGGACGTTGAGCTGCGTTACCATTGACGATTTCCCCGAGCGGGTTTGGGGCACGACTTGCCATGGTTGTAGATGTGCGAAAAAGAAGTTACGTGTATAACATATGGTTAACATATGGTTGAAATTTGACTTGGTAAAAGTAATATGTGAATATATGCGAATTGCTCATTCGGGGTGAGCGAATAGAATGAGTCAATTGCGTTACCGGATGTTTCTTACATCGCAGCGAAATCCCTTAGCCTAATCGAGCTAGATATATCTACTATATTAGGTAGCTATTGAAGTAGGCGCCAAGCTCATTACTAAGACATAGTCTATAGAAGATGAATAGTGTTGATTATGAAGCCAGGTATTAATATATTGTCCACGTCTCGGCCGTTTCACGGGGGGGACCGTCCCAATCTTATTTGAATATAAATATAAGACCCGACTTATGTGATGCATTATTCTTAATTACTTGACTATAATCATTTATACTTTATAGCTAACTATAGGATATCTATATTATCCTATAACATGCCAAACGGATAGTCATACCACCATGATGCAACGTTAACATTTCGTGTGCAATGAAATATCATGAAGAGACTACCTAGGTACTAGTACATAATCTTCAAGTAAACTTTTGAATATCGCTGGTTTCGACTCCGTGCTCCCCTGCCAATAATAATCGCCTTACCAATGGCGTATTGGTGTAAGTGAATCTTCAGATAGAGATAAGTGCTCCATAACCCCTCGTCCTTCAAATCCTCCCATATGTCAAATTTTAGATGATACTACTTGGATATTCAAAGCATTCATGTAGTTACTATCTCGCCCGGTGCGTGACCTAAGCACTGCAGGCCGCATTGCAGTCCGCGTCGTAGGCGCATGTACCCTTCCCCGCGGATCCTAAGTTGCACATGTTGGCGTAGATCATTGCACCACTCGAGTCTTGACATTTAACCTAAATCAGACAACAGTTAGCATATAGATGTCTTTTATATCTATCGCTATAGTGCTGGGACCTACCATGATTCCGTCAGGAGTACAGCCCGTCGTGGACCCGTCGCAAGGGTAATGAATCTGGCCACTCCAGCATGCCTTCCTTGTGACTGTAGATCTATCCTTTGGTAATGCTGATGCCGTCGCTAAAGGGAAAGCGATAGAGAGGAAGACTAAGGTGTAGTTCTTGAACATCATCTTTGCTACTTGTTAACGTAAGTCGCTTTCTCGAGTAGGTATCAAGTTCTAATCAGATCGTTTCGTTCGGTTCGGTCGCTTAATGGAACAATGAATCAAGAGTCCAACATCGAGGCCAAGCTTCATCACTTATACTCTTCTCCCCTTCCGCACACAACGTGACTATGATAGCTCCGTGGACAGATTACGGCCGCAATTGTACTGCGGGTAAGGGTATAGACTGCTGATCATTTAATTTAACCGCTACAGAATCTTCTACATGACGGCGAAAAAAAGGTTATCATTTCAGCCTGTGAGAACTACTACAGTATGACAGTTACCCAAAATAGCTGGTGGTGGTGCCAATACCCGGTGCCTATTCGAGGGTAAGATCAGCCGTGGCAGGGCTATGCTATGCAGCAGCTGTAAGGGACCGTCGATTGCAGGGGTGGCTTGGCTTATGACTTCTTTACGTAGGTATCATTTAGAGCCAATAAAATTGATATGTTCTAGAATGGGAGATGTAGCTGGGAGATCATGTCGTCCTAGTAGGCACCTATTGGGCACATAATTAGAACGGATAGGGTGTACATCTTTCTTACAGCATTCTGAGCTCATTCAATTTACAATGTAACATCAGACAATCTGGTTGAATCAAGCCCCCACAAACACAAAAGTCCAGACCCATGTCTTCTCATACCCCTTTTTTAATTCCTCAAAAAATATAAGGTCTCATGTCTCGGGTCTTTTTCGGATGGCGTCGGACCACTACGATGGACTGTGGTAACTTGTAGGGGCAACTCTTAAGTTTACGTTACTATGAGACTAAAAGATAGTTGAGGTGACTGGGATATGGGAGAGCATTTGCTTTAACTTATTGGCTTGCTAATCGGATAATTTCGGTGAATAGTACATTTCTCTTAGTTTACGTTTCAAGTTGTCGATAATTACTCTAACAGGTAGGTAGTTTGTTAGCACATGTATGAATGCTCTATATTATTTCTATCTCACCTACTTTTAAGGATCCCTGCTTAAGGTAGGCTACTGGTCCCTTGGCTATACTTACCAAATCCTATCGACGTATCGGTCACTCTCAACGTTACGATATGGTATACACAAACACTTACTTACTTTGAATAGTTAAATATTAGTTTGACAATATTATACATTAAAGATATACATAGATAATAATTGTAGAAAAGTCAAAATTCTTTTGGATGTGCTATGTTTTAAGTAACTATAGGGTATAAGGCATATTGGAAAGGAAATGACTGGTTAATAACATACCTAGAGTGGATAGCTATCTAGTTCAAGTCCGAATAAGTAATTATACCTAATCAGCTTTCATAGACAAATATTTTAGAATAGGAAGAGGGTATATTTTGTTGCAGTGTTGCGCATTGATTCAACCTACAGGCTTGTGCCGTATATGACATGACCTCTCGTAGAATCTTCTTTATGGAGTTTTGCTTCTCTTGGCCATCTTCCCATCCGAAGCCATAGAGTTATATATAGTAAATTATGTCAACTCCTCGATAACCTTTTGATGGAGGTTGTTAAGTAATTTCGTTAGAGAATATTAGCGTTCTAATTTGATTAAACTATAGCTATTACAAGCGTTGGCTCCCAACCGAGTTAGTAATAGTAGCCTGTCCATAAGACAGAAATTGCGGACATGGAATTGAGGCTTAAAAACGAACTTTGAACAATGGCGGACGCATAGCTCCATGACAAAGAGATTGTTCTCCTAGAGTTCTAAATCAATCAACTGTATCTACAACAGATTAGTACCTACCTAGGTACCTGTTTATATAGCACAACACATTGAAAAAACAGCTATCTTGTAGACAAACGATGGTAAACGGCGAAAGTGTTCGGTGGATTTTATTCGTATATATGAATGGATAGATCAGAGTATTCGTTCTAAAAATATCCAAGAGACACAGTCATCTGACATACTCACATCACTGACAACAAGATAATAACTATCAAGTAATCCATTAAGACAAATATTGGAATAAATAACCAGAAAGTTACCTACACATTACATATTTCTTTTAAGGAAAATGTCGGAACCGATTCAGCGTCCCGTCAGTCCCGCAACTGCTCAGGCTCGTCAAAGATGGCGTGACCTCTTAATAGGGCGCGAGACGAGGAAAATCAAAGAATCGATAGAGCATTTTAGAAGCCAAGGGTACACCGATTTTGACGCGGTGGCCATAATGATACATCTCCAAAGGGACGAAATAAATGGCCCGGACTTAGTGAGAAGAGCAGCAGGAGAGATGGGTATCGAGCCACTCCCACCAGGCTACAGATTGACATCAAAACTTCCACCACTTCCACCGTGGAAGAAGCCTGCTAAGACAGAGTCAGTTAAAGGGCCGATCCGAACGGATTCCAACCGGAAGGAAAAACGAGTGGATTTTCTACAGCCAAAGCAAAATGGTCGTGTACGGCCGCCAGTGCCGTCACCATCTCCACCTCCAGCACAACCACCAAGATTAGTAGAAGCAAGGTTGGAAGCGCTGCATCTGGCACCACAGAAGCCAGAACCCAGTAATTCAGGTCCTGAAACTACAGAGCAACAGCGTGCACTCCTAGAGGAGTCGCGGAGACAACGATATCTCGCTAAGAAGGCCGATAGAAAACGGGGATGGGAGTTAGGAGGAAGATATGGACATCCTATCTTCCCACGTGGCGGCCCACATCCTTCAAAGGGTGAGGAGCAGCGTATAACAGCTTGGGAAAAGCGTATGCAGCAACATGCGGAGCGAGCTATGAGCTATCGGAAAGGACTTAAACTAACCGACGAGGATAACAGGCGTGCACCGCATTTTGAGAGAGGAAGAAATGATAGGAGACGTGAATCACTTTCTGGTAGAGGGAACGAGAGGGACGACGAGCCCGTACATTCTCCTCAACGTGATCCCTCTCCCCCGTTACCTCCTCACCCACCTGTATTTAATCCTCCAGGTCCTCCAGGCCCTCCCCCAAGTTCCTCTTCATCATCGCCATCGCCGCCGGCATCTGCTCCGCCATTGCCACCTCCAGCGTCGTCGTCTTCGTCGTCGTCGTCTTCCTCGAATAGAACCATACACAGTCTGGTCCCGCATATTTTCCCAAACTTGAACCGACCTGAGATCACAGGGCTACCTATGGAAGTCCTTCTGGGGATAGTTGAATATATGCGACCTTCCTCGCGCATCAGACTAGCTCTTGGAATTCCCCGCGTCTTCCAGTCTCCCAGCTTCATAAATTTATTTACCCTCGATGCGGCGCGCCAGATGCGAAATTTCCGTGCCTCTGAACCACCCCACAGATGGCACGGGGGAGAGCCGGAGGAGAATATTCCACTCCTTCAAACGGCGATTTATCGTACTTATTGCGATGCAGACGTGATAAGCCGCATCCTCGACGGGTATGCTGCTGTTGCGGGAGATGTTCTAAACGATATTTATATGTTTAGAGGGTTTCGTCCGCCCCTTGTTGCCGCTACCTATGCCCTGAGGCCGGATCTGCTCCGCGTACTTTTTGAAAGGGGTGCTGACCCAAACATACGTTGGCCGTTCCTCTTCCCGAGCATGGGGCCGACTGATATGGAACGATTCTATCGCTGCACAAACTTTTTAGAGTCTCATAGAGAATGTCAGCCACCGCCCGGACTTAGTACGACATCTAGGAGATTTGTTCCATGCCCAGATCTTTATACCCATGCTCTTCATGTGTATGATAGAAGACGAGCTGCAGCAATTAATCCTAGAAGAGTCGTTGAGCGTACAGAAAGAAGAAGAGTCCGTGACCAAATGAATCGAGCCGAAGAAACTGTTTCGATTGTAGTATTTCAACTGGGGCTACATCGGTTCGACCACATAACCACAAATGCTATTCCCCACGAAATAAACCGGTTGATCGATAGGGGCCTTTACAGAATCGTTGGGGACCTAGCTGATGCAATGATCCGTGCAACTGAAGACAACCACTCTAGCCGACGGAACGCACTCAACCTTCTCCTTGAAAGAGTTGCTCTCAGCGGCGATATTTCTGAAGAAGAGTATGATGTGGGAAATACTATTCAAGGTAGCGTGGATGAATCTATTCGCCTAGAAAATATGGACCGTCGAGATAACCTGTTGCGTCGCTTGGTCGCGCTCGGTGCTAGAATTGCAGCTCAGGATACACCTGAAGTTGCTCAAGGCAACGGGCGCAGTATGCTAGTTATCTTAAGAGCAATCGCACGAATCAACCCTGACGAAAATAATGAGACGTTCCGTTTCCTTGTTGATGCGAGGCAAACCAACTACGAACAGGAATTCACAACTCAACTAATTCAGATGATAAAAGGCCGTAGGGATGATCTAGCCAGGTTGCTCTATGCTGCGATCCGAGACGGTGCCCAAAGACTTTATAACGAACTTATTGATACATACTCCGCAGGGGCCTGTAGACAGGCGTTGTTTATGGCAATTAGGGGAAACAACATCAACCTCCTTGACCGTCTTATGAGGTTGCCCTACAACGGAAATATCCTAGGCAACGGCACTCCTAACAACGGACATGCCTTACCCGTTTACCCTATTACTAAGGATGCTTATGACCCTATGGATCATATCGCGATTCAAGGACGTAACATCCTGGAGGGCGCGTTGATCATGCGCAACTTTGATGCAGCCCTTTTTCTTATTAATGACGGCTTCCCGACGACAATCGACAACGACGTGATGGAGCGAGTCCAGAGGGGCCTTGACGAGCTTAGGGGTACCATAGCACCAATGTCTGGCGCGGCTTTAGAGGAAGCTGGTGAGCCTCCACTTGATTCTGGACGTATATTGCCAATCTATAACGGAAGACCCCAAGACGAGGAGGCGCAAAGAAGATTTCGAGCGACCGTTACGACGTTCGAGACGGTTGCGAGTCAACTCAAACCTGCCAGCGAAAACGTCATTAATGAGTTTGACTCATTATCTATGGACGATAAGCCCAACGGTCTTAATATTCATATGGCGATCGTGGGTGCTGGGCCGCGCGGTACTAGTGTTCTAGAGCGTATGTGCGCGTCTGCACCGTATATCCTCGCCCCGGACGTTCAACTTACAATTCATGTGATCGATCCGTTCCCGCCGGGAGCTGGCAGCGTCTGGCGTACAGATCAGCCGGCGCAACTCATAATGAATACCATCGCATCGCAGATGACGATGTACACCGACGAGAGTGTGACCTGTTCCGGACCGATACGCCCAGGGCAGGACTTCTATACCTGGCAGATGAATGCGACTGGGGTACCAAAATTAGGTCCTAATGACTGCGCAACCCGTGCTGGGTATGGCCAGTACCTAAGATGGGTCTTTGATCAAATACAACTTCATGCCCCTGACAAGGTAAACATTGTAATGCACACTGGCCATGCGGTTAGCCTCGATGACGAATCAGACGGGCGCCAGGTCCTTACCCTTTCTACTGGTGATTCACTACCCGGCCTTTCTGCTGTAGTCCTTGCACAAGGACACCTGCCATTAACCCTAAGCCCACATCTGCAAGAGCTTACTACATATGCTGAACAGAACCATCTGTGTTACATACCACCGGCGAAACCGGCAGAGGTTGATCTCTCTCCCATAAAACCTAATCAAGCAGTCCTCGTGCGCGGTCTTGGCCTTTCTTTCTTCGATTACCTAGCGCTACTTACTGAAGGCCGCGGCGGTCGCTTCGAAAGTACAACCTCCGGCCTCCAATATATTCCCTCGGGAAAGGAGCCGCGAATATATGCTGGTTCACGTCGTGGCGTCCCATACATTGCCCGCGGCGACAACAAAAGACCGCCCTTAGAGAGCCATACTCCATCTATACTCACCGAGGCGGTAGTCAAAATCTTCCGTAGCCGTGCCGAGGCTGGAAACCCGCCGGATTTTTATGAAGAAATATGGCCTCTTCTTTCAAAGGAGGTAGAAACGGTATACTATGAGACTATGTTGGGAGCGAATAACCCAGATCGCCTTAACTTCCAAGCCGAGTTTCTCGATACCGAACCAGGTAGCGCTGAAGAAGCAGGGGTCCTTGACAAGTTCAACATCCCCACGGCCGATCGCTGGTCCTGGGAGTTCATGGCACGACCATATGATGAGTATACTTTTACATCGGCCGAAGCCTGGCAAAACTGGCTGCTGGATCATCTAAACGAGGATGTCCGGCAGGCTGCGCTTGGTAACATTGAGAGCCCTCATAAGGCGGCTATTAATGTACTGCGCGACTTGCGCAACGAGCTGCGTCGAATGATAGAGCACGGAGGTATTTCAGATACTTCGCGCCGGCATCAATTCGACTCTCAATTTTCGCCACTCAATGCCTACCTGGCTATCGGCCCGCCGCGAATACGCATCGAGCAGTTGATTGCTCTAACCAAAGCGGGCGTAGTAACTATTCTCGGTCCGGAGTTGGAAGTGCAGCCTGAAAAGGGGGTATGGCTCGCGATATCCCCCGAGATCCCGGGCTCAGAAGCACGTGTAACCGGCATCATAGAGGCGCGTGTACCGGAATCGAGGTTAAGGCAAACTGCCGATGAGCTCCTTAGAGACTTGTTGGACAAGGGCCAATGCCGCGTTCACACTATCGGCGGTCACGAGACTGGAGGTCTAGACGTAACGCCTAGTCCGTACCATCTAGTCAATAATAGCGGCGTCCCACATCCAAGGCGGTTTGCTGTCGGTGTCCCTACCGAGGGCGTACACTGGTTAACTGCGATCGGGGCCAGACCAGGTATAAATTCAGCCTTGCTTTTAGATACAGACGCCGTCGCGCGAGCCGCGCTTATGGCGAGGGTGCCTAAAGTATAGATAGGCAACAACCCGAGACCCAAATCTTGATTCAACAGCTGCATTGTAGGGCACTGGGGCCACTTGAGAGATTCCCTTAGAGGGAAAAATCCACATTATTTATTAGAAAGTAGGTAATTAGTCAAACAGAATGGCGTCAAAAAAGATACCCCATACTAGCTATCACAATATGGGACATGCTTTTTGACGGCATTTTGTCAAAATAAGAATGAATAAAGCAAGAGTTAGTTGAACATTAAAAAGGATGTATGTGGTTAAGATAAAGCGTTCTGATTGATTGTATCCAATTTCGTAGATGACTAATAGGTATTGCACTCCACCCGGAGGCCTCAAATCGGGTACTTGCCTAAACAGGGAATTCAATTACCTACTAGTAGCTTCTCCTGCTTCCGTGCCAAGTGCCGCGCTGATAAGTTATAGGAGATAGATTAGCGATAAGACAATGACCTAAGCCACAATGACATATGACATCGTGACGACGCATAGAGGCTCAGCGTCGGCTTACAACTATACTTCCAACTTACCTTTACCACCTAAGATGTCCATTTTTGGTCATGCTTCGTCAACGAGCAAAGGTGCTCTTACCGTTTTCGTTATACGGTAATTAACTAGGGTTAATTAAGCCAGCTGCTTGTTACTGGCAATGGCTCCATTGCCTCGTAATGTTCTTCGGACCCGCTTCAACCCGCCATTGATCGATTCAGTATCCCTTCGGGCGCCGAGACCTCCGCTGAACGAAACATATTCAACACCATTACAACCTGCGAATCTTTGTTTTGTTTTTTTACACAATTGATATAAGTATTTCACAATGATACGAATAGCGCTCGACAATCCACACGAGTTCTATACGAACCTCGACTATATTAGCGGCCGAGTGATCTTAGGCTTACACCGGCCTGAAAGCATTGGCAATGTCATTGTCAAGCTTGAGGGCGAGTCGCGTACCGCCTTAACTTTACCAGCGGCGACCGACCGCGATGACTACCCTCGCCCCCGCCCTCCTGGTAGCATTGGCAACATCGTTACCGAGAGTCACAAGATTCTATATCGCGTCTTTCAGGTCTACCCCAACGACGGCGCTTCGCTGCTGTTCCAGCCCGGCCAGCATGAGTTCAAGTTCAACTTTAAGCTCCCCCTCAACAATATCTGCCACGACGAAAAGGCCATGGGCGCCATGTTGGGCTTAGGTGGTTTAGGGAATGGGTTTCGTACTATGGACGGCACGAAACAGCTCATGTTGCAGCACGTTAAGGCTACTCTACCACCTTCGCTCACAGGTTTTCCGCAGCAGGCCGAAATCCGTTACTATATCAAGGTTACCATACAACGCCCAGGATTCTTCAGGGAGAACTGGCGATATCAGGCCGGCTTCAAGTTCTTACCCGTCGAGCCACCCCGGCCACCTAAAACCAGCCAGGAAGCCTTCGCCCGCAGGCCCTTTACTTTTAGACCACGCGCCCCAACCCACCAGAGGAGATCCTTCTTTGGTGGCAGGTCATCAACAGCAAGCCCGCTAGAAGATCCTAGCCAAATGCCGCCCTCGATCGAAATGTCAGCGCGGATACCATTTCCCAGCATCTTAACGTGTAACGAACCCCTGCCCCTCCGGCTGATCGCTCGGAAACTGGTGCCAACAACGACGCGGGATCAGCAGGTTTACCTAACGGCGCTCGAGATGGTTCTAGTTGGGTACACACACGTCCGAGCCCACCACCTCGAAAATACAGAACGCACGTCATGGGTCCTCCTCTCCGCTCCGCAAGTGTCCCCTCCAATTGCACTCTTCGACAACCCCGCCGACCCTGTCAACGCCGAATTCGAAGTCCCCCCCAGCCTTTGGGGAGATCGGCGTCTCCCCAACACCATTGCACCGTCCTTCCGGACATGCAATATCGCGCGGCGCTACGAAATCGAAATTAAGCTAACGCTAAGTTGGGGCCAACCTCTCCCTCCTTCTAACCCCTTTTCAAGCCACAAGCAGGTGCCACAGTCTATCACTCTTCCCCTGAAACTCTCCAAAGTTGATGTGTTCTCGGGAATTTCTCCACCGCGAGAGCTCCTGAATGCTCTCGGTACCAACGGGCCTTTACTCCCACCGCAACTGCCCCAAAGACCAACGCCCCAGCAGCAGCAACAACAACTACAACAGCAGCAGCGCCCATCCGCAATTACCGACCCCTTGTATCCCCCGCAGTTGGGTACTGCGGGTGCAGCTGTGTTCGGAGACGCGCCGCCCAGCTACGACGAGGCGATGGCGGATTCACTTGCCGGGCCCGCAGCACGACCCGCGTACAGCGGGGTCACGGCCGAGAACGCACCTAGCACGATGCCGTCTGAGAAGTCATGATCGCTGTAACAGGTACGGTATAGGCTTATATGGCGTTGTGAATTATAGGTGGACATTTAATAAGTACATAGAGCATGACACGACACGGACTACAAGGGGAGTAAAAGCGGGTTCATTATAATGTACGAGTACTCGGGCGTTAGAACATACAAAACACGGGAATAGCGAAACGAAGCGAGGGAGCGACGGATGATACCCCTCGGATTGCTTAGTTGGTGCGAATACGTCTTTTGGCGTAGCGTTTATGGAGTAGATGTTGGCGTGATAGCCCTTGTATAAGTAGGTACCTAAGATAACTAGATGGTTATGGAAGGTTGTTAGCGGTTAGGGATTTAATGATTAATACGATTTAACTAACACATTTAATATCAGTTAGTGTTGCAAGAAATATTAGAACTCTTTAGCTATTTGGGTTTTCCTATGCTGGGAGGGTTGAGATAGAAGTTAATATTTATTGTGGAATATTTACACAATTCGAGATAATAGCAAGCTGTCTGTCTGGCTGTCTCCTAAAGGTCGATAATAGACCACATATAAAAGTGGATACAAGCAAACATGAAGTTAGGGCACAATTTAGTTAGTTAACTAAACTTATTCATTATCTGTCCAATGCTTTAATGTTCTTTCTTCTTCGCGCACAAAATGCTCGCATGCTATCTCGATCTAGGTATCTTATCTATCTGCGCATTTCGAACAACTAATAACTGAGAGCGCAAAGGGCTACATATGCAGAATTGCAGTAGATCTTCATAAGTTTCCCCCCTGAGAGGATATGTGGGGCCGCGTCCGTCCGTGCTTCCCCGCGCTTAAAGTCTTCCCCAGAATCCAGATCTTGTCTTGATCTATATCTGTCCGCCTTTTACCCATTCCTCGTACGCCTTATTTATAGCTTCTCTTTGAGAGTACTCTTCAAGCGCTTCTCGACCGCGTCCATGTACTCGTTGGTGGTGACGTAGTCTTCGCGGGCGGTCTTGCCGCACGCGAGCGCTAGGTCCTTGGTCATGATGCCGTCGACGTCAACGGTGTCGACACACGCTTTCTCAAGGCTCTCGGCGAATGCGATCAGCTCCGGGGTGTTGTCTAGCTTGCCACGCTGCGAGAGACCTCGGGTCCACGCGAAAATGCTGGCGATCGGGTTTGTCGAAGTCTCACGGCCCTTCTGGTGCTCGCGGTAGTGTCGCGTCACTGTGCCGTGCGCGGCTTCGGACTCAAATGTCTTACCATCAGGCGTAATCAGGACTGAGGTCATGAGACCTAGGGAACCGAAACCCTGGGCCACAATGTCGGATTGGACGTCACCGTCGTAGTCTGGTAAAGTGTTACTCTATGCTTTCCTTGAGCAATGGGGTTAGGAGGCGGCACTTACTCTTTAGCGCCATAATGTAACCGCCGGTGCTCTTGATCATTTGGGCAACCATATCATCAATCAGACGGTGCTCGTACCAGATTCCCTTGGCCTCGAATTCCTTCTTGTATTGAGTGTCGTACAGCTCCTGGAAGATGTCCTTGAACTTGCCGTCGTACTTCTTGAGGATGGTATTCTTGGTGCTCATGTATAGGGGTAGCCCCTTATCAAGGGCTAGCTTGAAGCTGGAATGCGCGAAACCCGTGATGCTCTCGGTGGTGTTGTACTGTGTCTGCGCAACGCCGCCGCCCTCTTTGAACTGGAAGACCTCGATCTCCTCGGGCTTGCCACCCTCGGGGGTATATACCATAGTCAGTTTACCAGGGCCCGGGATAACTTTGTCCTTGGCTCGGTACTGGTCACCGAAGGCATGACGACCAATGATGATAGGCTTTTTCCATCCTTGCACCAATCTCGGGATACGGGGGATGACGATCGGTTCACGGAAGACAGTACCGCCGAGGGCGTTGCGGATTGTGCCATTAGGAGAGAGCCACACTATTAAAAGGAATGTCAGTCATATGATACGGCAGGGGCTTAGTCTTTAAGATCTAGTAGGTGTTATAGTGTGGGGCTGAATATGGCGGGCTGATATGCGGGTTGACGTGCAGAATGACGAATGCGTGTGAAATGCATGTAAAACTGCAAGCTTACTCTGTTTAAGGTTAAATTCCTTTACACGGGCCTCGTCAGGGGTGATGGTGGCGCACTTGACACCAACTGAGTACTTCTTAATAGCCTCAGCAGCGTCAAGGGTAACTTGGTCGCTAGTCTCATCGCGGTACTCCAATCCCAAGTCGTAGTACTTCAAGTCGACGTCGAGATAGGGGAAGATGAATTTGTCCTTGATAACCTTCCAGATAACCCTTGTCATCTCATCGCCGTCAAGTTCCACGACGGGATTCTTGACCTGGATCTTCTGCACAGCCAAGTTGAACCTGGTTTGGTGGAAGAGCGCCACTGGCACTGCCGGTCTAACTGTGATAGGCGACGATCTAACAAGCGGCCTGGCCGATCTGTAGAAAACAGACGACCGAATGCAGCGGGCCGCGGATGAATAGGTTGCGCTCATGATGAATAAGAGGCCCGGCGTATACGATTTATAGGCGAATAACAAAGCACGGACACGGGCGTCGAGAATGACAGCGTGACTGCTGGCAAAAGCTAAGAGTTAGGAACCGAGAACAAAAAAAATTAACGACGAAGCTATTCGGCTAACCTTGGATGGATCCCGGGGCTCGGAAAAGTTCTGCAAAACAGGGCGGGTTGGAACTTTAAAGCACTAAAATGATGCTGCAGTGCCGGTGTTTGTTGGAGATTCCCGGACGCATATACCGCATACACGTTATGCGGTGGTTGCGGTTTTGCGCAGGTTATACGGGTAGCAAAGGCAAAAATTGAAGATGAGGGGAATTCACCAATCATAATCCGCGCCTAAGGGGGTTTGATCCCCCACATTTTGCCGATTTGCGGAGAAGAGAACTTGCATATGTACATCATAAGACATGGCAGCTACGTAAAGTTTAAAGATTTACTTCGGACTGTGCTTGCCTCGGTATATTATTTATAAAGATTAATAACCAAGAGCATATTCAAATAGGTAGGTACCTAAGCACAATTTCCAATTATTTATAGCTAAATTCTTTACCTATTACAGTACCTTATACCTTTTGACCAAGCGCACAACACGTCATAAGTTTACGGCTAGATCATATCCTTATCAGCCTAGAAACTAATTGACTTCTAAACGTATGGGAAAGGTGTAGAAAAGGTTATGCACCTAGTATCCAAGCTAAAAGTGAGGCAACCAATCATGAAATTTATTCAAGCAGGTTACCGTAAGATTTACGATACGAGAAAGATAGAAGATTTTGCTAGTAGAGTATATTTTACTGAGAAGGATGTCCTTCTAAAAGCCCCCGCTACTTATTCATTTTGGATACTCCTTAATGGTAGCGAAGGCATGTTCGGTGAATATAATGGATTGATACTTGGTCCCTCACCCAAACAAACAGCCGGGACGTTTCGAATATCCTGCGCTTGTTTCTTAGCCATAGGGAGATTCACTAGAAATAGATTATCGAACATAAAACCCGCAAATTCGTCGTAGTTTAAACAAGATGTTTCGTTAGGAGTATAACGGATGGTGGATTTAAGGACGAAAAGTTGAGAAAAGGCGAGCTCTGCTTCGATTAGTTGGAGCATGCGGTATTGTCAGAGCAAGGTAGGACTTGCTAGAAACGTGTCATAAAGAGAACATCATATTTGATTGTATCCACCTATCTATAAATTAATGTCCCTAGTCGATTCAATGTACTTGATATATCCCTTAATCATAATAGCTTCTCTTCTTACCCCTATCCCATACGAAGCTTCTCATATTCCTCGAAACATACTCTGTTCCCCCCTCCTAATATTTAAGACGAACGTTTGACGAGAGTCAACATCAAGAGGATATGTTGTTCCCGAATAGCGAGATTCCTTCGACAATTTGACGTTCCTATTCTTCCTTGTTCTTACATTTCTTATTGTTGAACGGGGCACATTTTCCCTGTGGAGCATGCAATGCTATAGTGTTACCATACCTACCTAGGTACCTACCTATGGGCAGCTTCAGGAGTCTAAGTTCCTTAATCAACCCATAAAGGCCGTGTTTTTGTAAATTTAAATGCAGGATGAATGGCAATTGTTAACTCAATGTTGTTTCCATCCCATATTATATAATGTTCGTCAAAGAGGGGCTAGAAGACTTATGTATTCATTTAGATATATAAGTTTTTAAGGGTTACTATGACCAAGTACCAATCAGCATCGCTTTTGTGTCCGATAATTATTAGAGTCGAGTTTTACTCTCGTTGCAACATACATGTCTAGGATGGCCAAATATTAGTCCTGGCAATATTTTCGATTGAACATGAAAGTTTGCCTCCATATGTACCGCTTTATGTACTCGGAAATTATAGCGATGCTCCAAACTACCTACTATCCATTCGTGTGCCCCTATCTCAGGGCATATTGCGAGTGTCTTGGTCTAATAATAGTTAAACTCAGTACGTGGGTACACAAGTACACGTCCCCATTACTGGAGTTAACGACGACGATGATATAAAGACAACAAGTAAAGCGGCATACGCAGCCGTTGAAGCGAATATCTCTGCCCTTCGTGCATTCGTTAAGACTCCAACGCTGGCCGCAAAAAGCACCATGAACATGGCAATGACACCAAGCCGTGCATTCTTTTGGGTTAGAAGAGGCAGGAGTACCATAGCTCCAAGTAGGAGGATTGCTGCCGCGACAATGCTAACTGTAGCTGTTGCCCAAGCAACATGATTCTCATTAATATGCTCTGTTCCATCTGTGATTTTTGTCGTCTCTCGCTGTTAGCATGTTGTATAATTAGAAGGGGTTATGTTAGTAGTACCTTAAACATCCAATGATCTTGTAAGAATCGTGAGAGAAGATCTTTATCAGGCGTCCGTCTAAGGGCGGCAAGGTCTCGATGATTATGTTCGGAGAGCCGTTTCTCGGCGAGGTCCGCTAGGATGGGCCGTCGGTTGAACTTGTTCCGAAAGAATCATACGCATCTACGTAAGACTGATCGCATACAACATCTAAAGCCCGTTTCCTAGACTCTTCGAGCGCTGCTATCTGGCTTTGACGCAACAGTGCTTCTTCTATCTTTACTCATCAGCTGACATAACTCACACATGGCAGTTTATCTCACGATATTCTTTCAATCTCTCACTGACTTCCTCTACTATCTTCATCCGGTCATGTTCGGGACGGGTTTCATCCTTTGAGTTCTGTTCAAAGGCCTCCTAGGCTCGGATATAACGACGTGTCTCACTATCTAATCCAAGTGCAGCTTGCTTATCCGCTTGATCTAGTTTATACTCTAGGTATACAAGCCTACTTTCGAGGTGGAGGAGATCCCCGGCGCTGAGCCGATAGAGTTTGCGGAATATGAAAGCCTCGTAGTCCGGGTTCACCGTTATCTTTTGGGCCAAAAGCGGGAATCCCGTCCCTCCCGTCGCATTTTCCATTTCTATATTATAGTCAGCTAGCTTGACGGTAGATCATGGTTTTATTCCAAATACTCAAAAAGAATGATGCATTGTAATGAATCCGATAATTTAAATCTGTTATAGACAGGCTACCGATTCAGCCCATTATATGGCCCAATATTTCAAATATTCAAAAGGGGGCTGGCTATGGCAGTGCCTACAGCGTAGGTAGTACAAGTCAGAACAACCACAACTCGGCTTCTAGCCAATAAATCTCCCAATTAGCCCCTAACCTTGACGTTGCATTGGAATCACCTGCGAGGCCTCAACATCAGTTCTTCTTATTACTTAATCTTGATTCACCCCTTATTTGCTTTGTGATACTTCATTCCCGAACTCAGACTCGTCTGTTACCTTGTTTCCTAAAAGCTCTTACAAAATCAACATTACCTACAAAATAGACCTCTCAGAGCGATTATCACCTATATCGTCTTCAAGGAATGGATGAACCAGATCGATATCCATGGATGCTTGGAAACGATCAATTTTCGGAGCTGTTGACTAACGAACGACACCCTGATAAATCACTTAAAGAAGAGTCTGGCGAGCAACCTGATCATTCTGCGGGTCATGAAGAATCATTTAAAAAGGTTCTTCTACGGTGTGCGAGGAACAAAAATCCCAACACGCGTAAAGGGTCTCCGATGAGAGACTTTGCAGCCAGTTATCAAACCCAATCGCCAATCGTCTGGTCGCCAGACAAGACTAGTATTCGTGGCATAAGGCATTACGAAGTTCCGGGTTTCTTTAACGATGTTCCTGTCAACTCGCTGCCGGACTCGGGCTCTGCAGTAGATGCTGTCTCCGAGAGCTTCGCGAGGCGACATGGTCTAGTGATCAAATTCACCAACTCACGGGCAATACATCTCCCCGGAGGACATACAGCTGAGAATATCGGTCAGACCATTGGTTGCTTTAGATTTCAAGGGGAGAGCCATTCTTATCGTCGCGAGTTTTGCGTCCTTCGAAAGAGTGTGTACGATTTGGTGCTAGGTAGGAAGTTTCTTACCGAGACAGAGACTTTAACCAACTTCCACCATCGTATTGTCTAGCGGAACCGCCCCTGCATCCAAAAAGGGAGTCGGCTTTTCCTGATGGATGAGTCACCAAAGGACCGCCTTCGTTGTACCATCAATGGCTACGAAGCCTCAGCGTTTCCAGATACTGGGTCGGAGCTCATGATAGTTTCTGGAGACTTTGCCCGCCGCAATGCGTTTATAGTCCACCGAAAAGAAAAATACAGAAGGAAAATCGAACTTATCGATGGCTCTACTATCCGTACAGGCGGGATGGTTTTGGACGCAGAGCTAGAGTTCGATGCATTGCCAACATCAGAAGAGTTGGACTTTGATGAAGACCTCGAATATATAGACGACATTTCCTCTCTTGAGAGCAATGGAGTTGAAGAAACACCAAAGACGAAATTTCTATGCGACCTCCACGTCATTGAGGGCTTATCGTGCGACATCATTCTTGGCAATGACTTTATTTTTCAGAATCAAGTCTTCTCTAGGTTTGAAGACCTCTTCTACTCCGAGTCAACAGATTCCCTTCCACCTGCCAATAGTCTTGTGCGTCATGGTATATTATTCATGAGGAATATAAGAAATAGATTCAGCTGGTTTTCTAGGCGGAGACGACCACCACAGGGCCCGACCAGTCCGAGTAAGACATCCTTACATTGTGTTAAGACAAGAATATACTAACGATAATAGTTCCTCCCCAGAACATCTCAGCATGGGATCGTGATTGGGAGACTGAAGAAGCGCGAAGAAACCAAGCACAGCTGTGGATTGCATCTTTACTAGAGCCGCAGAAGTCTATCGAACAGGGGAGTGAGAACCAAAAGCAGGCGATGTGGGACAGACGAAACCCAAGACCACCACCAACACGATTGTCAGCTTCTGACCCAATTCTAAGGCGAAGAGCAGTCCAGAGAGTCCTTGCATCCTAAATTTCTATACCTATAATTTGCATTCAAAGACATACCAACATCGACTGGCATTTGTATTTAATGCCTAGCTAATAATGCTAAAAAATGGAAAATTGCGCCGGCGATGAAGAGAAGAACCAATCTACCTGTTATCAACAACATATGTATATTGTCAGGAGACAATTGGGACACCCCAGAGGTGGCCGCTAAGCAGCAGGTCTGCATCCCCCCCTGTTCTTGGGTAGGATATGGATTTTATGGAGGTACTATTATGTCTGAATACTAGAAGCTGTCTGTTGTCTCTTACTCCACACACTCTTATACAAGTGGAGGGAATCTCCTTCCCTAACTTGATCTTATCCCCTGGCTTGACCGCTTCACTACCCCCTTTAAAAACTTTGAAGTAAATAATCAATAATTCATGTTACTTAAATATAAGTTTATCTGGTGAGCGCACTGAACCCATCCCGTGTGTTATTACTTGCATCCAACTGAGTAGACCGAATCGGATCTAAACTTACGTAGTTGTGACGAGGGATCTGTTCATTGTTTGGATTTATGATTTTCAACACTGTGAACTATTACTTGATAACGCAAAACAAGGCTTGATGGTGTTGGGTTAGATTACGTAGGATTTACAGCCAATTAACTAGCTGGTCAAGGGGATATCCTGTCTCGTCGCTTTTGTAAACGGCTACTACGTCATTGATGCTCGTACAGGTTAAATGCCGAGTCTAATCTGTAAGTCTCACGGAAAACGGCAAACTCAACTTAAGACTTGATTTCTTCACAGTATGACCATGTCCTTTGCGAACAAGTCACAGCGACAATGATCCACACGTGGGTTGTCGTCGCGCATCGCTTTGCCGGTGCATGTATAATAGATAAATAAGTATCAGATGCATCTATGGATTTTCGTAAGGTCAGGTCAGACAGAGGGGGGTCTGGACTCTATAAATTTGATCGTGACTAGAAGAAAGACATTTTCATGTAGCACAGTTGCATTATTATTCCGCGTGACATTTCGAAGTGCTAAAAGTTGGGTTGTATGGAAAGTCAAGTTCTTGACGAATAAATCGACACATGTGGGTTTCTTATTGGACTTGGTGGTGGCGTAATGTGGCTATCATCGGTGACTATCACTTGCTCTACCAGTCCGATACTGGTCCCTGACTGCATTTTGTTAGGCACCTAATGCGGTTCTAAGGCACGAAACCATGCTATTATGCAGGGGCTTAGGAGGGACTAAAAATAGAGGGCCGATCAGTTATACATCTATTTCTAATACAGTTTCTATGGAAGACACAAGTACCAGCTAACAAATACATAAGTAACCTAACTAGATGACTTTCCACTGTTTAGGAAATGTGTTCGATGCCAAGCTCCGAATATCTGCGACTCCGAATTCCAAACTAAGCCCCGCCGATGGTCGCATGTATTCGGACTCCTTCTTTCGGCTTTCCATACAATTAATCCATTATCCATTATCCATCAACTAGCCGCAACAGCTGGACTATGTACTAGTTGTCTCTCCAAATAGTCTCTCATGATATGGGGGGTTAATTGATGGTGTTTCCTTTTACTTATTAACATCCTTTCGCCTCTCATTTCTCTTCTAACTGCCCGACTTTCATTCGGATCACTGTCTTTTTCGACTCAAAAGTGCGCGCACTCTCATCTTCGGTATCTTCGGTCATACCGCTTTCTTTCATTTACCACCGACTTGACCGTTGACCACCGACCAACTCATCTTCCGTCGACGTGCTATGCGCATCGGCGACATCTCTTCTCGATGTACCACCTCCGCCGAATTACCATCGCTGTCGTCGTGCTTGCTGTCGTCATAGTAGTTGTCACTGTACTACCTGGAGCTCTCAACCCCGTTCCACCAAACAAAGAAAAGCAGGAGGCTGACCGACAATGGATCAACACATCTCCATATTGGCTTGATCGTCAGGCATGTCGCTGGTTTAGCCTCTGTGGTCTGCTGCACCTCAGGACCGATCCTCCAGCGAAGCCGAAGAATAAAGATGGTCATCGACACGAACTGAGGCGCCTCCTAGGAGAAGAAGGGGTCGCCATATTAAGAGAGGAGAGTGACAATAAGAAAAAAGGGCAGCTGAAGGGGATACCGGACTATGTGCTGAACTATGCACCGCTGGTTCACCTCTATTCGCAGGAATTCTTCTGGCCCTCCGATATTGCTGACCATATCAAACATGTGGTACCGGACCTAGATGAAGACAAATGGACACTCAACGAGTCACAGCCCCTCACTTTAGCCAACTTGAACGAGTTTAGCTCCGAGCTAGGATTCCAGCACCTTAACAGCAAGGATGACGTAGAGTCACGCCCGCGTTGGCTTCACAGCAAGATGAACAGGCCAGTCGCTTTTAACGACGAAGATAGCGATAAAGAGCATGACGATAACTCGGGGCCTGGTAAACAGCTTAGCGACGATACGACGTGGTTCGATGTAGATCGCGATCATCCCTTACACCGAATTTCAGACCCACGGAAGCTTCCTGCTGGTAGACCACAATGGCTGGAAAGGCGGTCCCAAGTTCCTCGTTCTCGTGAGCAGCAGCAGAGGCTCATGTCTCAAGAAGCGCAAAATGCTCAGAACGCGCAAAATAAACCTGATGAATCTGGATACTCTCGTGCGCCTGCTACTCTCGTTTTGGTAGACAAAGGATCCGGTGTCGTGGATGCTTTCTGGTTTTTCTTTTATGCCTATAACCTTGGACAGACGGTTCTAGGTACACGATACGGGAACCATGTCGGCGATTGGGAACATTGTATGATGCGCTTCGAGTCCGGTGTTCCTCGCGCAGTTTTCTTTAGCGAGCATGAGGGTGGCCAAGCCTATGCCTGGCACGCCGTCGAGAAACGAGGAAATGAGACTGAGATACAAAGACCAGTCATATATAGCGCTGTTGGGTCGCATGCTATGTATGCTACGCCTGGAAATCACCCATACGTTTTACCCTTTGGGATCCTCAAGGATGTCACAGATAAAGGCCCACTATGGGATCCTTCTAAGAATCTTAGAGGTTATTGGTATGACTATACCACTACCAAGGATAACGAGGGACTAGAGCCGGTGAAGGAAAACGCTGATGAGCCGACGAGTTGGTTTCATTATAGAGGAACTTGGGGCGACAAGTTATACGGTCTCAACGACAGACGACAGTGGCGGCTATTCGGCCAGTACCACTACGTAACGGGTCCCCAGGGGCCTAAATTCAAGAATCTCGGCAGGGAAAAGGTATGCCAAACATGGAGGTGCCGGATTATACATAGCATTGCAGAGGGAAAGAAGGGAAGTTGGCATTCATGAAGGACGAAAGGTTATACGGTTATACCATAGAAGAGGGCACACCAGGCGTTACGGGCTTAGATACCCCAGCGGTAGTTGGGCATTTATTTTGCATACTTTTGCTTTGTAATATAACGATTCATATGCAGACGAGATTTCCCAGATACCTGGTTCGTGGAAATGAGACTTGGCCGCCGAATTGTAGGGTAGTTGCATTCGATGCTAGGCTCTTCAGCTCTGCGTCTTCCCGCCCAATGGCGCTTCGTAGACTCGTTCAGCTGCACGTGTGCGTGCAATCGTACCATGTCGATCGGATCGGGTAGTATCGCGTAGAAGTAGACATATGCGCTTGTTCGTAGCGATCCACACTCACCGTTGTTGGCCTCGGCGTGTTTCCTTTGCGTTCGTACACCACATACATACGGCGTCCCGCAGAGAAGCAAGGGGATCCACCGATGCCCCCCTGGAGAATGGAATTCATCTCCTCCTTCTCCGCATCGCGACCCCGGATTTTCCTAGGGGGCCCTTGGCGATATCGCGGTTCCTGATTGGCGCGCATGGAGCTTCGTTCGGGGTACGGTGCGTTGGAGTATTCCCTCCAGTAAGGAAATCCCCCAGAGCCCCGGAACGGGGAACAGTCGTCCGCTTCGAGCATCAAGCTCCGGGGTCTGGTTCTCCAACGTGTTGTGCGGTGGGCCCATGGGTTTGGATTTGGAGGTAGGTGCATATATAGGTAGGTAGGTAGGTATATAAGTATGTCGGCGTCTCGAGGCCGAGGTGAGCGCGTTCTTGTTCATTGAGTTGATGCTTGTTGTTTGTCGTTTCTGGTTCCTCGTTTTGTATGTGGAGGACGGTTTTCTCTGGGATAGACAGACAGATAGACAGACAGACAGACATAGATATAATATCTAGGACGAGCGTACGCGGTTATTGCCACGATGAAGCCTCATACTTACCAGGTACGTGTGTTATCGAGTCTAATTGGCATTACGGAAGGTCATGACTAACTCTTTCGTGCCAAATAGTTCCTCGTCGGCGTCTTCGCCTCGATGGGCTCGGTGCTCTTCGGCTACGATCTCGGTGTCATCGCAGGTGTAGTTGGAAGTACCTCGTATGCCGAACTATTCAAGTCAAACGCAGCTCAAGAGTCAGTCTTTCGCATCCCACTTCCGATTCGCGGTCCTAATCATATAACTACAGTGGAGCCGTCGTCTCTCTATTCACAGGTGGTGCTTTCTTCGGCGCCATGTTTGCGGGACCGGCGGGTGATATGCTCGGCCGGAGACTGACGATCATGCTGGGTGCTATTATCTTCCTTCTTGGTGGAGCGATCCAGACTGCCGCGCAGACGATAAACTACTTATATGGCGGACGGGCGATTGCTGGCTTGGGTGTTGGGTTCTTGACTATGATTATTCGGTAAGCTTATACTTTGATTTATATAAAATAAAGAATGCAACGTGCTAATGATCTCGTATAGTGAGTTTTCTTCTTAGAGAGACAGTCCTCCTATTCAACAATGAGTAAAGGGTTTGGCGGAGTCGATATACTAACCTCGCCACCTTCAACAGCCGTCTACCAAAGCGAAATAGCACACCCCTCTATCCGCGGCCGAGTCACGGGCCTACAACAATTCATGTTGGGCATCGGCTCCTTCCTCGCCGGCTGGATCTCCTGGGGGTGCTTTATCAACCTGACTAACGACGGACAATGGCGTATCCCGCTTGGTATCCAGAACCTACCCGCCTTGATCCTAGCCGCGCTCATTCTTCTATTCCCCGAGAGTCCGCGCTGGCTCGTCGACCACGACCGCGCTGAGGAGGGTCTGCGTACACTAGCAAAGCTTCACTCTAATGGCGATATCAACGACCCCTGGGTCCAGGCTGAGTTCGCCCAGATCCAGGAGACTATTAGCTTTGAGCATGAGCATGAGGCGAAGAGCTATATGGAGCTTTTTACGAATCCGTATGTACCTACTCTATCTTATTAATTAGTAGGAAGTTGTTGTAAGTTGGCTAACTCTTCCGCAGTTCCGCGTTCCGCCGCCTCTTCCTCGCCTGCTCTATACAAGCCGCGACGCAGATGACGGGCGTATCCGCGATCCAGTATTTCTCCGTCACCATCTTCGCGCAGATCGGCATATCCGCCGACGAAGCGCTCAAGTATCAGGCCATCAACAGCATCCTTGCACTGATCGCGCAAGCCTTTTGTATGCTACTCATTGACAAGTTCGGCCGTCGACCGACTATAATCGCCGGAAATCTCGTCAACTGCGTTATGTTCATCATCGTTACGATATTACTCTCCCAGTTCCCGCCGGACACAAATTCAGGAGGAACTGCTGGTTGGGGTTTTATTATTGTGTAAGTAATTTCGGTTACTATTTGCTGTGTGGAAAATAACTAACGCTGGCTTCGCTAGTACCTGGCTCTACAATATATCCTTCTCCTTCGCCTGTGGTCCACTCTCCTGGATCATTCCCGCCGAGATCTTTGACACGCACACGCGCTCTAAGGGCGTATCCCTCGCAACCATGACAAGCTTCGCCTTTAACACACTTATCGGACAAATCACCAAGGTGGCCATCGATTCGGTCGGCTGGCGGTATTTCATCCTGTTCGCGGTGTGCAACGCCACCAACGCGCTGTTTTTCTGGCTCGTGCTCCCCGAGACCAAGCGCGTACCCCTCGAACAGATGAGCACCGTGGTCTTTGCCCCCGACGCCCCCTGGATTGTCCTTGGAAAGCGATCCAAGGAATTCCGCGCCGCCGCCGAGGCTGCCGCTGTTGATGTGAAGGAGGTCGAGTTAAAGAAGGATGACGTTTGAAGTAGGCGAAAAGTTGTAGATGTTCGTGGTAGAATAGTTATGGAAAGAATGTTAATTCATATACTTCCTATAAATCATATGAAACTAGATGACCTAGCAAACTGAGGCATATGTATGTCAGACGTAGGACGTAACTAAATCTGCGGTTCTGTATCTACTAACCTTGTATCTCGGGGTCGTTCTCTATAATTCTAAACAAAAGGAATGACCCAATCCTATTTTAGATATATCCATATCATAGTTTATTGATACAGTTAATATCATGCAAAAAGGCAAATATGACATTCAAAGGCAGGTCCCTATGTAGGATATGGTACCCTAGCTCGGTCGTGTTTCTATGATCCTAGTGAGTTATTGTAAAAGTATTTGATATTTTTATCAAATTATAGGAAATACATATTAGTATCCAATATTGGAAACTATCGTACAAAATCAGGTATCATCCAAACTTTTTACTTCCACCACTCGACTTTCCGCGTAACACGGCAGACCATATCCTAGTCGAATAGTGACAGAGATAGTCTCTAAGGGGTATATAGGTTCATAGCTTATATAACATTGTTTTCGTACACTCGGCACCTAGGCCTTTAAAACATGTGGTCGGTATTCGACGTTCTCTAATACCGCGTCGAAAGCTTCCTGCACGTCTGCGTGGAAGAATGGCCGGTTGAGGCCATAAACGGATACCTGGCGAACGGAACTCTCGTCTTCGTTGATTGAAGATGGCTGCGCGCCGATCTCTTCGTCGCCTTGGCTCGTGCGCTTCTCGACCGCCCCCTTTTCTCCAAGATGACTTTCTCCTGAAAGCGGTGATGCGGCTTCCGCCAGATCGGCGACACTAAAAATGGATTTCCAGCGATGGCCAGCTTCAGCGTCTCCCTTAGGCCGTAAGAATCCGAAACCGGCGGCGACAAGGGCGCGACGAGTCCAAGCGTTCCTAACATTGGCAAAGTGCCACTCGACCGTGTCGGGTTGGGTATACCTATCTAATTGGTTGCGCACGTCGATTAAGGCTTGGACAGAAGTCGCATCCACATTATTAACGGCGGCACAGTCCAGAATTATAGCTCTAAGAGTAGGTCGCTCTGCCGTATCGTCTAGAAGAACCTTGCCCTTACGAGGACCGGGATCATTCCAGGGACGGTCCTATAGTAACATTAGCAAATACAAATAGAAGCTTGGGTATATCAAACTTACACCTAGCCTTCCCAGAGATTCTGGATCAGTCCTTCGCGTGGCTTTGAAAATTCCTGCCGTAAGCCCGTCTAAGAAGCGAGTTGCGTTCGGATAGTTAAATAACTCCGAAAATTGATAGATAAACACGCCAGGGTAGGGATGAGAAACGGGCACGCGAGGATTCGAGTTATCTTCATGGTCGAGCGGGATAAATAGATTGCGCTCGCTTGAAATGTGGCCTTCCCTTAACGTTAAGGGAGTTTTTTGATCCTGGGACGAGGTCTGGCTAGAGCCGGTATGCCTGCCGGGTTTCAGATCCCCAATAGTTCGAACCGTAGCAACACCAAGGAACCGTCCCTTCGCCTGGAACAGGCGGAAAACGAAGACGGCAAAGGATACACAGACTGTGGTGTAGATACCATCCTCAATACCGTCAAATATAGTTACCAAAACTCCGGCAAAGAATATGATAACCTCCAAGGGGGAAATTCTCCAGAATTGATACACGACGTTCGGGGGAGACACAACGTCTAAGACTGCGTGGATAATTACAGCGGCTAGAGAAGCTTGGGGGATATACCAAAAGACAGCCGTCAACGCGTAGAGAGCAAGGAGCACAACAATCGCAGTAATAACACCGGCGAATGGCGTACGCACACCGGATTTCGCTTTAATAGCAGTACGGGAGAACGATCCAGTAGCCGGATATGCACCAAGGAAGGGACCTAAGAGATTACTGACACCAATTGCGACCAATTCCTGCGAAGGATCGATGACGTAATTATTAACACGACCGAACGACTTCGAGATAGAGATATGTTCGATCAGGACAACGATGACGGCTGCGGGAAGCTCAGAGGTAAAAAAGGAGAGAATCTTGGGGTCGAGATTGGGAACCGCAGCATGTTGAAATCCTGTATTTGTTAGCCACGCACCGAACAATATATATCATATCATGTAAGTGGTATTCTTTACCTCGAGGAACTTCGCCAAGAACACTGAAAAGAGGGTTGCTACGGCGGTGAAGATTGACACCGGCGCTAATTCCAGTATATAGCAATATGACGAAAGCAGTCCGGAGGGTAGAGACGAAGAAGAGTGTCTTCTCTCGGTGAGGATACTTTTTAGCTAGATACGTGCAGGTTCCCCTAATGATGTACAGCATGAGTAAAGCTGTAAGGCCCATAGCAGCGTCGATAGTGGTGTACTTGAGGTTCTTCAAGGTGTTGATGATAACCAGATAAGTGGCATCTCGTGTTGAAAATCGCTTCTTTTTGCTGTTCATGCCCATCATCGTGGGTACTTGCCCGACCGCGATGCTGATTCCGGATCCAGTCATAAAGGCAGCAATCGAAGGCAGAGGGATAAAATCGACGATCCAACCAAGCCGTGCCAACCCTAGGAAACACACGATCCCGCCGACAATGACGGCGAGCGCGGATGCGACAACGTGACCCGGAACATCAGGGATAGCTGCCTCTGCTCTGTTTACAATACCGCCGGTAACAGTCGACATGACCGCGACAGGCTTCGGGAAGGGTTAGCAAAGCATATCTTTAATATATAACAGACCAAGGACACTATGAAATTTAGCAACATACTCCGATTGTGATATCTTTAGAAGTTGCAAAGAACCAATAGATAAGGACACCCATGAAAGATGAGTAGAGGCCATATTGAGGCTCAAGCTCCGCAAGCAATGCGTACGCCATGCCCTGAGGCACGACTACGGCACCGACCGTGATACCTAAAGCCGGATTATGTCAGTCTTACCCGTGCGGTAGAGGGGTAGATTCCGAGCTTACCAGCAATCAGGTCACCGATAAACCATGTCAAATTGTATCTGGTAATCCAGTGAAGGAACGGGAATAGGCGGTAGAAATATTGGAAGATCCCTCGGGGCGTTGGTGTGACACTCACGAGCCAGTCAACTGCAGTCGGGTCCTTTTCGTCGTAGGGCTCAACATTAGGATGAGCTTGAGACGCGTTTGTTGAGTCGGTGCGCTCAGCCTCACGTTGCCCGTAAGGGTCAAGGTTCAGGTTGAAGAACCAGGCAAAGCCATGGCCTACTTTGGTTAAAGTAGAAGACATATTTCAGTCTTATACAGTACCAAATATGAACCCGAAGGTTATGTCGGGGCGCGCCCCTTGAAGGTCCTCAGTGTAAAGCTACGCTGTAATTCGGTAAGAATACAACACAACACAACACAACCCAAGCCTAGATCTCGACTGCTGATGGAAATTGACTTTGCAAATGATCATGTAATATAACCAAGCTAGAGCAAATACCATCAACGTGCTCTCCAGGGAGGTGGAATGAACTGCATGATGCGGTCGTATTTAATATAATTGACGACGGGAATATCAGCAGGCGAGAAAGGGCCGAGGAAATGGATAACCCCCCGGACGAAGATTGACGATTCTGGATCGCGCACCGAAGAAGGAGCATTGTGCAATTAGGATTTACTCTCATGTATTTTCTTGGTGAGGACCAGTTATGGCTTCAGTTGGACGAACGAGAGCTCTTGTAGATGGCGAGATGTGGGTCTCCGATGATGTGCGCGCCCTTGTAACAGGGATTATGCGTATTGTGATACCAAGATGTCTACAAAATCCCTATTAAAATCTATGTACCTTGTCACTTATACCGAGACTAGCTCTTATTACGCCATGAGTTTAGGGGGTCAGCTACGAGCCCAGCTTTCAGCCTTGACCCAATCATGAACCAATAGAAATTATATCCATCATGTGAAAGGGTCGGTACGATAGATATAATGACATATATCTATACAAATTGCCATATGGGACCCCCAACTTCTCGAACCAACATCGTCACTGCGATATATATTCCAACTTTTCCAACAGACCGGATCCAGATCTTAGCTTCCATCCACACATTAGATCTAAGAAGCACGCATAGTCTAGACCTAAGACAGGCTGAAGTAAACACGTACATACAGATAAGGAAAGAGGATGAAGGACATCTACGAGCTGAGCCTCTACCAAGATACAACCTAGAAGATGTAATAACTATGAGGTAAAGTACAACTTTTCTTATATCTTAGTATAGTTACGCTCATTTCTCTATCCACGCGGATTATCGTCCCATAACATCTCCTTGGCGAGGGGGTCTAACAACTAAATAACTCAGTTACATAATATCATTCTTTCGTACGTTACAAAGTACCTGAATTTGCTGCTACGCCCCATACCCATCTAGATTGCATATTAGCTCCCGCTTGTACTCCTCGTCCCACGGAGATACCGTCCCTTATTGAAAGCCTCCCGAGGGATCAACCATTAGACCACGCTTAATAAAGTCTAGATCATGACTTCCTCGGCAGCCTAACGTACTGGGACTCGTAATCATATATACTTAGCTATCTATTTACCTAGCATAATGACCGATTATGGGCCCAGCCGCGAGTGACAAGAAGTCCTTGTGGGTTTCACCTTAATATTTATATCTCCTCTGATTAAAGAGGAATTCAACGAGTTGATAAATATTCCTTAAAACTTTACCTACTCTATTTAGGCGTGATGAGATTACCTAGATCTTACCTATCATCTATATAGGAATTATAACCTAGAAAAGCGTATAAGTGGATACTTGTCTTTTGCCATTGCTCTCGCCGGCACTTGTTAACACTATCATGAAGTACTATTAGATACCTTAGGTAGACAAGACCAAGATTACGATAAACTATTATTAACTACGCTTATCCTGAATATTGCCACCCGATAATCCTCCCAAGCGTATCATGGAATGGTGAATTTAGATAGAACCTCTATCGCAGTTCCAAGTAATGTTTTGGGGCTAGGGAACGAGCCAAACATAGTAAGATCCCGAAGACTATCAAATATGTGTTAATATATGAGATACTACTATAAAAGTTGAGCTTCAATGACGATACCCAACAATATAGCGTACTATAGTCGTAATACATTACCGAACTCAAGACTTAAAACTCCCATTCAACCTCTCAGATATGGCACTAGCAATCACGTCATGAAGAGGGGATGTCAAACATACAAGCTAGCCTCATGTTGTAATTCACTATCAAAAACTCGCATCGAAATCTTATAAGGCACTTGACGTAAGAGGCTTATTTAGTTTATGGAACTGAACAGACGTGAATTACAAGAAAATACTCTGACGCTATAGAAAACTTGTTTGATTTTGTCATCATATTGTCCATATACTACCCCAAAACAAGCGCAAGGTATAACCACTATCGTTTATAGGAGTGTATCTTGGTATTAGCGTAATAATATGACTCCATGTCATCATTTTGCGTGATCAAATGAAGGCCAAGTTTGTTACTCATCGAACGCCTCTTTTTCCTTTAACTTTACCCAGGGTAGTGCGGACTCAGGTGCTCGATGAACCCCCTTTCATGAGTTAAGACCTATTATCGATTATTATACCTAGTAGCTGTAAGATACGATCTATTTAACGAATATGCTAAGTGTATGACAATCCTTCAACTATAATATGCTATTGTTTGCCGTAGAGAATAATGCTAGATAATTACCCAAATGAAAATCTTGAAAGATAGACCCCAAATCCAATCAACCAGACCAGACTCCAACCATGAACCACCAATGCATCACAGCCCGAACCCATCCAAATGCCCCTATATACACCGCAAGTAAACCCTCTAAGTCTTAGAACAGCGGCAACTGTTGCTATCTCCAGGACCACAGCTTCCAGGTACGTTCTCCCACATGCAATTATTCTCAACTTTATGGATATCGCAGGGTACTTCGATAATCTCGATAGGCGTGCATGCTTGTCTGTCCAAAGTAAAAGTGATCGAAGGCGTCTCGCTCGGGAACGCGTAGCTGATCCCTTTCCCGAAACCTCCAAGGCAGTACTTGCCGCATGACCATTTTGTAAGTGTGAACACACCAGAATCGCCATATAAGGGGGTTCGTCCGATATGGTTCCCATCCGAGGCTCCATTAAGCCACTGACTCCCTTGACTTTCTGAGCTCTGGTGTGCGGTCCCCTGTACGTCTTTGATACGTACAGGGTCGTTGGGGTTCACGGCGCGGCCTATAGTACAGACTTCATTCCCGCAGATCTTGAAGCGCCCGACACGGTGCTGACTGGAGTGATCGGCTGCGCTATAGTGTAATTGTATGCTATCGTAGCCGAAGGTATGGCCGTTTTCCATCCTAAAGACGTAACATTTTCCTATTAAGCGATTAGATTCCTCCGGGGTTATGATAAAATATGCGAGAATGAATTAGCACGTACCTGTAGTGATACCAGACTCGCAACCTATTGGTCCCCTGCAGCCACCGTCCGCGGTCGGACTTGTTCCCAGCGGACAGACACACTGGCCATCCACCATAACCTTTCCACTACTGCAAACCCAGCCACATCTAATGCCATCGTAGGACTGGCCTATAGGGCAGCATCTATAACCGGTGTGGTCGCTCCCAACTAAGTCGTGACCCTCAGTACAGCAGTCAAATGCGGTATCGGGGCTCCCAAGTAGTCTCTGGCCCGGCGCGCAGCAAGCCACGAATACCTGGTCTGCGTCGAATGTGAGACGCTTGCCGGTACCCCCAACACAGCGGAAAACGTCTTCGAAGTCGGAATCAGCCTCTTTGAATAGGATCTCTTGGCTTCTTTGATCGATGCGACTGTCATGGTCAATCTGGGCTATTTCGACATTCTTCTTGTTAAGGTCGCGACGGATCGCCCCGAATGTGAACGGGAGTCTAATACTAGAGGCAATGAGCCCAAGTCGTAAGAGCTTCATGATGACGGCAGCTTTGGGTAAGACTTTAAAGCAAGCGTCGCGATGGAAGATTAATGAAATATTAATGATAATACTGTTCCTGAACTTGCTGCCGGGGCCGGGTTCCTTCGTAACTTCATCTTGCTGGGAAATTTATTAGTTTTGATATTGGCAGTAGACACCAAAGGGCCGATTATCAAGGTGACCTTCATACCTATACAACTCAACGAGGCTGTCTTACGGTCTTCGAATACACGTTGAACGGTTCACAAAGCGACGTAAACATAATCTTATTCCTCATTGCACAGTTATGCATTGCTGTCAACCAACACGAGACCCAAGTATAGAGTACTAATGATCTGCGCTGAAGATAAAATCGAAATAAGGTTGATCCCGCTGCCAGATTTCTTAGCTATTCGATAGATGGACGTCGATCCACACAGGAGGGACGATGTTCCAAGTACAGAACTCGCGAATCATAACTTTGGTATAAATTGTGCCCTACGTGGTCAAGGGGTTTAAAAGCTACGATAGGGTCTGTGTTACTGCCACGTCTCTTGACCTCAGCTTTCAGCCGGAAGCATAGTTGTCTCTGCCAAGAGCGATGAAAGCGACGAAGAGACAATTTTTGAGGCCTCCGTCGGTATACTCGTACAGAGTGGAGATAGGGACATTCGTTTCTTACTGGCTTTTCGGCGGTGATGGAGCTTGACTCCGGATCCACCAGCTTGTAGATAGGACATCACAACAGTAAGGTTTTAATATTAGGTAGAATCTATAGTAGTCTAAAGGTTTTAAGTGCTCGCCAGTATTTATAAGGATATTTTAAAGTCATCGGGTAGCCGTAGCTGAAAGTCTTGGTGGGTGGCGTAGTACTTTGAGTTTATTCGAGTGCTGTAGATTCAAGGTACTAGACTGACTTCTTTTCTACTGTAAAGGTCTTCAACTATAAGTCTACTCAATCCCTAAGTAAGTACCGCATTTATACCAATATAATAATAATAAGGAAGCCCTAAACTGAAGTTAAATAAGCTACATAGTAGGTTGCTAGCTAACAACACATTTGTACCTCCTATTGCCTTTAGCTATATCGTTGCCTTAGATGTTAGACGTCGGGCCTATTTATATTAATGCTCAATGTGATCGAGATAAAATCTTGCATTTTAAATTAATTAGATAGTCGTACTTTATTTAACCCTTACCGACATATAAAACACTTTAACTAATTAACGAATCACTTCACTTATACCCTTAACGCAAGGGATACGTCCTACACCACATAAGGACATTGATAGTCATAAAGAGAGGCGACATGTTTATAATTCGTCCATACTAACCACATATACCAGTATATCAATTTACCTATTCCTTCCTCTTTCCCGTAGGTCCTTATAATAACCTAGACACAGTCTTAAGGGGCAAAAGCCACGAATTTTCCAATACCGGTGTGCTCCGCCGCTGCATCGAGAGCTTCCTTCCAGTCTTCCAACTTGAAGAGCTTCGTGTCCACAAAATCCTTGCCACGAGGAAATAAGCCCGTTTCTAGCATCTTAAAGAATAAAACAATATCATCTCGATGATACATCAGCTTCCCTTTCAGGGAGATATTCATACCTATGATAGTAGGGACTATAGGATCCTCGTTCCAGCCCATCAAGCTGACACGCCCGCCACGGCGGAGAGCCAAGACGGTACTCTTGACATGTTGGGACTTGGATGCCTGTGGTGGTGTAAAATCGAGGACAGCGTCGACGGTGCCGAATGCCTTCAAGGCGGCCGCATCTGCCATGACGTCTCCGGTCATCTTTACCGTCTCGATGCTAGCATTTGGGGTGCCCCTTAGCACATGTGCCTTGAGCCTAGCCAACTCCTTCTCGTTCCGGCCAAAGGCAATGACTCTTGTTCCCATAGCAATAGCGGTCTGGATAGCCGCTCCTCCATAGCCCCCAGTGGCCGGGCACACGATGATGGTTTCGCCAGGCTTCAGATCAATATCACGGAATCCGCCGAAACCAACAAGCATGTGGCAACTATACAATATATCCGGGACAGTGTAGCCCAATTCGCCACATAACCTCACCTCGTCAAGGACAAAGCAGTTCTCCAGGGGCGCTTGGGCGTACTCAGCGAAGTACCCGTTACGCCACACGTCGCGGATCAGCTTCCTGCTGCCCTCGCTCAGACCTTCGTGGATAGCCGTGAGGAACAGATCACTGGGGTTGTCGCGCGACTGGATCACGCAGTCGACATACACAAGCTGGCCTGGCTTTAGGAGGGTCGCGTCGGCCCCGACGGCAACGACACGGCCAATGGCACTAATACCGCCTACGATTGGCTTGGGGACGTTGTAGTGACGAGCACCACTATAAATCTCGCGGTGGTAAGAAAGTATACCGGCAGCAGTTATTTTGACGATGGCTTTGCCTAGATCGGGCTGGGGGGTTGGGATCTTCTTTAGGTTGAAGCCTTCGCCGATGGCCTCGAACACGAGAGCGCGGTGTTCGATGGGAAGATCGGATGCCATAGTGAAAGTTATGATGAAGGTGAGGTTGAGATTGTAGAAGAGGTGAAGAGACAGATGATTATAGACATATTCTCAAGCTTTTAGACCGGATCTTGGAAGCTTTATATAAGAAGAATGGTTGTTCTACCTCAGCCGGCGATGATCGGATATATTCAACATTTCTCCGATTAGTCTGCGGCAAACATTTCCCATTTAAGGATCATGTTTCTTACGAATATCTCTGCGAAGCCTTTGACACTATGGCATGATGTTTCTAAAGTCCGGTTTTCTTTCTCCATACGGTGTTGTTCGATCACTCTCTTATAGGTCCTATACCCATTATCTCTACGAAGCCGAAAGGGATAAGTAAATAGGAACAGCCGTCAGTAACTTCACGTAAGACGCTATAGAGGTAGAATATAAATAACAGCGAAGTCGTAAGACTTAGATCTGATAGATGGATTCCGGTTCATGATTTTATAGTATATTCTACGGAAGCCTTGTAGGGTGTTCAGGTACACGAGTTACTTCATGATAGTCTTATGTTGACTAGAATACTGCGCAACATCTATTACGGGTATTATAACCTGATTACCAATAAGACCTCTTAATATTTCCTAATTTAGCCCGTCGTGCTCGACATTGTGATTCGGAGAAAGCTCATAAAACCGGATAGACTCCAAAATAGGGGACGAGAAAATATAAAACTTATCATCGGTAACTTAGGTGTTAAGCTCCACATAATAAAATATCAAAATCAACATTATAAAAGGCTTATTATCGGTAACTAAACTGTTTAAGTAAACTCCGTGTGCCAAAATACTAAAGTGGAAAGGGTGTGAGCCCTATCGCCGGTATCAAATTGCTAACTCCGCATACTGAAATGGTTCGTATGTTAAGAGTGATGTGAGTGACAGTTAATAATTTTTGAAGGCTCGGCAACGCATTATTGATGCTATCAAATAAGTTATAGAGGTATCTAATGTATATTCTCGTATTAACACAAAGTCTGCTGGGTATATTTTACTCTCAAAGCTACTCGTCTTAGTATAGACAATAGGTAATATACCTAAAACACATAGTGCAAGGAGGTTTACCAACTCTCCTATCCTAAGACACCTTTATATCATTCTATGATAAAATATACTTAGTTTCAATTGCTTCACTCCAATAAATCCACACAGCCCTCTAGCCGGGTAACAACAGCCTCAAAGAATTCCTGACAGAAGTCGTCATAAGGAGAATCATGATGAGAATATTCAACGCAATCGTCGTAGAAGACAACGTCATCTAAGGTAACCATATTATCTAGCCACGGTGTATCATAGAGGTGTAGAATACTAATAGAAAGAGCCAGAGCCACCTTAATCTTGTTAGAATATTCAAATGTCGGTATGTCTGTCTTGCTTCTATCGACCATATACCGGAGCGTGACCTTTCTCTGGAAACTTGGGAAATCAAATGAAGGGTATAGCTCAAACGTGCGCTCTGCATTCAGAACGTATCCAAAACAGCTCATGGACTGTTTATTCCGTGCATTCTGTTTCGAGATCCCACTTAAGACGGATAAGGCCATACTTAACATACCACGTCGACGACAAGATAGACTTATAACTCTACACTACTTTTATCGCTAGAGGGAGGGCTCCTAGGACAAGACCAGCTATTTCTAGACCTGGCATTGCTAGATTAAACTAGGTTCAACTAGATAAAGGGGATTGGTGCTCCTCGTAATAAGTATAGAAATAGTTGGTGAGCCCCCGCTCAGCTACGGCTAAGAAGTCGAGACAATGTAACATGTGACCACCCTTTGCAATCCTATTCGAGCTTTATGGCTACAAGGCTGTGTGTGGGGACGGACAGTAAGGAATATCGTACGTACCCTAGCAGAGCAGGAATCTACAACTATATCTCTCACTCTTGTTTGCATTACTGACTAACTATCACAATTCTTTTATTTCATTGAAGTGACGAAGCTTAAGCCTTCCGCCCTAAGAACCAAACCCAAGATAGAAAATCAAATACTAAATGGATATCGAACCTCGAATTTCAAAAAATCGTTGCGCACAATTTAAAGTCCTTTAAGACTCTCACATCATCATTGAATGACGACCCTATTCGGGGGGCACGTACTCTGTCTCATTCCGCAAGATTTAAATTATGGGCCGGAAACCTTGGGGCAAATCGCCAATCCGGAAGCCGTTCTCTAGAACACCGCCTTCGAGATGCATGGTGGCTTCGGAAATATATCACATATCTGCCCCAATAGCTACGGAGTTCCCTTGAGAAAGGTTGGTTCAGATGCGTCCGGGTATACACAGCGATAATCTACGCTCGATCTAATCCTAGGGGACGTGGGTCATATATTGGACTGCTTGCATCGGTTATCTATCACTATTGCTAATCTAGCTCCATATGATTAATTTAAATCTAGAGCCGACGATGGTAGCTTCACTAACATTCCTACATAATGGGATACCTATTACGTAGAAGAGAAATTTTCTAGCTTAGGCCATAGTATTGCTAAAAGGCTTGGGAAAGCAATAATATTTCGCTGTCACTATTTCAAGTACCGGGAAGAGCACCACAGAAAGCTTTCCGAAGGCGTGGAAGGCAACGGTGATGTTAACGAAGGTGTCGACGAGGCCGTCGTAACCATCGTCGATGATACAGGCGAGCAGACGACCATAGCCTCTCCTATCCCCAGAAATCTCAGCGATTATAACAGTGAATTAAGCTTGCAAGATAATTTGATGGCAGATTTGGATTCTGGGTCAGAGGTCTCTCTAACTTCATATGCCCCTTCTAGCTTCAATCTGGATCAGCTGAGAGTTCCGCTATTGCCGAACGAGCATCTTGACGGTCCGTTCATGTGCCGATTCTGCTATTTTATAATCGAGGCAAGCTTGGAAGTATGCTGGTTTACCATAATCCCTTCTCTCTACCCAATATCATATTAATGCATATATAGGAAGTATACTTGCCTTGAGTCTTGCCTTACAGCTGACCATCAATTCTCGAATCGCTCTGACTGGGCTAGCCATATGAGGAACATCCACTGGAGACAGTGGCACTGTCCTTTAGGTCGTTCTCAAATTTTTGATAGCATTGAGGAAGTCCAAACCCATTCAATGGCAAATCATACTGAAGTCCTAGAAAATGACTAGAGAGCTATAGGGGATATCAGTAGCCAATTAGATATCCGCAAGGTAGAAGGAAATTGCCCGGTGTGTTTCAACAAGTAGAACACAGCTCAGCAATACTACTCTCATGTTGGCGATCATTTGGAGCAATTATCCCTTTTCGCACTACCGTACTCTGACGCTGATGGAGATAACACGGATTGAGGATGAAATCTCAGAACAAGAAAGTGAAGAGGAAGAGGGCGGGACCAACAGTACAGGTGACAATATTCGGGAAGAAATTAGCTCGGGGACAAGATATAGGCGCCCGTCGTCTGCTTAGAATCTGCCAATGGATGTTATCAGAGCAGCCATTGCTTTCCGTACTTCTGGATGGTAGTACAAGGCATGAATAATGATTGTTTGCCCACATAGCGAATATTTGATTAAGTATAAGATATTAACGCTGTTTATCAAATCTCTCACCTCGCGGGCGTTACGCAGTGTGTTTCCTACTTATTTTCAAGTATTTTCAAACTTTGATTAAAGCAAGTTTAAAATGTCATCTTTAATCTTTACTAACTAGTTATATAATGTACGAACTAAGGCAGTTAGCAAGGACTCAACATACCGATGCTATCCTATCAGTCAATAATCATATTTCGTCATCATCCCATATCTAGTGAGATAGAAAGTAACGTGGGTTGCTGCTGTGTCCTTGTAGTAGACTCTCTGATTGGTGCTATGAGGGGTTCGTCAGATCACGACGTTTTCTAGATAAGGAGTTGCTGGTCCGACCGCAATATCACCAATATTAAGTGTGACAAGTTCGCTGTAGGATGGTGGTGACTACGACGTCGGATCAGACCTGTCGAACGCTTTCCACGCTGTCAGTCCTTACGAGGCCGTCGTCATGGGTGTGTTGGATAGATGCCCTGTATTAACGAAGATGGGCTCCCATAGCGACAATGCTTAGGAATTGACTCATAAAGGTGGGCAGAGTCAACAAGGTAAGACAGAGTTAAGATGATTGATAGGTTAAAGAAGGTACAAATGCAAGGATGACAATGATCCGAATCAATTAATAGTTGTAGTATGTTAATAAACAAACAAACAATTCGAAGTTACTAATTATTCTTCCAACTCTTTTTGAGAGTTTGGGAGGGCGGCAACTTCCGGATATTATAGGTGACATCGTGCTGCCACATGCCCAGATACAAGCACTACGATATGTACCTAGATACAAACAATGATATCTGGATACATGTACTTCAATGGAGGTGCTTTGTCCTGACTTAAACGGCTTGTGCTTATAATTGGGTCTTTGTTTGAACTAAGAGCAACGCTAGCGGGTACAATTCCGTCACCCCCCCAATCGTAGCAGTAGTCAGCCATCCCACCACCTACACCTGCCGCTGCTTATACCGGGTAGTCAGTTAAGTGAGGTTAGGTTTAAATGTTAGATACTTAGGTACCTAACTTACCTTATTGTACTTGAAAGACACCGGGACACTTAGGCTTAGGTATTCTTGCTCCCCTCCCCCAAAACGAACTTCCAATACAAACCACGACGAAACCTCCCACCTCTTTCGACCAACATTCTCTTCCCAACACCACCGTTCATTCGAAAGCCCAACGGCACCGAGAAACCCGTCTGTTAAAGACTCGTTCCTTTGATTGAGGCGACGTTCGCGTACTTCACCATGAACCCTCACCAGAAGAACAAGGTTGACGTCAAGGTCAGTTTTCCATTCACACTTACATCCCTCCCCACCACACCCATCTACTCTTCGTTGGGTTGGATGCCCACTTACTGTACCCAAACCAGGGGGGTTAGACGATACGACGGATGGAACCAAGCCTATAATCCTAATATTTGGTTTACTATGGCGAGATTTAGATCTCATGTCTTTGTCTCTACTACCGAACATCTCCATCGTTCCACATGACACCGCTGCACATAACCCCACATACAAATACCACCAACACGGATGCTAACTCCCTCTATCACAGTCGCTCACCCCCGATGAGCAACGCCTCTTCCGCCTGTACGGCAAGCTGCCGTCGAAATCGGACCACTTCGCCAAGCACCTGAAGGAGCGCAAGTATTTCGACAGCGGAGACTACGCCATGTCGAAGGCGGGCAAGGGCGATAGCGTCGACACAGGCAGCGTCGGCAGCCAACACCCCGTCCCCGAGAACATCCCCCACCTAACGTCGCCCAACGGCCAGAACGGCGGCAGCGCTGTCGCCCACCAGCACCACCCCAGCCTACACGCTCACACCAGCCAACAGGTCACCTCCACCGGCAGCCCTGTCAAGGAGAGCAGGTTCCTCAACCGCGAGACCAGCGCCGACGAGAACGACACCGCTGAGAATGGCGACAAGGAGAACAGCGTCAACAATGCTGAGGCTACCGCTACCGCAGTGAACGGCGATGCTGCCAAAGGTATCCCGATCCGAAGATAGGATGACAGTAAGGCAATAATGTTGCTGGGGCGGGGCAATGCAGGATGAGGTGAGACGAGATGACTCTACGGGGGGGACAGCGGATGAACAGCGTTGGATGCTACCTGAGAAAAGAAGAGCGTTATCCTAAGGGTTTCCACCCTCCTCCCCGACCCGATCATGTACGGCCAAGGGGAGCGCATGTGTACGTTTTTTTGCCCGTCGTTGTACGACCAAGTAGTTGCGTTGCGTTGCGTTGCGTTATATCGCGCGCGAGGGAGACGAGAAAGGTGCAAAAGGTGCTAGTAGCCGGCTCCCTTTCACGACGATGGGTTGCGAGGGCTTTTTTCTTCTTAGTTACTTGTTGATTTTCATGCTCCCGCGGCGTTTGGGGAAATGGTGATTTCGCGTGGTACTGGCAAAGGGAAATTTTCGCAATTGCAAAAAATATTACGGATGGAACGAACGCTGTGTCGTCGTCGTCGTTTTCTAGGGGCTATTCCCTATTCCCAAATCGAGAACTTTCGCTAAGACCTCCCCCTGGTTCTTTTTGTTTTGTTTTAGTGTCTGTGTTCCGGCTTGGTCGACTATGCTTGGAGCTGCTACTATTTATTACTCTTACCTGTGAATGTAATATGGGTTGGGCATTGCTCTGGTGTCAGTGTCAGATAGTTGTTTTGATAACGAGGATTCATATCTCGGAAAATACCAGGTCCTTGTGCCGTGTTTTCAACAGTATTCACTTTCCAGCTGGTAGTTTTCCATTGATCCTTGTCTTTCTGTTGGGTATACACTAGAGAGCTATCACACTTTTCTAGTTCCTCTACATACTTGGTAAGTGTAATTTTATCTTCAAAATGCACACGCCTTCTCCGCCAACGCCTTAGCACCATCGAAAGTCTTGTTTCCTCCGATGAATCCCGACGCATGTATAAATACACCACCTGGAACCCCAGATACCTCGTCCAGCTGCTCATCGCGTGCGCCCCGCCACGGCTCGGGCAGCGCCTTTCGGCTCTGGAACGAGTCTTTGGTCACAGGCACGGCTTGTATCCGCCACTTGGCGTCGGGGATGGGCTTCTCCGGGTACAGCACGTAGAGGACTTTCTTAGCCGACTCTCCCTCTTCTTCTTCCAGGGTATACAGGTGGTCCTTCCAGGGTACGGCCTGGCCCTCGAACACCATGACGCGACCCTCAGGGTCAAACTGCAGTCTCTTTTTGTAAGCTTCCTGAACGATAGCACGCGCGGGCAGCCATGCTCGCGCATAGTAATCTAGGTCCTGCGAGAATTCCTCGCCGATACGCGTGCTCGCCGTGAGGAACTTCTCGTCCTCGGCGGCCTGGGCTTCAACCGGGTCCGAGGGCGTGGGATCGTTCCAGTTGGGGTTTAAGCGACCGACCATAGCGCCGAGCGTGAAGCCGCCAGTGCTGAAGGCCTTCTCAATGCCAGCCTCCTCTAACTTCTTCGAGTCATACGACGAGATGCCGTTGTCATGAGCGTCGAGTGCCTCGATGAAGGACTCGTAGAGCTTGTTCCATAGTACGCCTACCTCATCGCTATCCTCAGACTTGCTCAGGTGCTGGGCAATTATGGACTTGCCGAAGTGCATGTACACCAACCCCGCGCTGGACAGTTTGGTCGGTCGGCCGGGGAAGGTTGTGGTGAAAGTACGTTGGTGGTGGTCGTACCGGTTGCGCGAGGCATCATATTCACCGCCTACATCCACGACGGTGTGGCATGTCTCTAGTAGAGCTGGATCGCGTGTGCGTACGAGGGAAGAGTCGGCGTAGGTAGGAAGTAGCCGTAACATGTAAACAGCGAGGGCCTCATCAGCATGGAAATGGCCGTTGTGGGTGCCGATTTTGACACCGTTCCCACCACCTGAGGTCTTCAATCTCTTTGCTGCACTTTCAGCCATTTTTACTAGTTGTCGGAACATACAACTGTATATATTTGGCTAATTAATTGTTCCAATTGACTTTTCGTTGTTTGTAAAGGTCAGCTTGTGAATATTTCTAAAGTCAACTATTGGCTGTGAAGACGGATAATGATGGTGGGCTGGTGGGGTCTAGAATTTGCCCTTTTTAGGTTTGGTGCGGTGCGGGTGCTACGGTATCGATCAGCTTGAGGTGTGGAATGTTTGATTGATACGGGGTGACTTTAGTAAAATGCTCCATTCGGAGAACTGATGCTTTTATTAGCCCCCAAAAGAAGGAGGAGATGGTATGAACGCGTGTTTTTGGAAGGAAAGATGCGCGGTATCAGTGTGTCGGGCTAGGAAAGAAATGCGATCGCTCTCGCCATAACACATAACCTCTTTTTATGAATGCATCCGCACTTTTTGAATCATTAAATTTTCAATCCACCAAACATTAACCCCCCAACTCTCATTGTCTTCTTGTTTTTAGTCACGTTCGGAGGCATGGGCCATGTTTGACAATTCCGCCTTGTCGTAATCATTTAGGATAGCCTCTCTCCCAACTAAAATTTTATCTCTCATTTACTTCTCTTCGCAATCAATTAATCCAACACTTCCAAATTCTTACCATCTCTAATTTAATTCCTTTCCTTCCCTACAACCATCATATTATCATTTATCGCGTCTCTATCGCGTACGACGGCTGCTCCCTAGACGGACAATGGAGCGCTCAGTTAAAGGCGAGTTCGACAAAGATGTCGACCATAGCGACCTTCATATGACTGATACCAGGCCGTCATATAAATCGTGGAAGAAGAAGTATCGAAAGATGCGCATCAAGTTCGACCACCAGATGCAGGAGATAGAGGCCCTGCATAAACTAGAACAAAAGGCTATGCGAACTGCTAAGCGTTTAGCTATCGAGAACGAGTAAGAACTATCCCTTTCTTCGCGCTTTATCTCGACAAATGGACACGCGACCACTAACCACGCCTTCAGTCGCCTATTAGACTTGCTATTTGATATCAACGAATCGCCCCAGATCCCTTTCGAACGACGCATAGATCTCGGTTTAGAAGAAGACGACGATGATAACGACTCAGATGCAACTCAAAAACCTACAAAATCTCTAAGGCGACTAGAGCAGGATGTTCCACATAGATCGTTTTCCGCTACTGTTGAACAATATCCAGAAATCTTGGATGACTTGGAGCCTCGAGATCCCCAGATACACCCTACTTCTTTTCTGACGGCCGATGACGTTGACGAGTATCTCCACGAACTCGATACGCGATTGGGCCTAAAGCCAAAGCCCACTCTTGCGCCCAGTGCCATTGGCAAAGAGATCCCGAATCCAGCCGCCAACTTCGCGCTGCGCAATCCGACAAGTGTCTACAACTGGTTGCGAAGACATGCACCTAAGACGTTCCTCCAGGACCTTGAGAAGGAAAAAGAGAAGGACAAAGGCAAAGATAAAGATGACGGCCATGATAAGGACGACGACGGTCGGAAGCGCAAAGGCGGCGGGACCGCACGAAATAAAAGACAATCAGCTGTTAGTCGTAAGGAAAAAGAGAAGGAAGTTGCTGAGTCCATGGACTGGGATGATGATGCGGGTTACGATGCGCCGGCGAAAGGGAAGAGAAAAAGAGACGATGACGGCGGTTATCGACCAAAAGGGGGATCAAGCAGGCCTACGAAGAAGCGTAAGAGTAAAGACTTTAGTTCTCTTCCAACCAAGGGTTCGCGGAAGTCAACTGCTTAAATTCTTATATTAACTATTCCATATTACAATGGTCCTACGAGGGGGCTTCTCCGGTGTATCTTCATATGTAGTCGCAGGCTACGGGCGCAGGGTTTAAAGGCATTAAAAGGCACGATGATTAAGGTCAATTTGGCATGGAATTGGTACTAGAAGGGTATATAATGCGGTAGTGTTTTCCTCAGTCTAGCCTCACAATCCTGTGTCTGGGTCTATTAATAAGTTCAAGTGTGTCTTTACAACTAGTTTCTCATTTCGTACCTATATAGTGACTGAATCAAGCTTCAAATGACATAAGGGCGTCTACGTAGGAGCTTGGGTTGTATCGACTTGATTGGTTCCCGCTCTTTCGGTTTAGTGGGATTTTCTCAATCGGTGCAAAATCAGGGCTTTGTTTTGTTTGGGCTTCCCTCTTGGGAGCCAATAAATTCATACAATTAAGTCAAACGGGTCAGCAGATACATCGTAAGTTCTTAATCTTTACAAGTTGTTCACCTAGGTGGCTAATAAAAATCATAATAGTGGAATTCATACTAAGACTACTTATAACTAGTAAAAGGCGTATACCTATGTACTAAGCTCTTGGGTCTCATTGCAGCATACTACATACCTAATACGCAAACAAAACACAGCAATAGACACCGAGATCCAGGGAAATCTCGGAATATAAAAGGTGCCCTCCTTTTCCCACATACCCACATTATAAGCAGCCCAGTCACGCAGCAGCAGTCCAGCCCACCAAGATGCCGGAACGCAAGACATACGTAGTGGAGCACCTGGACGCGGAGCTGGGGCCATGGTCGGAGCTGGAGTACGCGGCGATCGCGGAGGAGACGCAGCGCGCCCAGAGCACTTTTATGCTGTCGTCGCTGCCGCACGGGTTCAAGGTCCCGTATAAGTTGACTGGGTTCCCGTCTTTCATCGCTGAGGGCCGGAGTATCGAGGATATTTACACGGACGAGGAGGATAGGGAGAGGGTGTGTTTGCTTGATCCGCAGGCGGATAAGGATTTGAGTCCTGATGATAAGAGGGACTTCGACGTGTTTTTGTTTGGGGGGATTCTGGGTGATGATCCGCCGAGAGGTATGTGTGGGCTTTCTTTGCTGTGGGGAGAGGGTGGAGGTTGGATGTTTCGGGAAGGATGGGTGAAGAGAGGATAGCGGAATGGTGATGAAAGTAGAGTTGCTAATATGAAGAACAGATCGCACGTCCGAGCTACGTAAGAAGGGTTACCAGGGCCGCCGGCTAGGTCCCGTGCAGATGACGACGGATACGGCGGTGAGGGTGACACGGATGGTGATCGAGGAGCAGTGTAAGTTGATTTTCGCCTCACGCCTCTCACTTTTCCATCCCCCATTATCTCCCCATCCCATTCTCTTTTCATAGCCAGCTACCTCGCGAACGAGTGGAAGTTATCGTGAATCCACAGCGCTAACAAAAAAACAAAAAAAAAACAGTCACATTGAACAAGATACCCTACCTCGACTACCCCGAGCTCAAGTTCAACGAGCACGAAAGCACGGAGATGCCATTCCGATACGTGAAAGGCAAAGACGGAAAGCCGATCATGCCTCAGGTGGGTAACGATTTCTACAATTATCTCATTTTCGGTTTTTTCCCCTCCCTCCCATAGTCTTCACCGCTGTTTTGGTCTTTAGCCCCTGGCTAGAGGATTATGGCTTATCTAATAACACCTTGGTAGGGAATGATAGATCTTATCAAGAAAGATGCCGACAAGAGCATCAACGATCTATTCTAAAACCTATTCCAGGTGGAATTCTAGACTATAAGCTCCAACAAGCACTGGGACGAAATCGGGCGGTGAGTAATTAGGACAGGTTGGATATCTGGTTAACAAATTTACTTAACTAAACGCCATGGCCGGTTGACGGGGTTTGAGGATGAGCATGGAGCCTGTGACTACCGTATTATGAACTGGAAAATGTGAAAAATGCGACCATACGTGTATTTCCACCCTTGGAATAAATTATCCACAGGAAACAGACAACAATATTTAAGAATAGGCAAATTAAAGCACAAAGATTGATTCTCATTTCAAAGGCTCTCGACTAAACCTCCAAGTGCTAGTTACAGTAACTAATAGTAAACATAGCTTAGTACGATACTCAGATCAGCATGCTTAGAAGAACCCTTAGATTTCATCCATTTCCACATCCTCAATCTCATCTCCCTCTCCACCCGATCCATAATACTCGACCCTATCCACCTCGTCATCATCTCCATTCTCATCCATCACCTCATTCGCATCTCCCTCCTCCCCTTCCTCCAGCTCATCCCAATGATGCGGGGTAGGCGTAGAAACCATAGTATCAGCAACGCTAGGCGAAGGTGAAGTTGCGGCTGACCCCTCACGAATCGATAACGTTCTAAGAATGCCAGCGTCTTTCACCCTCATCCTCCTCGGGCCCCTAGTATGAGGAAGATTGAATTTGCCTCGGTGGCCTTGCTTGAGTTTCCTGCTTCGGTTGTGTTGGGCTCTCACTTCCATGCTCTTAGCAATAACCGTGACTTCGTCCGTCTCGCCCAACTTTTTCTTGAGCGCGATGAGCTTCTCGAGAAAATTGCCCTGGGCAACTCTTTCCGGGCCAGCCCACTTTTCAGCGGGAGGGACAACAGGTTGAGAGGTTTGCCGCTCCTTAGACGCAATCGCATCACGCTGTCGTTTTAGAGTGGTGTCCTTGGGCTTGAGTTGCTTCTCCTTGACGTTGATCCTCGCGCAGCTAGCGGCTAAGAGATCCACATCATTATCTAGTTGCCGGAGAGCCGGAAGGGGGCTGTCATTGTCATGTTTTGTCATGAGGAGTTCCGTGCCGATGTTCTGGTTCCATTGGCCCGAATAGACGCGCCCCTTATACGAAATAATCGGGTTCGTAGTTTCGAGGTCTAGGATCTGAACCTCATGGTCATCTCCATCGTCAGAGTTTTGAGACTCTTTCGGCTTTGAATTTCGCGATAGATCTCTCTCATCGTCGCTATTATCGATACCGTTGCTCGGGCTCATCCGCCTATTTAAGTACAATTTCGCCCTTTCAGCTTTCTCGCCACCTCGATAGCCTGGCCTGTTAATAACACTGGCATCACGGCTAGTAAAGTCTGCTTGAGAGAGGTCTAGAGTGACATAGAAGCTCTAACGCAAGTTAGTCTCTAATCCGAATCCATGTTGTAAAATACTCACCTCAGTCTCGGTTTTGGAATATTCATATTCCCATTCAGATTCATCCTCTTCTGCGGGTAGTTGGCTATGCCGGGTCTCGGGAGCTCCGTAAGGAATGCGAGGACCAGCCTCACTTATACCGTTCCTAGCCATCGGATATCTGTAAGACGGAATTATGACGGCTTAAGGATATGCAGAAACGCATTGAGATGTCAGGCTATCATGTAACACGGAACTAAAAATCAACGTTGTAATTGTAATTTGCAATTCCCTGGTTAGTATGTCTTAAAAGAGCTAAGTTGCGTCTTAATAGCTTGGATCCTTTAAGTGAAATGTCATGAAGTTTAAAAATGAGGTGCTTGCCATTTCTAGCGGTTGGCTTAAGCGGTCAACACTGGCATTATGCGCTAAAATTCCTAGCTAGGTAATTCTTGGAGGGGTCGTTCAATTCAAGCGTAGTCGCTCCCAATCCTAATCCTAACTGCCCCTCCTGCCCCTCATCCGCGCTGAAAATTCCCATTGTAGCTGCCTTTGACTCACCCGTCAAACTCCCTCTAGCTCTCGCGTAGATAAACTTCAAGGTCCACTAGGTTATCGCTAACTTCCAGCTGCTTCGCTATAAACTATAGTTACGTAGGTACCTAAATCTAACTTCCCCTACCTAATCTCCCTAAACATTGCAAACTTTTCGTGCGCTCGAGCCTCTACACTTACACGCCACTGCCGATCTCGCTCGCTATGCCTACAGTTCACTTGCTCGACTATGTCGCGGGCAATGTACGGTCTCTTGTCAACGCCATAGAAAAGTGCGGATATAGCGTTGAATGGGTCCGTAGCCCAGATGAGGTCGCGCGCGCAGAAAAGTTGATTCTGCCGGGAGTTGGCCACTTCGGCCACTGCACAAGCCAGTTGGCATCTGCTGGATATTTACCTGCCGTCCGTGCGCATATCGAAGCCGGCAAGCCGTTTATAGGGATCTGCGTCGGGCTTCAAGCGCTATTTGAAGGTTCAGTTGAGGACCCTGCCCACCCGGGTCTAGGTATAATAAAAGGCTCTCTGGACCGCTTCGATGACACCCAAAAATCCGTTCCGCATATCGGCTGGAATAGTGCCAATGCCGGCGGCAAGAGTTTATACGATCTGAGCCCGCAAAGCAAGTACTACTACGTCCATTCGTATAAGTACCCGTACATTAAAGGCGACCTAGAGAGCCAAGGCTGGACTGTTGCGACGGGAGAGTACGGCGGGGAGATATTTGTGGGCGCCGTAGCGAAGAAGAACGTGCTGGCAACCCAATTTCACCCGGAGAAGAGCGGCGTTGCGGGACTCAGAGTGCTAAAAGCATTCCTGACAGGCGAAGGTGCAAAGACACTAGGCCAAGACGTAACCGGACCGGCACCCACAGGCGGCCTAACAAAACGAGTCATCGCATGCCTCGACGTACGAACAAACGACCAAGGAGACCTCGTCGTAACGAAGGGCGACCAATACGACGTGCGCGAAAAGACCGACGACCGCAACGTACGCAACCTCGGCAAGCCAGTCGAGATGGCCAAGAAATACTACGAGCAGGGCGCGGACGAAGTCACCTTCCTCAACATCACCAGCTTCCGAGACTGTCCGCTAGCCGATCTGCCCATGCTCGAGATTTTACGGCGCACCTCGGAGACGGTCTTCGTCCCGCTGACTGTTGGCGGCGGCATCCGCGACACGGTCGATACGGACGGGTCCAAGGTCAGCGCGCTCGAGATCGCGACTATGTACTTCAAGAGCGGCGCGGACAAAGTCTCTATCGGATCCGATGCCGTGCTCGCTGCCGAGGAGTACCTCGCCGTTGGGCGCAAGCTCTTCGGTAACACAGCTATTGAGCAGATATCCAAGGCGTACGGAAACCAAGCTGTTGTAGTCAGCGTCGATCCCAAGCGTGTCTACGTGCCCAAAGTCGACGCCACGCGCCACGCCACTATCCGCACTAACTTCCCGGGCCCCCGCGGCGAGGAGTACTGTTGGTACGCCTGCACGATTAAAGGCGGTCGCGAGACCCGTGATTTAGATGTCGTCGAGCTAGTCCGTGCCGTAGAGGCCATGGGTGCTGGCGAGATCTTGCTTAACTGTATCGATCGCGACGGTACCAACTCGGGCTTCGACCTTGAGTTGATCAACCAAGTCAAGGCCTCGATACGCATTCCCGTCATCGCGTCCAGCGGTGCTGGCAACCCAGCCCACTTCCAGGAAGTCTTCGAGAAGACGCGGACGGACGCTGCGCTGGGAGCGGGCATGTTCCACAGGGGCGAGTACACCGTCAAGCAAGTCAAAGATTACCTAGCAGAAAAGGGGTTAGAAGTGAGACAGTTCGAAGGGGAATTATGAAATCTGGGGTCGAGGGAGGTAACGGGTCTGGCGCATTTATCGCATTACGGCATTTAGTAGATAGGCGTTACGGGTTTAGAATATGGAAGTGGAAAGTTAGAAGCTCGTTGTCTATTGATAGTAATTTGTTACTATACCATTGCCTTCGCATTACTGATCCATTCTTAATCTCGGTCCTCTAAGCCGATGTGACGCCTATGGTATGAATGCAGCAGATGCAATAGAAACGACCCATACGCCAAAGCTAATGGGGGTGTAAATACGCCTTCCGAGAACTCCAAAAAAAGAAAGCAACCTTGACCTTTTAAGGATAGGTATTTGGACGCCGAAGAACCCCTAGCCCCTTTGTGAAATCGAAATAGGTTGAACGATCGTTAGAGTCCAGAATACCACATCTAGACTTCCATGCCCATGAACAACCATTTGTCGCTGATGACATCGACGTCTTTGGCCCAATAATCTAGAGTGGTCATATCAAAACCAACCCACTGGAGACTCTTCATCAATGCCTTCGCATATTCATGTGGCATCGAACGGTCAACGCAGATGACGACATGCGAGCATCCGATTGGGCCATCGGCTAACTCGATCAGAGCAATGAGTCTGCGATGGTGTCAGCATAGCCCTAGATGATATGATAGAAAGGGAATAACATACGCTTGCTTAAGATCTCGGCCTACGAGCCCGCTATCAAAGAATGCAAACAAGGACTTCTCGTCATCATCTTCGGAGACAAAGGCTCGGAAGCTAGCACCTCCAGCATAATCCCAAAATTCCATCCATCCGTTCACATAGACTCCGGGCTTGGTATCGATGTTGCAGAAGGACGACTGACTCATAGGATAGTCGTCAGGTGGTGTAAGCGCGAAATTAACACCAGTCAGGCAGGAGCCATTACCGGCCGTATTCCACTCACCCTGGAACACAGCTTTCATAGTCTCGCAGAAGAATCTCTCACATTCTTCCCTGATCTGAAGTGTTGCCCCCCCTCGGCGGCTTCGGCTAATTGGTGCGTTGCGGCTGCGCTTCTTGTTCTTAGGCTGAAGAGCGAGCTCGTTAGACGTTGTGATGGCCGCGAGGGGGGGACTTGACGGAGGAGATGGTAGACCTGAGATAGGGACCTCAGGAATACCACTCGGCCCCTGTTAGAAGATATTGATTAGTACACAAAGCCAGATTGATAGGTAGGTTTGGGGTTTGGGGTTTGGTTAGGGGACAAAGACATACCTGCAGCCCCGGTAGTGCAGTAGTGAAGACCCTTTAGGGACGCAGCGGGGTCGACGACGTAGCAACTGGCGAGGACATTGACCTCACGGGCCACGGCCTCGCCGTTACTACTACTACAGTTATTTTTATTGTTTTTCATTGGCGCCATGGCTGATGATGGAATCCAGGTTTATCGGTAGAAATCGAGTTGACTGGTCGGAATGATGAATCGGGATTTTGGGAGACTCCGAAAAGCGTAAGCGTAATTGATAGACGTGTGCGCTGTTGAAAGAAATTTCTGTCTGTGACAGTTTATTTTGGGATATTGTTTGGCTGCTGAGTCAATTGGATTGTTCTTGAGTCGTCTTGGATTTGTTAGTTTATGTACGATTGAGTTGAAGTTTGTAAGTTTGACTTCTGAAAATTGTAGGACGGGCGGACGAGGCGGCAACTTCCAAGTCAAATATCTTCGAAAGAAGACAACAGCGGTCAATGTGGGCACTTGCATTTGCCAAAAGAGCGGGTTGGTGCCTCCTAGGTTCTGGAAACGGCTAGAGCCTTACAGTTGGACCAATGAATTTGCTGCACTATAACCGTGCCACCCCGCATGTCCATCACGTGCTAATCTGCCATCAGTTGAACCAATAGGCTGGGAGCGTGGTGATTGGTAGCCGATTATTGTGCATCTTGTGCAGCTTGGCAAACTCCATTCCGCCAACTTTTTAGATAGCCGGTCAGCCCACCAGCAGCGATGTTTTTATCTTTGCCATAAATCAAAACGTGCGATTGCTACGAATATCTGTTTGATCTAATAATCGGGATATCTTAGTATCTTTGATTTGAGCCTGTATTCATACGATATCCATATACCTCGGTAATACGAATGACCTTCAATAAGAGCATTGTGATCTATGTAGGTTAGCCTAGTTGCTTTTACTTATATCAAGCAAGGGAGCTCGTTTACTAAGTCTGATAATCCGCCAGATATCCTCCTAATGCGCCGATAAGCTATTGAATTATTTTAAAATAACTAATCTATAGATCTAACATAACCTTAGTCTGCGCTCTTTTTCTCTCCTACTTTACTCCAGCTTTTTACGATCTTACTACGAAGATAGCTACTCCGCGCTCGGCGTTCGGTTGACTCAGTCATATAACAGCTTAGCTCTACTGACTCGCATGGCGGCGACTTTGCTCCGCACACTCGGCTTTGGGCTTACATCGTCGGTGGCTATTGTAGTACATGTGGTAACATAAGACTGATGCTACACTTGGCGATGGCGAGGCAGTTATTTGTTCGCGAATCAGCACGTGGAGAAGCAGGTCGATCTTTTTTTGCCAGAGCCTGCCTTAGGTATATATGCAGCACTTAATAATTGACTATGATCAAGTACAGTCAGAATCGCCTGGTGCATTTATTATATTCTTAAGATCTGACTAGAGAATTAGACCCTGGCGGACGCGGCATTCAAAATAGTGTACTATAATTAGTGTACTAGACTATCATTTTAAATAGGTGCTAGAATAGACCTAAAATATAAAGACGGTACATTGAGTACATAACACCATAAATGCAAAAATTGTAGATGTAATTCTGTTCCTAAGACATTAAGCAATATTATAGTGTGACGCCATCTACATATTAAACTTAGCAAGCTGCCCAAGCCTAGGTATTCCTATTATAGCCGTAGCGGGAGCCATGCAAGGGTCACCAACTCTCAAATACATAATACCTAGCCCGCTCTATCCGCTCTCTTAGCCTTGCTTGTCGAGTGGGCGATAATGAGCGATAAAGCTGATAAAGCTTTAGGGGGGGGGGGCCTCTCCGATAAGGGAGCGTGTGAGTGCACCTTTCCCTCAGAATGATGCCATGATGTGATGTACACGGGATCAACTCAAAATAGTAGTACTGGTAAGTCCATGGATGAAGCCTGACATGGATATCACCCGCATATTCCGGGAGTGTAAGGAGCTCTTTAAGATATGACATGTCTGCCCAACCATCCAGAGAGCATGGAATCATTCTTTGTTGTCCATTGCTCATTGCTCATTGCTCATTGCACATTGCACTTCTGCTTCATGCATGCGGGGCTAAGCTGTTGTTACACTCCAACGTCAATCATAACCTCGACTTTTCTGTTTCCGAGGACTGAGCTGGTCTTCTTAAACAGTTCAACTTAAACTATTCAAGTCAGGCACTTGAAATATACACATCCCCCCAACAGAGCATGGTTCATGCTCGTTATATCTTTCGATATATCACAAGTTACTTTACAACTCTAGCAACATGTATTCCATAATGTTTAACGAGGCGCTTCCGTCCCCGCCTCCTCTACCTGCGCCGGTTCGAGAGGAGGCCGAGGGTCTTAAGTTTCCCGTTTACCTACTCCCTAGTCTCTCTATGTCGTTTCGCCGAAGACGGCAGAGCTCACTGTCGAGTCACGGAAGCCCACCAGCCGATACTCCGCCGTCCTTGAGTTCGTCTCCTACGGACTCGGTACCATCAAGCCCTACGAGGCGGCTATCGATACCTTCATTTACTTTACCTACCAACTTATTTACCAACTTTAGATCTAAAGGGAGTCAACCATCCCTAGCACCCTTAGAGACGTCTATTACACGAACACAACCCAACACCATCAGGTGCTCTACATGTGCTTCCGACTTTGCTTTCGCCTCGCAAATTGTGAGTAAGGGATTTACAGGCCGTTACGGCCGGGCATTCCTGGTTTCGGCGCAGGACCAACCGCTACGTAGAGGTATGAAGGTCGGAGACCTTATTAACATCAAGATTGGCAAATCAGAAACTCGCCTCTTGGTTACTGGATCGCATGTTGTCGCAGACATCTCTTGCACAGTCTGTCACACCAAGGTCGGCTGGAAATACATAGACGCGAAGGAAGAGTCGCAGAAATACAAGGTCGGGAAGTACATACTCGAAACTCAAAGAGTTGTAGTATACCGGAACTGGGAAGACATCAAGGTTGGCGATATTCACGAGTTTGAAACCGAGCAGGAAGATGTGCCAACGGAGGGTGATGCGGAGCCCGTCATCTTTGACTCAGACGACGAGGATGAATGCGAAGATATATTCATGGGGACCTGGAATGCTGATGTGGTTGCTAAGAGACGAAACCGAAAGGTCAATCGGCGTCCGAAGAAGAACGACGGTTGAACTAACAACCGAAAACATTACATGGAGTTTCGTGACGGTAATACCCCAGAATGGATTTTGGGGGGGTGGACGTAGTGCTGCAACATCCTCTTAGAAGAGGAGGAGTTGACGGACTCCTCGTAAATACGGAATCGGGCGGATCTGGGCGTTTTTGGTTTTATCACATTGCATGCGGCATTTATATTAATATTGATACCCTCACTATAACAGGATTAGGATGCGGTTCTTTTCGACCACGAGCTTCTGATTATAATGTATTAATACTGAATACTTAAATGGAGATAACGGTCGAGTTTTTATTGAGAAGTCATTCATTACATTGTTGTAAACAAGAGCTGCCTATTGGATAACTAGTCGTTATTGTTGATTTGGCGCTGGTGTTGGTGTTGGTATTGGTGTTGGCGTGGATGTAGGTTTTTGACCAGCTGATAGCTCCAGCGTGACCTAAAACCAGGGTTAATACCTTACCTTACATGGAGTTGGAAGCACAGAGGAATTCAAGACATACAGGGCCATCGTTCACTAAGGCAACTTCCATCATGGCCTGAAACACCCCGTTCTTTACCTTGTCGGCCGCGTAGCCTTGTTGGACCTTTTCAAAAAAGTAGTCGTAAAGTCTCTTGGCCTCCTCCCCTCCCATCGCTCCGTGAAAGTCGGGCTTATTACCCTTCTTAGTAGAGGCAAGTAGGGTAAACTGGGATACTGAGAAGTCCTTGTTAGGCGGTGATACTTCATTCTTATTAGAAATACTTATAACTCACCGCATAGGACCTCACCACCGATATCCATCACACTCTTTTTCCACTAATAAGTGTTTGTTAGACATGATCACGGACAGTACACGCGTATGAGACATAGGAGAAATAAAGAATGGGGCGTAAATATGTCACCATACTCTTCCCCCCGCATTGTCATCCCACAGCTTCAGCTTCAATACTTTAGCTGCTAGGGAATCTGCTTCTTTCTCTGTATCACCGGGGGCCACTGCGGCAAAGACTAAAACTCCTTTTCCGATAGACGATACGACCTCTTTTTCTACCGTTACGGAAGCAGACAGGACGCGCTGTAGGATAGCTGCAAGTAATATGAACAATTAATAAAGACTTAGGGTGGATGTTTGAATTTAAGATAACCACCGACCTTTCATCTTAATGATATGGGTTTTGCTCAAAATAAACGACTCCGATTATACCTAATACCGATGATTTATATTAAGGATTGCGAGTTGTATTTGCAAAGCACCTTAGAGGTATTTATATTATCTTCAATCTTCAATTATAATGGTTCTAATGGATACTGAATACGACGACGTCTAGGTACCTAACACCAAAATGCTGCTAGTGCTGCTAATTGTAGGAATCAAGATGTCATCTGGCTGCCAGTTGGCGCTTCAGGTACGGAGTAGTAGTTGATGTCGTTAGACTTCATGATCCACTAAGAGAAAGAAAGGCCCGCTTTGAGCATTGGGACGGCAAGTACTAGAGTTAAAATTTAGTTAAAAGACCACATGTGAATTGAATTCATGGGTGCACAGCGGAAAAGGCAACTCTATATTCAGTAAAAAGTAAATATAGACAGAAGTTTAAGAAAGACTGTAGTTATAACTATAGAAATATACCACAGTTTCGGTTTACGTGAGGATATAAAACCGCAATATTCTCACTGAACCTTAGCATTAATACTGAAATACATAGGTACATATGTAATACGTAACAGTTGTTACACGCCCCAAACACGAGGGGGACAATAACCAGAGTTATTGCCTGTAACTTTGCCCTAGTACCTTAGGTAGGTAGGTAGGTAACGTTGGGGGTAGGTACGATATGGTACAGCGAAATACCTACGTAACATACATGTAGCAACAGCACTGAGGTAAGCTGGGTTGGTATGTATTATTACCTATAGGTACATGTAAGGCAGGCTGTGGGCTGTGGGCTGTGTGCAGTAGGCTGTAGTAAGCTGTAATAGGCTGTAGCTGCACCTAGGGCTGTGCTGAGATCGCAATCTTTCATCGTCGCATCTGAACCTGTGTGAAAAGATTCAGCCTTTCTATTAACCAAGATAACAGATTAACCCTACAGTAGTCAGCAAACAACAATGTTTTAGACATCACTAAAACATTACATTACTTCTTCCTATTCTTCTTCCACCTTCCCGCTAGTGGCAGCAAACGAACGATATCTATTAACTAGTCGCGATATTCCAATATTCCGATATTCCTCATTACCTTCATAGGTCCCAATAACAAGCGCCACACTACATACATACGCTAAACCGGTGCGATACCGTTAAATGATCTACGAGATCAAACCTAGAGGTTACCTCGACCGGGTTCTATCCTGCGCCAGTTTCACTTAGACTTTTCACAGTCACAATTGCCTACCAACTACATCGCTACGCCTTACGAATTCTGCCCTGTATACGGTCTTCGCGTCCAACCCCTACATATTCGCCCTACCTATTCGCTCAGGTTCATTCCTGAGCACACATCGACACAATGGCAGCAAGGAAATTACAGCAAGAGATAGATAAATGCTTCAAGAAAGTTGCAGAAGGCGTGGCCGAGTTCGATGCCATCTACGAAAAGATTGAGCAGTCAAATAACACGGCCCAGAAGGAGAAGCTGGAAGATAACCTCAAACGGGAAATAAAGAAGCTGCAGAGATTACGAGACCAAATCAAGACGTGGGCAGCTAGCAATGACATCAAGGACAAGGCTCCGTTACTGGAGCATCGGAAACTGATAGAGACGGTATGTACTAGACTAGAGCAAGCGAATTTCACAAGCTCTGCTGTAGTATCACTAACGCTTTTTCTCTGTACTGTAGCAAATGGAACGGTTTAAGGCTGTAGAAAAAGCTATGAAAACTAAGGCGTACTCGAAAGAAGGCCTCTCAGCAGCAGCCAAGTTAGATCCGAAAGAGCAAGCCAAGGTAGAAGCGGGCGAGTTCCTAAGTAGTATGGTCGACGAGCTGGAACAACAGATCGAGGCGCTCGAAGCGGAAGGAGAAGCGATACAAGCGACAATGAAGAAGGGCAAGAGCCATGCTGCCAAGGCAGATCGTATGGCAGCTATTGAGCACATAATCGAAAGGCATAAATGGCACCAAGGAAAGCTCGAGTTGATTCGTAGGTCACTCGATAACGGGGGCGTCGACACGGAACAAGTGAACGACTTAGAAGAGAGTATTCGCTATTACGTCACAGATGGTACAACAGATGATTATATTGAAGACGAAGGACTTTATGACGAGTTGAACCTTCAAGAAGAGGAGGACGCTTACGGTATGATCCAGGAAAATGACCGAGTCTCGTCGCAAGATACGCAATCTATACAAGAAGACGTTGGGGATGTAGATTCGCGATCTGGCAGTCTACCCGGAAAGTCACGAAGTGCTGTGGATGCTGCTGCTGCCGTTGGCCGGCGCCCCTCCGCACAGATGAAGTCTCCCCTCCCGACTCTAGCAACATTACATAACCCCCTAGCGAATGTCACTAATGGTAGTACCGCCAATGCTGGTATGAAGCCTGCATCCTTACCAACACGGCCAGCTGGAGAGGGTCTCAAATATGCCTCGGCCGCTGCCGCTGCCGCCGCAAGCGATAAAAACAATGTTGGTATCGCGCCACTTCCTCCACCACCCGGATCGCAACCAGTATCAACTACACCGGGTATTTCACCTCTACCTCCTGCGCCGTCGAGGACGAGTGCTGCAAATTCACCAAATATAGCTTTCTTACAACCGGCTACGTCGGAACAAAAACCGGGGAGCCTATCTGTTCCACCAAGCGTGTCTGAACCTAAGGTCTCCGAGCCAACTATCCCGGCTGCTGCTCCGAAGAAGCTAGAGAAGGCATCTTCGAAAGCTGCAGGTAAAGCGCCTGCTACTACGGATAACGCTGAATCTTCGAGAGGTATATTGTATCGTATACGCAGTGTTTACATCCTACTAACCCGGTTATATAGCGACTCAATCCAATGGCGTCGCTAATGGTATTAAGCCTATTGAGGAGAAGGAAGAAGAGTCTATATATCATCTCCCTGCTTCCTTGCAGGATTTAGTAGAGTCTTTCGAAGTGACGAAGAAGCGTTCACTGCCAGTGAATAGCCCGTCACATCTACGCATGATGGCGGCCTCTCAAGCGAACCTAAATTCGATCGATGCATTCGACTCAGAGCCAACCCGAATATATAGACCTGATACTCGATATCCTTCAGCATCAGGATACCCGCAAGAACCGCTTCCAATATTCGAAGATCCCCGACTGTACTCACGGATAGAACCCGATACGCTCTTCTATGTATTCTATTACAAACAAGGTACTTATCAACAGTATCTAGCAGCAAAGGCGCTTAAAGACCAAAGTTGGCGGTTTCATAAGCAGTACCAAACTTGGTTTCAACGACATGAGGAACCTAAAAGCATAACGGAGGAGTTCGAGCAAGGCACCTATCGGTTTTTCGACTACGAGTCGACTTGGTACGTATTCTACGACTACATTGTGGCTTACTTTCAACATGAAAATACGTCTCCTTTACGCTCAGACTTGGTCTTACGATTTTTTTGCTAACCTGTTCTAGGATGAACCGCAGGAAGGCAGATTTTAAATTTGCCTATCGTTTCCTCGAAGATGACGTATGAATATCTTAGTCCCTGCTGCCTATCCTAAGCGTAATGGGTGGCCAACCGAGAGGAGCCTTTACCTTGCGAAGCTTACTGTATGGAATATACTCCCGTTGTTAGTTGAGGCAGAGCCCGTGGCAAACAGTCTGCCTTTGTCGTAATATCTGTAAGGAAATACATACAAGAACAATATGGTTCTTTCACGATGATTTCACTTAGAATTATGCAATGATGTGCGATGCTCCCGAGTGCGGAATGACCTATTTACCTAGCTTTACTAATAATTTCCCAATGAATGATACGTCTGGCACAGATAGACAAAGTAGGTCCCTTGGCCGTATATTCACTTTGCTAACTTTCACGATCGACGACTTGTAAGTGTTGTTCCCTCTCACCGCTTAAAATTTTGAGCTCGACCGTCTACCAGTTATACGCCGAGTCAAGGAAGACCGGTGAAGCAAAATCGGTCCCTAGGTTGCGTGCCGTCTTCGGCTGCGGTCTGCTCACGAATAAAATATGCGAGCAGCATCCGAGTCGGCGTCCAACGGACAAGCTGACGCTTTGCTGGGATAGTCATATGACTTTTATTAGGTCTCGTGGCATTCATGATTGGGGTTAGCGACATGAAATTTGAGGCTACAACTGGCCTATCGGATGCCCTCCCATTGCATAGTTACATAGGGTCAACTCGCCAGGTACCAAGCAGTTGGGTTTAAAGTTGCGCTGCTAGCATTTTACGTCCCTGGCCCTGTTTCTAGAAGGGCCTACTATTCGTGCTTCTCTTATTCTTCTCTTATAAGTCCATGAACGAAGTTCGTTATTCTTTCACCGCAAAGCAAAATGCGGTATCGCTCTAATGCCAATTCTAATATATAGCCCAATTTCATAAGTTAAAAACTGTGCCCGCGGCGTGTTCCGTTCCCATTTGTCCAAGGCCTAGGCCCCCCCATCGATCTCCGATGCAAGCTGCAACGAGGTTTACCCCTGGGTCGTGCTTTATATGAGCTGTCTTGTACATACAATCCACGGCTCCCGCAAAACTCTTCAATGGAGCACCGAATCTTGGGTGAGATATCTGCCGGGACCCTCGTTGCTCCAGATCCGTGACCTCAAATACGCTTCGCAGTAACATCACAATGATGGAGCTAGCCGCTAATCCTTCCTTTCTTCGCCTCGTGCATGCGTCTAGTGACCTCACCCCCAGCGCTGAGGCTTTCCCCTCATTCGCCTGCCAGAGGGTTTATACTGGGTTGCTACAGCGGACTTCGCGATGATATGCCCAAACTATCTTGCTCGTTTTTTTCGCGGTGAAGTGAACCGAATTTTCGTAATCCTTCTTGCAACTCCGATTCCCGGGCTAAATCCCATATTTCCCGTAACAACGTAGCACCAGTTATTACTTCGTAGCCATGGTGGACAAGACCGCTGTTCCTGTTCTTAAACAGGTCGCTGCCCGGCCGTATGTCTGTGACGAGCAACAATTCAGACTTAAACTTAGAGCCGCTTCCTCTTCTTTCTTCTTAAATACTAAGCCCGACGTCATAAAAGTCATGGCACATCCGCAGACGCAGTTTACGCAGACCGAGTTTACCGGGGCTTCATTGCTGCGGGCGCGGCGGACGACAGTGGGGCGAGCGACGGCGAAAGCGCAGCTCAAGCGGATGAAGGACTCGGGACAGTACGACGCGTTTAGCTTGAAAAAGAAGCCGACTTACGATAAGTCCCGCTGGCCATGCCCGCCGCCTGTCTACTGGGATAGCGATGTTGCTAAGTGGATCGAGGGCGCGTGTTATTTGCTCACCGAGGAGTACGACGCTGAGATCGATGCGGCGGTGCGGGAGCTTGCGGATATGATACGTAGCGCACAGCAGCCGGATGGGTATTTGAATACGTGGTTCACGATAGAGGATCCGGAGGGCAGATGGTCGAATATTAGGGATAAGCATGAGCTGTGAGTCCTCATCTAACCCTCTCTCCCTTGTTTTGGAGTTCGAGATTCAGGGGCCAATGGCTGACTGATCTTGTCTGTGCAATGAAGGTACTGCGCTGGACACCTGATAGAAGCGGCGTTGGCCCATAGCAATTACTACAAGAACAACCTCCTAATAGAACCGTTGGAGAAATACGTCAAGTTGATCAGCACGGTTATCGGCCCGGGCTCGGATCAGGTCAGTATCTTTTGCCCCTTTTCCTAGTCGAGAAGCGGCGAACTCCCTCGTAAGAGTCCCATAGAGACTAACTTCTACGTAGAAACATGCCTATCCAGGTCATCCAGAGACGGAGCTCGCCCTCCTTCGTCTCTACACGGCGACAGGAAACGAAGACGCCTATAAGCTAGCCCAGTATTTCGTAGAGGAGCGTGGCAATCCGACAGGCCAGGATGGCCTTCACTACTACGAGTGGGAACGACAGCAGCGTGGCGAAAGCCCTTATCAACGGCCAGACAGTTACTCGATGCACGATAGTGGTTGGTATAACCAAGCTCACGTTCCGATCCTAGAACAGAAGACTATCGAAGGTCATGCCGTCAGGGCCATGTATCGTGAGTATTTCTCGGAAGCTGTTCCCCCTTTTCAGCCTTTTTCGACGTCTTTCGTTTAATGCCGATCATTACCGGCCGTCAAGGGCGTCTAAGTGTCTAGCGACTGTGGGGTTTAAGTATACTCTATCGTGATTTAGGGGGCGAAGTGCCCTCTACTAGTCAAGAGTTGGGACGATGACACCTCTATCCATACCGAATTGCCACAGTGACAAGATTCTCTTTGAATAGTAAGTGCTAATGTTGGTACTGTAGTCCTGACCGGTGTTGCCGATCTACTATGTCTAGACGAGCTTGGTGTGAGGCCCTACGCACACAAGAGTGAGTACTTTGAAGCCCTTACTAGGCTATGGAACAACATGGTCGATAAGAAGATGTACCTCACCGGAGGAATCGGGTCAATGTGGCAATGGGAAGGCTTTGGCATCGATTACTTTCTACCGCAGAGTTCCGACGAAGGTGGGTGCTATAACGAGACTTGTGCATCTATCGCCGTCATAATGTTGGCCGAGCGCTTATTACATCTTGATTTGAACTCGAAATACGCCGACATAATGGAGTTATGTCTCTACAATGCAGTGATGACAGGGCTAAGTCTAGAGGGGACCGCATTCACATACGTAAATCAGCTTGCGAGCTCGGAGTCTGATAAAAGTCGCCGAGAGGATTGGTTTGATACATCATGTTGCCCACCGAATGTCATGCGGCTTTTTGGCTGCCTCGGGGGATATCTATGGGATTACGGAGGCAGCGGAAAGGACGCCTACGTCAACGTACATCTATATACAACAGCCAAGGTTACGTTTCAAGTAGAAGACCAACAGATCGTACTCGAACAGAAGTCGAATTGGCCGTGGGAGGGGAATACGCTATTCCAGCTGCAGGTCCCGGCGTCTACGGGCGTGACTATCAGGTTAAGGATTCCTTCCTGGGCGCGAGGGAATTTCACGGTTAGTGCCCGGTTTGCCCCTGATTAAGAGGCCCGTGAGGCAATATCGCTAATGTCTGGACAGCTCACGCCGAGCCACAAAGCTGCAGAGGTCGAGAAGGGTTACCTGGTTCTCCCGTCCGCTTACACTTCGGCGAATAGGGCCTTCTCGATCCAGATCGACGGGTTCAAGCCCCGATTCATCTCTCCACACCCCTATACCAATCAGAACACGCTTACCCTCGCTCGTGGACCGCTAATCTACTGCGTGGAGGATGTCGACAATGCATGGGAGCAGGACCACTTCCGCAACGTCGGGATTAAATCCGACTCTGAAGTCACCGAGAAGGAAGAGGAGACGAACCAAATGGGGGAGCGCTACATTGCCCTCCGATCGGTCGGTTGGATCCGCAAGATAGATGATCGGACCGAGTCGACGTCCGGCATCGAACCCGGCTTATCCCTCCGTCAGACGGTGGTGGCTGAGGAGAAGGAACTCACTTTCATCCCCTACTATCTCCGTGCGAATCGTGGTGGCAGGGGTCACATGAGAGTTGGGCTGCTAAGGAGCAGCTAAGACGATGAAGAACCCGAGACACCCGTGTCGCAGTAACATCGTCCTTCCGCTACTACCCAGTTGAGTGTGGGATTTGCTAGAAAGACGTTGGAATAGGCACGTTCGGCGCTATCGTCATATCTACCCCTTGCATACCCCATCGGGCAAGCTGCAGGTTCGGAGCCTTAACGCTACCTAGTATGGGTGCCAGCCATGGTACGCTAGATTTAGTTGAAACTAGAATCCGGATACAACTTGATTATCTCAGCTTTAATCATGTTCATCTACTTGTGCTAGCTGATGATTGGGATCGACCTATGTAAGAGGTAGTTAGGTTAGATACCTAACTATAGGTAGCTCAGGGGTTGTCTTTATTTAGTTCTATTTTGTTTTATGAGTTATTGAGTTATTATTATACGCGGATCTTGGAGAGAGAGAGACAGAGATGAGGGGGGGTTTTAGGAAAATGAAAAATAAAAACAAGGGTGTAAGCTAATACCTTACAAAGATTGTCCGCAGAAAAGAAATAATAAATCTGCAGACGGCTACTAATAACAAATTGGTTTTAACCATCATTCTCCCATCAATGCAAATACTTATTCCGACTACTCTTTCGCATGTCAACGGAAGTGCTCCGCGAAAGAGTGTATAGGTAAATAGTATAGCCTTAACTTCAGCCAATCATTTCGGTTTTTGTATCGGTCCTCATTCGCAATCTTAACCCGAGCCCCTTCAGTCAGCAGCATGGATATGCCTCTAACTTGCTTCAAGGTGAGCCGGTCAAGCCTTGTTTCCTCGCACGCTTTGACCAATGACCTTCTTGTCTCCTCACTGATTTTAATCAATCGGTAAGATGTTCCGACGAGCCCTCGCTCTAAGCGCACCACCAACTTACCAACTTGGCCCTCCACGATCGTCAAAGACGTTCGTACCGAATTAGAATGCTTCTAGAAACCCATGCCCGTTTCTAGCCCGTACGTTACATTAGACGGGCCCAGTCTCGATATTCGTAAGTCGCATACATAGACGCTTGCTATGGCTTATAATACGCCGGGGAAAGCATCATGAGTTGGAAGACTAGGCTAGAATCTATTATATGTCTGTCTATACCGAAATGGAAATGGATAGCGTTACAGACGAAAGTAATTGGCGTAAAAGCCCTTCCCCTGGAAGTGAGGCTCAGGAAAAATATCAATGTCCTCGCTGTCCTAGCAGCTTCAAACGACCCGAACATCTAAAGAGGCATCAACGCAGCCATGATGGTCACAAACCATTTGTCTGCTCTATCTGCTTGAAGCGATTCTTCAGGAGGTATATTACTGTACCTTTTGGCTTTTGAGATGGACTTGCACTGATATTTTCAGCGACATTCTAACCCGCCACGAACTCATGCACCTTGCCGCCCAAAGAAACAGCCACGCCTTCAATCGAAAACGGGCTTGTACAGAGTGTGCAAGGGCACGAGAAAGGTGTTCGAGGGATGAGCCTTGTCTGAGATGTTCAACCAAGTCTCTTCAGTGTCTGTATCCCGACGATGGATCACAGAAGCCTCATCCCTTCGGCAATGAGTCTCCAGCTGCTTCTGGCAGCGAACACGGACAGCTTGACGACTATTCTCGATATGCATCGCAAAGTTCGTCGATGCACTCGAAACAGGAAGATTTTTCATCATTAAACTTGACCCAAAGGAAATCCGTCAATGAAGACGATGGCCCTCTTCGTGAATTCATACGCACGCTAAGATCCCCAACCGGCTCGTCCTTCATGACAAACGTAGACCGTTCGTCAAACTTACTCTTCAAACCCTCTACTTTCAATCAAGAAGATCAATCATCTCTCTCCTCGCTCGCCCTCGGCGGTATAGCGGGCGAGCCCAACGGTTTCGAGCACAAGAGACTTGAGGCGGGTCGCCAAGCTTCGCTATTCGATCAACCGGGAAGCTCTTCCTTCACCCGCGCGCGCATGCATGACGCGATCAACCTCGACGAATCTCGTTTTGGCCAAGCGCTCGGTGACTATTCCAATCTCTGCCCCCCGCCCGCACCCGCGGACCCGCCTTTCGATTTCCATTCCGAGGCATTGGGCCCGTCGTCTGAGACAGGGTCTGGACCGAGGGATAACATCGACCCGTTCTTGTCGATGCGTGCTGGACATGGTGCGGGTGATCTTTCGCCTGTGTCGGATCCTGGAGGTTTTGTTTCGACGACGAGTGCGGGCCCCTCGACATCATTGACGGGGGCTACGTCGCCGGGGCTGTTGTCCATGTCGGATTTCAGCTCGAGGCCTATCAACTTGAAGGCGTACGAGGTGATCGCGAGTAACTTCAAAGAGCTATCGCTTGAGTTCGGAGGAACATCCTCGTCGGCCCGCAGCAATAATATCTCGGAGTCCCAGCGCACCGCCCAGCATGAGCTCTTTGTGAAACTCTACTATGAGCACTTCAAGCAGCAGGCTTACTGACCGGTTACCCGGTTGCGGGGGAGGATGCACGCGTGCCGCTCTGTTAGCGGCGTCGACATGAGAATCCGACTGGGGTGGACTTCGTAGCTCCTGTCGGCCTTCAGTCAGGCTGGGTTGTGCCGCGAACCGGCGGCCAGGCAACACATGCTGTCGCAGAGCCGCATTGGCGATTTGAATATGGTGTGTTACAATACGTTACCTCGCATGACACTGGTATGGACGCACAAGGCTATTTCCGAATTGTTTGCCTCCCTTGCTTCGTCTATTCTCTAGCCTCGCTCGTGCAGATTGCTTGGTCACGCTCGAGTAGGCAACTCTGGATATGGTGGAACATACGAAAGGACGGGATATTTATTTATCTCCTACTATAATGCTTGGGTTGGATTCAATAGAGTTACTGCTGTAGCCTAGGGGAGGGCTACCTATCTAATGAGCGTGTTGCGTCTAAGCAGAAGGGGTAGGGAGTATGTAGGTAATACTACATAGCAGTCATCGCTTATAGAGATGGCTAACCTACTCCTTGCGAACTCGGGGCTAATGAATTTATTCATTTATCTAGTCGTGCTTCTCGATTGGACTTAACAGCCTTATACTCGCTCTTGGATATGCCCACTTTCATTCCCAAATAAGGCGAACATTCTATAAGAAGCTGCGCCATTAGCTAGCTAACGGTTGTAGTCTGACTGCATTCAAAGCTTTGCCTCCTCCAATAACCTCCAACTTCATCTCCAACATACATATATATAATTGGAGATATTGTTATATGTAGATGTTATTGCTGAGTGCAGGTGGTATTACTTACATCCATTGATGTAATCATGTAAGGTACGTATTCCTCCATATACGGTCGACGTCACATACATACCTAAAGGTTGCACATTACATAACATATGTGAAAGATTCACAATTGGAAGACTCACAATCATATCTAGAGTAACCTTATGCCTGCTTTACGCAGTAGTAGGTAAGTGCAATTATGCCATTTGGAGTCATAAGAAAACGGAAGGAAGGTTACCTTATAATGTCGGTGATAGGTCGACCGAGCGGAGCCAAGCTCTTGGTAAGTAAAATGGAAGGTTCTTTCTAACTAATAAAAATAAACTTCGCATTGACTTTCTCAATTACAATTGCAACTTCATTTATTTACAACTTCATTTCTTTTTTAACAATTAGGCAACCCTTATATTTTCATATGAACCCTAATGAAAAACTATCATATTAAATGGACGTGGCACCAATGTAATGTCGCCAACTCATAACATGCATGGCTGCCCAACTGCTTCCACCCGTGTCTCGCGCACGACTATATGTACTTGAAGGTTGCCTTCTTTCTGATTCTCGCAACTGGTTCCTAAAGTGCTGCGATGACACGCCCCCTCACCGAATTACGTTCCTGCGAAATGTTCCCCTCTCGCGTGGTGCTTTGCCTTAATCCTGGCTGAGGGACTTGCTTATCGGTTCCTGCATCGATGGTTACTACCTGAGCGTCCTGAGTGTTGAGGGCTGAGGGACGCCAAGCCCTGCACAAATGGCCGTGTCGTGGGATTTAACCTGCAGAATGCAGGAAAGAGAGCGTCACCGCATTAGGAAAAAAAAAAGAACAAAAAATAATCAACCCGATGTCGATGGGGGAAGCATTAAGGCGAAACGCAATTCACAGCTGAGCCTTGTCGAATTCAACATCGTTATACTGGAATAAGGATATTGATATCTGTTCACCCATTGGCTTTTCTGAAAGTGGACTTCGGTCAGCTCTCTTGACCGACCGAATCTCATGGACCTCAGATCTCTATTAAGTGGGACGCAGCCGCAGAGAAGGCGGCCATGCCTCCTTCGTCTTGCAGATTCCCCTCAGAAGCCTCACTTCTGGTTGATATGCATACATGCATACATACAATTACTGTATGCGTGTTTGAGGCACGGCGTTAGAATCAACAAACTAAAACTACAACACCGTGCCCTGGAATTCCAATTCTCTCATCTTTTGAACGATGGGGGCTAATCCAGGCAGCGAATCGCAGGCGAGTAGAAGCGCTGCGTTGGCAAGGCATTCGGTGGGCGAACTACGGGTTGCCTGAAAAATAGAGAAGCGTCGTAGTCCCTAGCTCACATTTTATTCGATAGCTCCGTCCCTATTGAGGCTGAAGTCCTACCCTCTGGTGGCTGTGTCGTACGTGTCTTACAGGCACCAACGACGACTAAATGTCGCACAGGATTAATCGAAAGCCCTCAAGACGACCTTCGTGACGTCCACAGACCCCCCGGGGTTACAGCATTGCCTTGATGGCCAACTGTTAGCGTTTGGTCATTAATATTGCTTACCCCAAGGAATCTACGGGTGTCTGCCGCTATGGGTTACTAAAACAAGCTCTACTTTCAGTTCCATCTACCAATCCCGTCTCGTGGTCTTCCGCTAACTAGCTCGAATGCTTACACTTGCACATATGTTTCCACATCCTTATTGCACTTGTCAGCCTTACCCACGGGAGCAGACCGCGTTCATGTGGCATACGAGTGTTTGGGCTGAACTCTTCTTGGCTAATGGTCCACATCTGGGTGGCATTGCCTTAGAATGCCATGCACCCTTTCTTCCAGAGTCCGCGGTCCAAGCTAGTTGCTACCTGTAGGATACGCTCACCGAACCCAAACAGAATGTCTCACTTCTACATACCACAGGATTCGCATAATACCCCGGAATAACTCGAAGACTAATTCGCAACGCGCGCGTCGCTTAATTGCATCCCCACGAGCGGAGGGGCGGCGGCCTCGGTGTGGCTTACTTATAACTTGCTAAACATATAGTAGCTCGGATGTTATCCGAGATGTTCTTACGCGCTATCAAGGACGATGCTACTATCTGCTATGAGCATGTATTCCCGCTTATTGTTTAGAGTTGACTACCTTACTTACCTCACCGCGTCCTGCTGGAAGGAACTGAAGATCTCAGCCGGACGTCTATTGACGCATCTCGAAGCCCCAACTAGACTCAACGTTCGCCTCACCAGGGGAAAATATGCAGTTTGAGCCTTAATTGTCCTACCGACGCATGTTGACTGTTGTTGCACCAATAAATGATCACCATGTATTAGTTGGAGTAAGATTTTGGCAACTTTGATAACAGAGACTATTTCAACTCCCCAATGAACATCTTTAACCAAAGGTCGCAACTGATAGTTTCGTATTACCACACCTTTATATTTTCAACCACTTGTCAACTCTATTCTATCAACTCCTTTGCATACTGATTCCCAGCGACAATAAGTTTACCTTGCCGTTTGAGTCATGTCCCTTGGAGGGGATAGCCTCCTATCGGTATAAGTACAGCTTTATCCCATGCGGCATACGTCCATATTTTCAACGAAGATATCAGTATAATAGAACGGTGCACAGAATAGCAAGAACTTTCTCGGCTTACCAGTTCAGTTATGGATAATACATATACCTCTGGCACTGACTACGGATACGGTGACCAGTCTTACTGGCCAACTAGTGCAGTTATGGCTAGGGATGTATCACATGGAAGCGAATATAGTAACTACTCGGCAACCAGCAGCGGACAATACGATATTGCGGTGTCGCCAAGCTCTGAAAATATGGGTAGTTATGATTTCTCGAATGTGCAAGGTGGAGGAACATATGTATCGGATGGGCAAGGATACGATGCGAACAACCAAGTAGAGCAGCAAGACTTTCAATACCAGTTCTACGACTTCGTTGCCAATGACAATTCAGGACAAGGCCCGTACTGGAGACTGAGGTCTACCTATACACCGACAGAAACTTATCCAGAAACCCTCCCCGTTAGTGGTTCCGATATGTAAGTGTCGCTATAGAATACACGTATGCTATGTTGTTTAGGTTCTAACAGATTCTTTCAGGTCACCTCCCGTTAGTGGCGCCTCGACCGTTGGCGACGCCCCGGGCCGCCACGTCTGTCTTGAGCCTTTCTGCAACGCATCGCCGTTTAAACGGAAAGCAGATCTTCAGCGGCACTACCTCCACAGACACCGCGATGCAACCCAGAAAAAGCCGTTTCCCTGCGACTGGAAGAAATGCCAGAGATCTAAAGAGCCATTCTATCGACTCGATCACTGCCGAGAGCATTACCGTGACTACCATATGGAAGACTTATTGCGACGCAACTCCAACAAAGAGAATAGCGAATGGTGGAATAGTCGCAATTCTGACAAAAACTGGTGGCGCTGTGCCAGATGCCTCAGCCGCATCCCTATTGATAGCAAGGGTTTCGAGTGCACTAAATGCAAGACGACCTGCGAACCCGAAAGACGCAAGCTGAGGGGTTACAAGTAGGTAAGCAGCCACATTATGTAGATGCGCGACAACACGACTCCCAGCTTCAGCATCTTAGGTGCATGAGACTTAGCTTATTACAACCACCGACGCTACCCCCCAAGGTACATTAATCTAGCACGACTTAGCGACAAATCCACGCCCTGACTATTCCGTTCTTACCTCGCAGCTAAGCAAAGTTCAGAAACAAGGATGACCGAAATTCCCGCACGTCTCTTCCCTCAATTTCTACTATTCTCTTTTCTTACCCCGGATTGATCTACTGTATACTGCCGCACTTAGTGGCATCTCCCCTTCCGATATACAGCGGTGGATGGCGTAGGGCTGAACATAAACTGCATAGAAGGTGGTATGCTTTACATGGTCCTTGGCTCGGCCGCGGATCATTGCATACTAGGATTACATGATAGACGGGACAATATGGTGTTTTGGTTACTCTATTTTACTTGTTTTATTATTTCCACTAAGTTATGCTGGGATGAGTAATGAGGCTATGCTTGTTGATTTACTTCGTTTTCTGCTTGCGTTGAACCGACCAGGGTACTACCCTGGTCAAGGCGTTTCTTGGTGGCTGTATGGATATCATATCATGCTCATTAGGAGACCTTGTGGCGCAGGACTAGATAGATACTTTAGACATTTACTTCGGTTCCCTCTTTCATCTTTCTTTTTATGTTCGGTTGTCTTTTTCCTCTTTCCCTAAGTCATCAATGTGGATAGAATGAATAGGAGTAGGGAATTGGGCGCGGAAGACTCGGAATGTATTGCTAAGGACTTAGTTGGTCTGTACTTGGTCTGACTTTCTATTCCGGACGTTACTTATTTGGAAATATTACGCATGGATGGATGGTAGGGCTGTCACTTTGGCGGCAGGTAGGGTTACGTTTTATGCTACGGTGGACAGCTGCCGTGGTTCCTTCGATCAGTCAGCTAGGCAGACTTTCCAGCACGTCGAGGTCACTTTTCCTTCCTGGGTATCCTTCCTCGACAAGGAGTCCTGGATATGTGACCTCTTAGCGGGGGCTACATGCACACGCGTGTACTTACAGCAGCGGTGGCAGTCCACGACAGGGGCTCTGCGTTACGAGGAGAGCGAATAGTGTACCTAGAAGGGGTTGAGCTAGATTTGATCACTACATACATGTATTCAAAGCGGGTCTTCCCCTGCATCTTCTCTGCCTAGATCTATCTATAAATCGCATATAAGACATCTATCTACATACTTCGGTCTGTGTTTTCTGTTGCTGCTACGTATAGATGCAGGTCGGTGATAGAATGAGTCATCCGGATAGATAATGGACACAGTATACGAAAAGGGAGTAATTGTACGTATTCGACTCAGTTGTTGTACCGAGGCCGCCTGGACTGCCTTGCGTGTTTTTATCACCGAGGGCTTCTCACATGCACGGGGCTACATAAATAAACCCCCTGGTTCTACGTACGTAGTGTATGGCCCTGCAGAACTACGTATACGGTTCTTGCCTAAGTAGGTACCTAATATATGAAATTAGGATAACGGTTACGACAATTATTCTATCAATCTTTCTATGACTTCAAAATAGTAGAGCTGCGCGCGTCCCGGGTACTACTACGCTACGGACACGAAGCTGGACACCGAGGATTAGATATGTTAAGTGGGTTAATACGCACGTTTATAAGTCTAGGAAATCTGCTTGCTTGTTATAAGTCGGGTGAAATCGATATAAGACAACGTAGAGCTGGCTATTACTACGAGAAGTTTTGGGTATTGGATAGGCCGTAGTGGGGGATTTAGGGGTACTTAGTATTGATGTAAACTGCCGTTAGTACTGGTATAACTGAGCGTGCCTAAGGTGCTATATGTCGACCCCTTAAACCATTAAAATACCTCGGACGAAGAACTTCTAGCTATATCAGTAATTCGGTATTATCTAAGCCCATGGTTTTAAGCAATTTAACGAAATCATGTTCTCGCTTCTCTCTCGTATTATTACAATATACCTATCTTAAGTGCCTTTTGACTCATGGAACACACTATATTAGGTGCCTACTAGGTAGATGTGTAAAATGTCCCTAAGCATTCCTCGAGGTCCAAGGGTAGAGCGGCCCTGACCTGGCATGGCATGTCAGCTAGGCACCTATGTTAGCTACATTCACCTCTATTTTTAATATAGCCTTCGTATCCTCTAAGGTTACATTCTAAGCTCTAACGACCCGTTGATCACATCGGCTTCTCCGATCAAACTCAATAAAACGGTTGGGAAATTCGGTTTGTATTGAGCGCCACTCGCTTACTTCCCACACACTAGTCCCAAAGTTGCGGTGAATTGGGAGTTCTAAATGCTGCGTTGCTTTGTTGTTCCGAAGGGCCTGTTTGGTCATTGAGGTCTCTCAAAAGGTCCGGCACAGCAATTTTTCGGCGCCCCCATTCATTATCGTATTTGGACCGTGGTTAGGAGTGAATAAACAAATAGATAAATAAATAAGGAATTATACGTGAAGGATAGATTAATCAATAAACAAATCAATAGACTTTCGAGGTCGCTGTTTTGGTGACGTGTTCTGTCAAAATCTTTGTTACGGAAATTTTATAAGGCTGGAGAAGTCTTTTTTTCGTTATTGTTGGGCTGGGCAGCTGGTCCGTTGAAGTAGGACTAATGTATCATCAATCCTACTATTAGATACGAGTTTAGTGACTGCCGGATGACATTCCTGGAGAATCAATATTATTCACTTTCTACGGAAAGTCTTGGCAATGTTTTCTTTTGTAACTTAATTTTAGCGTTAGGGGCCTGTCGTCGGTCGTCCTGTTTAAAAAGGGGCTTGCTACCAGGTAGGTATCTTATGCAGGTAGGCAATTACCGACTCCCATGTCTCTTGAGCTAGCATCATACATACATCACCGAAACTATAGGTCTAGGGTGAAGCTTTGCATATACAAGCGCTATAGGGAATACGCCAAGACTTAGATTCTGACCGCCCGCTGGCTGGTTTTACGGCCGTACCAACCTCATATGTAAGCTGCTGGTAAGTATATATTTAGATTAAATATTCGTCGGTGAAAAGGATATTCGAAGATTGAATTTGCTATTTTATAATTCATTATAATGAGCTATTAAAAGTACCTACCTAAGGTAGCCCCTTTCCCTCGTTCTGTTACCCCTTTTCTCCACATGAGAGAAATATTAACATATTGGGTTTTATTGTATTAGGACAATGCAATATTATGTATGTAAGGCGCGTAATCACCAATAACAAACTGCTGCCTTATCATTGGACTAGGACTAGAGCCTTGCACCTAATTGTCTGCGAGTTATCTTCTAAATTTTCCATATTTCCTCTTAATATTTTGATATATTGTCGATCGCCATATTTTACTCGACGTAATGATGATAACATATAGCCCGTGGCCATCTTTACTTGTTCTTTCGTACGAGTCATGATATTTCCTTTCTTGTATTGCAATATAGACTCAAGGAAAACTGCACGGATCTTGAGATACAATCTAACACTCCTCGATTTTCGACGATTCTAAGACCATAGTCCTGTGGCTCTTTACCTATGCGTGCTAATCTTTATCTCCCCGACACTCATGGCCGATATCGTCATGAGATAGGCCAGGAAGGCAAGGACACAACTTCGTTGTTCTGTGAGAAGCTCTAAGCTAGCTACGGGAGCCTACGACTATACATCCTGAAAGATACTTCTATACGATATAGACAATGTCAAACTAGACGTCGACTTAACATTATTGTGAAGACCTGGAAGCTAAACTGGGATAGAAAACCCTTTGGGAGACGTGCGGTCTACTGGTTGATCAAATGGATAAGGGAAGAGGGTTAAGAAATAAAGTCGTCACGAATTTTGTGTGTGATTTACGAAGTACTCCCTGTCCTGGCTTATTCTTCATTCGACTAATAAAGAATATATACTCCGAGCTCCAACAACATTCGAAATACGATATAGATGATCCCGAACTCGGGGAACGATATCGACGGTCGGGAGACTGTTGCGCAGCCACTCCTGGAGTATATTCTTCCGGGGATGCTACGGCTAGGATCAACTACACTACCACGCTTGACATTAAGTAGGTAACCTATCAGGCTAGGCGGAACCCCGATTGCTGGAAGACCTCTATCGCTAGTCTCGATGTAGGTAGCACACTAACTCAAGACTCCAATGCCGGGTACCAGTCGAGACGGTTTGCTACCGGGCTGGAGCATCTAATCCTATAGGTCTATGAAGATTGGATGAGAGCTGTCCACGCAAGATTTCAATGCACCTCCTCATCAGAGCTGAACTACGTCATAATGGCTCTCACCTCGACAAGATCCCTGCAACTAGATCGAGTGGCTTGAAGCCGCCATTTCACCCGCATTATTACCTAATATAAGTCGGAGTCACTTGTTGCAATTTATAAGATGTAGTAAGAAAAAGGACTATTGCATGAGATTATGTAGTTAAGCAACTATATATATCGTATCTTAGGTACCTAATAGATCACATCTAGTTTCGAAGTTCCTTTGAACCGTTCAAATAGCCACAACTAGCGGTTGATCATATCGTTGATGCACAATTCTACTCTCTAGCTAATCTTTACTATCCAAATGCAACCTGTACGAAGCAAACATGCAATGCTATTCATATATTACTTACCCCTTGCGACTATATTTATTGGTGTTTCTTGTCTCTGCCTTTCTATGCGACTATCTCCAAACCTTCCTTCCATCCACTCAAGTCCGATCCAGAGGGACACTGCGTGTACCGCCGAAGGCAATGCAGACCTTTACGGAATTGGTGTTCGAACTGGATTTTACACGCAGTCACTAGGTTCATTCATCAGTCTCACTCTACAGCGCAAGAGTAATCTTGCAAATACTTATTGGTTGCATATCGCACTTCTCGTAGCAATAATTCATAACTCTATTCGCCGCACCATAACCCCGGGGCAGGTCATCATTGCAATAAACCTTCTTTATATACTGTTTTGGTTTGAGCAATATATTTCAGTCGGAGTGGTCTTTGGTAAACCTCTTACCTATTCAGCTCGACTATGAATAACTGTATCTACCTAACTAACCATTGAAACAACTAGATGCTTTACAATCGAACGATTATTTACCCCATATGACGTTCCATATGGCAGTTTCAACTTGTCTATTCTTATGCATGGCTTGTTATTCGACCTGGTTCTGGTGGCGTGGACTCGATATTCTCCCTCTTGGTGAATGTGGTGATAAGGCTTTTTTCTTCCGCAGAGTTGACTTGCACGGTTGGTTTCGAACCCTTGGAAAATGTTGGAATATATTGTCATTGATCAAGGCCGGCTTGGATCTAATATCAATAGTTCAAATTCACATTCGTAAGTGCTACCTATTGTATTAGGTACTCAAGCTCTTATATCCAAGTATCTTCTAAAGTTAAATCAAGGACAACCCCGAATTCGATCTTCGGACCTACCGAAAAAGAAATCCTTCAGATTGCGATTAACCCGGGGACAAGGACCATTCACAGGAACAGAAACAGACACGCGCAACATATTTAAACGCTTGATTAGCAGGAAAGATCGAATACCAGTGACAGAATTAATACGAATGTTGACACGGATGTTAGCACGACTATTAGTACGACTATTTACATCTTCTTTCGCTAAAATCCTAGCTTTCATGATGCTCTCTAGCTTCAGCATTATTGCTATTGAGCTGGGCATCATATGGAACAAATTGCAATCCGTCAATACTATTGAAACCCTTTCTTCATTAGGCCAACTAGTCCCTTTCATCATCGGCTTAGGTACATTTGCGGAAGCGCTATGGGATTTCTTCCAATACTGCAGAACAAAACCGCAAGAAACCATACGAGAGACAGCAGGCAGACCCGCAGATCAGGAATCCTTGCATGATGCCCTATAACTACACGCTCCTGATGAGCATCAATAACCTAAAAAACAATACCTTGGGTAACTATTAGTAACTATTATATAGGGTGCTATTTAATTTATAGCTAAGGGAAATGGGTCGATGATGATATATATGGTACCTTTATAATTATTCGCCGCCTTTCGTTCTAATTTTCTCGTTTCCCGTTTCCAGAATTGCTCCATTGTTGTATTGCAGTAGAGTACACCGCATTATGGGTGTTCAAGGATCATGTAATATTCATGACGTCTCCTGGCGGTAGAAGTGGGTGCAATGTCGCGGTGGCCTGGCTGTTAGAATCCATCCCTCCCAGCTTCACCATCGTCGGGAGTACCGTTTTTGGCCGGCTTTTGAATAAACCCCTTCTTGTTAGCCTCTTGGATCGCCTGGACGAATATGCTACCCATCATCTCATAGCCTTGGACTGTGGGATGAGAGCCGTCGGGGCCGATCTCGTTAACCGAGGGAACCCCTGAAGCGCCCTCACTAGGATGCATCTCGGCCAGAACAACAGGTTTGCCATCTGCTTCGAACTTCTTCATAATATTTCGATATTGTGCGTTCATATCTAGGACCTCGGTCTCGAGGTCACCAACTTTATTCGTGAGCATCGTGCTTAGGATGACTGTCGATTTATCGGATGCCGTTAGTAGGTAGTCGATCATATCCTCCATCTGCTGTCCCACTTTATCGACGTCCTTATTCTGTAGAAGATTATTGGTTCCCAGATTTATGAGGAACACGTTGGGTAGCATCTTGGGTACGGCTTTCTTGGCATAGTTGTGCATCTCCTTAATTTTCTTTCCCCCATACGCTTCAACGTCGTTATCCACAAAATCACCTAGTCTTACGGATCCCACCATATTTACTTCATAACCCAGGCCAACAAGTTGATCACGCATTGGCTTGCGAAATCCCAGATAACCAGGGGAGGTTTCTCCCTTAACAATGGAGGCGCCGAGAGCCATTATTCTGAGAGGAACATCGCTAGGGCTTGTAGCAGATTTTGCACCAGTTGGTGTAGCAGAGGATGTAGAAACATCTGAGGAAGATGTCGATTTCGAGGTAGTAGAAGCGGCTTTAGTAGGTTTAGACGTAGAGGATGATGATGTGGATGATAATGTCGTGGATGTAGCTGTAGTGGAAGCTGAAGCCGATGTTGGCTCAAGCACGCCGACTGCTGTCGCCGCCGCAGCACTTGTGGCTACAAATATGGCCGATGTTGGTGAAGAGACAGCAGCTAACTGTTCATTTGATTTAGATCCATCGGATGAACCGCCGGTATGAACCACGCCCGTCGCAGCCAGGGCTAAGTTAATAAATTTCATGTTAGTACGCACAACTCGACATTATATATGTTCCACAATAACAATACGAATATCAAAAACGTACCAATTACCACCACCGCTGCGACGAGGAGGCAGCTGACAGCGGTGAAAATCGCAATTCCTTTCTTGGATCGTATAAATATCAACCGTGAGGTCCGCGGCGGGGTGTCTTGAACCTTCTCCATATCTTCCCAGGCCATATTGTCTACACAATATGTAGACGCACCAGAATCTATGGAGGCAAATAGGAGATAGCTTATTCCCAAGACATTGGACCTTCGAGGTTATTTCAACCTCTCCCTACAATGAGTCTGGATCATGATGGGCGTGTGAAAGAGATTTGCCAAGGCGTTAGCTTGATGCTCGCCAGGGTTATGGTTCAATCCAACTTCTTGATTTGACAGTAAGACGTCACATCCTATGCCAAGCAAGGCGTGTTTGCTATACTTATCTCGCCCGGATACCGGCACGCAACCCGTCAAGGTTTAAAGCTTAATAGAATTATCAATAGTTCCAATGCTACCTAGGTAATAAACATTGCTTTTCGGAGTTTAATCAACCAATAAATTTCGACGTTGATACGAAATTAACAAGTCCTTTTCAACAAGGCGTGACCTGTAAAAGTCATATTTACTCTTGGAGATGAATGATAGGCGTGTAAACACTATTGATAATCTTTAATGATGATCGTTTTGGGTTAAATGTGGTTTGTTTGCATGAGGCGCAGCGCGTTTATACCCCTGGCGTATTCCCTCGACGACAGCTTTTATTATCTGACACGTCTTTGCTACGCTTTATTCTCCGTTTTTCGCTTCCTTCGTGGCAGATAAAGAATTCAATCGGTAAGGTACTGCAGTTCATTGTAATTTTCATATTTTCTAAACAATTAATTTTATTGATTATACCATCATGACAACTCTGAAGGATTTATGGTGGGAAGCGAGAAATCCCTCTGCTGGTAACAGGGGCTAACTCTGCTCTAGGGTATCAAGCAGCGATCAAGTATGCAGCTTTAGGAGCATCACCTCTCATCTTTGTTGTCCGATCAAACGAAAAGGGTGAAGCAGCGAAGGCGGCTCTCCAACAAGAAACAGGATGTTCCGACGAAATTATTGTCATGACGGTCGATTTATCGACTTTCGCGTCTGACAAAGAATTTGCTGGGCGCTTGGACCAACTAATGCTGAAGCTCGATGTAGCTCTTCTTTGTGCTGGTGTCGCAAAACCATCATATAATATCGATCTAGAAGGATATGAGATCTGCACCTAGGTTAACTTATTATCAGATACGCTATTAGCTTTGCTTATTCTACCAAAGCTACGTGCGAGCGCTACCGAACCAGATCACGATGCTCTACCGCATCTATGCTTTCTCAATAGCTTGGCCTCCCACGTGGTTGAGCCTACGATGCTCCCGACTAGCCAAACTTTATTAGAGAAGCTTAATGGCCCTTCTAAATTGGATACTACAGCCCAGTATTATCTAGTGAAGTCAGCCGCATCCTTCACTATACAAGGGATTATCGAGCAACTTAAAGAGCGTGGAGAAGATGACGGAATAGTCATCAACGCCCGCTGTCCCGGTTTGTGTAAAACCAATATGCAGCGCGACTTTCCCCTAGTCTAGAAAATTATAATGAACATATTGTACTTTTCGTCGGACGAACTGCCGAGGCGGGGAGCCACACTCTCGTTAGCGCTACTGAGTTAGGTCCAGAGAGCAATGGGAAGCCGTGGAGAAATGATAAGTATACCGAGTAAGCCATCGCAAGTTCGCAACCATGATATTTATTTTTCCTAATATCCGTTTCTAGACCTCGCGAGGTACTAGATGGTGAATGTGGCAGCGAATTCTGTCGGGAAACCTGACATGAAAATCTGTCTATTATACAAAACTATCCTTAACGGAGAAAGTTGTAGAGTTCCTCTCACTAAACAGGAGAGGTAGTTTAAACTAGAATATTTATTCCAACTATGTCTTATACCCGACCTAGTAAGTTGTTTCTTTTATTCATATCTGTCTATCACCATGTTATACCTAAGAAATAAACATAGTGGCCTCAATCCTTAAGAATGTTTTAGTATAACTAGATAGATAAAGTATATGGGTATGACGTTGTAATTAACATGCTGCGCTATGCTGACCTTCCTCTTACTGAGGAATAAAAATAAAAAGCTCAATATGGAGTCGAATAGATAGTTTTGCACTTGATATCGACTAGTATAGCCGGGAAAGTTAGGGCAAGTATAGTGGGATCCGAACCCACATGCGCTTGTTGCCCCCACAAACTCATACCGAAGAGACAAAAAGATGCTCTCGATCGGGGAATCGAACCCCGGCCACCTGCGTACTTGTGCGATGACAAGCAGGTATCCTGACCACTAGACCAATCGAGAATTGGATGAATCTTAGCTTCCCAGACGATGAAAATTTGCGTTCAATTTTGACTTATAACGTAACGGATCATGTTGAATACTGCTAGAGTCTACGTGAATTTGATTTTATTAATGGTAGTATTCTAATGGAAACAAAGATAGCATAACTAGGACTAGGTGTACGACAACTATACGATCTGTAGAAATGAAAACTAAGAACCGGGGTTTGCTGTGGCTCTTAAGGTACTAGCAGATGATGTACCTCTTCTGGACTTCGAACCTTGCAGTCGAAAGCACCGTTTACGCTCACGCCGGCGTCTGAGAAGGGACCTTTTGAAACTCGTAACCATCCGAGCCAGATACATTTAACAAATTCTGCTGGCTTTTCTTGAAGATAAACCCGGGATGAGCAACCATGAGGCAATAAACTGCAGAAATGACCAATCTATAACGAATAATTAGCGTGAACCATGATATTATTACGTCAAAGGAAACCTACACTCCTTCCAAGCCTATAAACAAAGACTCGTCATGAATCAGCTCACCCCTATACCCATCACGCAATTCAGCAAGCCGGTACGTGCATCGAGCTAAAATCAGCATTATTGCTAATGTCATAAAGCTGAAGAAGACCTTCAGTCTAGCTCCAAAATCCAGGCCGGATGATCTTCTTCCTAGGTCTGCTTGGTATTGAGGAGAACGGAAGTAACGAATCAAGTAATCTCCAAAAAAGCCACAGAAGATTACCATCATGACTACTTGCAGACTAAGGCCAACAAGCGCCATATCTACACCAACCTCACTCGTGCCTGAAGATGCAGTGGATAAACCGCCACCGGCCGCTTGGAATATCAAACAGACGACATCGGATGGAATGAAGACCCAGTAGAAAAGGTCAGGTCTAAAGCGGGAAAGTGAAGGAGAGAAATCTTTGATGCTATGTGCAAGTTAGCTAATTGAAGACGGTCGACAGGTTGTAGTATATCTGAAAGAGATTGAGACATAGGGTCATTGCTTACGCCGCTGCAAGTGTCACATAGATGGCAGCTGAATAATAGACCGGACCACTGGTAACACAAACTATTATGTCTTAGTTAATACTTTGACGGAGACAACAAAGGCATGGGTAGGAGAGACGAACTAATTTGAATCATAAAAGCTACAAAGTTGAATGGGTTGTAATGCATGGAAATCCGAGCTGCGTAGCCCAATGTAGCGTTGACGGCGCCGAGAACCATACATCCCATGAAGAACCAACTCTTCCATCGAATCCCCAGGTAGACATGTATGCATGCGGAAATGAGGTAGAGACATAAAAAGACGGCGTTGGCAGCGAGACTAGGCGCGTAGCCATACACGCTTATCTCCACGGGACATATCTCCAGAGTACAGTTGGAGCCAGGCCCGAAGATCTTAGTGTATGGCGGTACACCTGGTGGGAGACCCGTCGACATATTTCTTAAGGCGCCTAGTAGCCTTATGCGACTATCCTCCCTGTTACTCAACGAGTGTGTGAGGATGAGGCTTGGACGAAAACCTTCGAAAATATCGCGATCGTTTCACGACGAGGTTAGGCAGGTAAAGCAAAGATATAAGGAACGTAGGTAGATGTATAGCAGCTTAAGAGCCGGGTGGTATATATAACTATGAACTGTAGTTGAAGATACGGAGTAAGATGACTTCCTATAAATATAGTTGATCTTGACCCCATTATATTTCCTAAGAGCTGAAACATCATTATTACTTCTTATAGCAGGCCGCGTGGCAATCCCGCCGTATATTCCAGAAAGGACAGAAATCGTAGCCCATAAATTTGACCTGGCCTCTTTACGAAGGGTGCCAGTAAGTGAGTTTATGGTAGTCAATTACTAAATTATCACCATCCCCAGATTCTCTTCGCACCCGCTACCATCCGGCCTCTCTATTGGTTCTGGTAGAGTCCAGTCCCGGCGGCGTAGCGCTTGGCGATCAACCGAATGCGATCGAACCAGGGTTCCCATTGGTTAGACGCTAGATCTAAACCATATTTTGAACATGGCGGATAGAAATTCGTCCGACGTCGATATCATCGTGAGGCTTTGGCGTATCCTTATTTAGCTGCGCCAGTGAGATGTCGTGTTTCTAGAATGCGATGTAGCGTTGCCAAGGGTAATCATTGGAACTATACTCAAACAATGCCTAAAGAATGGTATGGCATCAAGCATATTGCCACGTAAGCCATGGTAGATTTTTGCCGGAAAAGTAATTAGATCTTAAAAGATGTGGCTATAACTAAGCTATAGGTATACATTATATAAGTCACATTTCACTAACAGGCATGCGTGTGTATTTTTTTTAAACAATAATTACTATGTAAAACATGTCGAATGGTCTCCTATATATATAGCGGATTTCATGACACTAAATTGAACCCACCTCAGAGGAAATATAATTAGTAGGCTAAGAAAAGGACCTATCCGCACTGCCAAGCAACAAGCTCCAGGCTTGATGCCTACTAATACGCTCGCATGCTGTTGTGCTAATGAACCCACGTACGAATCGGCTGGTCCATAACTTCATCGACCCACCGAATCTTGCGATTCCACGCATCTGGTTGAACCGACGCACGGTTACTTAACATATTCTCAATGTGGACAGCCTCAAGAGCCTCGAGCACGTGTTCTCCCTTGTCGACCTCGTAGAGCCTGGCCGACCGTTTACGCTTTAAAGGGGTTCTTGACGAGTTTTTCTCGTACATGCGCCGTTCGTGGTCGTCAGTCCAGCTGTAGGCATGTAACAGAGAATCGTAGCAAAAGCGCTGGAAAGCTTCACAGACCTCTATCGCAGGACCATCGAAGCCGGCCTCGATGGCGAGTTCCATAGCTGTATCGGCTAGCTCCAGCGCAAAGCCCTGCTCACCACGGGTGGGGGCTCGACCGAGTGCGTGAATAATTCGCGACGCCTCAGCGTGGAGGGAATTGATGGTGTCTATGGCAGACATGATGCACTGCGATGTTGGAGATATGATGAAGGGAGGGTTTTTTTGGTGTGATATACCTATATGTCCTCTAGCTGTAAGGCGAAATTGGTAGCTCTGAAGAACATTCCAAATATTAGAAACTTAATACTGTTTTAATAGGATATTACGAGCTACAATAGTCATTGTGAACACTTTGTGCCTTAGGATTCATTTTACATCAGCCGACTGTTTCTACAAGAATTGGTCCTGAAAGAATAATTCAATAGCATTGTAGGAGAACAAAGGGAGAAATCCGAAAGTATGATGCTGCCATTGAAGATCCTTTCAACTTGTCTTTGATAAGTTTCCCATTCATTGATTATGCGACTGTGCACAATTTACGAGCACCTAGATAGCTCCTTTTCGATGTCTTGTTGTGAAATATCAAGATTGTAACTACGAAAGTCTGGGCTAAAAGTCTTGTTAATGTCCAGGATCTCTAGCACCGTGTTTTATACATATTTCAACTTGTTAATACTGTATAAGCCACACGCTAAGTTAAAGGCCGGATAGTGGCTCGTTCATTAAATCTAAGTGGCTTACTACCCGAACATTTGCTACCTTATTTATGGGCCTTCGTAGTGCGGAGGACCTTCCCGGAGGACCGCGCCGGAGAATATGCTTGCACGCCGACATTCCGGTAACATAACTCTCATTCCCAAATTCTTTCCCTTTAACTTGCAATAATTTTTACTAGCAGCATTTTCAGACCGTGTTTCGCATTTTCAGCCGAAGCTACCTACATAATCAAGATGTAGATCGTACTATGTTGACCAGTAGGCAGGTAGTTAATGTCCATCGGAGTTCACGGAGAATTTTACTAGCGCCGGCGTTCAGCTATATCAAAGCAGGCCTACAACAGTCTTTATTATAGAGGAATTTACTATCGTATTATTCAGTTGAACAATAACATAATATTATCAATTAAGCCGCAGTACTTTCGCTTTGCACAATTCTAGCATCCTAACTCCTTGAGATTTTCTTTTTATAATTAATCCAAACGTTGCTTATTACCCGCCAAAATGTCTGCCGAGGCCGTTCCGGAGACCACTTTCCGTTCCTTCACCCCCGCCGAAGCGTCTAACTATGCACAATTCCGACGGGATTACCACCCCACACTATACAACACTATCCTTAACCAGCATACATCTACTGGCGGTAAGCTTGGCACTCTCCTTGATGTTGGCTGTGGACCAGGCATCGCTGTACGTGCTCTCGGTACCCGCTTTCAGCATGCCATCGGCTTCGATCCTTCGGAGGGCATGATTATAAGCGCAAAGGAACTTGGCGGGACGTCTGGAAGCGGAGAGCCGATCCGCTTCGAAGTCTCCGCTGCTGAAGACCTTTCTGGAATTCCAGACAATAGTATCGACCTCCTTACCGCCGCGACTGCGGCCCATTGGTTTAACATGCCGGCATTTTGGGCAAGGGCGGCGCAAGTTTTGAAGCCGGGTGGAAGCGTGGCCCTGTGGACGTATTGCAGTGCGAAAATTGCGGATAGTGTTCCGAATGCCGCAGCGATCCAGGCCGCGGTTAAAGCATTCCAGAAGGAACATCTCGTAAAGCACATGACTCCCGGAAGTTTCCTATCACAAGGCTTATACGTTGATCTACCATTACCATGGAGTGCGGAACCTCCTGTCGCGGATTTCGACAAGGACTCCTTTTCCCGGACAGAATTTGGAACTGGGAATGAAGGTGCCTTGCCAGGAGACCAACTTTTCGCGATTGGAGAACCGGAGGTGGACCTGGATAAGCTGGAGGCTTTGATGGGGACGGTGAGCACGGTGAAAAGATGGAGGGAAGCGAATAAGGAGAAGGCTGGGACGGATGAAGATATCGTGAGGTTAATGAGAAGGAAGGTTGAGCGATTGCTTCATGAGGCCGGAGTAGAAAAGGGGAAGGAAGTTATTAAGAGAGCAGAATCGGGTGTGCTGCTAGTGGTCAAGAAGAAGGCCTGATTTAACTTCGCATTTTTAAAGGACTACCTCGGCATATTTGCTATTAAGTTCTCACAGTTGCTACATCCATGAACCGAGTTTTGGGATATATTCTTATTCAACAGAGGCTTCACCTTTATCGCTTAGCTAGGTATATTCAACCATACTTACCTTATCATTTCCTTATAATATATTATACAATGTTTCCAAGTTATGGCTCGTATCTTGAAGCTCGATTCCGTGTCCCTACTTTCGAGCTTTATGCGATGCACGCAACCTACTCCACTATGAGGGGATCAACCAGATCGTAAGCCAAGAATCCTATATGCAGTCCTACCCCAACCCCTGAAGCTTTCAGCTCAGATAGCTCTGCCCGTCGAAGAGCTCATTGGTTTACGAAGACCATCACACTGCAGTTGTGTGGGATCTCTCATCTGTCTTTGTGGCTATGTTGCAGAAACACCCGTTGACTAAGCCTCCAATCACGAACATTCGCTTCGGTGTGGGTAGTCAATAGCATGGCGCAGGAATTGTTCAATAGATTCATATTCCACTCTAATTTCCTCCCTCCCATGTGAGGAGATTGGTTTTCGATTGTTAAGCTACAACAACTTATATCCAATGCGTCTTCTCCATGTCCATACAAAAAAACTGGAGGAATTTAATGGAGACTCCATACCGCCCTATGCTATTCTAGTGGGTATAACTCCAGTTCATCTCTGTTAAGAAGTCCTAGATACACTATTGAGCTTTACTTAAGGGTAGTGAACCCAAGTGAAAGATGCACGTATTGACCTATTACTAACACAAAATGGTAGTCTCACACGTGGTGCAAACACGAGATAACTTTTCAAGATCTTTCGAAATGGGGTCATAAGATCATAGATGGGTATTTAAAAATAGAAGGATGTTGCCGGCAAGCAGCAAAAGATGGTCTGCACTACGTGTGGATTGATACTTGTTGCATTGACAAGTCAAGCAGCGCCGAACTTTCCGAAGGTATCAACTCGATGTTCCAGTGGTATAAAAGGTCCACGGTGTGCTATGTATACCTAGCCGATGTATCTGCAGAAGACGATCCATTCGGGATATCCTCCGAGTTTCGACGAAGTCGCTGGTTTACTAGGGGCTGGACGCTCCAAGAATCACTCGCGCCTATGGAATTGGTATTCTTTGACAAAAATTGGATTCAAATTCAAATCGGCCGGCTTATTCGAGCCGAAAACTCATTCCGAGGTCAAAACTTGAGTGCGCTCCCTAGCCAAGAAAAGTACCTCAATCGGTTAGGTCTGCTCACCCTTCTCTCTGACATTACAAATATCCCAAAGAAGGCCCTTGATACCGGGGATTTTTCGAAGTTCTGCGCTGCAGCTCGGTTAGCGTGGGCTTCCAACAGAAAAACAACGCGCATTGAAGACATGGCCTATAGTCTTTTAGGTCTCCTTGAAGTTAATATGCCTTTGCTTTACGGCGAAGGAGATAAGGCCTTCCTACGTCTCCAAGAAGAAATCATAAAATCACGAAATGATGATAGCTTATTAGCTTGGGGCTACGGCTTAAGACCAAATGAACGTCCCAAAATATATCCTGACAATGTCCTTGCTCGGTCACCTTCAGATTTCACTCATTGCCACAGTTTTCAGGTTCTCGAAAGCGAGGAAACAAGCCCTCAGGTGCCGCTAACAACTTCTCATTCTGTAATGACCAACATCGGAATACAGACGGCAATTCCTATCCGGCCTATCGACCCTAAAATCGGTGTATTTATGGCTATTCTCAGATGTGCTTTCACCGTAGATGGCCACAGATGCCATCTAGTTGTTCCATTAGTTAACACAAAAGGTGGAGACAAGAATCACTACAGCCGGGCACCAGGCAGTCCGCCATTCCATATCCAAAGAGCCAAACTAGTTTCCCTTATTAACAACTCGAGATTCTTATTTTTCCTTAGTCGCGTACCATTGTTATGGAATTGTTTTGTCACGAAGGCGACAACAACTCCTATCTATATACGAGGGAACCCCTTAACAGCGCCACCACGGGTATCCTGGCCAAAATCCAACAAAAAGGAATATGAGACAATGAGCTTATATATAGACGGGCTAATATCCGCCGGGTATGAGCTCTCGTCTTTTTATCCACCGTGGGTAAGCAAAAAGTCAGCCAGTGGCAGCAGTCTTGTTTTGCGATTTGGTACACGGAATTCAGCAAGATTTGTGCTCATATTTTCGAGACCGAAGGAGTTCTCCACCGGATATCTATATTTTGCCGTTTGTATCAGCAAAACAGCCTGCACTATCTCCAAAGTTGAGCACGGTTCTGCTTTGGAGTATTTGATGGAACAGAGCCACAGCTTAGAAATTAACATGGATCGTCATGGAATAAAGCAAAAGGAGCTTGAATTGAAAGAAGAAATAACAGAAGGGGGCATTCAACTCATGCATTATATATCGTTCAAATACATGTTTGGCGATATTAGAATTAGTTGTAGTACCGGCTTAGTTAACGCAACACGAACTTTCTGAGTGCTGCTATTAAATTAATAAATAATACGAAATGCATATAATCACAGGCTCATTCTAAGTGTGTAGATACTTCTAGAGGTTAGCGATTATATTATATCGGAAAGTGTCGTATATATTAATTAGTAACGTTAAACATGCGCTTGTAAGGTAGTGATGAAATCTTATAAGAAATATATTGCACATCATACTCATGTGTTACACAACGAGGAAACCAGTTGCAGATGTGTAACCAACGGGAGTGTAGGATAAAATTAATGAGCTTGGTGTTAGAATTCTAGATACGACGTCTAGAGCAAAGTATGCGTTTAGTATGTATAGCTTCAGTTCCTTACGGAACAGCGAAGTCGTTTCCATACTGGTTGGTTCTACCACATGACACTTAGCGAGTCCTCAGAGAAATATTGTAGAGACGATAATATCGTTAAAGGCTATGCGGAAGGAGGACTACCTAACTTGGGACGCCAAGATCCCACCTCGTTACACGGTAGTAGGTAAGCAACTCCGATTTATTTCTTGAAATACGAATATAAGGAGGGCCACCTGAAAGCTCTTGTTGCGAGTCAAGGCCAGTAAACGTGGACTTACAGACAGAACGGAATAACGCCGAAGGAAGTCACGTGGAACCCTTATGGCGCCCCTTTCCCCACCCTCGTCAGGGTCCGTTATAGTAACTACCAAAGCAATACAGCTTAGCACTAACTGTAATTTAGAATCTATAATATAAAAATAGAGAATTTAGAATTAAGAATCAGAGATTATAGGTATGCCCCGATAGAACATTCAGCCGATGGATAGAGGTGATTATGCTCACCGGGGAGATGATGCCAGGTCCGGAAACGAGATGAATCACAGCCCACCAGCATATGCAATGTAACACACTTACATTTACCTAGTAAATATGACAAACCCCAATCTGACGCGTGAGAAAAGCAGACGCGACTCGCGGATCACTGCTGTGACCGCGAATTTCCAATTTAGAATGGGCGTCCTTGTTACCGATCAATTAGGATTAACCACTCTCTAAAAACAGGGAACTCGACCTAGAAGAATGAGAAGAAAGCGGAGACTATCCCCTAACAGCGCTCAGGGGTGGATGCGTACGTTGATTATTCTCTATGGAGAAACTGACAGCCATTGTAACTAACTTGAAATGTAGCACCATCGAGCAGCACTCAAAACAGCGATAACCTATCCAATGACTGTCGCTTGGGCCTAATCTCGATAGTCCAGGCTATTCAGAACGCGAACGTGCAATATAAATAGATTGTTGATGAGTATTTACGATGGCGAAATAAGCTACGGACCCGGGCTAGCTCCAACCCGAAGTCGACGAGATTTAGCAACGACGATCTCCAAACGATGGACGAAGCTATGAAAGCCTACTCCTCATTAGATCAATCTGTCACTTGGCAACTACTAGCAAACCTAGGCGAGAAGTCTTATATCGATATATGGAAGCGGGCGGCTGAGAATATGGCGTATTTGAGGGGCCTATTGAAGCACCAGACACCGAAACATCTGGAAAAGGCGAGGAACCGAGCTGTCGATCTTAGGAATTGCCGAGTCACGGTAGAGAGTAGCTTTAATCTTGTCGAGAGGGAGCTTCGGGCTTCCGGGTTCGATCATTACTGCGAAGCTATTCTCGCAAAGAGAGATATGCTCTTGAAGTACGAGGAAGCATACCCTATATTACCAGAGCCTCGCCTATCACCGGGGATTCATCAGGAGTCACCACTTACCTTTCAGATGTCGACGCTAATCTTCGTCGTCATTACGGTGGTGGCGTTAAGTTTCATCCCCATGGGTATGGCCTGGTCCAGATCAACCAACACGCTGGGCTCTACCGAAGATCCTGACTTCTATTTGCAAATCCAAAACATGATATTGCAAGTCCTGGGCCTGTCCACGGCCATGCTTGTCGCTCACCAGAGGTTATTTAATGATAACACCGCTTGGAATTATGCTCTTTGCTTTACTGTCGCTGGTGTTATATGCGCCATTCTTGCAGCGTCGTTGTATGTATTTGTCCCGACCATATGGTCCTCCTTCGCATTCTTCCTCGCAAGCATTATGCAGATTGGAGCGATGCTTCAACTAGCTATAATTGCAAAGACGCCTAAACAAAAGCAGCTCTGAAGAGGTGCCGGATTTTGCTTCTGGTTTTATATAGGTCGCATCTCTACGCCGGCTTCAGAGAAATTATAGTGGGACGGGATAGGGTTTGAGCCATGGGCATAACAAATAACCGAAAACGATCATTAGCTATTATAAGAATATTGTGTTAGCTAATGTGATGTTATAAACTTTGAAGTATATCCTATCTCGCACTTCCGAGCGCGAATCGGTAAATCTAGGCTTAAGGATACCATTTCCTTGGAAGCTAGGAAATACTTATTATAGCTGTAGAATAGGCGCGACAGTAGGTTCTTGCAACGCTACGTTGCACTGGGGGAGGTCTATTCCATATGCTTCGCTAACAAGTTCCGTCGCATTTCTATCGTCCGCCGTCTCCGATGCAGTATACCACCTCCTGTTCTTGAGGTCGCCGTCCTGAGATTGATCGAAGAAGTTCTGCGGTGCGAACATGATGCTGCTGACAGCTTCGGAGTAGAGTGTTACAGGGATATCCTCGCTACGCGTGAAGTGGTGCATGCCCAAGTTCAGCCACATAACGAGGTCTGTGCCCTCAACGTTTTCATCGTCTAGGAACTTGGAGAAGTCCTGCTGTGGCTTCCAGGGCATGTTGAGGTTCTGAATACTGTTGCCCCACGGCTCAGTGTCGTGCTGCCGCGTTACGACTAGGTGCGATTTGGACAGCGCGGTATTGTGCCGTGAGAATGGTGACTTCAGCGTGCTGAGCCGGATATTCGACTTGCCTGGCACGATGCGGTATCCGCGCGGCGAACCCCATTTATTCGTCTCGCTGGCGTGGTTCACTGCGTACATGAGCTGCCCATTATCTGCCCAGCTTAGCTCTCGTTCTTTTTTGACATTATAAGTCTCTAGTGCAATCTGTTCGAACTCGCCAAGCTCTGGCCACCATGGTTGCGTCGTGTTGACTATCTTAAGCGCTGTTACTTGAAGGTTATTCTCAGTACCGAGAATGTCAAAGTCGGCCTTCCAGGTTAGCACATGGTCGTGCAGCGATCCTTGCGTAGCCTCTTGGATGCGAGGACCCCACGCACCCTGGTCCCGGAAGAAAAAGGAGGATTGAAGATACCCCGATGCTCGAACCGTGATCTCCAAACTGCCATCAACATGGAACGCATAATCGAATAGATAGTCGTAATTCCCTACGGTGGCGATAGAGCGCAGTGTTAGTAACGATCCTTTTACGACGCCTAGGTTAGAAAAGCCATAGTCGTTAGACACGTCCCCTTCGCGGTGTCGAGATAGGGGAAACCCCGCATCCGACTCAAAAATACAGATGGAATTGGGATTCACGGTAGATGTATTTCCATTGTGAACGGTCACGTTCCAGAATGTAGAGCCGAAAGGACAATCAAACCCCTCAACCATCGGGAATAGATCGGCGCCTAACTGGAAGTGTGTATCGTGATACAGAGTCGAAGCGGCCTTTGGCTGGAAACCACCATACTGCGCGGCGGCTTCTTGCATCGATAACTCGTATAACACCCGATCGCCTTTGAATCGTATGTCGTAGAGCATAATGCCAAGGGTCTGTGAGTGGGCGACATAGAATGACCATCCCAGGTATTCGACGTACTTTTGCTCCGAGTCCACCTTGTACCGCTTGCCACCGACCTCGAGGTTTTGCGGCGCGAACTTATCCTCTAGCTCACGAGTCCCCATCGCAGCGTTGTACTTAACCAACGCCCAGTCATAGTCAGACGGCTGGTAAAACTCCTCGACTAGCTCATCTGCTTCGAATGCTGCGCGAAGCTCTGCGACCGTCCGAAAGAATCGCGTATTCGTCACCAGCCCCTTGAGTTTATACAGCGAAGCATCTGTACCAGTAGTGTCGAGCATGACGTAGAAATCAAGTGGCCTCAGATAACTAGCAGGCCCAGGAAGCCTAAACATAATAACCTGAAACGCCTGACTTCCATTGAATGATGTGGGATTAGTAGGAGCCGCTACTAGAGTCGAGTTGGGATCATTATAGCCGTAGAAAACACCACCCAGGAGCGCAGACGTAACATCAGTAAGATTAGACATCACAGAAACTAATAAGGGTTCTGCGGCCTCGCGTCGCTTTTCATCGAAAAACCGCCCGTTGAAAGGCACGGCACCTCCCATTCCGCCATTGAACGGATAGTCCAGTTTCTGGATGACAGTCCCACTTGACACAGGTAAGGGGCCGACCATGTACTCCTGGGACACCGGCTCAGGTTTACCACCTTCGAATATGATGACCCGAGCCCACGAACTAGGCTTTGGTCCTGATCCATCTAGGTATGAAAGTACATCGGATTTATTGACGGGTACCGTATCTATATACCACACGTAGTTGTCGTTTACCTTTGCGGTATCTGGATCGGTTAGATTTAATTTAGACGCAGGGTCGTGAAGAATATTCCAGACAGCCAGATTATCCTCTGGCGTTATTTGAGCCCAGGCATTGGTCTTTGGAGCAATTACTTGTTCTGCTGGTTCATATAGGGAACATGTTGAGCATGAGGCCGTCTTGGATGAACCACTGCCGAGGGCGAATTTGGGTAATAATGTCTGTCTCTGATAGCCTATCGGTGGCGTTCTAATAGCACTGCCAAATGAAGTAAGAAATAATGCTGTATAGAGGCGTAGTAGCAACATATTCCCTGTGAAGAACCGCGTAGGAGTATATTAGGATTGAAGAGACATTAACCGGCGGTACTCGTTGTATGTAGTATACAAGACATTTATACCCCTCCGTGGCTCCAAACGGCAATTGGGCCTTTTATGGTCACACCTTGCACCACATGGCACCTATGAATGGAACCTATACAGCTATTGTGGACAGAGAAAAGATCGTCGATAACGACATCGCAATATAACAATAAAATTGCCGGGCCTCGCCGTTGTTATAGGGAAGTAGATAAGAACCCAGTAAAGAGCAACTACCTACTCCAAGTCCCGACATATTACGAAAGCAAATTCTATTATACTTCCCCAATTATACGCCGATAGCCAAGGGGGAATGGTTGTGTTACTGTAACATAGGCCAGCTCCGACTTGGCAAGATACGAGATAACTCCTATCAATATTCTGATAAGCATCATATATCCCTAGGTAAGGTAAATTTAGCAGGCCTATACCGCAAAAGGGAGAGCATTGGAATAATTGTTAAGGCAGCAAAGTTATCTACAATATGATTAGTGAAAACGAGAAAACATATTACATAATAAGTACTGCAAAGGGGGATAGAAATATAGCAAGTGGTGCTAAGTCTAAAATTTAATATAGGTATAACAGTACAATATATGTCTAAGGAATGGGGCACTTCCTACCTAGGGTATGAAAGAAAGAAGGGAATTACTGAGTACATAGAATATTGGTGGAAGATTGATGGAATAGCCAATAGATCAGTCAATGACTTTGGTTGTCAATCAGGGGATATAAAAAGGGGCCAGAGAAAAAGTTGAAAACAAGTCACCCACGAATTTCATGTATCAGTACAACCCCATTTGCATCAATCAGGTTAATAATTTGGATAATGTCTAGGTAAGTAAATTAGGGCTAAATAGAGTAAGGACTTTTATTGATATAAATTAAAGGATATTGTCAATCTATCTTAATACTTTTTTTTTTTGGTTCTTTTTAAAACTATTTTTCTAGCCGTAATAGGGAACTCCTGGACGAAGTGAAGATTTTTAGGGGATTATATCCCTCTAGCTTTTAAGAATTGGCAACTACTTTCTCGAAGGTACTAGGGTGTGTATCGCACGACCTCTAAATTGCCCATCGTTAGATGGCACTTGTTCCATCTGGGGCTGGCTATTTTGAGGCTGTACCGCCGGCTGCTCATTTGTCGTCGTCCCAGCCGGTACCCATCGAATAGGGTGTAACGAGTGTGGGGCTTGGGGCTGACCTTTAGGTTGAACTGGAGGCATCCCGGAGTTCTGGTACTGTACTTGGGGCTGGGGTTGGGCTTGGGGCTGAACCTGAGGCTGTATATGCGGTGGGGGGTCCCTAATTCGGGGACCGGGTGCGGGAGCCGGAACCGGAACCGGAGCCGGAGCCGGAGCAGGAACAGGAATAGGGACAGGGGCAGGGGCAGGAGCTGGTGCAGGGGCAGGAGCTGGAACCGGTGCAGGTGCAGGTGCAGGTGCTGGTGCCGGGACGGGGACAGGGGTAGAGGAAGGAGTGGTCCAAGGGGTCGGAGCTGGCACTTTAGTGCTAGCGGGGTCAGTCTTAGGCCGTAGCGCGTTGGGCTCCGGGATAGAAGGAGGATTTCCGATGGCCTCATAAATTTGATAGTACGCAAAAGCGATCGCGAGAGCCTTTACGGCCTCCCACCAGTTATTTGTGAAGAAACGATAATCAGCAATCGTGAGTGCGAACGCGTCAAAAGAGGCGAATAGAATGTGACTGAATAAGTCTCTAAACCAGTGGTTTCGACGACGACGAAATTCAGGGTACAATCTTACACGAATGGTCCAGAGGGTCATTAAGAACATGACCCAGCGAGTTATGGAGTTAAGAAACCCGTTGCTTTCAAACTGGACAACGACATCTGCGGCTGAGATGAGCAACCATGGTGCCAAGCCATAGACGATATCGCCTATTTGGAAAGTTGTGACTGGACCCAAACGAGCCGGCATTATGTACTTAACTTGAGTTAGGTACCTAAGTAATGTGTTGATTTTGAATTAAGAGTAAGTTTGCTAAGATTTGGTGTTCTGTAGAAAGTGGGTTTTGACAGGCTTTTTCGTTTATCTCGAAGGTGATGCTGAATGATCTGTTCAAGTTATTTCCTAGATGAGGCCATAAATGCCACCATATATAGCTTTCTATTTATCTGTGTTGTGTTAGAACAGTAACCCTGTTCCTAAACGATAGATACTCAGTGGTCACACATTATGATGTTATAGATCAGGGAACAGACAGGTCGAATGACTTCATTCCAAGGGGAGCCTGTTGTTCAATTTCGATAGCATAGCCTGTAGCTATTGCTAAGGATATTGTTTTGTGGAATAAAGGAGTGGACAATTCCATTGCTATACTAGGGGTGCGTTAGAACAGGTTCATAATCGGACCCAAACAATGTCATTATATTAGGTAGCCAAGTTGTCTAAGGAAACTCTTGACAACACGATAGTGACTCCTTTCTTCATTACAAGATATTACTAGCACTCTCCGGTTCTATATAATTTACCTAGGATTCTTGTTAATTTGTTCAGCGAAAAACGAAATATACAAAAGGAGAGTTATTTCTATTCACGTATTTAGCTTTATTGATCACCCACGATCGAAGCACGTAGGCAGCCATCAATCTCTATTGATATTCCATTTTCTATGCGTGCAACCATGTCTCGAACGAAAAGCCCTAAAATCACCGTAGAAACGACCCTTCCCGTCTTAGAGGTACAAACGTGGACCAACCCTATCATCACAGATCGCCTCATCATTCGGCCACTCCGTTTAAAAGACATAGAGGGATTCAATACCCTTTACAGTCAACCAGAAGTCACAGCTTTTGCTTACAAAGATGGAGCTGATCCCGAATACGACCTAACCTTTAATTTTGGAGTATTGGTAGATTATGTGAGACCTTGGTCCCAAAAAAACCTGTCTTATGCAATCCTCAGTCGGACTACAGGTGGTGAAGAAGGAGAATTCATTGGGCAATTGATTATGCAGTTTGGTGAGGGTTGGCCTAGCCTTGCTTATTTGCTCAGAAGAGAGTATTGGGGCCAAGGGTGTGCGACTGAGGCTGTCAAAGGTTATCTAGAATTTTATTGGAATCTCCCTCGTAGTGCTGCAACCTGCATTGTACACCCTGGTTCTATACATGGACCGGGGGGAGAAGAAGAAAATTCTACTGATTCGCCGCCTAAAGTCAAGGAGCGAATGCTTGCTGCGGCGGAAAAGGGCAATGGTTCAAGCCAAAGGGTGCTCTTAAAAACAGGGTTTTCTCGTGTTGAGCAAATGCCTGGTGTTTTGGATTATTTTCAAATTATTTTCCCTCTGGCTCAGGCTGACATTGAAGTTTATCGCGAAATGTATCGGAGAACCATTAACTAGGCTTTATTACGTAGGTAGGTACTTTAACTTAACGAAGGTGAACACCTTCTGTCGCAAACCTGATCTTACACTATATTATCCATCTCTAGGTAGTTAGATGAGCGCTTAGGTATATAAGATGCTCAGTAGTACGTCGTTAAAAGCCTTCTAAATACGTAGATAATTAAAATATTATCTATTAAATGCTTAGACCTTGATATCATACGACTAATTGTTTTAGCTTTAGCTAGGAGGTGAACTCTAAGTGTGCTACTGATTAAGACTTAGCATATGATAGGTACCTGACATGGAAGACGAAATAATCGAGGCGGTTTAGGTATAAAGGCTGAATGCCAGGCCTTAGTATACATAAGGACAATATGTTACCATGATCTCGGATGGTAGGGTAGATTAGAAGCTATGACTGCCATATTAGGGGAGCTTGATAGTGAAGAGTATAAAACCTGTCTTAACTCACTAATATTCCAATTTATTGTAGCTGCTAACTGCATTTTAGCTATCTAATATAACTGTTTTATGTCGTACCGCTATATATACCTGTGGCCGACCCGTACATATGCCATTCCAAAACGAGAACCCCTTTTCACAACTGGATAGGAAGGCATCCTATCCTAGTTTAAGCTTTCCTCTAGAGAACATCCTTGCAATAGTTATTTAACCCACGCCCGTGCATACTCTACTTCGCGGCTAGTTAGCTCCTCGTGTCCCCTGACGGCATTGCCTATGAGATCGATTGTCTCATCGCTGACATCAGTCCATTCCTTTGGGACATGCTCGATGCTTCGAATATCGAAGCAATCCCCTACCCAATCGTCTATGCCATCAGCACCCGAGGTATCCCAAGTCCATTGAGTTCGGATCGCGATGGCTTCACCTAGACTATATGGGTACTTGGACTCTACAAGCTTTGTATCCAAAATATATTCCTGCTTCGTCAAATTTCGTAAAACCCCGGGCCGTCTAGTGCCAGGATGGATCCGAAGAATGGCCACTAAACGTAGGAGAAGTTGTAAATCAGAGCAATCTCCAGTTTGCTCTTTCATCAACCCTTCTATGGACGATGGCAGCGATAGGTATATCGTTAATGCCGTAGTATAAGGGATTTCTGTTTACTAGTTCCGGAGTAATGTCCATTTTAGTGTCCATTTCTACTTCAGGCATATTCCCATTTTCGTAGTCTTTGCAGTTTGGAGGAAAGCCTCGAGCATAGTCTCCAACAAATATCAGGCGGTCGCAGGCCCATGGTGCTTCAATAACCCTAATAGATTGTTTCACGCCTGGTAGGAGGACCCTCCATAGGTAGGAGCACGTTAATGCAAAGCTCAGAATGTCTTCTGCCTAGGGTAGCTCGGCGGCAATGGCGTCAAAGATTTCCTGTGGAAGAATTACTAGACGACTAGCAACGCTGTTCCATTGTTAGTTAGAATGTCTTCTCTTTCTACTAATCATCATGTTTAAGCATACTTGTATTCCCGTGTTCTAGCAAGCTCCGACTCGGGTGATCGAACGTCCTTCAAGTCGGGCACCGTCAGGAAATCTAATGCTGGGACTCCATCTAGACTTGTTATAAACTGGCTCATTTTCAAGCCTCTCTGAGGTACCGTGACCTATCGATCAAAATTAACGAGCTTCCAGTATTGACCCATATTGATAAGTACCTAGGTAGTAATGCACTAAATCAAGTCTAATAAAATGGAATTGTTTGTGTATGAAATATCCTACTTAGTTATAGTAGTAGCATCGCATTAAGATAAAAGAGAAGAGTGCGCTGTTGCCTAGACATGCCCGTCTAGAAAATGTGCACCGTAATAGAATAATGCTGCCATAAAAAGCACATACCTTTTAGGTAAATCTACATGCGTTGCTATGTACCGAATCTAATAGCTATAACAACTTACCTAGTGCTTCCTTTCATTATTAGCACGCATTAGCATCCATCCACTTAAGGGTGTACGGCCTATCACATATCATATCATTTTTGTATGCAGACAGCCGAGATATTAATTATGCTGAAATATTTAGTTCTAGTAGACAAACATAGGGACAAGGATAAGGTTCCTTTGGCTTTGCGCCACTAAAAAAAAAACTTCAGTACAGGTAGGTAAGTAGCTTGCTTTGCCTTAACTATTTTGACTTCCTCTTCCTACTTCGAGAGTAAAAGGACGACACAACTCACAGTAAACAGCTTGAGCTAAACACTGGCAATCCAAATATCAGCATTTACTTCCTCAAATAGGTAAAGAATATTATACAAGTCAACCCAATTTGTTATTGTATATAAAGGCTATTGAAATAAGACTAGTCCAGTAGCCTGAAAGTGCTAAAAATATATTCATCTCAGTAGCACATGCAACAAATGTAGAAGAAGACGCATATGAATAGTGCGGGGTGTATGGTGATAAGGAAGCATGCGCCGGCTATAATGAGGTAGAAGTATACAAACCTTACGAATATATAAAGTGCCTCATTCCAGAACATACAGAACGCGAAGGCCAAGAGAGCAAGAGTCCCCCCAAAGAGGAATTGCGGGATAGGCGAGAAGTCTAACATGGTGATAGGCAACAGTAATGTCGGTTCTGAGATATTTGTGCGCGGCTTATGTCTACCTAGGTACCTAGATACCTATCGGAACTTGATGTGGTGAAGGATATTCTGAGGCCTGTGTCAAAAGGTCTCAAGCCTGATATAGCATAAGTGCACATTGTTTAACCAAATACAACAGCCCATTATTCCATCTATACAGGTTCTTTATCAACCGTATGTTTATTATTTACCGTCATTATAGCTTTAAGACAAAATATCTATTGTTAACCAAAATGAGTCTAAACTATAGACTATATCTACCTAGGTAAGCTACCTACCTAGATAGGTAGTTAGGTAGTCTACTTAAAAGAGGTACCTTTAATAAATTTGTCCCAGAAGTAGCCAGACGAAGCTTCAACCGGCAAAGTACTAAATGAAGAATAGTGATAATATTATTTGGACTTTAACCCTTCGATAGGATCGCCAGGCTTTGTGGCTGAAAGAGCTACATAATGCCAATGATTGCGACCTTTGTAAGACTGCACCCCTGCAACTGTATTGATAAAGAAGCGTTCAAGCTTTAACAAGCGAATAAAGAAATATGGAATGATAGCAAGAAGGAAAAAAACCCGTGTCATAGGGCGAATATTATCAGAAAAATCACGGACAACAATATTTTCAAAGCCTGCATCTTCCAACATCTTCCTGAACACCCCAGGGTGTGATATAGCGTTGGTGGGCATAGCAGCATACTTGTTCACTTTCACCATCGAATCGGCAATATCCTGGGGTGCACTATCGAGGGAGTTGTGGTCGTATTCGAACTGTACAAGACGGCCGCCGGGGCGCAAAATGCGGTAAAAGCCGGTTACGACAGCCTTAGGGCTGGTAGCATGTACAAAGGTTTCCATAGTGTAAACACCGTCGAAGGAATCTGCGGCAAATGTATCTAAATCGTGATAGTCCATCTTGCGTACTCTAACTGTGCCTTTTGGTAAGCCTGAACGCTCCATATTCCGTTGGGCTTTGGCAACGTGATGGTCCACGACATCAATAGCATCGACGCGTAGTCCATGGGTCCTCGCCATACGCAACGCTACGTGGCCAACACCACAGCCGGCATCAAGCACCTGAGAGCCAGGGGGCAGTGCAATAATTTCAGCCATTTTGTCTTCCATGTTGCGTAAACCCTTAGATAAGGGGAAAGGCCAATAGGTGTCATGTTCCCAATACCCAAAGTGTCGCGTACCACCTAAAAGCAATCTATACCCTAGCCTGGACTCTAGTGAGTAATAGTAAGACTGCAACAACGGGTTCGGGCTGATGATAGACACCGCATTGTCGGGGTCGTGACTTTTGTCGGGGGGAAATGACATAGTGGCACTTTTCAACTACCTAAGTAGGTATAATTGGAAATTGAAATTAATAGCGTCGTAAGTAACAAACTGTGAGTCAATAAATAAATAAGAATGTGCTTAGTAACGATTTAGATTTAACGGTGCAGTTTGACTTCTAAGCGCGTCCGCGCTTGTCATATTGTAGGGCTGACGAGGCAGAGCAGCCGTAGTACCCGGCCTCCGGTCATTACTACGCTAAATTTAGTGGGTAGCGTATGTACTAAGGCAAGGCAAGGCTGTTCGGGAACACTAACGAAGTTAATGATATATTGGTTTATTCAATATACCAGCTTATGTGCAGGTATCCGAACTACAGTGAACTACAAGGCAGTGAAACAATGGAACTGCCTAAGATAGGAAATAATATAATATATTCCGAAAGCCATGAGTGCCTCCCTGGTGGCTGCCTAGAAATATATCAATTGTCCTCCTGAAATCATTACTAGCTGTCTGCTGTATTTCTTTTTCTCATAGCTATTCCTATGACACTATCTCTCATACTAACAAGTCTGGATATTCGCTAGGCTTCTCATTACCTATACTTACAATAATCTACTCCAAGTCTTATAATACAACTTTCACTATCATCAGTTACTACTATCATATGTACCCAGAAAATAATTTAATGATACCAAGAACGAAGTCTCTTGAATAATAGCCTAAGCCAACGGTGACCAAGTCGAAGTTGAAGCTCTACTTATAACTTATAATTGTATATATACCAAGACCTTTCAATATACCTACCAATACAAGGCGTCAACCGCATACACAAAATCTCCGGTTATCGTCCTTAGAAGCAGCCTTCTAAGTCTTTCGGCTTCTCGTAAAGAATGTACATAACCAGTGGTTATCTAGCATAGCTGGCCTCACTTTAGGGACAATCTACCAGAGGCTATCAACCAGTCCTACACGTCAAAATGACCAGTTGTTACATCTGCTACTTCTTTGAACTAGTCGTGACCCTCTCCTTGTAGGTAGTCAAGGATCGTCATTACCTCACGTCTTGCTACAAGTACTTAGCTCCCTATTCACCGAAATATAGTGCGTATATCGGCAGCAGGTTGTAGTACCCAGAGACTAGAGTTACGTATAACCCTACGAAAGGGCGAGTCCCTATCATTATAATACATGTAATGAGATAAGGCAGTTTGCCGTCTTCCCTCCAACACTTCCGTATTCTGTGATGGTCTAAAGAAAAGAATTCAACTCCCAGACAACCTGTCTTACTCGGTTCTATGATGTGAGCATCTATGCAGGTCATCTCTAAAGATCAAAGGGGAGTATTCTGGAATATTGATGCCTTAGTCACAACCTAGGACAGTACAGAAGCTTGTTGGGAACTGCCAAAGCCAAGTGTCGAGTTTTGCTCAACATCGCCGAGGGCCCCTAAGAAATAACTCGAGGCTCTTAGTGTGTTCCTGATCCTAGGTGCCTTCCTTTGACAACTGCTACATAAACTACGGGGCAAATATCCTAAGACCTGCAGACTCATGGCCTCACCACAGCACTTGTACAGACCAACTCTCCGCTTTTACTTCTCATTTCAACACACAAGAAACCCTACAAATTAAAATTCTACTCGTCCAGGCAACATTTCATCAAGTGGCACATCTACACAATTTATTCCTAGGCCAGCCTCCATTTTAATTTGTGTGTGGCACCGCATATCTCATCTCGAAGGCTGCATTGTCTTTTTTCATCCCCAACACCATCACAAGCAAGGCTCTGCTATTCGACACACCGAACTGACAAGAGTAACTCGCCTTACCTTTGGTCTTGGACATTCTCTTTGGTGGTAAGTTACTCCGAAATACCTACGATGGAAATATGGTGATGGCTATGGTAGTCTTTTCTCCGACGCCTTAGCCTAGTTACTTATGCACCTGACCTATTACTGAACACTGTGTTTACAGGACCGCATCGATTTGCCCTTTCTTTCAAAGGACCTACAAGGCTATTAACTACCAGCTTTGGATCACTTGATCTGCCATAGTATGTCCATGATCGCGATCGTACGTGGGGGCGTAATAATAACTAACACGCACGGATAATAGGTCAGTCATGGCGAATCATCAAGGTCATCAAGATCATTTGCCTAACAATACCTGGGTTATTCCGGACGTTGGCTTCCAGGCAACAGATCCCGGCATGGGTTATCACCAGGGTCTAGGGCAGGGCCTGGGGCTTCAGACTCCCTTCGACCCGGCCTTTCTAAATTCGGAATTAATCCGACATGGTAGCAATTTCAATGTCGCCGCCGATATTCCTCATGCAATGCCCCACAACTCGACCCAGCCGGAGGGAACTATTCAGAGATCTACCCTTGGGGGGGATGACCGAAACGCCGGGGGTGAGTCATGCTTCAGCCTGATCGATGATTCGAAGCTACGCCTCGTGTCGGGCAATTACCGTTGCCGCCTAAAATAGAATACCAAGCTAACAAGTATAAAACTCCCCAGACTCCCGAAAACCACGATTCGCGATGAGTGAAGCTCATTTACGTGACGACAACTGGACATACGCGATCGAAGTCTCTCCAGCTATTGATATTCTTCCTGGTAAGTTGATGTTACATTTGTCTTTGTTACTTACTTGTTTAAGCCCTACATTCAGCCCAATCAGCTCTATAGAAAATCATACCCCTTGTTACTTTAGCTTTGCCAAGCCAAGTGTCTTGCATAGTGTACACTACTACCTATGTACAAGTATGCATAGATGTATATGTCGTTAGCCGAGTCTATCTACACTAGTGAGACTCGGTTAAAGATATATAGGTGGGGTATATGAAAGTTACAAAGTTACACTGCTTCCTTAGCGGGCAAACAGGTAGCGGAGCTAACTTAAACTGGGGTCCCTGTTTTCATCCGTGCGAAGTTACTTTGACTTAGGATATATACTGTGGCTAGCTTCACCTGCCAATCGTGTATTATCTCGTCTCCATCGTGAATACCTTATAATTACCTAAGGTATACTATATTACTATCGGCGCGTCGGGCTGCTAACGGTATTCTTTTTACGCTAGGTCGCCACTTCGTCAAGAACCACGTCGCTGCCATCCACAAGCACTTGACAAACCGATCTATAGATTACGACTGCGCTCTCGCCGATCTTGTCGAAGGACCCGGTATCTGTCGACAATACACCCTTAAACAGAAAGATAGATTTAACGATCGCGTCCGTCTCGAGTTCCTCCAAGTCTTCACCGCCAACCGACCCTATAATAAACAGCTTCCGAATTACTCCATCAAAATGAGTGTTGTGTTCAAGGATCGTGCTGCCCTGCCCTCCGGTCCGTATCCGCCCGGCATCGACGGTCGTCAAGATCAGGAAGGGGAGAGTCGTTTCTCTCCTGGCCCCTCCATACATGGGTTAGTGGGATATAGTGTGGGGGAAGAGCAGGTCTTACTGCCAGTTTCTCCCAGCTCTAATGGCTTAGACTCGCCTTCCCCTTTTGATCAGCCGCTCTCTCCGCCCGAGAGCCTTTCGACGCCCGGACATCGTCATACCCGACCACCCCGTTTAGGCCCTGTTGTTAAACCCAATCGAATCGCGAATAAAAATCGTGAGGGCAAGTTTGTTTGCTCCTTCGCCGGCTGTACGGATGATGTGAAGGTGTTTGGTCGCAAATGCGAATGGAGGTAAGATATAATCTAACCCTCTTTACTTCTATAAAGCAAACCCTGCTAACTCTTCGTTTAGCAAGCACATGGACAAGCATGACCGACCGTATAAGTGCTTGTCATCAGGATGTGAGAAGCTCGCTGGATTTACGTATTCTGGTGGTCTCTTACGCCACGAGAGGGAGGTTCATAATAAACATGGTGGACCGAAAAACCCCCTTAACTGTCCACATGGGAACTGCAAACGCCATGAAGGCAAGGGTTTCTCTCGCATGGAGAATCTTAATGAGCATCTTCGTCGAGTGCATACCCCTCATGACGCCAACGGTCCTACGGTAGTCGAGTTGCCTGAAGATGAGCTGGAGGAGAATTCGGCCCCTCTTCAGCAGGTTGTAGCCCCTGAGAAGACAGGCGAGAAGCGCAAGCCTGAAACAGATCTCCGTGAGGAAGTGAAGCGTCTGCACCAGGAGAATCAGCAACTGAGAAATGAGGTCCGTGCCCAGTCTCTCCACAGCATGGCTATGATGCAGACTATCGAAGAGATCAATGCGCAGCTCAGGGAGCTTGCCAACTCTAGGTCCCAGCTCCAGCTCCAGCCCCAATCACAGGTCCAACCCCAACCTCAGCCCCAGCTCGAGCTTCAATCTGAGGCCCAATCTGAAGCCCAGTCTGAGACTGAACCCGATCTTGATGTAGCCCAACACACTGGCCTAAGCTCTCTAAGCTAGGATCCCACGAGAGGATATGGCCAGATAGCATATGATCAAATAGCATATGATCAGGCAGGATATTATTAGGAAGAAGATGATTAGTCCTATTCGGGCTCGCAGTGAGACCCTCTCCTTTATCGTTTGTTGCACCAAGATACCCCACTTTATTATTTTCACGGCTTTTCCTTTTTTTCCTTTTTTGCATGGTCTCAGGCGTTGGCAGCCAACTACTCGGACGAGTCAGGGTGTGTTTTTTATCTTGGTGGACGTGAACATAAATCGAGATGGACTCGATCCCGGTATATACGATTGGTACGGACACCTTAGGCGTTAAGGGGTTGATACTAGAGCATTTTCGGGCCGGCAGATTCCCCTTTTTATGAGTTGTACGAGCGAGCCAGCAGACTTTTCTTCTTGTCTCCCCCCCTTTCCCGACGATATTAGGGTTTATTTTCTTTCTCTCAAGATAGAGACTTTCGATTGTGTGGACGAGGTTGGCACATGGTAAGAGCTCTGGCACGCGACTTGAAGCCTAGACATTGTTGCACATGTTCGGGCTCACGATCGTGGATATAGCCGAGAGATGAGATAAGATGAGGTGCGATGAGATGAGGCACGAAGAATTATCTGCAATACTATGGTAGTACCTCTTCCATGGAAGGCGTCTTTGCAGTTAGCCAGACCTATGTTGATTAGAGTTATTTCCGATACCCCTCTTGAGACACTGGTTTACTAGATATATCCTCTAGGTTTTGGAAGACACAAGTTTTCTGCCACAGTTATGGTTCTCTCTTATGAAGAGATGTTTTTTGTCCCCTTTTCTCTAAGATGTGCTGTGCTTTTGTGATTATTTCCGGTTTTGTTCCTATACGCATGTCCAGTTAGTCATTACGGTTTGTACTTTCTACAGGTATTCTTTTTAATGCGCAAGCTTGTCCAGGAACACTTTCAACATAGTTCTAGAAACCAGACAATCTTGGGGTATTAAAGCTGACTAACTAGCTAGAATAGGAGGCTCTTAGCCTACGAAGACAGGAACTCTATCGGAATTATGCATTTAGAAGTACTCAGATTCGAATCCTGTGTTGAAATGATAGTATGTAGGTAGGTGCAAGGGTATATAGATATTTAGCGATAGCTACATGTAGTTGTTGACTTCTATCTAAATACAGTTACCCCTATTTAACGCCCCTTAAAGAGGGGGCCCTGCTACTAGCTAATAGCCCTTAAGACAGTATGTAGCTGCTTAGAAACGAGTCAACATATTTACACGTATATCCGCCCACTTTGATTATTCTGGTCTGAATAAACCGGATGAGAACGCCTCTCGTTGTGGCTGAGGTATTTCTGCTCATTTGGCGTTACATGGCATGTATCATGTGATAAAGGCGAAGGTGGCTTAGAAGATTTATGGCAGATAACTTATATTTCAGAGCCTGACGAAGGTAATTTGATTTTCTCTGTTCCTATTACTCCACATAGTATAATTTTTGCAATGGACCCCTTATATATTGCTGCTGGAGCTGCCGGCTTCATTTCACTCGGTATTACAGCCTCTGAGGGAATCTTCCAGTACTGTAAATCATGTCGATCTCAAGATGCGGACTTTGTCCAGTTAATGCAACACGCCAAAGAGCTAGAATCATTCCTCGTCTCTATCGAAGACCGGACTACGGCACCAGAAAGTCCTAGTAGAGACGTCCATAACTCTTTACAAGGATGTCGTCACGCCTGCGACGCTTGCCTGAATCATTTCAAGCAACTCAACGCCAAGTATACCAACCAGAAATCTAAACAAAAGCTCATGTAAAAATTGAAATACCCCTTCGATAAATCAAAGCTCGATGATCTCCGGTCTCAATTACAAGGATTCTACGCTAGACTACTGGGATTCTTGCAGTTCGTTAATCTGCAGCTATTGCCTATACTCATTTCTGATACGTTCGTCTGTGCCACGCGAGAAATAAGAAGTATCGCTATTTCAGAATCTGAAAAGATAATACTCGTGGTGGAGTCAATGGAAAGAGAAGTCCAATCTTCTCTCTCCGATGTAAAACAAGTAGTAACCAGTACAATGCATACTGGTGTCGACCAGCTGGAGACTTCCTTCCAGCGTGACCTTGGAGAAGCCAAGATGCATATAATGACATCTTTAGACGATAATCAGAATGTCATATCGAACCGGGTATCGCTAATCACCTTGAATCAAGAAAGCCAGTCAGTATCGCTCAAACAATATATAGATCAACGGCTTGGGGTCCTAGAGAGCAATCAGCGAGAATTCTTTACCCGAGCTTTAGCTGTGAGTGCTGGTGTTAATGGTCAAACAGCATTACTCAGCCCAAATACCGTCGATGGCCGTTAGGTCCGGAACAGCGTTAGGGAGAAGACAAATCTTAGGATGCCTGTGCGGAACATCTTTGACTCTCTCTGCACTTGTCCGGCGACGCGGCAGCACTATTTCACAAAACGGCACCAAGCACACTGCATATATGCTTTGAGCAATCGCGAGGAGCGGACCTTTACCAAAAGATTTCGAGCTTTCCAGCGCATGATCATTTTATCGTGTAAAGTTGAGTACGCTCGGATGAATTGGGCTCGGGACTGGCATGTCTACCCTAATCTAAAGGTTCAAATGACTGTATCACCGTTTTCTCCCGCGTTCGAGGTAATCAGCGAGGCCGGAAAGAATTTGCGTGGTATCAAAAGTATACGAGAGCTGGAAGACTTGTTCAAGGATAGCTTGATTAGTCTTAAAAATATTTTTACAAAAGGTGAAGGATGGCCGACAGATGTTACTGATGACGGTTGGAACTTGCTACATGTTTGTCAATTCACCCTGCAAACCCTTTTTGGAATACCTGTCGACGGGATTAACTAACGAAAAGCTATCTCCTAGGAAGTTGTTCAAGACATATTCTTGGGTCCTGTTTATATGGGATCCTAGGAAACAGTAGTTATCATCATGCAGTTTGCGGTCGCATTGAAAGAGATAGGCGTGCCTATAAATGATTATTCAGTTTTTGGGTAAAAAGTTTTTTAACCCAAATCAATTTCAATATGAGGACTAATCATCTAATAGTACACCTCTTCGATATCTTCACAAAATAGAACGTCGCAAGAATCCTTCAATCTATAACTCCCCGTTTATAGCACTTGTAGCCCAGAACTTTTCGAAAACCTGAGAACTTCTAGAAACGACCCCTGCTCCATTACCTGACCTTAGTCATCCGACTATCATGACAATAATAAGTTTAAGAGATCCGGGACTCTACGAATGTGAGCTTCTTTAAATTTTCCTCGTGTAAGTAGGTAGTATAGGCAAAACTAACGACATATAGTGCTTGAGTACAACGACCTGATCTACCTAATCCTTCATCGTCGTGAACACGATATTCCACGCCTCCTTATGAGTGATCCTTCGCTCATGCATTTCCGTACTATTCGGGGACAAATGCCACTCCACTTCGCGATAAACTGGCTTAAGGGTCTCTCTCTCTTCTAATCGATTACGGAGGAGAATACATCCAATCGATAATCAATGTTTACAATGGATATAGGGCTCCTGTCCCACCTCTACACTACGCGCTATATATAGGAGAGGTTGATTCTATAAAGTTGTTACTCAATGCCGGAGCCAGCATTCCTTCGACTTCCTTTCACTTTTTCGCGGCAGAAGTCGATATGGACGAACGAGCCAAGCAAATCATGCATGTCGTAGTTGAATCACTCGCAAGGCAACGAAAACATTTGTTACAATTAGCTTTACAGTACCTTCCTTCAGGAAAAATTCAAGAGCTTGAGCTACGGAACGATGAACTTCTTGACAATAAAGCATTCATTGTCGCGGAAGCATTAAGACAGCAGCATGTTCCCATGCCTACTGCTTATGAGTTCCTGAGACTCGGTTCGGTATACCACTGGGGAGGTCTGACCTATCGTATAGCTCAGGAGCTATTCGAAGTTAGCTTTTACAAAACAGATGGAAAACTCAACGGGTGTACTCCATTAGTTGCCCTCACAGTGTTCCATTATAGATTTGAGACTTGGCTAGAACTTGTCGATTGGTTCAAAGATCACGGGACGAATCTACATGCCCCAGCTTATACACCTGGTAGTATTCTTCATTCTGACGGCATTATGGGATGTGATACTGCATCCTATATTAATCCACCTCAACCGCCTTTAACTATCCACCTTCTAATGCACGCTTTGGGCTATCTAACGGGGGAGAAAATGTTGTAACTGAGACGTCGTTCGGAATTAAATAAGCAATTCCCTAAACAAATTTATACCGCAAGTCAGCCCATATTATCCAGCCTGTTTGGAGACGAAATGACGGACTCCTGCAGTTGCTTATGCGCGGCCGACGGATGCACTCCCACTTTGAAGTACCATGCTTATTTTATTCGAGAGTACTACAATGTTGATAGTGAATACATGCTCGGTGCGATACAATTGGCTGAGCTAGCGATACCCTATAGCAACAAGTACAAGGTCTCAGTAGAATACATTCGCCTTATAACGTTTGCAGCTCTTGGAATGCATCATACGTGCTGTAGATTTGGGGAGCCTAGCAAAGTCTATCCTTTCGTTAAAAATGGCCTGGTTCGTCTCCTAGATATAGCTGAGATCAAGGAGATACAAGGGGAAGATCAATACCTGGCGAAGCAGCTGGAAGTTTTGATGAATGAGTTTGAGAATAAATTCAGAGAGTTGAACGTGCCATTGAGTCAGTTTATCAAGCAGTACTTGTTTCCTAGGCTCAGAGAAATTATACAAAAGCGGGATGAGATATCAGCAGAGGACTTACGCGCTATTAGGGAAACTGGCGTCATTCTTCATGATTTTTAGAATTTCGTTGACGTCCTCTTTCTTATTATCATATCAAGCACTAAATATATACATCGACATTGCATTGCATAAGAATATCAGTATCATGTAGTACTTAAGTCCGAAGGTGATATGGAAATAAGAGCTTCACACATACATGTCACGGCAGACCTAGGCGGGCTTAGAAATATATTTCTCCTAGACGCACCTAAATTCCGCGTTATGCTATTATTCACAGGTTCTATTAACGCTTAGTCTATAATATCCGTGCGTTATTTGTATTACTTCGTCGCCTCTTACTGCTTTTTAAAGGATGTGTAACTGGCACAACAGCAATATGGCAGAAATTTCACACTATTCCTTAGCATCAAAACCAACCACAGCTCAGTTTACCTAGATATTGTCTTAAGCCACTCATCGCCATGTAGGGTCTACTAGTTTCATACTTCAGCCACCAAAAAATCAGATCCCATAGCCTGCAAAGCATACACAGGATACCTCGGTTTCCGTCACGTGGTGGACCAAACGATATGGAAACAACTTCGTTGTTCCGCGAGGTTCTCTACATCTACGTGGCGAGCCTACGGCTCGTATATACACACATGTCTTTTGTCCTAGGTGAGACACCTAGGATCCTGACAGTTTCATTCTGTTAAAGCCCTTCACAACGCCCGCCCCAAGAGGAGTACCCGATAGCTGACTCCCCTCCCTATAGAACGATGCATACTAATCAGCTATCCGAAGAATCCAATAGTAGTCATGATTCTATCTGCGTGGTCTGTCTGGTGAGGGCGCTTTCGATAAAGATTATCCTCTTCAAATGTAGAAAAAGCAAGTAGGAAATTCCTCTTTAAGGGGAAGCATCATTTAAAATAGACCCCTCTTCCATGTCGCGGTTGGAGACCTTAGATCCTTCCACCAGAATTTCCTGTAATCGCGACTAATACGAATTACGCCGGAGTAGTGTTCGGGCCAGTACGAATCATACGTGCTAGGTATTCCACGGATCTTTATGGAACATAAGCATCACGCCGGCTCTATCAAGGGAGATAATTGACAATATTGAATTAAGTATTTACTTAAGTTATATAAATTCAAGCCCAACTAGATACTTATTACATCTCATAATCGTAAGTGTAGCGGTGACGAGGTCTTATCTTCCTTCACCTAGGTAGTAACCATATTTTGAAGTCTGCTAAAGGGGTTGTCGTGCATAGGCGTTCGCGTAATAGGGGACGAAGTACTCTATTGTACCAGAATAGTTATATAATTATCTAGTCAAGCTTCATTATGCTCTCTAGTTCATCTCAAAACTTGAGTACTTAACTACAGAGAGCTTTTAGGGGAAGTTCCTTATAATTCTCCATTACACAAACCCGATCAGCTGGTATAGAAAGCCGACACTAATCATTAGGATTATAGATTAAACACCTAGGATAAAGGATGCATCCAGTATGTATAGCTCGAGCTTCAATAATTAGACTTAGGACTCTTTGTGGAATAACGAACTTAGTTCTATATTTTTTGTACTACCTCGTGGTAGGTACCCATTATGCTTAGAAATACTGGTAGGTAAGACTTGGCCACAAGCGATAATCCCTTTTGACTAACCCACATTCGATTATCTCATTCTAGAAGCCTACAGCGGGGGTTATTGAAGACTACCAGACAAGCGCGCCCCATGATACGAAAGTGTACGCCTCTCCGGCGGCGGCCGTGTGATACCGCAGAACCGTGGCACAGTCCCTATTCTATCAACACTAGATATTAGGTCATGTCTGACAGTTTCTGTATTCAACCAACCAGTGACTCTGGCTTTTCGGATCCCGACGGTTCCGTCAGATGATCGGCACGGTTATCATGGAAGGTGTTGGTGGAGGAAAAGAGATCCAAGAGCTAGAATCAAGAGTAAAAAGGTAAGTACCTACCTATTCTCGCGTATCGTCTACAAATACTAATATGCATATTTTATAATTCTCTAAAGGCTACCACTATTGGCACCGTCTATTTTAGAGCCTCAAATAGATACCTATAGGATACGGGAGTTGAGCGAGCAGAAGTTGTCGCAAGTCGCCATCCCAGTATTTTAACGCCTATAATATTTCAATAGTTGTTCCGCTTACCTACCGCTTACCTACCGCTTACCCTGTGTTTCGGATCTATGTAATACCCATAGACCCTCATCTTTAACTTTACGGTTATACAACAGATCCACTGCCGTTTGGCAGAGAAGAGAGCCGTTTAGGCAAATGAGCCGATTGGACAACTTAACTCTTCATATGATCCGAATAGCTCTAGCTTACATAGGAATGTACTACCAAACGTCTTCTACCAATGTTGTCTGCTAAAATAAGCCTCAGGTCATCATAATAGCGGACCGTAAATAGCACAAAACAAAAGGATTCAAGACAGGCTTCGATTACTTCCCTGTGTGTTCAGGTCAAGTGCATATTAGGGTGGTGGCAGTCAATTTGCCATGTAAGTACTGATCTTGCGAAGGATGACATCTTCATCTTTGGTATGATTACGCCGTTCGGGGAATCCTACACATGGATTTGCGCAAATATCTGACCCAACGACTTCTTTAATTTCTCTTCAATCATGTTCTACCTTCAGATTACCTACTAGAGGAATCGTGAATTACAGGCCAAACCAATCAGAGTTGCTAATTTGGCCATGGATTACAGACGCCTTTACCAATTTATTTCAGCCGCAATAGTAGACAAAAGGGGCATATTATGGGATATATCACAATAGCTAGTAAAGAATTTGTGGTCTCCCTCTTAAGGTAACGTCTCTTGAGTACGCATTTATCCTCACTAACACCGTATCTGAAGTCTTGGCAATATGCATTAACTCCTACGTCAGCTTATTAAACTCTGGGTACTTGGTGTTGCGTCTGCAAGTAAATTGTTTGTTACAATTAAAAAATAACTGTTGGCTTATCATTTATATAACATATAGACTCGCTTAGATGAACTTGAGTTGAACCAGTTAGGCGTTAAGCATAGAGAAGTATCATGGTATTTCTTGTACATCGTAAAAGTGCTTCGGAATATTAGCTCAGAATTACACCAGAAGAGGAAGTAAGAGGAATGATGTTATGGTTGACATTAGAATGATGACATCCCGGAAGATCTTAACTGGATTCATTTAGCGTTAACTTACCATCTTTGTAAAAATCTAAGCACGATGTGGGAACACAACGCTTTATAGTACAAAACTATAAACATAGATGGGACTAGACTATTAGTATAAATAGAGGCTTTTGACCTAATATGTCTTAATAGCCTAAAGATCTTATATTAAACACATGAGCGCCCGTGTGGTTCAGGTATTAAAAGCATTAGACGATTTATTTTCGTTTATTTACAATAGCCTATGATGACTATAAAAATAAGAACCCCTGTAGATCAGTCCTATGTCTAAAGCCTCCTTTTCAGCTTCCCCAGAGCCGCATATTAAACAGGCTCTTGTGAGTAATCACATATCGATCCTGTGCAAAATATTACCCGACGAACGCATATACATTCAAGAACTCCGAGTTGCTTTACATCATCGTTGCGGGTAAGTAATGTGTGTGTTGGGCTAGGATTACCGACAGGATGCGATGGCTGAGCTTTGGTGAGCACATCGAAAAGGCAGAACTCACCGAACAGCTGTTACACAAGTTGCGATATTCGTTATAAATATCGAGGTCAAAGTGAAGTTAAGTTATATTCTCCTTGTTGCAATGCAACGCAACCTTACTTACTTCATCTCTTCTGCATAGCAAGTGGTACCTAAACAGCTTTCTTGCCCAATATGTCTTCCTCAAGTTCTTTGTCCGAACTTACACAGCAACTTCTCAGAAAAGTTGAGAAAGTTGAAACTATTACCCCTAAGTCGACCGGCCAAGCTTTGTTCCAGTTAGAAGGTCAATCCCTAGAGCTTAAGAAAGCCCGCCGGGAGCTACTTGAAATTACGCAGGAAATCCAGGTGCGAGCTAGAGGGCCCGCAGATCTCCTTGAGCAGTATCAAATTCAGGTACGGACTAAATATGCTTCTTATATAAAACTCGATATAAAGTTTGGCTGATGTGTCTGCTAATCATACTCGCTCAATACAGTACAATGCCTTCTCTTGTCTCCGTTGGCTGCTCCACTTCGAGATATTTACTCATGTTCCAACGGACTACAAGCCTATCTCATACACATCCCTCGCCTCTCTTGCCTCCGTGCCTCTCTCCCGTCTGAAATCTGTAGCACGGATGGCCATGACAGCGGGTCTATTCACCGAGCCGGATCCCACTTGCATAGCGCATAGCCCGCTCTCCTTGCGCTTCGCGACAGATGCGCTTCTCCAAGACTGGGCTATTTTCATAACCAAATACGGACAACCCGCGACTCAAGCCATGACGGAGGCAACCCAGAAGTGGGGTGACTCGAAAGCTTTAGACGAAACGGCGTGGAATATATTTGGAGACACGACAAAACCGTTCTTCGAATATCTCAAGGATGTCTCGGGTATGGTGGACTTGTTTAGCAGATATATGCAAAGTCAGGGGTTGAGTGAAGGGATGCGGCTAGAGCATGTTCTAGACGGGTTTGACTGGGCTAAATTAGATGCTAACGCACACATCATTGATGTAAGTTCCCTTATGATATGAAATCGGGTATTTCTAATGAAAATTCTGTTCATAGGTTGGTGGATCAAACGGATTCGTATCCGTCGCTCTTGCGAAGTCTTATCCCGGATTCAAATTCACGGTCCAGGACCTCCCCGAGGCCATTGAAGCACTATCTTCAACACTGTCAGAACTCCCTGATGCGATTACTTCGCGCATCCAATTTAAAGCACATAGTTTCTTCGACCCTCAGCCTCTGCATCAGCCCGGCTCGTCTTCACCCGACGTGTACCTTTTACGAAAGATTCTACATGACTGGCCTGCAGCCCGCGCTCGAGAGATCCTCTGTCAACTAGCAATAGCTTTGCGAGACGGAAAGAAGTCCAGCGCACGGATCGTCATTATGGATATCATCTTACCTCCTCCCGGCACGATTGAGCGGAATCAAGAGGCTATGCTGCGCGTGCGAGATCTTTCCATGGCGCAAGCTTTCAACAGTCAGGAGAGAAACCTAACAGACTGGGAGGAACTGTTCGAAAGCGCAGAACCGAAACTACGGTTAGTGAGCTGGAAGCAACCTCCTGGGAGTGCAATGGCTGTGATGGAAGTGGGCTTGGCCGAGTAGTATGAACTACTAAAATACCCCTAAAGTCTTGAAGTAGGCTATATGCTTAAGAGTAAATGTGGATTTTATATTATGTACGAGTTATCATCTGAGATCTTCTCCACTAACAATTATCTGATATTATCAGATGATAGCCTAAGCAAAGAAGATTAAATATATATATTTGAAAATATAGACATACAACTTTGAATTGGGAAATGAAACTATTGTGCAATCCAATCCTATTATTTGCGAAGCTTCTACCTGCCTTCTCGGGCACGTTTGGAGACAAAAGGAATCACTTGCTGACCGAGAAGAGCTCAGGACCCTTGTAGAGAATCGATCTAGTACGTATTATATTTAGACCTGCGGCGTAGCGCGATGCGATTTTCCGGGGTTCTAGCTGTTAAAATTTACATATGCACTTCTTCGTCTACCGAATAGGTATCTGAAATTCGTTTTCGTGAGCAGAACTAGGACTCCGGTAATACCGTTAATGATAGCCGTCATTTGATCGATAGTTCCGTGTGTTCCGGTCACTCGGTCACCGGCATTCAAAAAGGTCTTGGACGGGCAGCAACATACATACATACATAGTGACACGGTGACAACTGAAATGTTAAGATGGTTCAGTTGGGCACGTTTCTTTTTACTGGCGGACTAAGTACATAGTACATAAATATATTTGCAGAATGCGTCTAACGCCAAGGCGGCTAGGTCCGCTTAGCGCATCTACATAGCTATTGTGCCTCTCAACCTTGTACCTGATCTTGGGGAAATACTTTACTAAAACAAAAACATCACCAATAGTCGTGACGATCCTCACTCCAAAATATTAGAACTCGTCATCTCAGCGCAATAGAGGTAAACATGTAATTTCAGCTTAGTACGGCGTAAAGCAAAATGTGATAAACCGTCTTTCTGTCACATCTCAAAATATGGTAGGTACCTAACATAGGTATCGACAAAATTTCTCCTTCTCGTGTTGATGAAGTTTTCAGTACGTCAAATGGTCTCTTTCCTGCCCAAAGCGTCCCTCACGTTGTAGCATTCGAAGTGGGATACTAACGTAACCTTATGATGCACGGATCGGCGTAGCGCAGCGTAAATAGCTGGAGTTAATTTGGGGCGATTGATGCACTTTCGACGCGGGCTGAAGCATGCGCTTACCCATGGAATACATATTATCGTTACGGAAAACGCGAAATGTCGTGATCCGCCAAGTGACCTAAACTTGCCTGTCTTACCATTTATAGGAATATATGGTAGGGATCATCTGCCGGGGGGCACGTTCAACTTGTTTTTGTCTACCCGTCTATAGGTACACACACGAAAGGTTCTATTAACAAGTAACTAGCTATAAAACCGGGCATTCCCACGCCCTTCCCTTCGCTTTGGCAGAGAGAAGAGGTTATTCCTATTAGTTTCTTGAGGCTCGGTAGGCCAGATTTTAAGGAGTTTAAGGCGTCAACTATTAGCAATATCAAACAATCATGAAGAATATACTCGCTTTAAGCGCTCTGCCGCTGCTCTCCCTTGCTGGAGCTACATCTCTTAAACCTCGCGACGGTTCGACTTACGATGCTATTATAATAGGGGGTGGTCCATCAGGCCTGAGCGCCTTGAGCGGCCTCGCTCGAGTACGCAGGAATGTCCTGTTAATCGACTCAGGAGAGTATCGCAATGGGCCGACGAGACACGTGCACGACGTCATCGGCTTCGACGGTGAGTTACGGTCGTGTGACCAGTGATACCTCGTTAATTTCTCGTTGGACTAACATCGCAATAGGAGTCACACCGGCGTACTACCGCTGGGCAGCCCGGCAGCAGATCTCTAAATACGAGACCGTATCGGCTATCAACGGGACAGTCACCAACATCGAGCCGCTGAACAACAACACAGAGTTCAACGTCGTGACGACTTTCCTCAACGGTACTGACGGCACCGTGAGCGCCAAGAAAATCATCCTCGCGACTGGGCTTCACGACCTCATACCCGATACCCCAGGCCTACTGGAGAACTGGGGCAAGGGTATCTTCTGGTGCCCCTGGTGCGACGGACACGAGCACGCAGACCAGTCCCTCGGTCTCCTGGGCCCGCTAGAAGACGCCGCAGGTTTAGTGCGCGAGATCTCAACGCTGAACTCAGACATCATCGCCTTCGTAAACGGCACCGACACCCCAGAAGCGCGCGCCGCCGCCGAGGAGAGCTTCCCGAACTGGGAGAGGTACTTACAGTTACACAACGTAACAGTCGAGAACCGCACCATCGCACGCATCAACCGCCTCCGCGACGGCGGTGACCCACCCGCGGACCCCAGTCTACCAACAGCCCCCGAGTACGACTTATTCAGCGTGGACTTCACCGAGGGCGAATCCGTCGAGCGAGCCGCTTTCTTCACCAGCTTCCCCGACGAGCAGCGCTCCGACGTCGGCGAGAAGCTCGGCGTTACGCTGTACGGCGGCCGTCTCTCCGCCGACAACGCCAAGGGTCTGGCGACCAACATCCCCGGTGTATATGCCATCGGCGACGCCAACTCGGATAACGTGACGAACGTGCCGCACGCGCTTTTCACCGGGAAGCGAACTGCTGTCTACCTACACGGTGAGTTTTTTTATTCTCTGCTCTCGATATTTCCGTGTTTTTATTATTCTCGATGCTTGTAATATAGGTACATAACATGATGCTAACTACAAGGTACAGTGCAACTTGCCCGCGAGGAGGCCGACAAGGAACTAGCAGGAAACGGAACTGCAGTGACGCGCCGCGAGGAAGAGCTCAACCTGCGGTCCGTCTGGGAACAGATGAACCCCCGGGATCTCCTTTACGCGGGTGAATTTGACCAGTAATTATGTTGATCGTAATGTCATTTAGGATGCGTATATCTGTAATCCGTCTGGGAAAGAGAAAAGGAGGTATACGGAGTGAGCAGTATGTACAAGAGGATATGATACCATTGTATAGAATATATACCTACCTAGGTACTTAATAATAACTTGCAGTTTTGATCTCTGTTAAATACCTATAATAGGGGTTAATTCTTCCCACGTCACATTAGTTAAGCACCTCAAGTCTTCTCACAATAAAACTGTTCTATACATCTTGAGTTTAATGTTCAGGTATACTCTTCATTTCTTATAGCTACGAGGTCGTGAACCTCGCCTTTAGTCGTACACACATATCTCGCATTCATATTGCGTTCCCCCCACTCCTTCAATGTAATCCCTCTCCATACAGCAACTCTGAATCCCTAACCCAAACACCTCAACCTCAACTTCAAACCTCAAAAACTTCACCAGCACCGTATCCCCCACCCCCTCTCCTAGCATCTACAAGATCCAGCCTCCACCCCTCCCAATTCTTCAACCCGCGCTTAAGTTCCCGGACTCGTTCAAGTCTCCTCTTGGCCTCTTCTTGCTGCGCTTTTAGGAACGCATCCTCGTCGAACTCCATATCGGCGTCATCATCCAGGAACCCCTCGTTATCAGCTTTCTCGTCGGCTGGCGTACCGCCCGTTAGGGCGTTAATGCCGCTCGTGAAGAAATCGCTGATGCCCTTGTTCCCCGGTTTGCGCGCTGCGCCTGGGCCGCCTAGGTCGATGTTCGTGAAACCACCGGCACCGGGACTTAGTAAGGCGGGGTCGTCGGAGCCGTGCTCCATTTCCCTGCGTCGTTGGTGCCAGATGCCGCGGCGCAGGTCGTACACCTCGCTCTCGAGATCGCGGATCTTCTTCTCCATGCGCTGGCGCTCCTCATCCTCTAATTCGTCAACTCCGTCATCGTCACCACCGCCTTCCGCAGCGTCCTTCTTGCGCAGACGCGCATTTTCAGACTCTAGCTTCTCGATCTTAGACTTAGCATCTTGCGCCTCCTTCTCCGCGCGTTCCTTTTCTTTACGTAGTGCCTGCGATCGGCTGTCGTTTTCTTTGTGTAGGGTGCCTAGAGCTGTGACTTTCTTTTCTAGCGCATCCACCTTCTTCTCGAGTTCTGCTTTTTCTCCCTTCAAGTCTTCGACTTCATGTTCGAGACTACGTAGCTTTGTCTCTGCACTTGTGCGCTCGCTACCTTCTTTTACGGCGCGCTCGGTTGTTCGCTCTAGATTCCGCTTGAGATCGGCGAGCTCACGTTGTGCCTTCATAGCAGCCTGCTCGGACCGCGCTAGCTTCTCTTCCAGAGCTGTGATCTGTTCGCGATCGGTACCGCCCGCGGAAGCTTGTCGCTCGGCTTGGGCGCGTAGGCGCGAGATCTCTAGCTCCATAGTTTCTATGGTGGAGGACTTCGAGGCTAGTTGGGCTTGTAATTCCCCCGGGGGAGAGGACATGGAGATGGAAGGCGACGAGCCATGGCGCTTCGAAGCGGCAGACTGAAGCTGCGAGTTTTGACGTTGGAGGGCGGCAATCTCTGATTTCTACGGGTACAAGTTAGCTTGCGATATAGATGATATGAATATAAGAAGATTCCCGTACCAGCTTCTCGACTTGGCTATCCGAACCATCGCGATCAGCTTCTCGCAGATCAGCGAGCTCTTCTTCAGCTTTCTGCCATCGCTTTTCCGCGTCACCGGCTTCTTTTGCGAGTCTCTTATTTTCCTTCTCTAGGTCGTCTATGCGCGCTACTTGCTTCCTGTATATATCAGGCGCTGTCTCGCCTTCGGGGCTCAATGGGAACCCGGTAGGTGATACTGTGCCTTGGCGGAAGGACGAAGAGCGAAGTTTGGACTGGTGAGATAGCGAGGCTGCACTCGGCGTCGTAGGAGAGGCTAGAGGCTCTGCGGGTGTATCTTCAACAGCCGGCCCGTCTACGAGAGTTGTTTCGGACTTCGATTCGGCGGTAGTAGGTTCTTCTTTTTCCTTTTCCTTTTCTTGTTGCTTTGCAGCCCCTCCTTTCTTGGCCATCTGCTTCTTCCTCTGCTCGAGCTGTGGAACTTTAGTTTTAGCATCTAATTGGCTACCAAATGAGGCTCTACGTGAATGGGATCAACTCATACCTTTTTCTTTGCCGCAGCAAGCTTCTCGGCCTTAGCCTTCTCTTCGTCAGCCATTTTGTTTTGGCTTAAGTAGGTTCGTCCCAGGTAATTCTAGGTTATTTTAATATTTGATGATGCGCGTCCTATAAATCAAACCACTGTAATATGTGTGTGTAGTAAGAATTACGGATTGAGCGACTGTTGACGATTTGATGTTTGACGGAGATACGGCTTAAGACTTAAGGCTTAACCGGCTTAGGTGTCCAGAATAATGGCTAACCGCCCCGGGACTCAAACTCATTTGCGTTTGCGATGGGCACTAACAGACCGTGTTGCACAAGCCACACTACCGCCAAAACGGTACATCCTGCCAAGTACCTAACCGTTTATACGTCACAAGTAAACGCCGCAACCGCAACCGAAATAAACATAAACTAACAATTACCTTAATACTATGACATTTATATATAAAACAACCCTCAACAACTCCTCGTCTGATTTGGTACTCATTTGGGACAATTTATAGCACTAATTTTCATATGTATAGGAGGTTATACTTTAGCACGATGTCCCAATATCTTCCACGTTCGAGACGGTTTGCTCCTCTTACGGAGCTTGCAACTAGTCAGCATCATGACTTGCCCAAGCTACACGGAGTGATATTTGATGTTGACGGGACTCTTTGGTAAGTGATAAAAAGAACAATAAGTCGAGTATATATCATACCTATTTGTAAATGAGACAGGAGAATGTATATTTCAGCCATGTCTATGGAGTTAGCGATGAGAACATCCGGACTCGGGATCCTCATATTTTCACATGAGCAAGTTTAGTATCATGAAGCCCTCATAATTATCGGGTCTCAAGAAGCGAATATTCTTAAACTCATAAGTTGATATATACACCTATGACCTTAGGTTAGGCCAGCAGCAAGAATATCTCACAACAACACATACACATACCTACCTATACGCCCATCCCATAACCCCTATAAACAAAATCCTAACGTCAACCTACTAACAACCCTCCAGCCTCCCCCAAAACCATATGTTCTCCGAAATGCGCGCCGCGCTCCAAATCCCCAAGCACATCGACATCCTCGAGCACATATACTCGCTCCCCACAGCCGCCCAGCAAGAATCCGCCATGGAGTCCATCCGCGCCATCGAGCGGCAGTCCATGACCGCACAAGTCGCACAGCCCGGGCTAGCCGACCTAATGGCGTACCTCGACTCGAGGAACATCCGCAAGGGCATCTGCACGCGCAACTTCGAGACGCCCGTCTCGCACCTGCTGAGCAAGTTTCTCGCGGGCCATGTCTTCCATCCGGTTGTCACGCGCGACTTCCGCCCGCCGAAGCCGGATCCCGCGGGCCTGCTGTATATTGCGCGGAGCTGGGGGTTGGTGAGGGCTGTGGAGGGGCCGGGGGATGAGGGTAAGGTGAGGGCGGTGCTGGGGGAGGAGAGTGCTGGTAGTAGTGCGCGGGAGAAGGAGGGTGCGGTGGGGCGTGATGGTGAGGAGTTGAGTGAGGTGGGTGATGCGTCGGGATTGATTATGGTGGGCGATTCGATCGACGATATGACGGCTGGGCGACGCGCCGGTGCCGCTACGGTGCTGCTTGTTAATGATGTGAATAGCCATCTGGCTGACCACGAACACACCGACCTGGTGATTGAACGGCTAGACGATTTGGTTCAAGTACTAGACTACGGCTTCGTGGGCAGGGAAATACATCAGGACCCCTAGCTTAGGGTTTATCAAGGACGATGTAGATAGCCTCGAATGTCGGAAGATGGTCTTACTACAATGCTTTAGTAGAGAGTATTTATAGAATATCATAAGTTTATAGACTCGACTTATTAGTCGATCAACCTCCCTTGCAATTGTCAACTTAACTTGTTACTTACCATCATGCGAGATAGTTCAGAAAATAAAATAAATATAAATATGATTCATAATTCGGTATCAAGTATGTTGGCTAAATGTTATCAATCACGTATAACTCAAAAGTCAAAACTGTCATTTGATATCTTGTCGCATTTGTACTAGTGGCCACACACTTCACCTAACAGAATCGTTAACTACACCGAGTAGTTGACGTTTATAGCTTCCCCCTTCGAGATCGTTTCTTTTCGCTTTCGTTTACCTCCCTAAAATTCCCGATATGGTCTCTTCCGCTAAGGGGCATGCTGTGAGGCATACCCGAGATATAATGTTCGATTTGTGTGAGGGATGATCGATGCCAACACACTATTACGCTAGGCGAATATGGACGCTTGGCGGTCACGTTCCTCGGTGCTCCGAAACTGAACCATGGCTCGATGACCTATATAGTGTGGCAAAACGGTTGTAATGGTAGATGCGATACCACTGGCTTTATCGCGATGAATACCCCGCGCTTCCATAGCTGCCGTTCGACGGAGGGATGAATGTTGCTTGCCGTCTATTCTCTTTTCGCAGCTCATCCGGAGTCTCTTTCCTTGGGGGAGGGGGTGGCAACGGTCCACCAGGCGGTGCAGGTCTAACTGGTAGTGTGAATGATGTTCCCATACTGGCACTGGCCGGCTGCGAGAGGTCTGCAGTTGTTATCTTGGGTATTGATCCAGACGTTGCAGCTCGTTGTCCTAATCCCGGATGCACAGCGGAACCGGAAGAGCGCCCAAGGCTTCCCACGCCGTTTCTTGTGGGTGATCGATTCTGCGAGTGGCCGTGATCTCTCGGCGAAGCAATGGCGCCTACGATAGGGATCTCACCGGAAGTTGGGGTGTAAGCGGCATTGCCGTCAGTTTGGAAGGTAGGGGACTCGCTTGATCGTAAGAGGTCCCGAGTAGCTGGCGAAAGTTGAGGCACTAAATGAGATTTACGGTTGTCTTTCTCCATAAGTCCGACAGCCCATGCTCTCAAATCTACGGGTGTCCGTTTAGCTGCTTGGACAAATGGATCTCGGTCCTATACGAGATTATAAGATTAGTATAGACATTTGATATGGTTTGTTCAGAGTGTTACTCACCCATAGCTCCTGAGGTGTCGGCCGCTCATCTGGAACTTTCGACAAGCATTTTTGAACCATATCTTCTAATATTGACGGGAACGCGTCGCTTTTAGGAAGTTTTGGAGCGGGTTCGTGAACAATTTGTTGAAGAAGATCCAAGATACCAGCCGGCGCCCCGTCGTCATCTGACAGTTGTTCGCTCGCAAATGGGAATTTACCAATAGCCAACTCCATTATACTCAAGCCAAAACTCCATACGTCCGACTTGACTGTGTACTTCTCGCCCTGGATTCGCTCTGGGGCCATGTAAGTCGAGGTTCCTACAAATGTATCGGCGATAGAGTTGACTAGTTCTCCTGATACTCCAAAATCGCAGAGCTTGATGTGGCCCCGAGAATTCACGAGGATGTTAGAGGGCTTAATATCTCGGTGCATAATGTGTAGCTTCGAATATAGATAGGTTAAGCCACCCAAAGTCGCCTCTGCGATTTTACCAAGCACGTCTACGCGAATCGGCCCAAAATGACGCGAGACTCTGTCGAGAGATCTGTAGTCGCCCGGTTAGGTCCACACAACACTTTCGGACTCCTTTTTCATCTCACTTACCCAACATCCATGTATTCCATACACATAATGACATCGTTATGTTCGTTTAGGAAAGCGCCGTAGAATGTCACGATATAATCGGAGTGGCAACCGTGCATAATCTGTAGTTCACGCACAATTCGCTTCCTGAGCTCTTTCTTGGCTTCGACATGAATTACCTAACGTCGGCTATGATTAGTATATACATTCCGAAATATATCAATGAAGATGTTTACCTTTCGAGCCATTGTAGTTCCAGTAGGTAAATGCTTTACTTTACTGACGGTACCTCCATTTCCTGAACCAAGCTCTTTTACAATCTCGATATCCTCTTGTCGAAGGTCCAGATTAAACTCAATTCCAATTTCTAGCTGTGCTTCTTGGCCTACCTCCTCGGCTCTCGATCCGCCAAAGCCCCAGCCAGACTGGTTGTCATTGTTCGAAGCCGCAGGTTGCTTTGGGGCGGCGGGGGTTAATGCTAAGCCTTTGACATTCTTGCGCTTCATAGAGCGCGGGGCAAATGCGTCGGTCATGATGTATAAACCCGTAGGTACTCGATGATGTTTAGGATTCGAAGCGGGAACTTGCACGTTATGTAAGACCGGTTAAGAAGACGGTTTCGAGCCGGCGCGGATCGCAAATGGACAAGCAATTTGCATGTCCCACCGGCAAACGCCCGGGTATTAGATTTATTTCGAACTAATCCGCGGCGTCTTATGTATCGCGCGTATGTTTCTGCCCCTCACGCGGACCCCGAAAAGATCGAAGTTGGGAATTGGATTAAGATCTGACGGAGAAACTCGTATTTTTTTCAGGAGTAGCGACAGTGTCAGTTGTACAACCCTGTCTGCGCTGCTGTGCAATGCACCAAGAAAGGGTCTTGAAGGGTACGTAACCGCTCGAAGACTGCCAATAAGTATTTCGAGTCAGCAAATTAAATGGTTAGGCGTTGTGGAAGGGGAAGTGTGCAGGAAGATGCAGCTGCGTAGGGGGGAAGTACGAAGACGCATGTAAGAGATAGTAACAGCGGTGCAGCGGTGCAGCGGTAGAGGTAGTGGATGGTAAGTGGTATTGTAGTGCTATCAAGTACCTAAGGTAGTGGTGCTGGTACTAGGATAACAGGATAACAGGATAACAAGATAGGTGAGTTCTAGTGGGGCCTGGCCGATTTTACCGACCCTACCGAAAAGAATTAAGTGCTATCCAAAGTACCTACTAGAGGTAGGTATAGGAAGTACTTAATGTCTAATAATACCTTAGGTTAGGTACTAAAGTAAAGAGATGTCGGCGTATGGTAGGTCTTGTTTAGTCTCTTGTTGGGCACCGAGAAGGGGATATCTAAAAATTGGGTGGCAGATATTGTGAAGAGAGAAATCCACTTAGATAAAGTACCTAACAGCTAGTAATAATTTCCACAAGCCGTGATAAAGTAATTGCTAGGAATCAACCTATCAACTCAAGTTGTATAATTCCTGAGTTTCGGTACATGCATGTAGATGTGTGTTAAAGTGGAATTTATATGTCGGTGTATATGTATGTATAGATAGGAGGGAGTCCAACATGACGATATTTTTTGATATCATACCGAAAGACAAAGAAAACATACTTACTTCGTTTAGGTAATTCGAAAGTTGTAAGCTGTAGAAACTTGTGTGCTATGGTCCTGATGGATAACGACGAGATGAGATGAACTATGTCTAACACAAGTCTAACTAGTTGTTAGTTAAACTAGGTTTACTTTCTACATACATACATTGTATGCAGAAATATCAATAGAATTCTGTATGCAGTTGAGACTTACCAAAAAACAGAACTGATTGGTATTTAGCTATAACCGCATATATAGGGGGGAAAGCTGCAGGTAATATTGAAAACCGTCTTGGGTGTTCACCAGAGAAAACGAAAGTAGGAATCAAGCTAGTATAAGTGTCTTGGGTGGATGGACTTTAGAAGCGTTACGTGTTTGTGTTTAGCACAAAGGGGTAGAATCACCACAACGGATCAATCATGCTATGTAGGGGATTTTGATATTTGAAACCACATCGTCATGCTTGGTTCAAAGCGTCTACAGATGTAATATAAGTGGAAGACTGGGAGAGGGAGAGTGGTTCTTATTGAAGTTGATTATGGTTAGAGGCGTTTATTCCCACTAATAAAGAGTTTTATGTAGATATTACCTACGCGTTCAGCTGCGAACAGTTACAATCACTAAGTATTAAGTACCTTGAATAAGGGGTTAGCGGGGACCGCGGGGCTCAACCTCGCTCAAGGATGGACGTACCCAACAATACCTGATGGTATCATGTACGACCAGACCACCTGCAGCAAGCGGCCATATGCATCCTATTCTACCCACATTATATATAGAAGTGCCTAATCTACATACACGAAATGCCATAAGTAGCCATAAGTAGCATTGATGATGGATTTGTTTAACAAAATAGGAATCATCTTATGGAGTGAATTCCTAAAATCGATAGCTCAAGTTGCGGATATAATATGATAGTTATGTGGTTTATGTAGAACGACTCTAGTCAGCCGTAAAGCCTGACCTACTTGCCTAATGTAGCCTAAACCTGACACCCAAAAGACTCTTGCCACCCCCTTTTTCTCTTAGTCTTTTAGTCTATTAGTACATATATTTTTACATACCTTAGGTTGGGTACCTAAGGTTCTAACCTACACTATATCATGTCACGATCAAAATATATTCACCTAAAAATGTCCCCCTCCACTCGTATCCTTCTCATCTACTCCATACGCACGATTTTGGGGGCTGATGCATCCTCCTAGCCTGGCACATGTACATAGTATGTCTACCCCTGACAGCTCCAGATTCGGTTATGGCCCCTACTTGTTTGGTGTCACGGTCTCGCCAATTTTGGTGCATCGTATGGAACGACGGTCATGATTGGACAGCTGACCCTCAACCGACACCATAGTCTCTTGGCTTTATCAGCCAGAGCCATAAAATATATCTCAGCAGAATATCTCGATCTAAAAGCGCCTAGTTATTTATTTTTGCGGCACTTACATATGTTTTATATACAGCTTCCTTGTGTCTCCAGGAAGTAGTAAAATTAATTATACATGCATAGTGGAAAGTAAATGACGTGAGCTCAGATTCTAATACCTAGGTAGGTAATAGGTGAAGATGTCGGATTGGTACATGTAGTTTAAGCAGGGTAAATCTCAGCTACATGTAGGTAGGTATCACTATACGTAGGGTACTTAGGTACTTATATATCTAAATGTCAGGTCTTATCGATAAAAACACTAGCCTCTTCATCATTTACACACGTGACGTGTGTGGCTTGATACGTCCTTACCTAAAATTCTGACCAATCTGATGCTTGGAAGCTTTGTCCAATCGCGAGGCTGGCGGTCGACGCGATCTAAATTTCTAGCTTCCTAAGGCTTAGGAGACTTTAACTTTAACTTGGTCGCCCTAGCAATTACATCCTTCTTACCTACCTTCTCATATATCTGTACACCTTGGGTTGGAGTTAGTAGCGCGATTCTTTTTGGTTCTTAGTTGCCTACAAATTCCAATCCATCAATTCCATCTAGTACAGGCTACTTCTTACTTTTTTATAAGATAGAACCGCGCTTACCTCCTTTCCACCGCCCGCCGCCGATCTGTCAATATGAGTAATTCGATGAGAGATTTGATTTCGGGTGAGGCCGAACTCGATGACGAAGAGGATGATGAATCCTTCGACGAAGAGACCGGCGAGACTCGAGAAAGATCGCGGAATCGAGGCCAGGAAATGGATGATTCAAGTGAAGAAGATGAGGATGATGATGACGAAGAGGAAGCACGAAAGGTAATCTACAATATTTATCCTTATCCTCTGCTGCTAGAACTGTAGCTGCGGGTTGCAGATAGCTAACTACGCTTTAACAGATCCGTGAGGGCTTCATTGTCGATGAGGATGAAGATGAAGATGAAGATATGGTCGAAGATGAGGACGAGCGGCGCAAGCGAAGAAAGCGCAAGCGCCGACAGGAACGTGAAGAGGAAGCTCAATTGGACGAAGAAGATCTTGATCTAATCGGCGAGAACATTCCCGAATGGGAACGCAAGCAACCTTCACAGGTACGATAAACTAATAGCATAGAGGCACGACTATTTTATTCTAACGTATATAAACAGGGTAAATTTAAGAGACTCAAGCGTGGCCACCGTGACGATGATACCCGTGGAAATGAGCGACGCGGCCTCGACGATATGTTCTCCGATGAAGACGATGAGCTTGCTGATGAGCAACCATACGCACGACCAAGTCATCGCGCCACCGCGGGCGAGTTCGATGATTTCATTGAAGAAGACTTCCCTGAAGATGAGGACGAACGCATGCGCCAGATGGAGGATATGGAAGTTGCCCGCCCGCGAGACAAAGGCATAGCAGGAAGAATCGTCGACCGGGCTGGATTGGATAAAGACGCCCTTGAGGACATGGAAGCTATCTTCGGAAACGGAGAGGACTACCAATGGGCCTTGGACGAGGAAGAGGAAGAAGAGGAGCGTCAGAGGGAAGAGCAGACTCTGGAACTAAAGGATGTGTTTGAGCCCTCGCAATTGGCGGAGAAGCTTCTGACTGACGAAGATAACGCCATTCGTTTTACAGACGAGCCCGAACGGTTTCAGCTCGACCGCAAACCCTTCAAACATCTCAACATCCAGGGTGAGCAGTTCAAGGACGAAATTCAGTGGATAGCTGATCTTATGTGGCCGAAAAAACAACTGTCTGGTGACTTACACGGTCCCTTTCAGAAGGCTGTCGGCAAAGTGCTTGAATATTTCGTTCTTGAGGATCTTGAGGTGCCCTATGTCTTTCAACATCGCAAAGACTACCTCATCCATGCTCGGAAAACTCGAAATCCCGACCATCGTGATGACCCCGAAGCGCCAGAGTATATTGTTAACGCTGAGAAGCTTCTTACACAAGACGACCTCTGGCGTATACTGGAATTGGATATCAAGTACCGATCCCTTTTCGAGAAGCGCGGCGTTCTTGAAAAGACGTGTGATAATCTACGAGAAGTCACGCAGGTGAACGACGATATGATCCCGGAAATGCTAAGTCAGGCTGTCACGATGGAGGAGCTTCAAGACCTTCAGGATTATATTAACTTTCAATATGCCTCACAATTAAAGGACATCGCTGCCATGAACGGTGTGGTTAAGGGAACTAAACGTCCTGGCGCAAAGTCGTCCGTTTTCGAACGCGTCCGCAAGAGCAATGCCTACAAGTTTGTCAAGGCTTACGGCATCTCTCCTGACCGGCTAGCTCAGAACGCTCTGCGCGAAGGTAAGAAGATGATCGCAGACGACGAGCAAAGCTTACCAATTGACCTCGCGGATCGCCTCACTGATAGCGATTTCCCTACCGGCGACCAAGTTCTTTATCAGGCAAGGCATATGTATGCCGAGGAGCTATTCATGAGCCCGAGGATGCGAAAACATTTCAGACAGAATTTCTACATGATGGGCGAAATCAGCTGCTTTCGAACGGAAAAAGGACTTCGGAGGATTGACGAGTCTCATCCTTATTACGAGATAAAATACCTGATCAACCAGACAATCAGTGACCTCGCGCGTCGACCAGAGCTCTTCTTGAAGATGATGAAGGCAGAAGAGGAAGGGCTAATTGAGGTCAGACTCCGACTCCAGAACGAGAAAGAGTTTCGGCGTCAGCTGCAGGCAGAATTTGTTTCGGATAACTATAGCGAACTTGCAGATGCTTGGAATGAGGAACGTAAGAAGGTCCTCGATATTGCATTCGCCAAGCTTGAGAGGGTGATAGCTAAGGGGGTCAAGGACTCGTTGCGAACGGCATGCCAAGAAGAGCTCCTTAAGCTGTGCCGTGAGGAATACTCTAAGCGACTTGACCAAGCTCCCTACAAGCCAAAGGGCATGGTGTTGGGTACTACCCCGCGTGTCCTCGCCTTGTCAAACGGCATGGGTGATCCAGCTCGAGACCCTGTCTTCTGGGTCTGGGTTGAAGAAGATGGGCGGGTCATTGAGCACGGCAAATTTGGAAACCTTGCTCGCGATGAATCGCAGCGTGAGGCCTTTGTCGAACTGGTTGAACGCAGAAAACCGGACGTAATTGGCGTTAGTGGGTTTTCAACCGATACCCATCGATTAGTTCGTGATGTGGAAAGTCTAGTGAACGAGAAGAATCTCACGGGTCCCGAATTCCCAGATCCAGATTCCGACGACTACCGCAGCGAGCTACTAGAGGTCGTAGTTGTTAACGATGAAGTCGCAAGGCTCTACAAAGACAGCCCTCGGGCGCAGGCCGATCATCCAACTTTAACATCTAATACGCGGTACTGTGTCGCTCTAGCCAGATATCTTCAAAATCCTATGAAGGAGTACGCAGCTCTTGGGAAGGATATTACCTCTCTGTTATTCAATCCTTGCCAACACCTGCTCCCTCAAGAGAAGTTACTAAAACATCTTGAGACGTCGATGGTGGACATGGTAAATCTCTGTGGTGTTGATGTTAACGAGGCTGTTGGTGATGCATATACAGCCAACCTACTACCGTACATCGCAGGTCTAGGTCCCCGCAAGGCTACAAGTGTTATCAAAGCTATCAACACTAACGGTGGCGTCGTGAACTCGAGGGACGAACTTGTTGGAGACCCGGATAACAACAAGCTCCCAGTAGTTGGCCCTCGAGTCTGGAATAATTGCGCTAGTTTCCTTTATATCGAATATGATGCCACAAATCCCTCATCAGAGCCGCTGGATAACACACGCGTCCATCCTGAAGATTACGAACTCGGTCGCAAAATGGCAGCAGACGCCCTCGAGCTAGATGAAGAGGATGTGAAAGCTGAGACTGATGAAAACGGCGCCGGCGCGATAGTCCGCAAGCTGTTCCGAGAGGATGAACAGGAAAAGGTCAACGAGCTTATCCTGGAAGAATATGCCGAACAGCTAGAGAAGAACTACAACCAACGGAAACGGGCCACTCTAGAAACTATCAGAGCAGAACTACAGGCACCATACGAGGAACTCCGCCGAAATTTTAGTCCGTTGACTCCCGATCAGGTATTCGTCATGTTTACCGGCGAAACCAAGGACTCACTAGCAGAAGGCATGATCATCCCGGTTAATTTACGGGTGGTCAAGGATGATTTCGCTATTGCCAAGCTCGATTGCGGTATTGAAGGCCGAATCGAATCCCACGAAGTCAGCCACAGAAGTAACGTATCGATTAGGGATGTTATCCACGTCAACCAGACGGTTCAAGCCAAGATTGTGGATCTGAACCGTAAAGAATTCCTTGCGAAGCTCACCTTGCGCGAAGACGCACTTCGACGACCTTACAAGAAACATAATGAACACGATCGCGGCACTTGGGATTTTAGACAGGAGGACGACGATAAGGATGCGTTACGAGAGAAGGATAAGACAACAGGTCGCACGCAGCGAGTGATCAAGCATCCGTTGTTCAAGCCGTTTAACTCTACACAAGCTGAAGAGTTTCTGGGCTCCCAGTCGTCGGGCGATGTAGTTATCCGACCATCTTCAAAGGGTAACGATCATCTTACGGTCACCTGGAAGGTTGCAGATGGAGTTTATCAGCACATCGATGTTCTTGAACTACAGAAAGAAACTGAGTTCTCAGTTGGGAAGACGCTTCGTATTGGCGGTAAATATACGTATACGGATCTTGACGAACTGATTGTGGACCATGTTAAGGCAATGGCAAAGAAGGTCGATGAGATGATGGGCCACGAGAAGTTCAAGAAGGGCAGCGTCGCAGATGCCGGTAAGTTTCCTCAACACGTTCCCAGAATTGAATCATGCTAATTCCAACATAGAAAAATGGTTGACATCGTACTCGGATGCTAATCCGAACCGCTCGATCTATTTATTCTGCATCAATCCCAAACGTGCTGGATATTTCTATCTATGTTTCAAGGCAAGCAAGACTTCGCGAATCAACATGTGGGATGTAAAAGTAGTACCCCACGCATTTGAGATGATGGGGTCCCAATATCCGCACATGCTTGCTCTCTGCAACGGTTTCAAGCTTAGATTCAACAGCGAGATCAGCAGACTGCAGCAGATGAGAAGATGAAGGAACTGTCAATAGATACTTTACTATTCATCCGCGTGTATCACTAGGGCGTTGGTTTGGCAGATTAGCTACGTTTTACTGACGAGGATGATGGCAGTCGCATAGAACTCCGGATAGGCTGATGGAGTCGGAGTATTCATATTGCGAATACCCCACGACTTTCATATTTCGTGGTTGAGTAAAGCATCTTCATACTTAGGTACTTAATTGATCTGAGAAATCAAATAAAAATATTTCCATTACCAACGCATATGTCCTGGTGACTACATAAGTAATTCAAAGCTACCTGTTTGCGTCATGGTGATATTTCCGGTTACCGAATTATGTCATACTTGGGTTGCGTTGCATCTGTAGAATGTGATAAGCATGTGTGAATCGTACCTATCTTCAGCCTCAGTTACGCTACTACAATAGTAACCGGGATAGTCATCCTACGAAGCCCCGTAAACTCCATCAAGTTAGTGTTATGTAAGATGCGGCAATTACCTGGAACCAATTAAAAGACAACCTGGTGTGAGCGTTAGATTTTCAAGGAAGACACATCGTCTTTCGAGCCAATAGGAAACCCTCCGATTTCAAAAGGGGCAATCTAGTAATACTTCAATAATGTCTTTAATCCCTCCGAACTTTAATAATCCTTCGAAACTTTAATAATCCTATGTATCGACAGTTAAACGGTCTTGTCAGACTTCAATACTCTTGTCAGATACTATACTCCTTTCAGAATTCGATACTCCTTGTAGAGTTTATTGCTCCTTTCGGAAGCACTCCTTTCAGACTTCAATACTCCTAATGATAGTCCTTTATAATAGTCACCTTTCAGCATACTATTCCATCCCTGGACATGTTAGCTCAAGTTACTGATCAATTTTCAGATCCTTACTGCTGTGCCACCGGGTATGTCAAGTCAGCATAGATAGTAAGAACCCAAACCATCACTTAACACGGTCCTTTTTTCCTAGACGACTGCTAAAGCATGAGTCAGTTTCGATGGCGTATATACTCAGATAACTCAATTTAGGCTCTTTCTTGACTCACTCCTTGCGTTAGCTCTCTTTCGTCAAAGATGTCAAAGGACGCTAACAAATCCCGGAGAGATTAATGTTCGAAAGGACTCGAGTCTTGTACCCATACATAGTGACTTATACAGTAAAGCACATCTCAGTATCTGAGTTACTTGATTCTGTAACTCGTTGCGAAAATAACATGTCACTTAACTGGCAGTAAGCAAGCTCGCTGTTATATGTATAGGACAATTCGCCGCTATCACTGTCGTTCATCAACTTAATAGGAAAGGTGCTTACGATCGATTTTTACGATCAGAAGGATGACATATATGACTGGCTAACCGAATTTCGCGCGAGACGCTCAGACCTTCTAAGCCAAGCCTCACTACACTGGATTACAGACAAGAGATTTACCTACTTTGAGATACCCGCATATGGAAAATCAAATATCTAGTACCCCGACACGGCCCTGTTGATCGATCGCATGCTTGAGTCCCGGGGATGTGGGGTTAGAGCTTCTCCCCGGGCGGTGTAAGGGGCCGGCCGCGTTGGCGTATTACTGAAGGGAGATAAATGATAACATGGATCCCGGTCGATGATAATGTCTTACAGCTTCGATTCTTCATGGAAGACTGTAACGAGACATAACTGGCCCAAATGGAGAGATGTATAATGCACTCTAATCTATGCACCACCCTTAACCCGTCTAGGTGCTTCTTCGTAGCACAATGTATATGCACACATGAGACTAGCGCTTCCAGTAGCAGCTTCGGAGTACTCATTGCCGGCACAAATCCCGGAGATGCTTTCGGTCTTAACGAGCGGCATACAAGACAAAAGATCCCTAGCTAAGGAAGTTTCAAGTGTCATCGCCCCACCTCGCTGACATTGGGTGATGAAGATTAATATCTATATCATCCAAGCGTTATTCGGAAAGACGCCGGGGGACGGCGCAGGTGGGACGGGTGGGAGAAAACGGTAATTTTTTAAGACCAAGTACGGATTACCCCATGTGCGTCAGCTTCGGATAGTTCTTTCGGAACCGGGATTACCCATCTAAGGAGCAAGGTAAAGAATACCAACAGTGATGGATATGATCACTTATCAGGTATTTTGACATCAGGGGCTTGCATTTGGGTTTCTTGCCATGACGATCATTGGTTCGTCAGCACGCTCTCCCGCAGCTTAGGATTCGGAGGATTTGGCAGAATAAACCATGCCGACGCTGACTGCATCGCGACGGGTGTCGTCAGCCTTCACCGCGAGTTTACTTTGGCGAGGTGTAAGCACTTTGAGACTCGTGGTATCGACATACCGGAATTTAGATATGGCAGTTTCATAAACGCCGTTTCTAGTCGTGTAACCAGAACTGAGATATAAATAAGCTCGAGGACGCCCGTATAATATAGATGAAACTCCCAGCCATAGCATTATTTTGTAACGATACTATATAGTATTATAATATTATATTCATTTTGCTCACTTACTAGAGAAGCGAAAATGGCTATCGCCATCTGGAATACACGAGATGTCATCTCACTATTCCAGCAATATGGCACCTCCTTTCTAGCCGCCACCTTCAGCGCCTGGCTTTGCTATGCGATTTCCCTCGTCGTCTACCGATTATATCTAAGCCCTTTAGCTAAATTCCCTGGTCCGAAGCTTGCCGCACTCACGTCGTGGTATGAAATCTACTATAACATCTTCAAGAAGGGTGGCGGGCAGTATATCTTCAAGATCAAGCAGATGCATGAGCAATATGGTAGGTCAGCTGCACACATGAAAGGGATCGTGGCACTAATCATTATCGAATCAAGGCCCTATCGTACGGATAAACCCATTCGAGCTCCATGTGGATGACCCAGCATATTTCGATGTTGTCTACGCGACAAACAAGCAGTTCGACAAGGTCGAGATGTTTGCCCGTAGCATCGGCGCGCCGCTCGCTGCTTTCGGAACCATCGACTCCGCCAAGCATCGTCAACGCCGAGGTGCCATGGCCGCCTTCTACAGCCGTGCTAGATCACGGGACCACGGACACCGAGTTCAGATGGTTGTTGACCGTATCTCTCGTCGTTTCTCTACTGAATATGCTGGCACTGGAAAGGTCGTTAACCTCTCCTACGTATGGGGATCGCTATCAAGCGACGTCATCATGGAAGTGGCTTTTGCTCGACCCAAGCTCTTTACCGATGCCCCTGACTTCAAGAGCTCCTTAGCGATAGGCTTGTCGGATCTTCTATACACTAGTCACACTTTCATGCATTTCAGCACTATACAATACTTGGTATCCGCATTACCGGGATGGCTCGTTAAGACGGCTGTACCACCAATCAAGTCGGTCGTCGAAGCCCAGGAGGTAAGACACGTACCATTACAAGATCTAGACTAAGAGAACTCAACTAATTCTCACAATAGGAAATTGGAAGCCAAGTAGCCGATATGGTTGGAGGCCGAAACACCGAAGCGAAGGAATCTCCTCTCCCCACCCTCTACCGCGACATTCTCACATCTCGATTACCTCCTGAGGAGTTAACCTACCAAAGACTACGTGATGAGGCTGTGTCTACCATTGCCGCCGGAATTGATACGACCAAGTGGACCTTGAGCGTTGCCTGCTACCATGTCCTAGCCAACCCTGAAGTTGAGTGGCGCCTCCGAGCTGAGCTGAAGGAGAGAATCCCTGACCCCAACCAAATTCCCGATTGGTTCGAGCTCGAAACATTTACATTCCTAACCGCTATTGTCAACGAAAGTAAGTTCCACTCATTAACAGCCACACCAATCAAACGTAAATAAATTACTAACATCATCTTCCCTCAAAGGTCTCCGTCTAGCCTGTGCCGTCAGCGAGCGTATGCCACGCATCAACAAGACCGCCGCTTGGACCTACCGCAACTACGTCATCCCCCCCGGTGTCCCAGTCGGCATGGATATCTGGACCATGCATCACAACACCGTCCTGTTCCCCGAGCCCTACACCTTCAAGCCCGAGCGCTGGCTCGGCGACCCGAAAGTCGAGCCGGAGCTGCTCGAAAAAGCCGGTTACCTGCCCCCTCTCGACGGCAAGACCAAGCCGCTCACCCACTACATGGTTGGCTTTGGCAAGGGTACCCGCATGTGTGTCGGTATGTACCTCGCCTACGCGGAGATCTACATCGGCTTAGCGACGATCTTCCGCCGGCACGAGCTGGAGCTGTACGAGACGACGCGGAAGGATGTCGATATTGCGTGCGAGATGATCCTGTCGCTGCCGTGGAAGGGGTCCAAGGGTATTCGGGTCAGGGTCAAGAAATGAACTATACCTACCTAACCTAATACGATAACCTAGATGTTAGAGGCCGTACCAGCCATTAGAGTTAGACAAGGAAGGGGGATGGGTTCGTGTACATACATATATACCGGTCTGGAGTGGGATTGATGCGCTACGACATCGTTGTTTTTCCCACGGTTGGGTCGCATCGCAACATGGAGTGGTTGCGTCGTGAGATGGCTACCTAGGTACCTATAAATACGTCTTGGATGGTAGCTTGATACAGACTGAAGACTCAAAGCTACCAAGAAATGAAAAAAATGTCAATACAAAATTTTTCAAGTTCATCTATCTTTAAGCTTGCATATATTAGTGATTTCCATTGTTGAGTTATGTTCGTAGAGTTGGAGTTTTGAATTTTTATGCTTACCCAGGCTGAAATATTGTTGAAAGTTAAAAGATATTGAAACTCCCTTGCATGAGATGGTGGCTTACCTGGGTATAAGGTAAATGCAAACTGTACTTAAAGTTTTTTCCTTTTACATTCTATTTATCTAGAAAGTAACTATATTCGTAGGCTAGGTATATTTTTAGTATGCCTATCGAAAAAAGATTAACTACCTATACTTAGGTAGTTATTACTATCATTTATCTAGATTCCTTATGATAGACTTACTTGGATTCATTTAGTATTATGTTCCCATCTTTCTATAGAAGCTCATGAACTCTAACAATCACTAAACGTCTAGAAAAATAAAATTTTGACTTCAAGGATGGATACAATGGAAGTCGTTTCGGAGTGTAGTAGGTACCTAATTATCTACTCTCGCCTTTTTCAATTAACTAAACATTTGTCGAATATACCACTGTACTGTTGAAAGGTGATTTCCTAATAGTGTCTCGCTATTACGGTATATCTGACAATATTCCACTCTTTGGATCAAAAATGCAGTAGACAATTTTAGCGAGAAATGACAAAAGGTCCCATGTTGTTGAAAAATGTATTAATAAACCTATCGTTAATCGTGGCGAAAAAGACATCATATTGAAGAAAAAAATGTCAAGGTCTGGGCACTTGTTGATCGTTTAAATCGCCGAGGCCTCCTAAAAGGGGGAGGAAGCAAGGTCAACAGAGAGGCAATAAATAATAGAACCTAGGAGAAAAGGTTAGAAGAAGGAAAAACATGTGAAACTAGGCTGGGACCCAGAAGCGCCGAAAAATGAGACATGTATTTATAGATATCGGAAATGTGAGCCCGACCCAACGATTTACTTGCTCCCCTCGTCCGTTTTCTGGCCTCCTACTACCGGGCCGAAGGCCTTTCAGGATCGGCTAATGAGTGCTTTGCTAGTATGCCTTACACGTCTTTAAACCAGTAACATCAATCCTTGAGAGTCCTAGCAAATCCCGGAAGTTCCCTTTCCTATGTTCGTGCTACTTTATAGATAGAATATTTCCTTCCTACCTAAGTACCTAAGGTAATAAGTGTACGGATAACTAAGGCGTATATTAAATCTACTTCGATAAGGGCGAAATGAGTTTAAATAGTTTCGGATTGGGTTAAATCTAGAATACGGTATTAACCTAATACTAACTTATTCAAATCGATTAACCGGTTACATATATTAAGAAGTGTTTAAAGAACTAATTTAAGAGAGGCAACTTTATTTATAACTAGTTAGTGTAATATTTATAAGTTAAGTAAACTTTAGTTGTAAAATGATTACTTTAAGTAACAATTAGCCGGCAAGGCTAATAACTTGATCAACAGATATAACTATAATTCTCCTAGCATTAGACGCAACTTCATTTTAATCAACAATTGCTATTTACTGCTTTTTATATTTAATTATGCATATTGACACTACAGAGCCTACGCTGGTGGCTTGCTATCGTACTGTCATCTGTTACTGGTGAGGCCTCAGTAACGGAGGCCTGAGTTACGGATCTGGTCACCTCATCGGGGACCTCAACATGGGTCGTGACTTAACTACAGGACCTGCATAATGTGATACGTGAGCTAAGATACCTTGACAGCTCACAGCCACTTGGTGTTGCTGCCTAGATGGTGTGGTTACACTACTCTGTTGGTTCAGTAAAACCTCCAAATTCTGCCTTGTTCTGATTTTGTTATTCCATTTCACCATCCTTTGATGCCGAGTTATACAAATGAATCAGCATCTCTGTCTAATCCAGCTAAGTAACTAATGACACTCACCGAACAGTAGGAGCCGGTAACCTTACCACCAACGCACGGCTCTGGGTACACTAAATAAATATTATGTAGGCTAGGACCAGAGTACAGGAATGATATGCAATTTTACACAGTTTGAGAACAAAAGTTATTGTAGCGAATCCTGAAGAGAAAACTAGGTAACTAACCTAAACTCCTTTTAAGTTGTAAGGCTATTCAGCTCATACAGCGCAACCTCGGAAGAAGGTGGTTAATAATTTTTAGATATTTCCGTAATTAGGTTGTAGCAAAGAAGCTATGGAAATGGTATCGCCGGATGGCCCCGAAGCGACCTTCAGCTGCTAGGTATGAATGACTATTGTTGTTGACGGTACCAACACCCCTGAAATACATACAATACCTCCCATGTGCTATGAGATCATTGTCATGAAGAGTTTCTACAAATATTTAACTATTTATTAGGGAAATAAGCAAGTTATTGGAACTGCAAATTTAGTGAAAGGATCCAGATGACTTCTCGTCATGGGATCACTTTATTTATGGCACTTCTGATCGAGGATGAAGTAGAATTATTGAATATGCACTGACTGCCTAGTGAAATACGTAGACATCTGCACTTTGATGGGTTAAATTTCGGTCTGCCGTCGGCTCGGCTGCCACAGTCCTAAATTTCACGTCCATGCGTGGATGGTTTGCTCGGGACTTCCGTGGAATCGTGAATCGTACATACATACATTTAATACCCATCTAACACAAGTGATTCATTTCCACCTACGCTCTTAGTTCAAACTTTCCACCCTAATCGTCTTGAATGACACAAAGACAGCTCAACTAGTGACAATGAAATACACCAACAATGGCGAGTGGCTACCGAACAATGAACTTGTGCTCTGAATCTTGGAGCCCTGATTCACCATAACACCATGATTCAACTATGAAACCACACAAGTCTATTATCTTGGGACAAGAAATGCAATCTATTTAATCCTCTCTACTCCTTCTAGGAAATTCAGAGTTCTACGTTGGAGAGCAACTAAGGTACCTAGCTAAAACCCCCCTTGCTAATTAAATCGAGGTACCTAACCCAACTTAGGCGTACGATAGGGGCATACAAAGAACAAAGAGGTAGACTAATAGACACGAGCATACAATTCAATAAAGAAAGCTCTATGGCGCCTAACAACTACTACCAGAGCGGTCGCCAGGGTCGGTCTCACAACTATCCCCAGACGTCACTACCAGTACCGCCAGTACCGCCGCAACCTCTATACCCTATGCCTCCATACCCAACGGCGCCCTATCCCACAGTTCCATACCCTACATCCCCCTACCCCATGCACATGCCCATATACTCGGCGCCCTCTCCCATCCCATCACCCCTTAGCCCACGACGTCCAGCACCACCGCCCCCCAACAGAAACGTCGGTCCCACCCTCGTAGACAACTTCGTCGAGCGCGCACACACACGCCTCGAGCCCCGACGCGCCAACCCGACCTGGACAGAAGCCATCCTAATCAACGAGCTCCAAGACCAACTCGGCGACGTCAAGCGCAGCGTCCAAGACATCGTCAGCCAAGAATTCCACTTCCCGGGAGACATCGTCCCGCGCGTAACCATCCGCCTGTCGCCCGTCGACCTCAACCCTGACGGGACATGGCACAACGGGAAAGGCCAGCTCTGGGCCACCGGCGCCACGGTCCTCATGCCAAAGATTGTGATCCGGATGCCGGAGCGGCGATCGCCCGAACCCCGCAGCGCCGGCCGCCGAATCGCCACGGGTCCGACCCCCAGCGACCGCGCATACATGGACGCCGCAAAGCGGGTGTTAGACGCCGTCGTCCACGGCCAAGGTCTAAACCGGTACGACGTGCGCACTGATCTGCGGGGTCTCCCGTTCGACCCGGCCAGCGACCTGCCGCACGCGTGCTTCGAGTTCCAAGACAGCTCGAGCGCGGCGGACGACGCGTGCCATTTCATGCCGACGCACGTGCACGTGTACCTGCCGGCGAAAGTGAAGCGTGTTGATAATCGCAACACCTGGTTTTACGAGCGGTTGTATGGGGGCCACTCCCGGGCTATTACGCATCTGACGAGTTGGGCTAGCCGTCGGAACATCGACTTGAGTTTTCTGATGACGGACCGCGCTTGAATGGGGGCAAGAAGCCTGAGTCTGGGAGGTGAAAAGTTAGTCCGTGATTTAATCGGGTGGATGGGATAACTTGTCGAACGTAGGAGAATAAGGCGGCGTTGACGGACCTATACCACTACTGGATTTGAATTATTTCCAATAAAGCTTTGAAATCGATACCCACCATTTGTATGTAGTATTATTAGCTTACCATTAAGAAAATAACCAAGAAGTCATGATCATATATGATAAAGTATTTCGATGAAATCGTGTCTATTAAGTTCGTGAATCACTTTTCTTTATTCTACAGAGGGGTATGGCAAATCTCCATTATCGGTCGTTAGGTAAGGTAAGGAACTAATGGTAGACGGGATGAAGATTTAGGGGTATGATGATGACCGCAAGAGATACCATACCTAAGCTCCCCAAATATTGTCCCCCCATATGCAAATACTTTTGCCGGATCAGCGGCCCATTCAGTCGTATCCACGGTAAAAATACCGAGGACTTGCGAATCGAAAACCACTACGCCCCCCTTTTCCCCAGTCCCTGAATACCCCTCCCATACTCGGACAATTGTGATACACCTTAGCGACCGTGGTATAAGATGGTACTTGCCACTGGTAGGCATACCGACCCCCCATCCGAATATAAACTTTTGTAGCAGCGGCGGCTGACTGCTTTCATGTTGTCTGTCGAACCGAAGCTACACAGCTTCTTAGACTTTCTGGTAGAATAATAGGTAGGCAACCTTGTTATCCTTGATATTGTCTTTGGTCTGCTTTCCTTTCGCCTGTATAGTGTTCGATGCCCCGTTAACAACGGAGCTCCATTTCTTTGCTCCATTTACTGGAGCGCTGACTTTATTCCATCCCTCATCATCACCAGCTTCGTCATCACCAATTCCTTCGAATCTGTTACCGGAACCGCTCACGGCGGTGTCCTTCTTGTCAACCCGCGCCGTAGTTTTGGAACTTTCGTCCTCAGAGCCTCCTTCAGCCACATCTTCGCTTCTTACTCGTCGGATAACCGTGTCATCCATACGGATCCATTCTACACCATCTTGTCGTCTGAGATCAACAGTGTAGTGCCCACCGCTTGCATTCTTACCATGGTGGTAAACAGCAGCGATCAATTTATATTTAGGGAAGCCTGCACCTTCAACGGTAAGAGCATTTCTCTTCTGTCGTGGAAAGAGCTCCTTGGGAAGTTCGAGCTCCAGTGGATATCCAACCTTCTTCCAGATCTTAACAGTTCCAGTTCCTTCGGTATCGAACTGGAAACGCTTTAAGTGAAGGATGAGGACTGGCGGTAGGGATTCGATGAGAACCTGTTTGGTGGCCGTCGCATCCTTTCCCCTTGGCGACCCAAAATCACCATGTAGAATTTCGGGTCTGGTGAGTGCTTTCAATGCATCAACAATGTTATTGACTTGAGGGGAACCAATGTCTAGTTGGAGAGGTTGGAAGGGTTCTAAGGTTACGGAATCCTTTAGGCCTTGTACCCTTAATTCCGATCTTAGCTGTCCACCAAACACCTTAGTGATGGGAGACGAGGTAATTGGGTGGCCGGAGGAACGTGTAACAGCAGAGCGTTGACGCGGCCCTACCTCTAACCAATCACTGGTATCTGGTGTACTCGTAGGAGACGTCGCCGAAGGAGTGGCGGCCGATGAGTTTGCGGCGGTAGTCGTAGTAGAAGAGTCTGGTTGGCTGCGCATTACTTGAGTGCACTCGTCGTGGAGTGCTTCTAAAAGGAAGCCAAGGAATTCTTCAGCATCTTGCTGATGTCCACGCTGTATAGTCTTGTTAGATCGCCTCAAAATAGATGGGTAAAAGAACTTACCCTCATGCTAGCAAATCTAGGAAGCTTCCTTATAGCCTCATAAACAAATTCAGGGGTGAAAGGTTCGCCATACTGTTCGAGTTCCTCGTTCTTCAGCCTCCGCCGAAGCTGCTCGACAGACACCGCAGAATCAATAACTTTGTATTCGCGCATGAACATAATCCTAGAAACGTTAGGCGGATCGAGGGTAAATTACGTAAATAATGTAGATTAGGTACTTACATGGCATCAATTAGGGGAGTTTCGCTTTTAAAACTATATGCCGCTTTCTTGCTGACCTGGTCCAAGAAGTCATAAAATGGAATGCAGAAAATGAGAACTTGTAAAACCTGGATACTGTTAGTTTAACTTTCGTTGCAAACTAAGCTACCACAACTTACCGAATTCATATAACACATATTCCCGGGATTGATTAAACCCCTAGGCTCTAGAAACGAAATCTTTTGACTACCACCCACGCGATATGATCGTAAAGCTTCAGCCAAAGAACTAGTGTTTGACTTTGTAAAACTACCTACACCCACACCCCCATTACCTGAAGCAGTGTTGTCGGGGATGTTGCTTGTTGTAACGCCAGCACCAGCTGATGCGGCACCAGTAGCGCCAGTTGGAGGAGAAGCGGCGGATGCTGCACGTGAAAATAATCCCGTCCAGAGCTTTGGGCCAGCTTTTGCGGCAACAGGGGCGGGCTCTACTTTTGCTTCTGCTCGAGACGCCTCCGGGGAAGTCTCTGTAGCTTCAGCGGGCTTTTCCTCTGCTTGTTGTGTGGGCTGTTTCTCTACTGATTTTGTTTCAGTACTGGACGAATTTGTCTCTTTGGGACCTGCTTTAGGTTTTACGGGGACGATGGGAACGGCTGGTATAGCGGCGAGAGAGGCTGTCTTGGTGTGTTTGGTAGACGTAGCAGCAGCAGGCTGAGCTGCTTGAACTGACTGAGGAGTGGCAGACGAGGTAGACTGTGAAGTTTCTAAGGACTCATCTTTTGTTGACCTAGCTTCAGGCTGTGCAGGTAGCTCAGCGTCTGTGCTAGCCGGAATAGTAGCAGTAGTAGATTTAAGTGTAGGGGTTGAAAGTACTGAAGCATCACCTCCCAAAGCCTCCTCATGTGACATAGCTCCTGACTCAACCCCTTTGGCTTGGATCGGAGGTAATTCGACAGTCTCCGCATCAGGGTCCTGTATCCGTCTTTTTCTCTTGGATCGAGCTGACTTGGTAGGAAAGGGTATATCAGGTCGCGATAACCAGGGCAGCTACAAGAGGGTTAGCTTAAGTGGGTTGGTTTACTGTAAGAGGTTATATAACTTACTGGAGGTTTGAACGGTGATTGGGTCGGTCGTAACTCGACATCCGGAGTGGCCGGGGCAGCTTCCTGGTTTTGCGGCGTAGGGGGAGTCAATGGGACCGGAAGAACTTGAGACGAGTGTGTTGAAGAGGGCGTCTCAGGTACAGAGACAGGTGGAGGCGGCGCTGCTACGGCATAAGGAGGAGGGGTCGAAAGAGCCGGCGAGGGTTGTTGTTGCGGAGGTGGTCGGGAGTAAGGAGGCTGAGGAATAGGCTGCATGCTCGAGGACACAATAGGAGGATATTGCTGGTGAACTATGGGAGGAGATCGTTGAGGAAACTGATTGTATTGCATGTATGATGCGTTGGCCATGGCACCATTCTGATAGTGATGCGAAACCTGAGGATAGTATGTCTGAGGATAGGGAGCCATATACCCGTTATGGTGGTATATGGGATTGACATGTTGCTGGTGGTGATATTGATGATGTGCTGAATACTGATGTTGCGGCGGCCGCCGTCGACCACCAGGTCCTGGACCAGGTCCCATATCAACTTGCCCTCGCGCCACAACTGCTCCTCCGGGAATACCTCCTGGCATAGGCTGCCCAGCCGGCAGATGACTACCGTTCATCTTGCCGGCTTGGGGGTGACGAAGCAGTGGCTATCCACTGCTTCTGCGACGTAGACTGTCGCCAATATTCGAATTGCGATTCTGTTTGCGCGGAGGCGACGAACGGACAGGGCAACCTTGGGATTGTTGTTTGCTCGAAGGCTGCGCGCTGAATAGTTTAAGCGTCAAGTTGCGTCAAGTTGTGTTATCAGCTCCGATCCACTTCCGCAACCGAGAAAGACGATAGAAAAGAATGGCGCTGCCTCATAGGAGCCTTAAACGAGAAAGTGGATAATGGGTATGAGAAGGCACACTATGCGATGAGGGAAGATGACGTTCAGAGGCAGGTATAGAGCCCAGGAAAGAAAGAAATTATGTATGGTACTGCCCGAATGGTTGGCGCGTTGAAGAAGTTGTTAAAGTTGACCGGGGTTGTCGTGGTCAACCGAGCTAATAATTTGTGTTCTGACTTTTTCTACAGTTTTCGGACCCTTTTGAGATTACCTCAAGCTAATAATAATCCTAAGTGAGTCCGGCTGACGGTGCGGACTTTCCCAGCCACGGGCACTAGCCACATTTATTATAACTGCTTCCACACATGGATGGATGTGTGTGGGTTGGAAGGTACGTACCAGCCGTTATTACCTATGTAGGTACCTAACGTATGTATTCAATATATTGGATGTATGCAGTTATGATGTTATCTTGCCCTCGAGCGTATCTTTTATGACTGTCGCTTCAAGTAGTTTAGGAGGTAGATATTATATCCCTATTTAATGCAGAATGGCTATAGGTACCTAAAATACTATAATGTTGAAGTCAAAACTGGATTCTATCTGGCACTTCACCTTTTTGTATGATTACTACCTATGTAGGTACATACCTGCTATAATACGATACCTCTCAACTTTGGTCAGTCGAAAGTTTGCTCAAACACGTCTCATATAAATGTGATAAAGACTAACAGAAAAGCACAGACGGCATTGGCAGAAGCAAATCATCTGCTAAAATACTATTTTCCTATTTTTGCTCTTCTTATGCTCGCTTGTCACAACCCTCTTTTTGTTGATGAAGCTACAATGCTATGCTATGCTATGCTATGCTATGCTAATTTCTATGCTCGTAAATGTATGCCCCGTGCCAGCAAAATCAAATTCGCCGTAGGGTTGCCCCTAAATCACCTTTGAATTCTAACAGCGAATTAGATATTATTCATCTCTGAAAACCCATCTTCCGCCAGGTCGCATAGCCTCGCGGTATCTTTCATCAATTATTCGACGTGTCGCCTTCGCCGCTTCTTCTCTATCACGTTGTTCCTCTTGGGTGCTCGGGAAATCCGCCCGCCAGAAACCTACTGGGGATGCGGCACGATGGAATCTATGGCGATGTTTGCCATGCTCATTAGCAAGCTCTCGCGTCTTAGCCTCAAGCCATACGTCTTCCCTTTCGGCTTTAGTCATGGTCGACAGTTTCCAAGCTTCATCACCCATATGTTTTTCTAACAAAGTCTGAAAGTCCACCGGCCCTGTCTGATCACGCTTGGCCCGTGCTTGTAGTCGAAACGTCTGGCCGCAGCATCCTTCTTGAACGCATCCTTCCAAGTTAGCTCGCTCGTTCTTATTACGAACAACGTCAGTGAAGGCATAGTCATAGCCTTCGTTACAATTCGGGTTGATCTTGAAGTCAGCGATGCCAAGTTCGGATTTGGGCCGCTCTCGCAAAGGCCGGGTACTGCCAGCCATAGTGCCTTTTTCTCTGCCGTCAGATGATCGCTTCGCATTCATATTTCCAGGAGTTCGTTTGCCGTGTGATGCTTCTGGAGTATCGTAAGATTGAGGCAGCTTAGATGTCTTCCTTAGATCATTCTTGCTAAAAGGCAACTCACGTCTCTGCGGGGCTTGAAACTCGAATTGCCCCGACCTACGCGCATGGTCTGACTGCATAGTAGGTGAGGGGTCAATAGCCTCATGACCCGGCGAAGGAGTATTCAAAAGAGCTTGGAGACCCGTTTTTGGTCTCTTCTTAGTAGGCCTCGGGGTTTTGTTTTGGGCATCATCTTCTGCGAGATCGGCTGGACTAGTCCTTATAGAAGACGGACCCGTTTTCTTTGTCGAGCGATTCCCTCCGGGTTTCTGTTGAATCTCTGCGGTAGGACCAAAAAGTTCGGGTCGTGGCGCCAATAGATCGTTGCCAACATGTGCGTGATCGAGGTTCTCATCCGATAGGAACTGAGGGGGGAGAGCCTTCTTCCTTGTCGTATTGCGTACTGGGGGGTCTTCTAACCTGCTTAGCTGGTTATTGCCAGCGTGCAACCCAGGAACTCCGACCGAGCCCGAAACGGACATGTCTTCGAATTCAAGATTTGTCCTACTGCGCTTCCTTGGTGTGACCACTCTAACTCCCTCAGCATCAAAATCAATACTCTCGTGTGGCATAAAGTGCTGACGTTCATCCATAATCATTGGGTCAGAACTATCTTCCGTCTTGACCTTAGTGACATGTTCGGTCTGGCCATCATCGTGTTTCCTCTTGCGCACACAACGCTCCGATACTATAACTGGGGTGTCAGAAGAGGGTTCGGTTTTAATGAGCACCTCCCTCGGGTTGGTATCTTGGTACTGCGGGAAAGGTGGCAATGGATATGATTCACCATCCACGGTACTAATGCAACTTTCCGAGCCAGTTGTGATATTTTTCTCTGGACTAATCTGTGACGCCGTCTTCATTCGCATCGACTCTAGTGGGGATATTCTCCTAGAAGAATTGCTTCCATTTTCGTCAAAATTGGTAGGCGGCCATATCACTGGGGTTTCTTTCAACAAGGGATCGAGTCTCGTAAACCTAGGCTGGTTAGAAACATCGGAATTAATAGATTCGTCAGCAGCCACTTGATCTTTATTCGTAGATGGAATCGGTGTGTCTGACGAAAAGCTTCCATCCAGTGGACCAGATGCTACTGCTGCCGTCGCGTCCAACTTGGCTTCTAACTTTTTTATTATCCGACTACGCTTCTTGCATAGTTCATCCAACTGGTTTGCATGATCCATCCATTGATTGTAGGCTTTCGTCTTATCTCGAAGTCGCTGGTTTAACTTCCCATGAGCATCCTCAAGCTCCAAATACTTCTCGTGCAGTTTCGCGTAGTTCCCGTTCAGTTTAAGATACTCCTCCTTGAGTGCAGTGCCGCCTAGTCCATCGATATTAAGGTTGCCTAGTTTAGTAGACGGCTTAATATTCGAAACTTGGTTTACTGACTTAGGCGTGAGAGGGGATCGGCCATTCCTAGCGTCATCGCGGGTTTTAGATTGGTCTATAGACAAGATACTAGCATGACTGCTGTCTCTAAGAGTCTGAAGTTCTTTCTTTAGAGCGAGGTTCTCTTCCTTAAATTGATCTGCATCAAAGATCCTAGCCCTTAAATTTTCAAGCTCAGTAGAAAGCCGAACATTTTCGTCTCTATATGATTTAAGTCCTATTTCCCAACTTAGTACTTTTTTTTTTTTTTTTTTTTTTCGTAAAAGTAGAGGTATGTATTCATTTATACGCACCTTCGCCAAGCTCATTATCAATCCTATTACAGACTCCAGTTAAAGCATCAAACAGGGCAGGTCTACCCACATCCGTGAACCAGTTCTCCATCTGGGAATAAATTGACCCGCGCTGTCTATTTCAGCTATAAGTAAACGAAGCTCATCGATGCATTGTCGTGAACTTTTGATTAATTTAATTGTCTTTGGAGGTTTAAGCAATGGACGTTTTAGTAAGGACGAAGATAGTACAAGACTCAGGTAATGACGCGTGTTAGAAAAGTGATACGCGCCCAGACGCTGAGAAGCACTTTCCGCCCCATTAGGAAATATGGTCTGTGCGTTACTAAGCTGCCTAATTAATCCTGTTAGTCCCTGATTGCCTCTGCAAAACAATTAGAAAACAATTAGAACCTAGCCCCGAAGGGATTGATGTGAATTTCCTCATTGGGAATATGTATTGATTTCTGCAACCCAATTGGGTCTCTAATTACGCATTTTGATGCGACATCAGGACCAGAATATTGAAGAAGTGATTCCATAGTTTCTTTCATGTGTCTACCTTATATACCTAATGTACTGTACTAAAATGGTACTCGTAAGTAGTCTGTAGATGTGCAAAACCCATGTTACATGCAACTTGCAAACGGGGGTGGATTTCCGGTTGTGGATGGAATAGGTAGGGCTGCATATGATCCTCCATCCCGCATAGCACACGAATTCTATTCACCGTATTAAAACGCAACCCATATAACATAAACAGCTCGTTACCACAAAGCATAGACCAGAGCCACTTACAGTGTACTATTTGATATCCGTTAGTTCAGACTAACTGTTTCCTATACTGGGTTTTCGGAGAGTCGCGGTCCGGGACGGCAGAATCTTCAACTCTGATATCTGATTGCTATGGTAAAAAAGCACTAGTCAAACAAAAACGGAATCTAATATTCACGAATTACCTATTGTAGAATAGCCCGGTAGATAATGTGGTATGAGTGAATCTATATACCCAATAGCCTACTATAGTACTAGAAATCCTCGTAGATTATTCAACGCAACCGTGTTAGCGTTACTACAATGTGGAAAGTTTGATTTAAATACGGTGTATATCATTGCCTGAGACGATATCTCCAAGTAAGCGTGAGTTTGTTCAAGTATGAAGGTAAAAGTGGGCATATTTACACATACTCCATGAGTCTCGTCAAAATTTATACCTCTTCTCTAAAGGTGGTGCCCGGATGCCTTGCCACACTCTCCAGCCGTTTATATAGACGAGAGACAAATATTTAAATAAGTATGCTAATAATTGAGCGATGAACTAATCCGAGAGGGATCCAAATGAGAGTTCGTAGAATGACTACGGTAGGTATTGAAAACAATCGAAGCTCACTTATTCATTACTACACGGTGCCCGGTCGATTTATATATTCGTGTCATAGTGCGAGCGAGCAAGAAGCAGGATCTTGACTTCTCACCTTGTAAAGAATTACAGATCTAACTTTGATGGGATCATTGGTAAATATGAAATAACCAATCCCTACAATACCTAGGTAGTTTTCCCAGGACCTTATCATGGCCATGCTCACTAATGCTAAATATTAAATTCGAGACACGGGCATTGTATGAACTGGGAAATTTGAACCTCGCATTAAATAAAACTATAAGACACTGTATTAATAGAAAAAAGAAGCTTTATTATTGAACATGTTGCATTGCTTATTTTTCATCGATCTAGGAGTTTAGGAGTCTAGGAGTTAAGAGGTAGGTGTTCGGTTAGCGATTAGGCTGCATGTGGTCAGTCGAAAGGACCTATCGCATCAAAAGTTGTTAAAAAGACTCTCACGGGACCTAGATCGACAAGATATATGACCATATATTTATCATATGAATGTTAGGTAGAATGTAAGAAGTGATATAGTATTTGTACTGTACAAAAAAAATGGCGGTAAAGCATCGCACGTGCCGTTTAGGCGCTAAAATGGGCAGAATAGCCAGCCGACGTCCTAAATGGAAATTTGGCGAAGCCCACAAAATATTTATGGTTAGCAATCAAACCGCTATTACGCTATTACGTCCACAAGAATTTCAAACGGCGATTAGGACGTTGTATCGTTCTCCTTCGGTGAAATCGATAATAATAAGATTCTCTCCCTCGTCTAAAATCTCAACTTTAAATTTCAAACGCTCTCCTCCCTTTGGTATACATACTTAAACTTGTATACCTAATCTTTCAGGTGCGTTGACGCTTTTCGACATCAAGTTACTACATGTAAGTATATATACTTCTCTTCATGTACAAATATATGTGGCATCTTAAGTACCTTGGGGTATCTATTTGTGTACCTGCCGCTTAGCATCACGCCCCTTCTGTCTTGCCGCTGCCTTGAAATCTCTTCTCTGTTTTCAGGCCGTTGGCTTCGACCTAGATGTTCATCACCCCACCATCCAACTCCTTCCACAGGCTAACTGACCGATCATCCTTCCGTTAACATACTTTTTTTTTTCTCCCTCGTTGTCCTTCCTACCACACGATAAAAAAAATTTATCCCCCATACACATACATCGTTCGCCGTTTTCATATCGGTCCTCCCACTAACAATCCTGTCGAGGACCTAGTACGACATCAACATCTATTTCGTGGTCGCTGCTAGATTACGAATTACATTCTACTCGAGTCCAGGTCAACGGTAGTTCAACGCTGTTGCTCTATATCAAAGTTAAGAGGTAAGTTTCAACTTCCTACTCGCATTAATGTCAAGTTCATCTTTTATCATTCGTTGGTATTGGCGTTGGTGTTGGCGACTATGAACCCCTCCTTCGTGGCCCCCTTCTGGTGCACTGAACATAACCCCGCTGGCTGCACGGGCGTACATATCAGTACGCGCCTCAGATATTATCGCCTAATCCCCACTCATCACCTTGCATTCATGACGAATCGGTGTCCCTATCAGCCCTACATACACCCATCCTGCTTGCGCTACATTGTCTTTATATATCTGTTACTTGCTACCAATCTCTTGGGTCTCTGGCGGCACCTACAAATGCTTCAAAGCTTCCAATGAAATTATGACTTGGCAGCTTGAGGGGTGGTGATCGAACTGGTATTGGCACTCAATCTATGTGGAGTGAAGACCGTTTGCCTGTGCCAGTCAACGGTTACATGGCATAGTACTCCATTTTCTAATGGGGTTTTCACTGGCTAACACTATCTACGTTTTGACAGACTTCGATCATTCGCATCATCTTGAATCCACAAAGTCAAGATGGATTTCCAAGGTTCCACTCGTACCTGCTACACTTGTAAGTCATCACATTACCTATTTTTAACAATTATCCACTGCCTCGTGTGGTTCTGATAACCCTATATCTTCACTTATACTACTGTATTGATGTTATTGTATGATATTTATTTATCAAGCAATTGTCAAAATATATTAAATGTGCCCTCATTAATTTCGCTATTTCGAATATACCAACATCAAGAATTCTTTTGTTGTTTGTTATTAGTCAAACACTTTATCTTGCCTCTAATCCTCGTCTATCTTGTTTTAATTTCGTGGGCGAGTCATCATCTAACATCACTTCACGTAGGCGGTCAGCCTGGACATCAGGTATGTCTCACAAAAAGGAGCTTATTGAGCTGCGAGGCGGTCTATCTATACAAGTATTTATTTACTGACAAATTCTCAGACCCGGGAATGTCCTAACCGTGGTCCGCCTAAGTGGTAAGAAATATTTTCACCTCTGGTTTGAGGGATGTTTTATAATAACATTTTCGCAGTTACAACTGTGGCGGCGAAGGCCACTTTAGTAAGCTTAGCGCCTTCTTAAGTTCGACTGAATAGCCTTTAACAGAAGATCATTTTAGGTCGCGATTGCCCTGATGGTCCTAAGGACACCAAGTCATGCTACCGCTGCGGTTTGACGGGTCACATAAGCCGTGACTGTCCTCAGAGCGGCGCTCCGGCTGGCGGTCCCCAAGGTGGTGGTGGCGGTGGTTCCCAGGAGTGCTACAAGGCAAGTTATCATAATACTGCCTGTTTGGCCATTATCGTAAAACTAACATTTCTGGTTACAGTGTGGTAAGCCTGGCCACATTGCCCGTAACTGCACCGAGTCATACGGCTCAGGCAACTATGGAGGAGGTAGTGGCGGTGGCTTTGGCGGCGGCTATAACGGAGGCGGTGGCCAAGGTGGTAAGACCTGCTATTCTTGCGGTGGTTATGGCCACATGTCTCGTGAGTAAAGTTGAAATTCTAAGGCATATACTTTCATTCTAATCTAGCTATAGGCGAATGTGTCAATGGTAGCAAATGCTACAACTGCGGCGAGAATGGTCACTTCTCCCGTGACTGCACCAAACCCTCGACTGGTGGAGAGAAGATCTGCTACAAGTGCCAGCAGCCTGGACACGTCCAGTCTCAGTGCCCTAACTGAGCGGATTCGCCATAAAGATACCTCGAGCTTTTTCTGCGACGCGATGACTTCATTACAAATTCAATTTCCTCTCGGCAAGTTATGAAGGTGGATGGCGACCGTGGCCTTTGGAAAGGTTGCCAGAGCAGTGGATGATTGGGAGGGTCAATCTCTAATAATCTTCGACAAAACACCCTTTGTATATTCTCTTATGGGCACCCTTCGCGTAAGCGGGTGGGTTACTATGGCGGGTCGTGATTTGGTAAACTCGAGTAATCTCACTTGGTCGGACTTATGGCACAATGGAAAAAAGGGGGAAAATCTGGCCTGGATCCGGAAAAGTTCTATTGCGGAACGCGGAGTCATGGTTTGCTTTGCTAGGGACATTGCAGGGTTTCTCGTTCTGGTTGCGTTAGCACCATACAAATACACTTCTGCGCAGTGGTTGTTCCCAGTCTAGGAACACTGAATGCGAATGAATTTCATTAATTGCCTCTGACTGTTTTCGTCTGATCAAATATTCGTGCTTCTAACTCATTAGAATTAGCATCAACTTGGTAATTGCAAGCTGGTGTCCTGCAGGGAGACACTCTTAAAATATTAGGGTCTAGGCTATAATGCCATAGCCTCCTGCCCCTAATCTTAGGTCACCTATAATGAAATTATAATGTCATATGCCGTCCTACCCAGGAGAAAGGTTTAACGGGGAGGATTGTATGGGAGACCCCGGATTCATTTCTCGTAGTCGTTCTTTTGCATCACACGGGGTAAATCTAATCGCGAGACAGTCGTCTATAATAAAAGTACTAGGAAGACATCGTCATCGCCATTGTTGTAGGTGGCAAGCCTAACTCTATCATGCCATTTAGAATGGTATCTAGGTATCTATCAACATACATATCTACGCCCATCCAATCAAACCATCCAACGCCAACTCCGTTTTCCAGAAAAGGGGAAGAGGGGAAATTCGAAAGGTGTATAGGCTGGGTCTGGCATTCTCCATCGATAAAGGCTATGGTTCTGAATATCCTAAGCTTAGCTCTGTGCTTGGTATGGATATTTACAGCGTTGAGTACTGCTTGTCCCTTGCTTGCGATCTGCGTTGCTGGAAGGCATGTTTTCTATGTGTTATGTGATATGTACTATGATGCGGCGCGAAGTCAAGTGGTATTTTCCTTGGTGCCACCGCGGTAGCTAAGCTAATAGCGAAATATATCCATTCTTCATGTGATATACTTGAGTGGCGCTTGTGATTCATGATAGGCCACGGTATGTAAAACGCCGTACGTTGAACGGACGTATGTTTGGACATAGCAAATCCGTACTAACGGAAAAACAAACCGTCTTTTTCAAATGCGAAGAAGGAGTTGGTCTCCTTTTTGCTTCTCGTCTTCTTTCTTCCGAGATAAGAGCTGCGAGATCACAAAATGGCTGACATCTTCGTCTTGCCAATAGCTCATGTGCGAGGCGATGGTGTTGATAGGGTTGAAGTCAAGCGCGCTCCTGGGTAGTTAAATAACTTGTTAGCAAATGCCGGTTATCTTCCTAACTCAGGATTTGAGACTAGCTCCTCCTTTGATGTAGAGAAAAGAGCAGAAAAGAGAACATATGGACTTACTCCTGGATACTGTAATCAACCCTGCCGTTGCGATTCAGGGCGCGTACCTTCGCTTCTTCCCTACGCAGTTTCTGCGCCTTTTGCTCCTCGGCCGCCCATGCCTCGCCAAGCTCTTGGCCCTCTTCCGCGCGACTGGCGCTGTTCTTATGCTCCTCGATACGTTTCTTCTGGAATCGGGCGTATAGCGTTTCAAGATCATCGTCGATGAGTGTTGCGTCGTAGCTAGAATTGCCGCCTGGTCCACCGGATGAGTTCTGGCGAGCGAGCGCCCTCTTCCGCGCGTCAGTTTTCTCGGACTGCGCATTGGTGTCAGAGATCACGCTGCCGGAAACGATATTCGTACCAGCTCCGGGAGGAATTGACTGTGAAGGATTATTATTATTATTGCTGTTCGCGGCATTAAAGTTCGCGACGTCCTCGTTGCTCAGTCCAAGACTGCGGTTAAGGATGCTGCTGGCGATGCCGGCGCTGAAGCTAGACCAGAGTCCGCTGACGCTCTGGCCTACTTTGACGCCGAGGCCTGATAATCCTTGTGGAGCTACAGCACCGAAGATGCCCTTTTTGGTGTAGGGTAAGACTTGGGGTTTGAGGGATGACATGGCTGGAGAGATTAGAGGCTCTAGGCGGTAAGAAATCGGGTCAGAAGGATGGAAGATGTTGAACAATTGTCCTGCTTTTGGCGATGATACCGAGAATGGATGGCCTGTAATGGCTGAAATGCGTTGATCTGATGCAATGGAAGAGAGAAATGGATCTTCCACATATTCTGGATTGAGGGGACTTTCAGATGGGGCAGCATTCAGTTTGCTCCTGGCTGCGATGGTACGTCCTTTGAGCATTTGGAAAAGCCCAATCGGCGAGCCGAGGCAGTAGAAATCTTCTACTTCGAAGTCGAAGGCAAGGTCTCGGTGATCTTGGGAGGGCTCAAACCGTTCATGAGAGGGCCAGAAGCGCAGGGGGGTACGGGGTGTCTCCGGTGGTTTTGGTTTCTCCTTCTGCCTGCAGAGGATATCAAACATGATTGCCGAGCCTAATGAATGGCCGATGATGTGAACTTTGCCTTTGAAGTCGGGATTTCGCTCTATGAAGAGCTTATAGATCCTATTGGACTCCTTTAGGACTATCTCGGCAATTTGTTCTCGATAGGCACTCTGGTAGAGTAGAACGTCTAAAGCGAGGTCTGATATAAGAGAACGAGCAAATGCGACCCCTTCAATAGTAATATCTTCTAGGGAAGGATCTGGCGAGTTGTTAATTCATAGCTAGGGAGTTCAAGATCTTGAATAAGATACTTACATTCATCCTCTTCATCTCCAACATCACCCAAGTCAGTTTCGCCTTTCTTTTCTCGTCGTTTAGGGAAATCCAGTAAATGTCTCCAGCAAACTGGAAGAACTTGGATTTTACAATTGCCTGGTCCGTTATCATTTTCCTTATTGAGAGTTTTCAAGTCTGCTGAATGCGTATACACCGCCTTGATTGTTTTTCGTAACATGTTAACATCATGGACAAAATTGACGCTCTCCATACTGGAATTACGAATTAGCATTTGTGCCAGAATGTGTTACGATAGTATGGTGATACTTACCGAAGTCCTAGAAGCTGCCCGATCCCGTGGGTAACGAGAACAAGATGCTCTATGTCACGTCCTTGCGTTTCACCATCCTGTCCATTATAGTCATCTTGGATTTCTTGTTCCTCACGCTTTCGGATTTGCTCATCTTGCTTCTCTGGGTCATCGGAAGCTTCGATAAATGATGAAAACTGCCGCTTTAGGCGATTCTCTCGACGCTCAGCCTCCGTTATAGTTTCATCATCTTCTTTATCTAGGTCTGAAGTATCCTCTGAACGTGTACTAGGCGGAGCAGATCTTCGCTTGATAGACTTCTCTTGCTTGTCGTCCACTTTCTCTGGGGGTAGAGTAGCAGTCGTGGGAGTAGGTGGTCGTTTCCCATCTTTTGTCTTTCCAGGCTCTGAGTAGCCACGCACAAGTTTTACACCATTCATATAACCCCCGCCAGCAAACCTCTGATATACCGTTGACGTTACCCAGGAAAAAACACTCTCTGAGGATAGCCATGCAGTGTTTGAGTCCTGATAAGTTGCTATACTGTTCATATAAGTACCGAAGAGTCGATAGGTCTGCGGCTGATGTTGCACTGGGAGCTGAGGGGACTTCAGTGAACTATCAGTCTGCGATTTGGCGACCGCCTTTAGGTTTTCCGAGGACGGTTTAGGAGTGACATCTTGCACTCCGGAGCTACTGCGGATACTTGGTGCAGGATACGTCCACGGCTTGATCTTCAAGTAACCCTCCTCGAGTTGAGCTGCTAGATTCTCCTCGCAAGGTCGCAATGTAGACCCTTCTTGATAGAACCAAGTGCCACGGCGGACATCATAAATGGGTCCTAACCAATATACCGGCGCCAATTCACGTTCTTCTATGTCAACATCGAACAAGAAGTCTTCATTAACCGGGACCCGTAGACCACCTCGTTGCGGACTATTTTCCCCATCAATACTGGTATTAGGTTCACCCTCCGATGATACAGCTCTCCTCCGTTGAGAACTTGAGCGCATTTGCTTGTTTGTCGAACCCTTGCCCCGTTCGTCCTCGAGCTCCTCTAAGAGTTTCTGGTAGGCATTTTCGATCGATCTGGAATCGTTCTTGGAGAATGCGACGAATTTCTTCGGTGGCGTTTGCTTGGCTCCGTCTTCCTCCTTCTTCTTCGTCTTTAGGAAGTTAGGTTTCCGTTTAGGGACCTAACAAAAAAAAAAGTCAGAATGCTGTGAGCAAGGTAGAGCCGTTAAGATGTGTCACTCACATCTACGGCATGAAACCACATAACATTCAATGGTGGGCAATCCAACGGATATCTTCTGAAGCTCTGGCCGTAAAGAGTGTTCGTGCTATGATCCTCAGCTTTCCTCGTAGGTACCGGCGTACTCGTCTTCGGGGCAGCATCTTTCGGAGTGGGCGTGGTGCTTCGATTCGTAGTCCATGGGTTGATAGAATCTACGGCGCTAGCTAGATACGACTTCTCTACCTTCTTGACCTCCTTCTTGTCGTTGGGTGCACTGGCGTCGCTATTTTCTTGGGGCATCTTACCGGAGCGGCCGGGGGGCCATCCGAAGATCCGCCTCTTAGACACGCTGGAGAGTCGACTGTTGATAGGTCGTAATGGTAGACGTGCGCTTCTGAAGCTTCGCGGGACACAAATCAGCGAATTCGCCAATTTGACGAGTAGTTAAATAAAGTAATAAATAAGAAACTCGAACTCAAAAAGCCAAGTGTCAGATATATTAAAATCTATTATTAAGATCGGTTGTTTGGCCCGCTTATAAACTCTTCAGATAGAGTCGGTAAGACTGGGAATTATTGGGTCTGAGATGAGCAATTCGGTGAGATAAGTTATATAATATACATAAAAGAAAGCTTACTATTAACCTTTTTTGGAAATCGTTAATAGGCTGTTGGAGGAGTAGAGAATAAGATGTTGATATTATCAGGTATGTAGGAAATATTTACACGTGGGAACAGAAGTATCACATGGTAATTGGACATTGGACCTTGGAATTAGATATTGTTGTCCTTGTCAGCCTTAAATTGGTACCTTTAGTGCAGCATAATAATAGGTAACCCCTACATAGGTAACCCCTACCTATGACGACCACATAATGTTTAACAGTTTATATGGAGGTACTTATGAGAGGACACAAAATCTTACATCACAAGCTGCACTTAACGCACGCGGTGCATAAAAGTGCCTATAACCCCGCTATGAGGCTTTCCCACTAAGCCATAATTGTAAAGCTTACCCCATCCTTATCGAATTATGGGCTCCGATAGCATGGTGGGGCACGACTAGAATGACTCTAACCGAATCTCAGGTAGCCTAAGTTTTCGCGAAACTAAAATTTCCATTGAATCGAGCTTCGTTTTTATACTTTAACGAGACGGCAAATAATCTTCTTACTATACCTTCCTCTCCTTCTCCTTATTCTAACCATCGTTTTTAACCGTTGTATGGAATGAATCGTCTCCTACTCATAGCGATTGGGGCGCGCAACAAAATACCCGATTCCGACTGACCTTAAAGACCCCTCTCGCGAAAGAGCTTTCTTGCGGCGCCCTCGTCGTAAATACTACGGAAAATGGCTACCACTACGATCACCACCTCGGCCGCGCCGGTCAAGCACCAGGTCGTGGATAAACTTCCCAAGAAATTCAAACAGATCAAGTTCGGCATCCAGTCTAATCAAGACATTGTCAATCAAGCCGTCATTGAAGTTTCCGATCGAACTATGTACGATATTGATAGAGGAAGAGAACCAACACAGAATGGTATACTTGACAAAAGACTGGTAAGTGACTATGGTGAATGAGGGGTTGGTTAACATTAGTACTGATATCAGTCTTTCCTAGGGGACGTCGAGCAAGACAGGTATATGCTCAACATGCGGCCTTCGTTTACAAGATTGTACAGGTCACTTTGGCCACATCCGACTACCTCTACCGGCCTTCCACATCGGTTATATCAAGTTTACGATAACGATCTTGCAGAATATATGCAAAGACTGCTCACGAGTGTTGCTAACGGAGCCAGAACGACGAATGTTTCTCAAGGAGTTGAGAAGACCTTTTATCGACAATATGCGACGAAGCGCTATATGCAAAAAGATCAATACGCAATGTAGAAAGACGAAGAATTGCCCATACTGTGGTGCGGTGAATGGTCAAATCAGAAAAGTTGGAGCTCTTAAAATTGTTCATGACAAGTTCGTTGCATACAATAAGTCAACGTCACAGAAGAAGCAGCCTCCGCCAAGTAAGATTGAGTTTGATAACTCCTTTCTGGAAGCTAGGAAACATGTCCACGACCTTGATAAGCATTTGAGGAAGGCTTTCGAGGATTTGAATCCCCTCAGGGTTCTGAACTTGTTTAAACAGATCAGCCCTACCGATTGCGAGTTGCTTGGACTCGATCCTTCAGAGGGACGGCCTGAAATGTTCTTATGGCAATATCTACCTGCCCCTCCCGTGTGCATTCGACCATCCGTGGCCCAGGAGGGTGCGAGTAATGAAGATGACCTGACAACCCGTCTTGGAGACATAGTATGGGCATGTGGTCTCATCCGTGCTGCGCTAGAAAAGGGTACTGCTCTCCAGACCATCATGGAGCAGTGGGAATATATGCAACTTCAAATTGCGGTATATGTAAACAGCGACGTTCCCGGTCTACAGAGTAGTGGTATGAAAACGACGAGGGGTGTATGCCAGCGTTTAAAAGGAAAGCAGGGTCGATTCCGTGGTAATCTGTCCGGAAAGCGTGTTGACTTCTCTGGTCGAACTGTCATCTCGCCCGATCCAAATCTTGCTATTAATCAGGTTGCCGTACCCGAGCTCGTCGCCAAGAACCTCACATATCCCGAAAGAGTCAACCGCGCAAACATCAATAAATTAAAGCAATGCATCTTAAATGGCCCTTACGTATGGCCAGGAGCCCAGGCCATCCTAAAACAAGATGGTGACCAGGCATTCAAAGTGTCCCTAAGATTTGCAGACAAGGAATCGGCTGCTAGAGATTTGCGCGAAGGAGACATAGTTGAACGGCACCTCGAAGACAATGATATTGTCCTTTTCAATCGACAACCATCGCTTCATAAGCTTAGTATTATGAGCCATTTTGCCAAAGTTCGACCATGGAGAACCTTTCGCCTCAACGAATGTGTGTGCGGCCCTTACAATGCCGATTTTGATGGGGACGAAATGAATCTCCATGTTCCCCAGACAGAAGAGGCTCGTGCTGAAGCCATGGAACTCATGGGTGTCAAGCACAATCTGGCGACGCCGAAGAACGGAGAGCCTATTATTGCAGCAACACAGGATTTCATTACGGCTGCGTATCTCCTTAGTAGCAAAGATAATTTCTACGATCGCAGGACATTTACTTATATTGTGATGCAAATGATGGACGGTGTCACTCATCTCGACCTCCCGCCTCCAGCCATTTTTGCTCCTAAGCGACTTTGGACTGGAAAGCAAGTCTTCAGTATGCTTATGCGCCCGAATAAGGCCTCACCAGTTAAAGTCAACCTTGATGCCAAGTGCAAAGAATTTTCCGATCCAGAGCCCCCTCAGCCAGGCCAGAAGCCTCTGGCGCCGGATATGTGCCCGAACGATGGTTGGCTAGTTGTGAGAAATTCAGAAGTCATGTGCGGCAGGATGGATAAGTCTACTGTAGGGGCAGGCAAGAAGGAGTCTATTTTCTATGTCATTCTAAGAGATTTCGGTCCGGACGCAGCCGTAACGACGATGAATCGATTAGCCAAGCTCTGTGCGCGAGTGTTGACGAATCGTGGCTTCTCAATCGGTATCGGCGATGTTTATCCTACTGCGTCTCTTACTGAACAGAAGCAAGCGCTCGTAGAGAATGCGTACCAACAGTCAGATGTCTTTATTGAGCAGTTCAATGCGAATAAACTACCGAAAGCGGCAGGATGCAGTATGGAAGAAACGCTAGAAAATAAGATTTCCGGTACCCTTAGCAAAGTTCGTCAAGCTGCGGGAGACTACTGTATCAAGACATTGAGTAAAAACAATGCTCCTTGGATTATGGCTTCGTCTGGATCTAAGGGCTCGGTTATCAACGTCGCTCAAATGGTTGCCGTTGTCGGGCAGCAAATTATCGGTGGAAAACGTGTAGCTGATGGCTTCCAAGATCGAACTCTTCCACACTTCCATAAGAACACCCGCCAAGCCCCGGCAAAGGGGTTCGTTCGAAACAGCTTTTACACTGGCCTAGTGCCAACCGAATTCTTATTCCACGCTATTTCCGGAAGAGAAGGTTTGGTCGACACGGCCGTCAAAACGGCAGAAACCGGATATATGTCTCGTCGTTTAATGAAGTCGTTAGAAGATCTCTCAACTCAATATGACGATACCGTCAGAACCTCGGGCGGAGGTGTAGTACAATTCCAGTTCGGCGCAGACAAGCTCGACCCCGTCGACATGGAAGGCAAAGCTGTGCCGGTCAACTTCGCTCGAACATGGTCCCACGCCGAAAACCTCACTTGGAAGAATTCTGATAAAGCGTTGTTACCTTTTGAGATCCTAGAGCTTTGCGACTCTATCCTCAAAAAGGAACGCGAACGCTATCTGAGACGAGGATTATTACACGGAGAACCACTAGAATACAGAGACGATAGTGACTATGCTATTGATGAGCATGAGAGTGCTCGAAAGTTCCTCGACACCGTCTATGGGCATATGGAGGGTTTAGCGAAGAAGTTATCCAAATTCCGAGCTGCTGGAGGTCTCGAACCTATGCTTACCAAGCCTCATGGATCATTAGCGACGATACACAGGAAAGAAAAGGGGGCAGCCTTGGCAGTTCCAAAACTAGCGTCGGAGAGGGTCGCAAAGGTTTCCGAACGCACGGTTAGGAAGTTCATTGCGCTATGCCTAGAGAAATATTCTAAAGCGCGTGTCGAACCAGGCCATGCAGTAGGAGCAGTGGGTGCTCAGTCAATCGGCGAGCCGGGAACGCAGATGACCCTAAAGACTTTCCATTTTGCTGGTGTTGCCGGGATGAGTATTACACAAGGTGTACCACGTATCAAGGAAATTATCAACGCCTCAAAGTTGATCAGCACTCCGGTTATCACTTGTCCTCTACAAAACAACAGACAGATTGAGGTAGCACATCTTGTGAGAGCAAGAATTGAGAAGACCTATATCGAGGATATTATTCGATACGTTGATGACGAATGGGGACCAAACAGGGCATTCATTACCCTTCATATTAACACCGAGGCTCTAGAAGGAATGCATCTTGGTATCGGCCTTAGTGACATTAAACGCGCCATTTACAAACAAAAGAAACTGAAGATCCTAGATTCGGATATTCAAGTATTCGAACAAGATGCAACTATTGAGGTAACCGTGAGACCCCCAGATGCGGATTCCTTGGCCAAACGAGCACCCAAAAGTAAAGCGGCGATCGCAGAGGCGGCAGCTGACTTGCTTGTCCGAGTGAGTCACCTCAAGCGTGTATTGCCGTCAGTTCCAATATCCGGATATCCAGATGCTACCCGTGCAATTATCCAGACCGAGGAAGACAAGAAGGACAAAAATATCAACTACTATACTGTACTGGTCGAGGGTTATGGCCTCCGACAGTGCGTAAATACTGAAGGTGTCATCGGTACCAAGGTCCGTACGAATAGTATTCTTGAATGTCGGGACGTTCTTGGCATCGAAGCGGCACGAACTACCATCGCCGCAGAAATCACGAGTGTCATGGGCGATATGGACATCGATCCACGACATATGGAGCTGTTAGCCGACGTCATGACGTATAAGGGTGAGATTCTTGGTATTACTCGGTTCGGTCTATCCAAGATGCGAGACAGCGTACTACAACTAGCATCATTTGAGAAGACAGCAGATCACTTGTTCGATGCCGCGGCTGGAATGAAGGCAGATCGTATCGAGGGTGTGAGTGAGAAGATCATCATGGGACAGACTATGTCAGTTGGTACAGGCGCGTTCCAAATGGTGCGGTACCTAGGCCACAGAGATGAACATTTCAAACAGCTACCAACCGCCTTCGAAGATGCCTGGACGGAGGAGCAGGATCTGTATCGCAAAGGTAAGAAGCGGACCAAGATATAGTTAACAGGTTTTGAAGGGGGGTTTTTAGGTTCTGCGTCTCTTCAGGTGTTGACATTGTTAATTCAAAATAAGTTCGAGGGCAACTTGTAAAATACTAATGGCTCTTGCTTTGCCTTTATATGCGGTCGTTTGTTACGGAACTAGTTACGATCGAAGTAATGAATAAATAATACCTGTAGTGTATGGTTATTTTAGGTTAGGTTAGGTACTCAGGTGGCCTTTCTTAATATAAGGCCAACAAGAAAAAAGCCACGATACCTAAATACTATTTCTCGTAAGGCAATCTCCCTACGTCAAAGACTCCACGCTTGGTATTGAGTAAGAATTATTCAAACATTTAATGGGTAAGATCAAGGTTCCGAGACGTTGCTACTACGAATTGTTTAGGACTGATACTATAGACAGCTTTCCCAATTTATCCTTTAGAGGATGGTGCTCATTCTTGCGATTTGTGTGCGTCGTTTTTCCTCCACTAGTTGGAAAGAAGATGAACCTATCGTCAATACCTATAAATCTGCAAAGGTGTCTCTTGTATTGTAATGTACAAAGGATGAAAGACCTAGAGTACGAAGTTCTAATCTTCTATTCCCTTGCTAATGTCCATACCACGTGTTAGGAGGAATAACTCGAGTGATATCTTCCAGCCTACCTCCCTGTAGCTTCTATTTGATAGTTGTATTTGCCCGGTGGTCGTCGACGTGGGGTGCTATAGCGACGTCTTGTAGCCCTAGCTGAGTCCTATACGAGTTTGCTCGGGTTTCCTACAAACTACCTAGGAATCAGGAACTTGGTATGTATCCTATGGCGGATAGGAAGGCTCGTAGTGTTCGGTCCTTACCCCTTCTTTCGACTAATCAAGTTTAGTATAGGTGCGGCAACAACAGGTAGTCGGGCCGTTATAATAGTTGGGTAGGTAGGGACTTTGTCATCGTTTATAGAACTTTCTGTTCGGATCCAAGTGTGGACATCTGCTCCCAGCTATATGCCATCCCAGCCCTAAGCTCTTGTATATCCTTCTTGTCGAATTGAAGCGTGTTGGATTCGATATTTAATTCCATTCCACCTGTGGTTAGGTATTATGCCACCGTGCTTTTTTGGTCTTTGGTGTGCAGCCTTGGCAGTTCTCGTCGGCAAGTTGATCCCTTCAGCGCCCTACTGACACCTTGCAAGAGCTCCATCAAATAGTCTGAGGCAACTAAACCTTCTTATTTCTTACTCTTAGATCCATTACTCATCTCTTGTCCATAAATGTCCAAGTCTACCCCATGGGACTCCGGCGTTATAGTAGTTACCGATTCGACGGTCGTCATCATGTGGCCTTCGGTATAGGACGGATTCGCGCAACCTATCCAACTTTCCAGCTCTTCCTATCTGCCTCTCTTAAGATCTTGAAAATACCGTCGGCGCTCTAGAAATATGTTGTAAAATCTCTCTGGATAAAAAAACGGTAGTGTTGTATTGCAACTTGTTGTAGTCGGCCCCGAGTTCTTTCTTTTAGCCATCAAATATCCTCTTCCAAAAAAAGGCAAATCCTCTCTTAATCTTATCGTGCCTCTCTAGAATGCTTCCGTAGTTAATAACTGTTTATTATTCTTCCCATCATCGTCGGTGGTCCCTATTATCCACTCTTTCTCAACCAGTCCGGTCATCGACCCCCTCCCACGGAGTCCGAAATGGTGGCATGAAGCTCCGGTTTGTGATACGTGCGTCCTCGGGGCCTTCACATAGTCGAATCAGTATAGTAGTGCACAACGGAAGGATACAAACCTACCGGATATCGTCGTATAGATATATTCGTGAGAGCCTGTTCGGCTCGAGATAATCACTCCTCCATCATATGATAACTCATAAGTTAGTTGGACAAGAACGCGCGGCTATGTCGCTTGCCGCAGCATTTTCTTTTTTAGATGTTTTACACTGCAGACAGTAGAAGCACGGAGCAAATATACTCACCGCAAGTGTCTCGGTGCCGATAGGGGGCAGGCATTCAAGGCCCTGCCGTCTCTCGAACAGGGCAGGATTTTCCCCTGCTACTTACGCCCACTTACTTTCACGAGCCGTCATATTGCAGAAAGCCTGCATATGAGAAGGGTCATACGTAAACTGTGAGTACGCGTTCTGAGTTGGAAAATGTGTTTGTCTTTGGATCTATAGAACATCTCGTATAGATGAACCCGCCAGCCCCAATAAGGTATCTACTTGACCCAAACAAATTGCTCCTATTACAAGCCCAGTATAAGCCCATTATAAACATTGGCACATGTGTATTCTGATCTAATTCAAGCTACGTGGATGTCTTATAATGTGCATGGCTGCGTACGACGTATTCTACTGTTTCAGGCTGCCACCCGTATGCTTTACAGACTGTTACTGGTCGATGGCAAAGAGCGACTATATTTAGTCTTCGTAGCAGGTTTATAAACGCGGGGTTCTGTTCGTCTTCTTATTTAATAGAAGACGTATCCCTTAAATTCTAGTTCCCGGAAAACTTAGTTTCTCTCCAAATAACTATCATATTGAAAAAAAAAAAGAAAAATACTATAGTAGACCAGGCACCACAACTACCTTTTCAATACTAAGCAATAATCATTTTAATTAATTATTAATATAGACCGTGAAATATGGGCCAGTCACATAAGACATTGGAAATCCGCAAATAACTGCTGTATCTCTATACTTTTACCTATGGCTGCTTGTTAGCAACGCCAGCAAACGTCAGCGTGCCCCTATTTACCGCTGACCTCTGCTGACTCAGAACCATATATCGGGCATATAAAATGCGATTCCCGCCTGCATTAATAGTGCTTAGGTGAAGTAATCCAGTTCACTTCCGGTCGGTTTTGTATATGTGATAAGAAAGTGGCAGGTAAGCAGCACGCAACCTCCATGGTATTACGCACGCTTATTATGCAGTTATTTCTTAGCACTGCCCAAACATCTGTAGTAAGCGATGTAAGGGGAGGGGGAAGCGTCCCGACTGGGTGGAAAAGGCGCTCTATTACTCGATCTCTATCCCAAGTGCCGGCGCCATCGAATCATAGATCGGTAAATCGGCATCAGCCGTCGACGAACGGACATAATGAGCACCGATGCCTAGGTTTGCATCGCCGATTTACGTAAGTCATCATATAGAGGGCTTTCATGTTAATCAAGGGCTAATTAGGTGCTATAGTACATGATATCTATGCCACAATCCAATAAGTAGTCACCTGATACATTTATATCACCGAATAGAAACGGAGAGGTCTAGTAGTATTCGGCGAATGCTACCTCCGTCCTGTCCGATGGTGCTGAATCGGACTACTATTGCTTTATGAAGAAAGTAGGCTAGCTCCCTAACAATCATAGGGCTAAGTAGGTACTATCACAGACTCACGGGAAAGTACGGTATCTTCCCCATACATCATCCCTGTGCTCGAATCGGCCATCAATGGAATGGCCGAAATCTAACCCTAGCGGAGTTTATTGGTATCTAGGCAGTTTTCCGGCGAAGTTCTCAGTTCCAGTAATGAAGTCCCAGCTCTAAGTTGGGGGTCCGTGGTGGGTCATCCGTTCGAGTCCGGGACACGGGAGGAGACATGGCTGCCCGAGAACTGCGTCAAAACCGAGCCCATGCTTACGCGTCAAAGAATCAAAGAGGGTTGCGTCCTAAGAGATAAAGATGCTGCGCTGAAGCCGGCATATCTTGAAGTGACATTCACCATTATCCCGAAGGATCTCCTTTTCGCAAAGAAAGAGAAGCAGGATTCCCAACGTCCCGAACTCGGTAGAACAGGTCTCCGGCTTCATCACTATGACCTAACTAAGCGGCACCCGGATTGGAGGGATCGGAGCAACTAACTTTCAGCCTGGGAGGCCGTCTTACGTTGCTGGATTGTTCGCTTTTGCCCGCCTCGCTTGGCCTCAGCTGATTCGAATAAAGTTGAATGAGTCTCCAGGACGAATCGAAAGATCGGACCGGAAATGGAAATATGAAAACCACCATGGACGTTGTTAATTCCCTTTCAAGGTTTAGTTGCTGTTGTTTAATATCAATTATGCCAACGCACACCATCGTCTATCCAGCCTACGATGAACAGAAGCATCCTCGTCGATTTATTCTCAATCTAAGAATGAGCGTGCGGTTGGATGGAATCCGAGTACTATTGCTGTCATCGATCATGCCCAAGACGCAGACCTAACTTGGCAGGCTTGCAGGAATAGAATGCCGAGCGACCACATCAGCACCATGGCTAACCACATTACCTTACAACACATTCGGGTTTTACAACCCGAAGCAGTACTACAAGCCGTCAACAATTCAAGCAAAAGAAGGTATTATTTTCGTTGAACATTACTAGTTTGCCCCATTCCTATTTTCTGCCTTGGGCATACACAGCATACCTTGGATGCCATACCTATAGTGACCACCAACGCATCCAAGCCACTTCTCTCGACTTTTTTCACAGGGAAGTGTGCCATCAGTTTTTACGGGGACAGAAAAAAAACATGTCGGAATTGGGGACATGGCCCCGCCGCTTACAGCTAATTCGGCATATTCCTAGCAAGGATGAAGAGCAAAGGAATTATCTGATCCAGTTACACAACATCTGTACGAAATGCGGCGCCGACAGCTAAACCGTCATCCCGAAAGGGCGTCGCATCTCGCCCCAACAGGCTGTATTTGCCAGAGGAGCGATTACGGCTACGCTGCAAGACGGACACGCATTATGTCCCTTGCTTCTTTTCTCTAGTAATGAGACCTATCGGAAGAGGAGGGACGCGGGAAAAAAAGAAGATAATGATTAACATCTAGGGCGATCTAGGCATGGAAGATTCTGTTGTCTAGATCCTCACAGGCGCCACTACACTCCCTGGAAAAGGCACTGTAGTGCGACACGTCCAGTCTTAATTCCTGTAAGACCTCTCAGCTTCTGCGCTGTACGACAGAACATACACAGAGAACTCACAGATCCCGATGTTCCCAAGTCACCGCAACTTCTCTGGGATTGAAATGGATAATATTGCTGCTGGTCTACCCGTCTAGTATTCGTATACGAACTATTGGAAAATAGACTGAGACTCACGAGGCCATACCCATGGATGATGGTGCATAGTCGTTGCAATGCGCCGACATCGTAGCGACTGCGAAACGGGAAAGTGCCGATCCCTACATCTCCCACATCTCCCTCGTCTCTCCTTTGACCAAAGGGACGAAGGCTTGTGGGGGGGAAATTACGGTTGTGGCTGCGGCGGTTGAGATCCCGACGCCTCACACGTATCCTTACTCAATTAAGGGACGTTTTACACACTGAATCCACCCCGAGTCCGAAGGGGCGCCGAGTCTTGCACTATCCCGACGAAAGAGTGGACACGCTTGAGCGATGTGGCGTAAGCCCTAAAACGATTAATGGAATACATGATGCGGGAGACGCGGGAGAGGCGGATAGCTAGTCCAGGGTCTAACTAGGATCCAAGGGGATACTATAGGGTGCCATCGCTGCAAGAGAGAGTCACGACCTGGCTCGCTTTCGCTTCTTGATTCTTTCTTCCGGTCGGGTCATGTATGGTCATGTATGGTCACGTATGAATAACTTATGAACACATGCACTAGATTAAACAGGCATAATATTGATCTGCGGATGGGGCTTCGGTCGCCGTCGAGTGGGTAAATGTGGTGAGTATTGCACGCCTCATCGGGTTTTGTCCCGGAGATCAGCACGGAGTTTAAGACTGCAGTTATACGGATCGGCCATGTGTTTATACTGCGTGAACAAGTCACAAGGCCTCTCTGTCCAAGCCAAGCCGGAGGCCGTAACACTTCAGTGAGACAAGAGAGAGCCGCCTTCCACTAGGCATATACTAGAAGTACGCCGTGTATATGCTGGGACGCATTGAGTTCATAGAATGCACGAGATGAACTCAACTTACCTATTCACAGCATGGGCCCCTTTTAATCATTGCATGGGGGGGGAACAAGGTTTAACCACTACTTTAGCTGCATAGAAATTCGAATGTAATTCAAATGCACGGAGTATGGAGTGTGGAAGAAGATAGAGGCTGGCTGGCTGTACTTACACAAACGCCCAAACAAATAAGGCGTCAATCTATCATGTATCTATCGAGTATGCGGGAAGGAATTAAAGTCTAAAACAAGGTGTCAGTATTGTTGCAACTAGCGGCGACTGATCATAAACGAATGTTGTACTAGAGTAACCTCAAACTTACGAGGGAGCGCCAGAGATGTCGAGGCTAAGCTAGTTGGATATTTCCCGAAGCCAAGACTCTTTTCGTCTACTCAACCTCTGCCTTGTACCTCGTGCCTTTGGTGGGACGTGAGAATTACATACTTACAGCTAAGCTGATAGGAATTCGCGGGATGAAGTGGGAGCTAAGGAGAAATGAATAGTGCCAACGACGACAACTACCCAAATTATACCACGCGAATACCTAAGAATAGATTTAAGGCAGAGTGAGTCGTAATCGCTGATGGGATACCGTACCAGGGACATGGAATACACAGAACACAGAATACAGAACACGTATGTGATAGGGCGGCCCGACAGTTTGGTTATGCTATTATCTAAAAAAGACTACTATGAGGTAGGCGGCGAATCAGGACTAGCAAAATAGCAAAAGGACTAGCAAGTAGTTTTCTCGATTAGGAAAATTCCTTCAGAATGTGCCGCAGTATGTTGGTCTCTATCCAATCTCTTTCTGATTATTGTTTCTCATAAGGGTTATGAAAAAACTGGCCATTTCTGATTTGCTCTGACAAGATTGATGTTGGTACTACCTATAACAGTGATCAAGAGCTGATTGTCAAACATAATCTCATCTTTACTCATATCTTATCTTATATGTTATGAGCTCCTTCGAACGCGCCAGACCGACATGCGTTAAACATCGCGAAGATCTACCATAGTAGTGAGATTAGGATGTATCGGAGTAAAAATAGTTTCACGCACGCGGTTAAGCACGATATCGCGCAAACTGCATGGATACGTAGGTAGGTATACTTGGCAAATTGTACTGCCGCGTGCATACATATAGGCACACTTACATATACATATGTAGATGTCGGGTCCATTAATCTATGCAACATGTAGCTTGACGTAGAGAGAGAACCATGGTGATATATAGATGTGGTAAAAAGGAAGAAGAGAGAGACTATTTACATGATTATTTGGATGATTACTTGCACATGCTTCAAATCACGCCAAAGATGAATACTGAAGAAACAATAAAAAAGAAACCTCTAGAATGCTCGATATTACGTAGCTCTGTAACGGTCCGTTAAATGGGTGTTGATGTTTAGCGAATTTGACTCGAGTTTATTTCGTGGAGATTCGTAAAGGCGGGAAGCGAGATTCTCTGTGTGCGCGAACAAAAAGTCCTGGTTACACTTTAAGATTTCCCGAACCACAGCTAACACCGACGCTTCGATACAGCTGAGAGGGCTGATGCATGATAGAGGCGCAGAATAGGATCAACTAGGACTAATTGGGAGTTGTTACTTAACGTACGCGTTCATCTTATCAATAAGCCGGGGTTAAAAAAGAGCCAAAAAAGTCGTGCGTGTGTATATGTGTGAGTGAGTATGTGTGTGTATGTGTGTATATGTGTGTATGTGTGTATGTGTGTCATGTATGTGTGCTATAACTGGTGTGGTATGTTCAGCTTGTTATTACTTTACGGTTACTTTGCTATTTCGTCGTGAACAACACTACTTGTAACAGTTCTACTACATTTAAAAGTACGCGATAGAAAACTAAAAAAAAAAAAACTAAAAAACGCCACTGGTAGCTGTTGTACTAGTCTAGCCTATTATATTCATTTAATATTACCAAGTTAAAAGAAAAGCCTAGAATACCTATAGTAGGAAAAAAGGATGATGCCGAGAAGCGAAAAATAAAAACAAACAAGTAGCTAGGTCCCTGTTGCTACTTATCAGGGTTTGCTTCGGCCCTTGGACGCGCAGATCTTTGCTGCACGTCTCGGTACTAGGAACCCTGTATGCAACCACGAGGTTGGATCTTACATACTCCCAGCTCGACCACCATACAGCCATACAGCACAGCTTTCCCGAATCCACCAAGCCTGGAACGGTCCCTCAACCACTTGTAATCGCAATCGCGTGAGTAGGGCGAACTGCTATAGGTGAACGATCATAGGTGATCATAGGTGATCATAGGAGTGGTTCCTTTTTTTTGTTTTTTTTTTTGTTTTTTGGTGTCCTTCGCTCGCTTACATCTCATGCGCCAACCTTTGGATGACAGCCTAGGTAGTGAGCCCTAGCGCCATCAATACCCTTCACCCAACCGTCTGTCAAAGAAAAGTCCCCGACTTCGAGTAATTCCCCTCGAATAGGCATCTAGAACAACCTGAGAGCTTAGGTACCAAACAGCGACGCGAAAGGCTATGGTTATGGCTAATCAAATCCTTGTCGACCTTGATGTCCCTTTCCAGCTGGCTCCTACGTTGAAGATAATGCCATATCTGTCTCACGCTCTGCTATCATTGCCGCTTATACCTGTATAAGGTATGCCTAACGTATATCTAACGTGTATAAGCACATAGGAACGAGGTGTGGATTTGGTGGAAGCTTTGACTAGTGCCGCAGGACCTTAACGTCTACTTTCTATTGCTACCGGGTCTTGGTGGTGTCCGTCTCCTTGGGAGAGAGAGAGATCGGGTTACAGCGCTCCCAATAAGCTAATGTAAACTTAGAGACTCGCATTAGCCTGGGAAAAATATCATTTCCTTTCGCTATGCCTACGTGTTAGTCAACACCGCAAGATTCGTTTTGCTGCCTCTGCTGTCTCCAGGACGATGTCTGTGTTTCTTCCTCGCGCACATCATCGTTATATTGCCCCTGCCATCCCAGGGACAGGGGTCATAGCTTTCGAGCTGTACCTGGATATAAGTATTCGATGGCGGCTGAAAATGTCTAGGCTAGGCCGGGCATTTAATTGTGTGCTACAACCCCCCGTGTCTAAGATACTTGCTTCCCTTTGTACATCCAAATCTCCTTCCCGGGTGGCAGGGACTAGTATTAGGAAGACCAGGAAGACTAACAGAACTGCATCGCCTGGTCCACTGGTGATCCACTCGTCCACATATACTTGCACTTACACACTTACATTCACACTTTGTACTCTCTACTTCCCCATTATTACATGGGTAAGCTTCTTGTACCCTTGTGTCTTGCTGATAGACCCGAGATGGATAACCTTTCCTCTCTCGCTCTCATATTTAGAAAGCCATGATCCGGATAAGTCTGATTCATGCACATTCGATGTAATTTCTGCGTACATGTATTGTTTGACTGCGTACGGTACATATCGTTAGAATTCGTCTATCTTTCTAACATATCCAACCTGACCTTTCCCTCCCCTGCATCCCCTTCGCCTTGATACTTAGTGTCTGGCCTTTTGTACCCTCTCCCTCCTCTTGTATAGACGAGCTTTTCCTGTTTTTATTTTTATTTTTATTTTTTCACTTTACCTACGACTACTTCTTAAGTAGAAGACTTATAAGTCTCTATAAGTCTTTGCGGGTGTTCACATCCTTGATGTGAGCGAGACTAGACCAAGATAACGATCTTGATCTCACCTGACCTGAACTACCACGATGGTGTTTTGTGCATACTGCGGAAAGAGCTTTACGCGCAAGGAGCATCTAGAGAGACATATTCCAAGCCGTGAGTGGTGCTCATTTGGTCTAAGGACTAGTGAAACTGACGCCCGGTGCCATAGACACAAACGTAAAACCGCACCGATGCAGTGCGTGCCAACTGTCCTTCGCCCGAAGGTTTGCTCTTTGACCCTGCGTCTACATATTCAACTATATACTTATCGAACTACTATAGGGACTTATTACAAAGGCATCATTCTACTTATCATGAAGCCCGTGATCCTATGGAACCCCTCCCGGGTGGTGTTCCAACGGTAGCAGGACGAACACCCATTGCGTGCCTCAACTGCGCGCAAGCTAAGACGGGTTGCGATAAGAGAGTTCCATGCGCACGGTGCGCTGACAAGAATCTCGAATGTCAAGCGCGATTTGCGCGACGTTCTTCGAAAGCTGCTTTGAGAGCCGCGCAAGCAACAGCTGCTATGAGCAGTACTCAGAACCAGATCACAATACCCCCGCAAGCTTCGCCAACAACACCCGCCACGACAGTTAACCCTGCCTTCATGGATATAGACCAAAGTATAGTCAAGCAGGATCCGCCAATAAAAACCTCTATGTCACCCGAAAATACCTGTAATACTATGACAATCGACCCTCGAATACAACAACATGAGAGCCCCGCCAAGAAAAACTCACCGGCGAATTCTCAAATGAGCTCTGACGATTTCCCATCTCCTCACCCAAGAGTAGAGGGTCTTGATGACTTCCTTCATTTGGGCAACGACTTCATAGCACAAGAACCGAATTATCAAGATATGCTAGTTTGGTCTGAGTACCCCTTAGACCTCGACATGTATACCAATAACATGCCTCTCACTCACGCCGACGTCCCCATGCCCACATTTAACGAACTTAGCGACATTTCATCTAATTCGGAACATATGAGCTCCTCAAGGGGGTCTATACACACGAGAAGCACTAGCATAATGTCTACGGGGGATTTTGAGTCCGCTATTAAATCAGTTGATATGACCTTGAATACCCCCACCGATACGATGATACCTGAATTTGAAGTTGTCATCGCGGCTGAGGCTGCATGGCCCCTGGCTAGGTGTAATCCACCTATATACTCAAGTACGTGTCCGAGAACAGCTATCGTTCACTTAGAATGTTTGGAGCAAAAGTCGCGACAAGAAGGCACATGGAGTGCCTTGGAGCAATATCTAGAGCAAGTTGACTGGGATGCAACCGACATGGCTTCGGTCATCCCCATGACATCTCGCACTCGTGATAACATGCTCGCAATAACGCAGACGTTCCTCCACAAAGCCCTTGAAATTCACCGCGGAGGGGTTAATAACCCGGTCAAGAGCTATACAACTTCAAGATTAATGAGCTTCTTAGTTCTTCCACCTTCGAAAATCTTGGAGTATTTCCTCCGCTCATACGTTCGAAATCTATCTTTCTTCTACTCACTAGTCTCGGCCGGCTGTGTAGATCCCAATGAGATGCTCCAGAATAACCAGGCGGCAGCGCTTCTGGTCCTACTCATGATTGCGCAGGGCGCCTCTGCTGTCCCTACAGCAGAAGCAAGGGCTCTCTCAGCTGGTCTGATCGAGACTTGTCGCATCTCGCTTTTCGATATTATCGAGAAGGATATCGAGATGTGCGCCGACCCTACAGCGCTTCGATGCGCCCTGCTCTTCACACTCCTCGGAGCCTGGAGCGGAGATAAGTGGCTTATGGACATAGCCATGGGCCAACGCGGCATGTATCTTTCGGTGAGCATCCAATAATGCAATCTCCCACCTTACACAACTTCATGTCTCTAACCGAAATATTATGCAGATGCTAAAGCACGCCGGAATGTTTGAATCTCAGCCATCCATGATGCCCACGTTCAGTAGCTCCACCAATGCTGAGCTCCAATGGCGTTCATGGCTACACCGAGAATCCCAAAATAGGTATGTTACTTACGCCACCACATCCGGTATTTCAACCAATAGTCTTATGCAGTACGCTGATCTCTTTCAATAGGCTGGTGTATAATTTTGTCATGGTGGACCAAGAACTTAGCTTGTTCCATGATACGGCACCAATGCTATCGACCAGCGAACTCTGCGCCCCCTTACCTGGTCCCGAGCTACTATGGATGTCGGCCAACGCTGACCAATGGGTTGCTGCTGTACAATCAATCTATGGCTGTACTGCAAACGTTAATCCCCAGCTTCTCACCACACCCCCTTCGCTCACCCCCTCGCTATACGATCTGTTTCAGGATCTCCTGAATGATAACCTATCAAGGAGGCAGGGTAGTCTGACGCCACATCAACTGCGGCTTTTACTACATCCTCTCCAGTCCTGTCTATACCACATCACGCAGATGCTGTCATGCTTCTCGGATGTCATGGGTACACGGCGTATAGGTAATAGGACTGGCATAAAATCATCCTTCGAATCCCGTCGCGACGAAATCCAGGTCCTGCTCCAAAAGTGGTACGAGCTAACTATTACCTACTACAAGGCGAACCCGACATGTGCCACCAGCAAGACTAATCTAGTGCTCTACCACTTAATCTCTCTCAACGCGATTACAAATTTCCCCGAAATAGAGAGGCTGGCTCGGCGCGAAGGATTCGACGGTTCTTACTGGGAACTGTCCCTGCGCCACAAGCGCTGCATATCCCAGCGCGAAGAGGCTATCTTCCATTGCGGCCAGGTATTCCGGCTATTACGGTCTATGCCACGGGACCGGCGGCCCAGCTGGTGGAGCGCGGGTGTCTACCGCGCGACGCTGATCCTCTGGACGGATAGCGTGTCGCGACTCGACCCTAACTTCCAGAAGCGTGATGAGTCGGGCCCTCCCGTTCCCATCGACCAAGTCACACCCGAGGACCCCGCCGTCATCACCTACCTATGGAACGGCGACGGTGTCCCGGTACTAACGCACCAGCGCGACGGCACCAGAGCCAGCCTCGAGAAGCCGGGCGACGTGCTTGAGTACGCCGTCAAGACCCTCGAAGACGGCGTCAGCTCCCGGTTTACCGACGGTGTCAGGCGGAAACTCGTGACGCTGAGTAGTAACTGGCAAGCCGACGGGCTTACCGGCGCGGGTGCTACCGTGCAGGCATCTGCCACGAGTCTATGTTAACACACGTAACCAACATAGCTACATCTCCTATCTTCTCTTCACAATATTTCTCTACGATATACCTACAGGGGTGGTTTTTTTTTCTTCTAATCCCAACATCTTACAATAAAACGTTACACAACACAACATATTGACACAAACATATACACATTACATGATATCATGGAGGTGGGACTAGCCGGGGCACATGGAATCAATTCAGACATAAAGGGGCATAGCGCAAACTAGGTACACCAGCGCTGGCACATATACCCACGAGGAACGGAAAGGAAAGGAAAGGACAGGAATATCGGGCGTGGGGAAGCGCGGACTGAGATGATGATGATCATGACACTTACCAGCTCCGTAACGGCTTCGCGCCGCGGGCAGTTATGTTAAGGTAAAGGGAGGGAAGGCATCCTAGGCGTTCGGGAGGGGGAATCTCTTGCTTGACTTGGACGGGTGGGCGGGCAGGCGGGCGGGCGGAAGTGGGACGATCAGTCAAGACAGACAGACAGACAGACAGACGGACAGACAGACGGACGGACGGGCAGACAGGCACTGGCGATTGCTTACGGTGGTTGGGATAAGGGTTAGGGATAACATGTCAGATACAGGGGGGGGCAAGGGGGCTAGTTATCTTGCCTGTCCGTGTATATTCGCCCCCGGTCAGGGGCGGGCGGAATAGGTTCTCGGCGCGTACGGTATGGGGTATGGGGTATGCGGTTGCTTGCTTGCCTGCTTGGTTGAACTTGGAATAGACAGCCGGTTTTTTTCTTTTCTTCTCTCGCCTTCTTTCTTGACCTCATCTTATCTTACCACCTACCTACCTACGTACGCGTGCATGGGAGCAAGCATGTCATTCAGGGTAGCCTAAGACTGCGGGAATTTTCTACTTTGGGATTACTTTATTTCAGCGTTATACATACATACCTACATACATACATACTTACATACATTCATACATACCTCATACCTACATACCTCTTACATGTAGCATTATTACTTACTTACTTACTTACTCACTTATTACGCATCTTACAAATCTTCCTTTCTATCTTTGGGGCTGTCCCTTTTTTATTTTTCGTTTTGTGTCTTTTTTCTTCTTTTTTCGGCACATCTTGGCTTAGAGCAAATAGTCCTAGGATGAGGTATACGAGGTCTAGTATAACCTAGATAAACCCGGGAAGGGGGTATTATTAAGCTACCCAAACTCTACACCTTGAATATGGCGGGAGAGGTCGATCTTAACTTATCAACGCGAACACGGCGTCAGCCTTCAATCGATCATTAATCAATCTTACTTTCACGGCGTGCTGCAGGTATGCGGCATAGCATCGCCGTCTTGTATTGTCTTGTCCTAGCTTGTCTGTTTTGCTTCGGCTTCGGTTCGTATGTGAGAGTCTTCCTCCAGTATCTCCGCGACTCCCCGCCCCTAATCTCCCTTCCCCTCATCCCCATAGTTCTATGTGCCTATCTATCTACCTTAGGTATGTATTAATCAATCAATCTATCAGCCATAGCTAATCTCCCGTCAAATTCTCGCGTCTGCGTGGCGCCGGCGAGATACTAGGGCAGGGGAAGGCAGGACATCTCGCCTAATTACGCCGAAGCTAGGACGAGATCCAATGTGGCGGACGCCACGACATGCCTTTCCGAAGCGCGCTGTGTGTATGATTCGAGAAGGGAGACACGGCAGCTGTGCGTTAATCAACGGCGGGCCAAGCCACAATTCCCCGTCTGGGTTGTAATGCGCCCACGTCCACACCCACGCCCACGTATTCCGTATATCTCGTATTTTAGGCACGTACCCGTTCTCGTGCCTAGACAGATAGATTAACTAACCCTTAGTTGCTTGGCTAGTGTGGGCCTACGTATGTGTGTGTGGGTGGGTGGAAAGTCTGCGGCTCGGAATCGAACCGGACGGCTGACACCCCCTTTCGCCTACTGTGGCCTCCCGGGTCGCCGGCACGACCGACGATGTTAGCGCTGCTGGTTACCGCCTGTAGCGTGGGTATACATGCTGTAGATGTTGTATACGTACCTAAGTACTTACACACACACACACACACACACACACACACACACACACACACACACACACACACACACATATACAAGTTGGATATGCACATGTGGTCAGCATCTACCCAACCCATCGAACCATCTTTCTCTCAGTATTCGTTCGTAGCGTCGTTATCTCCGTCGTTAGTTTTTCTTCGTTATTACCCGTATGGTTGAAGGGTGAGCTGACCTCAGCCCCCTTATTCGGAAAACATGTCGCAGGGACTCTTCCCCGCTGTACTTAGGCCTTCTGTGGCGCCTTTTTGTGTGCGTGTGTGTGTGTCGGATTATCACCGATAATTAGCGTATGTCGCGTTTGATGAGATAGCGTATATCGATGCCGGTAGTTGGTTCCGATATCCTGAGTTACATCCGTGACGGGTTACATTTCTTGAGTACCTAAGTAATATGCAGCCAAGTCTTGTTATAGATCCGTAACAGCTCGGAAGAGTTTAGTCCACCCCTCGTAGCCAGGTTGAGAACATCGGTTACATTTACATATATGTCCTTCCATGCAGTCTTTACCTCAGTATCAATTAAGAGGCATGCTATTGTTGGAGTCAGGTATGAATATTTGGCTTATTAACTCCTAATTAAGTTATATTATAAGTTTCGAATATTCTGGCCCTCGTTCTTTGTTCGGGGAATAAGCATGTAAGCAGAAGCATCTTAGACCCCGGGATGCTGGAGTTCGGATTAGACTATCTTCCTAGTGCTTAGATCGGTCGGGGAGAGGACGGATACTACCTCTCTGATATGAACAGTACTGTGTACAACAGCGACTATGTTAACCCCCACGAGTTGTGAGATGTCATACATGAATGTAGCATGATAGATATCATGTAAAGTGATAGAGGGGGTTTTTTTCGACACGCATCGTGAGGTCTGCTTCTCTTGTTTTATTACTAAGGGTCGACAACATCGGGTAACCCTTTTCTCGTGAATGACGACAGATATACTTGAAAACACCCTTTTGAAACGTGAAAATGACAACATTCATAGAAGTTATTTCCAATTCGATATGTAACGTAGGTTCTATGCGCATACTGCATATTACAAGTGGGTATAATATACCCAACCCAACATATGTACATGTTGTTATACGTAGTATTTATGTGTTAATGTAGTCGTGTTGGGTAGTCTCTTGGAACCCCTAGTGTACCTAGCATAGGTATCTAACATCCTCGATCCCTGTCTCCCATCATCTAGCGTATGGAGAAACAAGGACAAGGATTATAGAGGGGTAGCAATTCGGATTCGGATCTTTACCTAATGAGTATTGGTTACCAAGGCCAAAAGTCCAATGCGGCTATGAGCTTAAACCGATCTCAATTCATCATCATCGTGAGTTTTACAGGAAGAGGACTGAAGGATGACCGTGGCGGCGGCTGGGGACGATGGATAAAAATGACTAAGATGCTTTTCCTTTCCGCCAATCATACAGAAGTTCTTTGCATAGTTCTTCTTCTGTGCCTAGACTAGACTTCACCAGATCGTTCGAGCATCATGTGGTGTTGTATTATTATTAGTATTGTTTGCTGCCTTACGAATGGTCATAATTCGCTAGTTCCTCACTCATTCGGACCCGAACAATTTCCCTCTCGCCCCGGTAAATCGGCAAAAGGAATATCGCGAGCCACGTGGTTCCGTTAGAAACCATTCGGCATCCCTAAGTACGGGGGGATGATTATGCGATCGCTCCGGCCGGGTTTAACTCTTTTCGCTATCACGAACTTCCCCTCTCCTATCCTCTTCCTTTGTGGCTTCATACCGTTTGTGGCGCTTTAGTCTAGCTCCTCCAATAATAAAGGGGCATTAAGCTACACTCTCATTCGGCCGTAAATGCGCATGACGATAGTTGGAATAAGCTTGGAAGTGCGTACCTGTAAGGTCATATTATAATTCAAGTTCAGGATTCTTCTCTCAGCTGAAAGTTGGAACTATTTCGCGTTGGGTGTGGTTTGACGAGTGTTCCTTTCCCATATTTACCTTCAACAATACCTGTTTTCTGGTTGCTAAGCGCTTCGTTGGAGTGTTGAGCTTAGTCGAATGTGTCTTCACTCTCAACCAAGTTTCTAACAAGACAACTCCTCGGAAATCAATATTTCTCATTCTGGATCATACAGATTCCTTGATCTTGCCACTTACCAGTCGGGTGTCTTGAATATAAACAAAGTATTCTAACGAATGTATTTGATGTCTCGCTTCTCGCTTCTCGCTAATGCTACTATGCCCGGAAGTCCGATGGGGGTGTAACTTCGGACAAGCTTTAGTTACCTACCTGTAGCCACGTAAGCCAAGCACTTCTCTAAAGACGAGCCGCGGCTGAGCTTCTAGTAGACGGAGGTTATCGACACGATAATCTTCACTCAGTTGAGATCTTATCAGCTGGCGTTGAATGCTTTCCTCAAACACTGCAGTCATCCCTTTAATATACTTCAATATGCGTTAGCTGGGCTTACTTCACCTAATAAGGCCTGATCGACCTTCGTGTCGCGAACTTCAAACAGTCACTTAGTCAGGCCTAAGAGCATGGCACAAGAGCATCTCCGTATCCCGCCTTTAGAATCTTCGTGGAAGTCCGTAATGTGTGAAAAGCGTCTTGGGGAGCGGAGAGGGAGACGTAACATCACATGACATGGTACGAGGGGTAATGTCTTAGAGATAGACGCTTAGAGATAGACATACATTTCATATTCTAAAGGTTAAGTGTATATCGGTATAACTATCAAGGAATTCATCGTGAAGAAATGATGATTTCATAATTGATCAACTTCTCCAACTCTCTCGCGCTTCGCGATATGCGAATATACCGAGGTTACTAATCTACTATAATCTACGTAAGAGCATAGTAGTATACATGCTCACTAGGGCGTTTGTAATATTCCCCTGTTAATATCCGGAGTACTTCCCCATCTTCCCTATAAAGCACGTAGTAGAATCCTTCATATGGCAAGTAGAATATCCGGGTTTCCTCAACCTCTAATAAAGCCTCCCTTCTCTTACCGCCTCCCTAGATTCCAAAGAACGTCCCCGTGTCCGTCCGTCCGCCCCGTTAACTCCGCCTCCGTCCGCCACGATCTTGTCCGTTGTCGTACGGATCTGGCTGCTTCCCCCCGAATTGGCGTAGCACAATAAACGCTTCGGAGCTCCTTGGGGTTCAGCCTGCTATAAGACAACACGAATAACAGTACCTGAAACTAAAACCCACACGTCATCACCCCCTCCTCCCGTTCATCTCATCTCATTCACTGCCATCGTTTCTTCGTCTTTGATTAGATTGCGAAAGAGCCTCCCCCCTTTCCCTCATTTATATACTCTGCGGTCGTTAGTCATTATAAAGATCTTGCTTGCATAATTCAATTGCTTTCGTCATAATGCCTTCCGCCGGTCCAATGAGTAACCAGGTTAAGCCCCTGGCCGGCAAAGTTGCCCTCATTACCGGCTCCGGGCGCGGCATCGGCAGGGGCATTGCCCTAGAGCTAGGTCTACGCGGCGCTTCCATCGTTGTCAACTACGGTCGCAGCTCGAGTTCCGCTGAGTCCGTGGTTAAGGAACTAGCCGACTTAGGCTCGAAGGCCGTTGCAATCCAAGCCGACATCTCGAAGCCGGCGGAGGTGGTCACCCTGTTCGAGAAGGCAGTTGCGCACTTCGGTGGCATCGACTATGTCATCTCGAACTCAGGCATGGAGGTATGGTCCGAGGAGACGGACGTAACACCGGAGCTCTTCGACCAGGTGTTCAACCTAAACACGCGGGGACAGTTCTTTGTCGCGCAGCAGGGGCTTAAGCATGCGCGCGAGGGCGGGCGCATCGTTCTTACGTCCTCTATCGCCGCGCAGATGGCCGGCGTGCCCAATCACGCCTTGTACGCTGGCTCTAAGGCTGCCGTTGAGGGTTTCACGCGCGCCTTCGCTGTCGACTGCGGCAAGAAGCGCATCACCTGCAACGCCATCGCGCCCGGTGGTATCCAGACCGATATGTTCGACGAGAACAGCTGGCACTACGTGCCTGGTGGCTTCAAGGGCATGTCTATTGACAAGATTAAGGAGGGTCTCGCTAGTATGTGTCCACTAGGACGAGTTGGTGTCCCTGCCGACATCGGTAAGGCGGTCTACTGTCTCATCAGCGACGAAGGAGAATGGATCAACGGTGAGTTAGCCGCAGAAACTTTTCCCTCTTTTTCTTTTTTTTGATCCTTCCGCCACACCTAACTTAATTTCGTACCATGCTGACCATTTGTAGGCCAAGTTATTCGTGCTTCAGGCGGTGGCACTTAGATACTATGTCTCCACTACGACGCTTGAAAACTCATTGCGCTATCCGGGCGAAAATAGGTCACCCCAGAAGTGGAATGGGTAATTATGGTGAATAGAAAGTATTGCGAGGATGGAATTCAAACTGATAGCATATATCTCACACGTAGAGAAAATTACTCGGTTTGACGAATCCGAGAGGAATAGACTATTATACTATGATTCTCACCTTCAATAGCTGCGCTTTTCGTGTTTACGCATTTCCCCATAAAGTGCCTATGTAACTGAAGTAGGTAATATCCAATAGTATGCATGCTACATGCCTATGGAGATAGCACGGCGAGATGAGCAATGACGTTACCCAAAATTCTCATTCTCCTCTGGAAACAATAGTTGCAGCTAAAGCGACCGATAGGATATCCAGCTTAAATCCGGAAGATGGTGATATTGTTCATATGCGTGCTCTAGGGGTTTGAAAGTATTGTATACTTAAGTACGTTCATAGCCACGGTTTTCATCAGCACCCGTATCAAACTCGACGTTTATACGTATCGGTTACGTTAGGCATCTGGTTCGAGTCTTATACGTTACCTATACGCCGTAAACCTAATACGAGCAAGACGGTAGGACAAGAAAAGATGTTTTACAGTTACTGCCAACTTCCCAGATCATAGTCTCCAAGTTAGAAGACCAGACTAGGACTCAAATGTAACATGGTTGACTTACTAGTCAATATGCCAAGAGAAAACGTGCTGTTTTCCGTTCGCCCCGTTTGAGCTTATATAAAATTGTTCCCAATCTCCGAGGCTAGATGATTAGGATGATGGCTAAGTGATGGAAACGTGAGTTATTTCAAAATGAAGCTATCCACATGTAAAATGAGCGAGTTTGCTAATATGAGTTTGCTTGTTGTTGCTTAGTTTATTTCGTATATTGTTGGAAGGTATTCCGAGCGAATGAGGCTGAAGCGAGGTAAGACGGCTGACGTGAAGGTAAGACTGAAGAGCCGGTTCCCATGTAACTTAGCCCTGGTAACTTAACGTGTGTAAGCTAAAGTGATATATCTCATAAGGTAAGACGGTTGTTGGTGCGCGCGATGCATGTCTTATCATAACGTAACGGTTCTGTCTTCGCATAGGCTTACTGTGTGTGACCTAGACGGTACCATTTTTATATGACTTCATATCAGATTTAGAAGCGTCTTTAGCCCGGTACTTTGCTTTCTTGAAAATACTATGGTCAGGTTTTGGGTGCTTACGTTAGAGTGAGAAGATACGGAAAAGCCCAACTACGACCATCCTTACGAGTAAACGGTCTTTGGAGCCACCTGGAACGTATAGAATAAGTAATATAATGTGTGTATGAGAGGTATTTGACGGCTAAAATTCAGGAGCAGTGAAAGCTGTACGATGTATCGTGGAATAAAAAGTGGCAACTGTGACTCGGTAAGTAAGCCGCATATAATGTGACTGGTAACAGTGTACCGGCTGAAACTACGGAGACGATTGCACGCAAGATTGATATAAGTACGGGGTAAGGCGGAAGAGGGGCTCATGACGCCAGCGCCGTGCGGAAAAAGTGGCATAAAAATGCAGAAAGGAGGCGAAGGAAGAAGGGAATGAAGGAAGGATACCGCGAGTCTCCTATGGGCTGGGCAATAGGTACGGAGGATTTGGTGCTCGAATGATTCCTCATAATCACTTGGGTGACAATGTCCCGCAAAGTAATCTCACCTTTACGCGCGCATTTTGACGTGGGCCCTTGCCCAGATCTTGGAAGGATCATAAGGCGTACAGACATTACTGAGGATAAAGTCCGACTCTTCTTGGTGTACCTAACTCCGATCCAATTGCAACATCAATCTCTAGAAGGGAAACTGACGATAATTCGAATCATGTCCCGCTAAAAAGAATTGCATCATCCACCTTGTGTCGAGTGAGTCTTAATAACATTGGTCGAGGGTGTCTTTGTAAACATTTGCTTGCCACATAAAGAGCGAATCGGGATAAATTCTGCGACGTAGTTATGATACGTAATGTACCTTATTGGTTTGGTGTGTTACGGGTTGCTTTATGCGCGGCCCGTAAGATGACACGAGTAGACGAGTCGTTGCGGATTTCCCATCAAGGCTTGCCCAGGGTCTCGATTAATAACGAGCTCACCATCTTGCCTTAGTAAGGTGTTTCCAACACCGCTGATCCCCAGGTCAATGGCATACTGCCTTAGGATAAAGACTTCGGTATCGCAAAACCAGAGACTACTCCAAGCTTATAATTTCATTAAAATTTTGTTCAAACATAGCTGACTAGATAGGCCTACCTAGGCATGCGTTATTTTCGCTAAACGTGTAGTCGAATGGGCTTGTACAAAAGCTCATGCGTTTTGATTATGAGTCGTTTGCAGATCAACAATCCAAAAATAAGACATTACCTAGGTAGGTAGACATCTCATCAACAGAACCCAGCTAACGAAGTAATAAATGGGACGATTTTGTGATGTTGCATGGAAGCTGGAAACTAAGAGTCGGGGGCCGTGAACCGTCTGGAACAAAGCTACCTAGACGTTCTGTCCCTGCAACAAATACCTTGGGATCCGGCAATCAACCTTTGATGGGGCTGGGGATGACCACCCCATACATGTGCCAGATAATTGACCAGGTACATTTCTGACACTAGTATTTCTCATAAGTGGAACATGCTTATACCGTTGGAGCGACGTTAGGATGGGTGATACCTGTCTATCAACAGCGAGCACGGAGGCTTTCAAATACCGATAAGACTAAGCTTCAGTCATAGACCGATAGAGGAGGGGTCAAGAGGCTTGCAGAGAGAAGGGCTAAACTGGTATGGTGGTGTGAGAGACTACCCGATTCGACAGAATGCACAATAGCAAACAGATGTTGGAGAACATCGACCCGAGGTAGCTGGGCAGCCAGGCTAATTCTTCGTACGAATGCTTAATTCTCTCCAAACGAAGTTTACAGTAGAGTGGCTCGAATCCAGGAGAAATCTATCTGCCAAGGATGAGATATTTCTTAGTAGACTGAAGGCTGTGCAGTTGTATAGCCTCGATCGATAAGTGAGCTGATAGGCTAGGAATAGCGAGTTCATCCCATCTTGGAATTTGGGCAACAAAGATACAAGTGCGTTTCATGCGTAATAAAAACCCATCTCCTGCTGCGTATCCCGCACGGTAGTATTCTATTGTAAGCGTGTAAGATTTAGTGCTGTAACGTTGGAACTTGTTTCGTTAACCACTAGAAGATCCCAGGGATGTGGCAGACGAAGCGCTATTGGTCTAGTACATTCCACCTTGTCGAAACGTGGTATGCCTGACCGGTGTGAGATTGACCCATGGAACTAGGGTCGCATTGCAGATATCAGCCGGCGAACCGATTGAAGCGGCCTAGAAGCTGTTCAAAAATCGAGGCCGCTGTCTGTGGGGGTACCACGACAAGAAGTCGGGCGCTTTACAGGCTCGGCCCGTTTCACATCATTCGTCATTAGTTCGGGAGCGGTAGACTAAGAGTGCAGGAAACTAGTCATATTTAGACGCGGATCGAGGGCATACCGCAAGCGTCACTTCTAGACCATTCGTAGGTCTAACTAGGCCATGTAAAAGCCTTTCATTTCTCGTTTGATGTGATTCGCTCTGCATGCGTAGTGCTTTCGTTTCCTAGCTTACTAGTTATCTCACATAAACCTCGTTCGTGAAACGTGCGCTAGACACCCACTGTAGAAAGTGGTGTACGAAAGGAGAGCGGTGTATGGACGAAATGGTCTTAAAGACGCCCGACAATGACATTGGTTCGTAGATGAAGAAGAAATATATTTCCGCTTATAGTATATTATAGTATTCTTCGATCGGCTTTCTTGGTCTAGTCATGTGTCATAATTCCTGGTAGTGAGGATCTGGGGATCCTTCGCGATGGGGGATCTTCAACTTCCATACGGTCGGGTTGGATTATGACGTGGTTTATGATCCTGTGAGCGTAGATGTATGTGTGTTGTATGTACGCAGGAACTCTGAGAAATTTCAGCTAGCTTAGCTAAGAGATCTCGTATCTGATTTAATGCGGTAGGTATGAGAGGCGGAATGTGGAATATTATAATAAGTGGAAGTTTTGGTGGTGTGAATAAAATGAAACTAACTTAAACGATGCTGCCCAAGATCTACATGGTACATGATTAGCAGATTAGCCTTACCTTACCTAATACGAAACCAGTTAGACTATCCAAATTTGAGATAAGGTTTAGAAGGGTTGCAGCGGGGTAGAGACCGCTTAGTACGATCGCACAAGGGTCTAATTTTGAGTTAATGGGCTAGGTACACAGACCATACATAAATACATATGTATGTCTCTGTGCATTTATACCGCGTAGTACACATGTTAGTCTTTATGTACTACTTCCATAGTGCATGTAGTTCCAAAATTAATAAACCTATTGTTTATGTTGTCTTAGTTACATCGAACAAAAGCAAAAGTAACTATCATCGTTCAAGCTTTTCAAGAGTTTATTGCCTTAGGCACCTTGCTTATATATATAATTTCCTAAATAGGTTCAAAACTTAATTCCGTTAAGATATAATGTTTGCCTTGGGTATTATTTATAAGCTTGAATCAGCCCTGGCATTGGCTTAACTAATTCAGCAACTCCTTACTGCGCACGTGGAAATCATATACATAAAGACTCCCCAATGCATGTGGCTACGTTATGTTGACAGTTGTATATTCCCACCAGTCGGCTTAAAGGTTTCCAGGTGATCATGATGTCTGTATGACTGTCTTGTGACTACTGTCTCGGTATACAAATCCTGAAATAAGAGAATCTTGTAGTATACATGGACAGCTGTTCAGCCAGACGCACCTTGAATGCAACTTTGCTAGGCCAAGCTTTAAAACGTAGTAGTGGCTGGGATCTAGTTTACGTGATCGACCACGATGTTTCCTTTTTGATATAAGGTGCGTAGACTGGCTGACTGGAAGAAAATAAACGGTAGCCTAAGGCTGCACTATGTTATAACGGGATAGAGATCTTCGCAAGCTGAGATAGCGCGCTAAAGTGGCTTAACGCCTTGCGAGGACAAGTTAAGACATTGAAACGACTTAGAATATGCCACTCTAAGAATGGTGTAGAAGTCTTAACCAATCAGATATAAATGAATAACGTACCGTGTCTCCCTCGTACCTGAGGACATATGGATATTCTGCACTACGCCTTGTTTAGCATCATATCATGTATGGAATCAGTCTGAGAATAAATGTAGTAATATGCAAAACAATAGAGAGAGAGTGCGGGTTTTTGTATCCACTTACACACATTGCATGCAGTTTACAGTAGATGTCATTACGCTGGCAACTCAGCTCCAGAATAATCAAGCACAATGACGCTAGCCAATGGTAGAAAATGGAGTTTTGCCCTCGTAGTCCGAATCTTGGGGTTTCTCGGCTCATCACTTCGCGGATCACTGCTCAATAAAACCCCCACATATTGCAAGGTTACATCGTGCTATTTGATCAATTATATCTAATAGGTCCTATATGTTATTCCTCATATAGGTAGACGACGATTTGTCAACGGCACAACCTTTTTGGGTTTATTTGTTACGCTTTTACTAGATTATATAAGGTATTTTCTACATATCAAACGGTCTAGTTATAAATATAGAATTGCATACTAATGTACCTAACGCAGGTATACAGCCACAGTTGAGCCCGTTAAACCTACCAACCAGTTATTTAACGTGATGCTGCTACTAAAGGAGGTCATGCTTAGTTCTAAGACATTAGTGATCTACATCCCGCGCTTAGATCCGCCGCTGTAAGATCCTTTTTAACACGCCAGAAAGAATTCATGTATGTATTGAAAGCGATGACCGTAAGGAAGGTTCGGAAAATAACTGATGCTACCAAAGTGACATGGAATAAAGTAACAATGGATGGCAACCTAACTCACGAGACTAGCAAACAATTGCCTTCGACTCTATGTGGGGCACGATAACTTAAAGCTTTATATCTTGGCGTTTTCTGCATGTCTTGTCGTAGATCCTTGATATTTTAAACAAATAACAAACCATGGTTGAAAATGATGCAAGTTCTAGTTATCTAGCTTAGCAAAACGTTTGCCTACCCTCAAATGGCCAGTTTTACTAGAGAATGGCGGTGTGGAACTACTGAACTCAATGCTTGAATTGCAAGTCCAAGTTTCTTTCTATCAAAACATAGATCTTGAACTAAATATTTATCGTTGTCGTGCATCATAATGATACATAATGCGCCTCTGAGGGGATCAAAGGAGAATAGTTTGATGCTCACCATAACAGCAAACTCCCCTCCATAATCATCGTTACCGTCCTATCATAACGCCGCCTACCTTTCCAAAACAAACCACCTTCCAAAATGCTACATAGTATTTTGAGGTGATAGCTTAACTTTTCCCATCAATTATCCAACATCCCGTGTGTTCCATACTCCTGATGGGAAAAGAACGGGCGATTTCGTCCCGGACACTACCCGCCTCAAAGCGCCAATGCCCGCTTCCATATACTGAATTCGGCAATACTGCCAAGTGTATAAATAAAAATGCAATAGATGACAAGAGAATCGAGGACGTCATTATAATTAGCTGATCTTGAAACGTTTATCTCACTGCGTGTGCCGTCTTGGCCTCTTCTGCGTTACATCGTAATATCGTTTGATAACATACGCTCTGATGCCGCGTTTGCGCTAGTGGTAATGGTGCTGGAACGTATTTAAAGCCGAAAACTCATAATTCTAGGCAACAAAGGGCATATCACCCTTTCTATGACTGATAACTTCGAGCGTGGAGCCAAGATTCTGGCCGAGATAACCGATCATAGCCTTGGTAACTTCGGGGATGTCGGAATAATCAGTACAGACCACGTCTCTGAATCTGGAGTAGACCTCCTCCAATTTACGGAGCTCCCTAGCTAGTATTTCAAGCTCGAGCCACTTTCCGTCCTCACCATTGAGCTGATATACGCCAAAGCTGACTCCCACGTTATTTCCTAAACTGTTCTGGATCATACCCATGCTGCTAGCATCGAAATAAGAGTTGGACGCGGTCTTATAAAACGACGTGATTTTACCAATCACGGTGACAAGCAACATGGTAGCGGTGTGCGTACCGGATCGACTCATGCATTTGTTGCAAGATAGCATAGCCGCGCATCCCTCGACAGCTCTTCGATTCAGAGACAGAATAAAGTCAAAGGGTGGTACTGCTGGAGCAGAAGCGTTATGCAATGCTTGAAGCGATTGTAGACAGGCTGTAAAGCAAGTGCAGGAACCTCCGTTCATGGTGGACGACGGTGATCTATGACGTTGACCAACTGGTCTCATCGTGGGTGTTGTTGTTGGACTAGGGAAGTAATTAGAAGACATGCTCGTCGGAGTCTGCACCTGGTTGTATGAAATCATATCTTGTGTGACTGGATCGGTCCACGCTATCGGCGTTGACATAGATAAATCGAACGACTGAGATCGCATCTGGGTACCAACCATAGGACCAGTCGTGACGGGAATATCGCTGAAAGTGGCGCACGAAAGATCTGTAGGTGGAGTCCAAGGCATTGTAGATGAGTACATTTCAGGCGGAGCTGACATTGGGTCCTGTTCACTCATGGTTCTGTCTTCAACTCCGAGTAGAGAAAGACCTGCTGGTATTGAAGGATTTCGACTAATGTTACCATCGACACTGGTAGGCGGGGTGGTCCATCCCGGCTCGAAATTGAAAATGTGTTCAGATGGAGTTTGATGTGCTGTAGAATATGACATATTCTTGTCTTCTATTAGACCATGATGCATTTGCATGTCCTGGGGGGCATTCGCGTGGGCGCCTCCGTTATGCTCAGACTTAGGCTTGCCTGCCCGGCTCGAAGGCGAATAACGACACTCGATACCACAGGCTAGGCAGCGGGAACATATGGGCCGAGCCTTAGAGCACTTCACCTTCGCTAAAAAACATCCATCGCATGAGGCTCGGAGCCGAGGTTGGCGAGCTTTGGTGGAGGCCATCGCGATGCCGATATGTATCGATATCGGAATAAGCGGGTAGTTTCCTGACCAGGAATTTGGTTTTGAGGTGGAACGAGAGTGTGACAGAATTTGGAAACAACACGAGGATAGGTGCAATAAAGGTAGTATTATAAATGGAGGTATGTATGATAACTCTCATATGTGGTGGCACAGAGCTTACAATGGTACGAGTTGGAGACCAAGCTAGAAGTGAAGTAGGGAACTGAACCGGTTCGATACTGATGGGGAGATACGACGTATATTAAGCCCGGTACCAGACGAGCGGAAAGGTAAAAGCAACGGAAATATCAGCCTGAGTGGTCTAGAAGGGCGTCTATGAAAGATATATAAGATATATGCGGAGACATAAGACAGACAAGAGGGAGTCTGCTTAGAGAGTACAGGGTCCCGATTAAAAAGGCTCAGGGGAGTGACTAAAACCTGATTTGGTATTAGGGAAAGGTAGTAAGAGATAGACCCACATAGGATACGTAGGCTGTCAGAACCGGTTGGTGTCAGAGGCCCAATAGAGATAGGCGGCGCTTGTGGCCATAGGGATGGCTGTGGTTCGAGGAGGAGCCTGACTTACCCTGACTTACAGGGTCATCTAGATGCAGCGAAATGCTGCTAGTATAGATGGGAATGAAAATACGGACTAACAAGTGCCCGGTCTGAGCAGAGTCATAGAGCTCTTACATGTATGAACAGGAACGTAAGGTACCTAAGGGTGGCTGTCAGCTGGTAGAGCAGAAGCAGACGCAGACAGGCATTGCCCTATTCCTAGTAATGCTGAGAGGCAATCCATAATGCTTCTGTAATATCTTCCTATGGAGATGAGCGTACCCCCCCAGAGATTATCGGATCGTACAGCCGACTACGTAGGTTATTGCTAAAGATCCATCAGACAGATTCTACTTTGAAGAAAATGAACAATGTCAATAGTTTGGGGGAGCATGGTTGTTGATTGGTCCCGATGCAATGGCTGAACTCGGCTCGCAGTCGACACGCATTGTGTAACGGCGTCAACCCCACGATTGTACCTTGGTAGATTTATGATAAGGATGCTATACATATACAGCTACCTAGTAGGTGAATCTAGCGAGAAGCACGCCAAGTATGTGTCTTAACACGCAGCTTGACGTAGGGTACTGTGCCAGCACCGCGGCGTGGCGGCCGTGGAAAGAATTGCTCACAGCGGCGGCAGTGACAGTACTGTAATAAGAAAGCCGCAGCGCTGTACGCACATCAGTTACCTGCAGACGGTCGATACAACACCCGAAGATGGGTGTCATGGACAGGGTATCAGTGGTAAATGCTTGGCTGGCTGGATGGCTAAGTGAGGCTATAGGTAGAGCTGTCCGACCCGGAACAGGATAGAGTCGAAGTAGAGGAGGGAGAGACTTATGCAGGTGTATATCGGTGTACCATGGGTTTGTATGGTCCAATGCAAAGATGTCAACATTTAGTAGACGGGTCCCTGAGCTATCTTGCAGTAATGGGGGGGAAGATGAGGCTCGGGCCCGAAGGAAATAGTCTCACAGCAAATAAAAAAGAAGTAGGAATCCGATACTGGCAATCCAAACTTGGAGGATGCAGAGTCCAGATCTAAAAGTAAGAAAGTAATTGTTTAATAGCTCCAGATTAGGGTTGAATACTTGGATATAGTATCACAGAAGCGACTGATTGATGGGATTGATGGGATTGACTTCATGTTGATTTAGGTATGTTTGCGTTTAGTTCATTTTTGGCTCATTTTTGGTTCATCGGAATTATTGAGAAGAACTTTACATGTGATTACATAAAATATGATGAGAAGAGGGGTAAGAGGGGCTTAAGTTTCGTCTGAATAATAGAATAACTAGGTACCTAAGGTATGTAATAGAATAATAGGTAGCATATTTCTTATTCGGAAGGCGTAGTCGGAATTCAGATGTAATGAACTTATGGTTATACACATTCATAATGTTAGATTAGGTACATTATGTACATAGTAGAGGTACCTAGCGTACATGCGTATATGTATGGATCCATTCCACGTTACCTAAGGTACATACATACCTAGGTAGGTACCTACCTACCTACTTAAACTAGGTACTTACCAAATTTAGAGGTAACAATTGGTCCGTGCTTAAAGACCGTTAACCTCAAAGCTGCCAAGATGGAAAATCATTGGAAAGCGATTCACGATCCAACCTCTTTTCTTTGCCAACTCCATAATTTCATAATTTCTTGGCAAAGCCTCACCACACCACACCACACTACACCCCACATATTCTTATATCCTCATATTCTCATAATAGCATCCGTACATCATTAATTATATTTGTGTCTGTGTATCCTTCATCCTATTTTCACCATGTCTACCGGATACTTCTTCTCTACCCATCCGCCTCTTCCGGTACGATTCCCCTTATTAACCTCGGTGGATCGTGTATGCGTTTTAAGTTGCGTGGCAACTCATTATTCAGCCTCAGCCCTACCGATCCTTCAGTAACACACTCAGCAGTTATCGATCCTCAGTCCTAATGACGAAAGCTTTATACATAGGACTCACTTGCCTCTCTACCTATAGTCTAACCTACTTAGTAACATCAGCAGCCACCGGAGAATCGGTATCATTCATTCTCCGGATTTACTATCGCAACTCACTAAGAAGCATCAAGTTGTGTGCCATACTAAGCGACCATGGCGTTTTCAAGCTTATGATTGGCTTCGTTATCTATCCCGCGGATCATTCTACAACGATTCACAAAATCTCTACGTGCCTTTATAAGTTCCACCCCGCTGATAAGAGTTTCATCATCGCTAGAGTAGTCCCATCAGGTATGGGGGTGCTCGTCGCTCCCTTGAGCTTCTCGGACCTCCGTCACCCATCAGACGACCTGGTCAAGCTCACAATTATCTCTAGCGAATTGCCTACGAAGAAGCGGCCGAGGTAGGGTACTTCCGTCATCCTCTTGGGGTGTGGTTAATCGGGTAGGTCTAGGTACCTTGAGTAACAAATATGGGTAGCATTCGTCCGTGCTTTGAAACCCGTGGGTTGCCTATCCGATTCTCTAATCCCTATCTCATTAGGTTTCATGCCCAGACCAGCTAGAGCAAGTTTACGAATCTCCTGTTACTTGGCGGTCGTGGAAAAGCTTTTTTTCATTGGAGTCGTAACTGAGTGAATTTAAATCCGGCCAATTAGCTTGATCAAGCGATCTAAATTAGTTTATATTGCGCCTCCAGGGTCTACGCTAGACGCGCTGCGTGGAGAGAGCCACTAATAAAATTGTTAGGGCTTTCCTGAGACAGTTCAGTGGCTAATTTGGGTTGGTCCTTTAGAGTCTTCCGAGATTCGATCAGGTACACCCTAGGAAGCAGTTATAGTTGGGCTACTTGTGGCTTGCCATTCAGCTACCTCTTGTCCAGTAATTTCCGTTTCTCTGTCGTAGCTTGAGTAACTGCGGTTCCCGAAGCCACTTCATGCTTAGCTGCATTCCAACGCAATGCTTGGCCAGGAACGCCAGCTTTTCAGCTACTTACTAGTTACGCCGATTCACTTTAACTATTCCGTCAATAAAGTTATCCCGTCGTCTTAATCGATACTTCCCCGGAGGATAGGAAATTCAGATATCGGATTTCGTGACGTTACATCAAATGCCTCACTTAGTTACTCTGTTACTTCAGAGATAGCTAAGGCCTAGGTAGCGACTCCTGAAGATGCTACACTGTTCACTTCGGGAACCGTGTTCGGACGAAAAAGCTACTATCAGAGTAGGCTGTTTTGCTATGGAGAAAATATAGTCGTTGGACCTCATTCGAACTAGCCCTGGTGATTCAACAGTGGCAGCTAATTCATATGGGCACATGGCACGTGGCAAATTCAAAGTCGTCTACACCATCTAGGGAGAAAACATCTAAATACTAATCCTAGCTTAGAGGTTGTTCATTTGTAGTACAACTAGATCGAGACGACGTAGCAACTCAAAGCGGACTAGCGACGCACCCCGTCTCGAGGACTTTAGCGCGGCGCGGGATATCCTTGTCTAACCGTACATACCATAGCAGAGCTTCCAACCCATTTCGATTGCAACATCATACTGCCGTGTTGCATTTACGGTTTGAAGAATAGACGCTTCAGCCAAAGAATTTCAAAATGTGGCTATGTACCGACTAGGTACGTCTTTGATATTGATTTACGCATATTTCAATCATACTTTATGGCCATCAAGTTCCCAGCGCCTAGTTTACCTTTGACCTTTATGGTCGTCATTTTCCTAATTGCGGCTAAGTAAAACCCCTTAGCAAGAAACTTTACCTAGCGTAGGACTTTGTTGGCTATCTCAGCTGTTTCTGATCCAGGCACATTAACAATAACGACTTGAACTTACAGGTGATCATTTAATATGTCAGTAAAAAATTAAATGAGTCTACCGGGATCAAGAAACTTCCCAAACACTTGTAAAGTCGAACTGATTACTATCTAACTAGGTTCGCTATTGCTTATCATAATATGGGACTCACCCTACACTAGCTATTCGATATGAGATGGTTGTTATATTAGCGCCAATGATATCGCTGTCGATAAATATTCTGTATGTCTTCGATGAGTTCGGATAAGTGATGCTGTTGTGTATGCTTGGACAGCATGGTTGCTGCAGTGGACTATTTGAAGTCGTGATCTACTATTTAGTCGCATTGCATAGGCTATACTTGACCATCAAAGCCACTAATGTTTACCCAACGGTTGGATATCATTCCTTAGTAGTCCAAGACTCTAGCATTAAATCGGCTCTCCCGAGATCGCCTTGGTGATTGCAAGGCCCGGATCAGGGACCTATCCTTGAATACAGACTTTTAAATCTCAAAGCTAATCTATAAAACAAGCTTTCGCCTCCTATTCTAGACCTCCCGACGAGTTAGGAAGAGAGCCGTGTTAAAGCGCACATCTGAGAAGTAGTCTGATCGACTTACCCACACGGTTCTGGTTCCTCGATAGAGGTCGAAGTCATCACAAGCTCTCATAGGAGAGGAAGGGCTGGTAATTCGACCAAGTTTCAACCAACCATCATCGGTAGGCTATTACTTGCCGACGCCGGGTTTCTTTAGTAATATGACGGGTTTTGATCCCGGCTCGGCTATGTGGCCGGCTATGGCACTGCACGTGCGGATAGTACGAACGGAAGAAGATGCCGGAAGCTCGACGCTCCGGTGATGTTCGAGTTAAGATGACAACTGTGTTGAACCTTGTCGTGCCCTGACCAACTAAACTAAGCTATCCCATGCCTCTGGGAATTACCCAAGTTTATTTCTGGGCTAATGCACTATCATAGGATGATGAAGGACCATCTACAATGTACTCTTCGGGGCATCCTAGACCGTATGTGGAATATGAGTAAGTTGGCTTCAGAAGGTCCTTTCTCTCTACAGGGCTCGTATGTACCCTTTGGTTGCGCAGCATCCCAACCTCGGACGAATCTGCGAAATTAGCCAGTATATTTCGTTGCCTTGAAAGTACGAGATTTCGTGATACCCCGTGCCGGCTCAGGTAAGACGTGCAATTAATTTTTGGTAACATCACAGACAAGCACAACTTGCTCAATGCCTCACGAGAACCAATCGTGTTCGCTAGGCCGGTTATGCCGTTGCATGTCAGCCTGTGAGATCAGGACCCGATATGCTTTTCACCCGGAGGAGCTTCTTGCTTGCTTTGCTTTTCCCACCCTTCTCCCTAGACTTTACAAACTGTGCTTGACTTAGAGTGATCGCTAGTCAGCCACATCCTTTCGCGAATCATCAAATGACTAAGCGGATCTGCACCAGGAAGAGGGAGTATGTAGAATGACCAGCGGGGGAACGTACCGTATATCATTCTATGCATGGGTCCGTTAGAATACCTAGTCAGGGCGGGCGCATAAGAGGCTCAACAATAGCATATATGCTTTTTGCCCTATTTCCTATCCTGGGCGCTTTTAGGGATATCTCTCAGTCACTATGACAATATGATTATCTGGTCAGACTGGGGTAATACTAAACAGGTAATCGACAAATGCAACTAACGAGCTTGTCTTCCCCGTTTCGATATCTTTGACGTCAGCTTTTAGACAAAGGAAAGACACGGCAGAAGGGTTCCGGTTTCACAAGCTTCGCTGAAAGAAACTAAATATCCAATAGTATTCGAAATTCTCCGACAGACTTCAAATGCCGAGGCCCTGGAAGGGGAAAAGAGGAAAAGAGATGATGCCCAATCCAAGCTGACTCTAAAACATACCTCTACCTACCTACCTATCTAACTAACCCTACATGATGAGCACACACCCCCATACCCCCCAAGGAATATATTCGCCATCCAAACTATTTACCTCGTCTCCCACTCTTGCCATCGCTCGGCGGTATTCGTGTCACTAGCTCGCAGGCCTATTTGCTGTCGTGACACGTGAATCTCCTTTATCGCCTTCACGACCCAGCAAAAACCTACGAGTGGCTGCTATTTAACGTCCCACGCGCGGGGTGGGACTAGATAAGGTAGCTATGGTAGCTATGGTTTATGAGGAAAAAAAAATAGTTTCCTATCTAATGTACTCAGTGTTGCCCTGAAAGCAAGCGAAGTACCTATATCATGCATGCGCGAGCGGCATCGAAACGTGGTGTTTCTCCTCTGCGCATGGCGCCCGCTGCTGTGCTACCCCAGCGTCTTGTCTTGTCTTCTCTTGCCTGTATCTTGAGCTACGTCGGATCGCCTTGTCTCTGGCCGAGAGGAGTAGGTTAGTTAGGTAGCTACCTGTTAGTAGGAGGAGGCGGCAACGATGCGGAGGACGATAGAGACAGTCTGCTGTGCTACTGGAAGTTGAACTTTTTTCCCCTGTTATCTCCACGATGAAGCAGGCAAGCAAGCAAACGATATGAACGGGTTGGTGAAGAGCGCGAAGCGCGAAACGCGGCATAATTTTTTTATATTTCTTCCGTCATAGGGGGGCCCCTATTCGGCCCATTATTCTGAGCTGCAGATGCTTGACGTATGTTGGTGAGTCGACTGGATTGTCACCTTGCCTCCTTCCACTCAACGTCGAGGACGGCGGATAGAAAGATTTGGTCTAGATCATAGAGCACGCTGGTTTCATAGAAGTGGCATATATAAGCGAACAGAGCAGTTACAGGTCATATCTAGCTGCAGTCCTGACTTCCTCTTACTCTCCCTTTTTCTCTTTCTTTTCCCTCCTTGTAGTCGATCATGTAGTCAGGTTGCACACCCCATACTGGCTGGCTGGTAAGTCTGCCCTGCGTTACGGGCACCCGAACGGGGATCCAAGTCCAACATGGATTAGGGTCGACGCCGTGCATCCCATGACATGTCCCTCGTTGGGCTCGTCATTATGCGGCCGTCCGATATGCCGTGCGCTTTGTGTTATAGGTATTGTCTGCGACACGATAGGCTCCTGCGATCATGGGACGTAACGCCACGACGTCGCAGTCGAGACGAGGGTTCTCTGATCGAGAAAAACCGGGAATAATCGACTAAACCGGCGGCGAAGCAAGGCTAGGGGCGATGGGAAAACCGGAGATGATGGATACCTGGGTTGCCATCCTAGGCTTCTAGAAGATGACGCCCCCCCGACGCCGGGAATATCGAAGTCTCGGCGTGCAGCGATTTGCCGTGCGCTTTGACATGATCCGGCTGTAAGGGGGAGAGCGGTCGGATTATTAACATGGGTCGGAAAGACTTCCGAGAACGACGTTTGACTGGTTGTGCATTTGTGTGCGCTCTCTTCTGCCGGAGGTGATCGTGAAGGGTTCGGTGTCATTGGAATCGTGTAATGTTTCTCATGAGCCTCAATATACTAATTGAAGCGCAGCTCTTACAACGTCTTACAAGTATCGGCCTTAATAATATTTACAAATTGCAGAATATACAGAAGCTTCTATTCATGGTAGGGCGTGGGTAAGGTGAGAACCTCTCGCAAGGTTGAAGAGGTCATGGACAAGGGAGGGTTCGCGCTCTGGTTACCACATTAACGTCGTCGCTAATGTGGTGATGCTGACGAACTGACAAGATGGAGAGAATGCATTGAAAAGTGAAACAAAGCACAATAGGGTGAGACTTGTCTTATGCCGAATCGAACGATGGTGATCTCAAATGTCGAGCGATACCAATGCAGTGAGACTGTTACAATCGAAGCACAATTCCAGAAATCATCAGTATGAAACATGTTGGAATCAAAGAGTGTAAAGAATCTATATATAAAGCTTCTTTGATGCCATGACTGGTGTGTCGAAATTCTCGTCTAAAGAGGGGCTAATTGAATACATCGTGGTGAGCCAGTAGTAGTAATAGTATGTATCAACGATCCGCGCCTGCGACAAACTTCTATGAATAGGTCCCGATCTTCATTCCTCACACCCACATATTCGCAGCGCCGACTCCCTATAGTGATTCTGATTTGAATAAGCCGACGACATTATAAGCCCCAATCGTCCCAAGCCCATACCAAACATGAAGAAAAAATGAAAGTGAGCGTAGCCCTCTGGGATAACATATATACACTATCAAGGTTATGGTCTTACACGCTTAGGAGACAATAGTGAAAAAGACATGTGAAGCGTGTTTGCTCTAACGGTGAATGCCTTCCTTCATGAAACCGCCGAGCTGCTTCGCGAAGTCGCCGTGCATCATCGAGAAATGGTTCCCGGGCATGTGATAGAACTTGGCTTTCTCCACGTCGAGGTACTCATCCCACCGGTTAGGACCGAAGTCCGTTCGGTTGTCAAGTAGGAAGAGAGCATGACCGGTGGGATACGGGTCCGGGCGCGGGTCCGTAGGGAGATGGCAGACGCCGTCTTCGCACCAGATAGCCGTCACCTTGGGGCACTTGTCCTTAGGAATAGGCTCTGCCGTGTAGTTGGACAGAGCGGTGACAGAGGCGGCGAAATGTGGCAAAAGCCACGATGGAATCTTCTTAGCTTCCGCGCTATCACCTTCTCCAAGGAGGCCGATTGAGGCGAACCAAGCGTGGAGACCAGAAGGCAGGGGCTCGATGGTAATAGGGCAAGGCGAGTCGATGAGAATTAGGTGAGATACTTCGTCGCCAGCCTTAGTCAACTGGTTCACGATCTCGTAGGCAATCACACCGCCAGCAGACCAACCGGAAACAGCGTAAGGTCCCTCTGGTTGGCGACGCTTTATCTCTTCGATGAACTTGGTCGCCATCCCGTAGACTCCGCACTTGTACTCCTCAGGAGTCCTCATGAAGGGTGAAAACATACCCCAAACAGCGACATCTTGACCAAGCTCCGAGATTTCGGTGTAGGATGTGGCGCTACCACTGCCGTCGGGGATCATGAACAACTGCTTAGTAGCCGTTCGGTGGTTACCTTGAAGTAAGACGGATGTGGCCTTTCGGTGAGGGTAAGCATCATTGACCAATACAGACTTTGTTACCGTAGTGTCAGCTTTGGTTACAGCCTTAGACTCAGTCTTGACCTTGGCAGCTTTTGGCGCAGCAGGCTTCGGGGCAGGTGCTGCACGCTTCGGCTTGTCCTCAATTCCAAGTGTTCGCTCAATGTCCTTTAGAGAAGGATTGTGGCCCAGGAGGTCGGCCGGAATGTTGAGGCCGGTCTTCTCACGAAGTATACCCAAGATAGATAAGCTCATGAGGGAGTCCATACCAAGCGCAGCCAAGTCGGGAGCAGCGACAATCTCTTCGACTTCTACACCCATCTCGGCACAGATAGTCTCCCGTACGATTTGTTGAAGCTCACTGTTGCTTCCAGAACCACCAGATGCGGCATCACCCTTTACTGAGCCTTTATCACTCTCGCCGGGAGTAGTGACTTCAGATTCAGACTCGATGTCGTCGTCGCTGTCGGAGGTACCGCTTGAGCCGCTCGACTCGGAAACAATCGCCGTGGAAGATTCGAACTGGGCGAGGAACTTCTTAAAAGCACCAATAGTGCTATGTTCATTGAAGGCATGCGAGTCAATGTTCAATTCAAGATCCTCGCGGAGGCGACCACTGATCGTAAGGCCCATCAATGAGTCAACACCAAGGTCAGAGAAAGCAATGTTGTCCGCTAGCTCGTCATGGCTAACACCAGTCTCCTTGGAGATAATGTCAATGACTTGGGACGTAACAGAGGTTTGGGCGAGCTTTTTGTTGACGGCTGGTAAGTTAGAAGTAGTAACTTGCTTCTTCTCCTTGACGGGAGCCTTGGCGGCAACAGGCTTAGCAGCGGGTGCTGCGCGGGCAGAAGCAGCAGCGGCGGCGCCTTGGGGAGGCAGGACAAGGTTGAGAACCTTGCGGGGAATGGCCTGGAAGCGGATGTCACCGCCGACACCGATGAGCTTATCGCCATGGAATATGTACGCATCACCAGCCATCATCTTCGTGCCCTTAACGTTTTGCATACGGATATAGCTCTGGTATGTCTTCGAACCATCTAAACGCTCAGCAAACCGGATGCTACCCCAACCGTGAGAAATGTAGACCTGCTCACGGGAGTCAACGGCATCAGTACCGTTGACAATGAAACCAGAAATGTGGCAAACAGAGTCAATCCAGTACGGCGGAGTGTGGAAAGTTCCGCATTCAGGACCTGTTTGGAAGACGATTTTAGCAGTCGCTTCGCAAGTCTCGCTGTCCAAGATGACGGATTCCATTCCTCGGTATTGCTGGTCGTAGTCGACCAAGGCGGAGAATAGTTTATAAGCAATCCCACGACCGACCTTTGAAGCGTCACCACGCTGTTCGGCAGCCTTGAGCGCGTCGATGCGTCCCTTGATCAAGTAGCTAACACGTTCAAACTCATCCAGCCACTGCTGGTTGTCACCGAAGAAGACTTTGCAGACGGCATGCTCAGCCTTCTGAGCACCCTCTCCAGTCGTAAATGAGATATCAGCTACGTTCTCGGCCGCGTTGATCTTGACATGCATGCGGAGGATTTGGCTTTCCAACTTGCTATTAAAAATAAGGGTCTTAGGCACTTCCATGTTGGCGACATTCATACCAATATCCTTAGTGTCAGGTCGTAGAAGCTTATAGCCGTACTCGCAAATAGTCATAGCCATATCTCCATAAAGGGTTGATGGCGTAAGGGTAGTACCATTAACACGATGACCCTCACAGATCTTTCGCATATTCTTCTCCAATAAGTCCGATTCGGTCTCAAGGATAGCAATGTCGCCGTTAACTTCTTCCTTAGTGACCTTCTGGACGGTAGTTGTCGATAGCTTTGGTCTGCTGGGCTCAAGAGCCTTCGTAGGAGCAGCCAAGGCACCTCGGTTCTTGGTGAGAGACCAATCGCCGGTGTATTGTAGCCAGTAATTCTTAAGGTCGAAGGAATAGCTTGGTAGGTCGAGCAGGCGAACAGAACTATCGAAATCTCTGTGGTATTCGTTCCAGTCAATATTCAAACCTGCTGAATGAAGTGTAGTTAATGTTGAGCTTAGAGTCTTGTATGTAGCTTCATTGCGACGTAATGATGGTACAGCAATTGTACTTGCACCAAATGCAGCCTTAACCATATTAGCGCAAACAGGGTGCGGGCCGACCTCAATCCAAACGGTCTTCTCATCGATAACACCCGATTGTTGAGCAGAGACAAGGCCGCCGAGGAAGTTAACAGCCTCTCGAGCATGATCACGGAGGTAAGCTGGGTTAATAGGCTCTCCATCGAGAAGCTTTCCGTGGAGAGGGGAAATGACTGGAATTTTGGGCTGCTCGAAGTGAACCGAGCGGGCCAACTTCTCGAAATCATCCAAAATTGGCTCTACCTGAGCCGAATGGAACGCGAAGGGCACCTTGAGTTGAGTGCACTTGAACCCGGCGGCACCAAGCTGTTCAGCAATCTCAGCCACCTCAGAAGACGTCCCGCTGAGTACAGTTTCCCTAGGACCATTGATGCAAGCGATGTTAGTCGATGATGCACGGTCACCAAGTGCCTCCGTAATAGTTTCGACGGAGCCTTGGCAAGCCAACATTGCGTGAGTACCTGCTGTGCATTTTTCAACGAGGAGTTGAGCACGAGCACCAACGAGATAGATAGTGTCACTGGCGGACAAAACGCCTGCGACATGGAGGGCAGCGTACTCGCCCAAGCTGTGGCCAAGGACAGCACTAGGGTGAATGTCCCAGGAAGCCCAAAGCTTAGCCAGGGCCATCTCGAAAGAAGCTAGGCCGAGTTGGACGACAACAGGAGAGAGCTTTTGAACCTCAGATTCGCTACCATCAATAAGAGGGAGGAATGATGGGAAGCCATGGATGCGAGCGAGTTGGTCGTATTCGTTGATAGCTCGGCGGAAGATAGAGTAGTGTGTGTAGAGATCCCTTCCGAGGCTAGCATAGTGAGAACCTTGGCCAGTAAATAAGAATGCTACTTTAGGTTGCTCTGGAGAAACAGGTACGAAGTTGTACTTTAGACGCTCCTTGATCGCTTCTTGGGCATCAACCAAACTAGTAGCAGTTACGTTCATGCGCCAGTAGTGCTGAATCTTGCGAGCAGTCGTAGTATATGCCACGTGCGAGACAGAAGTAGAGGGGTTCTGCTCCATCCATTGAACCAGGTTTTCGGCGTTTCGGATCATAGCGGCCTTCGACTTGGCAGTGACAGTGATGACATGATGGCTGCGAGGGTCTACGGTAGCCGTCTTGTAGCGGGGTCCGTCCTCGAGCAACAGACCAGTGTTTCCACCAGCTGCGCTAAAGTTGTTAACAAAAACTCGCCTGGGTTTTCCGTCTTTCCTTACGAAGGGTGTCTTGTGGAAAGCAATGTTTACGCCACGTTCGCCAAGGTCCGATGGGAAGGTCTTGTTGATCTCCTTCTTGATCCCAATGTGAGGCGGGATCGCGTTCTTTTTCAGCATCATCAAGACCTTGATCAGCGCAGTAACGCCGGAAGCGGCTTCACCGTGGCCGATATTGGCTTTCACAGCACCGAGATATAGAGGCCTGTCCACAGCTCTGTGCCGGTTAGCGGGAGCAAAAACATCTGTGACGGATACCATTTCTGTGCCATCGCCAGCCTGAGTTCCGGTGCCGTGCATTTCAACGTAGTCAACATCAAGCGGATCCACGCCAGCTTCATCAAGAATAGACGATGATAGGATAGACTGTGTCGGGCCATGGGGATGAGTTATTGAGATGGCATCTGCAGAATGATTTGTCTGAGCTCCCAAGATGACAGCAAGGATATTATCCTTATCCACCAACGCATCGTCAAGTCGCTTGACGATTACCGACGCACAACCGTCGGCTCGACAATAACCATCGGCATCATTATCGAATGTATTGCAATTGTGTTCCTTGCTTAAAAATTGTCCGCGACTGAGACCAGAGAAAATATCAGAGTTCGTCATACAGGAGAGACCGCCAACAATGGCAGTGTCACATTCCTTGGCCCTTAAGGCAGTGCAGGCGACTTGAAGTGCGGCGGCACTAGATGAACATGCTGTGTCGATGTTCAAACTAGGACCACTGAAGCCGAAATGGTAGTTAATCCTACCAGGTCCGAAAGCACGGACACCGCCTGTGATATAATATGTATCGACCTCCTGGGCGGCGTTGATCTCACGCCAGTCGTCTGATGTTTGGCCGTAGAAGGTACCAATACGGTCTAGTCGCGTGGAGGGTGTTCGGTTTGGCACGTAACCAGACATCTCGAGGGCCTCATATGCAGTTGTCAGGGCCATGCGCTGCATTGGGTCCGTTTGCAGGGCCTCCCGAGGCGACATGTTGAAGAACCGGGGGTCAAAGAAACCCGGGTTCTCAATCCAGTTCCCGTAAGGGGTATGACTGGTATTTATTGCCTTCCCGGTGGGGTCATAGTGAGTTTCGACCGGGAACCGATCAGCTGGGACGACGCGATGGGCATCTATACCCTTCTCAAGGAGCTCCCATAAGGCTTCATGACTAGCCGAATCTGGGAAACGACCGGCCATACCGACGATCGCTAATTTACAGTTGCCGGTAGGTCCGTGGTTACCGATTGAGGCTACCGTAGTCTCGCGAGATACTTGAGGAGGCGGTCGAAGTACCACCTCTGACTTCGTCTGCGACCTTAAGACATTGGCTAGCGTGCTTGCAGCCTGAGTCGGACCATACGGAATCACCAGAATTCGGGATCCCTTAAACCCTCGGGCCTCATTGGCGTTTCCGCTTAAAGCCTTGTGGAATAGTAAAGGTTCGTTCAATATCTCGTGAACCACGGCTATGAGGAGAGATTTGGTATCTGTTTCTGGGAATGGCACCCCGGTCATGGTAGACATGACAACACTTCGAGGTTTGGATCCAGCAAGTGCTTCAGTAATAGCTTCATCATCGAGTCGAAGCATCTCCTTGATATCTACTAGTCCATGCAAATGCTTCGCATGGTACGGGCCATAAACTGGTATAGCTGTGGGCCTCGACTCAAACAAATCTTTGCTGAATAAAGACCTCAAAGTTGCTGGCGGACCAGACACCGCGATGTTATTCGCGGACACGGCGCTAACATAAGCTTGCGCGGCTTGAGAGATTCCCTTGAAGACGGTTAGATTTAATGAAGTGCAGCGAATATTGAGAAAATCCTACCTCCGATCTATGAAACTCCGCGAGGATGGACTTTGCCTCCGCTTCTTTGGCGGCAGGCAACACATAAGTCCAACTTTCTGACTCTTCCGTGGAGGGACTAAGCCTCTCTGCTAATGATGCCACGTGGGATCCTGTCCTAAATGCCAACAGAACGACTTGAACAGCGATTGGAAGGAGTGTTGACAGCGAATAGCTCGACGCAATAGCGGTTGCCGCAAACAGCCCCGTGCAGAGCCCGGAGAGTTTGGTGTTTCTGTGGTCGGTTACATCTTCGTGCTCCTTTTCAGAGCGACTATTCAATGGTATTAGTAGAAGTTCATGACTAACAAGAGCTCACTAGCTGTCATACTCGATGTAGTGCGCCAGTTGGGCTATGCATAATAAAGCAGAGTCTATGCCGGGAAACTTCAACCTCTGCTGGCGGTATCTCTCATTGAGCTGCTGTAGTGTTCTGAACACCGGGATCCGTCGGCGGCCTTCCCGGGGTAGACGATCCACCTCGTCCTTTAGAGCATCGCCGGCTAATCGGAGGAATTCTTTCGATAGGACGCTCGGGTTCCCTCGTCTATAAAATTCGGCTAGGAAGCCATGTGTGTCGAGGGACTGGTCCCCGAAGAGTAGAAAAGCCATCTGGTCCGCCATCGTGTCTGTGATGGGTGAGGCTAGTGTTGTTTGTTGATTAAGATATTCCAAGCCGAGGGCGGCGGTCGAGGTGTCTTTCACTTATATATATCAGATCAACATAACACCACTTGGATAAAACTGGACTGAACTAAATATAACACCAGGGCGGTCCCTAGTCCCATGTGTGATATTTACCACAGTACCCCAGGCGTTACGACTAGAGACTAAGGAAAGGGGGGTGCAGAAGGAAACTGTGGACTCACACCCTGGTCTTCTTACAGCACCTCCAAGCAGTCCGGCATCATTCGATTTCTCGGTGACCGAAGGTTCATGGGAGATAAGCATTATATTTCCATTTTGGGAGGGAGTAATTGGGTGAGGGCTGCTACCCAGCTTAAGTGGATATTCCATGTCTTGTCCGAAGGTACGGGTCGCGGTAGGAGGCAAAGCGCGTCAATATCGACTTTTATTTTGGGCTGAATAGTTCCAGAACCGACAATATATCCTCAACTCCTCGCTACCGCATGCCTAGTAGGTAGGTAACCTCACTGCGAGCCTGTATTGATAGGGGAGGTATGGTGTCTTCTGCCCTAACTAACTTGAAGCTCCCTCATGTGGGCTGCTAAGGAACCCTGGAGAGTCTGACACAATAGGTATAGCTTCTTCGAAACTATGGGCGGCAAGGCTTGTGTATTCTTTTCTCCCCGGCTTCCAATGAATTACTGTTAATCTTACTTGGGGCGCCAAACGGTGGGTCGCTTGCTGTTGACCGTTGGGGATGTCCGCCGAAAAGTGCAGCACTAGTAAGCTTTTGATGCACGTCAGGACGGAAGAGAATGAGAAAACTGTGCTATATCAGCCGTATTCAGTAAGTCCCCGCCACGAAAATAAGAAAAAAACAAATCGAAAACGGAATATTGTAATAGGGAAAAGTGAGACCAAGCCCCAGCCAGTATAGGGAGATCATCGTGTCTCACTGAAGAATGGCTTATACTACTGGCGGCACTGCCGGTTGGTGTAAGTGTAATTGATATTGATATATGGCAATCGACATTTCTCATACGCCGGATTAAGAACTAGCAATACTGCCATCTTAATGCTGCAGTGTCTCTACAGTATTCTCATTAAGGTGCTATTAACACACGATCGTGCTAACTAGCATCGCACTAGGAGCAACGTAAAAGAGCCGCATCTAGACCTTTCTCGATGGAGCTTAGCTCAAGTTGAACATCTTGAGCATCTCGAGCATCTTCAGCATCCCATGGTTTGCCTAGAAGCTAGTGTATATACGCCCGCCATAGCCCTGATGGACACCACTGATGAACAGGTACCGAATACGACCGAGACTAATAGTATGGTTATCCATGTCTTGCGATGACAGGGAGTAGATAATGTGTGCAATGTCTCTCGCCACTGTCTCGGGATTCCAGCTCTCAATGGAACTCAAGAACTCATGATGCTCTGGCATGTGCATGTGCATGAGACTCTCTTCAGCCAGCTACCTGTTGATATTCATTGCCCATAGTTTACTTAGACGGGGACTTGCAGCGGTATGCCGGCACCCACGGACTAAGCTTTGCCGCTTTGGGAAATAAGTACAAGGGTACATAATCAGTATGTTAATAGAGAATGCCATGCTTTAATATTCTAGACCTGGCGTTGTCCGTAATGGCTGGGAAGTATTTGACATGTTGGTTGCATCGTGTGTAAAGTTGAAGTAAGAAGGATGAGTAAAATCCAAGTTACGTTCTTCGCATTCAAACGATATACACTACGTAATTATGGTTCCGATTTGTCATATATTTCGATTGCTTGCATATTAATCACAAAACATCGCATATAAGCGGGTACTTAAAGTAAGTCTTTTATGAGAATTATTCAGTTCACCATTTTGCTTATTTAATTTGTCGGTTAAGGTTTTATCCAGTATAAAATAAGGCGTATTACTATGGCTTCCCTTGTACTCGGCAATTAGGTTATTCTATATCTTATATTGATGTAATTTACGACGTGATATACGCGGTAAGAGTTTTAACGAGAATCACGCGTTTAATTCACTCCTGTGTGTAACTTCTTCGTATAAAACATGGAAATTCGTAAAAATTGAATTAAATAAAGCTCTACGCTAAGTACTTGAGTACTTTACCCCTGGCTAAGCGACCTAATGACTTTATTCCAGCCCTTAAAGACCCATCCATGTAAGTAAGTACATACATAAGGCATCATCACGCACATAACGCCACGTGGGATAGGGTATCAAAGTACTTTTTACATCTTCTACAAAATTCATTATCTTGCTACACCCCGTAATCTTTATCAAAGTCCCCTTTAAAATCTCTTACTCGTAACGCAAATCCTCGTAAAGATCTTATTGTTGTGCTATCTTATTCTCTATCTCGAAATATTATACCTTAGAATGCGTTGTGATGCGCGTAAATCCGGACTTCAGGGTAGTAGTCTAAGCATCTTTTTGTTCCTTAAGGATTTAAAACTAGCAACCACCTTTCGTTATCAAAGCTGTCAGCTTAGAAATTGTCATCGAGTCCAACTAAATTATTCCATTCATCCGGAGGCGAACCTTCTCCCGAACTATTCTCTTGCCTATAGGCATACTTATGAACGGGATAACTATGAAAAAAGTGATTGGAGTTTGAAACATCGGTCTGGCCACCCACACTGGATAATGACAATCGGACCTCCGGACTGTTATCGTACAGAATCCAGCCAAATATGCTACCTAAGCCAAATTTATCATGCAAGCCGATTGCCTAACAGAGCTCTATCATTCTGACCTACGTGGTACAGCCCAACTTGGTACTGTATTATTGTTCTTCTGGTGCAGCATGTAACCCAATGCTTTCTCTACTTAGAAAACTGGAACCCGTTAGCCTGGTTCCTTTCAAGGGCTTAAAACAGGCCGCCGAGTAGATCAACGTGCATGGAGCCACGCGATCAACTATATCGGATATTATACTCTTAACTACTCAGATCCAATCTAACGAATCACGTATTCTCGCCTTGGCTGTATAGAATGACTCGAAGCAATAGATCTTCTAACACTGTATCTTTGGCCGTTCAACCCACCCATTTTGTAATTGGTCTCATTACGATCAAAATTATTAGACCTTAAGGTACTAGGAAGACTTCCGTTAACATGACCTTGTCAGCAATCACCTATCTTCGCATAGCAATGCTGTATACTACTTCATCTCAGATAGTATAACTAGGGAAAACAGCCTGGTAGCTTACATAACTTATCATAATAAGTTAGTTAGTAGTTACTACTAGTTAGTTATTAATACACTGAAAACTTCCTTTCAGGGATATAACTTAATTGATGGTCGACCAAGTGATACAGTCGGTAAACACCCGCAACGTAATCGGATTAAATGCATATCGTAACACTATTATTCGCTCGTGATCCTACGGCTCTAAGAGACGCTATAGTATACCCTGATTCTAGTCATGTCTCTAGGATCATTAGTAATCTTGCTGATGCGCAGGGTTAGGTATTACGCAGAGTTAATCTAACCTCGTACCGGTGTTCTAGATGGCGCCCTCCATCTTCCTCGCCACCTTTATGCCCGTCTCGGACTCGGATCAAGGGAACCCCAGTTTAGGAAATGCTGCTACATAGTAACAGCTGAGTCTCCTATTTCCGTGAGTCCTACCCTAAGCCCCTTTTCTAGTGCCGAATTCTGCATCTCGTCTTATCATAGGCAGGCAAAATAAAATGCTGACGGAAGTTAAGCATAAGCTGAGAAGATATCTTGTGTAACTCTACGAAAGCCAGACCGCACCTCCACATGCCTAGCAGACCCCGAATACGTACGCTTCTCCAAGATAAGATCCTTCCCGTGGGGCTGAAACCACCACGCTGGTTAAAAATCAGGCATAGGGCTGACAACAATGCAGTTCCACCAATCGTAGTTACCGGTTCGTAGATATGATTACCAACGCATCCCTTGGCCGTCGGGAATGCTCGAGAGTCTTGTTTATTTTGGATAACAAGGAGCAATCTCTTAGGCCACGAACAAGGCCAAGAACGGGACAAAAAACGATGCGAGGGGTTATCGCAGTAGTAACGATCCCTTGCTAGATAGCCAGACAAGGCATAAACCTGCTGAATGCCACGTTTGAGTCCGTATATACGACCTCCCTATTCCACAGTTCCGATGGCTAGCTTGAAATAGACAAAATCTATTAGCACCTAGAAAGAAGATAATCCGAATTTCTGTGCAATAACAATGAGGCAGTATCATAGATACTATGCGCTACCTAAACACGAACTTCAACGTTTTAAGTTACTCACAAATGACTATAGGGTAATATGATTATATTGCCTTTTAAAATTAAATTTCACTATGGTATAAACCCAGACGAACAAGCGAGCCTTAACAAATTTCCCCCGTACTACGATTATTAACAGTATACCCGTTTATAATAAGCTAAACATGAAACTCCAGACACAAACCGGTTCGTGGTTCCTTCAACGTACGACAATAACCTGCTTCAAATTGGCTTTTCAGCTTGGCTCGGTATACAGAGAACTGCACAGCATATATTAGCATTGTTTCATCTATGCGTCTAGATCCCGCAATACGCACCCGGTATAAGTTGTGGGAGGCACCGTGACAAAACCATCCGTGTTCGCCCAATCTTCGTTCCCTGCTGCATTCCCAGTGGTAGGGATGCCCATGGCATCGCATGCGTCGAGGTGGTCCTGCGGGATCGTGTAATTGCGGAGTTGATCTGGGGCCTCGATGAGAGTGATGCTCAAACCCATCTCGACGTGCCACTCAACGTGGCAGTGAAACAAGAAGACTCCGGGGTTGTCAGCCTTGATACGGAACACTGCATACGACTTCGGGTTGACGGCCACCGTGTCTCGCCGGGGTGGTATGTTGTTGATAGTAACGTCAGTGCTCCAGTTACCCGTCTGACTCTCGGGTCGCGCGAGGACTTGAAATTGGTGTCCGTGCAGATGAAAGGGGTGAATGGCGTCGTTGTTGTTATTTACGATGATTTCTAGGATTTCGCCATACTCGACTACGAACGCGTTGACTTGGCCGTACGCAGAAGTCTCTGTGTTGTTTTCTCCTAATGAGGCTGCGGTGTATAAGGCGGGGACCTTCTGCGCGATATAGGTCGTGTTATTGAAGCAAGCTCTAGGGTAGTCGTTGGTGTCGAAGCAGTAGTCAAAGTTCAGCACTAACTGCTTGTCAACCGGCTCATAGGCGCTCTCGTTATCATGAGGCTGGAAAGTTGTATCGTCGAAAGGCTCGAACGTTTGAACGGTAACTGTTCCGCTCGTGTCTTTGTCTGAATATATGACCAACATTCCTGTGACATTGAACGGGTATAGAAGAGGTCTTGACGGATTCTTATCCGCAAAGTCTTGGTTCACGTCTAATGCAACTAAATACGGGTAATTCCGATCTGCATCTTCGGGGATGGTTATTAGAGCGTCAAACCGTTGTGCGGCAGAGATTCGCAGTTGTTGCGCAGTTTGCCTTTGCACGTACGACGCGTCAATCGAAATAATATCCATGTCCAGAGAGTCAAAATAGAGGAAGGTAGAGAACATTGCAGACCAATTAATTATTCGGAAACGATATGTCTTTCCAGCCTCAACAGATATATGAACATCACCGCCATCATTGACGATAGTGCTATTTGGAAGCGGTGGCGCGAATTGTGTATTATTGGGGTTGATCATCGTCTCCATCAGTGTTGGCGTCTGGTCACGGTACCTATGTTTTTAATATGTGAGCAACCTAAGGGGCTCTTCACCATTGCGTTAGGTATGTTTGAGCTCACCAGTCAGAAAGAGTGAGGATGATTTCTTCGTCATAATCATCTTCATAAGGATCCTTTGGGTCGTGAATGATGAGCGGGCCACGAAAGCCATCAGGATATTGTCCCATGCTATGGGAATGATCTGCCGTGATATCATCAATATAGGGGCGACCTAACTGTTAAGAGCATTTCTCTACTTACACCAGTATGTACCAGGAGCATCTGCCTACATATATTGTTCATCAGTCCGATTATCCCCTGCAAATTGTATATCTTGCCTCAACAATACTTACATAAAACCGGTACCTGACAGAATGATCTGGAGGTAGAGGGCATTGGTTTGTACCAACGGCGCCGTCCATTGAGTTTGAACTTATTTGGTTGATACCATGGAAATGGAGGCCAGTAGTCTCATTACCTAATTTGTTATTCAAGTCAATACTAACGAAATCACCAACATCTGCCTCAATGGTCGGGCAGGGCCAAGCATCGTTTATTCCTATGACTGGCCTTCCAAATCCATCCGGGTTGGCGAATACCCAAGTTACGTTCCAGTTGTATGTCACCGTCTTTGCCGATGACCCTGTGACATGGGCCAACGCAATGAGCAAGGGAAGGCATCTCCTATGCATCGCATTCGATAGGAACTCTATGTTGGCAGGGCGCGAGTCTTCGAGGCACGAAGCTGGGATTATGAACTGAGCAAGAATTTAATACAACAAAGATTGACACGCCTGAAGAGCAAATGTGTCGGATACGGGCCTCCATCATCTCTTTTAATGGTAACTTGAAGGCAATATTTGATGGCGAATTCCTGCGATTTAAAGACGCTCAGACCTCCTTACGGGAGACCACGAGAGCTATCGAGTACATTCGTTGCGATCCAACCTCCGAATAGCTTGAACTTACGAACTCACGAGAGTGATACTGACGTAGACTATGAGTATTAGGCTGTTTACGATATTGAGTATACTTCCATGAGGGTGGAAGGGCTGACGTATTGATGTTGAACTTCAGATATACAACTCTTCCGAAGAACCGTTATTAGCCCGGATGTCCGTTGTGAATAAAGTCGGCTGTCAAAGTTATCACCATCGAGGTGTGTATGCGGTACACGGAAGAAACAATTTTTGATATAACTATGTCAACTACATAATCTACGCTCGGATCGCTTCAACGGAAAATTTCGAGAGCCGATGCTATTAGACTTAGTAGACTTACGAGCAGCGTGTTTCAGAAGCCACACTCTGGAGAAACTGAGGCTGCAGGATAACCTAAATGTATTAGGGGCTAACATACATGAATACCCCAAGGTGAACGTAAAATATAGATGCCAGTGAAGAGAAATTTGAGCAGAGACTGTAAACATTCAACGCTATATCTAAAATCAGTTGAGAGATAGAATAGGTTACGTAGCATAATAGTATCGATATCAATTTATAGTTGGCCGTCTTTAAGTTCATGAATTTTACGTGGCTAAGTGTGGGTAGAAGTGCTGTCAGAATACTTGGACGTTCGTTATGAGCCTTATACTGACAATGCGTCTTAAGCATTTTATCCGTGAGGAGACACCGCTTAGTGCCTCCACGGGAAGTTAATCTTATCCATAGAGGTTCATGACGGCGCCTATCTTTAACCCGGGACATCTCACAGGCATAGCAGAAACCCCTCGTAAAGTAGTAGTGATAGCTTCAACGAGGAAACTCATTTCCACGTTGATAATAATTTACGAAGATTCCATAAATAGACCAACTTAGTTTCGTATCGTAATAAAAACCCCTGGAATCAGGGGTAGTCGGGATCCGGATAATTCGCCCACCGCCTCTCAGCCGAGCCAAACGCCGTCAAAGACTCTACACTCGGTTCCAATTCGAGGATAATAATCTCATTCTCAGCATCGGATATGAGGAGTGTTCCTGGGAGGTACAGCGACTGCTGCGGCCCGACGATCCAATACCTCCCGAGATTGAACCTGTTCACCCAGACATTACCCTTGACGCCGTTGGGTACTTCCAGGAAAGTATCTAACGCCGCCGGGTCGGTGTTATTGCCACCGTCTACCCTAAAGGTACCGCGGAAGAAAATGGGTGGAGATCCGGTCGTTATCGCGCCGGAACTGGGCTTGTTTTCGGTGGGAGGCGCATCGAGAGGTAACGGGTACACGTCCCAGCCACTTACTACTTCAGACCTAATTGTCACGTTGCCTTTAATACCCTTATATGGATCCTCAAGAGCTACAAATGTACCAGACTCTCGGGACCAGTAGTCAACCCTACCGAGGTTCTCGACTAACAGCTGCAACGTATCGCCGGGCTGGAGCGATAAATTAACATGTGCTGGCTGATTGTACGTACTGTCGATAACACCCCGTCTCGTCCCATTCACATAAACAATAACCCTATCTCTAGCCCGGTCTCCAGGCTGCAAGTCCCCTTCAAAACTAGCAGTGACTTTATGCTCGTAGAGGACGAATCCGTAGTCTTGACCCAGCTCCTCCATCGTCAGTGGCGAGACGCCTGTCGTCTTATCTCCTAACGTATCAAACAATGGGACCACCGGGGAGAGAGTAATGTTTCCAACCTCTAGAAGAGGGATATTCTCCGGCGGCTCGGGAATGCTTCCCTCCGGCATGTACTTCTGGATCGCGTCGCGAAACGTGAAATACATGTCCGTCGTACGACCGCTCTCGTCTAACGGCGACCCATAGTCGTAGCTCGTGATGAATACCGCCGTGTAATTCCTCCAAATTGCGCCGTTACTAAAGCCGAAATTTGTCCCGCCGTGGAACATGTACAGACTTATCGAGTTATTTTCTCCAAGCACGTAGTCGAGGTCATCCACGTACTGTTGGATTTGTGACGGCTTTCCGACCGCAGTATTATGGGGATTTTCCGATCCCCAGAAGTCGGGCCCAGAGGTATAGTACTCCCCATCGAGCAAAGGGCCGAGCTCGGTAGGATCGCGGATATATCGATCCCGCGCCGCGAACCCTGATCTCGGATCCCCGTCGATCGCGGCCAGTACGCCCGGGACCTCACCGCCTTGAAGTGTCCAATCCACTCCGCCATCATTTGTGTAGAGCGGGACTTCGAAGTTTTCGAGAAGAATATCTCTGAGTCCTTGCGTGTAAGTGTGGTCTTCTCCATATGACCCATACTCATTCTCAACCTGAACCATTAACAAGGGGCCACCCCGTGTCACCTGTAAGTCCTTCAAATCACTCGCAAGACGCTTCAAATAACCTTCCGCAGCCGTCATGAACGCCTCATTAGAAGACCGTACACGCATCCCCGGAACCTGACTGAGCCACGCAGGGAATCCTCCCCATTCCCTCTCACCGCAAATGTAAGGCCCAGGTCTAAGCACCACATTCAATCCTTCCTCCTGAGCGACCCGGAAGAACTTAGCAATATTATTACTTTCCTCATCGTTAGACCATTGGCCTTGTCTTGGCTCAAGTAGATTCCAGTATACGTAACTGAAGATAGTATTGAGTCCCATAGCCCTAGCTTTAACTAGGCGGTCGCGCCAATATGCTGGTGGGATCCGCTGGGGGTCCATCTGTCCGCCAATAATGACATACGGTTCGCCATTTAGCAGGAAAGACCGACGATCGTAAGTGAAAGCCGGCGCCGCGGACGATTGCGTCGTACTTGACAAGGGACCCGAAGCCCACGCCGGGCTAAGGAGAGTCAGGAGACTCACTATAGGTTTATACCAGCGCATCCTCTACTATACTGGAGAATTGAATTGCATTCCAAGCTTTGCTATCTCGAAGGCATTCTCCGGTGGAAGGCAGATTAACCGGGGTATCATACCACCGGCGAGCGAGCGTTCCATGCCCTTCCCCGCATTGGCTACGAGGGTCAATGGAATATATGAAATTCAAGCTTGGTGAAGAACGTTACATCCACTAGCAACCCCTAGCTATGAAATCCCCTGTTGAAGAGCAAATACGACCTCCTAAATCAGCCCCACAACTATTATTAGATGGCGTAAATATGCCATAGGTAATTTTGTTATGAATGATAGGAGTAATAAGACGACGGAATGTGGAATCCAGTAGTTGAGACGAGCTATTCTTAATGTTGGATTAAAACAGAGTATGCGAGCTTGCTTTCTTGCTGAGCAAAGTCGTAGTGTAGATCTAATGTGTACGAAGTCCTTCTATTTGCGCGCCTGACCCGCCCTCTACTACTCCGGTCCAACATCTATAACGCAGAACCGCTTCTATGCGGCCAACAGCTGTGCCATGCGGCATATTCTCATACGGAACTGAGTCGCCTATTTTGTGAACAAGGCTTAACTTCCGACCAGGCTCTTGTTCGATCAGGCTGGGGCTTCAAATATACGCTCGATGCCCTTCCATTCTCCTTTTGCCCTCTCCTCCCAGTAGCCCTCCTTGCCCAGCTTTAACTTCCACAACTCTTCTCCATCGGGCGCTTCAGGCACTTTAACGAACCATCGCGGCTTATACTCTTCGCCCCTGGTTTCTAGATCTCTCCTCCTTGCGCGCTGCGCCTCCTCGAGCGTCACCTTCCACTCTTCGGCATCGTCAAGCTTTCCCTGTTCCGCAAGTCGCTGGTCAGGACGCAATCGGGTGTCTGTAGGTGGTAGCCGACCTTCCTCGACGGGTGTTATTTCGTTAAGCGTGGCACTAAATTCCGGCAGGCCGTAAGTGTTTGGCGCGTTGGGAACGAGTTGGCCAGCCTTCCAGATCTCTTTGTTAGTTGTTTTGCCGCCCTCCACAACGCGAAGTGAGGATGTCCAATTGCCTGCGAGGCCGGTTCCAGTCTGGCTTCCGTCCGCGTCGCAGAATTGGACCTCAACGTCTTCGCTCCGGCCGCCGAACATACCCTTCGTTTTGAATTCGATATTAGCTTTTGCTCCTGTGGAATCGTTACATACGGTCATCGTTCCAACCGGCTCGACGTATTTTTCGCCCATAACGACATTTCTTAAAAACATAGTGGCAATATTCCACGAATATAACTCGTCAGTACCATCTGGAAGTCGCAATGCTACGCGAACTCGTCCTTCAGTAGTCAGCTCGGCACTCTTACCCCAGAATTTCTGTGACGGGGCGGGACTCTGTGTGAGTGACCAGGCTGCAGCATCGGCATGCATTGCAACGCGCAACGGACGGTGTGTAACTTTCTCAACGATAAGCCTAAACCCACCGGGAACCTCACTCTCGGTACGAAGAAGCTCGAAAGTCTCGCCCAGAAGGGGGTTGAATGGTTTACGCATGGCACGTTCCTTTACACGGTTGACGCTAAGATTCGAAATAGCAAAAGCAGTGACGTATACCATACGGTCCTTTGGGGCTTTCTGCTGCGCAGCTTGGTCGAGAAGCTGGGCATACTCGAGCTGTTCGGCCACACGCTGCAGGGTTGATATAGGTTCGTTAGACGAAACGGGCATGCTAATCGTACTTAGATCTTTACCGACGTTTTTGCGGAAGAATGCGATTAGGCTAGGTGGCGGAACAGTAGCTGCGGGGATGGTTTTCCGTCGTTCTACAGCGATGTCGACCGGTAATGGAGCTAGAGATTTGGGCCGTACAGGGAAAAGAGCCGCGGCACCACTAGCTCCTGTATTCCCTTCGCCATCTTCCACGGATGATGTTGAAGACGTGTCATCAATAGTAGCATCATCGGCCTCGGATTCGTGGGAATCTTCATCGCTCTCACGGCGAGCAATCATCATAACTTGCGCCCTGCTATCCGTTTCGCCTCCCTCGGCATCAAAAAACTCTTCGGTTGACGCTGTGGACTCAAGACTTCTCCTGGACGTAGCAGAGGCGGGCATTGGTATTCGCCGTCTCTTGCTATTAGCAAGTACCTTAGTGAACTCTGAGACAACTGAATCCAAGTCATTCAGGAGAGCAGCGCAGTGGTCGTGTGTGTTTTGCTCCTCTTTCTCGCCGTGGCTAGACCCATTCGGTCTCATTGTAGCCACCGACCCTGGTGTTGGAACAGATAAAGCCGACGAGGCCCCCGGTGTCAAGGAATCCGGCGCAAGAGGCGAGGCGCTTTGCTTCCTCTTCCAGAATGAGCGCTTATCCTGTGCTGCTGGAGTAAAGTAGCCATCACCACTCTCTGACAGAGCTGCTGGGGAAGCTGGCGATAAATGTGAACTTTGAGGGCGTAGCGGTTGTTTCTGTACAGCCATATCTTTGACCAAACGGCGCAGAGCATCTCGCGTACCAACAATACGGCTAACCAATGTCTCAACTTGTTGCCAGTCCCGGTCCTCATCTTGCTGTGAGTTCGGCAGGCTAGCTTGCTTAGGAGTTGCCACGGTAAGCTTTTCGGGAGAAGGTTCCTCGAGCATGGGTTCGAGGCCCCTTGCGATTCTACTTGCCTTTTCTAAGGCGCGTGCCCATTCAGTGAATTCCCTAGCATTAGATGCTCTCAGATGCCAAACCTCTGCTCCAGAATCGATATTAATTTCTCTCCGTCGCTCATCCGCAGCAATTGCAGCCAAGCTTAGGGGAATAGCTCCTCTTAATGCAGATGAGTTCCGATTGTGATAATACGACATGGTGCAAGACGAATAATCTAAAGAAAAAAATCTACGGGCATAACCCTGGCCCTTCTTTCTCCGCCTCTTCAGTAGGGTACCCGTATACGTAGTTGATGACGCCACTCCATCACTACGAGCACCCATGGACTTGGCCCGTTGACGGCCGGCCGAGTGACTTTGTAAACTCTCAGTAGAGTCGGCTGGGATATCCCCCTGATGCGGGTTTGATTTCCCGAGACTGGTCCTACTACTGTTTGCATGGGAGCCAGCCTGGAGATTCGGGAGATGGTGTGCTCCTTGCGGCGGTGCACCCGTAGGATAGGTAAGAAGGACAAAAGTCGCCGTCTTAGATGTTTGCTTTGAGAAAGTATTGTCGAATATTAAGCCGAACATCCCCCCATGACCTTTAAACACATCATATGTTCCCATGGATACCTTGTCGGCCTCGCATTTCCCATACCATTTTACTGGAATGAACCCCTTACTAGCTAGTTGCTCCTGTGCCGTGCTAGAATCTTTCTTCGCAAAGCGACTACCCTTTCCATGGCCATCAACATGTTCAATATCGGTATTTGAGCCGTCCAGTATCGGGATAGGGTTTGTCGCGCCGGTGCCGGGGTGTTTAACGATGCCGAAATTACTAGGACACGTTCAAGTCAGAACTATGACGTTATTATAAGCAAGACAAAGGATTATATGCTTACATTGACTTCTTATGCGGTTGGACACTCCATGAAATAGTTTGGCCTTCGTCGACCTTAACCCATCGTACAATGTAGGACTGTTCGGGCAGATGTTAGTTCTCGGGCCTTGCGGGAATCGTCATGTATCCAGTAATAGGGCCAGGCATACTTTGCTGTGGATTTCCAGTTGCTCTATCCCTGCCATTTTCAAGGTCGCGGACGATCAGTAGTAACCAGCGTACAAATTAGTCTTCAGACAAGTCGTAACATTTCCGTCAATTGCCGAGAGAGAATTGCTGAAATAAGAGAATTGCTGAACTTAGAGAATTGCTGAGCGTAAGGAGAAAGATGACGGAGTGTTATTTTGTAAGGTAGCAAAGTAGAAATACGTCTGCCTATTATTCCCCATAAGCCATAAGCTGATGCTACTGCAATCTGCAGGACAGCTGCATTTAACTCAGCCACAGCAACTTTGGGGGTATGTAGGTACCTTACTTGGGTAGGAATTAATATGTAAGAAGCTTCAATGTTTCTCGATTTCTCGATTTCTCGTCTTGTGCAAGTTGCTGTCGAATATTGGTTTTTGCTAAGTTTGGGAAAGAAAAGGGGAATTGGCGATTCAACTTCTAAAATACTAAAAGCATCCATATGAAGTAAAGTATTGGTACGAGCTACGGATAGGCGGATATAAACCATTGCGCTTGCTCTAGACGTACTTGCACGAAGCTATATTTGGTTAGTGCGCTGGCTAATTCAGATGAGTGGGTACCAGCTTGGAGATTGAGTTGTGGCGTACCTAGGCGTACCATACACTACAACGTCAGTGTTATTAATAACTCATACCCCTTTTAGTTATGTACCTAGGTAACTATGTACCTTAGGGAATCTTCACATGCCCCTTAAATTCAATTATGAGCATAACTGTTTGTAACCTTGCCTCGAAAATAATGATTCAACTAGTAGACGAACAACTAATTTAAAAACAGCGAATTAATCAATACTAGCTTATACTTCTAAATCACTTCACTGTAGAGCTTGAAGACTTCAACTCACTCTAATTTATATGAATCTTGTCCAAGGATACACAACACGGAAAATACCAATTTCAATGACCAACATCCCCATAAGCTAACTTCACCTACTCAATAAATAACAGGCACCTACCAGCTTATCAAATACTTTATAGACAACCTAACAGTCACGAGCTATAACTACTATCGTCTAATCCTAGCAATGCCATACGTACTCGAGTAATATAGTTTTGATAGCCATTGACTGAAGACGAGAAAACAGGCACCTAATAGTATTGTGAGAATCCTAGGTGAGATACCTAGGACAAAGAGCATGTGTGTATGTCTACGATCCGTAGGTTCGTCAGATAAGTTTAGAGTTCCTTACAGAATAACGAAGTTGCTTCCGCATTGTTTAGTTCCACCCCATGACAAGTACTTTATTATTTAATTAAAAGTAGCTACCTAATTATCACATTATCGCAAGCAGACAATCACAGTTTATAATTATAACCAGCTGTTATAAATTTTCTATACGTTTACATTCTGTCAAAGAGAAGTAGACGTGACTATTTAACCAGTGCCCCGGCATGAGCGTGAATGATATGCCCTAGCTCTCCTATATTGGCATCGTATTCCAAGGAAAAAAGGTATATATTCTTGGTAAGAGAGAGAGCATCTTTTCTTTCCATTCCCCTCACCATCCGCCATCACACCAATATATCGATACCTCGCCTCGCTCACCAGTCTAAACAGCATCTTAAAAGAAATCAAGAATCCCTCCAGTGTTGTCCCTACGACGATCCAGCAACACAACCCGACATGGCGGGTTGCTATAAAAGAGTATCAGAGCATTACTGCATGAGATGCCATGCTACAAGACCAGATCAGCAGTACGATGTGCATTCTTGTAACTGTCCTACTAATAGAGGAACCGGAAGATGCTTATATTTTCCCTATCATTTACCAGTTAATAAGAGTGTAATTCGCACGGCGGGATGTCGTCTATGCGCCGGATACATTGATGCCAGGGTGTGAAGTTACACTATACGCGCTGGGATGTCATAGATGCATGGGGAACCCTCTCTATGAGGCTAGCTGGTACCAGCAAGAGCACTCCTCCGCAAATTAGTGGTACGTATTGAGAGCCATTAACAGCTGTACTCTTGACGATATACTAACTCGTCTTGTCACGTAACAGAAAGGACTTGATCCCCAGGCGCCTCCCTCGGGATACCACCAAGCATGACAAACATTTAGCTAGCGTTCGGGGCATATGGTTATTACAAAGCGAATCCACGCAATTGTTCTTAGGGGGCGGGCATTCAGGAGACACAAGATGGGCAATTTCGTTCGCGATGATTTCGGGGTTTTGGTCTTATAGCTACAAGTACCTGGTGTAAGCCACTAATAGAGATATCCCAAAAGCATACCTAAGGTTCTGTACCACTTGTGCAAATGCTGATGATGCTAATGACGTGCATAAGAAATATTAAAGCTGGTAACTTAATTTAACCATCGTAAATGTTTGCCTTACTACACTCAAGTTTGACCGCATGCGAATTTTACTTCGCTTGCCACAAATTAGTCTTGGTAATTCCTCCCTATTTTTATAGACGGATGATATTAATGCTACATACGGATAGCTCACACATTTTACATGATTATCTAAGATTGTGTCTTATAACTTCTAGATATTAGTTACGATATATTGACAGTTACTGGCACATGACAATAGTTTTCGTCGAAACATACTTTGGTAGACCTACCCCTGAGACTACATTAGGGGTAATAGGGGTTCTTAGAAATTAGAACCGTTGTCCGTTATAAGCCTTTGCTATCTTCGACCTCTGGATTTGACAGCGTAGCTTATACCTGGAATACTCCTCGTCCTCATAATAAGGACAAAATTTTGTTCAATTTGCTGAATGATATTTGTTTGATTGATCACCAATACATTAACCTTCTGTTACCCTCTTTTCTGACATTGAATCCGATCTCCGAGCCAGCGGAGTCTCCACTCTTGTCCTTTCTGCCGGTCCTATACTAGCCTCCCGTTTCTCGATGTTTCCCGACGCCGTTTCTGATAGATCATTTGATTTCCATGGATACAGTCCATCCTCCGACATCGGCGAAGGGGGCATATCCAATCTCTCATATCGACCTTGACTCCGAGTAGACGATGATAGTGATGAAACCACCGAGGTTCCCCTTTCTAGCGTCGCCGGTGGGAGCGTAGTTTCCACCGGGCACACGGAGGGAGTACTTGCAACGATTTCTTCTGACTGTCGATTCTGCTCCTCAAGCTTCCCATACGCCGGGACCTGCGAGTCGTACATCTCCTGTTGTTCCTGATTCTCATTTTTCCGGGACCTGTGATACCGCTTGACGATCCAAATTGGGATGAATAAACCGGTGGCCACAGCCCCTGCCCGATACAAGGCACGCGTGTAGCTTGGATCTTTCCCTCCTATCTTATTTTTCCTTCGCCGCCCTCTGAAGCGAAATGCGGCCAGTGACGCGAGGAATAGGAGTACTATTATCCCAACGATGACGATTACTGGAATGGCCCAGGTGGGGATTTTTTGGTTCGGGCTTCCGCTGTCTAATATCGTGGCCGGTGGACTCAAGCTTGCACTGCTAAATGGCGTGCTCTGTTGATTCGGGTTTGTGTTATTAGACGATGTACTCTTTGTGGGATTAAACACAGGCGTAGGGGTAAGGGAAGATATAGATGTAGACGTAGTTGAATGCAAAAGTCCATACGTATATATGCCGTTATTGGTAGGTGCAATTGTAGGACTGGGCGTGGTAGATGGTGTTTCATTCGGATTCAAGGGCGGCCCAGTGTGAGCGATGACTCCCGGATTGGGCGTTTCGATTTGTCCTCTTCCCTGTCCTAAACTTCCTAATGGTGAATTGACATCCGTATGTTTCTTTCTAAATACTTCGCTAATCGGTAAGTTATGGGCGCCCCCGACGTTGTAACGCGGAAGAAAAGCGACCATTTTAGCCATACAAGTATAGAGCGTCGTGAGTCTTACTTCGCCCTCCCAAAATCAGCGATCCACAGCTAGGTAAGTCGTCTAGATTTATAAATGCCAGCTCTTAGATACACTATTGAAGCCCAGAAAAAGAAATTTTACAGCGAGCGTCCTGTTTATTACCACTGTGAAATAAATTTAGGGCAATTGGCCTATCTATTTCTAGACATTCGGCGCAGCTTACGGAAACATGTCACGTAGCAATATCCGACGGGGCTGGGGCGCAGTCGATGGTCGCGCGATTACTATTGGCCCATGTTATGCACATTTGAGTATAATCGATGTTGTAGGAGTGAAACAATAGGGCTGCAATCTTTATGATCTAGGTATTATATTCGCGTAAACCTATATTGGAAATAGACTTTTGGTTCTCATATGAGTTAGACCCCATAGGCCGTAATACCAACCTTTTCATATAGGCATTCGAACATGCCAACGAAACTATCGGTCTACTTAACATCTATCTACTCGGTTCGTAGAACTAACTCATGTGGCTGGCCAGGGTGGGAAGTATAGATATGCGTGGGGCGGTTGGGGGCGGGATATCTCGACTATATATCGGGGGCTCACCTGTTTTTTAATATATCATAGAATAGAATATTATTTTTTCATACGAGCTTTTTATTTAATTATGAAATATAGTTATTGGTGAGCTATTGCTATTTCCAGATTTACTTATTGTTGTTTCGTCAATTGAAACGTTGGGCAATGAAGATGCAGAGCGAGGGCCAGGAATTAAATGAATCAGCACTACTCGATCGACTAAGCTCGGCAATATTACTCATCTGTTGCACTGCGTGGTTACATTTCGTCGAGGATTTAAGCCACAATATCTCAAACAGCATGAAGAGCCTATAAGGACTTATACCGGCACTACAAACGCGAAGTGGCGCTCAGATGTACTTTAGGTGGTTGCAACGATTGATGGGGCTGAGCTCATACGCGTCGAGGTTTCGCTCAGCGGCCCCAGATGGTCAGATAGAGGTAATCACTAGTAAGTATAAACTGAGAATAGGGATACACTTCAACCCAGATCTGACTTGCCAGGTATGAGTGGTATGGGTAGCACCAAGGATATATACATCACTTTAACTATTATCTGCGGCCCACGGATGGCAATGTTTCACGACAGTTCAGCTACCACATTGGAGATTTATATGCGTTTGGCTTGAATACTAGGTAAGACAAGGCTCAGTGCTATTTTTATACACAAGGGTACAACGTATAATTTAAACCGAATTAGCGATGCTTCATGGTTAAGGGGCCGTTAACATTATCAAGTAAAGATTAGGTACATATGTGTATAACTTGATATGGTATCATTTGATGGCAATCTGCCTTCCTATAAATCCCACCATTTTGGCATGACTGACTGCCATCTAAGCACTTCGTCCATTGGGGGCTGAAGGAACAGGGCAGTCTTATTTATCATAGATGGTCGAAGCTCACTTTGTACTCACCCTCCAAGACCCCTTTGGAGAAGCAGCTAATCTTATGCTATGCTATGTGGGGTTGGTTGGCAAAGTAAGAGAAAAAGAAATCTGATTTTTCCTCGGGTGGCGTCCTAACAGGTATTTAACTTAAACGTGTATTTGACTAGATATGAAATTCCAATTAAGTTTCATTGCGATCGAAGCAATAGTCTCATGTATCCCCTGTTTATATAGATGGAAGCATATAAAGTGTTTATTATTAGTCTAAAAACGAGATAGCGATATAGTGTGATAGTATTTGTCCGGATATCTAGATTTTAAGGAGGCACAAAGTTTTTAATACATCGGTATGCCGAGCTTTAAGTAATAGATCTTAACAAAGGTAGGTAGATTTATAGGTTTCCAATACCTTACGAATATAATAGTACTAAAATGTCCGGATAGGGATTTCTAGACTATTCATGCTTTTGTAATAAAAATGATAGGAGTGGAATTTTTCATATTCCGCAATCAATTTGATTGGCTACCTATAGAGCCTATGAACGAATGAACCATGCAAGTTGTGTATTTCATTCTGTGCTTTCGTAGGCGGTTAGGCATGTTTCTTATCCCCCCCAAAGAAAAAGCTTTGCAAATAGTAATGCAAATGAAACCGCGATATCGTAATCAGGCGGGCTCAACTTCCCCATAACGAGGAAAATTCCGATGACCAACTCAGTCCACCAGTCTGGATAAGTGTAGACCATCCCAAAGAGGGACTAGAAATGTCTCTAAACGGTCGTTATTACCTGCGAGGTCGTTGTACTCGGAAATGGCGGCCACAGCTTTGGCCTGGAAGGACTCAGGGTTATCAAGCTCAGCAGGTCGCCAGGGGTTGTCCGAACTAGAATCGGCAACTAAGCCCTGACGGAGCGTGTTGTCTGCTGCAATGATACCGCCGGGTCGGAGGAGTCGATTCTTGGCACCTGGGGCCGACATCTTCAGAATATGGCGTAAGTAGCCACTGTAGCCCACCTTGTCCGCGTCGATGAAGATGATATCATAGGGTTCGCTTATATCAGCGAGCTTGGTGAGACTATTGGTATCCAAGAATATCAGGTTAATTGAATGTCGAGGAGGGAGAGAAGAGAAGAGAAGAGGAAATAGGGTTGCTTACGTCTCAGCGGCAGGACCGACATGTACATTGATATTCTCGTAGCCTTTATCCTTCCAAGCCTGCTGTGCCAACTTGGCGTACTCTTCGCTATACTCGAGGCCAGTAACTTTACCCTGAGGGCCAACAGCGTGGCTCCAAATCACTATCACGACGTACGTTAGTAATTATCAACTAGCTGAGATGGTTCGGCCAAGCCTCGGAGTATTCGATCCTAAGCGAAGTTGATTTTGGAGTACCAACTACCGAGACAGGCTAGACGGGGAAGTGGATCTGGATATTACATACTAGCCGAGTACCCAACGTAAACACCGATCTCAAGGACTGTCAACTGTGTTAGTTATATTTCAAATTGAGGTAAACCTTAGTGTGATATTTGAGATATGAAGGAGTTTGAGAGCGGAAGACGAGTCAATAAGCGTACCTCGTTTAGCGCCAATGGCTCGTGCAAGGAAGACAAGGGCCTGAGACTGGAACTTTGAGATCATGTAGTTGGAGTCATCACGTTCATTAAAGATTCGGGTATGGTATTCTTTGATAGGCTCGGGAATCTTAAGTGATTGAGACTCCGAGTACGTGGTAACGCGACTACCTAAGTCCTCGGTGGCGTAGAGACGCGTCGCACCCTCCTTCATAGTGCCGGTATTTACAGGTTAAAATGATTATATTTTTCGGTGTCTAATATAAGACGGTTAGATATCTAACAAAGGTAGGTTAACTACTACTTATCCTTTATGAAGTAAGGAATATGACAACATAGGTAGATACGTACGTTAAGGTTGGTGAAGGAGACAAAGGGTGTTGAAGAGTCTTTGAGGATAGTAAGTTAAAGAAACCTCACCGACGGGTGCTGTAAGGGGAAATAAAAGAAATTGATAAGACCTTTAGGGTAACAGCGGCACTTGACTGTTGATAGCTGACGTGGATTTCTGTGAGTTTTGCGGAAGTGACTCCCTACTTATAGGTAGTAAGTAATATGGCGTCACCCCCACTAGTATAAGACTTGGTCATGCATTTGGTCATGATCCTCGGCACATGTATCGCGAACCATGCTAACTTAGACTCTTTTTAGACACCTAGGCAGAACGTACTCCCACTATATCCTACACCGATCCCGGAGCCGAAAGCTGAACCCCGTTATCTGGTAGGGTTATTTTGACAGGCCAAATCCGACCTCCAGGAGTCATGCAACCCGGATCAGATAAGATTATCTCCGACTTTGACAGGGGAGAGCCGAGTCTCAACCACTAGTTAACTATATGATGTCTTGTCCCGATTTCTTTTCCTATGTAGGAAGCTGTGATCACAGATCTACATTAGGTACTTATTATATACATTTAATACTTAAGGATTCCTTGAGCGATTTAAGTCTATTAGCAGACTTTTACTGCTGCATACAACTACAGAAACCTAAATTCTGAGTCCGTATGGTTTATACAGAATCATGCCGTCATACGAATAGAAAACCGATGCGACGCCCGAACGCTCGGATATCCGAGAAGTTATAGTCAAAGACGCGTAAACCCTGTTCAGAGTATATCTACCTACATATAGCTTCGTCCTCATCCTTCTCGCAACCTATGCCGTTAGCGGATACATCTATCATTTGAGATTACACCACATCAGGTAGACATTAGCGCTTATATCATAACTAATTCCGACCGTGTATTGCTGTCTATGGTTTTGATAATATTGCGAATTGGAACGTGTCCGATGTCGGTCATGAGGGCTGTCGACGTATAGGATTACAAGAAGAAATGCTCTTGAAGAAATGATCGAAGAAAAAAAAAACCCTTCTCATACCATAGTGATGATTAGAGCTACATATGAACCGGACATGGCTATAGGTGGTCCGCTCCTTGGCGAACAGCGTGTCGTTACTATACAATATGATGACAGGACTAGGAGGAATGATAAGAGACCGTCTGTGTATTGCCGGGCGGCGGATCTTCAGTATTCGGATCCTCCTCGGCTTCCGTATCTTCGCCGGGCTATGGACCGAGCTCCGGGTGGGGTGATTATGTACTGTTCGATATGTAGATGCACGCGTTATTCCTCGCTTATACGGTGGATTAAGGGCTCTGTAATAAGACTCGATGGTGGTAAGGATATATAGGGGATGAGGGGCGAACCCACTTTCGAAGCATTGACGATGGCATCCAGACCCTTCGCAACAGGGGAGGTAGATCCCACTAGGCCATAGATAGTAACCAGTGTATGCCGCTGGCCATTGCGCTTCTCATCTCCAGTAGGCAACTCTTGACTAGGTGAAATCGACATATGACACGTATTGAAAAGTTGCTAGGGAGTGGCTTAGAGCATAAAGCAAATGATACAAGCGAAAGACAAACAGACCGAGTTTTGAATGATCATCGCTATTAACATATTTATATATATCCATTCGTGAGGTGAATGAGCCCTAATAATAAAATGACAATAGTAGATGTAGATAAGTAGCTGTGACGCTTTGACATGAAGCGGTTGCCTACGATTGTTATAATTAGCAGGCTAACAAATTGAAGAACTATATACCATGTCGAACTATGGGTAGCACAGAGCTTACAAGTCTAGATTGTGTTAGGCGAACCCCTGTGGTAACTTTGTACAATGCCATGCTTCACGGGATAAGTCACCAAATGCGGCTACCTTGGCAGCTAGGTAGGAGATGAGAATTTCCATATTAGGCCAAGACAGATCATAATACGCCGCATTTGTGGTATCATAACCTCAACAGGTATTAGCATCACAAAAGTCTATACTAGTAATACCATTAATAAAAGCATGGTCATAATCAAGAGGATTATATCGGGATTGAAAAGAGTCGGAGAGCTTGGCCAGGCAAGATATATCGGAACAAGGGGCAATATACACGGTCGTGGGATATGATGTTTTCTTGTCTGATTTGCTCTTATAATCGATGTTCGGTTTAACCATCACCTCCTACCCCCTCTACTTTTATGTATTATCCCCCCATTAATGACTCGCAGCCTCCCAAACCCACAACCATTTTTCAAACGCCCGTACGAATATGCTGGGTACCACCGTCTTTTTACTCTTCTGGCACACCGGAAAATAGACCGACTCTCATACGGTGACTCTATAAGATGGCATATTAGTATGTCTACTTGAAAACTAGGCATGGTATCCGGGAACCTACAAAGGGTAGTTTCGGTATAACTACTCCTAGCACAGCTAGAAAATTGATGGTGAAATACGTGAGGTCGTAATGTGTATAGTGTGTACTTAGGAGGAAGAGCACAATAGGAACGCTAAGCAAGAATTTCTTGGCGGGGGTGTACTGTGCGCCATCGTCGATTTGTTCCCACATATTCAAGTTGTCATATGCGCCACTGTTGAAGTCGAAAGGTACGCCGCGAACGTAGTGGAACATAATGTAGGAGCCGAACATGTAAGAAATATTGGTCAAGGTCCAGGACGTCTCCTGGGAGACACCGGGTATAACATCCCAGAGAATCTTGAGCGCAACGATCAGAACAATGTGGATGGTCCACGCCCCTGTTGATATTCCCTCATTAGTTAAAATTTTCCAATGCTAGTAATAGCCGGGTCATAAAGCTTATAATAAACCTAGAAAGTATATCCCCGTATTACAATATCTTGACATACCTTTAGCGTTGACCCAGTTCGCATTGAGATTCGGGAGAGTGGACTGGTCGTTCAACTGCTCTATCGGCTCTTGCGGTTCCTGATATATCTGAAGGATGCTGCTCGATCTCCGCCTCCTAGCTGACTTAGAATCACCCATATCGAGATATGTGGTACCTCCCCGTCTTGGAGGATTTGTACCAACGTCGTAAGAGACGGTGCGGGGAATGAGGATTGGGGAAGACACTTTGGCGGTATTGGACGGAGAATTCGAATTGGTATTTTCGGATTTATTCGTCATCCAGACAATTCGACCCGGATACCTAATTTTTTCTTCGGCGTGCCGAGGAGATCGGATGCGAATAGGATATTGCTATTGTGACGATACTCGAATGAAAGGTGGGACTAGCCAGTCGAGTGTTAGACGCGGAGGTGGAATAATAGAAGACCGGGTAGTCTAGAGGGTATCGCAGAGAATGCAGCTGATGCTGAAGAGTAAGAAAAGCTAGAGATGCCGTGTTAGGAGACGAGTCGTGAAGGACGTGAAGGATCGAATGTCTAATGCGAAATGATGCAAGATGGAGCGACGAGAGTTCTAATACCGTAAACCCCCTGACTGGGAAAAGACGAAGAGTGGAAATAATTGATTGATGATGAATACAATTAAGTGAAGCGTATTACGAATAAAGTGGAAGATCACGAAGTTTAGAAGAATGTTAAGAGGTTAGAGAGAGAGGTTAGGTAGGATCAGGTAATACCTAGAGACAAGAATGGTTATGGAAGGTGATGATCAAAGAGGTAGCAGCGAAGTAAATCAGCAGCATTTAGCAGCATTTGAACAAGGACAGGTTTACGGGATGGGTACAAGGGCCAAGGGCTAAGGGCCAAGTGCCATTGGAAGGGCCAAGATTTGGAGACTTCCATTGGACAAGGGGGGTGGGAACGACTGCCAATTACCAATGAGTTACCCCCAATTTCTCAATTTCTAGTTAATATGTAACTAGGTATCTAGGTATCTATTACATACTATGTAGTCTGCACAGCCTGGACCGCGTGGCTGCAGCTGGAGATTTCGGGGATTTGCTGGGTCTCCGGTCATCTAAAGTACCTGGTAAGTAATCTTGCGTTGAGCTTTCCTCTAGAGGTACTACTTTAGGTACTCGCTATAAGGGTCAGGGGTACGCAGAAAGTCTCACGAGACCACGTGACGTTCGATGTAGTCTTCCATTCCTTCCCAAGCAGTCGGGCTCCGCGGAATTCGACTAGAATTCTTTTATCTTTTTAGGCTATATCTGCCTTAGATGAATAACCTTATCAATATAAAGCAGTATGCAGCCCCGATAAATATCATTTTAATTTGGTTACATGATTAGCGTGTTTCAATTTATAGATCGCCACAGTGAAATCTGCTGCCGCTTGGACATTATTCCCCCTGGCAGTACGGTAAGAGTACGCAATCGTATGCATATTAACACAGTACGGGACATGTACCAAGTAACAACATGTTACCAGGGTGCATTAATTTCTGAAAAACATTTGAAGAGCCGCATCATCAACATTCATCAATTTGATGAACTGCGTATTTATCTATCCTACCCACCTCCGAAACCTTTTACGACGCATTCTCAAAGTTGCGATCCGCAAGGGAAGATCACTCCCGTCCCTGAGATCTGAATGCGACCTTATGCTATTTTGAGAGAGGAAAGGGTAATGTTTGTTTGAAAGGGATATTTCCTTAGGTATCTTATCATTTTGCCTATCCTACGCAGCTTCGACCTACAGCTCGTATCAAGAGCGCAACGGTTACGGCAAGATCACGACAGGTAAACTTTGGTACTGCATTATTTTGCCCCACACGACGTATTCCACGCCTGTGGGTTTCACTCTTTCTTTTTTTTTTTTTTTTTCCCATTCCTCATCCACAACATCATCGCTACTCTTTATTGTCGCGGCCCCTTCACTAAACTGTGATGAGCGGCGCTACCGAGGCATCCGCCCCTAACTCCGGCCAGGCCGGTATTAGTACTCCTAGTAGCTTATCGAGCCAAAAGCGGTCGCGCGACTATGGAGAGCAACTAAAAGGCCTATCCCCATCTGATGATGAAGATCACCAAAAGGACACTTCGCTACCAGTATTGAAGAAACAGAAAACAGACCATTCCGATAGTGGTGGTGACTCAGATCTGGACGACGGCGAAATAGTAGAGTCGAGTCCAAATCCTAGTCTAGCACATGCCCAACCCATCACCGAGGCTGTAGCAGGTCCCTCCAAAACACATGCCCCTGACAACGTTGCGCATGAGCCTTCCGAGGATGGTGAGATTGACAGCCCCATGGCTAAGCCTCAGGAGTCCGATGAGCCGGACCAACCTTTCTTCATTGACAAGACTGGAAGCAAGCCTGTTCAACATTCAGGCTGGAACCAAGGGCTCAGTCTAGGTGCAAGAACGTCATTTGGGAAGCCAGCCGCACACCTATTTCCTGCCAACTCAGCTGCTAGAGAAGAACCTATGTTGTCATCCGCATCTTCTCGGCGCGATCATAAATACGGGAGCGTTCAATATGGTGGCAGTGCGAGAGAAGATGATGACGAAGAGAACGATAGAGACTACAAGCCACCAACTGAATCGCCTGACGATCAGCCACCCGTTAGATTTACCGTCGATGGAAACACATGGTATCTACCTCATCTCAGTTTTCGAGCAAAAAAGCATTCTGTTCATACGACCGAGTTCTTCAATGACAGAATCCAGACCTGGATTCTTGCATTTCTCGAGAGGAATGTGAAAGGAGTTGATCGTGTGTCTACCAAAGTGATCCGAGAGGGATTCACTAATCATCTAAACCTTAAAAGAGCGAGTCTTTTCAAGGGCACTAAAAAGCATGCCGACGCTGCTACAAGTGCGGCTCAAAAGGCTATAGATGATGCTGGCCTTGGGGAACTAGTTGAGAGAAAGGTTAAGCAGTTCCAAACACGGAGAGGTAAAAATACCAAAGAAAACAAGGCTACTTCGGCCAAAGAGCTTAGCCAAGAAGATACTACCCCCGTTACAGATAAGCCAGAGGAAGTATTAGGTGACCAGGACGAACTACGGCAACAGCGAAAGTATTTCCCATGGGCAGAAGATCCAGCTCAGCACTGCCTGTCATGTTCCGGAATCGGGCACCGTGCTCATGAATGTCCACAACGTAACTGTAAATTCTGTGGGAGTCAGGAACACGCTATGTTCGGCTGCCCCACAAAGCAGAGGTGTTCCAAATGCCGCCAGTTAGGGCATAGCAGCGTGAACTGCGAGGAAAAGCTTGCCCTCGCGTCAGATGAGCAAGGCGGTTGTGCGATATGCGGCGCCGAACATGCAGAGGAATGGTGCTCCGAAATATGGAGGAGCTTTGCTCCAATCACTGATTCTAATCTAAAGGTCAAGGATGTCCCAGCGTTCTGCTACACTTGCGGTGGCGCAGGCCATTACGGGCCAGAATGTGGATTGCCAGATAGGGGAGATAAGGTGACAGGAAAGACGACGTGGTCACAAACCAATCGCCTTCTCTATATAGACCAGAATAGCCAGGATATTGCTATCGCTTGGGTTGGCGTGGACCTAAGAGAAGATTTCCACATTCTGGGAAGGGCAAAAAGGCAGACACACACTCACTTCATCTCTAGCGAAGAGTCAGAAGAAGAGCTTGTTCATGCGCCTGTCAGAAAGGCAGAGCCTCGAAGTCAGATTAGGATAGCAAGCAATATCGGATCTGTGGGACAAAGTAGCAATCGCCCCCGATCGCGCCGCAATAACGACCAGAGTTATAGACGTCAGAACGAGAGAGAGTTCTCGCCTCCACCTCTACCTTCGTACTCTCAAGGCAACGGCACCTCGTCTTGGCAGCCACCTCTTCCACCAGGACCGCCACCACCCTCTCAGAGGAACGGATATCAGGGCTCATTACCATCCGCGCCTACATCTCTACCTCCGCGCCCACCAGCCTTCAATCAGTCACCCAGTAGAGGTGGTTCAGGCGGTAGGGGTGGTCATTTCAATCGAGGTGGTCGAGGGGGCCGCGGCCGCGGAAGGGGTAGAGGACGAGGATAATGATTTCATCACTTTAACAGCATGTTGAATACGTTAGATGAGTTACGTTCTTGCCAAGCACATTGCATGAATAGTTACTGTGGATGCGGAATCGATTAGGTCTCATGACTGGTTATATCTGATAGCCTATGATTTAACTGAACCCGATGCGAAGTGTATTGATGTGTGCTTGCTTTGTATTCAAGACCAGATGCTGATCGCTGACATGTTGTTCTTTGCCTCAAGTTTGTAGCCTTCGTTTATAAGTCCGGGCTTTCAGACTTGAGCCTTGTATCAGTTGCATAGCGAGACACGTCCGAAGTGTCCTTTCCTATGCTCTTATGCGAATAGTATCCCTGAATAAAACAATTACCTATGTCCCTGGAAGAGCATAGTAACGCATCCAACTATTTACACGAAGTGTTTGGGCTACGGGGACAGTAGGTCGTCGTTGACCCCCGTACTCAGTAGTTTTACCACATGGGATTCCCAGCAGCCAGTGCGAAGCCATCCTAAATATAAAGGACGCACGTCCGCATCCGCGTCTATACAGATAATAATAATAAAATAGAGTCTACCTTATGTCCTAGAACATCTTAGTCGGCCCTTTTACGTACTAACCAACCGTAGCCAGTTCCCTTATAACAGCTTTTTACCGTTAGTCATTCCATCGCCCGGTTAGCTCAATCGGTAGAGCGTGAGACTCTTAATCTCAAGGTTGCGGGTAAGTTAATCGTCCACATCCGTGGTTCTTCTCACAATCAATTGTATGCTAACATCGCCTTAAAGGTTCGACCCCCGCATCGGGCTCAATTCCTGATGCTTCCCAGATTTCTGGGATTAGCAACCCTCCCTTTTTTTTCCTTTTCCTTTTTTTCTCTCCTTTCTGTCTATTTATGAGACTAGTTAGTGACTAGGAAAGAAATGTTTGTGGGTTCAAATACTTTTTACTAGGGTTAAATAAATGCTCGGAATAAAAGTCGGACCGACACTAAGTCGTTTTCAAGTTGGACGTTCGTCAACATCTTAACAGTTCCTATTTTATCCTTTAGTAATAATATAGGGTAGAATTATAGGGCCTCTCATGTAAAGCGATGCTCTAACTCCTTCTCTTTAAGGGGATACTCTAGGCGTATCATACGCGATGGATCCGCGCTGCTGTGTTTACCCAGGGTTAAGACGTTAACATGAGGGTTATACCTGCTAACTATCTACCTAATTTTTATCTAGCATATGTCATTCTAGCTGACGACCATCGGCCCTTGTTCACATAGAATTTTAACTCGCTAAGAACAATGAGAACCTTTTTATTGTTTGCTCCTAAGAAACAGCACAATCCTCTTGTTATAAAGACTTGATATGACAAGACAACAACGGCACAAGAAAATCCACCAGTTTCAGTGTATGTTCACAAACGAATGAGATCTCCAGAAATGAGTGGAAACATTAGACTTGTCAACAAGAATATCACTTGTACATATATTGCCTCATGCTGTTCGTAAGTATCAGTGTGTTCTTTTATCCCACTCTCCCCTGAATATGACTTCGAATCCACACCACACCACCAGGCCTACCCTCCCTGATCTGCCACCGATTCTCAACATCAACCTCCCAGGCCTCGGCAATGGACCGCGTAGGAAATATCCCCAGCCAGGAGTCCAACACGCATCGGGTTCGCACATAAAAACCCCTCGCCGCGATGTTGTCTCGGATGGGGAGAAAAGGGTCTTTACCCCGGTAGTAGACAATCCGCATTTGCTCCCCCACCCCCCCTGGCAGGCTAAGGCGAAGGAACCCAAAGCCCTGACGACTATGGATTTAATCATGGCAAATGCCGCGGCCAAATCTAGGGACCCGGTTGCTCATGCTTTTTTCCCCCGGAGACCGGAAAAATATAGGGCGCAATTTGGATCTCCGAAGGCCCCTATGGGGCCGGTGTTAAGTCAACTCCAGGGGACGAGGATCACTAATCATTAGTTTGGTGAGTCTCAAGAAGAAAAAGGGGCTTTGAGCTTTATTATCATAGTGATAGTTGTGATCTCCAAGGAATCGTTGACTATCAGTTGTCGTAGTTTCCAGAACCTTGGTATTTACCTTTTCTTTGCTTTTCTTATCAAAAGGAAAGTGCCTCATTTAAATGATGACCATTGTTCTTAGGATCACTAACTGTCCGTTACCTTTGCCTTGACTCGTAGCAAGGAACGAGTATTTCAATGTTGTAGTTGTTCATATCGTCATTATATATATTTTCCTGGGTACCTAACTTAAGGACCTGACCTTATTCTGGGGGAGTTAGATAGATGCCTTGTGTCTTAGGCTTTGATACGAATAAAATCTAAAACCCTTGCGGGGAGCACCTAAAGTAGTTGTAATAAGTTATCGTGACCTGGAAGACAGGAGACTTAAAAGTTGAACTTTATCTCATCTAAAGTAGGTAAATACCTAACCTACCGGTGATTTATTGCGACATATGAAGCCATACTTAGCTATTTACTCTTTTCACTAAGCTTGGTTTTTAAAACGCACCCAAACAATACCACCCTGTCACAAAGTGAGACCAAACGGCGTAGAAACAACTTTGTTGTTCTACGAGAAACTCTAACTTACCTACTAAGGGAGCCTGTGGCTGCGTGCTGAACATATCCTTTTTTCTAAATGAGACATTTAGAATCTTGACACGCTCATGAAGGGACGCGATTTTATATTTTCACCGAAATTTACTAAATACCTAAATTACCGAATAGTTGACCAAAAACATCCTTTATTAAAAAGGACTTGTCGAATACATCACTACACAAAAGATTTTTTCATAATAGTTTAGATCCTATTACTTTATTTGACACACCCCCTTCAGGCTTGAACGATCACGGCCAGGCCCGGCGTATTGTCATCTGCTTTCAGGCTCTGGTTTGCTCGCAGAATCGAACCCTGAGGCTTTTGGCATATAAATTTTGCAAGTGGTCCGTCTTACCCAGTGGTGAGGGCTTGTACGACTTAATCGGCATCAAGAATATGAGACTCTTAATTGTCGAACGTACCACTGCACCACAGGGTAATTTCGTAGCAGCGCATATTTTTTTACGGTATATCTGGTAGGACACTGGATTGGATCGTATATCGGAAGGAGACGGGAGAATTTCGAACGGGTAAGCGCAGTTAGTGACATGCACTTTGCCACCCAGGTGAAGACGTAAGCCCACGTCCACAGATATGTACGAGTATCATGCGAAAGAATACCTACCAAGGGCAAAGCTACAAAGGTGGTACGGAAGGATTGGGAGGGTGGTTCAGGAGGATCTTTAAAATGATATTATGCCATCTATATATGTCCTTAAAAGCGTGATTGGTTACAGTTACAAGGTAGGCGCCTAATCAAATGGGGGGAGACGGCCGCCTTGGACGATACTCGATTACTTTTGACGGAGAGGCGATCGGACAACAGTAGAAATATTCTGCGAGTATTACCCTACCTAACCTACCTACCTATTACATTAACACGATATTTAATGAACTGGCATTCATCTGAGTGCCTACCTAATCTACCAATACATATCCCTGCCCCTTAACACCTCCGCACGAATCCTTCCCGTCCCCGGGATGCCACCGCATATGCTCGCAGGCTATTAGATGCCATAGTATAACGGGAATTCTTGATTGAGAGAGCCTCGTGCAGCGTAGACCTGGAAACGCCAATTATGTTGAGTTTTGTTCTTGGGGGATAACTGACTTGCATCAATGATACTTGTGGGCCTAGGATTTGGTGAATATTGCTTTCGGGCGTTGTGGAAGGCTTCGTTGAGTGGTTGGAGATAATGCATCATTGTGGCTGGATTTATATTGACGTCAGTTGATGTTTCTATCTGCACGTTTACGTCCCCTCGAATAATTTCATGGTTTCTAAATGTTACAGTCAGGGTTAAGACTTACTCAATAAACAATCCTGGCTTGGAGCCCTAATATAATTCTATTGCCTGAAAATCCTCTACTGGAATGAGCTTCCAGTGCGACTACATCGGCCATGGACTTCAGACAAGCTATCCCGCTTGGCAAGCCCTCCATGGGAGTGCCGACAATGTACCTCGTCTCGGCCCTCCTCGTCGCTGGCCTCTACGCCCTCTACCGCCAACTCCTCCCCAAGCCCCTCCCTGGCATCCCCTACAACGCCCTGTCCGCATCCTCGCTCCTAGGCGACGGCCCCGATATGGCGCGTACCGTGGGTGCTAGCGGCGAGTTCGGCCCCTGGTGCGCGGCACAGATCGCCAAGACCGGTGCGCCGCTCTGCCAAGTATTCGTGCGCCCGTTCTCCCGGCCCTGGGTCTTGCTAGCCGACTTCCGCGAGGCGCACGACATCCTCGCCCGTCGGACAGCGCCTGCCCGCGACGCCGACTTCGACAAGTCTAGCTTTATTACTAATAGCATGAGTTGTCTAGGCGAGTTCCACGCCGCCATGCGCGCGTCTACGCGCGAGGATCGTTTTAAAAGTAATAGAGCGCTTATGCAGGACCTTATGGCACCGAAGTTCTTGCACGGCGTTATTGGGCCGATGGTGCATGGTAAGGGTTTGGAGTTGGTCAGGCTGCTCGAGGTGAAGATGCGTCTGGCGGGCGAGAGGCCGTTTAGTATTAAGACGGACTTGGACTACCTTTCGTTGGATGTTATGTTGTATTTCGCGTTTATGACGAATTTCGAGCAGACAAACCTAGGTCCACAGATGGAACTGGTGTCGCGCATGACCGCTGCAGATGTGCCAAATGGACATGCTGATGAGCCGGTGACATTTCCGGAGATGCCGGCCGGGCCTTTCATTGCAGCAGTGCGGTCGGCCCCGAAGGTGGTCGAAGAGTGCATTGCCTCCTTAGTACCGCGGCTCAATCTCTGGTGGTGGAAGAAACAGTCATGGTATAAGAATATTTTCACACATAAGTATCAAGTTCTCCGTGAGCAATTCATCAAGGCACTTAAGGATTACCGTAGTGGTGAGGTGCGGTCGGCCGCTGCGTACATGCTGATGCGGGAGGAGCGGGAGGCAGAGAAGCATGATTATGTCCCGGACTTTAATATTGATCTTCTTTCTGACGAGGTAAGTTCTATCGCCTCTTATTCTAAGCTGGGTACGTTGCGCTGATCAGGACCTCCTCTTACTCACCTAGCTTTTTGGTGAACTCATCGCCGGTAATCATACTACGGGCGGCGCACTTGGTTGGCTTGTTAAGTGCATCACCAGCTACCCGCATCTGCAAACTAAGCTTAGAGAATCCTTATACGCGGCTCTCCCGCAGGCTGTTGTAGATGGTAGGCCTCCGACTTTTGAAGAGCTGCGTCGGACACGGCTACCTTACCTCGACGCCTTCATCGAAGAAACGCTGCGACTCAATCCGGTACCGGTAACGCGCGAGACTATCCGCGATACTACAATTCTAGGGCACCCCGTCCCTAAAGGCTGTCAGATCTTCCTGATATCCAACGGCCCAGGTTTTCTCTCGCCATCTCTTGCCGTCTCTGCGTCGGAGCGTAGCCCAGCAGCGCGCGAGACCAAATGGAACGACCACTGGGACGAGACACAGGACCTGCGGGCTTTTGATCCAGAGCGCTGGCTCATTCGTAACGGCGACGGGGATTCCAATGTAGAGTTTAACGGCACAGCCGGGCCACAATTGGTGTTTGGACACGGGGTTCGTAGCTGTTTTGGGAAGAAACTAGCGCAGATGGAGTTGCGGATAGTATTGGCGCTGCTCGTGTGGCATTTTGTAATGTTAGAGATTCCCGAGGCACTTGCTGGAAATGAGGCGACAGAGGGGATTGCGCGAAGACCGCAGAGGGTGTTTGTGAGGTTGAGGAAAGTGGTTCATATGTAAGATGTGCAAGTTATTGAGATATGTTATTGTTATGTTATTGAGATGTTATTGAGATGTTATTGAGATGTTATTGAGATGTTATTGAGATAGATGGATGATAATAATGATAATGAAATTCATTTACATACGTCTGACTTACATAGCACCGTATTCCAACGACACTGTATCAGCTGCATGCTAAACCGAAGGTCGAACAGTGGCCTATACACTAAGCACGGGTAGCGTCTCACTATATCTAAAGTGGGACTAACTACTATAACTTAAATAACACAGTGCTATTAGCACATATCTTTCCAAGGATTAGATGTACGAGGCCTTTGTAGAGGTCTATATTTTACACGCAATCACTAGCATCTATTCTATTTTTTTCCGTCAATTCTATAGTATACAAGGATGTCCTCAGTTGCGTAAAGCTTGCAAAGAAATAAAGAAAAAATAAAAAATACATACTGCCGTTCGTTACTGACTCAAGTTATAACGTGATGTTCAGTATATTTCAACAAATATCATCTTAGCCTCGGGTAACACATCACTGTGCATCACTGTGCTTCACTGTCCCAGTGCCTACTACTGGGTATTTGCTGCAAGTTTACTTCCGAAGAAGTAGGTATCTCAATACCTCTGTCTCGATGAGAAAACTTAGGTTTCCACGAATGTTGTACTCCCTCGGAATTTTTGTTTTTGCTGGGAATGAACGTGGTGGCTGTCGATGACAGTTTCGTCACTCTCTCTTTCAGACCTTGCATCAGCGGTTGTAATATCGGAAGGCAAGCGCATAAAGTGCCCAAGCACGGCTCAGCTACACCCCAGATTAATGGAAACCAAGATTTCCCTATTGGAGGATCATTGTTAGGCTTTTCTCTTTTAATCATGCTAGCTTGGTTTCGTGGAAAAGGGGGTGCTCACAAGTTATATCTGACCGGTCGTAGATTGATTCTCTGGCTTCTAAAAAGCGTACAAGACTGAGCACACACGTCCTAGGAGTTACGCAGTAGATGTCAGTATTCATATCAGGGGCTAAAAAAGAGATCATATACTAGACGTACAAGCCACCAAGAGCGAAGACAACGAGGAGCTCAAGCTTCCTAGATAGCGGCATCTGCAGTCCGATGATCGCTGGTAGAGGTAAGGCAAGAATCAAGAAGTCCATTACAACGTCAGCTATTGAGCCAATCAAAAACAGGGACTCGGTGTCTAAGCAATGTCCCGGCAAAGAGTCCTCCCATATTTTTGCAACTGGTTGGCACTGAAGGCCGTGGGCAACCGTTGAGCCGATCAACCAGCAGGTGACCATGACAATAAGGAACCATGTGCTAAACCGGATATAGTCTAGGATACTGAAAACGCGCAGGTAGAAGGCGAGAATGGAGAGCTTGACAATGGCGCTAGAGATAATCCAAAGAATTTGGATAGTGAAGAACATCTAGACGATGACCGGTTAGACTTCATTTTGCTATTATCTGCCGACACTAAAGCTGGGTTAGACCAACCTTGCCACCCTCTAAGAGGGCGGATGTTGACACAACTTGGATATGTCTTCCCAAGGTATCCTTCGTCGCTGTGTAACTTCGTCAGTATTAGTCTCGAGATAAGGTGAAGTCGGTAGATCACTCCACATACTGTATGCGACAAAGATAGCCTCCGTAAGGGCAACCGGCTTTACGGCAGAGTGTAAGCAAAACATGTGAATATGCCATCTTTTCGAGTTCCACGACTCACCAAAGCTGCTAGGATGAGCCAATCATCAATACCTAGACCGGCTCGCACTAATAAACGGCATCTGAACCGAAGGATTACCGCAACGATAGCGAGCACGCCGAGCAAGGTCACGGCGCCAATGACGGATCCTTGCTTGTTCTCGTATACCCAGGCCGGAAGCGGATCCGTGATGACCGCAGACATTGTGCTTGCTTTCTAGATGGCCTTGGCACCGGTACTGGGATAAGGAAATGGGTTTACTGCAGTCTGCAGAGAGCTCTCTTTTATGATATGCGGAACTAAGTAAGTTAGGGAAAGCCGCATGGAGGCCATTTGTATTTGGGTGTAATTAAAGATCTGAGTAAGATCATCGTTGTAGGGCTGTGCTGTCGGGTCTCCGGCGATAGCTGCCAAGTTCGGAAGACAGAGGCAGATTACCCACAGCCACCCGCGCTCGCGGAATCAATCTTGTTTAGGGGGCGCAGCAAACGCAGTCATCATGCGTAGAAAGTGTGGTAGGACTATGGAATATAAGTAAGCAAGGCTGGTGCTACGCTTCTCAGTCGGCATTTACATAAGATCGCGGGAATAGTTCGTGATCGGCGCTTATGCAGAGGACGGTAGGATTATGGGATATATGTAACGAAGGCTGGTGTTACGTCTTGTTTTATAATGCGGAGAGAGGGAATGTCAGCTTGGGGGCAATAGAACGACAGAACGATGATATATTTTATGACTGGTCGTCGATATGACAATTTACAACCAGCTTAGCTGCAGTGTCACCTCCCAGTTGCTATACTTAACTCACTACACTATCTGACTTACGACGTATCGCACCACTCTCGCATCTTTACCGAAAACATTTGGTTTTGGGCGCGGCATCGCTGGGAAATCCGACTTCACCTTCCAGGACGTGCCCGTCCTTTTTCCTACTTCGTCCCACAGCAACTGGAATGTCGTCTCGTCATGCAGGAATATCCTGAAATGTTCCACCTCGCCCGGCTTATCGCTTCCTATATGCACTCCAAACAACACGGCTGGACTTTCTGCACTTTCTGCACTGGAACCGCGTCGAAAGAAACGCACAATGCGCTCGCAGATGACCAATTGCGACTCCCAGCTAAACAGGTGGAAGAAATTCGACGCGTGTACGATGGAGACTTTCCCGTCGAGCGTTCCGGCCAGAGAGCTGGCCGCGTACTCTTCCTCTGGGAGCAACATGTCTCCTGCAACGAATGTCGCTTTCAAAGTCTCACGGTCGCGAAACTGCTCATACCCCAGCTCGAGGAACTCGGCATGTAGGTCTGTTCCATACAAGCGCGCTGAGTCGACGCCCTCGAAAGCGAGCCGTCGAATCGTCTGGCATATGAAACCACCTATTTCGAGGAAAGCATCCTGCGAACCAGGAGCCTTGAGCCGCTCGATAGTTTTTTGCATCTCCGGCTCGTCATCGCTGAACTCGAGGAGACGCAGGTAGGTAAAAGAACCGATGCAGGGGTACTTGACGACTTCCCAAGCCTTGTCTCGCTATATGATATGAAGTGATTGTCAGGAGAGACAGCCTTAGGTCAAAGAGTAGTTGATTGGCAGGGAGGGTGTTCGTCTCTTACAATCTTGAAGATCTCTGTTTCAACTTCGTTCGGAGGGATCTTACTATACTTCTCTAGAATCTCACGAAATCGGCCGTACTCCCATGGAATCGCATCCACATACATGTCCTTTCTCCATGTATTGTCATCTCCGGCGCCAAGCTGCTTTTCCGTCTCCTTGCCCCACTTCTCCGTGTTGACGGCACTAATAATGCTTGCCATGTTGAAATATATTGAGACTGAGCTGATGACTGCTTTAACGATCCGCTTATGAGAAAAAGGGAATAAAGGTAACGGGTTGGAGAGGTTAATTTTATATTTTCTGTCACATCTGAAATATGCGCCTTTAATTCCCTGGGGACACCGGGGCTTACGGAGGGATTCCTAAAGGCCTATCCCCTTAACTGGTATAAGACATCACTCCCCCTGGTAATCGGTAGAGTATAACGTAAGGTTCAATGCAACTTATTGACATAAAAGTAAAAGACACTGTGATATGACTCTATAATAAATGTAATTGGCCGGTTTAATAATGTAGAACCAGTTTATCTTTAGCCAATCTTGATGTAATAACACTGGAAATAGCGGAGGTGATGTCTCATACCAGTGCACAACAGAAAGCCAGCCCTACAAACCGAACCTACAAACCGAACCTACCATGTGGCGTTGAGCTATACCGGATCTTGTTTATGTAGTAATTACAAACTTTGGTTTTCGAGCATCCCTAAAGCTATATCTGGTAGTCATGATTATCAAGGAAGCGCTGCTTTATGTATGATTGACCCTTGGGTAATATTGAACTACACTGCTACAGCGAGCGCTTCCCAGTAATTGGAAGCATTCATATTAAATTGCACCCTAAGAAGATAGCCTCTCAATAAAGAATGTGATGTTGCAAATGATACCTAAGATCTTATCTGCGGCTTGTAAATGAGACCTGAAGTTTACTCTGTTATTTTTCCCTTTCCCCGTTCGAACTGACATGGCTCATAATTACTCCTATCAATTGACTCTTCACTAACTACCTATCTTAGATATACCTCCAGCAAGCCCAGCGGTCCAATTGCATGCACCTTGTGGACCTCGTACCGCGCATCCGCCTCTTTCAGCAACGCCTCGAACTCCGTCCTAGAGCGCTGTTTACCGCCGTAGCTAATCAACATGATCATGTCGATCTGCCGGATATCCCGCTCCAGCAGCCGCGGCCATTTTTCGCCGGGTTCAGGCATGATGATATCGTTGACCAATAGCGGCGTCGCTGGCCCGGAAGACTCCAGCCCGGGAACGAAGGACCGGAACATGGTTACGACGTCTCGATCGCACCAGTTGTGTGTGCACTGCCGGAATAGGTATGCCGCTGCGGGATTGTCCTTTCGGAGCGGCTGCGGCTCGAAGAAGCTCTGCTGCACGAAGGTGATGCGTTCCTTAACGTCGTCTGTTAGGAGCGCGCGGCCTTCGGCGAGCATGTTGTTCGAGCCGTCTTGGACGACAAATTTGAGATGTGGGAACAACTAGAACGAAAAATAAGGTAAGATATACATGTAGCTTATTGGGGTGTATAAAAGTAGGATAGATTGAGCTTTGGATATACTTACTCGAGCCAGAGCTATCGATACATGACCGCTCCCACCGCCAATATCGACAACAGTGCCTTTGAGCTCTCCCCAGGAGAAGCAATCTCGTAGTTCTTTGATGTGGAGGCCCATTCTAGTTGCCCCGGCCATAGCTCTTGCAAAACGCGCAGCTTTATCCGGGTACTTGGCGTAGTACTCGAAGACTGGAAGCCCGTGCCTCGTATAGAAGGGACAATGAGTACTATCCGATTCATACGGATGATCTTTGAGGCTGTCACTTGACTCCGCCACCGCCTTTAGCATCTCATCGAACCTATCACCACAAGTTAGCGTTCAAGCCTTAGCGCTAGGCGACGGTAGTTAAGTTATCAAAGACTTACGAGTAGTGTACGGTACACCTCAACTCCTCATCCTCCAGCAAGACAAGCGAGCTCGCGCTATGCGATACGTAACCCGGCCTCGTCTCCTCGAAGATACGGTGCGTGATCAACATACGCACAACGCGACTAGTCCGATCCACATCCAAGCCCACCTTATCCGCTAGATCAGCCAAGGAGATATCTCCGTCAGGGGGCACGAATGAGAAGAAATCGAAGTCTAGAGCGATCTGTAAGGCCGCGATGTCATATCCCATAGTCGTAAACGACCGTAGAAAGCGTCGCGGGCCTTCAACTAGCCGCTGGAGATCCTCGATGGAAGTCCGTAGGGTACTCTGCAGCTTGAGGTACTCATCTGTGGCAATGGGCTCGCTTGGCTTGAGGGAAAACGTAGGCACGGCGAGGTTGTTGGCTTGGAAATATTTGGTCATAGCCTTAGTCTGCTCAAGAATACTTTCTGCGAGCGCGGGAAAGGGAGTGCCTTCATTAGTGGCACTCTCAGTGCTCTGAGCTTTGGTAGTCCCCATAATGATGTGTTTTTAGTCTAATACAAAGTATTAATCTAGAGTGAAGCTTATGGTATTCTCAAATGGGGGACCGCTCGATACTGAACCAGGCAAGGTCCCTTATATTCCTTATGATAGGCAAATACAACATATTTATCAGGTTTTCGGTGAGCGGATTTACATTGCGCGGGCGGACGTAGGAGCTGTATCTGGATATTTAATGCGATCTTCCTGGCGGTTACCTTATCTCGCTCTGTCTGCAGGATTGTCTATATTGGATGGGTAATATCCCGCTCAGTGGCACTGCAGAAGAAGCCATCAAGCTAAGTTTTAGATGTAGGACTATTGATGCAAGACCCCTCAATCCACTGACCAATAAGCTAGATAGTTATGTGGTATTACTGCGATACGAATGTAAGGGATTCGGGGTTGTCGGGAGGTTAGTCTCTAGAGGCGACGTGAATAAGACGACAGGACTCTTCTCAACGATCAGTACTAGCTCTAACTACTACAGAATCGGCACCAATACTTCTTATCATACTTCATTTTTTTTAGTAATTCTGGTATTATGACGACTTCAGCGAGTTCCAACGAAGAGCAAAAGCCCAATGCTGAGCTTGTGGCAATTGCAGGCATGGGTCAGTTCATACTTCGCTTAAGCCAGATTCTGGTTTAAAAACAATAAGATGATTCAAGAAGACTAAAATTATCTAGGGTGTCGATGGCCTGGCGGCGTGGATTCTCCCCGGCAGATGTGGTCCTTCCTGCGGAACCAAGGCTGCGGCTTTCGCCCCTTTGACTCCGTATCTATGCCGCGATGCTTCTCGGCCGCCGGCTTCCACCATCCGAACCCAAGGCGGCCTGGCACGACGGCCACACAGGGTGCGTTCCTCGTCGACGGTGATCCGCGGTTATTCGACCACACCTTCTTCGGCATCACGGGGCGCGAGACCGAGACCCTAGACCCCTCGCAGCGCAAGCTGCTCGAGGTTGTATATGAGGCGTTCGAGAACGCTGGCGAGACATGGTCTTCGGTCGCCGGATCGAACACAGGAGTTTTTGTCGGGAACTTCGCGCTCGACCATTGGGTAATTCAGACGCGTGATTGGGATTATCCCAAGCCGTATTCAACAACAGGGGCGAGCGCGAGCGTATTGGCAAATCGAATCAGCCATATCTTTGATCTACGAGGACCGAGGTATGGAAAGTTGAATAGTGCCAACTTCCGTTCTTGTCTTACAAGTTACTGTGATTGCTAAATATTAAGATTCGAATAGCGTTGCCGTTGATACAGCTTGTTCTTCGTCCATGTACGCCGTGCATTTAGCTGTCAGCGCGATCCGCAATGGAGATTGTGACTCGGCTATCGTAGCAGCGTCGAATTGGATCGCGGATCCTAGCCTACACCTTGCGCTCGACAAACTGGGAGCTCTCTCTCCCACCTCAAGGTGTCACACGTTTGACGCATCTGCCGACGGATATGCCCGTGGCGAAGGCTTTGCCGCATTGTATCTTAGGCGGCTATCGGTGGCAGTTACAAACGAGTCACCTATCCGCGCTGTGATCAGGGGCACAGCCGTTAACGCAAACGGTCGCACCGGCGGGATTACGCGCCCTAGTGCTGCTGGACAAGAAGCTGTTATCCATAAAGCATACGACAATGCCGGGCTTCCGTTTTCGGATACCACATATATTGAGTGTCACGGTACGGGAACCCAAGCGGGTGATCCGATTGAGCTAGCAGCCGTCAGCCAGGTCTTCTCGTCCGACAGGAGTCCAGGGGCTGATAGTCCCGGACCTCTATTCGTCGGCTCTGTCAAAACCAACATGGGCCACGCCGAAGGGGCAAGTGCTCTGGCTGCCATTATGAAGATTGTGCTCTCTCTAGAGGCAGGCGAGATCCCTCCAAACGTTGGTGTTAAAGTATTAAATCCAAATATTGATTTTACAAAGGCTGGAATAGAGGTTGTTAGAGAGGTTATAGCCTGGCCTGAACACAGACCCCGTAGGGCTAGTATTAACTCGTTCGGCTTTGGAGGTGCTAATGGTCATTGTATTATCGACCACGTCAGTGTCCTCTCTCTCGATCGTGTAAGACCTAGTCTTCATGTGAGTTTGAATTCTAAGCTCAACGGTCACACCCTCAGTAGCCACGTCAATAATGGTCATGATTATGAAGAAGTTCATAACGCCCATAGGTCCATTGATAACCACAAGTGTCTCAACGGAAATAAGGCGCAGAATGGGGAGGAGAAATTTCATCGTCCTATCATCAACACCCCGAGCATGACAAGGACTACTAACGCGACCACTCGGCAACTCGTGTTACTCCCCTTCTCCGCGCATAACAAGTCTTCCCTTCAGCTTAATATAGACGCTCTTTCACTTGATATATATCAACACCAACTTGCAGATGTGGCTTACACACTCAGCGCCAAGCGCTCTAACATGTCATATAAGGCCTTCCGTGTCGTAAACAAGGACAATCTCGCCTCGGGTCTACTCAGCGTGGAAAGCAAGCTAGGCGTCCACGCAAGTTCGACCCATCAGAAAAACCAACAGCCAGCAAACGTTGCCTTTGTGTTTACCGGTCAAGGCGCCCAATGGCATGAAATGGGTCTGCAGCTTTTCAAGTACCGCGTATTCCGCACCGCCGTCGAGTATCTCGATTATATCCTAAAGTCACTACCGACACCTCCGTCGGCATGGTCAATCATTGACATACTCAAGGGTAACTGCGACCCGGGAATTATACAGATGCCAGCGGTATCCCAGACGGTCTGCACGGCAATCCAGATCGGCCTAGTTGACCTACTCTCCTCGTGGTCTATCCGCCCCGCTGCCGTGGTCGGCCACTCGTCTGGTGAGATGGCTGCAGCGTATGCTTCAGGACATGCCACGGCCGCAGACGCGATAGTAGCGGCGTATCTACGTGGTCAAGCTATCGTGAATAATAATCAGCAAGGAGCAATGCTGGCTGTGGGCCTTGGGCCGGATCAGCTTCGGGATTCGGGATACCTACACGATGAGGATCCTAAAAACGGTCGATTGCAGATTGCCGCCGTCAATTCTCCTGGGAGCGTTACCGTGTCCGGGGATGCGCCGGCTGTAGAGGCGTTTGCTGTCCGCTTGAGCATTGATGGGGTCTTCAACCGTTTATTGAGAACGGGAGGCATCGCGTATCATTCGCATCACATGATTGCGCTGGGTCAGGAGTACGAAGAAATGCTTCTTCGTGGATTCAGGCATATAAGGCAGTCCGGACTGGTTGATGAGCAGAAACAGTATCCTTGTGTTCCGTGGATGTCATCTGTTACCCCTGACAGAGACCCACCGTCGAGTATCTCTGGTAGCGCTGCGTACTGGAGAGCCAACCTCGAGTCACCAGTTCGCTTTTCCGACGCCGTCTCAAATCTGGTCAGACATGACACAGATTGTGCGCCTGGCCATAATCCCATCAAAGTGCTGGTTGAGATTGGGCCTCACTCAGCATTAAAGGGGCCACTAGAGCAGATCTTGAAAAGTATGGGCCAGACCCAGATCACGTATGCCGGCTCTCCTTTGAAGAGAGGCGAAGACGCCCGCAAATCGATCCTGCAGCTCGTTGGGGCACTTTATTGTCTCAACGCTAGGGTTAATCTGGTTGCTGTCAACGCGGTCGACAACGACGATGGCCGCTTGTATGGAGACGAGTCAAACGACAAATATGCTCTCATTCATGGGTGTACCGCTGTTGACCTCCCGCCATATCAGTATACGTATGGGCCGATAAACTACTATGAATGCCGCTCAAGCAAAGAATACCGTCTCCGGAAAGTCCCACGACACGACCTACTAGGTTCTAAGGTCCCCGGTGTTGCGAAGTTAAGACCTCAGTGGCGAAATATACTGCGCGTGAAAGACCTGCCTTGGCTAGGTGACCATCGATTATTGCCAGGTAGGCTAGAACTTTCCTAATAATACTTACTTATCTTCACCCTTGTCCTAATCATGTCTCTAGATGCGGTTTTCCCTGCCGCAGGGTATATTGCCATGGCTATAGAAGCCTCACTGCGTACTTACGAGGAGTATCCTCAACCATGTCCTAAGCCGACAGGCTACGCGCTACGCAATGTGTCCATTAACACGGCCCTAAGGATACCGGAAGATGACCACGGAATTGAAGTTATCTTAAGCATGGAGCTCGACGCCACTCCGACGGCATCGACTTCGTGGGCACGCTTCTCCGTCAGCTCTGTGGGGCAGTCTGATGTCAATTCCGTCGATAGCACATGGACTGAGCACTGTAACGGGATGGTCAAGATAGAAATCGGAACCTTGTACGACGGGACCGAGAAGATCGATATATCATCCATGGATGCCCGCCTAATCGATGCACGATCGTGGTATAGGACCTTTGCAGCTATCGGACTTGGCTACGGCCCGACATTCCAGGCAATAACCAACATCCGCGCTGATCCAGATAAGAAGCTCGCCTCCGCCACGGTAGCACTCAACACCACGAAAGGTACAGTCCAAGGAGGCGAGTCAAGATATGCGATTCACCCGGCAGCCCTTGACGCTACTTTCCAGCTCGGGCTTATTTCCTGTCACGGAGGCCGTGTCGAAACTACTACAACTGCTTTTGTGCCAGTTCATTTTTCCCGACTATATATCAAGAATAGTATCAACGATGGAGGTCGCGGCACTACCGAGGCCATCGCAATAGGCGAATTCCGCGGCCTCAGGGGCGCGTATATAAACCAGTTACAGATGCTGGGACAAAATGGCGAAGTAGTTCTCGACATCGAGAAACTCAGGTGTATCAGCTACATCGGTGAGGCACAGATCAATAATCAGACTAAAAGTGGTGGGCAGGTAGCATTCAGTGCCCCGTTTGCACGGATGGTATGGAAACCCGATTTTCACTCCCTAAACTACCAGTCATGTCGTACGCTATTCCCTCCACCTAAGAAAAATATAGATCGTCTTGTTTCTATAAAGAAGTTGAATAGGATGGCCTGTGTTATCCTTGTGGATGTGTATGCAACATTCATGAAAGATAATGATGAGGGTACACCATCCCCTACACCATCAAGGAATGTAGGTCACTTTTTTGCATGGATCAAGCGGTGCGTCGAGGAATCTAAAATCTCCGAGATAGCCAAAGCTAAACAACTAGCTCCCCTGGAGCGGTATGAGACAATTAACCAACTCTACCGCGAAACGGAGGAGTTCGCTGAGGCTCGGATATCCAAACGGTTACACGAGAACATGGCTGATATCCTCTTCGAACGCCATACTGGTATAGACATCATAGTTCACGGCAATGATAATACTAACCTTCTATCGGAGCTATACCAGCACGGCATCTTCATGACAAGTGCATACCCGCAACTCTCGCGAATCCTAGATGGTCTAGCCCACGCGAACCCACACCTACGCATTTTGGAGGTTGGTGCCGGGACCGGCGGCGCCACGCGTGTTGCCATGAAGGCACTCACGGGACCCAACAGTATTAAGCGCTACCGCGAATACGTCTTCACCGATATCTCACCTGGTTTTCTAACTGCAGCGCAGGCATCTATGGCCGAATTTCATGATATCAGTTACTCTGTCTTGGATATAGAAGCAGATCCCGCGTCGCAGGGCTACCTGCCGGTATATGATATCGTCCTAGCCTCGCAGACTTTGCATGCGACGGCTAGCATCTCGGAAACACTTAAAAATTGCCGGAAACTTCTCAAGCCGGGAGGAAAGCTTCTATTGGTGGAGACCACCACGACAGACAGCGTAATAATCGGGCTCTTCCTAGGCACATTAACTGGATATTGGCATGGAATCCCCGACGGTAGAGTAAACGGCCCATTCGTAAACTTGGAAACGTGGGATAAAGCCTTAAAGGAGGTGGGCTTTTCTGGTACCGAACTAGTGTTGGATGACTACCCTCAGCCGAATAATGTGACCACTACCCTAGTCTCAACGCTTATAGAGAGCGATAGCGCGCAGAAAAAGAATAAGAAAACAAATGGGATCTTGGCAAGTGTCGAGGTTCAACTTCTTCACAGCCTTGAACATAATCCACCACTTCTTAGTAGGCTCCAACATGAGTTAGAGCAGCGTGGCATATCACCCCAAACCGCGCTACTCGATCAAGCACCGGAGATAGTATCGCCAGACGCTTACGTAGTGGTCTTTCTGGACGGCGAGAAGGACTTTCTTCTCGATATCGAAGGGCATCACCTTGCCACGTTTCAACACCTCGCGCGTAATGCAGCAACCTTGATCTGCTTAACATTCTGTGGTTTTTTAAAGGGCCGAAACCCCGAAGGCGCATTGATCCCTGGGCTATTACGGACGATCGGGACAGAGAACCCTGGGAGTCGATTTATCTCAATCGATATTTCTATCGAGAATTCCGACTTTGCCACATACGACTCTGAAGATCTTACTCGTTGCATAGCGGACCAACTTTTCCCACCGCCTAGAGAACGTAAAGATCCCGAAGAGAGTGAGGGACCTCGAATAAATGACTGCGAGTACGTCTGGCAAGATGGCTGTCTCTGGGTCAGCCGGGCTGTGCCTGATGGCACCCTTCAGTCATACGCAGAAACATATTCCAATGAGAACCGAAATCAGTGTAGCGAGACTTTATCGTTGCAGCCGCTCGATAGTCAAGGTCCCATTCGCGCAGCGTTCTCCAAGCCTGGCTTGCTCAGCTCTTTATTCTTCCAACCCTATAAAGAGCTATTATCACCGATACCATCGAATTACATCGACGTCAAAGTTGCAGCAGTGGGTATTAACTGGAAGGATCTCGCCGTCTCATCTGGTCGCTTTGACGCCGAAAATTTGTCATCCGAATATGCCGGCATCGTAACAACCGTGGGCACCGACGCGGCTAGCTCTTTTTGTGTCGGCGACTACGTATACGGCATGGGCCATGGTCACTTCGGGAACTATACTCGTGTCCCGGCCGCGTTTGCGCAAAAGTTAAACGCTCAAGATAACCTCGTCGAAGTTGCAACTATGCCCTTGGTGTACATGACAGCTATATATGCTTTCGACTATTTGGCTCGCTTACGAAAAGGACACAAAGTCCTCATACAGTCTGCTACTGGCGGGCTCGGGCTCGCGGCCATTCAGCTTGCGCGGGCGAAGGGTGCTGAGGTCTTTGCTATGGTGGGTACGACCGAGAAGGCGGATTTCTTAATCCGAGAGATGAAGCTGCCGAAATCGCATGTAATTGCCGTCCCATCAGGAGACAGCGCGTATTCCCTAGACAAGGAACTACTTCGTATGACGCCCGACGACAGTGGCTTCGATATCATACTCAGCACGGCTCGAGGAGACGTATTATACGCGTCTATCCAGGCTCTGGTACCACTAGGTCATCTAATCGATGTAGGACGTACCGACGTTCAGGAATCCAAGTCTCTAGGAATGGAGCTTTTTGGCAAGAGTGCTAATTTCTCCTCGTTTGACCTCTCACTTGTTCTCGACGCCGACCCCGCGCTCGGCAAGGAGCTAATACAAGCCGTTCATAACTATTATCGAGATGGGCTTATTGGGCCCGTTCGCCCATTCTCAGCCACTGACGTATCTAAGCTTGACCAGGTCTTGTTAAGATTCTCTAAGGGTACGCATGTCGGCAAGCTAGTAGTGACGTTTCAGGACCCACAGACGCTGGTTAAAATGCTCCCAATACCGTCCCGGCAGCCCGTTCAGTTCGATCCCGCGGCGTATTACATCGTGGTAGGAGGATTTGGTGGTCTCGGCAGGTCTATTATTAGGTGGATGTGCCAGCGCGGAGCTCGCAACCTAGTAGTTTTATCTAGACGCGGGATCGAGAAAAGCTCACCGATAGCGCAAAATCTCGTTAACACGCTCAGTGAGTGTGGTATCAATATTCAACCTTTGACATGCGATATCAGCGACCGGTCTCAAGTAACGCGCCTCATAGAGAGTATCTCATTAGTCTCCCCAAGCACCCCCGTCAAAGGTATTATTCACGCCGCTGTTTCCTACCTTGACCTCTCCTTCGATAAACTGACCGTCCAGCGATGGCGCGATAGCCTAGCTGCCAAGGCTCAGGGGAGCAAGAACCTGCACGAGGCGACTTTGTCTCTTCCCCCCGGGCAGCTAGACTTCTTCGTCATGGTCACCTCACTTGAGTCCGTCTACGCATTGGCAACGCAGAGCGCATACACAGCTGCCAACGTATTCCAAGATGCGTTTGCGAGATATCGCCGACGGATTGGCATGCCCGCAACGAGCATATCGCTAGGGTTCGTCAAAGGTATTGGCGAGCTGGGTCAGGACTCAATCACAGTAGATATGTTTGCGCGGAACAAGGGGCTGACGCTCTCGGAAGGGGAGTTCCTTGCCCGGCTAGAAACAGCGTTTCTTAACGGCAGCCTGACCTGCAACGATAGTAATAGCGACAACTGGATTGGCCAAACCGAGGACCCGTTTTCTGCCTCCAGCATCCTCACTTGTCTGGACCCGGCTGCAATGGCTACTACGGAGCGTGACGAAGAGGACGAAGCACGCGACGCGGGCCCGGCCCGGCCGTCAAGGAGCGCCATGCCTCGCTGGTACGACGATGGGCGCGTCTCGCTCATTATGCGCGCTTTTGAGGACGCACGACGAAACCAACGCATAAGTAACTCTTCGGATGCCGAGGCGGCATCAGCGCAGGGAGGCAATGACAACGCCGGCAAGTCATCTATCAGTCGCATCCGGCGACAATTCGATGCAGACGTTACCTCGGAGGGCCCGGAGCGTTCCAAAACAGTTGACTTTGTCACAGGCGCCATCTCGGCAGCAGTAGCCGAGATGCTCTTCGTGGACGCCTCGAATATCAATCCGGGACGGTCCGTAGCTGATCACGGCGTCGACAGCCTGATCGCGGCGGAGCTGCGAAACTGGTTCCACCAGGCGCTAGGGGCGAAGATAAATATGCAGGAGTTGCTGGATGCGAGGTCAAATATTGCGGCGCTGGCGGGTAGGATTGTAGATGCAGCGTTAGCTAAGAGGCAAGACGTGCAAGAGGGGAAGTGAGGAATACATACAGATAGGATGCATAGGCAAGGAGAAGGCATGTTTTACCGGGAATCTTGACCGTGTACGGTTCCTTCTTCCTCTCCTAAGGATTAATCTCTAAATGTATAGCCTTCGATATGCTAGTTCCTCCACTCGTCTCGTGGACACGAGCTTGGCGCTCCATTCGGTCTATAGATGATGACCGGGTGCCCGCGAGCCTTAGTCGATGCGTGAAGCGAAGTAGTTAATAGAAGCAAGATCATAAAACCATACAGGAGTCATTTCTTGTCCCGTTGTCGGAACATACGTCACGAGATGATATCTCACCTTGTAAACAGTAAGGAGACTATGGGTTAAGGAGGATATAATCGAGGCACAGATGTATGCCCATGTCTCGAACGGAATCCCGGACGCCAGGAGAAAGTTACTTGTCCTCTTAGACAACTTAGCGCTGCTCTTACTAGCGCTGGAAAGCACATTATCCTTAGAGTTGATTAAATATACACACAGCCTGAGCGCGTGGCCATGTGTTACCATTATGTTTTTACAAGATATGTCGTTGTTTTGTATTCGCGTACTCCCCATTCCTCGTGGGTGATACTTGCGAGCATTCGAGACGACCTCCGTCACCGGCTTAGAAATATAGAGTTAAAGTCCTTTACGAAACAACGCAGTTGTTTCCATGCCTTCTAGGTCCACCTTGTGATACATGTCGAACATATCACCACACCACTAAAAGGTAATTTCGTAATAGTACATTATGCTATTACAGTATATCTGGCAATACCCAGGTTAATAGATGGGTGCTGTATACCTAGAAGCGAGCCGTGAAACTCCTGTAATATTATCCTGCTTAGAAGTCATAGCAGTATATTGCCGATCTTGTAAATATTCGCTATCCGGTCTAGAGATAATCTAGACAACGTTACCATGCGCTCCGGTACCCCCGGGTTCCGAAAATTTGGAAAGGATCCATAACAGGTACGCATGATTCCGCGTCGTTAGATGCCACAAAGTCCACAAGAATGAGTAAATCTGTATCATTTGAAGAAATCATGGACTTATGATATGGCATCGTAAAAGCATTCAAGTCGGGAAGAATCCCGCCATAAAGGACTGATAGAAGTTCCGAGCTATGACATGGCTAGGTACCCTGCTAGATATATTGGGTTAGACTGGCATTGACGTATGAGGAAGAACGGGACTTTTGGTCGGTTCTTTTGTTTCGCAAATGAGAGCTTCCTAGCGGCGCCCTTGATTCGTTGGATTTCGTATTCTTCAACGAATAGGAGAAAAATGTTCCATATCGGATTATGCTAGCGAAGCAGCGCATAGATTTGCTGGTGAACGTGTCTGCATCGCGTTGACCAGAATATAGGAGTAGGGGGGAACAGGCCGTGGTATGAAACTAATCGCATGGATTCTAGAAGGAATCTGCGCGTGCTGGAAGCTGAATCCGAAAGCTGAAAATTAGTCCCTTGCAGATTTCCGTAGCGGTCCCACAACCCGCTATCTATTGCTATCCTGGTTCTAGATCATGAGCCCGGTCGCTAACAAAATACCATGTATTCCTTGGCACTCCGCGATTCCGCCCCTGGTCTTTAAGCCATGAAGCATATTCCCCAACGTAGCATCAGAAGCATATATACTGAGGGTTTACAGCTTAAACAAGCCTTTAATGTTATAATATGTTTCGTTTTATAGATCTGATACAGCGGTCAGAAATTCTTCAACTCTATACCCGAGATGAGTAGCAGTATTAAAAGCACGATGCTTAAGCATTGGAGGAATAGTAGCATCTCTCTTGGTCGCAGCGGCAGCAAGAGGGAAAAAAGCGAGAATAAAACTGCTAAGAGACAGTCCACCCATGTCGTTGTCACCCCTCTCAGCACGATCGAGTCTCCCGAATCACCAGCAGAAATAATGGACACCGAAGTCCACGAGAAGCGAATAGGTAATAATGCAGCGACAACGAGCGAGGCCACACCGCCGTCAAAGGGCATTAGCCTCCACGTAACAGTGCATATTGCACCCGAGAACGTGGAAAGGTTTTTAGTTGCATTCAAGGCCATCTTTGACGTTGTGGCTGCCGAGCCCGAATGTCTTTTCTTCGAAGTTTATAAGTCCGTGGAAGAGCCTGGGAAGTTAAGCTGGGTCGAAAACTGGTACGCCGCCACCTTAAAGGATAGTTCGGAATATATATTAACCACATAATAGGTCAAAGGATGTACAATGGTTCCTAGAGGTTAGTCTCCGTTACCTTACCCCTGAGTCGTTGAAGAGAAGTAAGAATCAAATCTAATCCGTGTCGAAGCACCAAATAACCAAGCCGTACTACAAGGAGTACCTGGAATTCACCGAGCCCATGTTTCTTAAGCCACGGGAAGCTCGCATCTTGGAACCCCTAGGATCCGAATTCTCTATTATTAAGGGAGGTCGACTGGGGCTTTGATATTAGTTCGCAATTGTTGTCCGATGACGACGGTATTTCATGCTGATGATGCCATACCATATTTGATATCCGCGTCTGAAGATATAAATTTTAATCACTCTGGGTTGGAGAGGCACGAAGGGGTTATGATAATATGTGTAAGGCTAAAAATATATGCCTAGTAATGTATAGTGAGGTAGCGAGCGAAGAACCAAGCTACTTATTCCTCTTATCCTACGATGAAGATTCCAAGTACTCGAAGAAACGTGTGTAAGCAATGCCCACGAGACGAGTTCCCAAACGATAGCGCAGAAGCATTGTCGTCGGTCCCGCCTCGGCTGCAACACGCCGTCCCAAGCGATGGCGTAGAAGCACTGTCGCTGGCGAGTCTTTGGTTGAGGTTCTCGAATGACAGCGTATCCAAAACACAGATGGGGTATCATATGACTGCGCCAAAACCAAAAATAAAGAAATTACCAAAAAAAGGCATCAAAAACAAACCTCCATGTACGCCACTTCCCACAAGACAGGCAAAAAACGATAGCGTTCCAGCATTGTCGCCTCGCCCGTCTTTCATCCAGATCCGCCAATCCTAGCGATGGCGCAACGGCACTTTCGCCTTGAGAAGTCCAGTTCTCTATGTCATGTGCGTATCGAACCTCCAATGGGCGTGTTTCGTATTAAGAAGTCGTAATAAATTCGGGTGAGATTAAAGTGAAAGGTATAAATGACAGGTTGAACTGTTCAAATCACGAAAGCAAGTAGTTTCTGATGGCCGTGCTGCTAGTTGTTGAAGGTCACAGCGGAGGATGGCCTATCTCCACAGTATACTGGAGTATACAGCTATGTTCTCTTCCGCCACCATATGCGACCGAACCCGCGTTGCTGAAGCTCACGGCGGGCCGCGCCGTCTTGAAAGCCATCCATGCTGTCAGCTGTGGAGCTCCCACTGCTACCAATTTTATGGCTGGGCTTGTTACCAATGATTTTTAGAGCGACGAACATGACGATACTACTTAGGATGCTGACGCATAGAATACCAATCATGACCAAGTTGCTCCGGCGGTACTGATGAGGCCCGGGGGCAGCGTCTGCCGGCCAACCTGTATATAGCGCATAGGTCGTCGTAATGCTACCGAGGTTTCCAAGACCTGAGACTAGTGCCGACGCGGCAGCTACACCGACCTCCCCATGACGCTGTTGGAATATCTCATTGGTCCAAGTCATACAGATAGGGACCGTCGGACCAAGGCCGAAGCCCACCATGAGAAGGCCTCCATACCTTGCCCAGGGGTTCCAGGTAGGAGCAAAGGTAACAGTGAGAAGGCCAGCAATTTGAATACACACGGCACAGGAGAAGAATAAGGGACGTAAGCGGTGAAATCGATCCGAGATAGGAGTGACGAGCAGAATTGCGAAAAAGTCCATCTATCAAAGTTAGAAACAGAGGGGCATATATCTGGAAAGTGTAGACTTGCGATCCAAATAGGGGCGAAGAGGAGACTGAGCTGTACCCCAGTGAATGATGGATTAATACCACGGATGATCACTGTGCCGTAAAGTTGAGTGCCAATCCCGACTCCTACTACACCGAAATACATAAGAGTAAGCGGCCAAAGCCTCCAGTCAATCAGGACGTAACCTAGATCCTTTAGAGTCCAGGGTCTTGAGTGGTAGACTCGCTTGAGGTCTTCGTAATGAACTAGAGCATCTTCACCCGTCAGAGCTTCAGGGGTCGGAGGAAGCCATTTCATAAAACTCGAGCGCTCCCTTCGTTCTCCTGGAGGCAACGGACGTTCGGGTAGCCACCATAGTAGAGTCCAGCCAAGGGCGACAGCAAGAAGCCCATAAATAAGGAACATCCACTGGAAACCGACCAGGCCACCAACGCCATCCATCAATTGGAATCCCGCCGATACTAAACCCACCACGGCAGCTGAGACCTGAGAGGCTGTAAAATACATTCCGATTCGTTTGCCAGTCCGAGAAGGGGGGTAGAAAAGAGTTAAGTAATAGGACATTCCAGGCCACATGCCGGCAATAACCATACCAAGTAGGAATCGCAATAGTCTTATGCCAATGATTAGTACCCTAGGCCAACTTGAGGAGAGAGTAATTGAGACAATATTAGACTTACTTTAAGCTCCAAGCAGCTTGGACGGCAGTAAAACAAGCCCCTATTACGCCCACGGCAAAAACGATTCTAGCCATCCAAACTCGGGGGCTTAGCTTGCTCATGACGAGATTTGAGGGGCAATCGAAAATGACATAAGATACATAGAAGAGAGCTAACGCAGTGGAGACATCGTTAGACGAAAGCCCAAGCATCGTCATTAAATCATGTCCGACGTCCGAATTCATCGTCTGCGCCAAGCCGATGTTAGAGCGGATAGCGGAGCAGAGGAAGTACAGGATCCAGAAAGCTACGATCGAATCAGCTTAAGAAGTTATCAAATGATAATCGATGATCTTACCTGGAATGATGCGGAGATCTAACTTCCTATAAACTGCCTCTACTCTCTCGATATCGTACTCCACTCGAGCAGGCCGGCCTCCTTCAAGCTGGGTCCCTGCTTCTTGATCTGCGTTGGTCATTACGGGGGTCTTATCCCCCTCTGCAGCAGTATCGTCGGCCATACTTCGACTGTGAAGCAATGGAAGCGCGTGCTACCAGTCTTTTCAAGCCACGAACTCGAAGCGTCCAAATAAGATCTTCTTGCTTAATCTCGGTCTTGTCTAAGATAGACTGGTTACCCTCAACGTAAGTCCTTTCCGTATTATGATTGCTATAACTGAACACCTAGGTAGGAAGTTAAAAAATGGTTGAGAGAAGGGAAAAAAAAAAAAAAAGAAAAAAAAAAAGAGTAGAAAGGTAAACGGCATGACGCTAGAAGCTATGTAAGAACTGTTGATTCGTTGAGTTAAATACAGCCAATAAGGTAGTCGCTCGAGAAGGAATATATGGGGCATCAGCCCCCTGCTCTACATAGAGATCACTATCTAACTGTAAGAGGATAGTCAAAACTCTATTACAGCGACACTCACGCTGTACAAAAGTTTGACAGTATAAAATTTTATTAAAGTAGCTTAAAATTCAATAGTAAAAATTGCAGACCCTCCGACTAATGTGATATATCATACCTAACTCAACCCCTTAGAAAAGCTAAAATTAGGTAGTCAGCAGTGGGCTAGATACAGAAACGTGCATGTAGGTTAGACATATCGAAAATAAAATAATAGTTCGATTCTCCGACTCTAAATGTTCTTCCTCAATATCAAAATTTAAATAAATTTACGGCCCCTGGCTTTAATTGATAATGATGAAGAAGGAGAAGAAATCAACTGCGGTCATTATCTGGGGGGTCCGAAAACTGGCATCTTCTCTCACTCTGGTGTTGTGATATCGCATAGATACATCGTTCTCATAAGACAAAGGGATTGTTTCCACCGATGCTAGCTGACTTTGAGAAATCTCGATAGCGAATGCCCTCCTAAATTTTTGTATTTTGAAGCGCCGATAGATGAATTTTTACATTCTGAGCACGATATCCTCATCGGCAGAAGGAAGTTAACAAATATTAATATAAATCTTACGAAGACAGGTCTATTGAGCAAGCTGTATGTAATTTTCCCCGTCCAAATCCGTTTGGTTCTCGCCGATTGCCCTTACACAAGATTTTACTACTCATGTTCGTACATTGTGCACGATCTTCTTTGAAGAACAGGAGGAGTGTTCGGAAGGAGACCGTGTAGGCTTCTGTTCAAATTAAGTATATAATGCCCTATTGGCCACCATCTTTTGGCTGTTGGAGAATTCCTTAGTTACTATTCTATTTGGAAAACTTAAGAGTGAACCTTCTAACGTACTTCTCAAATATTCTCGTCTATACTGAATTTCATTCGCAATGTGTTGGGTCAACAAAACATTTCACAGACTCTGCAAACATCAGAGTATCGGTCATGAAGTTGAAAACACCTGCCCTGGTAAAGGAGGTGCTAATTGCTTTCTCCGGGAAGTAGGCCCAGTCCGTAAGGTCAATACTAAGTGTTTAGATTGCTTGCGGAAAGACGCACACGACCAAAAGCTTTCCAAAGATAAAGAAGGCCTAGTAGGTAAGACAGATTTACTCCTCGAAGAATTGAAACGGAACACACGACACTAAGGGGGCATTGCGAGGGCGGCCCGCAACTAGCAAGCTCCTATGGATTGGTCACGCCCTCCCCCGTTCAGCAAAGTCTGAACATGATAGGTCATCTCATCCCCTGGAGATGTCCCTCTTGATTTATCAACTATGACGGTATCAAGGATACTACATTCAACTTTTCTTCTAACAGCGTTATACTATCTGTTGTTATCCGTTCTTATACATTTTGATGATCTGTGTACTCCTAGGTCGTTCTAGCGACTAGCTTACCGCTGACTCTTGTCGTATTCTAGTCGATAGGATATTATAGGGTAACGAAGCCTACGTACCCTTAACTCACGGGCTACATGAAGAATAAAGCTGTGCTGGATGGCTTAAATTACATCTTAAAGCTAATGCAGGTGCGCCTGCCAGATCTTGCATTAGTTAAGTCAACGAGTGATATGCAACACGCTCGACAGGGGCTATATACCTAACCACTCACAATGCGATCGGGTATTTCGGCTAGCTAGAAACTAAGTATGACTGCATTTAACTTGTATCCAGATTCCCGGAAACCCGATCAGAGCCTCATAAGATTTGGTGGATACTAGCAACATAGAAATCTCTCGGGGAAGACTCGGAGTGTGCTAGCGGCTAATGACACTGTGGGCCATATTTTTCAAGATGTCAGCGTCACGATGAGACTTTCCGATAGCAAAGCAACGCAGTTGTGGCATAACGAGTTACGAATCCAACTACGCAAGGCGGTGGGTTCGCATATCTACCAGAGGCGAAGTCAAAATCTATTTAGGTAAAGTAGGCATAGCACTTACTATAGAGTACACGCGGTTATTCATCTTGAATACTAGAATAGAATAGCTTATCATAATTCATAATTTATAATCTTTTGCTCAATTCCTCTAGAAGCATCTTCTCTTCGGGTGATAAGTACATATCTTCGGGAACAGCCACATGTCCTCTTGTTATAATCACTTTTGACGGTTCTATAACAATTTTCCCTTCTTCCATATGACGTGTCGTAGTAAACTTGAGCTTAGCTCCATTATCACTGCTGCTATCGCTGTTGCTGCTCTTCTCATCCGGTATTTGGTGTTGTTGCTGCTGCTGCTGCTTCTTTCTATGGCCAACCTCCGCTGGGGTCCACCAGTAAACGGGGAACCGCCTCTGGATGTTATTCAAAAGTAAAGCCACACACTGCATCAAGGTGCAGCCGAGCAGGACAATTGGTAGTAAGAACCATCCTAGATGCGCTACACCTTCATCAATCACAGCGAGTAGAGCTGTAGCTCCCGCAGGCGGGTGCACAGTGCCAGTCAGAGCCATAAATGCGACAGCGCAAGAGCAGCTCAGTGAGCCGGCGACCCAGGTAACCTCATTTGACATAGGACCTAGCGCAAAAAGCTTCCTGATGGCAACGCCTATTACGGATGAAAAGAACTGGCCGAGAACCACATTGCGAGGCTGCGCAAGAGGAGACTCGATGGCGTAGAATTCGAGAACCGCAGCGGCGCCCTTGAATCAAATATTAGTTAATTTCCCCCTGTAAGCTAAAATGAGACAAATCTCAAAAGAACAACCGGTCGGAACTCACAAAACTGCCGATAATGATAGGAGCACCGTGCTCCTCAAAAGAGGGGATGGCATGGCCCACCGCTTCGATGGTGGTCAGGGAACAGAAAACTCCAATAAATGCCCAAAAAATCATCACAATATTTCCAAGGGGTCGCTGATGCTCTGGCCTATGGCCCAAGAAATGGGCGATGGGATATGGTAGATGTTTCCATGGCGCAGCTGGTATCCACGGATTAAGGTACTGGTCGATCTCGAAGTGCCATTTTGTCGGTTGGAGAGGCATTTGCGTCCCAAGCAGGCTAATCGGATTCGTTGGAGTTGGTAGCTTTTAGGTATTAAGAACACGAAGCCGAAAAAGGTTTCAGCAGGACGAGAAGATGCCAGCGGCGACGACCCGCCAACGACGCGGAGGCGTGTCGGCGGCAGGTAGATCGTATTTATCAACTCGGAATGTCGTTGGCGCCAGTGGCATTTTACCGTTTAATTTTCTTTCTCATTCCATGGGTGAATGGTGTCATGGGTAAAGGAACAGCCCAACAGAAGTAAGGCGCACCAAGGGATTAAACCAAGAAGAATATTTACAGTTCGTGACTAACACATTTAACGTCCGCCAGGGATAATTGAGACACGATGACCAATTGGTCGCCCACCTGGCGTCATATTGGGTAACGAAAATTCCCAAAATGGATCAGTCCAACGCGCTGGTCAAAGTAACACGGGTGCTCCATGACTCCGTCTCCCGAATGCCGAATAAGTGGGCCTTTCTCCGGACGAGATATCTCCGCGGAGCACTCCTTCTCCTTTATATATAGGCAAATTCTTCCCCCAAGTGTCCGAACAATATTTGAAGGCCGAATTAAGCTAATATAAAAGTTTCGTTAGGGTAGACGCAAAGAAAAATATGGTCTATCAAGGAATTCAATGCACTGAGATTCGCAACTCCTGTTTCAGAAAGGAGATGCGTTTCAAGGGCTCGGGGGAAAGAGGGAGGGCGCTCACTCAGCACTTATAGCCACCGGTATACAATCAACAAAATAAGAGGGTTAAAATAAGAAATGAGGCTTATGGGTAAGAATTTACCTCTTAGCTAAGAGGCGCTCTACCCTACAGCAAGGTTGTGTATAGTTAAATTATCGATAATCGCCCACAAGAGCGTGCCTATGAATGGCCATATATAAGACCGTCCTAATAATATTCTACGCTTTCACATAAATAATACTTTCGCAATATAGAAGCACCTTTAGCTATAATATTCGGTGTCAAAACCGGCGCCTCTTGTGCTTTGCGTGACCTAACAGAATTTCAAGTAATTATCACATAAATATAGTTAATTTCTAAGCTTTATTTGAAAGGCATTGTCATTCTAATTTCGGTACACCTTGGCTTTTGTTATATATACTTACGGTTTCGCATGTATAGCACCTACGTGTACTTGATTGCACATTACCTAATACATATATGATAGCCTCCTTCTACACACTTCAAACTTGTAACATCTACGTAGCAACACCTTACTTTACTCCGCTAAACGCCGATTGAGTTTCAAGTACTATGATCATTAAGTCCACCAATTTAGTAATAGTATTCAAAGAAAAATGACAAACATATAGAAACTACCTAGATACACAGCATCTTCATAAGATCAATACACACACACACACACACACACACACACCCTCCCTTCTCCTCCCTTAGCAAAAAAACCCTATACGTTCAAACTCGGCCCAACATCTAGTACTAATACAAAAGAAATATACAAAAGACGCCAGCGTCCTTAACATATAAAAATACGTGTAAATAGATCAGTAGTATGATGTTGCAGTATCCATAGGGCTAGAGCCGTAATAGAGGTTGGTGGTAGGATCGATAACCATAGACGATGGTCCATAATAACGGCCGCCAGCTCTGGCGTCGGCATCTGACAATGTGGTTCTGCTCGAGCTACCTGCTTGCATCCAACTCAGATCATTGAATACCTTTGCATTGCCCATATACTGGAGGTAGCTATCGCCTACGTACTGGCAATGCTGCTCAATTGTGTCTGAAAGGCGCGTTAGCGAGTCTAGAATGCCTACAGCACTTTTCCCTCAACACTAACCAATGCCTGCGGGAAGTTGAATAAAGCGGTATTTGTGTAAGGAGTTAAGAACCTCCTTGACCCAGACGCGGCAGGTCCACTGAATCTCTCCTCGAGGGAGGTAGCGGGGATCCATCAGATGGATAGATGAAGTACACTGCCGAAGAGTGTCTATACCAGGCGAATCCGCAATCTTTAGAACCACAACCATAGTACCGGACTTGAGAGGGTTGGAAACTCGGCGCTCCTCAAGGTAAAGGTCCAGGGCTGGTCTGCCGGTGTCGGTTGCATGCATGAGAACTCCTGATGGGGGTGAGTTTCCGCAAACGAATAAGCCCCAGTGCTATGTTGACTGTTAGAACGGTATGCTCCGAATGCCCTGATGGGAGTACTTGCATATTTATTCTGTCCATCAGCCGTGCGAAGGTACTGGAGGGTAATGTAGAGGGACTCTTTGGAAAACATGGTTATTATATAGTAAGATTTAGACAAGAAATTTCAAACTTAGAGGGATATATAGTGCTGATAGGAAATATAAAAGAATTGACTATAATTTATTGAGGTTGTAAACTTGTAATGATGAGAAATGCTTGTATTATCATATTGTCAGGTACATGGCGACCGGATTGCAGTCAACTTATATAGCTCTTCCCGGTAGCTTCGTATCAATCTAAATACATGTGTTAATAGCCAATTGTCTTAGCATTTGGGCTTAGAGTATAACAGAGAAGATCCTTCATGCTACAAAGGTCCCGAGGCTACGGGTAGGATCAATTGAACATTTTCTATCACCAACATTGTGTCAGATATTGTGACGAATAATAAGCCACGAGATATAATTGGTTTCCATAACGGGGCTGCGTATCGCTAGCCAGATTGGCTAAAGTTGGTAAGGCATTCGGCCTGGTAGGGCCGGCCCGACTTGTGAAGCGGGCGGCAAGCGGCGTTTAGCTTCCTTTCTTGGTAACACAAAGTGGGTACAAATTGCCTAGAACCTTGGAAGGCAGCCTACGGGGAACTTTCGTTTTATGAGTTACCTTGCCTAAGTCCTCAACTCTTTAATCCTTGAATAATTTTTCCCCGCAGTAACATCATTTCATAGAGGCAAATAGCCGCACATGGCTGTCTGTCTAAGAATGATTACGTTGATCGCGAGGTGGCGCAATTTCGGTTGACTTCCATGTTAGGTGGCTCTTTAAGCGCGCGCCTCCTTAAAATCCCTGATAATTTGTCAATATTTCCAACATCAACGCCCAATTTTCACATGAAAAATAATCTCAAGAATCATCTTAATCATCAAACATCCAAGTCATAATTCTTAGAAGCTCCGATAATTGCCATCTCTTCTTCAGCCACCACTTTTCGCAATCCAGCTGACCCGCTTCATCATGGCCATCCCAGATGACCTGGTGAAGAGCACACTATCACTTATTGAGAGTACGAGGCTGCCACATCCATCAGGTCCACTACTGGAATCATTTATCTCTGAAGCTCTCAATCCTGTATTAGCTGCACGTTACGTGAAGCATAGGTTGGAACTTGATGAGGCTTCCTTACTAGTAGCGGATTGGTCGTACATCATCGAATCTAGTAAGTTTATCTCCTCCCATTTATTCTGTTTCTGGTCTAACAACCAGGGTAGTCACACAGAATGGCCATCCTCCACCACAACCTAGTACTGTTAACCAGCATGCTATTACAAGACGAGACGGTGGAAAGTGTTGCGTGACTGGAAAAGCTGGCACGCTACGTGATCCTCTTATTGTCGAGCCCATTCTTCCAATCCCACTTGGTTGGGCTACAGATAAGGTACGTTGACCATCATTTAAACTAGTCATCCATAGAAAGCTAACGGTCAAGTCTAAAAGGCTGGCATCATCGATATGCTCGGTGCTTTTTTCGGACCGCCATACCGAGACTGGTGGCTATCTTATGTTAGAAATCCTGGAGGTATGTCGCCTTATTGCAATCACTGGTTAGTAAGAAAGTCCGCAGCAAAATCATTTGCTTCGGGGGTTGTCAAATTAGATAGGTTGCATCCATCAATGGTTGAGGTGAGTTGTGACTGGTGACTCCAATTTTCCTCTCATTTAATAACTTGCAATAGTATGAATTCAAGCACGTTCCCATCGGACCGGATGAATCGATTGAGATCGATGGTGCATACCCTTTATTAGGTGACCACTCGCGGGCAGGTATTGAGAAGGTTGACCCTCGCTTTGTCGGCTCCCAGGCTCGACTATGCAAAAGTATTCAGTATCTCGACCTCTACAAAAGGTTTTCATCGGAAACTCTGCCTCGACCTTCAAGTCTACCAATTGGCCTTTCGGCACAGCGCTCAAACATAAAATTACCGGGTGGTGGGAGTCTCTTAAACTTGTGCGCGAGCGCTTTCTTCACAGTCTGGCGTTTGGCTCCTTCCAAAGTTAGAATATATTGTTACAAGGTATTGCAAAAGCTTGGGGAGCGCTTATACGGGAAGCCTAATGACTACTCCACCGTCCAGAGACTTCCATTTGGATTGTACTTGAAGTATAATGGAGAAGCCGACGACTTCCGCAACGAATTTAATGCATTAAGACTGGTCCGCCAGCACACCTCAATTCCAATTCCAGAAGCGCTTGACATAGTTGTTGAGCAAGGAGATATCAATGACCCATTCTCTGGTCCTAGACCTTATTTCCTTATGACGAGAGTCCTTGGTTTGCCATTATCACGCTGTCAAAACGTTCTCTCGGAAAGAGATATAGAACGAATTGTAAATCAGCTCAAGGACTATGTAGCCCAGCTAAGAGATATTCCTCGTTTAACCAGATCAGGCACGGCCATATGCAACACTCTCGGCGAAGCGTGCAGGGATCCCCGCATTCGAGGCGCGAACCCTGTTGGTCCATTCGCGGACGAGGCAGCATTTAGTCGAGTGCTACGATTCTCAGACGAACCTGCTCGCCGTGGGCACAAAATAGTATTTACACATGCGGATCTCAACCCACGGAACATCTTAGTTGACCTAAGCACACAGTCGGATGGAAGTATCGGCTGGAACGTGACGGGGATTGTGGATTGGGAGACTGCGGGATATTACCCCGAGTATTGGGATTACATAAAAGCGATGTTTGAGGGATTTAGATGGACGCAACGATATAATAATTTAGTACATAGTGTATTTAGTGAGTTTGGAGACTATTCTCAGGAGTTAGAGGTTGAGAAGAGAAGTTGGGAGAGTGGAGATGGGGTCTAAACTCTACCTTAGGTAGGTACCTAATTGAGGAAAATCAAAACACTTTACATGTAAATAATGCAATATCCAATCACTTACCTATTATGCTACTGATTTTGGGGATGCGGCGGCTGCAAACAGAATCCCTGTAACATTCCGGTCTTATGTTTCCTAAGGTCCCAACCAAGTCTTTAAATGACGTCTTGATACCTATAACTGAACTATACGCCCTCTTCTTTCATCATGACTACCATAAATATACCCTTCATAACCGTAGCGCCTTCGAAGCCGCATACCCACACAGTCGTATTTCTACACGGCCGCGGCGACAATGCGCGCAACTTCGCAGCCTCACTAGCCCACTCCCGCGACTCGCGTGGCCGCACTCTTGCCGACGCATTTCCGTCATTTCGTTGGGTATTTCCCCAAGCCCCGACACGTAAGTGCGCCAGCTCGCCCGATACATGGCCGCAATGGTTCGACGTGTGGGACGTGCGCGATTTTGCTGCAAACGAGGACCTGCAGGCCGTCGGGCTTAAGGAAGTCGTGCCCGCTATCCGCCGCATCCTTGCCGACGAGGCCGCGGTGCTCGGGGGTCGCTGGGATCATGTGGTGTTGGCGGGGATCAGTATGGGCGGTGCGACGAGCGCGCATGTCCTGTTCAATTTGGATGTGCCCGCGGCAGGGGGAGGGAGGCTTGGGGCCTTTGTTGGATTCTCGTGCCGATGCCCGTTTGCCGGTCGTAACCTAGCCGGTATCAGAAGCGCTCTCGGTCTAGAAGGCGTCCCGGACCACAGCCATGTCGTACAAAACACGCCTGTGTTACTGGAGCACTGCGCCGATGACCCGCTCGTTCTGGTTCAGAATGGCCGAGGTTTGCGAGACACATTGCTTGGGTTTGGTGCACGGGTTGAATGGAAAGAATACCCCAGCGGAGGACACTGGTTCAATTCACCAACTGGGATGGACGATGTGGTGGAATTTCTAAATAGGCACCTTGGGGAGAATAGCTTTGCAGGCAACCCTACACTTTTACGCCAAGCCTCGTCGAACGCGATGGATCTATCATAAGGGAAACGAAGCTTTAGGGGGGAGAGGCCTAGTCATAACCATACAGTTTAATTTACAGTAGTCCTTATTACGAAGAAGTCGAAGCATCAATACAGATTTCATTTCAATATCCTGCAAAACATGGGGAGCAAAATAAGCCACAGTTAGCGCATTTATGCATGAAGAAATAAACACGGTTATGTTAGCTTTAAGATACCTAAGATATTCATCTACAAATTTTAATCTTTGCCACATAAACTTGCTGCTAAGATGAATCACAATATTGAAATGAATTTTTTCTAAGATATGTATTACTAAAGCTTATCAGAAGAGAACTACGTTCAGGACCTGACTCCTGGATAGCATTTTCCAGGGGAAGTCTGCCTTATGCCATGGAATCTAGGACAAAAGCACCCTGCTCGACTTAATTCAACTGACTTATGTTTCCATCTCTTGCTTCTATTACTTACTAGAGGGCTCCTCGCTCCCCATGAAGGTATCCCCGGCACTATATGCATTGTAAGGACTCTTATTCTCCCCCTTGGGTAGATTGGAGGACGTAACTCTTTGGCTACGAGCATTGAAGATAGCTACACGATCTTCGTTCACTCTGCGAACCGCATTGTAGACTTTGTCCTCCTGGAAAGCCTTATCCTTTTGGAGAGTCTTGTCCTCTTGGGAGGTCTTAGACATATCGGCACTCATACTTCCAGGCGGTTGATAACGGATGGAACTGAGGTTGCAATCCACTGCCAGACTCTAATATTAATCCAGCTATTATGGTTCAGATGTTGATTTGAATATTCGGCCCAGTCGATGTTTGCCGAAGTGATGCAATGCTAGAATACTTTTATTCGCCCATTTAAATATAGGTCTTCAACAAAATTTAACAGTTAACTCGTTGCTCACAATCCGTTACCTTATTGATAAAGAGTAAAGTTCATACACTAGAAACGTATTATACCTGACCGTGGATTCGTCTGGAATAAAACGGTAGTTGGTAAACTGCATGAGACACTCTTATTATACTACCTATCGTTCCTACGCAATACAAAGGCATTGAAGAGGTGTTGGAAGAGGGTGGAACAAAGCTACTGATCAACAATCAAATTGTTTCTGGACAAACATATTTCTTTCTTCTATGAAGTGTACCTAGGTATTAATTAAACTATCAGTTCATACGTTATTTTAGAAAGTACCAAAGATAGGTCGTAACTAGGCGAGCTTATAATTACGTATTATGTATAGACCGGTCCTAGATAGAAGAAATGAAATTGATAGCTGCGGAACCGGTGTTACATCATAGACCGAGAAATAATATGGTATTTATTAGAAATTGTTTTAGTAGGATGATAATATCGTCACATTATACAGAGTCCATCTATAAACCATCTCTATGACCAAAATATTGTAGAAGCCCAATCTACCACCTATGCAATGCCCCTTTAAAATGACTCCTATTTGGAAATTTGTGGTATGTTCGCTCTCTAACACACCAACATGATATAAATCTACATATGTACCTAAGTATAATTCATAAATAGCAACTGCGAGTACCTAGTATAATTCCACGTCATCCTCACTACTGGCTGCGAGGCTCTCCTTGGTGCTCCCCTTGAATATTAACCCGGGGTGACCTATGGATAAGCAGTAGAACGACACGACAACGAGCCTATATGAATATTAGCCTCACGTAATGGAAGAGGTAGGAACATACTTACACCCCTTCCAAACCAATAAACAGACCCTCCTCCCTAATTAGTTCCCCGCTATACCCTTCATGCAGCTCAGCAAGGCGATACACGCTCCTCACGACAGTTAGGAGCATGGCAAGGAACATGAATCCAAAGAATATCTTTAGTCGGAGACCGATGATAGCAACTGCCTTGCGCCCTTGCGAGGATCGGAAGTACCGAATGATGAAGTCGAGAAGGAAACTGCAGAAAGTGACAATGGTTGCGACTTGGAAAGCTAGGCCTGCGAGGGCAAGGTCAACTCCAACGTGACTCGACCCACTAGACGTACTGGACAAAGCCCCCCCTGCGGCTTGTAATGCAAGAGATATGATGTCGCAGGTAACGAAGCCAAAATAGAAGAATATTGGTTTCACACGGCTGAGAGACGGTGCAAAGTATGTGATACTATGTGATGAGGGCTCAAGTTAGTTACCCAAGTTGACGATAAAGGAAACTCAAGTCTAACTTACGTTTGGCCAAGGATCACGTATGTAGCAGCACAATACCACTATAATAATAGTCAGCGATTAATCCCTTAGTACCGAATTTAAGAGGTCATATAATTCTCTTGAATAGTGACTCTTTAATAGGCTAGAGAAGGAAATACTAGTTGTGGAGTAAAGCGAAATGAAACGAAAGAAAAGAATGAATAATGACACATACCACAGGACCAATTGTAACGCAAACTATCGCGAGGCTTAGCATAAGATCATCAAAAGAAACTAGGATATCGGCTTCACTTACTCATCTGCATTAGGAACGCATCGAAACTGAATGGTTCATAGTATAGCCATACACGACCTCCATATCCGATGCAAGCGTTGATGGAACAAACGATCATACAACCCATGAACCACCATGTCTTCCGTCTGAACCCAAGAATTGCGTGTAAAACCCCCCCGAGACCGAAGAGAGCCATAAAGGTGATGTTAGCGGCCAGAGAAGGCCGGTATCCGTAAACAGTCCATTCGATCGGACAGGTATCTAGTGTGCATGTAGCATCGGGTCCGAAGGTGATAACACCCGGAGGTAGAGACCCAGACATTTCAAATGGAGGACTGATACCTGTGGTAGGAGGTAGTCAAAGGATAGAAAGAATATATTGAAATGACAATGAGCCTAGGGAACAAGAATAGTAGAATAATATCGGAAAAGGAGTAATTATAATTCAGTGTAGTTACACCGGAATATTTATTCTCAAACGAAAGTGTAATGATCTACATCTACAATATATCCCACTCCATTGCGGCCACCTCAACTATTTAAATGTACGAGACGGAAGCCAATTCGACCGACCACATCATATCGACTATAGCTCGAAATCTACTACGCCGCGCCATAGAATCCTACGAGTCCACGGGGGAGGAACGAGTAATCTGTGTGTTTCTTTGTTCTGGTGGAGCATTGTTAGTAAAGTGACTGCTATCAGGAGGCCGCGTAGAAAGTTGGCACTATCTTGGGCTATGCGCGCGTCTGCTATTAACTCGGATTCGCATACTTGCGTAACTAATGCTCGCACTCGGTAGGCGCAGCTGAACGGATGCGATTGGACGCCTTATGCTTGGCTGCCGGGATTATAAACGCGACGGCCTACTTTTGTCAGATTAGTCATTCTAGTCAAGTGACCCAGGAAACACAAGAGATACTATTTGACACTTTTCTATCTTCGTTTACTTTATATAATGGGATTACGTAACCATGGAGATATTGGGACTTACCTAGTTACCAGACATTTAAAACTTATTATTCTAAGTCTTGATAATTATCTCCTAAATTCTAATGTACAAGACAAGAACAGGGAGGGTTAACGAAACTCGGAAACTACCTCTATTACTAAGTCTTAAAAGGATTAGAATAGGAGAGTACCTAATGTTTATTAACGCAGTGGAATAATAGAGGAGCTAGGTAAGTACCTAGTACTATATGAAGGTTGATGGGTTTTAGTAGGCATTAAGCTTTAGCTAATTCCTAGCTTAAGGGAAGCACTTTCCTGCGCAAGACACAGCTGGCTATTTTATACCTAGTTTCAGTTGCACTTGCTCACGATGATGATAAAAACGTTTACGGCTATTCGTGGCTATGGGCTTAGGTACTTCCCGATGTAAAGAGAGCTAGAGTATAGCCTGGGTTGCAGTTGCTATGGTTGTCGCTAAGGGAACTACCTAAATAATATCAGACAGGTCCAACTGACATTCTAATGAGGCAGTTGCTCCCCAGGTATTCTGCAAAGTTTTCCACCGCCTTTCAAATTATTCACCTAAACTGTTTCTCTTTCTCTTCCAAACCGCCTAACCCACTACTACATCAACACATCAACACATCAACACATCAACCAATCAATACATCTAATACATCACACCTATACTACATACACTACACTACTATACCATTACCTATTATTACACCCTATGACACTATTATAACTCTATTAACACCCTTTACGGATATTCCATCTGTCTTTAAATCTGTCATCCTTTACCATCTTTACTTGGGAATGGCTGCAACAGTACTATCTGGATCCGTACTCAGTTACTCACAGCCATGTTTGTAGTAGGGTTTGAGCGGTTGCATTTGTGATCATCAACAGAGAACAGGTAAGATCAAACAGCTACCCACAGCGGATTTAGATAATTACGGAACCTAACGAATACATAATACCAGACCTCACGAAAGACATCTAGAACCCGTCAAACACATATAGAGGAATCACAATTTAACGTATTAATATTACAGCACTAAGGCAACACTTGGCCTTGGTGTTTATAACATTTATGACTGCCGGGTATTCCAGCCAGGCGTCGACTTATGCGCGATCCGTTTGCTCCGTAGGTTGATATCTTCCCTTTATAATGCGCACTCGCCGCATATATGTGGAAATGTACTATATACTAACTATTATGGTAGTAAGCCGTCGGGTGATGGTCAAGTTTTGGTGAGATATGCCCGCCGTATACGGTAAGCCATATAGCACCGTATACTTGGAAGTCTTCTTCACGACTAAGCTTCGAGGTTTTGAGGCCGAGAAGCCCGCCAACCTACGAAAGAGGGCATTCGAGGAAGATCCCATCGACATCTTCCATCTATACCATGGAGCTGGAAAAGGCCTAATTGATAAGTTACATATGTAGCTCTTATAAGGAACAGAAAGCTTTAGAGGCCATTGATATGGTAGCCGCTAGCGAAAGTTCGCAAGACCACCTCTTGAACTTTCTCATGTCTTAACCCTGCGAAAAGTAGTGCTGCATAGATGAGATATGAGCATATTGTCTCGACTGGGCATCTTGTAGTACAATGGTTGATAAAATTGCTTAGGTTATGACGAGAGTGACCAAAATTAGATGGGAAACGCCCAGTGTTGGGCAGGCAAAATCTAGCTGGAGACTCAAATAGACAAGATGCTAGAGCCGGGCAAAAAGGTAGTCAAACCCTACTATAAGTAAGCCTATTCGACTTTATGTAGTTTCTATAATTATATTTAAAATTACTTAAAAATAAAGAAGTTCATGCTTGCTTCACTTCGTGATATCTTTCGCCGCCCTGGTCTACATGTCCTGTATGATACCTTCCGCAAGTGCATAGCGCTGGAAATAGCGGTATATGAACGGTATGAGTGACCTGGATTGACTACCTGAGGCCTGTATCAGGTAGTAAGCCTAGCTCATACACCTTCTCGATATGGCGACTCGTACTGTACCCGATACCAGTGCCTTTGACTACCTAATTTAGTACATTGATCAAACTTATGTCGATGACGTATCTTGCTGTTGTAGGCCGCATCGTACCCGGCTTAGGTCTTGGTAGTATTGGTCACTAAACACGATCTATAGAGTATAAACCCGACGGCGTTTATTACCTCGCTTCCGCCTGGTTCGATATGACTCGTGGTATATATATTTATACATATTTATATGTATTGATATTCTGCACGGAATCATGATCCATAAATGTGGCCAACGTCGGTACGATCATCCTATAACGTCACACCAGTCTCATATAAAAGGCTTCAACGACAGACGTACACAAGGATCGAGCGTACTGGGTAAAGTTAAAACTACTAAGTTTGTGCGGCTACAAGAGGATTTACTCTCTAGCCACGCAAGGCTCGATCACATCTGGGGTAAAACAAGTTGGAACTTGTACGTTGACGATAAGGTTGAAAATTAGATATAATATGATACCTAGCATCAGCAATACTCCCAACCAGACAAATTCCAAAACGCCGCGTCGGATTCATCCCTTAATCATCAAATCCCAATAATACAATAAGCCCATTTCCAATTCGGCTGCCCAGTACGTCCAGCTACGTATGCGAAAGATGCTCATTCTCCCAACCGATAGCTAACTAACGTCTCAACCCTGTGACTAGTGGTGCTGAATCCCCGCAGCTGCACCCTCTCGCCGTTGACGATCTCCTTGGCGTCACTGTCGCCCCATTCGACAGGCACGTCGCTATCCGCGTCGGCATACACCAGGACGTTGAAAGTGCAGTTGCCGGCCAGCTGGGGGAGAAAGGTAACGGAGGCGGTGATCTGGCGGAAGAGGGCGGCGATCTCGGCTTGGATCTCGGCCTCGGTCTTGGAAGAATCGGGGAGGGCCGTGTTGGAGGCGGACGGAGGCGCGTCGTTCTCTTGGTTGGAAGATGTCTTGGACTTTTTGGATTTGCCGGTGTTGAATATGTGGACGTCGAATTGCCACCGTTCGACATGCTCGCCCGTGTCTTTGTCGGTGATGACGATGACCAGCTTGCTGATCTTGCCGCGCTGCATCCACTTGTCGAGCTGGGACATGATCTTTTTGATGTACGCCTTGACTTGATCGTCGGCGGAAACTAGCATGTTTAGACCATATTTTTTGACGCTGTTTTCGTTAGTCTGTGTGACGGATAGAAGCGAGATGGATCAGGTCGAGATATTACGTACGCTGTAAAGTCTTCGGCGGGATAGACGCCTCTTTGAAATCTAATCTGGGATTAATAAAACGTGTGGGATCGTATAAATTTAGTTTTATTACGTACAGGATGGTATGGATCGAGTATTGGAACTGGAAGATGGGCTTGTTAGCTCATCTCTGGCTTTCGTGGGAGGGTCTCTACGTACGAATTCCGCGACAAGTTTCGCGCTTCCTTTAAGAGCTAATTTATGAACCTTGGATTTGTCCTTGTCCTTTTCTGGTGCTTTCGGCGCCATTGTGATAGATATTCTGTCGTATGTGTTGCTATTGACTTTGAAACTTTAGTCCAGAGGTTGTCAGCGTTGTGGTTTGTTTACTTCCAAAAACTTTGGCGGGGTGACGAACTTGAAAGCCACATAAGACCATAATCTGCATAATGTTATTCTAGATAGCGATAAGACAATGATAAGATATTATCTTTATCGATAAGACATAACTGCCCTTCGGCTTTGGGAATTTTTGCGGCATGTCACCATCCGGGAATAGCTTCATCTATGTTCTTCATCTAGGTACTCTTCCGTATCTTGATCTAAAACTGACAAGGCCGAGAAAGCTTAATTCGTATGGATGGGTGGTAGATTCAAGTCTCCATTGGAGTTCGTTCTCATGCGATCATGTCTCCGCTCATCTTCCCTTCGCACAGCTTATAGCACCGGTGCCTACTCGAAGCCAATATGGCCTTCTCTCGGCCGGAAGCTACCATTTCCACAGCGGACTGAGTTTTTAGTGACGCCAAGTATTGGGTCGGGTACATACAATACCCCGCGGCGATATAGCAGCTTGAAAGCTGGAGTAGTCGGCGATCTTGAACGCCGCATCGCTGCGATTCCTATCGAGCGCTTTCGAAACTTCTGCATCGTGGCGCATATCGACCATGGAAAATCCACGTTGTCAGACCGGCTACTCGAAATCACAGGTACTATATCATCTTCTAATACAAACCGCCAGATCCTCGATACTCTCGAAGTTGAGCGAGAGAGAGGCATCACCGTTAAAGCTCAAACTTGCACCATGATTTACAATCATCACGGTCTCGATTACCTGCTGCATCTTGTTGACACCCCCGGCCATGTTGACTTTCGCGCCGAAGTTACAAGGTCGTACGCAAGCTGCGGAGGCGCTATTCTGTTGGTCGACGCGAGCCAAGGAGTCCAAGCTCAGACCGTTGCCAACTTTTATCTCGCGTTTGCTGAAGGCCTCAAGATCCTACCTGTCATTAACAAGATAGACATGGTTGCCGCTGACGTTCCAAGAGTACTGGAACAACTCGAGTCTACGTTTGAGTTAGATTCCAGCAAGGCCATCGGAGTAAGCGCAAAGACCGGCCTCAACGTCAAGGAATTACTACCAGTCGTCGTAGAAAATATCCCAGCGCCTACAGGTGACGAATCTAAACCGCTAAGGATGTTACTCGTGGATTCGTGGTACGACAGCTTCCGCGGCGTCATATGTCTAGTGCGGCTCTTCGACGGGACCGTGAGGGCTGGAGATAACCTCGTGAGTTTTGCGACGGGAAACAAGTACACAATCGGGGAGGTCGGCATTCGATATCCTACACAGGTTCCGCAGACGGTCCTGCGTGCCGGCCAGGTCGGTTACGTCTTCTTTAATCCTGGCATGAAGAAAATCCAGGATGCCAAAATTGGCGATACGTTCACCACTGTCGGCTCAGAAGACATTGTCGAACCGTATCCGGGCTTCGAGGAGCCCAAACCCATGGTCTTCGTCGCCGCCTTTCCTACGGACCCTGCCGATTACAGCCGCCTAGCAGACAGCATCGGCCAGCTCGTGCTGAACGACCGCAGCGTGACGCTCTTCAAAGATCACTCCGAGGCTCTGGGAGCTGGCTGGCGGATCGGCTTTCTCGGTAGTCTACACTGTTCCGTATTTCAGGACCGACTCCGCCAGGAGCACGGCGCAAGCATTATTATCACCGAGCCTGCCGTCCAGACCAAAGTTATGTGGCGGGACGGCACGGAGACAGTCCTCCAGAGCCCTACGGATTTCCCAGATCCCGACGACGGCCGCACCCGCGGCGCCACCTTTTACGAGCCTTACGTGCTAGCAACCCTAACAGTCCCAGAAGAATACCTCGGCCGCGCTATAGAGCTGTGCGAAGCCAACCGCGGCGAGCAGGAGAGTATCGAGTTCTTCCACGGTATGCAGGTCATCCTAAAGTACCGCATCCCCACGGCACAGCTGGTGGATGATTTGTTCGGCAAGCTCAAGGGCGCAACTAAAGGGTACGCGACTCTGGATTACGAGGACGCCGGGTGGCGCGAGAGCAAGCTAGTCAAGCTGCAGCTATTAGTTAATAAGGAACCGGTGGACGCTATCTCGCGAGTGGTGCACCTGTCTCAGGTGGAACGGCTAGGCAGACAGTGGGTGACCAAGTTCAAGGAGCACGTGCAGCGGCAAATGTTCGAGGTCGTGATACAAGCGGCGGTCGGCAAGAAGATCATCGCGCGAGAGACACTCAAGCCCTTCCGTAAGGATGTGCTCGCCAAGTTGCACGCCAGCGACATTAGCCGCCGCAGAAAACTACTCGAGAAGCAGAAAGAAGGTCGCAAGAGGCTACGTTCGGTCGGCAATGTTATCATTGAACAGGAAGCGTTTCAAAGGTTCCTGGCTAAGTAGGTTGCCAACCTGTGTATATTGTCTAGAAATATTTGTGCGGACACCCAATGCTCTATACCTATATCTTTGCGGAGGCGGATTGCCGGCTGCGAAGTATATCATATACGCACTGTAGCTAGTATGGATTAGTCTATAAGAATTAATGTCTTTGGATAGAGTGTCTAGACAGTACCCAGTCGAGATACACTTATCCACCATTCTTATGCGTCAATCCTGCGTCCCCTTACTAAAACTCCTGTCCCTTTTGGTTCTTCGTTGCGAATATCATTAGATTCAATATAGATATAGAACGCCTTACCATTAACAGTAGTGTAATACAGCCTACGATATTCCCCGCGACCTCTCCTTCAGATAGGGGTAAAGTAAGGCTTCTGAAATTATAAATAGTTGATGAGTAGGTGGGTTGTGAATCCTCGTATCAGAGACCGGTCAATACGTCATCCGCACTATAGATCCTAATTGGGAAAGTAAATCACAGGCTATAGGTAAGGCGTGTATCGACGACTGGTTACTTTGGGGCAAGCGACGCCAAACGCAAGAAAGCTCGTATTCCCTGTACCAGACTTATACGGTCCCCTTCCGCATACGTGACTAAGTCTAAATTAATATAAAGACAGCGAGCCTACCACGAAACATCACTTATTAACCGCACCACACCAGCACATCCAACTTCATATAATCGTTCACGGTTCATAAAACAGTAGAAACGTTAATTACAATCATGTTCTTCATTATCCCGACCCTGCTCGTCGCTTCGCTATCATTTGCATCAGCAAATCCTTTACTAAGCCGCCAGCAAGCCCCTTATCCTCCTTCAACATTCTCCAAGGGGTTCAAACTTATCGCCAATGTGACCAATCGAGATAAAGACCTCTCGCCGCCAATTCACGGCTGGGCCTTGCAGGGTGCGCATGTCGGGGCAGGACTAAACTCTGCCGTCTTGAACAATACGACGCCCGGCCAGATCTTCTACCAGAACGGCACTGCCAACGAAGTCTACCACCAAACATCTAACATCCTAACCGATGCTAGCTCGCCACCGATCCCGTACGGCATCATCATGCGCTACCCTAATGATACAGATAAAGTTGTTGGGCTCGGCATCGATGCGGGGACTGGCACATCAGGCATCACATTGACCAACCCCCCTTATCCACTAGTAGAGCTATCAGTTCCCAGTAGCCGACTCGCAGCTTGCAAGCAGAACATCCCGTATTACCCACCAGAACGCGAATTCGTGGTAGTAAAAGCATTCCGCGACCAAGATGTCCCTGATGGCTGCGTGCGGATTGAGTTTCTGCCGCAATGCGCTGAGCTGCCCGACTTGCCGGCAGGAAGCCTGGCTTCGCACGAATTCACCAATAGGGCAAGATGCTTCGAAGATCCCGCTAACACTGATTGGACCAAGTACTCGGAAGTGAGGTAGTTAAAGATAAACTGGGCTTAACGTAGGGGAGGAGATTTTGAGGAAGCACTGGAACGCACAAAAATATTGGACAGCAAGCTTGATTTCTTGTACATGCCATTAATTATACTACAGAGGTCACCACTATAAAGTTCCCACGACTAGCAGCCTAGGTATGAGCCGGAAGAGTGCCCATGAGTTACGTTGTATCCCCTACCGTAGCGCGCCAGACTCACAATAGAGGCTCATGTATTATACAACCTTTTCTACGCATGCCAATCATATGATAAGAATTACTAAATTTCGAGCCATAATCCCTACAAGCCATCAAGGTTCGCGGACGTCCCTGCATGAGCATTACCATCAAGGTCCTCCATACAAAAGCCTTGCATTACCACTCCTTCATAAATGGTATGGAAGTCATAGCCTTCCCCGAGGTATACGCCGGGGTGCCTATGAGGCAAAATATACATGGGAAAAGAGGTATGATTTGGAGGGACGTCTCTTGCGGTACATGTAGATTATGTCGAAGAGGCCAACAAGGTGCTACAAGCCGTCCCATCAGTGCATAAAAGATAATAAGCGCTCAAATACTTTGCTTCTCATAGGCCAATAGATGTACTACCAGCTACAGAGTAGACCTCTGCCTCAGCCCTCCCATGTTCTAGCGAGTGTAGAGTGTAGATTTCGATATAAATCAACAAGTCCCTTGTAGGTGAGGAGAGGTTCGCGGTACCCTAAACTTCGACATTTATCCTACCTTATAGAACTCTCTGTAAACATCCCTAAGCACCACATTTAAGACCGGGTGTAATGGCTCCCGCGCTCCTCATCGATACCCCCAGCAAGACCGAAAGGCGGCTCCCAGTTACCCTTCTTAGCGGATTTCTCGGGTCGGGCAAAACGACCCTTCTCGAAAATATATTGACATCTCCCGAACATGGCCTCCGAATAGGCGTCATAGTCAACGACGTTGGCGCGCTAAATATCGACGCGGCTCTACTCACCTCGCACGATGTTACTCGTAAGGAGGAGCAGGTAGTGGCCATGCAGAATGGCTGCATCTGCTGCACTTTACGAGGCGACTTGCTCGAAGAGGTTGCGAGGCTTGCAGAGGAGGAACAGGTCGAGTATCTCGTCATCGAGAGTTCCGGAGTTAGCGAACCAATGCAAGTCGCCGAGACGTTCTCCGAGGAGTAAGTATTTGTAATCTCAACGAAGCTTTGGGCGCTTTGCTAATCGGCGACATCAGGTTTGCCGACATGCATGTCGCCGCTGGGTATGACCTCGAGGCAGAGGAGCAAGGAAATAAAGAGAGCAATAAGAAACTCGCCGAAATCCTGAAGTCCGGCGGGCTCTCCAAGGTGGCGCGCCTCGACACTTGCGTCACGCTCGTAGACGCCGTGAATTTCATGCAGGACTTTGCGACGGCTGACTTCTTAGTGGACCGTCAAACTGATGTCCCGCAGGAAGACGATAGGAACATTTCAGACTTGCAGGTTGATCAGGTAGAATTCGCGGATATTGTCATAGTCAACAAGTGCGACCTAGTTAGTAAGGATGAAGTGAATCGGATTAAAGGGGTCGTGAAAAAGCTTAACCCTAGTGCTAAAGTCGTTTCGACTACCAAATGCCGGCTGGATCTAGGCGAGATATTGGATACCCGCTTGTTTTCGTACGAAAAGGCGGCCCTTAGTGCCGGATGGCTAAAGAGTTTAAACGAAGAGATCAGCCCTGAGACGGAGGAATACGGGATAGGCACATTCGTCTATCGAGCCCGCCGCCCATTCCACCCCGCGCGGCTCTGGGATATGATCAAGTCGGTGTTCGTCGTTATCCAGACGGAGTACCAGATCGAAGGAGAAGATATGGATGTCAACGAGACAGATGGTGCTGACGAAGACGAGGACGAGGATGAGGACGAAGAGACTGACGAAGACACCGATATGGAGGACGAGCAACCCCAACTTGATCCTAAAGCACGGCTGGCTTCGAAGATGGCAGACGACACTTTCGGGCCGCTGCTGCGCTCAAAGGGATTTCTATGGCTAGCAACCAGGCCTAGGATGGTAAGTACCTACCCCGACGACCTGTCGAGATTCCCGCGTTAACGTAGTTATCATGTAGTACGGCGAATGGTCGCAAGCGGGTGTAATGCTGACCATATCCGGACAAGACCTCTGGCGCTGCGAGATTCCAGAAGACGAATGGCCCTCGGGCCCAGAGACGAGAAAAGCAATAACGCGCGATTTCGACGGGAAGTGGGGAGACCGGCGACAGGAACTCGTCTTCATCGGCCAGCAGATGAGGAACGGTGGCGAAGAGCGCTTGCGAAAGGCTCTCGACGCCTGTCTCTTGGACGACGAGGAATTTCGCAGTTGGGAGGCTGCGATGGGGTCGGATGATGTCCAGGAGAGCTTGGATGAACTGTTCGAGGACGGATTCGAGGATTGGCTTGAGACTAGCCACGAGGGACATGACCATGATAACGGCCATAGCCACGGAGACCACAAACACTGAGGCTAGCCGATATTCGTGGTAAATATCAATATTTGAGAAAATTTGGTTAATAATCAGTATAGTTATCGGTCGAAGTGGTAGATTAATCTGCAGTGCTTCTCCTGGCGGAAGTTAACGTGCATCGTATAATTATCTACTATGACCGGTTATAAAGAAACAGTAGCTACAAGAGGATATAATAGCTATCAATAGTGGTAATTACCTGCGATGCTTTTGAATGTACTACGCAACTGGATTAATATGGGAAAATATACTTGCCTTAGGGACCGAACGTATGCTTTGCTCTGTTCCAGACGTCTTCATCTAAACTCCTAGCATTCATTTGTTTCTTACCCTTAGGTATTTCAACCATTTCCAGCTGCGTAGCTAGACGACTCCGAATTACCTAGTAATTAAACCTACGAATGATACTAGCGTCATTTCGTTCTAGCCGCAGGCAAAACATATCGACGAAGATAAAAAGTCCACATTCGCTGCATCTACGGACTACGAGAATAGCGCTTGAGGTACGAGATTCTCCGCCATCATATCCTCAAGCTGCTGGATAACCCACCCCAGGCCCCGCGGGCTCGCATTGAACAAGCTACCGACATCGACTTGCGTACCTCCCTGAGAGTAGGTTTGGAGATACTGTGCAACTGTTGACTTTATCGAAGCGACGTCTTTCTCTTCATCGTCCGGAGTTAGTTTACTCGCGTTGCGGTAATACACCTCTGCGTTCTTGGCGTTCTGAGGGGCCGTGTTTATGGCTGTTTGATATGACGTCGGTGGGAACGCCATAGTGTAAAGAGATAAGGACGCGTCGCCGCGTAGGAGATGCGTCGTAGCTAGGTCCTCCTGAGGAATCCCTCGTATAGCCGATGCAGACTTGAGGCTTGCTATGCTAGCCGTTAAGACATTCCACCGCAACGTCGACTGCGACTGGGCGTCCCCGTTGTCGGAATCTACCAGTGCCGAGCTGAGCGCTAGGAGAGAGCGGGCATTCGCTATATGACCTTCCGCAAACTTCTCAAGTTGAAGTTCCGCATTTGCAAAAGCCGCATTTAGTTCTCGACTATAAGTTTCGGCGTCGATCTTCCCGGACCTGTAACCGGCTTCTAACACCACCGAAACAAGATTAGCTCTCGCTAGAGCGACTTCCTGTAACCTGTCGCGCTGTTCACGCGAGATGGCCTGCACCTTTTCAACTAGTCCCGACGAAACCTCCTCTACCCAGACGAGCGTATTTTTAGGAGCGGCTTCGGGCGAGGAGCTTAGAATGCTACAGAAGGTGGTGAGAGTAGCTAGCTGAGCGAGAAGCGTATCGATAAGCGTGTCTCTGGTAACTGGCTCAACTACGTTAAACCATTCTTCATCTTCCTCGGCGCCACCAGATGAGCCATCTCCTGATCCGGAAGCTGCGACATCTTTTTCGCTTGCATCTTCTCCTTGCTCGTTGGCAAGGCGTTCCTGCTCAAGGAATTCCTGATATTTCCGTTCTTGCAAGCTGAGACACGCGCTCTGCAGGTCGAGCGCTTCTCTGAGCGCCTTCAAGGCTTCAGCTTCGGTTCCAGCAGCGTCGTCATCCTCATCATTGGCCATTAACTCGGCAATAGCCGTAAGGACTTGAGACGTATTAAAGAGCGCGTCTGAATTATCCGGGTCCAGCTTTAACGTGTACCGATGCGAGGCTAATGCCTCGTCTAATACGCCTCTTAACGGCTGCTGCAAATGTTCAACAAGAATGGGATGCGTAGCAATCTCCAGCTGCACCCGGGCTCTGCAGAAATTATTAGCGGATGCTTCATCGGAGAAATGGTATGCAGATGAACTAGTACATAGAACGGACTCATTCGGAAGAAAATGCTTACTTGTTATAGGCGAGGTCGATGCTTTGAGGGAACTTGCGAAGCCCTTGGTCATAGACATCAATAGCCCTCTGAAAGAATCTCATAGACTTGGCGGCATCTCCCGCACGCCATTTTCCAGCGGCTTCCTCAAAATCGACGCCTGCAGCTTGGAAGTCGTCTGCCGTATCCAACTTCTGCTCTTTCTTTGGCTTGGCTTTTGGTTGTTTCGTAAATGACTTTGGTTTCGCCATCTTAACGGATATGAAGATAGTTACGGATTCTATGATGTATGGCTCCACTGATTGAGATGTTGACTTTTTCGGGTAGAATTTTTTTAATTCGGGAAGTACGTACATAGATTCGGGGACCGTTAGGCCGTGTTTTAGCTAAAGTGCCCCGCACCGTACACGGACCGGCCCGTCTATCGAACGTACCTAGGTACCTAAGTAATAACTCGTCGCCTACAAATCCCCGGTCGTGCGCAATATCTGCCAGATAGCAGAAGTTAATTGTATTAGAACTGGTAATTAGAGTAACGGTAACGACGGAATAATTCTCAAAAGGATATCTATTGTAGTCTACAAATAAATACCTAACCCATGTCTACTATTTATGCGAAACTCCCCTGTTCCCACCCAAACTCGTCAATTCATAAACCCTTAAGACTATAGATAAAATAATGAAAATATCATTCAACTTATTATACTATATTATATTGAGAATTCTCTTTAAAAATAATAGATCCCGTATTTTCCCTTTTCTTTTCGCTCTTTCTATGCAAGCAAGATATAAGAATCCCGAGAAGAGATATTAACCCAATTATGTTAGTCCATTAATAGAGCTTCACCCCAGATACACTGGCAATTCAGAGATCTAAAGGAGATAAGTTTCATAGATACTTTAGAAAGGCCTGTAAAACTTGCACAGGTCCCAAGTTGTTGCTTGTATTCTTTTTTCATGGTCCATACTTAGGTGTAAATTTCTAAACTGGAAACGACATCTTAGAGGAACTCAACACTATATAAGAAATACATTTGAGTGGCTACGTTTGAAACAACAAACTACAAGCCCAAGAGAGCGTGGTTAGCCATTAGTGATTAAACAAAAGCTTGTGATGAACGAATCTCATTTATCGCCCTTGGATTCCTTCTTAAAATAAGTACTTAGTCTAGGACCCTTATAACCGTGTTAAAGCATCGCTCGTAAATGTTAGATACACTTGAGCGATCTCTTCACGTCATCAATATCTGACAATTATTGAACCTTTGATACGAGGCTGACGACACCAAGAACTTCACGTGTTCTAGGTTTTGACTTAGTTAGTAGACTTCATAACTAGCAACAATCAAGCTATTGGAAATGAGGTTATAAGCTTCAAGTACACATTATGAGCATCTAACGAACATAACTTTAGCTACCTAGGTACCTAGGTACTCACTACGATAAAAATATCAAATAAATACAGAGATAGTCAACGAATATCGCATGCCTGAAAACTGATTGCCTCGTATAGTTCTCTTTATTGCCAGCCCTATAACTATCAGCTGAGGATGTTTCATCATGAACTCCGCCTAGGCTTGTAGGACGCAATAATTATAATAGTAAATCTAAAAAAAGAATTACCAAAAGAATTACCAAAAGAATTCCCATGTTAATTCGAACTAGAGATCGCGCAGACCCCTAATTTTGCAGACCGTAGTGTCTGCTTTACCCAATAGTAAGCTGATTATCGCGCTCCACATTAACTACAATCCGTTTAGTTTCCTATTCGAGATCCGAATCCCATAATCTATCTGTCGCCGGGCTGAGCCAAGCCTCATTTGGTGGCGTCAGCTACATTCGCATGACCGTACATTGGCCAGTATCCCATCTCAGGGGCTCTCTTGCCCTTTCGAGCCGCATCAACGGCTGATGAAACCATGGTAATTATTACAGGGAAAAGGAGGTTATTTTGCCAATGGCGAAGACTTAAATAGATGGATATCCGTGAACGATACTCGGGTCTTGGAAGATATTCATTATCATCAACTTTCCCATTTTACTTGGTATCTATTCGGTTTTGTTACAATTGAACGGCACAAAAATGAAGGCTGTTACTACTATCGTCGCTGCGCTAGCATCAGCCGGCTTCGTCCGAGCTCATGTTGCAGCGTTTACAAAGGGCATGTACTGTCTGGTAAGTGTTCTATTCGTCTCCAACCATTCTCCGATAATAACCTAGCTAGAACGGTACGGAACCCGGAGTGGAAAACTTAAACACTAACACGGTCGTAAATCCCCTTTTCGGACTCCCGAAGAGCCAATGGTGGATGCAACACGATCGCGGCTGCGACTCGGACCAGTTCCGTCCTAGCCCCGGCGATTTTCTGGAGCTCCCGGCCGGCGGATCCTTTACCGTCGAGCTAGCCCACAACCGCGCCCAAACTACTCTCTCTTACGACGGGCAAAATACGTCGGAGTGGCCGGATGGAAAGCAGCACCCGGAAGACTGGCACAGCCCAACTGACACCGACTGCCTCAACGCCAACCCGGATGGTTTGGGGGGCGCAATGCATACCCACAACGAATCGACAGCTGCCGGTACCGCTTTCGCCATCTCCTACAACTCAGATATCTCCAAGGTTACGATGGAGAACTTGGCGGTGTTTACCGTTCTAGAGCAGTGCGCACATCCCCGTAGCCGGACTAATACACATAGACGGGATAGCTAACAGTGGCGATAGCACACCATGGAAACGCCTAGCCACTTACCAAGTACCTCGCGACCTACCACCATGCCCCGAAGACGGCTGCTACTGCGCGTGGCTGTGGGTCCCAGACGGATGTAAGCCGAACACCTCTGCTTTTCATTTGTCCAAGTGCTGCATACTGACTTCTTACCTATTACTAAGGCGGTGAACCAAACATATACATGCAAAACTTCAAGTGCCGCGTTACCGGCTCTACGTCTACGAGAACGGTTGCTCCCGCCAAAGCACCGGTATACTGCGGCGACGGAACGACCCCCTGTGTTGCCGGAGCAAAGCAGATGATTGCCTGGAACCGTACGTACATTCCCTCGTTCCTGCCTATTTTCTTTCCCCCTTATTGACATGATATGTAGAAGCCGATGGGAACAACGTCGAGACACCGGCCGGTGTATCTCCGGGTTACAACCAGAAGATGGGTTGGCAGCCCGGTGCGCAGAACGACATTTTCCAGTAAGAATAGAAGGTCGATCCCTTGCTTGGAAAGTGTCGAAGATTAAAGTTGCTCGATGTTGAGACCGATAATTATTATTTTTGACTTAGCAACACATGTTTTAGTTACTACGAGTTAGTGGTTCTCTTTCGTCATATATATTAAACGTCTATTTTGCGATTAGGTACATATATGTTTAGTTCATCCTTTAGATTCCTTTGCTACGTCTGTATACGGTAGCTAATCATTCATTAAATACTCTTTAACTCTATATCTTTGAACTTAACTATAAGTATAAAGAGTCTGAGAAAGCTAAATGGTAGCCTGTGAAGCTTACGCTGAACTGTTGACTCCAATACGGTGGCACATTAGTTCAAATCCGACAAAACAAAAAAAAGGATGAAAATTCATCCGACTTGGCATGTCCACTATAATTACAGCGCTTACACACGCTAAAGCTCCCTATAAATACAGCGCATTATAGTGATACATGCGCTATAGATTTAGCGATTAAAAAAAAGTCTCCGAGACTAAAATTGTCCACTATAATTATAGCGCATATACTTGCTAAACGCCTTATAATTATAGAGAATTATAGTTATTAAGACGCTATAATTATAGGGCATATAAATGCAAAATTTTAATTGGCTAATATTATGCCAGCTATAGGCAGCTACTCGGTAAAACCTTAATTTAACTTCTAAAAAACCATTAAGTCCACTGTAACTATAATGGACTTAGCGTATATAGCCACTATAATTACAGTACATTTAATAGATTTAATTCCTACCTCGGAGACTTTTTTAAGCGCTAAATCTATAGCGTATACATCACTATAATACGCTGTATTTATAGGGAGATTTAGCGTATGTAAGCGCTATAATATAATATATTATTTTAGCCTCGAAGACTTTTTTTCTAAGCGCTATAACTTTAGCGCATGTATCGCTGTAACGCGCTGTATTCATAGGGGGCTCCAGCGCATGTGGGTGCTGTAATTATAGTGCATGTGCCAAGTCGGACGAATTTTCATCCGTTTTTTTTTGTTTTGTCGGATATGCACTAATGGTGCACCGTAGTAGCCCGCTTCCACGATCACGATCACGATCTTAGAAAGCCTAACCATAACAATTACACTGGTCTCCGTCCCGTCAGCCTCTTCATCTTCAACATGTTAGGACCAAGGGGAATCGAATTTTCGGATACTGTCAGATATATTGTAATAGCATATACACTATTTTGAAGTCCTCTTTTCGTGTAGTGGGTAGTGGTGTGTAATCGACAGATGCGGGTGTAAAACAACATAGAATTTATCGTGTATCACACGTCATGATGGCGGCACCAGGCGTTAACATCTAGATCTTAGTATGTGAAGCATTTTGCAAGCCTTTAGAGATCGTGACGATCGTACCGACTGCTGAGAATCGGCCGGGCTGTCATGATGATGGTCAGCGATCGATCGAAATAAATCTTACAGTTAATATGAATAGTAGTTAACATAAATAGTGTGTAATTCCATAAGTCTCAAGAAAATATCTATAGTTCAAATCAAACTGCAAAGAGAAATCATCTATTTTCTGACCTTTGACCAGCTCATCAATTCCATTGAAACCGAAGTTAGCTCAGTCTTACTCTGCTAAAATAACCCTATAGGCACTACAAGCACTACCGGTTCGAGATGGGGATCATAGACCTTACGCTTCCTTCACCTAGCTGGTCCACACTGGCTGGCATGGGGGTCCTAGACATTAAGCTGCCTTCATCTAGTTGGCCCGCACTGGCTGGTATGGGTATCAGCCTCTTATTCATGATCATGGTGACTGGAGGACTCGGCAACGATTGGGTAAGTACGCCTTGTTTTTTGTTGCGGCTTTTTCGGCTAGGCTCTATCAATCCGTGCCTATCTCGGCACGATCTCAATACTTCCTCTTAACTAACAACTCCTCCAGACCATCCGAAGAAGATTCCGGGCCTGGATGTATCTATTTTATGGGCCCAGTATTATTCAAGATGGGTTCGACAAGGTGAACTATACGACAGAATAGCTTCTAGAAATATCCAGCTAATCAGAAACCATAAATGCCTAGGCCCAAGGTTCCCCTTATGAAGTTCTCGCTCCAGATAGTCGATATGTCTTTGTATCGTCCAGCAAACACATCAAAGAACTCGACTCGGCTCCTGACACCGTACTCTCTCTCCAGGCAGCCTCAAAACAAGTAGGTATTGATTTGAAAGACACTAAATTACCTATATTAACTTGACCAGATGCTGCAACCCATGTACACTATGCATGGCTTTAACTGGTTTGATCGACGAGGTACTGAAGGCGTCGGGTTCATTAAAGCCCTTCGTACGCTCTTGACAAACAATCTACCTCACATCCTCCCAGACTTGGGTAACATCAATCGGGCTCGTTTTGCGGAACTACACTCTGAATATAGCTCTCAGACCGGTAAGAATGGTATTCTAATAACAATGGTAGTGTTAGACTAAATTCTTTTAGGGACAAACAAAACGCCGGTGTACCCCCTCATTGTAAAGCTGGTTGTTTTATCTAATGCTGTCTCATTTTTCGGCAAGGATTTAGGTAAGTATTATTACATTCGCGGTTTGACAATAGCTGACTTGGCTAGCTAAAAATGAGCAATTCATGGTATCGGCTCTCAACTATATTGAGGAAGTGCTTCTCTGCGCGGAGGTTGTTAGGTTAATTCCAAAGCCTCTCGTTCCGTAAGGACACTATGCGATAACGAAGTCAACAGAGTATTTGCTAACTGAAATCCCCAGGTTGGTTGGTCGAGTGATAGCGAGGCATCTTAAATCTCACGAGGTGGTCTTTAATACTCTCTTACCTGCAGCCGAAGAAAGATGTCTAGAGAGAGATCTTAAGAATGCGGGCCAAACCGTGCCAAAACACGTACGTGTAGTAAACAGTTATTTGCATCAAGCAACGCATGCTAACGAAGTTTGAATTGAAGGCCGACTGCATTCAATGGATTATGGAGACGGCACCGAAAGACAAGCCGTGGACGGCTAAGCGTGTAGTACACGAACTGATGGCCATATGGTTCGGTTCGGTTCATGCCCTCTCGACAGTGAGTATACTTGATTCTGGATCTACGGAACGCTATCTGACCGCTACTAGACCATTACCTTCGCAATTCACGATCTCTGCCTCCACCCGGAATATGTCGCGCCACTTAGAAAGGAGGCAGATGCTCACTATGAAGAGTTTGAGCGCACTAGTCAAGGCCTACCGCTCTTGGACAGCTTTATCAAAGAGTCCGCACGACTTACTCCTGTAGAATCCAGTAAGTTACCCTATCAGCAAGAGAAATCCGCTCTAAAGTTACTTCTAATGCGTATATACCATAGTGAGCACTAGGCGCTACGCTACACAACCGTTTACACTATCTGACGGAACAAAGGTTGGCGTTGGCGATTGGGCCTGCACACCGGTGCGGGCCATAATGAACAGCCCTGAATACTACCCAGAGCCACTCGAGTTTAACGGGTTTAGGTTTGCCTCCCCCTCCGACAACGAAGAGCTGAGCTCCGCGAACAAGTTTAAGTTCGTACAGCCCAAGCCATCAAAGCTTGTCGACGTTAACAATGCATGGCACGTTTGGGGTACCGGACGAATGGCTTGTCCTGGCCGGTACTATGCTGTGGCTGTCATGAAGGTCATTATGGGCCAAATTATCATGAATTATGACTGCGAGCTAGTGGATGCTGAGGCACCTCGCTGGTTTACGTGGAGATCAAGCATGCTACCCAAGAAGCACACTACAGTTATCTTCGAACCGCGACAGGAAAAGGTTTCTGAGTGCTGATATATCTTCCTGAGTATTACGCTCTTTCAGTCGGCTATTTGGTTCGCTATTTCAGTAGCTAAGGGTTACATGAAGCAATAGGGCACTAAGATTGACTACAAGGCTGATAGACGAGGTTTATTTGTGTGCGTATTCGGGGGCCAGCTAGATCCTAACTTCCTATAGAATCAATTGTTACTTTATTTTCCTACCTTGGTACTACAGTATGAGTATAGTGTTAGCAGGTTAGTATCATTAGAACTATCCAAATTCGTAAAGGCATTATTCACGAGAGTTGATTGATTATCTAGTAAGATAATGCTGATTTCACTTCTACTTTTGCAAAGTTCTACTAGTTACCTTATGACAAGCATAATACGCTTAGTATGTAGATAAATTTTATACTAGCTCTAGTATAAGACGTTCTCGATAGACTGGAAGAAAATCTTAGGAATACAAGTTCTTACAGCTAGCTCATTCAAGGTCTACCATCTAGTAGCTTCACTGCCTTTATATCCTTTACTACCTAAACAAATTTGCCCATTCGGCGAAGCTGTGTTATTTTCTCACATCGTGATACTATATAAGCCCTTTGGCAGATGCAGTAATACTTACTATATTAACCCTTCGATAAATATAATAATACTAAAAACTACCCGCCCCGATAGCTTCGCCAATATCACCTCTTATACCTATAGCTATCCCGCCGAACGTCTCTGCATAGTCGGCCCTACTGCATTAGCGCATATGATATATGATATTTAACGGATACATGCTAACAGCGGCACCGATCGGTCCAAGATCTCGCTCACTACCATTACAGTTCAATGGTTAGAACTGTGCCACTCGTCTTCAGCCATGCATCAGCTTATGTGACCAAACACATGCTAGAACGCACGACTAGTACCTATGTGCAGTATGCAGCCTGCCGATATATAGTATGCAGTATGCCAAAGGCGGCTGCAATTATAAAATCCGCTTTTTGGAGGCTATGCAAGCCCTATGTCGTATCTTAGATCGGCGGCCTTGGTGAAGCATCGAGTTTCTGGCATTTTCACTAGACGGGCCTGTGCTAAACCCGGTAGCTAAAGCTGTTTTAGCTACCTATACGTGGCCAGTTGCCTTGTTTCTGATATCTTTACGGATGGAAAGGAATGCCTGCATGAAGTATCAAGTACATTGCCATTATCAAGTCTAGTAGGTGGGCTGGCATGCAACGTGAGCATAACCATGCAGCCAACGATACATTCATTCATCGAATGCTAGCCCTGAACTGATATCACCGTCGCTTAGAATATTTCGACCGGCCAACACTGATGCCGGTAGACTAGCAATTATATCACCTGGATGTGACTTGCACTTACACTTAGCTTCAAAAGGGTATACTGGTAATTCTGGGAACCGCTATTTCAATTTATATCCACTTTCTTTCGGCAGTTATCGAGTCATATGAGAAACCGAGGACAATGTGGTCTTACTTTAAACGATACCCCCTACTCAATTTCGAGCAGATAACGAACTATGATTATGATTATATCGTCGTCGGTGGCGGAACAGCTGGATGCGTGATAGCTTCACGTCTTAGCGAAGACCCCAGATGTCGGGTGCTACTACTAGAGAAAGGGGATCTAAATCATCATTGGCTTAATCGGGTGCCACTAACTTCAATCACTAATGGTACCTACTCGCTTCGGAAACCGACGATATTAGAGGAGGGAACGGAGAGACAAGGAAGTGAGATCCACGTAGCTGAAACAATGGGAGGCAACTCCAAGATCAATGGCATGATCTACACACGAGGTTCGCCCGCCTACTATGATAGATGGGCTAGTCAATACCATCCAAATTGGAGCTGGGCAAATGTAGAGCCATATTTTCGTAAGGTTGAAGGGAAATACGACGAGTGCTCTACCAAAGCAAAAGCAATCACCCCTGAAAGCTGCTACGGTATCCAGAAGCGTCAGCATGAACCTATATCTAGAGTTTACCCCTCTTTTCAGAGGGCAGCTCAAGCACTAGGGCTTCGTGTAATGGCTGATATGAACGATTCTGGCGGACCTTCAATGGGCTATTACAACCTGGATCTCACTATTGATTCCAATGGATACCGGCACTCGGCTGATCGTGCCTACCTGCCTTTCCAACTCGCCTTCCAACGACGCAATTCCTTACATATATGCGTTAACGCTGTAGTATCACGGCTAGATATTACTGCTAGCGGTGACGCTGCTTCGGCTGTTTTCGTGAGACCCATCTCTTCTGATTCACAACTACCTCACAAGGAAAGACGTATAGCGTTCAAGCGGGAGATAATTCTCTGTGCTGGTGCAATATATACACCACAGATCTTACAGCTTAGTGGAATAGGGCCCAGAGATCTACTCAGGAACCATGGAATTCCTGTGCGGCTGGATCTGTCTGGCGTGGGTAGCAACTTAAGCGACCATACTGTCTTCCCCGTCTTCATTGAAGTCCCGTCCCACGATACGTTCCACCACGTTGCCAAAGCCTCTTCCAGACACTGAAGCAGTTCTTGCGATTTATCCTATTCCGGACTGGTTGGCTCAAGTCATGCGTTGATCGAGTCATTTATATAAATACCACTCACGTTGACGACCAAGAAATGATTGCTTCATTAGACAAGTCCAACTTTGACGCCTCGAAGATTGAGAACATACCCGATGTCGAAATTATGGTTATACCAATTAACACGAGACCCGATCTCTATCCTCACAACTCGCTAATCACGGTCACAACAAGCTTAAACCAGCCATTCTCTACCGGCTCGGTTAAGATTCGCTCGACAGATCCGCTAGCATATCCCGCAGTACACCTTAACCAGCTATCGGACTTAAGAGACCGAGAAGTAGCACGCAAGGGCTTAAAGTTTGCTCTTCATCTAGCAGAGAATTTCATTAAGCATTCAGGATACCCCGAGTCATCTAGGGTTTTCAATTGGCCGGGGTCTAAAAGTGGCTTCTACCCCAACTGGAGAATGCTCTCCGATGAAGAGCTCAATGACTATGTCGAAGACAACGCCGGCTCGATATACCATTATTCCAGCTCCTGTCGCATGGGAGAAAGGGAGGCCGGTGGAGTGGTGGACGAATGCCTTCGGGTTCATGGACTTACAAACCTACGAATTGCCGACGCGAGCGTGTTCCCCAGTATCATACCTGCGCACCCGGCAGCCGCCGTTTACATGGTTGCCGAACGGTGTGCAGACTTCATAAAGGAGGCATGGAGAGAGGATTGAGGGGTAAGTAGACCGTTACTCAGGGGTAGTTATAGGAGTTTCAATACATTATATTACATAACCGGCTCGACCACAACATAGAGATACACTACCACCACGAGAGCTAGCGTGAGCACGACGAGTAAGAGTGCCTACCTAGGTACTTCGGAATAACAATTATATAAAGCCAGAGTTATGAGCGGTAGATGAAGATGATTATATCTCGGTAGGGATAAGTAACGAGATGGGGGTTTCACAAGTAGATCCTTAGTCCCATTCTCGTATACATAGCCTACGGCTTTTTAACTGGAAGTAATAAATATCTCACACGATTTTTATTTGAAGCTAGAAACCTTGGATCTGCTCATCCTAGACCCGCTGGCGCGTGAACAAGCCGTGAAGGACTTTGAAGAACGCCGGACCGGCTTGCGTCAGAGATAAATGGATAGATGGACTAACTAGATGGGTCTAACGGATAACGACGTATAGTCGGTACGGGGTCTATTAGACGATTCCCGAATTGATACCTATGCTTTTGGCAATGGCCAATCTATCGAAGGCAGCTCAGCCGCCAGGTAGCCCTAAACTATCTATGCCGGTTCGGCTCCGTACCTCATCTCTCATGCGTGTGTTCCTCGAAATCTAAAAACGCCGTGCGTGGCTTCTAATAGCTACCTTGTATGTATGCCCCGGCCATTCGTAAACATCATCGTATTGGCTGGCTCTAAAGCCCCCTGAACTTCATTTAACGCTCATCAATTTACGCGGTTAAAAAAGTAGACGTATGCCGTCTTCTTCATCTCTTCTACGTCGCCTGCTTCCACTACCTTCTCGTCGTTGAAGAGCACCCACTTCGGCGTTGTCGTGTCGAGTAGCTTGCGGATAAATGCCACGTAATGTCTATAGTTATGTTAGCAATTTGATTTGTTTGAAAACAATTGGGTATAATTTACCCTGAGTGAATGCTGGTTCCCTTGTGGCATACGATGCTCTGCAATTGAAACCTTGCCGGAACATCAGCGCTACCCGCGGGGACGGCCTCTTTTGAGGATGATGCGGTCTCGTCGCCAAAGTCGCCCTGATCGTCTGGGTGGCTAAATAACCATTCGACTGCGCGTTCTACATCGCCGCTGGTCTCCTTTAGAGCTTTACGGGCTTGTGGCGCGCCGAATCCCATAGACCCCAGCATCTCGATCTTCTCAGGATCCGCAGCGGCATTGCTTCCGGCACCGGTAGACGCGACGACTAGAGGCTCGTCGATGTCGACATCTTCCATGTGGCCGAATAACCACTCCATCGCCGCGTTGGCATCCGAGTTGCCGGTTGCGTGTAGCGCCTTTTCGCAACGGTTGCGGGGGAATCCCATTGCCATGAGTCCGTCTAGCGCGGCCTCGTTAGGTGCAAAAGCCGGAGCGGCCGACGTCTCCTCTTCCGGCAGCGGTTCTTCAGACGGTTGGAGCCCGGAAGAGATATATTCATCGAGTAGGAACGGCTCGTCTCCCACTAGGACGGGGACGTCGACCTTGCGGGGCACCCAATTCTCTATCGTCATCTTCCGCGCATTGACGACGAGGGTAGTCGGTAAGGTCTTGAATAAGGATCTCTTCGTGAACCCGTCTTTACTCCCACACGATGCGCATGTCAGCTCTACCACTTCCATGGCGGTGAAGTTGTCGAGACATTGCTTAAGCGTAACCGGCTTGTAGCGATCCCCCTCGCCTTCTACGGCTGGCAACTTCTCCAGGGGCACGTCGATAAAGATACCATCCTGCTCGTTACTAGTATAGCGGACCTTCTTGCAGCTCATACACTGTAGTCGCTGTTCGAGAACGAATCTAAACGACTGTGTAGGATCCTCTAAGGGTGCTGAGTGTTGGGATCTGGTAATAAACTTGACTAAATGCTGTAGGAGTTCGAAGGCGTCCTGTTGGCGCATCGTTGAAAATTCAGCGTGTCCACGACCGATAAGGTGCTTTAACATGCTAGGTGCCAGACCTTTCTGGTGCGGGATCTCGGGGGAATTCTCGGAGGCGATAACGTCGGAGTCTGGCTTCGAGTAGCGACCTGATAATAGGCCATCTCCCAATTTGCGTAGCTGCGTTTCGAGATCCTGAGCTGGGTCGGGCACAATGGGTAGGTCAACTTCGGGAATATTATACCGCTCTTGAAATGCGGGCAAGTCGAATAGGCACTGAAGTATGCTCGCGAGATAGCAGCTGTTGCCGAGATTCTTTAGTCCGGTTAGACCAGGTCCGAATAGCGGTTTAAGCTCTTTTCCGTCTTCAGTGGTCATGGAAAATTCCCATCGTAGATTCTGCTCGATCTGCATCTCGGTTAGGCTCTTCTCCGTCTTGACCTGGTCGGAGACGATGATTCCCCAATGCGCCATATGGGTCGCTAGATCATTGTCCACGCGTTCCTCGTCGCATTCGTAGCAGTATACGTCTGCTGTGCCTTCCGGGCTGATAGATCCCAGCTTGACGGCGACCGCATGTCTCGACTCGGTAGCGTGTGCCAGCCCGTGGGAGTTTCCTCCTACGCCACCAAACTGAGCACGACCGCAGCCTAGATTACCGCATTCCAAGCACAGCCATAGATTCTCTTTTAGATCGCACTTAGAACAGTGACCTAAGTCGCTCTGGAGCTTTCGGCTTTCGTGTTGCTGCAGGAGGAGGATATGCTCGCAAGATATCAGCTCCTGCTCCCAAGCCTTGACTTCCTCCTGCCGCGAGAAGGTATTCGCCTTGAGGATCCCGTCGACGATAGGTGCGAGTTTCGGGCTGGTCTTGTCGAGTTCGGTGGAGCACTCGTGGCACTTGACTGCAGTCGTAATATCGTAGCGGTCGGCTTCGGTCTCGGCTGCGATAGCTAGCTTGGTTATCTTCGTGGGAGGCTCGTCTTTCACGACTCGCTTCCGAGTTCGACGAATGTTTAGAGCGAGAGGGTGACTACGGGTGACGTGGTGAAGTTTGGAATGGGTTCGAACGCCTAGACAACCTCCGTTGAAACACTGTAGACAGACGTCGAGGCCTTGGGCGTCGTCCTAAGCGTGTAAGCATAACCCCTCGCTGATAAGGCTGGCTGGCTGGCGGATTCTGGTGCTATGTATAGGAACTTACGATAGAATCAAAGCATTGAGTGCAGTCTTCACGGTAGACAGACTGCGCTGGCGTTGGGGGATGTAAAGCTGCAATATAAGACAGGCATGTAAGCTATGGGTGAGCACGAGATTTATATTTTTCCCGCCTAAACTTACAAATTGAATCGAGATGTGGACATGCCATTTTGAAGGACGGGATGAGGAAGAGATGGTAAAGGTGTCGGGTTGGAACTTGGAAGAGTGTTGAAATGACAAAGTTGTATAGCGGAAGACGGCGTAAAGAATTGGGATGACTGAGAGTACCTAAGGTAATTACGGCAGGGATACGATGACAAAATCAGAATTCTCCCAGCGAGGCCACAAATGATGTTTATTTGCTACCAAATTCTAAACGTGAAGCGTGGAAGCTACACCTCATGTATTGTACAAGGACCTAGCTTTACAGCGGCGGGGCTAAGGCTTCGTCGATGGAGGGGTACAAGTACAATCTGCAGTGCGAGGTCAGATTGCCCCACGCTGCTAATATGTTAGGTACCTAAGGTACGTGACAGGTACTGCCGCTTGCCAGTTGATAGCGCCAGTTGACAGCAGGAGACAGGCCTAGAAAGTTCGGTCGAAATTATCGGACTCGGACCATGTCTGCGTAGCTGCAAGAACGGATCTGATAAGGCGAAAAGGTGGGGACAGCTTACATTTTGGAGGGGTTTTTCAAATTTGCACTGTAATTCCTGTCCTGCACCGCTACAGCCGACCCCCTCCTCACAGTGTACGTGCAATCTCCGAGGCTTATGATTTCATCGCTAATTTGAAGTTACGTGATTCGCCACAGAACCCAAGTCCCATTTTAATACCGAGATCGCCGACAAAGACCGCTTCACTTTTTTAGGTGAGGGCTTGCGTTTTACCTACATCATCTCCGATTCATAATCCCCAACCTACAAATTTCTACGTCTTTACTTCCACCTCATCCGCAATATAGCATTTTCACAATCGCCATCGCGTGTTCAACCAGACACATATCAAACGAAGTTAACATTTGTCATTGGCATTAATCCATCTCGACCACATTACAGCTCACATATCTCGTATCTCAAAATGCTGTCACGGACACTAGCAACCGCTGCTCGACGAGCAGTCGCATCAGCAGCTCCTCGCGTCGCCACCCGCCAGACTCTCAACCCGGCCGCCAACATTGCGCGCCGATCATACCACGAGAAAGTGTTGGACCACTATAGCAGACCGCGCAACGTAGGCTCTATGCTCAAGTCTGATGCCGACGTTGGTACCGGCCTAGTCGGTGCCCCGGCATGTGGCGATGTCATGAAGCTTCAGATCCGGGTCGATCCGAAGAGCAATACCATATCCGACGTAAAGTTCAAGACCTTTGGCTGCGGCAGCGCTATCGCAAGTTCGAGCTACCTGACGGAGTTGGTGAGAGGTATGACCCTCGAGGAGGCAGGCCGTATTAAGAATACCGAGATTGCCCAGGAGCTTTGCCTACCACCTGTCAAACGTAAGTTTTCATATCCCTTTATTATACGTAGGAGTAAAATGGTTGGTATGTATATGCTAACGCTTTAGACAGTGCATTGCTCCATGTTAGCTGAGGATGCCATCAAATCTGCTATCTCCGACTACTACGGCAAGAACCCTCATGCGAAGCCAACAAATCTTGCTGGTACTGGAGCAAAGATGCCCAGTATTAGCGAAGCCGCGACGGCAACTGCTTAAGGATGAACATACTAAACCGAATATGAAGGATCCATTCGTTACTTGCATGGGATACGGAGTTCAGATGGGGAATCAAAAGTCGCGGCTTTGATATGCAGTTCAAACAGGGATACCGGTATGTGACTGCTTATGATAATATGATATCGCTGCGTGTCGTTCTGTTGTGAGGGATTTTTGATGTTACGGCTATTTTCATCTCTGACCGGAGTTGAATGCGATGGGCTTTCCCCTCAGTAATCGAGTTACCAAACCTGGGTTTTTTGAGCACTCATTAAGAGATGTACAATAGTCCTTACTCGGAATAAAATCGTAAAACCGCAAAGTTTTATGTTTAATTAATGTTCAGTGATGTGCGTGGCCGTAGCATTTACTGTATTGTAAGTAGACATCAAGATGAACGTAACTTGGGTATTTCCACTCTCAGTCGATCTTTCTAGGATGAATAGCTACATGTATCTCCTACTAGAGCCTCGATGAGAGCGTATCTAAACCTAACAGGTACCTATTCAATAATAGCCGTCGAAAATAATATCGTGAAGTGTATTGCCCATTACTAAGCCACTTATATGCATATGTACCTAAAGTGTAGCTGCTCGCATATCTGCGCTATCAAGCGTTATCAGGAGCTTATCTTATCAGATTCAGGGTCCTCGATTGATTTTTTTTCTTTTAGTTCACCTCGATATCCGCAAAGTTCTTTTATCTGTAACGGTGTTTTCGTAACGCCAAATTTATTTTTAGGCGCCGCAACTTTCCAATTATATCCTACTCGGGTCGTTTAAAAGTTAATTAAGAGATTAAGGCGTACTCACCTCGTGAGCTTTCACAATCATGTCAAAACATCGCCTTGAGGACGCTGAAGTAGAAGCTGCGGCCCTCCCGCGCAAGAAGTCTAAGAAGGATAAGAAGGACAAGAAGGATCGTAAGGAGAAGACTCAAGAGGCCGACTCGGTCGCGCCAACTCTAGCAGATCCAACCGCAGAGCCAATAATATCAGAGATCGACGCGGAGAATACGAAGACGAAGAAAGAAAAGAAGGACAAGAAAAAAGAAAAGAAGGAAAAGAGAAAGGCAGAGAAGAGTAGCAGTGAGGTCGAAGCTATCAATGAATCAAAGGACGAGGATACCGCTGAGAAAGATGTGGTAAATGGGTCTCACGACGATGTAGACGCAGACCGCAAATCTAAAAAGGAGAAAAAGGACAAGAAAGACAAGAAGAAGAAGCGCAAGGCAGAAGAGCCAGAGACCAACGGCGTTAATAGCAATTCCAATGGCTCTATGGAGGGTATCACAAATGGAACCACCGATGCTTCGATCGCTTCCGGTACATTGCAGACGTATGAGCAGAATACGGCGCTTTCTGCCGTGCCCGAGTCTGATATCGCGGCCTTCCTTACCACGCATCAGATTACTGTTACCGACCCGCTCTCTGACAAACCTTTCCGGCCCATCATCGAATTCTCTCACTTACCTTCGTCAGCTCTAATAGCCAAAAACCCATTTGCATCTTTCAAGGCTCCGACACCTATCCAAGCTGCCTCTTGGCCTTTTGGGCTCTCAGGTCGCGATATCGTCGGCGTGGCAGAGACAGGTTCGGGCAAGACCATCGCCTTCGGCCTACCGCTCATCTCCGCTGTGCTAGGAATGCCCAAGTCCAAGGGCAGCGGCAAGATACGTGCGGTCGTAGTGTCTCCCACGCGCGAGTTGGCAATGCAGACCAACGAGCAGCTAGCGAAGCTCGGTGATCTCGTAGGCTTGAAGACAGTTTGCATATACGGTGGCGCGTCCAAGGACGATCAAAGAGTACTACTACGCAAGGCGGATGTCGTAGTCGCGACTCCCGGTCGGTTAAAGGACTTCCTGGAGGAGGGTTCTGCCAAGCTCGATGGGGCTAAATTCGTCGTACTAGACGAAGCCGACCGCATGCTGGATAAAGGGTTCGAAGACGACATTAAGAGGATCATTGGATGTACACCTAGGAAAGAGGATCGTCAAACTCTCATGTTCACGGCAACGTGGCCACAGAGTGTGCAGGCTCTCGCATCTACATTTATGGTATCACCAGTCAAGATCCAGATAGGCGGAAACGCGAGCGGCGACCTGCAAGCAAACATAAGGATTGAGCAGCATGTCGAAGTTATAGATCCCCGGGGTAAGGAAACCAGGCTATTGCAGCTACTTAAGGCGCAGCCTAAGAACGAGCGAGTCTTAGTCTTCTGCTTATACAAGAAGGAGGCCACTCGGGTCGAAGGCTTCCTGCAGCAGCGCGGTATTAAGGTTGTTGGAATCCACGGTGATCTCAAACAAGAGCAGAGGACGCGAAGTCTCGAGGCTTTCAAGACGGGACAGACCCCTGTTCTAGTTGCCACGGATGTTGCCGCCCGCGGTCTGGACATTCCCGAAGTGAAGCTGGTAATCAATGTTACGGTATGGTGCACCATCTTTTCTATTAATATGCTACAGCTTCGTATGCATCTAGTACGCTAACCTGCGAGCGCGGTTTCTAGTTCCCTCTTACTATCGAAGACTACGTTCACCGTATTGGGCGTACTGGGCGAGCGGGCAAAACCGGACAGGCCATCACGCTCTTCACCGAACACGACAAGGCACATTCGGGAGAGTAAGTCCAATAGGTTATCGCATCCCAATAATTAATTCACACTAACGCTTACTCTAGGCTCATCAACATACTCAAGGCCGCCGGACAACAGGTGCCGGAGGACCTCCTCAAATTCGGAACAACCGTCAAGAAGAAGACGCATGGCACGTACGGCGCCTTCTATAAGGACGTCGATATGACGAAGAAGGGTACGAAGATTACGTTTGATTAAGCTATTACGAGCGCGGCGGAATCGGTATCTATATAGATTAGGCTATGTACCTAGGTAGGTAGATATTACTTTAATGCTTCACCGCGACCGCGGATGGAATTATAGCAGTCTATCAAGTATTTGCGTTCGGTATAGGCACTGGTTGACCAGTTAGAGATTTACATAAACGCATAGATGGCCAGAAAGTAGTTAAGACACTTACATGATGATTACAAAGGGCACGGCTCTAGTTGCAACCGTGATTAGATCTACAAACACATTTGGCGATGTGCTACCGATAGAAATACCGGCTCTAGTCAGGGAGGCCCAAAACGCCGCAGCAGCTACAGTCGTGAGGGCCAGGTTACTCGGAAGGATACTGTTCCAGCTGAAGTCGGTTTCGTTAGCCTGGAAATACCGCGTGATAAAAATTCCGCTCCAGACGATGCGGCATAGCATATTGATGCTGTTTGCGTACACAAGGCCGGCAGCGCCCAGGTCCAAAACTTGGAGCGAGATGAACCCGGCAAGGCCGAATGCTATACTGAAGGCGCCCATCCATAAGCTCTGGCGGTGCACCTCGGGCTCTGTGGCAATCGACGATACGAACGCTTCCGCGACGCCGTTGACAGCCAGAAGAGGAATAAACAAGCAATACCGCGCCAGCACGGCTCCGGCTCCACTGGCGGACCATTTGGTGCCCGCAACAATCTGAACCAGCAAAGGCGCAGCGTAGGGCCCAACGGTAACAACCACCGTGCTTAAGAGAACGTAGAACTTCAGCAGCGCTTGTAGATCCGACCGCGCCTTAGCAACGGCTTGTTTCCCGGGAGAGCTCTTTGCAGAAGAGAGTAGCTTGCTGAAATAGTTGCGACTGCTCTCCTCGATGGGCTGGAAAACTAGGCGCGCAAGCAGGCTCCCGTAATTATTGGCGAGGGCATAAACACCTTGGGATCTCGAATCAGAGAGTATGGAAACTAGAAATGTATCGCCCTGGGTAAGGAGGTGCTTTACGAATGATTGAGCCGTTAGACTATATGCGAGTTGTAAAGTCGGCCTATAAAAGTATCCGAGCACATAATCAGCGTCGAGAGCCCGCGCTGTCTCTATTCTCTTGTCAGATCCTTGCTGCGAGGAAGCACTTGTCCTTAGGAAAAGGGAGAAACCCTCGGCAGACGCCAATTGTGCGCCATACCACGCGTAAACAGCGAGGAGTCCCGTGCCGTAGGCTAGCTGTCCAAGGGCAAATGGTAAGACGCCAATCTCCAAGCCCTTCTTCCAGGCCCAATTTGCCGCCCCGAAGGTTACGAGGCATCTAAAGAATGTAGCGATAGACTCGGCTGCGGCACGAGGCCCAAAGCGCAATCGATATTGCAGTATCACGAAGGCGGGCTCGGAGAGTAACTCGACGATAGCCGCTACAGCGTATATACGGAGAGCGACATCGAGATAAGGCGTAGCAGCGGTAGCAGCGTCGACATAGCTAAGGTAGGCCCAGCCCAGTCCGGCAGAAGCTCCCAGACCTAACAGCAGAGATATATGAGCAATGTTCACGACGGATTGGCTGTCTCTCGCATTCTCGGCTAAGGACTGGCCGTCGTCACCAGAACGCGAAGTAGACGGGCTCTCCTGGCGCTGGATAGCTACGCGCAAACTCTCGCGGGCGAAGAATAGGACGGACAAGTAGTAGACTTCGAGCTGAGTCGAAACTCCTAGCAGCTGAGCGGTTAGGAAGCGGAGCAGCAGCTGGTTGGCTACGAAGGTGATGGCGCGCGACGCGATCTGGAGAACTATGAGCAGGGATGCGCCGTGGACGGCAGAACCTTGCTTCGGGATGGGTTTGGTATGCAGCTTTTTGTCATCGGCATCTTTCGAGACGTCTAGTTGGTCGGTCATGGTTATACCGCATCCAAGGGTTTAATGTTCCATTTTGGCACGGTTTTGGCACGCGACGGAGATGATGATGATGATGACAAGTTTCGGTTTCAATAATTACCTAACCTAGGTACGGTCCGGCCTTTTGCGATTACCTAACTTTTCGGGGTCCGGGCGCTGATGGAACTGCTACAGCCGCTACCATTTAGCGCCCTGAGCTGCGCCGATATCAGTAAGTACCGGAGTTACATCACCCAAAATAAAATTAGATTTTTTTTCTTTCTTTTTCTTTCTAAACCTTGACGTGCAGCTTTGTTCTTCCACTTTCTTCTCGAAAAAAAACCCCGTGGGGGTTATCGTCAAGAAATGCCCCATATTATGACATAATTCTTGTCAGATACAGATTTACGATCAAACTACTTGCGTATATCAAAACATACTAATTGAGAAGGACCGATGACAATCCTGACCGCTCGACACTTGATACCGCAATAGAATAATATCGGACCGATGTCCGTATATCGTGATTATCACAGTCTTAGTTACCCAAGAGTCTATCCAGGACTATTTACCGTGTATGGAGTAGTCTAACCCATAAGACCCCATAAGACCCCGTAAAACCCCGTAAAACCCCGTAAAACTCCATCATCTCTTACTGTCCAAATCGAAACCATAGCAAACCTCCTCCACCCCACCGGCCGGCTCCCCAAAACTGCAGATGATGTAGCCTCCATCGTCACCAGTTTGATCAATGCTAGCTCGTCAAGAGGACCCAATCCGCGCCGAGAGCAGCATATCCATCCACAACAGCGAGAGACTTCAGCTGAACGATATGTCGCATCAACCATCCCTTTATACGTCATGGGTAGCCAATCCTACGCCCTTTCAAAAACTTCATGCATCCCTAATACTGCTGCTTACTATTCAGGAACAACTTACTGGTAGGGACTTTGGCTGGTAGTCACTGCAAGCCTACTGTCCAAGGTTGCAGATGAGTGTATGTATGGCTTAGGTTTTCAAAGCATGATGTATCGAATTTATGCCTGCTCGGCCTTATTATGGTCAGCTCTCGAGCGATGAGTCTTGGTATATATCGGCGAAAATGCCTACATTAGATTATGTATGGTAATGGTGCCCCGGGGAGCGTGGAGAATGAACGGAGAATGAATAAAGAAATGGAGAAAGAAATGGGCCAATTTGCTAGCCTTTGAGGCTGGAATTGTTTTTCAATACGTCTCCGTTTTCCCCCACACACACGCCCACACATCCTCCCCATGGTTAGATCAAACAGGCCAGGTAGTTAGGCTCGTGGGATTCACCGTGGCTGCGTAGATTTTAAGTCGACGGCACTTGTCACCTCCCCCTGCAATAATCATACAGGGTCGGGTTCCAGGAACAAACTAGAGTCCCGAACACGGAGGGCTTAACCCATATTGGAGATTTGAGCCTACACTATATCCTACGAACGACAACACGGCACCAAGCCACTAATGCAATGGAGCTCTACACGCGCATTCATCCCGCCTGGGCTTCATGGGAAATCCCGTTGATCTGCTGCTGTGCACGTAGTACAGCATATACGTTTGAATCGGGATTATTTCGACCTGGTTGGCCATCACACCTATGCTATATGCAAACAAACTTCGTGCCTCAACGTTCCTTGTAAGACAAGTATATAGGCTATAGTTAGGTTAGAGTGAGATGAACAACTTTCTATTTGAAAAGCCCCTGAAACGTTAATTTGTGCATACAGGTGATGTACCTTTTAGCTTCGTGTAGCTCAGCTCAGCTCAGCTTCTAGTCTTGTTTTTTCTATGTTTAGGTACCTAATGTAGTCGTTTGATCTGTGGTGCTATCAGATTGTAGGGGGGTTATCAAGCCTGAATCTCTGCACTACAATCGGACCGGCCGCGACTTGTAAGGCCTCGTGAAGTACAACATACCTTCCCAATAACCGTGCACATCTGAACAAAGATATGTACATGAAAAAACTTTAACAGTGATTTCCGGGGATCGAGTCCTATTACCTAGGCAGGTACCCCTCCTTCCGTCCCCCTATCCCCAGCTACAGCCCCATACGCTTAGAATTTGCGAGGCAGGAATAACGACATCAAGGGTCGCGACTTCCACTTCCACACTACGTATGGTCTCAACACTTCGTACCTACCTTCTTTCAGGCAGTAAACCCCCCTCGTGACTCCCCACTCCATTTTAATTCTCTCTTGAGTGAAATCATCATTCCCTAACCCCTGTTACGTGAATTAAGATCGCGTCTACCAAATCGGGTTTACTTTAGATTACAACATCTCTACCAAGAGTTTATGTACCTAAAGTACCTACTTTATATACCTACCTACATACCTAAGGTATATAAACTTCAACACTACTTAAACTTCCCCCCGTCCCTTCTGAACGACAGCAACCCATGCCCTCTTATCCGTGCGACTCTACGTAGTATTCGCCGATTTATAAAATCGAACGGCGCAACAATACCTTCGCCATGGGTCGCTTCACTATCCACAAGCCCGAGCAGGACGCCGGCAAGGCGTGGCCTGCCATCGCTATCGGTCTATTCGTAGCATTCGGTGGTATTCTATTCGGGTATGTCTAGTAACATTCACAGGGTGTGTGATAGTTTAAGTTGTTCCCCTTTGGGCTGACTTTGAATCTTAGTTACGACACCGGAACTATTAGCGGTATCCTAGCTATGGACTTCTTCCAAAACCTCTTCTCAACCGGTTACGTCAACACTCAAGGCCATCTAGACGTCTCACCCTCCCAATCCTCTGCCATCGTGTCGATTCTCTCTGCAGGCACTTTCTTCGGAGCATTGGGATCGCCGCTCCTCGCCGATACTATAGGTCGCCGCCTATCTCTCATCGCCTCTTCGTGGGTCTTTATTTTCGGCGTCATACTTCAGACCGCTGCTACGGCCCTACCTCTGTTCCTTGCCGGCCGATTCTTTGCCGGCTTCGGCGTTGGTCTGATATCTGCGCTAAGTATGTCCCTCATAAATCCTATTCGGCTTCTAAGTGAGCTTTAGCTAACATATAGTATAGTTCCCTTGTACCAAAGCGAGACGGCACCGCGTTGGATTCGAGGTGCTATCGTAGGCGCGTACCAGTTCGCCATTACGATCGGTCTACTCCTCGCCGCAGTTGTAGACTATGCCACGCAGTACCGTCAGGATACCGGCTCGTACCGCATTCCTATCGCCGTGCAGTTCGCCTGGGCCATCATCCTCATTACCGGAATGCTTCTGCTACCGGAGACTCCCCGGTACTTGATCAAGAAAGGGCAACAGGATAAGGCTGCCCGTTCTCTCGGCAAGCTCCGAAGAATCGATCGCAACCATGCCGCTGTCCATGAAGAGCTAGCTGAGATTAAGGCGAACAATGATTACGAGATGAGCGTGGGAACAGCCACTTATCTCGACTGCTTCCGCGGTCCCATGCTAAAGCGACTTCTCACCGGTATGGGAGTACAAGGGCTTCAGCAGCTATCAGGTAACGCACACCGGCTATCCTTTTAACGTGTAAAGACTTCTCACTAACAGTATCGTAGGTGTCAACTTTGTGTTCTACTACGGCGTAACTTATTTGTTAGTACAATATTGTTTTGATCCTCATCAGAGAGACTCTAGGGCAGCAAAGAGTGCAAAGCTAACATAGTAACTTTCAATATTGTAGCAGGAACTCGGGTATCCAAGATCCATTCACGATTCAAGTAATCACATCTTGCATTAACGTCTTTTCGACCATTCCTGGTTTGTGGGCTGTGGACAGGCTTGGTCGTCGCCCACTTCTCCTATGGGGCGCAGTCGGAAGTAAGTAAAATCCAGATTTATTTTCCCCTATTTTCCCTATTTTCCCTATTTATTTTCTAGTCTCGTCAAATGATTACTAACATTTCTCGCTGTAGTGTGTGTCAGCCAATTCCTTGTGGCAATGCTCGGCACCCTGACGACGGGGCAAGATGAGGCAGGTAATGTCGTGGTCTATAACGTCGCAACGCAGAAAGCCGGTATCGCTTTTATCTGCATCTACATCTTCTTCTTTGCCAGTACCTGGGGACCTCTTGCGTGGGTAGTGACGGGAGAGATCTTCCCCCTAAAGATGCGAGCCAAGTGCCTTAGCATGACTACCGCTACCAACGTAAGTTGTTCTCACTTATATAGTTATTGCGTCCCCTCTCTCCAAGATGCGGTGCTGACTGGTTATACAAATAGTGGCTCCTGAACTGGGCGATAGCCTACGCGACCCCGTATCTCGTCAACTACGGCGAAGGTTACGCCAACCTACAGTCCAAGATCTTCTTCGTGTGGTTCGGCGCTTGTTTCATCTGCATTGCTTTCGTGTACTTCCTCATATACGAAACCAAGGGATTGTCGCTCGAGGAGGTCGACGAGCTATATAGCGAAGTGAGCAGTGCGCGCAAGAGTGTTGGATGGACCCCGAGCTCTACATTCTCGCAACGACAAGGTGTCACCACTACGACCACTGGTGACGTTGATAGTGCCGCAAAGGATGGACAAGCCGAAAAGTTGGCCGATAGTGAAGGACACACAGGCGTTTCCCATCATGATGAAAAATCGGCAGTATGAAATTGGTGGCACTCTTGCCTTCATCTGTTTAATATTTGCCTAACTTGTGGCATATACTTCAAATACGCTGTTTTCCCAGATATCTCCTGAGCTAGTCTTAGCAAGGAGATTTGCTCGAGGGTCGTGAGAAATCATGTATTCTATGAACTGAGTACCAACCAGGCTCTATAATGATTACTAGAAACTATGCAATCCATATTCGCGTATTCACGTGGGTTTCTCGGCCTGCAAGCCAATGGCTTATATTTGTCCTAAGCGCGATGCTTCATGCCTATTAATGGCTTATATAAATTGTAGCCGTATTACAACTGGGTTGTTATAGGAACCGCAGCAGGCCAATGCAGCCCATGAAACCCAAACCCTATAGCGAAATCGCACTCGGCACGTCCTAGTTCGTGTAGAGTCTTCGCATCTAAGCATAGTAGATAACTCGTCTTACCAGCCCCATCGAGCACGACACTCAGGAGCACGCCGTCATCTTCATCCAGGTCTCCTTCTCCAGACGGCCTCGGGCGCGGTACGAAGATAGGCTCTCCCGGCGTGTGTCCGCTTGGATTATCCCAGAACGTCGTCTCGTGTGTTAATACGTCTGTCTTAACAATGCTATCGAAGAGGGTGCTGTACCCGCGGTTGGCTATGCTATATACGTAGCGATGTTTCTTAGTCGCGTATGTCGGGTTGATCGTAGGTAGTTCGCCAGCATGCGGTGCTTTGATCTCGAATATTTTCTCTGCATTCCGTCGCGTTGCTGACCCATTCGCATCGTTCGTGATCCTAAGTTTCCATCGAGTAAGTCGAACGTGACAGTTGCGATTACGCTCCTCGTCGCCCCAGAATTTCTTGGCCGCGCCGTTCCGCTGGAGCATGACGTCTACTTCGTACGCTCTTATCACGTCAAGGTTGGGATACTGCATCACGTCGCAGTACACATTCAGGTCGCCCGTATCCTCGTCGCGCTCCTCGAATGAGTTTACGCTGTGGAAGTAAAACGCCGCCGGGCTGTCGAACGTGGCGACTACACCGCGGCCGCCGAGACGGTCGACGACGTACCATCTGCATAATTTCGACTCGTCGAAGGGCTCGATGGCGTCGACCATGTTGCCTTTCCAGGGGACTTGGATGCCGTACGCACCGATATGGGATGATGGAATACACAATATGACGAAGGAAGGGGTGAGATAAAAGGAGTGGATGTACGCTGGCTTCACGTCGGCGGCGCATATTGTAGCTATGATTTCGGTTACTCCGGTTGACGCGCTTGTGTGGAAAACACGATACGTCGACTTGTAGCCCATTTCCAGATTATAATTGTAATAGTCGCCGGTTTCCGGGTCTCTCTGGGCGTGGGCGCAGCTCAGCGGACCTCTAAGGAGCGGATGGAGAACTTGTTGTCTGGCTATACCTATCGGCTCCAAGGTATTCTGGTCGATCTCTTTCATGTTGCCGTTATCCGTAGTCAGCCATAGAGTATTGATACCCGCTCGGTGACCAGACTCGGCAGTCGTCTTAGCTTTCGACGGTAAGCCGGGCATGTTTGCCTGAAAGGCGACAGAGACATTGTCGAAATTGGGATCCTCCTGTTTCGGTGATCCCCTCCAGACGCTCATGATCTTGCCAAATAGGCCTATGCATGGGTCCATCTTTTGCCCGAAACCGATATCAGGTCTTTTCCCATCTTTCTTAATGGCGTCGTATAGAGCCTGGCTCTGACGTCGAGATGTATATTCAACCCTTACGGGGCTACTGCCATTCTTGGAATTGGGGATAATACTAAATTTATGTGATTGGCCTAGGCCGTCGAACCAATGGGTGGTCCGGAATGTGCCTTTCGGGGTATTTTCGACGACATACTGTCCGGGGCCGGTGCGGTACAATGTGCCAGCAGCCCAGGTCGGAATGAAGCCTTTGATAGAAAGTTCTACGGGACCACGTATTTCATTTAGGCCTTCGAACTTGTAATGTATTAGCATGTTATACGGGTGAAGATGGTATGATTTGGGCTTACTCCTGCTTCGTTTGGCCAGTCTTCGAAGTCAGCTTCTAGCATCCCTTGCACCGTAGTCTCAAAATCAGCATCTTCGTTTTGAGGCCCTCCAATGATTGCCCTCTTTCGTATATCGTGTGTCTCTGTTTCTGTAGCCATGACGCTCCGAAGGTTATTAATGACGTGCGTCTACAGGTCTCAAATTCCGGAAACCCGAAAGACTATCGGTATTTCTAACTAACGTATAAGCTGGGCTGAAGTATGAAGATTGGTAGGATTCTATACATAATGGTTATGAATAGACTGAGTGATCTTTAAGCCGGGAATTCGGGCCCGACTCGCTCAAATTGTTTGATTGTTCGTTGCGGTAAGGAGAACATAGGACATCTGAGCTCCATGGATAATATGATCTAATGAAGTAGCTCGTCTCCTAAAGATAAACGAATGCGAGAGTCGGTATTAGTAATACGGATTTTATTCGTCTACCACGCGACCAAATGGAAACCGTGAATATTCGATAGCCCCAATGCGAGGGGAGTCTCTGTATTGCTTGGCAGGTTACTTCAGATCTCAGCCAATGGAAATTCTGCTATTACCATCCTATAGTTTCCAAGGCCCAGGGATCTAATAGACTTAGCCAGATGCTCTACGTCTGAATATGTACGTAGCTACTCTTGCGCAAAGCTCTTTCACTCACGTTCACCGATGACGAAGGCGGGGTGACGATCGAGAAGGAACGCAGTAGACTGACAACGACGGGCTAATTATATCCAGACTGGTTACGTCAAGGGATTGCTAAGTAAGTACCGTATGATACTGGATAGCCTGAGTTTGCCCTATAGATTTATGCGTTTCGGGTTCTTTGTCCAGGGAATTGGTAAAGGGATAGGTTGATAGATTCCTGTTGTAGCTTTACAGCAAGGAGATTATGAGACTGCATAGAGGCTACCTAATACCATAGATATGATAAATTTAGGTACATAAATTTATATGAATACGTAAGGTACGATAGAAAACTCTCTTGCTATTCGAAAGCTGCGATGTGCCAAGATTCGATAGGACTTGCTAGTTTGCTATTAGCTATTTTTGTTGAGAAGGGGCGCATTGCAGGCACATCTCTCCAGGTGGAGAAGACCTCGAAATAGAACAATTCTTGATTGGGCACATGACAGAATGAAAAGATGACTGAAAAAAGTACTGAGGCTTTAAGTCATGATTCATGAATCACGTAACTAGGTGTAAGTGCAAGTGTAAGTACCTGCAGGTTGTAAATACATGGATGTACCTATTTACCTTATTCAGCACTCGATTCCATTAGTTGTCCAATAGACGTCTAGTGGCTTTCTAATTGTCCCGAAACGTTGGCAAGGGAGACTAAATGGCTTTTCCTATTGGTCGATCTTTTTGATAAGTTCTGCACTATGTACATACATACAACTGTACTTAGGTACCTCCTTAAAGTACTTAACTCAGGTACTTCGCATTCGCTTAATTGATATCTATCCGTCTTCAACTCTAAGCTCCTTTGATATCTATTACCTAACCTATGAAGTAGGTACATGTAGGTATCATTCGGCAATGTATTAATATCCTTTCTCTCAAGCTGAGCCTGTATTTTATCAAATTTGTTGGCTTCTCCCAACCTGATATATTGGTCATCATGATTCTTGGTGGAAAACTCGCGGAGATAAGTCACCAGTAACACGGTAGAGAATTAGGTACATGTAATATAAGATGGTAACCCCGTAATCTCCGCCACCTCCTTGGTACATACATATACTCGAGGGAGAGATCGGGGCTGAGGAGTTGAGGGGCTGAACTTGTAATCATAATTAAATCGTTCTTAACCCGATTGCTATCCGCCCTGCTAGACCCTAAGACAGCAACATGGTATTTCCTAGCCGCGGCTGCATTACTTGTAGGACTCGGCGCATCAAGGTGAGGCGTAATATATACCCAAGAAACGAAAAAAATCACTCGGTTACCAAGAGCTAAGAAACCCCAGTGCGATTCGGTTCATCCATTGTGTGGCCGATGCCAGAAAGCAAGCCGAGATTGTGTTTGGGATCAGAATGAAGAGGCTGGTTTACTATTCAAGGATGAGAATGCATTTGCCCAAGGCCAACCCCGGCGTCCTTGGAAGCCAAAAGTACAAGAAGAATCAGGACCAGAGGCTGAAGTGGCAGACTCAGCAATATTTCCCATGTCATCCTTCGTTCCGGCGGAAGATAAAACATTGCAATTCTGGCTTGATAATTACGTATTCCGAGATGACGAGATTCCCGAATTTGCTCGAGAATATAACTACTACTTGATAGCTTACCGTAATATAGCCCAACCTAACTCAAGTCTTCACCTAATTATATCCGCCTTTTCGCACGCTGTATTCGGCCGTGTGATGCAGTCAGACGAGTCGATTGAGGAAGCCGAGAAGCTATTCTCACAGAGCATTGAGAGCATGCAAACCGAGATTCATCAGCTATCGCAGAGCAACATCGACGAGCTTCTCCTTACAACAATGCTGATGGCAGACTACGAGGTATGAGTAAAAGCCAACAAGCCCCTTCCTTACCAAGTGTAGCCTAATAAAAATATGCTATAAGAACGTCACGGATAGAAGCTGGAGTAGCCATAACCAGGATGATTTTCCACTTTTGAATCCCGACGTGACCGGATCACGGATCTGGAAGAATACTTGTTATTACGATGAAGCTACGGACCTCTTGAGGCAACGGCAGCAAAACAAACGGACGCCGAACCTTTCTCTCGAACGAGCCGTGCGACGACGTTTAGTAAGCACCCGGACATTCGTAATAGATATGCTGCTCACCAAGACTAGATTCGGGTGTGTATCCTCCGAGGCATACCCGTTGCCGAGTGGCTTCGAGACGGGATCCAGTTTGGCGAGGAAGGCCCCGTTCTAACTCTCGATTCGATCATGGTCCGCGTAGCCACCCTCCGTAAGGGATCGCTTTGTCTTTTCCTTCCGAAAAGTGCAAGATTCTCATCTCAACCGCATCCAGAAGATCTTGCAGCCGAGGCTCAATCGCTGGACGCCGCATTAGAATCATGGTCTGCTGCACTGCCTGAAGATTGGAAATTTACCACACAGTCGGGTTCTGCGCCGGAATCGACCTTTGATGGAGTAACTCATGTCTACGCTACGTATGGCCACGCTGCCATATGGTGTCGATACTACGCTGCCCGTTTAATTGTTAATAGCATCCGGATTAGAGCGCTCTCCATCATGGCCAAATGCTCATCTCAGATGATATTCGTAGCTCCAGAGCAGGATATATGTCTAGGAAAGATGGCATCCCTAGGAACAGACTTGTGTCGCAGTATTCCGGCCTTCTTCACCTCCATCACTACGGAAGAAGATGCTACGGCTATAAGAGGAACTACAATCAATGATGATATTGTTCGCGTTGATCAAGAAATCAAGCCTAAACTAGCGGAGCTCTTAGCATGGCCGCTAATACTGGCGATCAATACGGATGATATCCCAGAATCCCAAAAACAGTGGCTAAAGAACAAATTGAAGTATGTTGCTAACACTTTAGGATATGCCATTCTTGAAACAGTTATCGAGCAGAATGAATTGAAGTTCTAGATACAGTACAGAACCTCCCTGCTTCTCAAAAGCAGTATTCTGAAGTAGAGGATAATAGCTTAGTCGGAAAGTCCAAGGACAGGCTTAGGAACGTAGGGTTCCTCGAGGAACTTGGCCTCTTCAGCCGTCAACTTCTTTCCTCGCGCGTCGCATGCCTCGTTGATCCTATCGATCGAGTTGAGCCCGACGATCGGTATGGTGCCTTTCGTATAATGCCACGCCAGATTCACGTTGCTCATCTTCCAACCCTTCTCAACTGCAAGCTTCTCTACTCGGCGGACAATTTCCTCCTCCTCGGGTCGGAGATCCAAGCTGACGGGGCTAGGTGTCTTGGAGCGAGTCGAATCCTCCTTTCCCAAGGGCCGGGCCAGCTTACCGCTGAAGTTGGGAGAGTACGGTAGGATACCGACGCCTGTGTCGTTGCAGTAACGAATCATCTCGCGTTCTTCTTCGCGGTAGCACAAGTTGTACAGGTTTTGCATACTGATGAACTTGGTCCAGCCGTTGTGCTCGGCGACCGCTTGCATGCGCACGAACTGGGTCGCCCACATCGAGCTCGCGCCGATGTAGCGCACCTTGCCGGCCTGTACCAGATCGTGTAGCGCTTTCATCGTCTCCTCGATAGGCGTGGTTGGGTCGAATCGGTGGATTTGGAATAAGTCAATGTAGCTCGTGCGCAGACGCCTCAGTGACGCCTCAACGGCGTTAAAGATGGCAGCGCGAGAAAGACCTATGTTATCGTCAGTCTGATGTTTACAATTTCTCTGTTGATTATTCATGGATCGATAAGCGTGACGCTACTCGAATCAAAACTCGCTTACCCCCTTGGTTTACATAGTCTTTGCTCTTGCCAAGTACTCCTCCAAACGGAGCGGTGAATACGTTCGAATCTTCCCCGACGTATAGGAAGCACTTTGTCAAGATAACAACCTTCTCTCGCGGGATGTTGAACTTCTGGATCGCTTTCCCGATAACCTCTTCGCTGATGCCGTTAGAGTAGGCGTTTGCTGTGTCCCACGTGTTGATGCCCCTGTCGTAGGCAGCCTTGAGAATCTCGAAAGACTTCTCTTCATCTAGTACCCACGGTAGCCACTTCGAGGAGCCCAGGGACATAGCACCCAGGATGGGCGCGGACACGCGGAGTCCTGAAGAGCCTACCCTGACATAGTCGACCTTGGTGTTGTCGATGCTCTTCTGGAAAGATGCTGGAATTGGGACTTGAGCCATGATTAAGCTGTATTATTGATGTTGGAGTCTTGACTCAAGCTGAATGGTAAAAGATTAATCTTCCTTGATACTTGAATCTAGTGAATTATCTGATCTGATGAGCTAGTATAACATGTAATGGGCGGGTTCATCCCCCTTATATATATATATTATTTCATCCTCCTTCAACACCCCTCTCAATCCGTCACCCGAGGCTTCGTAGTACATATTCTCCACGGCTGGAGTTTTCGAGACTCCTAAGCGAAATATTCGTAGCCGAATGATATTTCCCGAGGGCGGGAGTTAAGATGGTGTTGTCCGAAGTCCGCAGCATGGAGGAATAATACATAAAGACCGTACACCTACTTTTATTTCTAAGCAGCTCGCGAGATTTTCCAAACGTGGTATAGCACCACAGAGCTCGCGGGTTTTTCTAAAAAAGGGAATAGTGCCCAAATCACCATGCCTGACATGTAGTGTATGTATTGGGCAGGTCGAATCATGGAGCTTCGAAAATATCCTTAATGGATCGAAACGCTCATGCATGTATTTTTCTTTGGGATATAGCGTAGTATATCATGGCATATTCTCGTGACAAGCTATGTGGTAAGATAGGTATATTCCCATATACAAATTCAGCATTTCCACTATTTTCAACCACTATCTTCTTTTGCCTCATAAAAAAATATAGAAGTACATTTGTATGCATTACATCAATACCATCAAGGTACTCACTCATTCAATCATCATATCCCATATTTATACATGTGCCTATCCACCTCGAGTTCTTAACCTAGCTTTACCTTTTAACTAAGGCCAGGTCAAGCACTTTAATATCTCGTCAACTGAGGACTGCCCGCACACGCCGGTAGTGAGAATTTAGTCTCAACAAATACCTTCTGCATGCTGTCCTCGCGCTTGTCGAACTTGACATACACCTTATCCAAGTCCTCCACACGAACGCGGTGAGATACCATCTGAAGGGGGTCTAGATCACCGTCCTGGATCATCTTCAGTAGGTCTTCCCAGTACTTGTGCACCGGTGCTTGGCCGTTGCCGATGAGTCGAATACCCCTTTCCATAAGAGATCCGATGTTGAAATGGTTGGTCTAAGATTGTTAGCATGTTAAATCATCAAGATGGATAGTATTACGAAAGGATTAAAGGGCGAAGAACTCACGTAGCCGACGTATACACCAGTAACTCCGCATCGACCAAAGTTTCGGACACCTTCTATCATCTCGTTGAGGATTTCGCTCGTGTCGGTCTCTGCACCCAATGTCATCTCGAGCCAGTGCATCCAGCCCTTCGCATATTCGCCCGCGGCACACTATAAAATTCGGCATCAGCTAACCGCTCATATCCATCACGACTAAATTCCGAAATGGTATAAGTATATTGCTTACCTCAATAGCTGCATCAGGGCCCCTTCCACCGCATAGCTCCTTCAACTTTGACACGACGGTCGGCTTATTTGTGACGCCAAACGATAGCTTCTTGTAATCGACCAGCTCCAGCTTCTCAGCGTGGTCTGCGGGCCAGTGGTTTCTGATAAAAGTGAGGCGCGGCTCGGTGTCGACGAAGATGATCTTGGTGGCTCCGGCTTTGATTGCGAAGATGCCAGCCATCTGACCGATGGGGCCGGCACCAAATATAGCTACCTGATCACCAGGATAGACGGCAGTGTCGTGCACGGCATTGTAGCTGGTCGCTAGTACGTCGCTAAGATATAATGCCTTTTCGTCGGGTACGTTGTCGGGAATCTCAAGGAGATTCACGTCGCCGAGTGGCACGCGAACATACTCAGCCTGGCCGCCCGCAAAACCGCCCGTGAAGTGCGAGTAACCAAACATTCCGGCAGTCTGACCGCCGTACATGGCTCGCTGGGTAGTGTTGGAGCTAGTGCGCTCGCATTGAGACGACAGCTTCTGCTTACAGAAGAAGCAATCACCGCAGGCGATCTGGAACGAGGCCACGTACCGCTTGCCCTTCTGAACTTTCTTGACAGCCGACCCAATCTCGTCGACGATACCGCAGAATTCGTGGCCTAAGATGTCGCCTTTATTTAATTGGATGACAGTTCCTGCACAGGCCCGTTAGTATGAGGGATTCGTGAAGAGGAAGAATACAATTTCTAGATCGCAATAGCTTACCGTGGTATAAGTGAAGGTCGCTTCCGCAGACCGTGCTGCCGGTGACCTTGAGGATTACGTCGTTGGGCTCGATGATCTTGGGCCTCGGCACATCGCAAACCTCGACAGTATTTTTACCCATCCAGCATAACGCCTTCATCGTCTCTGCTTTGCCAGCTTCTCCGCTATAGTTGGTAACATCTTGCGCGGTGATTGAACTTCCGTCGTGGCCGATGGCCTGCTCAGCGAGGTACGCCCCTTGTGTTGTAGCCATTATTTCCCGATGTTTCTTTTATTATCCCTTAATACTGTGGTTTGTCGGACAGACACTTGGATATGCAGATGCAGATGCAGATGCAGTCTTCACCGAGCTTTCTACCTAGTGTAGGTTGCAGTCTTATAACGAACGGCACCCATCGTGGCAACGACATCAGTGCATCATCATATTACCATATTTACCGGGATGGGTTCTGGCCCACACACGTCGAGATCGAATAGGAAAGCTTTGGTGTTGCTAGTGTATGACGTTGCGATTAGATATTGGGTCAAGGCGCATGGGACTGGCATACGTCATGACTTCTAAGACGCGGACACAAGCGCGGATGCTAACGATAGTGTTTTAAGATCAACTATACGAAGTACTTTATAGAGCCTAGGAATATTGATAACGACGGGAGATATAGATACCTAGTTAGTAAGAAGCTTTACAGATTGTTTGGTATGAAAACCAAGGCCGTTCTCATAACACCAATTATACTCAAGTATAAGACCGATGGTGATGTTGAATATTTCTTAAAATTGGGGTTAAGTTGAGTTGAACTCCCCCTTCCCCCCACATGGCGATCCCATATCTCAACTGGCAAACATGAAGCTCAATTACCGAATCGGTATTCCCGTTCTATGACTACATGCGCAACTCTTTACTAATTCTCCTCTAAATTATTATCCCAACATACTTAGGTAGATAAGGTATTTTTTATATTTAATTAATTTATAAGTTGCTAGCTCTTTAAACCCATTTATGAATATCATTAGTTAAGTGAACAAACAGGGACGTATGTAGAAGATAAGCGCACAATAGCCAATTCAAACTAAGACCTTAGCTAATTGAGCTACCGCATCATCATGGTCCCATTCAACCAGACTCCGTTCCTTACTCTCTTCCATTTTCGTTTCAATAAAAGGTTCCATCGCCTCGATCTGTTGTTGAGTGAGAACACCGAGCCTAGCATGATGATCACCCTCCTCATTATCTCCGAAATACTCCGGGTCTAAGAACCTCCAGAATATGAAATCAAACGCCCAACTGTTTCTAGCTGCGTAATTAATCATCCATGTTTTCTTCTCCCAGCTGTTTCTCATTCTCTGGGAGAGAGGTACATATTCTTCCAGGGATGAGGACGTGATCTTCTTCTCTTCAATCTCTAGCACTCGGAGGAATGTTTCCAGGCGAGGTTCGTATGTCTCCATCCAAGATTTATATCCACCATCCCAGTAGTCTGGACTGTTCAACAGAAGCCACCAAGGGGGATCAAATGAGAACTGTGCCGGCGCGGCGTAAGCAAATTCCCAGTCTATCACGGCGACTATGCGGTCTTCTTTGTCGATTAAAACGTTTGACGGACGTAGGTCTTCGGAATATAGCTGAAAGCTGGAATCATTGATGTCCTGTTTCCTGGCATCCAGTCCCGACCTAAGTCGCCCTTCTAATGCGAGCTGCCGGAAAAGTTGGCGCGCTACGTACTTATCCCGCGCGTCGTCTTCGTCCAAGACGGCGTCGTTATGTTGAAATGTAAGCTGCGCTAGATGCATGTCGGCCAGAGCGCAAAGCCATTCGTTAGAGGTATCGTACGGTCGGGATGGTAGTAATGTTGGGGCGACACCCGTAAAATCCACCAGTGAGTTCATATTCTGAATGAGAGGTCTCCCGGAGACGGAAATGTCACCGTGTTCATCTTGGTCCAGAGAGCCAATCCTGGGGAATTTCAGGGTAGATAGCTGCAAGATAACATTGGCCATTTGCCCATAGAGAAACTCAAGCCGTCCCTCGTCGATGGTAGGATTTAATACGTGAGATTCGTCAGTTTCGATGGTAGGGTCCTTAAGAGCATCAGACATCGTCCTCTCGTGCTCAACATAGTCCATAATGATGAATGGGCCTAAGCCAACCGGATTTTCTGCTGCTGTTCCGAAGTGATATATCTTGGGCACTGGGATAGTCGTGTTCGCTGCGATATAACGCATTGTAGCCACCTCGTAACGAACTTTCTCTTCTGGAAACTTGACAACACCTTCGCAAGGAATTCTCATAGCAGCGGACGAGCCATCTTTATATTCTAGCCGATAAAAGGCGTTATACCCTCCTCTAATCGGCTCGTGTAGTTCTATAGCTTCTCCCGGCCGGTATTTATTGATGAGACTGGCAACTCCGCGGTATATCTTTGCCTTGTTGACTGACCTCTCCCATGCTTCGACCTTCTCGTCACTTTTCTCCCAAGCAAGGTCATCTTTGTCCATACGGACACATCTTGACTTTGGTGGCATGACTGAACGCCAATGTTGTAGGAATAGGTCAATCAGTCTCGACTCGATCGATTCACTATGTTTAGGAGCATGGGCCTGTGATGTTATAGAAATGCAAAAGGTGCTAAGCTGTGCACCTTTCCCCTCACGCGTACAAAGATGACTCAGTTAGGTTTCTCAAGGACGTGTCTGTACAATCATACCTAAACCCTTATAATTATATAATTGAATTATACAACTAGGTAACCCCCCTAGATAAAGGGGTTGTACGCGTGTATATCCGTAGTCACTGTTTATTCAAGCTCGTAATTTTCGCCTGGTGATTGTTCCAATTGCGTTGTTTTCTCACTGCTAGGGCATGGAAACGACTTCGTCATTCCGCAAGGAGCTCTAACATTAGATAACTACGGGAGCCTATGGTTATACATACTGAATATTCTCTTTGCTCTAGATGTCACATCTGGAATCCTGACATAACCCGAGCATAAAAACATCAGACTAACACCCAACTACGTGAAAAGTGTCATTTGATCGTTATATTGATCCGAGATGCTAGGGCTATATTCAACGTGAGGCACAATGTGAGAAAAGTATATAAATGGCTGGGGCCTCTATAATTTGCAGCTTGAACTACAAAAGCAATTGAAACTTCTCGCAGCCCCGAATCTTCCAGATCTACCTAAGGAGTGACCTCAACCCCAATCCTACGCCAAAGGAGTCCTTATAAGTAACTCGTTTATTCACGATGGCCGACAACATCAGAATCGCTAATGACGAGGAGGAAAGGCTTATGAAAGCCGCCGCTGCGGCGTCCGCAAGGCGTCGGGAAGAGACAAAGCGTAAGCAAAATGAGGAGTTGGTAAGGAGAGCGGCGGAAAATTCTGTAAGGAGACGAGAAGAGAGCAAGAGAAAATGATCTAGTAACACTGATCGAGAGTACTACTTCGAAACAGAGATGGCTAGGATGCCGGATATGATTCTTTACAGCTATCTAACTTAGGTAGCTACTAGTCTTGTTAAACTTGATCGGTTCGTCTTAATAGCCTCTACAGACGGCATACTGGACATGATATGAAGGCGCGCTTCCTTACACTTCCAATGTAAGAGACTTGGCCTTAGAATTTATTAATGCCTCGACTACGCACTCACTAACTTCCCTTCTTAGAAACGTGATTCGTAGGTACATTGAAGCAAAATAAAATATACCAGTTTGCTTGACGAAAGATTTAAAGCCTTACGTGACCCCCAACATATCAAATAAAAGGACTCAGATTCTTAGATAATAGCGAATTGGGTATCGTTGCATTGCTAAAGTCAAGTATGTATGTTGCTTCTCATGTACAACCCGCACAACTATGTATAAACCTCCACCTCCACCTCCACCTCTCTCACGAATCTTCCAAACAATCCCCCTTTCAAACGCACTAATTTCCATCTCTTCGAGGTATCGCTACCGTATTCTATGCCACCGCGCTTCTAACTAATTACTAACAATCTTCTCTCTTGCCCCCTTAAACTTCATTCTAGACAGGCTAGATATAAAGCACACTCGCTCCCACGCTTAAATTCCAAGAGCCATGGGGAAACCGGACGGGCCCGTGTACCTCTGGGTGATAGAAGCGCCGTGCTGCTCAGCGACGAGCTGGTCGGAGGTGATTTCGTACACGCCGGTGTAGTTGCTGTGGGAGTCCTGGGGCGTGGTGACGCGGAGCTTTAGGCCGCCCTCGACTTTGTCAACGGCCCACGAGTACGCTCCCTTCTCGGCGCATCCAGTCCAGCCAACAGCCGGTAGGTAGTCAGGGCCCTCTGTGAGAGAATTAGTATTCATGCGACTCCGGTAAATGACTAGAGGTGCATAAGACAGCCCGAATAAGAATGGTTACGTACGGAGCATAAGACTGCACTTCGCCGGCTCTGGGTTACCAGAAGGCGATGCCGAGGCGGGATCAGTAATAGCGAAGAACTCGTAACTAGTCAGAAGGTTAGTTTACAGACGACCATGGTAATTTGGAAAGGCAAAAGGTTTGACATACGTGCACATGACGCTGTGAGGAATGCACGAGGCCGTGAAGTTGGATACGGTGAACCCAGTCGCGTATCTCGACTTGATAGCGGCGCCTGAGGCGGTAGCCGCGAAGAGGGTTGCGAGGATAGTGTTGATCTGCATATTGAATAGCTTGAGTATTAAGTATTAAAACTAGGTATGTATTTTGGTTTTGGTGTTGTTAAGCGAGTGTGTGTGTGTAGGTATGTATGTATGTAGAATGTTGAAAGATGATGTAGAACAGCGAAAGATATCACGATGTGCTTCTCGAGGCGATGTAATTATATATATACCTTAGGTACACAAGCAGCATTATCTATTTTATATAAATGTCCCTTCTCGAACTCAGCCACTTTCCCGTATCCAGTAGGCTTGGCTGCGTTGTCTGTCTAAAAGGGGACAACTGTCGATAGCCAAATACGACGTTGCATGCAACTGCGTTAAGCGACTTCACGCCGCGGTCCTCAATTGGGTAGGCGATCATCTCGTATTAGTGCCCGCAGGGTTCCCTTAGGCGCCGAGTGCACAAGGGATGACGACATGCCATAAACTTCGTTACCCTTCATCTTAATATTTAGGACATGCTCGAAATGATGAACTGAATTATCGTCACTTGGTTGTATTGCGAACTCGAATAGGGGTAGACTCAAATCGCGTACAGTATGGAAGATAGATGGATGTTACATACATACTAGTTAACTTAGGTACCTAGTTAAATCAAAAAGATAGGTACGCCCATTATTTTTCATCCGTCGTAATCATCGAAGTGGTCAGTGCCAATGCTCACTCTACCACGAAACTGGTGATGTGGTAGGTATTGAGAGAGTGGATTGCGGCCGAAGCCGCGTTGAAGCCCAAAATAGGCTGAACCAAATACGAGAGAATATATTTGGTATCTTAGGTACTTTACTGTATGTAGACAGCATCACAGGTTTGATGTTACGAACAAGCCTACCATAGAACTTACCATAAAGTGAAATACTTGTCCCCCTGACGTATATCAGATTAAGAATCCCGGTCAATATGACAATTGATTATTCGCCCTATTTACACTGACAAATCCCCACTTCCTAATCCTAAACATCGTTTATTCTTTATTCTGTCAGGGGTCGGTTTATGTGCCGAAGCCTTGCATCATCGTCTGCTTTTTCAGGGTCTTCCGCGGAACTTCTTCCATCTCGGCCGATGGAACTTTCGACTTCTAGAATCTCGTGTTTCCCACCCGCCAAACCCACCCATACATAATTAACATGGCCTAGAATAATATCTCGAGCATCACAGCACCGGAGTTCGGAGTACACACCCTCCATCGTCAGATCATACACAAATCCTAAAACAGCCTTGGCCAAATCCTAATGTTGCTACTTCTCGTTTCCTCACTCTTTTCTCATTCAGTCTCTTATCGACGTACTTTTGTGAACATATCCAGTTTACCTCCTAAGAATTATAAGACAAGATACCTAAAATACCTAAGGTAGATACATATAGTAACAAATCTTGCTGTACCATACGCTGCTACCGCTACTAGTTGGGCTGTTTATAAAGCCAGTCGCTATTCGCATCAACCATAAAATTCGTAATGTTAAATTCGTTCGCGGCGCCGTTTGAATTACCCATGCCGCCTCCGTTGCTACCGCTGCCTTCGTTATTCGCTGTGTTTTCCGAGCTCATCTCGATAGAATTCGGTGGGCCCGAAGATGCCTCGTGACTAAACGGTAACCGTGGTACGTTGAAGAAGTCGAAGACGTCCAAGTACTCCAGCTCGTTTGGCGCTGGCGTGCGTGCTGGAGTCACGCTTGGCCGGCGACTCGGAGCACCCGCCAGGTGCCGAGGTTGGCGGCTGATCAAGAAGTCAAGATCGAATGCGGTCCTTCTCATGTCCGCAAGTATCTTTACCGAAGACGGCGTGATCCGTTCCCCTGTCTGGCCTACTGCACGCTCGCTGTCGCTGTGCTCGTCGAGAACTCGTTGGAGTAGTTGACAATACCTCCCCGCTACCGGCCAGTACCTACCCATGTCGCGCAGCGTATCGACGAGGAAAGCAATTTGTGGTGCTAATTTATGTTCTACTGTCGAGCCGTGGACCAGAAGGAGTCGGGCCGCTACCCATAGCGTGAAGGCGAACGGAGGGCCGAGTTTATTTAGCATGCCGTTTTGTACGACGAATTCTCCGAGAGCGGCAATATTCTCTACGGCGCTGAGGCATCGCTGACTTGCACCATACGAGGGAGTAAATATGGGTGATCTGGTAGTCGGGTACGCGGCCGACGAATGTAATCGAATTACGGCCGTGTGATAAGTAGCATGCAACATAACCCATCCGCAGTTTAGAGTCTTGCTACCGCTAGGTTGAAACAGCTTAGCCATATTGCCGTATTCGCCCGGAAGGCCGAATTTCCAGGATGCGAGGAGGTTATCAAGTTCCTTGTATCGCAGCTGCCATTGCTCGACGTCCCCCAGCGCGCCGATGTCTACGGGTTGCTTCAGAAACTCGTGAATCTTGGATAGTATGCCGAGGATCTCAATGTAATATGAGAAGGCACCTAGATTTTCCGGTTTGTTTTGTTCATGCTCCGGGAGGTCCGGAGGACGATCTTGAGTACGGAACCACCTTGTTTCCACCTTTTGATTCTTGATCCACAGGTCATCCCGGCAGGGAAGTGTCCGGTCGATCTCCTTGTCGCCCAGAGCAAAGTCGAAGGCAGTGGCGATTGTAGCGTACCGATCCAGGAGGTATATCATCCAGAATAATCGCCGCCTTGACTCTTCCTCGATGAAATCTTTCGGCTCTGGTAAAACCATTGCTCGCAAGGTATATATCGAGGCATAGCTTGGTGATACGGAGAGCGAGTTGCTCTCGACAGCCAGACCTAGCTGCACGACAGAGCGAGTAATCAAAGCCATAATGTTCCAGCCTGGAGGACCGTTACTGCTACCGCACAAGTCGAGTGCCAGGATGACTAGAGCCTGTAGCGCCTTGACTGATGAGTTTTCCATGCCGTAGAGGAGAACCCTCTCTTTCGAGACGTCGTGGTAGTGCCGCCTTTTTTCTTCTGTGACTCGGGCATCTGTCGAGTACCTTAGAGTAGCCGCGACAATAGCATGTAACAGTACTTTATCGGTGTCGTCCAGTGTTGAGGGTCCGAATAATGAATCTAGGGTAGATTTCCTATGTAGGATAGGGCACCAGGTGTTAATGTGTTTGAAGTATAAATCTACTAATGCGTACAAGAGGTCATATGGTGGAAGATCCTGATCTGACGATATCTGCGCCTGACCTTGTGTTATGCTCATACCGGGGGATCGAACTGGCTGTTGCGACTGTCCGTAATATTCCTGAGCCGTAGGACCCGGTTGAAGACCAGGCCCTAGCTGATTAGAAGGGGAAATGCCAGCCATAGGCATTTGTGATTGGAAGCCATCGTGCACAGAGTGAATAGACGGGGTCGGAGGAGGTAAGCCAAAGTCGACATGTTGTGACGTCGTAGGGAATGTGGAAGGCTTTTGCAAAAACAATGCAGTCTCAGCTTGAGGAGTCCTGATAGATTCACCAGGCCGGAACAGCGACCCTGGCTCACGCGGTGTGCCATGATCGCTTGGTAGACTTGGGTTGCTGTTGCGCACGCTCGGAGCAATATTGTGGTGAGCATGGTTAATGAAAGATGTCTGCAAGATCTCGGAATGAGATCTCAATATCTCCTCAAGTTTATCGAGTCTCTGCTCCAGTTCCCGGCCGTAGCCAGCTCTCAACCCGGGCTTCTTGCGTTCGCGATATTCGCAGAAGACTGAATTTCGCCTGCACCAACCACATGACGGTTGCCCACGATCGCATTTTACCTTTGAAAGAGTAAGTACATGTTTCAATGCTGAGCAGTAAGCTTATGTGAAAATGATTTAAAACAAACCTTTCTTTGTTTGCAAGTTTCACAACTGTTAATTTAGCATCTATATGTTAGCGTGTGTTTCGTTCGAAGTGAGACGGTAAATAAGACGATATAAATGAATAAGACCAGTCGATATACGGTAATGAGCTGATAAGGGGAAAAGGGTTGGGGGTGGGCGATGATCTGAATGCGGAGATGAGGAGATGAGGGATATCAGATGGATCAAAATATCGACGGGCCAAGACCAAGACAATTGGAGAATGGAGAATAAAGATAAAGAATAGATCATACTAAAGTCTGTCGGATAATAATATAAGAACAGTAGCTTGAAATTCATTGGATAAGAAAAATAAAATACAACTCACGAGACGGAAATTGGTCTCTTGCGTTTCCCGTTACGCACAGCGCCGGTACTGTCGTGATCATCATCTTGATCGTTCTCGTCCCCGCTCTGCAGGGCGTTATTACCGTCGTCGCTGTCGGGTTCCTGTTTGCTGTGTAGCGACACGTGGTTCTGCTGCTGCTGCTGCTGCTGCTGCTGGGGTCCGGATACGGCTCCGTTCTGAGATTGAGCAGCTTGCATCATGTCTCGGTATCAATTACAAACTTTGGACCTCTGCGACTCGGGGTTTGTGGGCGACAGCATCGCGAGCTGACTCTCGACTTCGGGGTAATGTTGAGTAGAGGAGAGACGTGTATTAAGTGGAAGGGGCTGGCCGAGCTAACTGTGCCTCGGCTGGGGGTCTCGAATCTTTTTTTTTTTCTTTCTTTCCTTCTCTTTTTTTAGGTCTTGGGGAATTGTGGATTATGGGGGGAAGGGAAAAAGAGGGAATAAAATGATTCGAAAAATAATAGTCATGCCAAGATAAAATTCTAGAGGCTCGCGGGTGCTAATTACGAAATATCAAAGTACTAAACCCTGAATGGACTCGTTCATGGGGTATCAAGCTTTTGTAGCTTTTGTAACTCTTGTAGTACCTGACTAGTCATGTAGACACGATATAACAGGCGGTCTGGTATTAACTGGCGATAGAGCCATAAGAGAAACGGAGAAAGAGAGATCGGTCGATGATGGGTGGCCGAAGAAGACCGGACGACGACAATTACTAACTGTTTCTGGGAGTATTATTACAAGATACAAAACCCATCAGCTAAGAGACTTTAGGGATTTAGACGGGCAGTTATAATTAGATACTGGTATAATCAAGTAATCGAAGATATAAATACCCGTATGTATACGATAGTTTCGTATCGCATTTTCCCTATTTTTCCTAGCTTCGTAGGTATGAACAGAGATATAGCATGCGTGCTACTTTGCCAACCTAGAGAAGGATGGATCTTTGCCAGCATTTGCGGGGGAAATCAATGGACGGGACTGGTTGGAGGTGTCAAGCCCCGAAGCGTGGAGGGAAAAAGTTGGGGAGACCAAAAAGGGAAGGGGTGTTAGGAAGTGGAGGTGGTTCAGATGCGGAGACCAATGATATGCTCTCGGCCGGGGCATTTCTTGGCTATTTACAGGGATGTTCCCTCCATCACACGTAACCTACGCTAGTGTAGTCCCCTGAATTCTCATACCATGTAGAAAATCTTAGTTATTGAATATTTCCAGTAGTTAGTTAGTTAGTTAACTACGATATCATCTTTACTTCAAGCTCAAGTCAACATTTTACCTAATTCGATTTTCTTTTCTTCTTTATACCCAAGCAAGTATAATTCATGCTAAGTTTTATATATACCTAGGTTAGGTTAGGTACCTAATGTTGCATGTATTGAACGCTCACGCTCACGCTCCTATCCAAGATACCTTCCTAACGCGCAAAGTCCCGACCCAGCAGCCCATTACATGCAAGTCGACCATTACTACATTAGGCGGATAAACCCTCCGTAGGATTCCGTTCCAATATCGGCAGTATTCACCGGATTTTCAGCATATGTCCAACTGCCGGTATTTCATTCCATGCTTTCCTGCTTTCCTCACCCTCCTATTTCTAGTGTTTTCCTGCGCCTAGCATTCACTTGAGTAGGTAAGTATGGGTAAAGATGATATGGGTATGAGTATGGGTATTCTGGTCGTTCGAATTCCTGCCCTTTTTCTCTTCTAGGCGCTCGTAGCCATGTTCTTTACGCCTTCGGTCAGATGATCTACGAGGCTAGTCTACTTCTCGGTAGATTCCGCGGTCTGGGCAGGTGTCGAATCGGGCAGCCCTGTTGCGGTCTGCAATACGCTCGCCGGCGGCGGACTTAATAAATAGTCCGAAGGGATCAGCTTCGATCTAGCGATGGGGTTCAAGGTAAGGCCAAAGCCAGGCTTATCGAGGTCGGCCGCAGTCAAGAAACCTTTGGTCGGAATAGGTTCGTCGAGGAAGAGATCGCCGAAGACCGGTAAAACACTCTTTCCGTCAGGGGAGTTGGCTAAATACTCTTGGAAGGGAGTATTAGGTTGAGAGATGACGAAGTGGTAGCTATAAGGTCCGCTCGCGTGAGGCACGACAGGAATGTCGTAGGCGGCAGCCATAGCAGAGACCTTGAGAAGCTCTGTCATGCCGCCGAGCCACATAACGTCGGGTTGGATGATGTCGAGATTGCGTCCCTCGATCAGCTTACGGAATCCGTACCTCGAGTATTCATGTTCTCCCGTCGTGAACTTCAGCGTAGGATGCGCCCTCTTGATCTGTTCGAAGCCGTCAGTATCGTCGGGGGTTAAGCATTCCTCCCACCAGTTGATGTCCAAGTCTTTGCACTTCTCAGCGATCTCGATGGTGTATGGCACGTTCAAGCTCATGTAACAATCAACCATTATGGGGAAGTCTGGTCCCACACTCTCGCGATGCTTGCGGAGGAACTCTATGTTCTTTCTCAGACCCTCATGACCGTCGGCCGGGCAGAATGGGAGTGGAACTTTAGCTCCCCAGAATCCCATCGCCTTCGCAGCAGTCGGCTCTGGTCCCGTACAGTAAAAGTCTATCCGCTCCCGCGCCGCGCCGCCGATGAGCCTATATACCGGCTCGTTCCTCAGCTTGCCGAGCAAGTCCCAAAGGGCGAGGTCGATAACAGAGATGATAGCTATCGGTAGTCCCTTACGGCCGTAAAACATAGAGGCTCGGTACATCTGTTCGAACAGCAGGTTGGTATTTCTAGGGTCAGCACCGATCAGGAACCGCTCGAAGTGTTTGTGAACGATCCAGCAAGCTGGTGGGCCTATGTAGAAGATATCCATTAGTATATACTTCGTGCTATGTCTAATGGGTAATTGTAATAATCCGCGAAACGAAAAGGGAGTTCGTACCGCCAAAGCCCGTCGCGAAGCCTACCGTGCCATCGGTAGCCTCGATCTCAATAAGGAACGATCCAAGGACGTTAATGCCCCAGCTTGTACGCGATTTCTTATATTTGTCCCATATGGAGCATGGCGTTGAGATGTCCGTGTCGATCAGCCTACAGTAGTGTTGATATCAGTCTCGCTGTCTTAAGGTTCTCTCGTAAGAAATGTCAGCTTAGCTACTCACCAATGGCCACCCTTAACGTTATGATAGTCACCACCTATATTAAGTTAGCTACTGTCTGACTGGTCATCCCCGCACATCCTCATCTCAATCTATAGGGTAGTTTGCATACCTGAGCCAACGCCGCCAATCACAAACGACCTGATGGCTTTGATGGTGGGAAATTGTCTCACCGAAGCCATCGTGGGACTCTATCACCTTGGGACAAGTTGTTTCGTAGCTTTACTTCCTGCTAACTGCTAACTGCTAACTATACCACTAACCTGTGGTTTGTTACGGGGGCGTCGTAATATAAAGACGGAGAGGGGGGAAGAGAAGAAAAGGGAGAAGGGAGGAGAAACTAAAGTAGCAGCATCAGAGAAGCACATCCACAAGCGTTGCGGCCGGAATATTAAATACGTCTAGAGCAATTTATAGTAGCGTCAAGCTCGGCTTCCCGAACAGCGACCTCCCCTAGGTTTTTGAAGGCGATACCCCAAAGGCCGAGCAGGTTCATAGGCAGCGGGGTGGCTGGGATAGCCTTGGAAGCTGTTCTAGCTCGTTGCCAATCGTCCCCGTTCGTCCCCCATTCGTCCCAGTTGTTGGTTTTCTACATGGGATGACATATGGGTCTAGCTCGCACTTACACATGCATTACGTTTCATAAGAAGACTTGTCGTCCTAGTCTATATGTAGATCGGTCTCCAATCGCCCGACAATGACTAAGGTAGCTCATCTCGAGCTCCCCATCGAATAGACATCGTATCAATACAAGTCACGAGGACGACAATATGCTGCAAGTCCATACAACCTACATATGTAGACGCATAAATGGTTGTGTTATAGGTTAACATCCCATATAAGTGAAGCGTCTAGGATATAAGGTGGTATCCCCCCGCGATGGATTCATATATTTCCACTAATGCCAAAGTGAGGAAGAGCTGGAATGAAACACGAAACACACGAGCTGCGATGTATTACGGCAACTTACAGGTAATATTAGAAAGAAACAACTGTGCTGCTAACATAAAACGTCATAGGTAATAAAACTCTCACGTGTAGGAACTGAGAAGACCTGTACTTTCGATACATCCTTGGCGAATGCCGAGGCGGACCACCTGCGTCTTTTTAGGTCTAAGACCCAGACGAAATCTCGCTACGCATTACACCGAGATCGTGGGGTCGAGCGCTAATCCGCACGTAACCGGGGTCTACAGCTCGAGACGCCATAAACTTGGACTAACTACTATAGTAGTAACTTGGAGATGTGATTATGGCTATTCGTGCGTAGCTTGGATATTTACATCAGTGCTAATAGTAGGAATTGATATGTATAATTGATATACATCCCAAGGAAGAGAAAATAAGATTTATTTCAAGTAAACGTTCAACTTGACAAACTGCTATATATCCCTATTCTCTCTTTATAACTTACACCTCACTTATAGGCAGTATACAACAACAACGACGACTACCTAAAATTAACTTATACTAATCCTCATCACACGCCAAGGCTACCTAGCTAGCTATTTACCCCTATACCCCGCCATACGTAGTAGCACCCTAAAAGATCCCCTCATCTACAAGTATACTTTTTGAATATTTCCGAGGAAGAAAATCGCATCACAGCTCGAAACCTGACCGAGCGAACTTTCTTCACCTTCCAATTCGTCCCACCGACGTATTCCCCTACTAGAAATACAATATAATATAGACAAACCACGTACAACAATAACAATAAAATGCCACCGACAAATCTACTCCAGGGCAAAACCGCCATCATAACGGGAGGCACAACAGGCATCGGCCGAGCCATCGCCCTCGAGTATCTGCGCCAGGGGTCCAACGTAGTAGTAAACCACCTCGGTCTCGAGCGCGACCAGCCTCATCTCGAATCCCTACTCGCCGAAGCCGAATCCCTCAAGACCACCAACTCCAACACAGCAACAACAGCAACAACAACAACAACAACAACAACAATAGGCACGCTCGACCACCTCGCCGGCGACGTCTCCGACCCATCCACCGGCCCCGCCCTCGTAGCCCACGCCGTCTCGCGCTTCGGCCGCTTGGACATATGCGTAAGCAACGCGGGAATATGCCAATTCGCCGAATTCCTGACTTTAACGGGGGACCTGTGGTCGCGAACAGTGCGCACGAATCTCGACGGCGCGTTCTACGTGGTGCAAGCCGCAGCGCGACAAATGGCGTCTCAAGACCCGTTACCATCCCCCCCGTCCTCCTCTTCGCGGGGAAAGCCGCACCGCGGCTCCATCATCGGGTTAAGTTCCATCTCGGCGCTCGTCGGCGGCGGGCAGCAGACGCACTACACGCCGACGAAAGCGGGCGTGCTGTCGCTGATGCAGAGCTGCGCGGTGGCGCTGGGTTCGCACGGCATCCGGTGCAACGCGCTGCTGCCGGGCACGATTCGGACGCAGCTCAACGACGAGGACCTGGCTGATGACGCGAAGCGCGCCTATATGGAGGGGCGCATTCCGCTGGGACGTACCGGGGACCCGCGCGATATGGCGGGGCCGGCTGTATTTCTCGCTTCCGATGAGCTGAGCGGTTATGTGACTGGGTCGCAGTTATTGGTTGATGGTGGTTTGTTCGTTAATCTACAGTGATGGGATATTGGTCGACAAACTCTGATATACCATGCCTACCTCACATTCATCCATCTATCCACCATGATCGGGAATCCGGGCCCCTATTCCCATTCTCGCCCTCCATCTTAAACCGTGCGTATTCGCCTTGCCAGCATGCATCCAACCATTAATACTAGATATCCTCTCCGAGGCTAGCAGTTAGGCAAACACCTACCTGGGTATATTCCACGCACGCACGCACGCACGCACGTACGTATTTACCTAAGTGTGTATATACATGCGAGGATGCCGAGAAGAGTGTGTGGATGGCAAAACGCTTACATATATGGAAACGTCGCAGATCACGGTGGCAAATACGACATGTTCGCAAAACAAGATCGAAAAGTGGGCTGATCCGGGAGTTCAAGTTGATTAAACGATGATTTGAGGCTCAAAAAGTAGGGTCGGGAGACGATATATTGAAAAGTCTGCGTAGTTATGATTGGTGCTATAATAATGGCTATGTGTCAACACTCATCGAGATGATACTTACCGGTGTATTAGCAAAGCAATAGTAAGAGCTGAGATATCCCAGAGGCTCATCAATGCAACATTAGAAGGCGATCTTCGCTCCAAAGCTGAGGAATTTGCCGAGTTACAATGCCGAAGTAGAAGATGTAACATGGAAAATCGCCTTACCATACAAGTCACATCGCACAGTTTGAGCCACAAAATAGCAGTAAAGTTGTAAAAGTTCATTATTAATAAGAGAACCCGATATACCAGTTTTATATCAATAACGCCACCTAATGCATAATATATCCAACACTATCTAGATAGACATAAACCTCGTCTGATCCAAATAACGATATCCCTAACGATACCTGAACGAATGCCCCTTTCTACAACATGATTACATGTGCGAAGAGTGTATGGTGATAAATAGGAATAATAGAACGGAAGACAACGGTAAATGTAATAAACAATGGTATCGTGAAAAATGTCCCCTCTAGAAAACAAACCCAGTTCGTGATATTCGTAACATCATGCAGTAAGCTCAAGGGGACGCTCCTCAGCAGGGCTGAATACGGCGCAGTCTTGAGCTTCTTCCAAGCTCAACTTGGGCATATCGGAAAGACGCGGCTTCTGCGCCTTGCTCTTCTTCCTGCGCTCCATCTCGCGCTCAATTCCGTGGTTTACAGCGTCTAGAACTGTATTCACGGTGACGCGAGGCTTGTAGGCCGGCTCGGTGCCGTCCTGGTAGACACCAGTCTTGACCAAAATGCTGTACCAGTCGTTCTCGGCCTTCTCGTTGTACTGGTTGGTGCCTCGGATATCGCTCTCGGGTGTATCGCCGACGAAGTAGACAGTCTCCGGGGCCTTGTTTAGGCGATGCTCGTTCATACGCCATCGCTTCAGCAGGCGTGTGGCGAACTCGAATGTTCCGATCTGAGGCTTGCCGAAGGCGTGAGTCTCCAATGTCTTACCCTTGGTGACCTCCTTGAATGTATATTCGACGATACCTCGCAGGGCACCCATGCCGAGGCGGACGTTGTCGTGTGCGGCAGACCAGACCACGTCGTTGTGGGAGAAGAAGATCGGTGGGCCTTCGTCAAAGGTCTCGGATAGAGTTCCGATGCGGCCACCCTTGGACATGGCCAGGTCTAGGATGATCTGCAGGTCTCCCGCCCAATCACGTGAATCAGCAAAGACGAAGATGGCTTCGATAGTAACTTTGCTGAAGTCACGCTCCTTCGAGTTTCGATGTTCCTCAGCTGTCAGTTTGCGGAACGGTGTCGTAGCAGCATCGGCCTTGATGATGTCGCCGGGAGTGACGACGTCCTTAAAGCCGTAGCCTTGAGCGACGGTACGGCACTTCTCGCCTTCGCCACCCACGACCAGGACTGTGTTGTACTTGTTGGCCATCTCGGACATGGGCGTGTGTCCGCAGATGAACTGAGCCGGGGAGATCTCAATGTCCAGCTGGCTGGAGAGATCGCCGCAACGCTCAGCCTCGGTCTTACCGCCGCCGTTTGTCAAAAAGATATACGGACTACATCAGTTAGTTAGTATAGGTTGTTCGACGTTTATATTGATGTTTCCAGCGTAGAGCCAAAGCGGTACTTACATCTTGATTCCATATTTGTTATTGCCGTTCAAGACTTTCATAGCCTGGACGGCTTCGGGGATGGGGCGGCCACCTCGGACTAGGACGCCATCGATGTCGAAGGCGAAGGCGAAGCTGTCGGCAACGAGCTCTTCGTCGATAGGAGGAGAGATGGGAGATATGGCCGCGTCCGACTCCGGGGTTGAAGAAGTGGCGCTAGCGGCCGGGCTCAGCGACGGGGCCGTCTCCGAGTCTGACGGGCTGGTACCCGGAGAGCCGACGAGCAGCTTGCGGGCAAGATCGGTTCGGGCCGTCTCAATCTCGTCGGCAAAGCTGCCGCGGTGGAAGGTAGGTTGTTGCGGTTCCAAAGACATGGTGAAATAAGATGTTGAAGAAGGGAAAATGTAATGATCGAACTCTACACGCGATATAAAAGCAAATATGCAACTGTGGACTTAAAAAGGACCAGCCAAGGCGGTTGTTGTTGTTATTATTCTGTTGGGTGTCTTGTAGATTTTACTCTTTAAGACGAAGGATACTCGAGATCCTGTTGAATAGCTTAATGGTTTGGTTGAGGAGGAAAGATTAAATCCATTTCTGAGAAGCTGGGTAAGGGGATATATATATCTTTACATAAACGACCCGGCATCGAGAAGAGTGGTTCTAATCTGGTACATTTACAGGTAAGAGTAAATACATACCGTCATTTGATAACATCGACAAAGCACCAGGAACGTATATCGACTCCTTGACATGTACAATGATGTGTGATGTGTGGGTACGTACTAGTTTAGACGTACCATGATAAAGGTGTGGATGGGGGTGGGTTTGCTGTGTGGATCCGGCCTTATACTAGCGGGCCAGGGTATTATACATACAGGGTATACGCTAGTACTTGTATACTACCGATTTATGGATGGTAATAAATGTGTACAAGCTGGAAGGCGAAAGGCTCGGTTATCGCTTCGTTAGGTACCTAGGTACATATATGCTTAACACATATATATACACGGTGAGATTTGAATCGCCGAGCGCGGAAAGCCAATGAAAAATGATGTTCATGGATATTTTAGCATCTGAATGGCGAATCTAACCTATTAGATTCGAGGTATTGTCTCACTACTTGCCAATGTCAGCCTTGTGTGTGTCTGGCGTTACCGACCCGTAACATTGAGATATACTCTGTGCCTCGGTGCCGGTGTAGTGTATTTGGCACGTCGTCGTATTGTACGTGTGCCCGTAACTTTCCAAGGGTTCTTTGTAGGGACTATGTACATACATACATACATACCTAGGTACGTATGTGGAGAGGCGAAGTACGAGTATACTTGGCTTGCTGATATAGTATAATTGTACTTATGTTCGTAAGCATATGGTAGCATATGGTAGAATATGAATTCGCGAATGAGATGAGAGAACCGGTTACTGACTTTACAAGGATCGAAAATCAGGGTCTTTCTCTTCTCCTTTGTCCTTCGCTTGGACTGCCGAACCTGGCAAGGCCGAATCTCGTCACAGCTTGGAAGCATCGAGCAACCCGACAAGTCTTCGTGGTGTGCCGAACCAACGACGTTAGCCTCGCCAGGTATGTATGACGCTGCTTCCGAAAAGGGATATGATCTGTGACGTTGGACCGCCGCGCTTAGCAGTGTTATCTATCCGGCTTCCTGCGCCGAATGCTAGTTCGCATACTGTACGAAGATGTAATCATGCTTTTGGCGATGATTCTAGAGGTTGCCCACTTCTACTGGAGCCAGGCAGACAGAATCAATAAATGATTGTATCATCTAGGTTAATTCAACATATAATATGGTGTTACTTCGTAATATTCTCCGACCTCGAGAACCCGTCAGCCCGCCTCGCGGGCTGTCATCGGGATAATTACTAGCGATGCATGTATGTAGCCCCAAATAGCACCAGGCTGGATATATTGGGTTACATAAGGCCAAAGAAAGAACCCTACGACTTCTGTAGGGATAACCCGAGTAGGCAGGCGGGCGACCAATTTGGTTTGGAGCTTGAGGCACGTGTAAGCCGACTCTTCACTTCTTCACTAGAAGTTGATGGGACATGACGGCTGCGGTGCTATTACTCGGGCCGTAATATAGACCATCCAGGCCCTGAAGCGAAAGCAAACGAGCGCCCTGTATCCCTTTCGTCGACGTTGGGTTGGTCGACACGCCATGAATATGGCTGAAGTCTACAACAACGTATCAGTCCGTTAGAAGCCGCCGTTTTACGTTGCTTTCTTCCGTTACATAACCCGGGGGAGGCCTTACCCAAGAGACGCACGATGCAAGGATCTCTGATAGATCGGACCGAGAAGCCAGACTTCTAGATGCTTGAATGTTGCAACGGTTCTCTAGGCGATCTTATCATCTTCTGCATCTTCTGCATCTTCGAGCGCGTCTACGAGTATCTCTCCACTGAATTATATAGATCTGGTACGACATGGCGGTTAAAGAAGGATAATAGACATCCACAGTAACTATAGACACTGTATATGTATGATTGTCCAGGTGCAACGTATATGATGAATTGATTGGATTGTGATGGTTTGTAACAAAGGTGTGAAGGTGTTGTCAAAGCGATTAAAGAAGAGTAGAAGTCGGACAGCCGCAGAAGCTCTGACGTCAAGCGCCGCTATATAAGTGGATACTTTAGTGGGACTCTTAAATCTTTTTAATGCAATGTTGGGATTATTCTTGTGCCTGTTCGGCGGTTTTAACCCCTGATCCCCCTCGGCAGCATTAGCCACCCTTTGGCCGAACACACCCCTCCTTCTCCCCCCTTTTCTTCTTTTTACCCCTCAATCAAAGAACGTAGCAGTAGTGTACCTAGTGTAATACACTACACTATCAGACTATACACTAGTCTGTGCCCCCCAAAATGCCCCCCATTCTTCCATTTTAAGACTTCAGATTCCCCTGGAGATCCATTGGCACAACCCATTAGCCATCCATCAGCCACTACATTTGATATAGTACGATATAGTCGATATACGTATACGGCTCCCCTGGAGCTACGGATGCCCACATAAGGTAAGCGACGGGTCAATCAGCCTGTGAACGGTGTTACGACGGCGGTTATAACGGAAGGGGAACATCTCACGTTTCCGACTATGTTAACAATTATCCATGTAAGTCCATGTAAACCATGAGACCATGTAGACCGGCCTAAATTCAACGGTAGCAACGTTCATGTTCATATTCATGCTCATATGCTATGTTTACAGGCATCTTTCTCCTAGATTAGGTGTCTAGGTACATTGTAAGGGCCTATTCGTGATGGAATACATCCATACTCCTGACGTGCTTTCGTAGTGTATCGAGTAAGCTACGAGTGTGTTTACTTACAGACATACTTTTTTGGGGGGGTTGAATAGGTAAGTTGATCATCATAGCAATACCCACCGACGCTCGTGTCGATATCCATATTCTACTCCTCCCCCGGACCCGTAATCTAGCGTAGCCCCGGCTTCCCCATGTCTCCGATTCAAGTAGCGGCCGCTGGGCTCGGTTTAAACAACTTGATAGGTCCTACCGACATTCTCACTTACAATCTGAATCCACTCTCAGCCTGCAATAGTGTAGATCTTTGGGGAAAGGAAATCCACAAGGATCGAGGATCGAGGATCGAGGATCGGTTTAGTATTATTATCCAAAACAGGGAATCCATGGAGAGAATAAAGGCATATGATTGTACATTGTCATTAGTGCACCATTCTAACATTTGGAGGTTGAAGATAGTCGACTTGTGCGGATTACTATAAGCAGCTAAGATCTGACCGCTCGAGTCTAAAATTCTACTAATATTCTTCTGACCTGTCTATTTCTTGATACTGTTTCTTGATACTAGTGGGTTGTTTATTACTTGTCAAAACTATCGACCAGCATTGTTCAGCGCCCATGCCTGTCATCTATCATATCTTTGTCAGAATCATGCGACTACATAGAGAGATCCACGTAAAAACCCACAATAGAAATCGGTTGGCTCGAATCGAACGAAACGTTACGGGTAAGGAAGCCTATCAGGAAGCCCATCGTTGTTTAACGACTCGAGCCCAGTAGTCTGGATTGCCCTGCTAGGCTATATGTTGCATCTACCCATGCTCACTCACATGGGCAGCTAACTAATAGGTATTATCTAACCGTCACATGAGGAGTTTAACAACGTGTTGAAGACGGCGACTAGAAAAAAAAACGTCAAAACCCTAATTTCTGTTAGATCTAGTTATCTATCTTATTTCAGTTGGACTGTCCAAGCTGTAAAATGCCACCGTATCATGCACGGTGACGTCCCCCTAGGAATATAGTATCTGCAGACGCGGAATCCGTGCGGCAGGTCAAAACCCTAGACGTAAGGAACCCGTAGAGCTCCCGTCACCGTCACTAACCTATCATCTGGAGCATGATGTTATGTATAATACTTTATTCATGTTGCTAGTAGCATGTGGCATGTGGCATGTATTATGTGGTATGTGGTATGTATGTAGATGGTGCGGGGCCGGGGGCTGAGATCCCTCCCAGTTGCGAACCTCCCCTTTGTAATGTTCTATTAAATACCTACCTATCCAATGGTTAGTTAGTCATTTTGTATGCAGGCTGTTGACTGGCCTGGTGTTAGTGCTCATAAGATAAGAAGGGCTGTTGGTGATGTACGTAGTGGGTGTAGGACTTGTTTACGGTCAGAAACTAATCATATTTTTTAATGCATGTGAAAGCCACCTCCCTTGAAGCCAAGAAAAAAGCCTGTTGCTAATTCCCCTTCTTGTATCTGCTTGATGACGACTGTGTCACCATGACCGTGCCACAGAGTAGCATGGAAAGACAGTCAAAGGGCGGAGTACGGCGCATTTACATACCTAACACTACAATATATCTACTTCTCTCCAAACTCTTTCACTTTTCTATTGTTCTTCTGATGAATGCAAACATCCAAAACATCCATACCGTAGTATCCATAGGTCCGACACCCTTGTCTATTGACTCCTAGTCTTCTCATCATCCAATAGCAGGGGAGGTTAACTTGTAGTGTATGTAGTGTACAGGACTTTGAAAATGATCTCCTTAGTAACCTTCTATAGAAACTACCAGCAACCAATAATAATTACTAGAATGCAATAGTATACATAGAGATATAGTGTTAGTGTTTACAACGATACTGCATTCTACATGTGGCGAGCCGATCGTTTCCTGCTGGAATGCCACATGGCCGGGCGATAAGCCGTAAGATCTACGCCATCTCCCTTCCTGACCCCAAAGTCGTCGTCGACCCCATCTTGGTTTTTTTTCTGGTAGATACTAGATAGATGAGAAGCCATTCGAAGTAACATTCCGCTCTCATTACATAGAAAACCCTTTTCCCGCAGAGCCGCCACCCCAACTCGCCCTGACAGCTTGAGCACGGACGAGCCCATCTGCCAGTAAAACACGATGACGATCTACCCTGATCTACCCGCACGAACGTCACTCTTTTTCTCTTCTTAGTTTCGCGCCTATTGCATGGATGTACATACACTACATATGGATGGATGGATGCACATATTTCTGAGTCATCACATATCAAGAACAGGGTTCTAAGTCGACGACTTAGGTATATTCATCAAACCCTGCTTGCTTGCTTTCCTGCTAAGCCCTTCTTGTGACGACGTGCCTGCGTGAGAATGGCCGGACGGATTCATCGATACATATCGGAACCAACGGCTAGCATAGTACGGTATAAGCGGTGAGGGCGTAACAACGACTGCGACGACAATAAACATTCTGTGCTATGAGACGGTAGCATTAAAACCAGGCAGCTAATTGCGAAATAGTTCAATTAACCAGATATTGCGTTGGTGGTAAGATGCTTACCGGTAGAATCAGTAAAAAGCGACAGTAATGGGGAAATACGGTAGTTCTAGAAACCACAAGGCCATAAGGCCATATAGGGGTCCATTCTCAAGTTGGACATCCCATCTAAAAGACCGTGGAGCTGCTTATTCCATAGCCCATCTAAGCAACCCGGATACTTTAATCTGACATTTGAGTTGGGGGTACTCATTCTAGACTGCCTCTTTGATCTTTATATATTTCTCGTGGTACTATATTGAATATACTAGACCGGCATGGTTAACTACGCAGGTGACTTTGGACATTGGTAAACCTAGGTATTGTATAGATAGTTGGGAGGATTCCAAGAGTGAAGAATGATATATTTTGGAGTACCTAACATATATCCCGGTACCTGAGGTATCACGATATCTCGACTCCTTTGCTAAAGTACCTTACCCATGCCTAAACGGATTACTGATCGGATCAGGATCCGAAATCAGGCCACCGCGTTTCTAGAACGTAGTATTCGTTTCCGTATAGACTTTACCTCTAATATCCTTGGAAAGTATCTTTGCTGCATTAGATACCTTAGATACCTAGGTAGGCATGTAGACGTAGTGTATTCATAGGTCAACTTTCTTACCTCGCTATCTGTAGGTATGTAAAGGTCACAGCATCGACACCTTGCATCCCCGGACTGTCTTACCAAATCAACACTGCATAGCCCTTCTCTATCACCACAAGTAATCTATCCATCAGCCACACCTCATAAACAAAATTTCACTCGCAGTCGAATCGAATCAAATAAAGCCTTAGATTGGTATAATGGTAGCAACCGGTAACCATGATGACCTCATCTTGCTCGCCGTCTTATCACAAGCAAATTCGACAACCAGACATTTTGATTCGTTCGTATTTACGAGCATATCCCTAAAAGGTAGGTAAACTCCCAAAAAGCCAGCAGGGAAATGAAAAGACTATCTGTTCCGTATACCGACTTTTTGCCCGACATGCCGAGTGGTGAATATATGCAATGCCGAACGAAAGGGAGACGAGATCTGCAATGTTGAACTGATGTTGTTGAAACCAAATGATGCAAATGAAGCCATCACCATAACCCGAAGGGATCCCTCCCTCTATTTATTTTGTATGCGGAAGCCATCCGAAAACTCCCCAATGCTACCCAGCTTGCATTCATGCCATGCCATCCGTACGCTAGCCGCCCATGTCGCCTCCATGTTGTTTGCTGCAGCACAAAGGGAGAAACGGCGTAAGATACTGCGCTCTTTACCTAAATCTATCCTCCATACTGAAAGGGTGTGCCGTCTCGTCACGGCTGCACCGTCGAGGATGCATCTCGACGTCATTGCCTCTCATCCCACGGAAGAGAATATGTTCCTACCCAGTCGGAAACCTCTGCGCGCAGCTGCACAATTTCGGAGTCTTCTTCGCCGGTGCCAAGGTAGTCAAAGAAGAACTTAAGCTTGTATTTCTCGCCCTTCTCTTCAGCCGCGGTGCGCGCCGCCTTGTCTACCCTAGCGGCAATGGCCACAGAGCGGTCGATGATGTCGGCCACTCTAACAAAGTCGCTCTCACTGAAGCCGCGCGTCGTCATTGCCGGTGTACCTATCCGCAGACCGCCGGGTATCATCGCCGACTTGTCACCGGGGACTGTGTTCTTGTTGCTGGCCACGCCGACTAGCTCTAACACTCGCTCGACGCGGGCACCGTCAACACCCTGTGGCTTTAGGTCCACAAGGACGAGGTGGTTATCCGTACCACCGCTTACGAGCTTGTATCCGAGACCACCGTTGGATTTAGATTCGCCTAGACGATTCGCAAGAGCCTGCGAATTCGCTAGGACCTGTTCCTGGTAGGTTCTGAACTCGGGTGTTTGTGCCTGTTTCAACGCAACGGCTAACGCCGTGATGGTGTGGTTATGAGGGCCACCTTGGTGACCAGGAAATACTGAAGCATTTATAGGATTCTCCAGGTTGTACTTTATCTCCTCCTTGGTCTTAGGATTAACCTTTCTTACACCTTTTCTAAAGAAGATTATGGCACCTCGGGGACCGCGTAGGCTCTTGTGACTCGTAGTCGTTACGATATCTGCAAAGCTAAAGGGACTAGGTATAACCTTGGCTGCGATCATACCCGAGATGTGGGCGATGTCAGCTAGCAAGTATGCATTTACCTTCTCGCAAGTCTCTTTAATAGCCTTATAGTCAATAAACCTGCCGTAGGCACTGGCTCCGGCAACAATAATCTTAGGTCGGTAAACTTGAGCTAGCTCGTCGAGCTTCTCGTAGTCGATCAAGCCGGTCTCTTCGTTCAGCCGATAAGGGACGGTCTCGAAGTATTTGGACACGGCTGAGATCTTCTTGGTAGGTGTTTGATAACCATGGGAGAGGTGACCTCCGTGAGGAAGATCCAATCCCATAAGCCGGTCGTGAGTGTCCATCAAGGCCGAGTAAACGTATAGATTTGCGGGTGCGCCAGAGAGTGCTATTCGTCGAAGCGAATTACTACAGGTTAGCTCTGGCAACGCTTTGACTATGCGACTAGTTGAAATAGACTTACGTTGGACGTTGACACCCCATTCCTTTTCATCCAAACCAAACGTCTCCAGGGCTCTTTGTTGACATAGTCTTTCGGACTGGTCGATGAACTCATTGCCTGCATAATACCTTGCTCCAGGATATCCTTCCGAGTACTTGTCTATGGTTTTAAGTCAGCTCGAACTTGTTGGGTATTGTCGCGATACTTCGTACTTTGCATTACACTTCCTAGCGCATCGAGAACGGCTTGCGAAGTGAAATTTTCGGAGGGAATTAGGTTGATGAAGTGCTTTTGCCTATCTTTTTCCTGTTGTCGTAATTTATTCATTAGTACCTATTTTAATATATACCTATATACCTAATGTATATTAGACAGGATATATGATAGTCTACCTTTTCGATGATATCAAATACGGCTGGGTCAGCCTCTTGAAGATGGGCCGATAGTAACTGTGTAAATAAATTAGTATCGCCTCCTAATACAAGCGGTTTACGATAAAACAATCAATTCGTAACCGCTTAGAGGCTGCTGCATACTCGTTGCTGGACGTCTAATGTAGTAGACGATTGAGCTCTTCTCGTCGCATACTGAAGCGTAACCGGCGTCGACCATCTTGATAACGAACGAAGAGCACTCGAAGTGCCTCGAACCCGAAAGGCAGATAGAGACATGGTCTTATTAATCGTCAATTGACGTGTGTCGATGTGAATTAAAACGACCTGCACTTTAAAATATTACAAACAGAGTTTCTATGCCGTCATAATAAGAATAAAGGAAAGGATTTACTAAATAATTTTGGACTGATAGGAAAGAATCATCCTATCGTGAGTTCGCCATTCAGAAGCTTCAGTCCTAATCCCACTATCCATTGTAGTACCTAACCTACATGTACCTAAAGGCTAACCGAGTGCTAGACCGCTAACCGGCAAACCGCTACCAGATAACGAACACTATCTACTCCGAGGGGCGGGGTTTTATTTGATATCAATCCCCAATCGCGTATAGTTAGCGCGGGGAACTCCGATTCTTTATGTAAGTCTTCAGTTAACTAGGTAATTGCACATCTTGATCTTAATATAGCATAGTCTTACACGTGATCACCCAGTTTTACTATGAATTTCGACCCCTTCAAATTTTCTTTCTCTTCTTTTTTCCCTTTCTTCCGTATCAACTAAATTGGGCGTGACGAGCTCCGCTTCAATAACAGATTCGGATTTCCGTTGTTTGTTCTTACGAATATTCAACGGGAGCATGCTGATATGTCTCGGGCGGCACCTAACCACCTTTAACGGGACAATTTGAAGACATCTGATCCAATACAGTTGATCTTGTTGTTTACTTAGCTATCCGTTTTTTCATATTTTTGTCAAGTAGCTCCTTGTCGTTTTAGCCTTCTAGTTTAAGTGTCTACACTAGATAATAAATAAGACCCTTGCCTTTTGTTATTATTAATGCTGGAATAGAGCAAGTAGTCCTGACTATCTTAGCAGCATACACGTTCGCAGTATGCCGTTTATACATAGGGCACACTCTATTGACCGCTACCATAAGTGACATACCCTTGCAGGTTACGTAGTACGAAACTCGGATAGCTGCAGATTAATTAGGGCTGAATCTTGATACTTGCTGATAGTTCTAGCTGCGGTTTAATCAAAGAGGGCTTAATACATCGAAGGCTGTCAACAGAGGCTAAGAGATTCAAACAAGCAATATGACCGAATACCCAGATACTCTCCGGGGCACAAGTCACATTACGACGGGAAGTTATAAACTAGAAATAAGGCGTCAAGATCATTGATTCCGTTTTCATTGCCGTACATGCAAAAGCCCGGCGGTGGAAGCATTACAACCGAAGGGCGCAAGGAAATAGAGACCCAACCATTTACTCCGAATGCAGCCGTCTCAGATTCTTGTAGTCCATATGACGATACCTCTAGCTCTCCTATGTAGCTGGATCGTTTGCATATGGAAACGCATCCCCTGGTTTTCCGCTTACGCCTCCTCCTCCTCACCCGCCAACGCGTTTCGCTTCGCCGCCTGTCTCTCCAACTTACGCTCACGAGCAGCCTTGTTCTTCTGTCTCTTGGCGTCCATCTCATCCTGGAGCGCACGCTCACGAGCCTTCTCGGCCTTGGCACGGTGGATCTGCATAGAAGTTAGATACGAATATCCATCTTTTTTTTTTCTTATTCTTTAAAAGAGTTCATGAGGGAAAACGTACGTGCTCAACTAGCGCTCGCTTGTGCTTGAAAGCGTTACCCTTGCTGGAGTGGTACAGCTCGTGGTAGAGGTGCTTGTCGATCTTACCGCTGGCACGGTACTTGACTAGAAGACGTCGGAGGACTCGTAGGCGTCGCATCCATAGAACTTGTCTATCGCACAGTTAGCCGCTATTCCATTGCTATCCGACAACCCATTTATCCCTTGTCTAGCGGATGAGAAAGTTATGGTTAAACGTACTGAGGCATACGAGCATCGGCGGTACCCTTTCGCTTACCGAAACCTCGGTGTCGGCCATCTCGTCGGGCGAGGTTTAGCTCACGGGCGCGGGATCGGGAGTGCATGGTGACGGGCTTGCGGATGATGAGGCCATCGCTGACGAGTTTTCGGATGGTCTGACGGGAGTTGGCGTTGGAGATCTCGTTAACCTCGTTGGGGTCGAGCCAGATCTTGCGCTTACCGCATCCGATGACGGACGCCGCAAGGCGCTTCTGAGTGCGAAGATTGACCCTGAGGAGTAAAATTAATTAGCTTCATGTTTGTTGACGATTGCGTGATAATGCGTTGGTAGGTAGTATGTAGTTTGTGGTGGTGCGTGGCCATAATCGATGACGCTGCCCCGAGAGAGCCGCGCAAACTCGACTAACAAACGGAATCGAATAGGATGTCGAAAATAGAAGAAAATACTCCTCGAAAAGAGTCCTTCATCAATGCGGAATAATTAGTAAATCAATTTGACTTACATCTTGAATGCGGACGTCGGTGATGGTCGAAAATTTGCTGTGAGGTTAGTAAGGTGTTGGAAGGGTTGAAGTTGAATTGAGAGCCCCCTCTCGGATCTTTGCACAATCGAGAATTTCTGAATCAGAATAGGCTCTAACGAAATTTTGTGGACTGTTAGGACCCAATTTGGTGTAAGCGAGGAGGGCAACAAGATCACCTGACCTTATCAGTTAGTTATCTTTAATTATTTGTGCTCTTACTTTCCGCACAGTATTGTACTACATACCTAAAGGTGCTTAAATGTCAGGCTTACCTAAGGTACCTCAATACCACTTATTTACTCCCTTTACATGTACCACATACCTAAACTTACATTCATACAAGAAGAAGTCCTTCAAGCCTCTATAGGTTAGGTACATATAGTTATAAGTCCAAATGGCCATGATCTTGGCTATTTGGAATTTTATAGATAGTATATCACTTCGAATCCTTAATCGACTTACAACATACATATCTGTTGATGAGCTACTTACTCCGGCGGCTACGTGAAGATACGAAGTTGGTCATAGTGCTTGAATATCCTTGAATTTTCTTGAATTTTCTCTACCTTATGTGAACTGACCCTCCATGATGCTTCCCATATCGCCTCCTATGTTCATGACTACTCTTCACGCTACCCTTCACATCAACCAACCATACATACACGATTCAGAGTTAATCTTGTGAGAAGACACCACCCCCAATCTCCACGGCACCAACGCTCCATATCTCCTTTTCGTCTTCTACTTCGTCGTTGCTCAACCCTAATCCTCCTTGGCCACCTTCTGCCTCTCTTCTTTCTCGAGCCTGGCTACCGAGCCTGACGGCCACTCTCTTGAAATAATCTTGCATGCTCCGCTTGGTGTTTGCGGGCAGATCTGCGCCCGCACCGCTAATGTATTTTTCAAAGACCTTGCCTTCTTCATCCACAACGCTAAATAGTTCAATAAATGCCGCCTCGGCTGCTAGCTTAACGGGGATCACCGGATCCCGCACTGATGCGAACACGGGTGGTGCTAGTAGCGGGAGGTGAGGGCGGACTATATCTAAATTGGCTCGCGAAACGGTGCGTACTATTACCAACGCGAGACGACGGGAGTCGGACGGGTTTCCGGGACCGATGATGGTGGCTAGTGTCGAGAATATCGGCTTTGTCGATTCGAAAGACTTTGGAGAGCCAGTCAACAAATATTTGCCCGTTGCTAGAATGCTGTTATCTGCTACGAATAGCTGTATATTACAAGTTAGCGAGACTCGGATCAGGAACAAGACTTTGTCAGCAGGGGTTAACTCACGTTCTTGTTTGACATTCCCTGGCAGAGCAGATCGGGCAGGTCCTCTGCTAACGGACTCTCTAACAACGCCTGCGGCGACTCTACGAAGACTGCGTTGAGCGCGAGAACCGATGCGCTGGTAAAGTGGCTTGTAGTCACACGGTTCTTCAACAAACCGTGCGCGATCTCAAGAGGAACATTCTTAATGAGCGCGCCGAGTAGCTTAGCATTAGTCACTGTCATCGCCGAGTCGGTCGTGTCTGTGTCCATATCGATCAATCCTAGCACTGCCGTCCGCGAACTCTCGCCCATGTTAGAACCTGCTTTGCTGATAACTTCGTATAGAGCCTTTAGCATAGCAGTCCTGACGCCTGGATCCGATGTCTTAGAACCAGTAACGAGCTCCGCGATCAATGGATCTACCCGCGGTGTAAACTTAATTAGAGTGCCTAGCGCCTTAGCAGCCCGTGACCGTAGCAATTCGCTGCCAGTATCCGCGAGCGCTCTTGCGAACGTCCGCTGGAGCTGGGGTAGGAAGGGCTTGAGTGCCGTCGGCATCTTCTCGAGCAGGTTGTTGAGTGTTAGAAGAATGGCGGCTTTAACATCAGTGGATCGTTCCGACACCACACGGATGAGAGGGCCCGTTATCTGCGTGACAAATGGCTTAAGAGAAGCTTCACTTGTTCTATCGACAATATCGGATATCGCGAGCGCAGCGCTAGTTCTCTGTTCGACAGTACCGTTCATAAGACCTTGGAGGAAGATGGGCAGGATAGCGTTGATGCCCTTTGGAAGCTCGAAGCCTGGTAGGTTAGAGCCGGCGACACCAACTTGCAATAATGTTTGCCTTGTCGATATCACAAGAGCCTCCATATCTTCCTTCTTTAGCTTCTTAGTGAACTCGCTAAGCGCTGCCCACGCTGCCTTGACGACCTCTGTATCACGATCGCCGAACGAGATCAAGAGGGCACGAATAATATCTTGGTTATACCGCGAGTAGTCCACGCTGGAGCTAGTGAAGAATTTGGCGAGTCGTGATGCTGTCACGGCACGTTTGTGGTGATCGTCATTCTTAACCAGCTGTAGTAAGACGTTCATAACCGTATTAAGCCCGTCATGGTCGTCTATCGACTGTATAACCGTGTCGAACGAGTCCTCGAGGTCGGCACGGAGCTCGTCGTCCTTGGCATTCACGATATTGTCCATGAGAGAATTGATAATGTTCGGTAGGCGCCGGTTCATAGCAGTGCCCGCCACCCGAGATAGAGACGCGAGCGCCTTAGCATTGAAAGTGGAGATAGGGGGAGTGAGTAGTGTAGGGATGAGGTTCGGCAAGATGATGTTAGACCTGGTAGTCTCGGTGAGGAGTGTCAGGAGAGCAGACAGAGCATTGTCTGCCTCGTCCTCGGAGCGTAGCAGGTTGAGGAGGTGCGGAAGCACTTGGTCGACGGCTCGTTTGCCGATGATCTGCTGCAGCGAGTCGAACGCCTCGGCAGCGGCTTCTCTGACATCCTCGTCGGAGTCTATGAGAGCCGTCCGCACGACGGATATTAATGTCTTCTCGTGGTCCTCGAGGGCCTCGTCTGAGGCGGAAGCGATAAGTTCCTTGAGTGCGAGACAGATTCCTTGCCTGGCGTTCGTATCTATCGAAGTCTGGAGGCCTTCTTCGAGCGTTGGAAGCAGGCTTGACAGGACGCCGTCGCCAGCCTTCCGGATCAATTCTCCCAAGGCATTGCTGGCGATCACCTTGTGTTCCATGTTAGAACTGCCAAGGCGGCGAATGATTAGTTGCGTGAGAGTAGGCGTAAGCTCCTTTAGAGTTCTCGGTGTAGCGACTAAAGCCTTCCACACGCTCATAGCAGCGGCTCGAACAGCAGTAGAAGTATCGCAGCGACATATATACAAAGCAGAAAGGATCTTGTTGCGCTTCTCTTCTCCAAGTACTTCGCGTAGAGACGCGCCTGCCTCCTTTGCGCTCTCTTCCTCATCCTCCGCGTCAGCTTTTCCGCTAATACCAGTCAGGTTAAATAATAAGTCACCGACTAGCTCGACGGAGCTCAGTCGAATCCTGTAGTTGTCATCTGCTAGGCCACGTTCTAACTCGGGTAGCAGGAGATCGACAGCCCTTGCGGCAAAGTTCTTGACCAACAGCCGACCGGCTCGGAGGGCGGTCTCGCGGATCGATTCGATATCATCAGCAAGGCCAGCAAGAATAGGGGGGATAATCTTGCTAAGGTAGTTGGCAAAGCTGTTTCCGAAGCAGACTGGCAAGAAGATGAATAGAGACATGAAGCCTTCCCTGACGGCAGGTTTGGATGACTCCACGTTCTGCAATATTGTAGGGAGCGTTTCCTCCAATCTCGTAGTGCCAAGCCCTGCCAAGACTTCGCTGAGAGCTTGAGCGGAACCAAGACGGTCTCCGGCGCCCGTATCCGACTTGAGGGTCTGCATAAGTCCGGGAATGAGATCCGGCAGGGCGTCCTCGCCGAGCTTCTCTACCAACGAGCCCAGTGCGCGGGAAGCGGTCGCTCGCGTCGTCGGAACCGGATCAACAGCTGCCACTTTCAACCCGGACACGAGGACCGGCAAATGTGCGATTAAATCCTTCCTCTCTGTTAGATGAGCTAAGCTTCCAATGACTTGGGAAGCCTTGCGTTTGGTATTGGACCTGTCTCCTAAACCTCGCTGGAGGATTCTGGTAACGAGAGCCAGCGAAGGTGCGTCGAGGTAGTGGACGAATTGCACCTTGATGAGCGCGTCTAGAGCGTCGTCGGTATACTTGGTAGGATCACTCAGAGCCTTAAGCAGAATGTCGACTAAGCTCTTCACTTCGGGATTCTCGATGACCTCGCCGAAACGCTTTAAGCTCTTGTTGGCCGCCATTCGCACTTCTTTGTGACTGTCGTTTAGCACACCTGTAAGCGGCGGTATGATATCGGGAAGGCTCTGTGCAAGTTGCTGGGGGTCTAAGTACGCCATAGCACCCAGAAGATCACATGCGCCACGTTTACTACGCCATTGATCGTCATCGAGACCGTTAAGAAGAGTCGGCAGAATATGCTTAACACCGTACGAGCTAAGCTTCGCGAAGCAAGCCTTAGCTGCTGCTAGGCATGCATCTCTCACATCTGCATTGGTATCGCCGAAGCCAGACAGAAGCTGGGGTACAATCTGAATGACGTACGGCTCGAACAGACGGCCAAGGAGTATCGCAAAGAGTTCGAACGCAAGGAACGCACCCTCGCGCTGCTGAGGTTCCTTCCGATTTTCGGTCGCGCTCTTTAGCGTAACGAGGATGCGATAATCTCGCAGCACGGAGATACCTCTCCCCTGAACCAGGCCGGCTAATCCGTATGCGGCACCTCGCTTTTCGGCGTACTTCTTGGATGTCAGGAGCGTGTCGAGAAGCTGTTCAAAATATTTGGATGATTTGTCGCCACAGGTCCGTACTAGAGGTGGTAGGCATTCTGCCACTGCGTATTGCACAGCTTCGGACGGCGTGCTTAGTGTAGCGAGTAGCCTCTCCAGAACAACCGGGATCTTTGCGTCTCCGGGCTTCAAGTGCCTAGCAAGAGCGCCGTACATGACGATAATCGCTTCGTTGACACGATCTGCCGCCTCCGAACCCTTGTCCGGCGCAGCGAGTGTGCGCTCGAATGTCTTCATGAGTTTATCTAAGAGTGCTCTGCCGTGGAGGTCAATAGCCACAAGCGCCGCATCAAGCATCTCACCGCGTACAGCAGCGTTCTTGTCACCCAAAGGACCACCATCGATGAGGAAGTTAAAGAAATCGTCGATCTGTGATTTCTGTAGATGGGCGGCAAGTTCTCTGAATGCTGTCGCAAACCCGTGTCGCGCTTCCCAGGGATCTGATAAATCTGTTTTCTTAGGCATTCCATATTCGTCTAGCTGGGCAACCCGGGGCTTGGCAAATTCGACATACGAAGATCGGAGCTTTGCCAGTATGTCATCGATGGTTGAAGGGTACGCTTTGCATGCCTCAGCGAGGGAGCGCGCAGCAGCCCTCCTAAGCTGGGCATCTTTGCTCTCGAGATATGGGAGCATTTTGAAAGGAACATCTTTAGAAAGCTCGAAACCGCTCTCTTCCCAAATATCGTGGCCAAGGTCGACATTTTCGGGGATATCATCGTGGCAAGCGATCCAGATTTCCTCCGAGAAATCGAGATCGCTCATATCGACATCGGCACTAATCGACTGCAGAACAGTCTCGCGGACCGAAGTTTGTGGGACAATTGCGCCTTTCGCGAGGACGGCCATCTCGTCGGTGCTCATGTTCGGTGCAACACAGCGGACCATATCCGAGAAGCAATCCTTGATGATCTTATAGTGTTGGTTGTATTGCTGCATCGAGTAGACCAGCGTAGATATCAAATCAGCACGCGGAATTGTCTCGTCGGCGCATACATGAGTATGGAACGCAAGGAACTCAATCGCCAACACCAGCTGAGCGTCTCGTTCGTCAGCACCATTCCCGACGCCGCCTGTTCGTAATATCACAAATATTAAAGATAGCATGTAGATTACGGAGATGGCATCAAACGGCCGCTGCTCGCCAGCGAAGCGAAGGCGATATAGGACTCTCGTTACAAGTTCCTCTAAGCCCTCCTCCGTCATATTTTCCGGCAGAGAAGTAATCCCGAGAGCACGCAGAGTTGCGACACCGATGAAAGGCCGAATAGCCCCTAGTCGGGGAGTGACGCGATCAGAACATGCTAAGTAAGCTGTAGGGCCCGCATCACCAGTGATGAGGCCCGCACCAGCTTCCAAGGCTGCTAGCAGAGCGCTAATTGAAGGGCCAATCCATAGGTTCGGCTCTGTCGGTGGGCTGCTAACGAGGTTCCTAATGATACCGAAGCCGCGCATGAGCCGTGATTCCAGATGCTGAATCTTCCATCGAATTTCGGACTCTTTCTTCAGCTGAGCATTGACTTTGGCCTGCTCGTCAGCAGTAAGCTTCCTCTGCTGCCCCTTTTTCTGTGCCAGTTGACTTCTGAGTTCTTCTTCCCATTTCAGTGTATCGTAATCCTTAGTGTTCTTGTCCGGAAGCGTCTGCTTTTTCGCGAGGACGTCGATAAAGGCTGTACCCTCCGGGGTCCGGAATATCGCCGCTTCGACGGGGCCGATATCTTTGAGCTCCTCCGTCGTTAGATCCGCCCGAATGAGCTCGACGATCTTTGGTGTCATAGTATTTGGTGCTACAAATGCAAGGTCCGCTGCTGCGTTGCAAGCGGCCTGCTTGATTGCGCTCGACTACATCTGTTAATCTTATATCCTAAATCTTAGCTACACACTTGCTCACCTTCTGGTCAAAACTTGTCTTTTCTATTATCTGCCGTAATAATTCCTCCTCGTACTTCTGGGCTAGGCTTCCAGGGTCAAGGCCAACTCTCAGACAGAGATCTATCCAGCTTGCTCTAGGTACTAGATCGTTCCGGGCGACAACCAGTAACGAGCACATCTGCTTAGCTAGTCCTTCTTGGGATTTCTGAGCGCCCAATTGCTCGAAGTCATCATCACTTAGGCAGATTGACCTTAGGACTAGATGTAGATGAGCATTTTCAAATTTGGCGCTTGCTGCTATGCTGTCCTTATCCTCCATATGAGATGATTCGATCCACCGCCATAATCCATCGATGGCAATTTCTGCGAAGAAACTTGGATCTCGGACGTAAAGCCGTGAAATGGTCTCACTGGCCTCCTTGCGAACCTGGGGAGGTACAGTAGTTGAGGATACAAGATAAATGAGGGCTTGAAACCAGACTACTTGTACATTTTTAGGGGCTTTTGGTACATCATTATAGATAGCTGCGAGCGCTCGCAGAAACCATCTCGCGTCGTCTTCCGTAGATAATCGACCATACACTCGGTGATTAAGAAGAAATGAAGGCTTGGGGTCGGCCACGAGACATTCCTTTGAAACAGCTGTCTTCTTGAGGGCAGGCTTAACAGTAATATTGTCGGTCTTAGACAAGACTTGCAGGGACAGAGCCGAAGAGACGTATGCGCCTACGATTAAGCCACTCTGGGCCGCCGCCGCCGGGTTCTTAGTAATTTCAGCCCACGTATCTGCGAGCGGTCCCGAAATAGCCTCAACTAGCTTGGCTGCATTCTCTGGGATAGACTGTTCTTCTTTAGTGAAAGGCACGAACATTTCTCCAGCTTGAAGTAGCCATAGTCTGCGTGAAGGTATCTTTTTGTCGCTGAGACCTTTCACAAATGCATCGACAACAGGCTTCGGTAAATCGGTGCCGTCATTCAATAGATAAGAGACGGCTCTACCAATTACAGATATTTCTGCCCCTAGAGCCCCTTCATTTCCTTCTTTAGTTGCGATAGGAGGGAGACCAGTGGCTATCTTGGTTGCGATCGAGTTAGATAATGGCACGTGGTCTAACATCTGTGAATGGAGAATACGATGGTCCGCAGAAGCAAGTTTTCCGGATTTAAGGGGGTTCAAAATCTCCTCGGCAACTTGATCTGTCAGTTTTTCATCGTGACTGCGAGCCACGACCTCTCTAAAGGCAGCTAAAACGCCGTCGCGAATCGTCGCATTGCTAGATTTGGCATTTGATAGTAAGGGTTTCAGAAGACGTCCATTCAAAGCCTGTGAAAGATCCAAGGCTTTGGGAAGAGCCCGAACCAACGATGCTAATAAATCCAAAACCACTTCCGGAGCTCGTAGGAGGCCTTTTTCGATAGGGGGTATAATATCCTTATCCAAGTCTTCTAGGGTGACGAAGTCGGAAAAGAAATCCCCCAGACCAGTCGCAATATGAGCAGGGATGGGTGTGCGAGATCCTACAAGCTCTCTAGTGAAAAAGGTAAAATATTCCGGCTTTGTGGTAGCCAATACATCCTTAGCTTCAGCATGTCGAGAACTCACTCCCGCGATTACGCCAAGTATAACCGCATTCCTCGCGGTAGGCTGGGCTCCCTTAGTCGTAAGGGCCCCCACAGCGTCCCGGATCACTTTCTCCCGGAACTCGCCACGCCAGAACGCCGCGCGCAAACCACGACGAGTAACCACTAAAGCCGACTGCGCGACGCTCGGTCTAGTTGTCGACTGAAGACATTTTTCAAGGGCGGCAGCATCGGCATAAATAATTTCCAGCCCGAATTTGTCCCATAAAGGCTTGCCAGCCAGTTCTTGTAAGAGAATAGAACACCACTCAACCAAGACAAAAGCATTCTTGGGAGCTATTCCGGGCTTCTGAGACTCCTGTCGCAGAGAAGTAATAAACGGCGTCAACACCTTAGCATCGCTAGTTGTTGCGAAGATGGAAGCAAGGCAAGACTCGACGGCTCTCCTAGATGGTCTATCATCGTATAAACGGTGGGTATCAAAAAGCAATTGGAGCAGCGTAGGTATTGAGGACTGGTCGATAGCTATATACAAGTACAAACATCAGCATAACAGTATTATAAAGACGGAACTTGAATAGTTCAAAAAAATGAACAGGAGAAAAAAGTGAAAATGCCTTACTCTTGTCCCTTAATTTCTCGTCAATAGTTCGTAATTGAGTTATGCGGATCTTGGTAGAAGAGCAAAAGAGAGCAGGCTTGGTTGAAAGAAAGTCGATGCCGGCTTTAGAGACACCATTCGCAGCCGCTTCAGTCATTTTGACGGACCGATGGAAGATCTATTGACATGATAGGGAAGTTGAGAAATGGCCCCTTAGCAGCGTCCCCCCCTTATAATACAGGGTTAAATACGGGAGTAGGCTAGGAAATTATGTAGAGTGCCGATTTATCGTGACATTAGCCTTCGTCGGGTTCATATTTGGTGATGTGCCCATGTGGGTTGAAAATATCGGTGGGGTTATACATATTTCTGGCTTATCTTATCGAATCATCTTGGGTGCATTATACACTAACTAGGTGTTAACCTTGTAGCTTCCTGTGACTTGCAACGGCGAATGACTCAACTTTAAGCGTAGGTACTTCCCATAGCGACCGACATACGCTAGCAATACACAAACATATTTCAGCAGCTTGTAATTGCCAAATTACAATAAGAGCGCCACCTACTATTCCCTCCCCCACCCCTACCTAGGTATGTATGTACCTACCCGCCTAGCCGCTAAAGCCCTTCCCCACAACGCCCATCATCACCCACTCGGCCACTATGATGACCGTTACACCTGAATATCGGAGCTCGTTTACTGGTAACAACTTTTTCATCTTTTGAATTTTGGTGTTTTCGCGCGGGTGAGATTCGGCCTTTTCTTATTCTTCCCATTCCCTACCTAGCAGCAGAAATGGCCCCGAAAAAGAAGAAGACAAAACCAGTAGCCAATCCTGCTCGAGGCTTTGCTACAACGTCGATCGCCTCGAAACCAAAACCGCGAGCTGAAATTACCAAAGAACCGGCGCAAACCGCTACGGAGGGAGGAAAGCTCGATGCCCCTCCAACATCGTCATCTCGCGATCCCAATGCCCCACCATCAAATCCTAACTCCGACAATACACCCAAAACTTCTCAGCAGAAAGAGGTTTTAAGCCCAGAAGAATTCGAGAGACAGCTAGAGGAATCCGAGCTGCAGCTTCTAGTCGAGAAATATGCACAGAAAGTAAAGAGGGATGCCCAACGCCAAAAGTCTAGGCTCGAGACTGATCGTCGATTGCTTCGCGGACAAGCTGAGCCTTTAAATACTAGGAAATGGCTACCTCAAGAGCTTATGGACCACATCTTGGATTTGATCCAGGCTGAAAACCGTTTCGGTGCATCCTCGCTGGCACCAGAGGGTACAAATAGTAACGGCAAGCTACCCTCGGAGGAAGATTTGGTGATTAGGTTGTGGACCCTGCAACAGACCCTGACGAGCGCCAGCTTTTCTGAGGACAAGGTTAAGGCCGTACTACAACACGTGCTTGATATTGCTGCCACTATCGGTAGCACGAGTAAGGATAACATTTGGGGTTTGGAGGAAGCTCTGGACTGGCTCGCCCGCGAATGCACCAGAGACGAACTCCATGATTACGATTATAGGGGTAGGCCCGCGAAGTCCCAAGCAGATACACCGGCGGACAGTCCTTTACCATCTGGTGCGAATACGCCTCGCCTTTTAGATATTAACGGCGGGCAGAAACCCATTAGTTCCAAGAATGGATCACCAGCTCTAAAATCAGCCACTTCAAAGAAAGTTACCATCGTCTGTCACGAAGATATTGAGCCTGACGATCTCATCCCTGCTTATCTTGAAACTAAGGCCAAATTATTTCAACTCCAGCGACCAAAGCAGGATAATAAAAAGGGGAAATCTACCAAGAATCATAACTCGACTAGCGCAAAACATTCCACTGCGGAATTATCAGGCGACGATTTAGAAGAAGCTAAATTACTAGCGAAGATCGAAAAAATTGAACAAGATGTACTTTTTGATAAGATTCTTGCTGAGCACAAATGGCGTGCAGATCGTATAGAGCTGGAGAAAGAATTCGCAGCCAAGAAGAAGGCAGAAGCGGAAGCTGAAGACGAGGCGAAAGAAACCCCCGACATACCCCATGGAGCAGAGTCGGACGACGACGAGGTTACTAAGGAAGCTGAACGGATTGCAGCGGAGATATTGCAACAGGATGACGACGATGACGACCAAGCTCTATCCGACCTTTTTTCAAGCCTCCCCGTCCAAGAAACCGACGCTGTAACGGGCAAGACGACCAACGTGATCAATGGAACAGATGGTATCAAGATCATAATTCGCGATTTTGGTAAGTGGACGGGCGTTAGCCCGATGCGTGCTTTAGAGGAAGCTTGCAGATCAAGGTATTTTAAGAGGCCTCTGTCACTTAATGTCCGCTAAATTTTCTATTTAGGGACTCCTCCGCCAAAATCATATATAAACTTGTATCTGAGAATTTATATTCCCATCGTCATCTAGTTTCTATCCAATGGTCTAAACCGCAGGAGCTCATACCAGTTCCTAAAATTTCGTCTATTGAGAGTGCTATTTCTCCTCAACAATTCGTTTTCCAGATGGCCTCTATAGCGACCCCTGACTCTAAGCAGTCCGAAGCATATATTGCTACTTTAGCACTCTTCGTGATATTTGGTTCCACTAGGGAAGAGAAAGTTTTTATGAGACTACCTGCAGCGTGGAGAGAATTATGGTCGGAGCTCGCAGAGGAGAAGAAGAACCAGGCTGATGCTGCAGACCGAGCAGCGATTAGGGAACTTCGCGCATTGGTTCGCGAAAAACACGATCAAGAACTCGAAGATGGCGTACTTCTCCAAGGCGCTTTCAGGGGGCGCGCTTCACAGCGCAGTACCAACGAAGCAGGTGACGAATCTAACGCAGAGAGAGGAGTCGCGAACGCAATCGGGTCGGAATACTACCAGAGGATATGGGCTGACAAGTCCAGTACACCGAGATTCCAATCTATGCTGGTTAGTTCCCTACTGGATCTCTTAGGGCTTAGTGTTTGACTTTCTTAGCAATTCCGAATGCAACTCCCGATGTGGCATTTTAGAGATCAAGTTCTCAGTGCTGTCGAGCGCGAGCAGGTCGTTATCATCTGCGGAGAAACAGGATGGTACATCTACCTCATTCCAAAGTATAAACGTCTTAGCTAACCAGTCTAATTCACCCAGCGGTAAGAGCACACAGGTGCCATCATTCCTTTTGGAACATCAGCTATCTCAAGGTCTACCGTGCAAGATTTATTGCACAGAGCCTCGACGTATATCTGCAATATCGCTCGCCCGTCGCGTCAGTGAAGAACTCGGCGAAGGGAGAGGTGATCTCGGTACCTCGAGATCTCTCGTGGGTTATTCTATTCGTCTGGAAGCGAATACATCAAAGGAGACTCGACTCGTTTATGCCACAACCGGTATAGTGATGAGAATGCTTGAGGGGTCCAATGAACTACGTGAAATCACTCATCTCGTCCTTGACGAAGTCCACGAGCGCTCGATCGATTCTGACTTCTTGCTAATTGTACTGAAGAAGCTACTGATTCGAAGAAAAGACTTAAAGGTAGTCCTTATGTCTGCCACTGTTGATGCGGAGAGGTTCTCGAACTACTTGGGACGCGCACCCATTCTGAATGTGCCCGGTCGTACGTTCCCGGTACAAGTTAAATATCTAGAGGACGCTCTCGAGGCTACTGGTTATGTACCTGACCAGCTTAGCCACGAGAAGATGACAGACTTGGATGACGACCCAGCAGAGATTGATGCTGCTGATTCCAACACTACTACGGCCGCCGCTAAGGAATTGCGACAATATTCGGCCAGAACTCGAAACACGCTATCCCAACTTGACGAATACCAAATTGATTTTGACCTCATCGTGCAACTTATTGGCCAAATAGCTGTTGATCCGACTTACATAAATTATAGCAAGGCGATACTAGTATTTCTTCCCGGAATTGCCGAGATTAGGACTCTAAATGACTCCTTACTGGGTGAGCCTTTCTTCCAAAGGGGCTGGGAGATATTCCCCTTGCATTCCACCATCGCTACCGAAGATCAGGAACGAGCATTCCTCGTTCCCCCAGATGGAGTGAGGAAAATCGTGTTGGCCACCAACATCGCAGAAACGGGAATCACTATCCCGGACGTAACTTGTGTTATTGATACTGGAAAGCATCGCGAGATGAGATTTGACGAGAGGAGACAGTTGTCGCGCCTCATCGATACGTTCATCTCTAGAGCGAATGCTAAACAGCGACGAGGACGAGCAGGACGTGTTCAAGAGGGCCTCTGCTTCCATCTTTTTACAAAATACCGACATGATCACTTGATGAGTGATCAGCAGACGCCAGAGATGCTACGGCTCTCATTGCAGGACCTAGCTATACGTGTCAAAATCTGCAAGATCGGTGGCATCGAGGAGACGTTGGGCGAAGCGCTCGATGCGCCATCCGCTAAGAATATTCGTAGAGCCATTGATGCTCTTATCGACGTACGAGCTCTTACAAATACTGAGGAATTAACTCCATTAGGACATCAATTGGCAAGATTGCCTCTTGACGTATTCCTCGGCAAACTTATCCTTCAGGGTACGATTTTCAAGTGTCTCGATATGGCTATTACTGTAGCCGCTATTTTATCATCTAAATCACCATTTACTGCACCTTTTGGTCAACGAAGCCAAGCCGACCAGGCGCGTAAAGCGTTTAGGAGGGGCGATTCCGATCTACTTACTGTATACAACGCTTACCAAGGCTGGAAGAAGGTGTGCCAGGCATCTAACAACGACTTCCAATATTGCAAGAAGAATTTCCTATCTCCACAAACACTCTCCAATATTGAGGATCTGAAGGGGCAGCTGCTTGTTGCGCTCGCAGACTCGGGTTTCTTACAACTTACCGACGATGAGCGACGCACGCTAAACCGTCTCCGATACTCTAACCGACGGCGTCAGTTCTACGACCTTCCCCAGCGTGTTAATATACACAGCGACAACGATGTTATCGCGGCGTCCGTAATCGCGTGGAGCTTTTATCCGAAACTCTTGGTCCGCGAGGGTAAGGGATTCCGTAATGTCGGAAATAACCAGAGTATCAGCCTCCACCCGTCGAGCGTTAATAAGGGGCACATGGAGCTTCGGTGGTTATCCTACTATCATATCATGCAGTCTAAACAGTAAGTTATTATATGTACACATACTGATCATTGTAAATATCCCGAGACTAACAAGACAGGTTTCTCAATGCTCACGAGACCACGGCCGTCGAGAATTTCGCCATCGCCCTACTATGCGGTGACGTGCGTATTGACGTAAGCATCCCGTATTCTTTCCTTATTTCATAGTTGCCCCTTTCTTTGAATATTCAAGCTAGATACATCTCCCTTGCGTGCACGAAAACTAACCAGACAAAAAGATGTACGCAGGCGTCATCGTTCTCGACGGTAACCGCGCGCGCTTTAGCGTGTCCGATTGGAAGACGATGCTCGCGATCAAAGCGTTGCGAACACGGCTCCGCGACGTGCTCACGCGCTCGTTCCGCATGCCCGGCAAGCTTCTCACGGCCCAGCAGGAGAAGTGGCTCGACGCATGGCAGCGCGTCTTCAGCCAGGACTTCAGCCCTAAGGCCTAGGATGCCGTTTTGACGCCTTGTCCGAAGATGGCAGAGATTCTGCGGTTTGGGAAGTATAAGCCGGCGTTGACGGTGTAGACGTTACGGTTAATAATGCCTAGTCCGCCGATGCGGTCTAGGGGGGCGAGAGATTACGCAAATAATACATTGGCTGGTTGCTTGTATACACTAGGTACGGATATGGATATCATATGTACCGTGTTTTGGGACGGATGAAAGGTAGTTAGTTAGAAGACCGAAACGGGTCTGAGGGTATTTCGCCCCCGCGCTTAAAATTACCTCCTCCCCTTTGCCTCTCTATTTTTTACTCTCATAGATCCGGTCCACGCGTAATTCTACGGAGGCGAGGATATTATGGTGGGAGGAAGAGTAGATACGATAGCAGCAGTTCGAATACATATTCACTTCGTGAAGATATCTAACACGGTGCCTACTTGCTTGTTTAACCCGTATTGGCTAGTTGGATAGGAGCATAGTGAGGGTGTCTTCTTTCCAACACGAATAAAAATGGACAGAGTATACGAATACTTCATCTAACCTACCAGCACCATGTAAAACACATCACATCACATCACGCGGAAAACACCTTGCTTAACCTAAACGTCGATTTCATTATCTTCAAATAAACTGAAAAAGTACAATTCAGCCATATGACTAACGTAATACCCTGAACTATGAGCCCGTCCGCCCATCCATAGCATGCAACTAAAGCTAGATGAACAGGTTAAATGCCAGATGAGAGCGTATAAAGAAACATGCAAACAAGAAGCCCTCGTTGGAAATGACATTGCGATGAGTACTCGAGAACACCTCGTACCAAAACCCCTCCCCCTTTCATCTCCCATGCCGATAAGTTCGACCTCGAACCGAACCTAACCGAAAAACCAAAAACCGATGATGCCATGAATGTCATGCCTGTTCATTTGCCTTTCGTACCCCTTTTTCTTATGTTTTTTTTTCCCCATCTTCTTACTATCTTCTCCGCTTCTCTCGCACACAGAATAATTAGATAATCTTAATGCCGGGGGTATCAAAGGAAGGAATATCAACTCGAGCAATGATTATTTGCTCAACTTCCGCGCCAAAAACATGCTCCTTAATTACCTCGCCTTCTTTTAGTTGAATGCATGCATCATGAAATGCTCATATGCACCGTCTACCGTTTGTTTAGGCCTTTCCTGTTCCGTTGACTTGGACGGCTCCAGCTCCGCCATCCTTATTAGCACCACTACCTCCCTTTCCCGAGCCGAGGAACATAGCCTTGAAATCGGCATTGCTCTTGGGCTTTACAGCAGGCCCAGTGCCATTCGTATCTGCAGTTTGATGGTTCGTCTTGTTCTCTTCTTTCTTCGCCGCAACAAAACCCAGTCCTCGCTTCGGTCCACCTCGTCCGAGTGCCAGTCTGCGAACATTCTGAGGAGGAAGTATGAAGCCAGTCTCCTTCGAGCCTCCTTTATTATTAGAGGCTTTCCCTTTGCCAGTGATGATCTTACTCTCCCTTATTTCGCTCTTCTGCTCGAACAGTTCCTGCGTAGTGCCTGTATGGAGCCGATACCCAGGAGCGATCTCGAATCCTTCTAAGGCTAGTGCAGCTCGTCCAGTTGTTGCCACATCTGCAAATTCAACTATGGCACCCTGATGGTCGGGTCGGAGAACAAGCTTCACAATATTGCCATATTTCTCGACAGTAGCTCGGACGCGCGCGTCATTGACGGTATCTGGTATGTTCATGATGGCCATTGTGCGTTCCTTGATCTCCCTACGCGTCGGATTGTGACTTTCACTGCCGAGTTCGCCAAATCCGTCTGTCATATTTACGTCACCATCTCCGCTGGGAGCAGGCGACGCTGAGGGCCGGTCTCCTTTGCTTGTAGCAAATGGTTTGAAGTTTGTCTCTTTGCTAGATTCGACTGAGAGGACTTGCGACTTGAATTTAGTCTTGTCGAGCTCGAGAGCGCTCTCGGCTGCATCCTTCGTCTCGAAAGCAACGTACGCAGTGCCGAGGCTTTTACCGCCGAGGTTTCTCATGATGCGCACATATGTTACCTTACCGTATTTGCTACACATTTCTTGAAGATCGATTTCATTCGCAGAAGAGTCTACATTCCTGAACCGAATCTCTCGACCCTCTGCGACGGCACCCTCGCGGCCCTTCTTCTGACCAGGATCTGAGTATTTAGACTGCAACTTAAATTTACCTTCTACAAGCTTTCCGTTAAGTAGCGTCGCCTTGTGAGCAGATTCCTGATCTTTAAAAGAAACGTAACAGAAACGGCGATGGGTATTGAACTTGAGAGACGGGAAACGCACGCTGAAGACTTCGCCGCAGTCTTGAAAGAGACGGCGGATGTACTCTTCATCAGCAGTAGGGGGATAATTAGATACGAAGAGAGTTAAACCGGTACCAGGCTTGACGTTGATCTGACGTTGGCTAAAGAATTTCTGATCTCGCAAGAGAGCAGACTGCACGTCCTCGGTAGATTTAAATTCGATCAAAGCAGAGCTGGACTCGCCGTCCTTCTCCGTGTAAACGTCGAGATTGTTAATGTGCCCGTATTCCCTGAAGTATTTACGAATAGCCGTCTGCGTTACATCGACAGGTAGGTTCGTAACCATAACTGAAGTATTTTCTCGGTCACGCTTCAGCATTTGCTCGTTAGCCGCGCTATTTATGCCATCAACCTCTACGCTCTTCACTCGTTTGTTTAGACCCTGAGACGCGTCGCCTGGTGTAGGTTCTCGCTTCCTTTTAGAGCCAGACGGTGATTCCGGCGCCGCGGCATTCTCTACGGCCGAGTTGAGGGCTGCTTGCTCTAGCTGCTGGGCTTGTTGCAGGTGGGAGGCGTAAGCAGCCTCAGCTTTCTCCCGTTCGCGGCGCCTGGCAACCTCCTGTCGAGTTTGATAAACTGTGTCAAGAGCGCGATGGAGAGTATCAGACCGCTCGTAGTCATTGCAATGCTGGAGATATACCTCCATGATCCGCTCGGGCCAGTCTAACTTCGGTCGCGCCATGGCGCGTTGCAGGACGTTGGTAGCGAGGCCCGGAACTCGTATGATTTTAGTACCACCAACTGGCGTAGCTGGAGTAGGACTTCGGGGCTTCGGCTTAGAGGAATACACCATCATCTCCCAGAGGTAGTAGTTGAGCCAGAAGTCATAGCTATCCGCCAGCAGAGATTGGCCAGTCATACGATCCCAGTGGCTGCGCGCCTCGTCAATTTCACCCTTTACTTCGGTAAGATACTGGATGAGAATACGCTGTAGCCTGTAATTGGGGTCTCCCTGATACGCATCCTTATACAAACGCCTACCCCATAAGTCAACATCTTCTAAAGCAGCCAGCAGTCCGACCTCGGCAACGTCGGCGGCGTCCTCAGGTGCATTCGGGTCCATGGCAGTTCGCTTCAGAAAGCCGCACCAGGCAGTGTACATATCCAGAACGCTCGTCATGCCATTCTTATCAAGCTCCTTCGTACTCGTGGCGGCATGTTTGATCGACTCGACATTGTGAAAAGACAGACCTGCTTCCTCGGCAGTTAAGATGTACCGAGACCAAAGGGGACCAGACCACGGACAATGCGACGTAGCTCGCTGGTAGAAATCTAACAAGTTAGGGAGGGGCAATTGGTGTGCCGATGTCCTAGCCTGCTGTTGCAACCCAGAGAGATAAATGGCGGCATCACTCCAAACCTCTTCATCAAAAGTGAATATACCGCTCAACGCTCTCGCAAACAATCCAAAGCACAGTGATACGGATAGTGCAACATTCCTTGCCTTTTTTACCTGCAACATCTCCCAACTCAGATACTCTTTCATGATTGTCTTCTGTGCCTCTTGATCACCTGACTTGGTAGCCTTGCTCAGCCTCAGCTCGTAAGACTCCCTTGCCTCGTACGCGGCCTTCGCTCCTTGTGCGCTAGCGGTCACCTCCTGGAACTCGGACTCGTATGCAGTATTGTTATACGTGCTTAGGAAACTAGAAAACATCTGCGAAGTGTTGTCCCATGTTGAATGGGGCACCTGAAGTCGGTCGCGAAAGAGGTGAGATATGCGCTTCACGCCAACGGGCGTTCGAGTTCTGGCCAGCTGCTCGAGCTCTATCGAGACCCAGCGGTTCCAAAACTCGTGGCTGTCGTTGATGCGGTACTTGATAGCCTCGTAACCCTCGCTCCAAAGACTAAGAGCAGCATCAAAAGAGAAAAGCTCGCGACCTAACTGTCGCTCCTCCTCAGGCCATCCAGCCTCGCTTGTCTGACAATCGGTAAAGAGTGACCAGAACCATTCACAATAAGATAGCCAGATCTTCAAACTTCCCGGCTCGGACGAGACAGCGCTCTTGAAGAGCTCAACAACCTTGACGCGCGCCTCGAGATCGGTGGCATGGCGGCTCTCCTCGTCGACATAAGCTAACCAATTATCCTCACCCACTGGCTTCGCCATTTTGTCCTTGTATCGCGCAAAGACAGCCCGGCCGGCTTCATGTGTTTCGCGGCAGTAGTTGCAATCTAAGCTCTAATCGGTTTAGGCTGCAGTCGGGTTTCGTTTATTCACCTTGCGCTCCAAAGCTATCCCTCTCCGCAAACGGCAAACGGCAAACGGCAAACGGCAAACCTGTCCTCTTCTCGATACGCGACTGGCTCAGTCGAAACTGGGGACCCAAACACAATGATTGGCCGGGTCTAAGAATCGGTTCGGTTAAGAGATGATATCGAGACGAGAGACGTAACGTATTGTGCTGCAGTTACGTATTGTATGTATGTATGTGAGATATAATATGCGTTATGTAGGTAGTATGGGTCGTCCGGGCTAGAATTGTACGATGTATGGTCTAAGACGGGATGCGTACGCAGGTTGCCATGTACGGTATGTACTGTAAATTGCCTAGGGAAAAGGATTGCGAGATGGAAACAGACGAAAAAAAGTAATCAAATGATCAACACGCGACGGAGAATTTTTAGTTAGGCAAGTTGATACCGCGGCTGGGTCTCGAATTTGCAATCGGCGACTCGTTCTCGGTATTGGGGATAAAGAAGAACGGCGGGTTAATTAATTTTTGATAAACCTTTTTTTCGGATTCACTGAAACATCGCCGAAAGAAAAAAAGACTAAATGTTGCGAGTTTTCCTTTTTTCCTCTCCGACTCTCTTTTCGATCTTTCTCAGCCACCTTCTGTTTCCCAAATTACTTCACCTCGTAAAAAATAAACGACAAGAGAAGAGATGTTTGATGATAAGTCAGATGGGTCCAGGCAACTAGTAAAAAAATATAAAAAAGAGGTAAGTCTTATTAGGATTATTACATTCGGGACCCCACTTAAAGATACATGTAGGTACAGAATGTGCAAGTACCTAAATTTGTGCTAGCGGGAGATCACTATAAGTTTACCATAGATAGGTACGATAGATACCGACTTCGAGGCCGACCCTAACGTACTGTACCTGAAATGCACGGTACAAAGACCCTTTGAAGTCCTATTACTTCCGTGCAGATCCCCCCGCTAGTCCGCCTTATTCTTTGATCATTTGGTACCTGTCTGCCTGTCCGTAGTGTACATACCGTAGGGATCATAGGTATCTAACTCAATGCACATGTGTACCTATATGTATAATGGATAGTTACCAGATAATCATGAGCAAAAGAAAGCTAAGAGTGTCAAAATGCGCCGCGTTCGGCGCATTCGGCATTGCGTACGCATCTACCATCTAGGTGCTATCTCACTAGGCTACGTAGCTAAAATGCTAGGACTTATGCTAGGTCGAGTTATTATGGTATTATACTGCGTAGAGAAAAACTAAATGAAGTGACACGACAGCAAGGCCAAGGAAGGGTCTGGCTGTTAGTTTGGCTGTACCCGAGGTTCTAAAGATGGTTCTAGGCCATCCCTAGCACACTTAGCACATTTATTAACCCCTAGTAACCCCCGAATTGATGAACGCTGCAGGTGCCAACCGAATCATTTATGGTGATGCAGACGATGCCGTACCCGCAATGTCGTCATTTTGTCTTACAGCGGCCCCCCCTTGTGGTCCTTGTGGGCCCCCCTTGTGGCTTTTCTTGGCTGCATTAGAAAGGTTACGACGGAACACCGAGGTCTTACGATTTTCCACCGTATTATTTTAATCCATTCGAAAATCCATTTGACTGTAAAATCCATTTTCGATCTCATCACTTACTCCAAAGTCCGGATCAACCACCACCCCCCCCCTCCCCCCTCTCCCGTTTTACATATTTACATACCACGTGTATTGATCCGTCTAAGCCAGATATCTTATCAGGTATGCATTAAAATCAACGTCACGTAACATCGACGACAGAACATCTCCTCTTCCTACTCCTACGTACGGATCCGTAGACGACACAGCCATAAGCCATTCACCATCCGGAATCCTTCCTACTACTCTTTGCGAGTTTGTTATATCCCGATTCGGATATCAGTATTCCATATTAATACTATTCTGTCTTATTTATTATTATTCAACAGTTATTATTCAATAGTTATTATATGGAGAATAGAGACGGCATGTTCATCAAATTAGATGTCCTCGCATGTTAAAACCCACTTCACGTGAGATTGTAGATCTAACATCTCCTCTTATTAGATTACATGCATACATATGACAATATCTGAAACGATTCTTACGAAAAAGAAACGCAATAACTAACAATATTGTCACCACAACTGTACCCGGTTGCTGATCTATCTTCATGTCTTGCACATGACAAGATCGTGAAGTACATAAACTCTCAAGCTTACAAAAGCAGAGCCAAACGACCGTGGGCAAAGTACATCAAATCTTCTCACGTCATCCTGTTCGGTTCGTATGGGTAATATTTTGTTGGTCACCTTCTTGACGGTATAATTTCTACGTAATGAATACAGATATGTCGGTTATTACTAGACTCTTCCTCCTCATCTACTGTATCATCCCCCACGTTAAAATCGAAGTATACGGTCCATCTCCCTGATGATACATATAACAATCAAGTTTCTCGGTCTCATTAATCTACATATCATTCAGGGGCGATTGCACGCATCAATAGTTAACACGCAGAATATCAATGTTTTCTATTTAACAAGATATGGTTCTGCCGCCGGATGCTCTCGATTTTATATAACCCCCTGTTGAATCACACCTAGATGAGCCCATATACCGAATCGTGGGGTGGATCGACGTAGCACTTCGGAGAGCTCTCCATGGGGTTTCTATGAGCAGATTCTCTACCGAGAAAATATACCATGTCTCTATGACAAATTAAATCGTGGAGGGCAGTTATATGAGTGACAGTATCGACGAAAGCTTCTGCAATTCTAATTGGCAGCCCGGTAAGTTTCAGAAGACTTCGGTATTCCCGAAATATTATGGATGGGTGCTATTAATGCCTCTTATACTTCAGCTCCGGCTCAACGGTACCCTGAGGCTTCACGAGTAGGTATGCCCTTAAGGCCTCTAATACATACGTAGAATTGTAAGCTACTAGCAGCACGTGCCAATGTAGTGCCCCTCTAGTGACAAGTCCCGTTCACCTAGGTGAAGAACCCGAAGCAACGGGCGTAGTAGTAATTCTGAAGTTCCACTTGACAAGTGCCTCAAATTGGGTAACAAGCCGGAAGAGCACCCGTCTTTAGGAAGAGTCCACTTGTCGTTCATATAAGCGTCATAATCAGGCCATCTGATCTGACCTATCAGACTATCAGGTCTAGAACTCAAGCAAAATACATTACCGGAAAGGGACCTCCTATTGGGAGAGCTCAGTTTCCAACCCGCGCTTCTCAATTCCTTGAACTTATCGGGCATCAGCACAGACGAATCTCTCTCAAAGAGTCTTCCAAGCCGGCTTTTCCCACGCCGAGCTCCCCCGGCGTGAATCACTACCACATAGTGACGCACAAGTGCCATTCCCGACAGAAAGAAGCTGCCGTTGCAACAATCACACATTGATGAGCACCCCGCCAGAGACCATTACTACCACGCGCACACCGCTTCTAGAACGTGGTGTCCATTAGATAAGATGTTGTTTTTTGTTTTTTACCAGGAGAATATGCATCTCCGAGGCATTTAGGGGAAGGTTGTCCGGATCTATCTACATGCGTTTGCGATCGAGAGGATGACATGTCATCTCACCTTCTTGAGCAGCAATGAGAGATATTGAAGCAAATCCCTAACCTACTGGGAGTCCGGTTTAAATCGAGGACCATCTCCTTTGTCCTAGCCTTAAACTAACCTCTGGTTCCTAGCTAAGTATCTATACTTCGATCAGAGTAAAGACATGTTGTTCTAACTCATGTCCAGATAAAAAGTAGTAGACTGGATCAACTGAGCTGTATAGATATATGCCTCTATGTAGTCGACTTAATTTTTAATTTTACTTATGTCTATGAAAGCTGTTCAAGGGGTGTAATTTGGGTATTAATACCTAGTCTTTCATGAATGACGTTCAAACAGATTCCCAGGCCATTAAGCTCTTAAGTAGGAGGACTCTATCATATACATATGTTACCTCTTTTATAGTTAAACACTTTCCACATAACGTAGAGTTGTCATCCATTGAACTACGAGCTTTGTTCTAAGATATCATATCACATTTTAGCGACCAGTCTTACAAGGGTAGAATACCAGAGCTAGTTCTAGAAATATGATTTCGGATGTACTGTAACTTAGTCTAATCCCATCTGGAAGTTTAAGACCTATATTTTATATCTTCTAATCTAATTACCTATTACGCTCATATACATGAGTCTCTATTGTATTCTAAGTCACTTCTACGTAGCACTACGAGATCTCCCATAGACACATCGGTGTGAGCATTCGTTGAGAAATAACACTTGCTATATAGGTGTATAATACATCGTTGTAACCTCAGGTGTATTAAGAATGCAGAATGATAAGTCAACACTAGATAGCATCCGGAGTATTAAACATCGAAACGATTAATAGTGGAAAGTGGGAAAGGAACTAATGCTAGGATAAGAACACTGGCCAAGGCCAATCCTCTGGTGCCAAGTGCTCCAGTTTAAGGAAACCGGTGAAGAAGATAGTTCAATTTGGATTTCTTTCAGGGGCGGCCGATTTAGGACTTATATTCTGAGCGCGAGGCGTGATGACGAAACGCATTTGATTCCCGAACCTCTTCGGGTTTCCAGTCAAGGCAATACCGTGCTATTTTCCCTACGTGAATTCGAATTGAACCGCATTATGTCCCCTGGGCTTAGAAATTTCTATGCTTTAATACTGGAGCCTATCACAACTATGAGTACCTGCCTGTTATAACTATGATCGACCATAAAGGGTGTATCAGCTATATACGAGACTGCAGCGAAACTGGGTCTGCTGACCAACAAGAATATTGGAATTGGCAGTTAACAGCCGACCACCAGATTGTGTTATTTTCTTGCCTGTGATTATAGATCAGGGGCTACGATACCGTTGCGCCTCATGTTGGAGTCATCAGCCGCAATAGCGACGCGTACAAAACCCTAGGTGCGAGTATTCTGTGTGGAATGGCTATATAGTATAAATTTATGGGCGATAGTAATCTGTAGAGTTCTGTTATAATATATCGCTCTCGGACAAAGCAACAAGACTTAATACAGATAGACCTTTGATTAGTCCTAGTTGCTGAATAGGCATATCCTTGAGATAGTACTGGCGACTTCTCGGCGGCTCGAAGAGAAGAATCGGGCCGCGTGATATGAATATATACCTAATATATACGTTATCGGCGGATGTAATCGAGACCCTATAGAAAATCGGACGGCAGACCTGTCATTATCATGCCGGGTCATTTTATTGCCATCGTTGAGCCTTTGAGTATCATGAGAGCAGTATTGGCTTTCTTAGAGCTGCTACTACATTCTAAACTACAGGCGAGGCAATATGAACACATTCAATATATCAGCAAGTCAAGACTTATAAGATATTCGGCTAACTAGATTGCCTACATACCTAGGCATGCATTTGTACCTTTGCATCTAAGGAAGAAAGTGTCGGATAGGGTGCCTATGTTGTACTCAACTTTACAACTAGCGATTCTTGGATGATACTGTCGACATTCAGATTTACAGATCACTGAATGGGATCATCGACGTAGAAGAGGATGAAGCCGCCATTTGCGGATGAGCGAGTGTTCATCGCTTTATATTTCTCTATTGAGATAGTATTCGATTACTGTCACTATATCTAAGACGGAATGACTAATGATGGAGGGTAGATATCGGCATATCCCCGAATCTAGGATCCCGTAGGATCATCTCATTACAACATATTCGGCCCAGGTGAAAACGACCCCTTTACATGTGTCGGAGGGGTTTGAACTCTTAGGTTGAGGGCGTGAAACCCACTGATATAATTCTGATATATTGTTGTGTCATGAGGCGCATACAGGAGAATGATAAGGCGGAAGAGTTAGAAATATAGTAGGGAGACACATAACATTCGTAATAAGTGCATTAAGGGCATTCTGTCTCGATCTATTACATTTAAGTGTCATATATAACCTACCAGTGCAAGGCTCTGAAGTTGTAAAGACGTAACGAGCTAGGTTAGGTATAGGGAGAATTTTGCTAGAGTTAAATTTCAAGTTGGTGTTTGCTGCATGAACATTCTCTCGCAAGGCCCAATATTCTCGGTGTCTAGTATCAAGTAGATACAAAATTTGAACTGGCTAGTAACTGTTAGGGGCGGGTCGACGAATCGAAGAGTTTGCTAAGAGGTATTCACTAGTTACAAGCGAAAATCTTCTAGTGACACTATATTACACCAATCCGTATAGCATCCGATAAACTCCCATGAATACGAGCCTTTCGACCCGGGACGGACCTATAAGTCCACCACCACGCCGGTTGTGCTCCTATTTGCCACGGGGACTTTACACAAAGTGCTACTAGAACATAGCTAATTGCATTTAAGTAATAGCGTTCCTATTCTGATATAACAAAGGGACGGATTGAGCGAGATTAGAATCCATCAAGTAATTGAGATCATTAGTAACTAGTTAATGTAAAAAAGATCCTGGGTTACCGAAGTTATGGTCTCTGAAGGAACAACAAACATGCCTGATCCTTCAGCCCAGGGAATCCTAGAATGCGACAGTAACGAGGACAGCGAAATTTATCATGATATTTAGGTTGTCTTGTATAAATAGGTAGGCACTTACCTAAGGTAAGTTTCTTATTGTTTTGTAGATGCGAAATATGCGGGGAGCAAAACATGAACATGCTAGAAATAGCGTAGCAAGCTGGTGAGATCTATTTGCCTTGGTCATAAGTGTATACCTACCTAGGTATTAGATTAGATTGAGAAGTAACGTATCCAGAGCATCATCGTTGGTGCCGCTCAAAGCGCGTAGTTTAATTTCCCGCCCACTGGGAATCGGTGATAATCTTTAACTGATTGACGAGAGGCCATCCCCCTCTAATTTAAACTAGAGCTGAATTTTAGTGTAACGTGGGCGGCAATGGATCGATCTGGCCAATCTGAAGAGACAATCCCTAGTGGTACGAGTTGTAAGATGTCTTTGCTTGTCGTGGGGCCATCAATTAAACATGCTAGGTAGCCTTGCGATACTCTTTATTGGTATTAGTAGACTTTGCAAGCGTTGGACGATACACACACAAAAAAAGAAAAAAGGGATTGAAGAACACATCGCATGGCTTGTTCTAAAACAAACCGTTAGTGAGATGGATATTAAACGCGGAAGAAGCCAAGACTAAAGGATCCGCTTCGCATGAACAGTCACCGGCGGCTGATGACGAATTTATCGGGAGCTAAAGGGTGATGGCACCAGCGGAAGCGCCCATAAGGGGACCACGGGGTCTGAAGGCCCTGGATTTAAATACCCTGGATCTACAGTACATGGATTGCAATTTATGCCGAAATTCACTGTCGTTGCTTGGAAACGGGGATTTCGGTAACGGGAAACAGCGGCTGATCTCCACAAGAGATGAAGATCTGGAAACTCCTTAGAAGCGGTAAGTGGTGAAATCGGTTTAAACTTCGGAGCCGATGGGGGTGGTTATGTAACTCTTGTAGTGTCTGTAGTGTATGGTGTTTGTGGTTCGCGGCGAACCGTTTCTTGCCCCTGTGAAGATCTAGTTCTCTTCCATCCAATCTCGCAAAAGCATAAGCGATACGTACTAAGAAACTGTACATGGTACTTATACAATATAAGAGTGCCACGCGAAATTTGGAGGGCATAATATGTACCATGATACCGCATGCTACCCCTGTTATAGATGACGATGGCATTGACGACATGGTCTGGGGTTTGGCTTGTCTCGTCTGTCTCGCCAGTCTCGGTCTCGTTAGTCTCAACTTTAACGACACCTGTAACATAGTGTTTCTCATTTTCAATCTTTTGATTGATGCGGCCCCAATTCTCTCTTTTTCTAACCGCGTAGAAATCCCCTTCATATCACTCGTAATATTGCTCGTGCGACAAAAACGTCTTCGCCGCATCTTCATCATCAGTTACCACGTGTGCGACCAACGGGATTCAATTAGGAATCAGGAGCGGATTTTATGATGATCATGAAATATAGGTATCTGACGGGATCGCCAATGATTATAGCCGGATACTACAGGTCAGTATTTTAAAAGCTTGGCTAGGCAGGTGTTCGTAGAATTCGTAAGAACTCGTGGCTGGTGATCAGCACTTCGTAAGGCTTCATTCGTAAGGCTTCAAGGTTCATCTGATAATAAATCCAGATAAATTGACCGACGCTTGATTCTGCAAGCCATAGATCAAAAAAAGGAGCCGAAGGCATTTTCATATGAAGAATCGGCCAATTACCGTCGACTCTTATCCTAATATGGTAGGCAAAGAATAAGTTATCCACCCCAAAAAGAACTTCACTTTGTACGACATTTGATTCAATTGGATCAATTGTAGGTACATACCAATTGTACAACCTGCATCGTCAAAGATGTACGTACTTTTATCCCCACTTTCAAATTCTGTTTTACGTGCCTGATGTACCTTACTCCTCAAGATTACGTACCTAAAGCTATAAAAATCATTATAGAATCAATCTAGTTTCAGATGTTAATATCGAGTATTCCTATCTAATTGGTACATAGATAGATACCTGACAAGCCAGGGTAGTACTTGACTGTTTGAGGTGAAAGGCACAGCCCCATAATCCTTGTTTGCTAGGATGAATTATTGACCAATCATATGCTTCAATCTTCTTCAGCAACCTTCCCGATACAATTACCCTCTCCCATTTCACGCCGACAAGGTCCCTTCTCTTTTCGAGGGACCCCCTTCAGATCGTCTTTTCCTGCACATGCAAACTGCAACTGCATCCTGAACATAGTGGTCAATTCTGGTAATTCCATTCTTTCCTTCCCCATGGATATTCAATCCGGCAGTCATTGACTTCTAGTCCACTTTCATTCCTTTCGTAACTCTTTTTCCATCGTGCATACTTCATTCACCTCTTACCTACCTTACCTAGGTACCTAAGGTATCGTGCATTTCTTTGCATTTTGGTCACCGACCACTTTCCATTCATTTGTAAAAAAGAACCATTCGTCGACTTCTATTCCAGTAGGGATCCTTGAGTTTTTACTCTTTTAGTTCTGGTAACCTTTTCTCCCTCCCAGTCGCCTCGGCTGCGTACATACTGCATACTGCATACTGCCTGAGGAACCTCGTTGAGCTTTAACGTCAAGTACCAAGTCCTACGCAAACGACGGGGACGAGCACCACGAAAACACTCAACAATCCAGAAATTGTTTGTTTGACTACTTCGTACTTCGGGTTTCCTACACGTCAGGTATTTCCTCGTTAGGTTACCTTAACCCTCACGATTTCACACGGACTTCCGCGACTTTGGATCACCTTGCACAAGTCATTGTCCTGCTGAATTCCGATTCTCATCATTCCTATCCGGCCTCATTTCGCCTTTGACTTTCTACTCAACATCAACTAGTACCCAACCCCCTTCTTCCGACTCAGAATAGCCATGGGCTACCTCGTGGGACTGTGACATTTTCTCGTTTCGTCCTACGCAGTTCTCTTCTATTGTCTATTTTTCAACTTGGCCAGCCAGCTTGGTCACTTTCAACTTGAGATACCCCCGATATTCAACTTCGATTCTTGTTCAGCTTCTTTTCGCCTAGTTTGCGAAGTTCTGTCAATTGGTCATTGACATATTACGTATCGTACGATACTCTGAATTATTACTTACGAGTCTATACTCGCGGTCACGAATCTCACAATGATGTTCATCGCCGTTTTCACTTCCCTTGCCCTTTTCTTGGGCCAAGGTCTCGCTCAGGATGCTGGCCTCCTGCCTTGTGCTGTAAGTAGAACTCGGTTGAAATACAGCTGCCTACCTAATTATCTGGCTGATATGCTTGGCTGGACTACCCCCCCTTTCTCTCCCGTGTATGCATATGGGCTTTATAACTGATGTGGGTTTTCTTATCTAGTCTGGTTGCGTCAACGGCGTTTTCGCCAATTCAGCCGCCATGGGATGCGACATGAATGATCGTCTTTGTGTCTGCGGAAAGGGTGCTGATTTCTCGGACGGCATCCGCGATTGTATTAACCAGGCATGTCCCAGCGATGTAGCTGCGGCACAGATTTCGATTGCTCAGGGTTACGGTAACAATGAATGCCAAGGTAAGCAAGCATAACAGCAACCTAGGTCTTCCTAGTATTCTACAAGACCTCTTGATTAACAAGGACATTTTAGCCGCATCCTCTGCAGCGGGTGCTCTGCCTTCTCCCACACCAACCCCTACTACGCCGGCTTCTTCTGCCAAGCCTCAACCTACCGAGCAGGCTGCTGAGTCCGTTTCCTCAACCACGGCTGCGGAAACTACTAAGGCTGCGGAGACCACCCAGGCCCCCGAGCCAAGCCCAAGCTCTACCTCCGAGCCGGGCTTCTCTGCTGCTGCAGTTGAATCGACTGCTTCCAGTTCGACCCCCGCTGCCACTGAGTCATCAGCTCCTGCGAAGACTTCCGCAGCTACCTCTGTATGTTCACTATGGTTCCATTTTATCCCGATGAATGAAATACTAATTTCCTATTTAGTCATCAGTATCGTCAGCTACTACTAGTAATTCGGCCGTCGCCGCCGGAGCGACATCGTCGGCAGAGAAGACTGATGATGGTTCATCCCCTAGCCAGGATAGCGGTTTAAGTGTTGCAGCAAGAGCCGGGATCGGCGCAGGGGTTGGTGTTGCAGCAGTTCTAATGATGATCATCGCCTTCTGTCTTCTCCGTCGCCGATCAAAGACACCCGAACCAGAGCGCGCCCAGACCATGCAGATCTCGCAGCCTCTTCCAGGATCTGGACGACAGTTCGCCGAAGGTGTCCGTCTACCCGATCCTACTTTGTCTAAGGACTTTACTCCGTCGGCACCATCACCAGAGTCTGCGGGACGCTCCCCTTCGCCTATGGCCCGTCCATATTCGCCATCCACCGCGTCGTATGCCTCGGAACTTGATGCCAATGCGCGCCCCTATGAGGATCTGTCGCCGCGAACGCAACCCCGAACTATGATCTAATCGACATCCCATGCGCACGACTCTACGCATCAACTTATTTCCGATTAGGATTTCTTTGTTGAGTTTGCGGATGCTTTTTTTTCATGAGTTAGGAACCCGATATCCAAGTCATCCCTTCCAAGGATTTATTGCGGATGATTGCAGTATGGACTCGGTTCGTTTTGGTGGTAATTCCACTGGTGTTCTAACGACCTACTTTGGAGGTCTAAAAGAGGGAGAGGTTTCTCCAGTTTAATCGCACCGATTTACGTACGAGAGATGGAACTAGTGATTACAGTCAAGACACAGAAACCGAATGATGTAGTTACAGAAGGGGATGGACTTGAGATGAAGCTTTGCTATTTATTGGCATGAAAGCAACAACAATCGCGTTTTGTAGTTGATTGTGATACGTAGCTACGTGATATAAAACTTTGCTGGCCAGCTTTGCAGATCAGATGGCCCCTTTTTTGTTGTATTTACGGTTCGCTGGTAGAAAATCATAAAACAGACGACGCAAATCTCGCCGCTTAGACGGCAGATTTAATTCCCTTTGTAATGTTTTTGCAAGGCTCCATCTCGACGAGAGAGCTATTACGTATTCTCAATTGAGTTGATTTCTTCTTTTATGGTACACATACCAATATGATACGATATCTCTTACATAGAAGCATGTGCAATCATGTCCGTTATTCACAACTGCATCATCATGCATCATATTTGACCTCTGAACTAGACTAGCTATTCGCTCTTTACCAGCTGTAGTAAGGCCTCTGCGCCGTAACCGGCCGGTTCGGCAAATGCACCCATGGGCGTTTCCGTGCCTGCTTTTCTACCTTCTCGTCGTACAGTCGCATCCTCGTCTTTTCCTCCTTTAGAACGAGGGATATGGCTATAATAGGAGAGTTCGTTAGCTATTGTCTGTTTTGGCATGACGGCTGGAAAAGTGTTTATCTGTAGTTGTTTTTTCGGGTAAAGGGGTGGAGAGAGAGGGAGGGAGGGCAGATGAATTCATGCTCGGATACTTACCAGCTGTTGGCCGCCACATCTGCGACATGCGGCTTCGCGCGTGGTACTGGATGCGGACGCCGCGCAAGGGACCCTTGGTGACCCAGGCCTGGTCGACGTACAAAGTCGTCGGATCGTTGACCTCGACCCAGCGGCCGTCCTTGGTCTGGATCTTGCGCGGCTTCTCGAGGGTCTTGCCGTCCGCGGCGCCAAGGCCCATGCCGCGGGCGACGATGGCCCTGTCGCGGGCTTCCTCCAGCTGCCACTTGACCTCGCGGGCCATCTTCTTCTTGCTGAAGCGCATCTGCGTGATGGCGTCGTCGACCGTCTTGCCGGCGATCTGGCGCGATAGGAACATCAGCTTCTTGGTGCTGGTGGGCAGGTGCGTGCTAGCGCTCGTGTGCTGCTTCTCGGTGAGCCGCACACGCTGCTCCCGCGTGAGCGGCTTGTCCCCGTCCCGCACCATCTGCATCACCTTCTTCTTGAGGAAGCGCACGCGCCATCGGGGATCGGGGTTCTCGGCTCGTTCCATGTGCTCCTTTATTTTCGTACCGGCATGGGCTGATGGTCCTCTCCGCTGTTCGATCCGCTCCTCGAACTCCTGCTTCTGTACCCTCTCCGTGTCCTTGATCTCCTCGTCGAAGATGGAGGATCCCTGCGTTCGCTGCATGTTCTTCTCGGCTATCATCTTCTCGCGCTCGCGCCGGGAGATCTCTTCGACAAAGGGCGAATTGGCTTGGGGCTTGGAGCCCCAGTTGAACCAAGCATTGCGGCGCTGCGTTCTAGGCTGTAGATATTGTAGATGTAATGAGGGCTTGCCGGCGGTGGTCCGCGCTGCTATAATCCCTTGATTAGCTAGCCTGTAGGGCGCAATTCGACTAGGTAAAAGTACCGGCTGTGGCTACCCGCCTTGCCGGCAGATGTAAGCTCATGGCTGCTATGAATTGGTTGCGTTGGGCAGCCTGAGACGGAGCTGTAAAGCGGGTTCAAAGGTCTTGAAGTTGTAGTTAAGAAAAAGTTCAATAACGGGAACAGTCGAGGAATGATTTACCGGGGTTTAACCATCTTGTCGGACTAAAGGGTACAAACATTAGGTACCTCCACGGTAAATCGGGACTTCTATGTATGTTGTAAATGTTTCACGTGACTCAGCGCAAGAAGCTCCTCCCAAAGCTTCGCGCGAATTGGGAAACTTGATCAGACCATTTCGACCATTTCCAACTTTTGAACGATAGACCCGAGAATTCCACGAATTCGCCCGCAACCTTCCCGCTAAACTTACCTCTTACTCGTCCTCCTCAGAATCGCATTCGAAATGGCCATCGCACCTATCACCGGCGTAAGTTATCTGCTGCGCCCAATTATTAGCCGTACCCCTCCAAGTTCATGACGCTGATTTCATGACTACAGATGCTCCGACGGGGCCTCGTTACCGACCTCGGCATTGCGCTCGGTGCGTCTATCCTAGTATTGGAAAGCCTTCCAATGCTTTCCGACATCAGACATCATGCGTGGGGCTTTTAGCTGACTTGAATCGCAGGATTGGGCGTAACCTTCGGCTCTCTCTACTGGTACGAAGACCATTCATAAATTATACCCTCGGGAGAAATGGGAAAATCGAGATGGATAGGAACAATGGGCTAACTTGCATTATTCAAGGCACGGATACCACATGCCGCGCACGCACGCACGAGACAACTTCTACAGACAACTCGAGCAAGAACGAGCTGCCGCGAGAAACGCCTAGATGCGTTTATGATGAAGGGCCAGCGTGGAAGACAGAGTGCGAAGAGGAGGAAGGGAAGAGGACGCAAAATACTAGACGACAACGACTTTACTATTGTGTAGTTGGAGAATACTATAGAAGTGGTTATGCTTTGAAAGCTGGGGACGGCCGACTGTATTATACGAACAAGTACCCGCCCGCCGAATTCAGGCTCCCTTGAGCATTCTTCCTATCCGTTGGTCCGTACAATACGATCTGGTGGTCAGTTTTACCAAGCGTGCTACGTATATATGTTCTTATCTTGTTCGTATGATTATGAGTATGACGTAGTCGTAATTATTCCGAAGGTATGAAACTGGTAGATGTAGTAATGGTAATGGATATATGAGATTGTCGTAATACGGGACATGCTGTGATGAAACTAGATTATCCTTTGGATTTATACCTGGAATTGGATATAACCATTTGACAAAGAGTATTCCCAAGATGAATTCTCCGTTAAGAATAGAATGGGAATTGATTAGCAAACATTAGCAAATTTACGAATCGTGATATTATAAGAATGCCCAGGTATCAAAATATGCTTTAACTATTTCATATCTATTTGATTTCTCAAAATCAATGGTTTTATCAAACTACGTGCCGCCCCCACCAATGCTCTCATCTTTCTTCATCCCCTCCCAAGCCGTAGTCTCAACCATAAAACTCCCCTTCTTGTCCTGACATCTAAACCGGACAAATAAACAATCAGCTCGCCTAGCCAAAATAGTACGTACAAATAAATAAATAAATAAATAAATACGAATCGAAATCAAACTCACCGGCGGAACCACCGCTGCACGGGCCAGCACCGAACGGGGCTATTCGATACTTCGGGTCGGTCGATCTGGCACTCGTACTGGACCATCGAGAAGAGCTCGCAGGCGGACAAGTCGATCCGGCCACCTTTGCGCGCGCGGCCGTCTGTGACTTGGATCTCGGATTCGAGTTGCGAGGCTGGGAAGACGCGGCACGGGGGTGCCATCGCTTATAGATTGCTGTTGGGACTGGTGGGATGCGATGTGGAATAATAGATAGTTAAGTTAGATTAAGAAGATGGATGCGGCAACGGCGAAACACGTCGGTGCTCGATTGCTAGGTGAAATCGAAGAGGGAAGCTTAGAAGAGGTACGTATTTACACCTTGATGTTCAGCTTCCTCTCTTTTTGTACGATGTGTATAAATGTGTATGGAGGATTGAAAGATGGTTCATGTTCAGAGATCCAATTGAGTCTTATCTTATCATCGGTTTATATTGGTTTATATTCCTTTTATTCTCGCACTCATCCCCCTTATAAGTCATTTTAATTATTGTGAGGCTTAACACATTATTTTATTATCATTATTATAGCTAACTAACTTACTTATTCTAGCTTCTCGATTCCCTTCGTGTCAATCTTACAGGTGGCTCCTCTAATAATATCCGTCCAGATATCCCCATCCCGGCCCTTGCCAACATCGCAGCTCGCTATCACAAAGCAACGCAATCCGCACCGCCACCTGTGCTCTCCGTGAGCGGACGCTATCTGCTGCTCCTATACCACTTGATATCAACCCTCATTGCTGAGCCGCATAACTACACAGTAGTCGTTGTCGACGCCGAGAGCCGTTTTGATGTAACTCGCCTCGTTTGTTCTAGCCTCTCGAGCGATACTACTAATAGCAGCTATCCAGCACGACTACCTGATCTGCGCCATGTATACGTGTACCGGCCCGCACGGGGGGAAGACCAAGTGCGGGCGGCGGTGGCGGCAGCAGGCGAGTGGATGCTTTACGGGGCTCACGGAAGCCGGGCTCGCGAGTGGTGGGGCACGGTGGTGATCGGCGGGGGAAGTGGTGTAAGTGTAAAGGGAGATGTGAATGCGGGATGGAAGGGCTGGTTGAGGGTAGAACGGGAGGAAGTAGCCGGATTTCCTGCTGGTGTTAGTGTAGAAGAAGCACTACGTGATAAAAATAAGAGACAAGAGATTGTTGAGGATGCGGGATGGGTTGCAAGTTTGAGGGCTGGAAGTTATGTGTGGAGGGACAATTAATTAGGTACCTAAGATAAGTAAAAACGAAAGCTTGACTGTTAATCAAACATCAATATATGGATATAACACCGTCTAAATAAGAAAGCAAGGGTTATTGCATATCAGATCTCATATGTGCGACCTAGTGGGGTTGACCCCATATCAGGTTAGACTAAACTTTATTAGGGGAACAGCGTCACTTAAGCCGAGCTTAAACCTCCACAAACCCAATTCTCTTTCTTTACACCAACGGTCTGCGAATCCTTCTACTTCCCATATACGAACGGTCTAGTTTAATAAGTCGATACGGCCAATATGTTCGTATACTAAATGTAACAAGAGTAATACGTACGGCATGGCGTCACAATACGGCTCCCTTGCTCCGCTTCAGCAATATAACCAGTTGCCCTTTGCTGTTATTCCCGAACATCAACGACAGCATCAACAACATCAACAGCCGCAACATCAATCTCAACACCAATATCATCCGAACTCGCATCCACATCCCCATTCACAACCTCAACCTCAATCTCGTCACCACCAGCAACAGCAACAACAACATCATCTACATCAACCCGCTCACACCCATACACCACCAATCGTTACACCGACATACCAACATCCACCAACTTTACCATCTACGACCAACATCATTACACAACCACAGCAACAGCAGCAACAGCAGCAACATAATGTCAACACCAATGTCGATTCCGATTCCAGTCCCGATATCACCCCATTATCGACTACACCCGTGGTAAACCATAGCGTTGCCAGCAGCGCAACTCTCACATCCTTTGCTCCACCTCAGCGCAAACGTCGTCGTGTAGGCCGACCGCCCAAATCGCAACTAGAGCGCGATTACCTCGACCAGCGAGCCTCTAACAACCTTACACCCCCTCAACAGCCACCGCCTCCCCAGGTTCATTCGCCGCATCCTTTAAACAAAGGACCCTATAACACGACCGAAGATGCTGTCTTCTCCCTCCAACTCCACGTCTTTACGTCCGGGTACGGCGTGTCGCAGAAGCGTACCGTCAAGGAAAAGCTGCCCTCGGGACGTTACGACCCCGACGGCGACGTCATTCGCAAGGACTTTGTATGCGACCGTGGCGGGACCGACTTCGTATCGCAGAGCACGGGGGAACGGCGGCGCGAGAGTAAGAAGTGCGGGTGCGGATGGAAAGCCGTGGTGCGACGATTGAAGCGGGAAGGCGATCTATGGTTCATTGAGATACTGGAACCGAATCACAACCACCCCGTCACGCCCCCAGACCAGATGCACACAATCGCATCGTATAGACGATGGCAGCGCGAGAACAACGCCGGGATACGGACAGCTATCGCAAGACTAGCGCGTGCCGCTGCTATGCCCGCTCGACAGGTCGCCGATTACCTTAAGGGGCAATTCGCAGACCCGGATCTAGCCCATATCGATCGGCATATCCTACGCGCTCTTAGTATGAGCGATGTCGATATGCCGGGCAGTGATGCGCAGCAGAGCCAGACTGTGTTCGATGTCGTCGCGCGGAGACCTACCATTATATTGCAGGAGAATGCTAGGGAGGGCGGAGGCAATGGGAACCCAAATGGGGGTGCTGTTACCGGCGTTCCTATCGGTGTGGGTGTTAATCCCGCTGGTACCCCTAATCGGTATCAGTGAACAATTGCGTTTCTCTTTACCATGCGAAGCCAGGGTCTGAGCTCCCAATGGTGGGGAGTATCAGTTTTTAATATTTGAAACATCTTGCCTCAAATGATCGGTGGTTTTGAAGGGTTAGTATCTGGCTTGCGGTTGCGATTTAGCAGGGCGTATAAGGGGGTAGGGAAATCTCATCGAATAGCTTAATCACAGCTCGGTGTCGACGAGCTGTATTTATAAGGGCGCGTATAAGAACGTGGGCGTTTAAGGTTTATTCGAATTGGCCGACTACCTACATACATATGTAATTCGGTGGAAGGAGAAAAAAAACAGAAGAAGAGATGAGGCGGAAAGGCCTGATCTGAGATATGACCAGCTTTTTAGAACAGTGAGTAGATGAAGAAGATGAAGAATACCATATTAATGGAAAGGGATATGGTTTAAGTACCTTGCGATGATATTTTTTAAGCTAGAGAGGTTAGATAAAATAAAAAGACGAGCTCACTCTATTACTTTCGTGTACATATGTTTACAGATCATCTGGGATATATAATATCACATACACGAGGGGCTTTAATAATAGAAGGTAAGGAACTAATCCAATACCATTCAAAAATTTAATACGGGAGATTAGTTAATCGTCAGGAAGGAAATATCCTATACAGCTAGACTATCACGTTGAATCAAGGCGTCATTTTAAATACATTTATACAAGTGGTATTTATCTTATTCTAACTAACATCTAGTGCGAACGAGTTCACGACAATATATAGTTCGTTAGATTAGTGTCTTATTTTACATCTCGGCACTTCGTAAGTCTTCTTGGTAGATTTGCCTATCTATGCTGTCCCATCTTATGCTGGCCGTAGAAGAAACTAGGAGGCAAGCCATCCATGTTATCCATACAATCCCACGCTAAATATGAGCGCCTCTCCTTTTGATATGTGGGAGAGGCTTATAGGTATTATCCAAGATGTCTATTCATTCCAATTCTTCAATTATGTGGCGGCATCACGACGCCGCCACCTACTTAGCGAGACCAAGGATAGAAGCCTATGTCGGTACGGTGGCGTCGGGAGTACCGGGGGATTTCTTCGGCGAGCGGGTTGCATACGCGGCTATTACCTTCTTGACCGAGTCCCGCGCCTCGAGACGCTCGTGGTACTTTTTCAAATTCTCGAACCCAGCTCTATCTTGTCCAAACAGATCTTGTCCTTGAACCCTAATTATATCGTGAAGGACAGGCCAAAAAGCAAAGTCGGCCAAGGTCATAGTAGGTCCTGCGATGAAATCGTTGCCTTCCGCTGCGTAATCCTCCCATGTACCCAATTCGGCCTTCAGCGTTTCGTGCTTTTTTAACAAGGCAATTCCTTGCTGGAAGCGAGTGCCCTCTTTCACAAAATCCCTAGACGGGCCACTTCCGACTTTGGGGGCGTAAAAACGATCGAGGTACAGCATGATTGGGGTCTCACCCTCGATAGTCGTCTTCGGAAAGTCATTGTCGACAAATTTGATAGGGAGGTCCTTAGGGATGGCTTCGGGGTCATTGGTGGGCCTGCCATCCTTCCACTTAAAGAGCGGCGACATGCTACCTCTCGCGTAGCTAACTCCGTACTCGGCTACCATCAGTTGAATACGCATATTAACGACTGGATCCGGTGACAGGAATAGTCGAGGTGCGGTGGAGATGTGCAAAACGTCAAATCCTATGCCATAATGTTCCTCCCAGTTGAATTCTGTCGACTGGTTTTCCCGACCGAAACTTTGCAGCATCTTAATAGCCTCAGGCGTTTGTCCATTGATCACATTTTTCGCACCCTCCCTCATCTTCGACGTAGCCCCTTGCCCCCATATCAACTTGTTTTCACGGTCCATGAAGGTTCCTATCCTTCTGAACGTCAACGAGATGCGACCACCGTCGTAGGCCAGCTCCTCATCTGATTTTTCGCGGTTAATTCTCTTGTCTTGTCGAATGCCGTGGAGCCACCGCATATTCGTCTGCAATCCCATCTGAAAAAGCGAATTGTGAGGTAGACATGCTCGTTGGACTTGACGTTTTATCGTAGGTGAAGGCTCCGCATCTACCGAATCCTTATTTCTCGGTTGTCGCTTTGTCCGTAGCGTCATAGTTCGTTCAGCACCCAGGCTAACATTAGCGATAAAGCTGCCCTTGAATATATCCAGCGTTTTGTCGCTATGCTCTGAGATATAGTCGTTACCGTCACGGTAAAATTGTATAAGGACGTGGTTTAGAGGGTGCCCTAATTGCTTTTCAACTACTTTCTTAATCTCGAGCACTGCAGGTGAGAATGGTAGCAACGGAGGCGACTCGTCCGATGGATGTCGGTAAATAGGCATGCTGCCATCTTCATCCACTTGTCCTTGGACGGCGACAAGTCTTGGAACCTCGCCGCCCTGGTGAGACATGCGCTGCCATTGCACCTCGTCTCTTACCCTTTCGAATATGTCCTTAGATATTGGGTATGGTAATATGTCGTAGACGACTTTGGTATCACCCTCACATAGAGGCTCGCCCTCCCTTGTTTTTGGCTGGTCTCCGGGCACCATTATTCTACTATCGTCAACTTCAGTGCTCGAAATATCTGACGGACCTTGGATCCGTTCTGGGTGCTTCTCGCTTGGTATCTCACTCACAGTCCCTGATGATTCTGTTGTATTTTCTAAAGAAGATTTAGGATTGCTATCTTCTGCTGACGGTTTGGATTCATCGCTTTTTAATCTGACTGGATCGGAAATACTTGATTCCTCCTTTTTGTCTGGTTTTTGTGTTTTCTCTAAAGTTTGCTGAGAGACAATAGTTTTATCCTGGGTTGATGGTTGTGCTTTGTCCGGTAGTAAGACTTGCTCATTATCACTATTTTTATTGGTATGACTACCTTTTTGTGAGTCATCGTCATCCGATTTTTGGTGCCGTGGCTTCGATTCGACCTCACTCGCGGCCGCGACCGATGAACTAGCACGTGACTTTCGATTACCCTCCGCTGTCGGTTTTGTTGGCTTCACCAAGGGTTGAATCGATGGGGTTGGATCTTTCGTGGGTGATTTGACACGGGAAATATTGGCTGCGCGCTGAGAATTTAGCGACAGGTTCTCAAATGAGGATAATAAATCTGAGGCTGAGGACGCAGCAGGTTCATCCTCTTCCCCGGCACGACGTACTGTAGAGTATCCGCCGGCTGGAGAAGTTGCCGGTCTATCACCTGGCCTTCTCGACGGCTTCGGCTTCGGCTTAATGGATGCCACGATGTTGGCCGAGAATAAAATATCGCAGCCCGTAGTTTTCGAAATCTGCTTGATGGAATTACGGTGTTGCATTATATTGTTGTAGCCGCAACAATCATCGACTATCGTGATCGTGTATCCATGACTCGCAGCATCGACGGCGGTAGCCATAACGCTAATATTAGTCATAGATCCGCAGATAAAAAGCTCTGTGACAAGTCTCATACGCAGTAAGCGAAGTAGCTGCTCTGACCTGAAAGCCGAGTAATAAGTTTTCACGACTGAAAAATCCCTAGGTCCGACAGCCCCTTTTATAATTGGGTGCATCTCCACCCCAGAAGAGCCTGGTCGGACGCATTTCGGTGAGTTTGGGGATTCCTGGGTTAGAAATGCCTCCGGAGACTCTGTTTGCTGATTCGTCTGTGGTGGTGTTGGCCGCCGTCGACCCCGTGAGTGATCTGGGGATTGGGAGTGGCTCGACCGATCCGACGTGAGAATCTGCTCTTCTTGAGAAGACCGCGATTTCTCGAATCTGCTACATACCCAGATGATATCGTCGCCTCCTGCCCGTAGCGACGTCGCCAAGTCCGCTATCCGCTCTGGGAGATCCGGAGGCATCTTGACAGGTAGGGCGCCATCCTCAGCCAGAAAATCGTTCTGGGGGTCAACCACGATCAGCGCTCTGCGGGTAGTCAGAGACGGGAGAAGGCTCCTGTCTATAGGAAACATGTTTAACAAGAAGCTCGCTTGCAATGTCTAAAGAACTTCTAAGTCGGATGTTAGTTAGAACTGTGATATATAAAGTAGTAGTTAGTTAGGTAGTCAACTTACATTATTTATTTTTTTATTTTTTTATTTTTCTTAAACGGTATATCAACTGCTACGACATGCTCGGAAATAGCAGCCTCATTCTCGGAAGACTCGAGGTTGACGACGAAGGGCGTGACATAAAGTAGAGTCTACCTATACTAGGATATATGTATCACTAGGGCTGTGAAATAAGCTTGGCAATCCTCGTCCGGACAAATATAGTTGGACAGCCAAGAGAAGAGCCAAGGAAGGCCAATCCACCAATACCAAGAAAACAGACTAGGATTCAAGTGGATGAATAACACTATACTTGAAGATTGGGAGCGGACCAAGATAAGGAGAAGACCGATATAGTATAATCGTTAAGAGGAATGAAGGAACCGAGGTCAGGTGAGAATTCGCGTCAACGGTATTAAATACGCTAGGACATAAAGATGAATTCAAAATATGAGGATAAAGGCAAATGTGAATATAAAGGTAAAGAAGATATGTATAACTTGCGTTAGGTAGTTCTCGGCCGAGTTATTAAGTGTGTCGACGAAGAGGAAGAATAAAGGTTGGTCACAAGTCACGAAGGTTAAGAGACCGCAAATGGAAAGAATCGAATTAGGTAGTATGGATATGGATAGAGGGTATGGATAGAGGGTAGTTATGGATAGTACGGATAGTATGGATGCAAAGATGGGGCAAGGGTTTTACTATAAACGGTCCCGTCCTAATATGACGATGAATAGCATCTGCATGCATGTGCAGTCATCTAATAACAACTCGACATATTGCTGTATACCTGGTAGTACCTAGGTAGGTAGGTAGTGGTCAAATTCCTTTTATATTTTATTATTTTTCCGTTCGGGGAATGAAAATGGGGGGAAGAAGAAGTTGGCAGGGGAGGGATTGGAGATGGGGGGGAAGTTGGAGGGGTGTGAGACGAGGAAAAAAAAAGAAATAAAAATAAAATAAAAAGAGAGAAATTACCTTAAGTAGATTAGTTAAACATATACTCCATTTGTCCTTGTTCCCTTCTTCAAAATATTTTTACTGCTCTTACACCTTTTTCTTGTTTCTTGTTTCTTGTTTCTTTTTCCTTCTTCGGGAGAATTAGGTAGGAGAGATACATTACTACTACTTCTTCATACCTACATGCACGTATCAAGGTGCTATGCTGTTGCGTTTTTAAAAACCACATGGCGGACCAGGGCTGCTTGGGGGAAGCTCGAGGCGAGACCCCCATCCATATTGCCCCGTCCGATCCGTCCTGTACCTCTTTCAATGTTTTTTCTTTCTTTTTTTAGTGGTGATGCGATCAAGATATAGTACATACAGTAGGCTTATCTGCTGGAGTTTAGTGGTCAATTTAGTGGTCAATTTAGTGGTCAATTTAGTGGTCATGGTGATCCATTAAGCCATAGGTAACAGGCGCCTGCAACGGTGGGCGCAGCTTGAGGCACCTTCTTTTTCTCTCTTTTTTACCCCACCAAAGTCTGCTAACGTTAATTCGTTAATTCGTTAATTCGTTATACATACTTCAAATTCTTCTAGCTACCCCCAATTCAATTTCTTCAAGTCAAAGATTTATAATATTGGAGTAGATACATTATACCATTGCCGAAACATTCAATGCTGTGTCACTTTAGACATTTACATAATATTAAGTATCTATTTGCATCAAATGTCCATGCAAATACTACATGTATATACTTCGTATTTCTTATAACTAACAGGTAGGTCGTTATCTAAATACTCACTTTCTTTCGGCACGACGTAATTCATTTCTCTTAGCTAGGTATCGTATTATTTTCATCTCTATACACAAACACGTATTCAAAATGTGTCAAATATGTACGCTCGGGCCGGTAATCTGCGAAATCTAATGGGGAGGTCAATGCGGATCTGCGAAGCTAAATCTATTGCGGCAGATCCGAAGGCCAACGTGATTCCGCCAATCTGTTCTAGACCTTCTCATCGAAGGCTTACAAGACCTGACAGGCCCTTGACAGGATCCCCCCGTCCCTGTCGAGCCCTTCTAAGAAGCCCTGTTGACGATATTCTCCGCTATGACTGAGATGACTGAGATGATTGAGATGATTTAGATGACTGAGATATCCACCGAGTGGATGTCCTTCAGTCCCCTTCGTTTAGACTTTGCTCGATTCGGCTTGTCGATCAGACTATAATGCCCTGATCTAATCCTCTCCGGTGCGGATAGCAGCATATAGCAGCATATAGAGCGCATATAGACGCATATAGACGCATATAGACGCAGAATAAGTCGCTACGATACCTGCTGCGATCTACAATGCCGCATGCCAAACTAGAAGCGAGTATCTAATTTACCTTACTGATTTACCTTGCTGCATACATACCCATACATGTCCATATATATTTATATTCCCCATTTGAGACCATATAACTAGGCCATGACTGTCCTAATTGGCTTGGCCACGCATATATGTATGTATGTCTCCGTAGTCACGGCGCTATGCGTGAGGCATTAATCATGTGCTGTTTTGCATGCCAGATCCAATTTGACACGAGCATCCGTCATTGATCGATGGCGAGGCAAGTAAGCAGAATAAAGGAATACGGTCTCGTGCTGACCGCCCCTTGCGTGAGTCCTGTAGGTGACGAGGTGCGTAGGTGTAAAGGTGTGTGGCTCCTGACGATCCCTCTAGATAGTCTCACGCCTTCACTATAGGTGACCATGTAGACACACGCACATATATGGCAACGATTCGTTTACTATCTGGCAGTATTTTTTACCCTGGCCATAGATAAGTTGATTGCCCTGTCGACGGCTACACTACGACGTGATACATACAATATAGTAGGTAGGTATTTAACCGCTCGCAAGGACAACCATGCCTCGATTAATAGAAAGAAGACAAGATGACGTTCACGTGGGTAAAACTTCATGATCTTTGTCCATCTCCAACTACAATTCCCCATCGTCATTGGCCGCCCTATCTACTAACTACTTATGTAGCTCATCTTTTACCTGACGTAGGGCCGTAGGCAAAATACTACATATTAACATGCTAAGGCGTGTGAAAAAGAACCATGCAGGGTGTGGATCGTTCCCCAGTTCAACCCCACGCCGATGCCCTGTCTTCTCGCGACTAGCTTTGCCTGCCCGTGCCCTCTGAGATATATGAGACGTACCCTCCATGTTCTCTCGCTCGGTTTTGGATAAGTTGGGTAGACACCCTTACGATCGAGTAAAATCTACGGGCCCGCATTCCCCCGTAGGACTTCTAGAAGGTAACAAGGTTCTGTTTTCTTTTGTGTGTGTGTGTGTGTGTGTGTGTGTATGAAGGATGTACGATATATGCCCAAAGCCGGCCGTGCGAATCCTGCGGGAACGACGGGAACCATGGGGATCTTATTGCCCTCGCGAGTCATAACCAAATGTTCCCGGGGGTGTTTAGCCAGGCACTTCAGGGGGGGGGGGACCGAACTGTCAGCGAGTCACACGTAAGATGTTTATTATTGCAGCCGTCTTTTTAATTCAAAGATTAATTCATAGGTTGGTGAACGAGGCGGCGAGGAAGAAGACCGTTGTGGGTGTTACTTCGATCGCACTGACAACTGTAGGTACATGCAGTCGATACAACCCCAAACGGCCTCCTGCTTCTACATACAGACCGATACGTAGACGTACATATAACAAGCATGCGCTGCTACATATACATACATAAACGTACATATTCTTTCGGGTCTTCCCCGAAGGCCGCGTGTCGGAACTGTTTGTGTCGAGCCGGGGTGGGAAACTTCCGAGTGAGATGCGAAATTAGATGGCGAGTCCTTGTCATATAAGAATGCAAAAATGCAATCAATCAATGTACGATACATACATTATACTACAAATGTACGAGCGGGCGGTTCCGTAGCTCCTTACATATTCCCGCTGCGGGAGGAACGGGCCATGTCTCAAAGTGCGAGGTGAGTTTACGGAGCTGAAAAAAGAAAAAGAATAATAAAAAAAAGAAAAAAAGACGGGCCAATGTAGAAATGAAGTTACGATGATGACGACTCGGCCGAGTAAGTTCAATTTACGCATGCCTGCAACTGAGCATGTGAGAAGCGGCTGGATGGCTCCCCATGTCACGTTTATTACGCCGTCTATCCATAGTAGACAACACGTAGCAACCATCCGAGTCATCTACCACTATAAACCTCTAAGAATCCAATTTTCAACCTACAACCGACGTTGGAACTTTAGTAGACCCTCTCCGATCCCGAGAGGCGTCGGCTTTACTGATCCGATATCAGGTACCTCTTTGGGGGGTCGTATTAGGAACATGACTTTTTATACCTATCGGATCTTTAGCTTCCTTTCTCGTCTATCGTTTTGTCTATTTATGACTGATTCTAGCAACATCTATCCGACCTCTCCTATTTCTCCTGGCTCTCATTGGGCCGTCGTTCGTTGGGCTTCCTTTTTGCCCCTAACCGCATTATTTTTCTTCTAGAAGAATTAAATCCCTGGTCCTAACATCACCTACATACCCCTGCCGTATGCACAACATCGCGTAGCGGCGCAAAGGAAGGGATAAAAAAAATGGATTAACAGAAATTCTCATCCCGTGGCCAACTTTCTCATCATTCGTCAGCTTGGGTTGAGCGAATCTTCGGTCTTCAGAGCCTGATTTGCGGGCTTCGGATCGTCAAGACCCAACCGAACACGTCCGTCGCTTCGTCCGCCGTAACATTTGTGATTACAACCTCATACTGTAGCAGCCGCCAGCTGTTGATTTATGGCACTTAACTGCCGGGTGATCTCACTAAAATTTGGCCGCTTGACTCCGGTTGGATCCGAACACTCACGATGCAGAGCCGCAAGCAGCACACCGACTCGTAACTCTTGTTCGTCGAAGTTGGGCCTGATGATTCGCCAGACGTCTTCTATCAGGTGGGCGAAGGCGAGCGCTTCGACCTGCTCTATTTTCTTGTGGCTTAAATTACCGTAGATAGATGCCGCACCGAAATCCCCCAAGAGCGCGTGCCCCTCTTCGTCGTAGAGCACGTTATGCGCGTATATATCACCATGTGCGACGCCTCGGTCGTGCAGGTGTTCCGCTGCGGCAGCAACGCCTTGAAGGATTCGCAAGCCCTGCCGTGTGGTTAAACTGATCTCCTGCGAGAAACAGTCCCTTGTGCAACTATGCAAGGACGGCGGGAGCCCCAGGGTTCCGTATCGCGTTGTGACAAGTTGCATGACGAGCCCTTCCTTATCGGGGTGATCAGTAATCTTCCCCAGAGGATCTATGAGATTAGCGTGGGATCCCGCTGTGATGCACGCCAGCATCTCATCGGCAGGCGTCCCATCACTTGTAACATGTCCCTTGAATAACTTGATAGCTACCTCTCGAGCTTGATCAGTTCCGTTCCATAATCCCTTTGAGATAATTCCCGAAGCACCCTCGCCTAGAAGGTTGTGAACATGAAGATCTGTCCAGCTGACCTCGGGAAGAGAGCTGAAAGGAGTGGTGTCACGAACGTCCTTTGATGTCGCGGTTAACGAGCAACACGGATTGCCAGCAAATGAGAGGAAAGCCAGCTCAGGTAGGTCAAAGAGCCAATTTGGAAGTTCTTGAATACGATTGGCAGAGAGTCGTAATAGGCCGAGCTTCCTACATGCAACCATCTCGTCCGGCAGGCAACGTAGCTGGTTTCCCGCCAGCATGCATTTTTGAAGGCGTCCACACCGCCCGATGCTTTTAGGTAGGGAGCTTATCCGATTGTTGGTCAGGATCAACCAGCGAAGTTTCGGAGGCAAAGAATCCTCCGGTACATCGGTCATCTGGTTACCGCGAAAGGCGACCATCTCGAGCTCGGGACAAAATGCTAACTGTTTAGGAAAGACGGTGAAGTTGCAGTCGGAAAAGAATGCTATCTTGAGCTTCTTAAGGCGACCAAAGTCCTCTGGTAAGCTGGATAATCCTGTCCCTGAGAGGTCGAGATGTTGGAGCGAACCGGCTGCGTCGAAAATGTTGGTTGGAAAGTAATGTAAGGGATTTGCTACTTTCAACTTGGTGATCTCTCCTTGCGACTCATCCTCTTCGCCCGAACTCGCCTGTAGATGCATCGCGCGTCTGAAGTTGTTTATTAACTCGATTTTATCATGTTTACAGAGAGGGTCATAGTAATAAGCCAAAACAAACGAGCCGGGATGTTAGAAGCGCCACAGGGGTGAGATGGCTAAGCCTCTAATTAGTAACCGACGATGGAAACATCGCACAAGCAGGTAGGATATGATAAGGAGATGATTATCTAGGTAGGTATCCAAGTCAATTTAACCTTTGATTGAAAGGCAGTTGCTATCTATCTATCTAAGTAGTAATATTGAATGATGAATAATTAAAGTCAAGATATTTCATAATCACATAGGCTAACTATAGAAAATTAAACGTACTTAGATAATCTTACATATGTAGTTAGCGGTGATTAAGTTCTCGCGCATCTTACTTTACAACAACAACAACAACATTGAACTTCTTCAACATATCAAATGGCATATAATCATTGGGTTGACTCTTATCAATTCCTCAATATCAGATCGGCAAATTATTATTATAAGGTACCTACCTATCTATAGGTGGATGTAGTTATACAAAGAGCTCAATTCATATTAATATAATCCATCGTTTAACTTTCATACTTTCATAATCATAGCAACAAATAGCAACAAATAGCTACGACATCATCTTTCACGATGCTGGTTTTCTTTAGTCATCTCTAAGAGTGTTAAGCCACAATTAGACCTTGTAGCCACATGGATACTGCAGATGTACGTACCGATTAACGATTAGCACAGTCACAGCTCCACTTTAGCCGGCAACCTGTGAATTAGAGGATCCCTGTCGGCCGAGCTTGTTTCCTTCGTTAACATCCTCAACTTCAAACTAAAGTAGCCTTGTCGCCCATATCTCTCTCTAACTACTGCTTCGTATGAGGCTATTTAACATATTTTCAGTATCGCATCTTTAGGGGTTTAAACCCGACAATATCTTCCACTTTCGCGATTCCCCGAATCTCTTGGAGAGATCAGAGATCCGCCATTACCGCGCCTGTTCGCAACATCGTTGTTTACGACTCGATAGCTACACCCATTCTTTAGATACCAGGACTAGCGAGACTAGAAGCTTAGGTGAATTAGGGAGGACATATGACGAGCAGTCAAGCTCGGCGAGCCTGAATTCTTCTGCAGAGTTTCCTTCACCTTCTCGACATCACCTCCGTGTTAAATACGCGATATCTCGCCAGTAACATTCAATAGTCCGGGTTTACCTCACATACGACAAGACCCGTGTCCCTAGCCATTTCGCCGGCCTTCCTCATTGCTATTTTTGGGTTACCAGAACGAATCGCGTAGAAGAAACAGGATATTGGATACGTGCATACTATAAAACTCCTGCGAATATCCGATTTTAAACCAAGGCCTAGAGATTCGTGCTTTTTACAAACTATTTCCCTGCTTCGCCTTCTCTATACTCGCCCTTAAAGTCCAGCGATATTCCTATCCTAGACCTTATTTAACAGCTCATTCGTAATCATGGACTCTTCCCTCAAACGTGCCGTTCCTACCGACGATGAGAATCATCAAGAGCCCGAGGCTAAGCGACAACGAACTATCGAGCCCGACTCCCGCTCCGTTACACCAGCCGAGATCGACATATCAGAGAGACCGATTTACAATGTGGTGAGACGTCCGAATGCCGAGGACTTTGGTAGAGATGGGCTACGACGTTCTATCGGTGTGGCGCTGAAGCACGTAGGCTTCGATGCTGCTACTCCCGATGCTCTAGAGGGGTTTACAGAGACAGTTGACACGTGTATGTGCAAAATGGACACCTTGCCCTATAACTTAGTATTCTAACTATAGTGTAGATATCACTGGCTTCATCGAGCATCTTCGTCGTATCGCCAATGCGGCAAGAAGAAACGACCCTATACCCGAAGATTTCGAGGTCATCCTTCGTCGTCACGATGTTGATCTATCGTCTCTAAAACTACATCTTAAGAATCCTGTACAGAAAGAGTACGTTGCGCTATCGTTCTTCGACCCCGTAGCGGAAGACGTCCAATACCTTCAGAAGCCGCGGCCATTTCTGGGTGAAGAGCTGTCTGGAGAGAAAGAAAAAGAGGCCCGACCGTGGATACCCAAGAATTTCCCTGCATTTCCCGGCGCGCATACCTACCGATTCACCCCCGCGGAGCAAGAGCCCGATGTCGAAAAAGAGCAATTACAGGCGGAAGCAGATGCGAAGAAGGGCGAGGCAGCGCTGAGACGAATCAACCGGGCTGCTAGAATTAGTCGACAGAAGGAGCTCAGAAGCGTTGCGCAGCGCGATCCGCTAAGCCGCAAAAGACACCAGAATTGGGAGGACATGATGTCCGAGTTGCTACCTAAGGCCGGCCCAGTGACGAGTAGTGCGCCAGATATTGCCGACCACAGCTCAATTGTTAACTTCGGTACTAAGTACGGACGGAAAGGAATACCTAAAAATAGCCGAAGGCCACAGGCTGACCCTTTCAATGGCATGATTTGACGACTACATACCGTCTAGTTAATCTATACGACGAAGGAGGACACTATTACCTAATACTAATCGGTCATGATGCCTGATCTCGGTGGTAAGATGTTCCCCTGCGAGACCGGGTTGTTGTTTAGAGACTTAATCCGTTGAATAGTGAGGTAATCTCACGAGCTGCTTCTACAGCTATGGAGACGAGTTCCATTGAACCCTCTTAATCGTATATAGCGGATTTCTACTACTTCGAGGAACTGGTCGATATTAGTTCTCACGCGTCCCCGTACATCTAGACCTTGGGGCGAGTGTGATACATGAGATACGGCTAGAGGAGAAAGTCATTACCGAGGAAGAGCTGAGCCTTTCTGAGTTTGGCGATTTGGAGATACACACTCAGATTTTATTGTTTAAAGATACCCAATTCAAGCGTTGTTATTATATTCGCTTCTGCTTTGAGCATCGAGATAGCGGGTATGTTGATGCTTTGCAGCTGCACCGTAGAAGGTATTTATAACCCCTTTTATTGTTTTCCTGTAGTTACTAATGTACCTAGGTACCGAACGTAAGCACGTACGAAGTAGAAGCAAACGAACTAATTACATAACCAAATAACTTAGGGTACAGATTCGCCAGGTGAGAAGAGACTAATTTACAGCTGGCACAGCTGGCACAACTAGCACCAAACTTAGGGTGCTAATTGGGATGCTGATTGGATAAAGCCCCGCCAATGCAGTAAGGCTGGTTTGGTTTTCCTAGCACCTGCCGTCAATTTAGCGATTTGACCCTAAGAAATTCGCACACAAAATTTCTCGGGGAAAATTTCAAGTTTGACGACTGCCACTTCGATCACTCGATCATCCAGCGAAGCACATCAACAATTCCTCCTCGCCAACAACCTAAGGTGTACTTCGCGAAAGATTCGAGTATCCCTTCACAATGGCTGAGCAACTTATTCTTAAGGGCACTCTCGAGGGTCACGTAAGTATATTAATTAATTAATTCATCATCGCCTGGATTCAATTATCTGCGAAAAGCCGTCAACAGTAACCGGTAGCTAACGGATTTTTGCGTAATAGAATGGCTGGGTTACCAGTTTAGCTACCTCCATTGAGAAGTATGATCTATTACCTGCAACATCGCCTTTTTTTCGGAATCGCAAGCTTACATATCGTCATGTAGCCCCAACATGCTGTTGTCCGGCAGCCGTGACAAGACCCTTATCATCTGGAACCTCACTCGCGACGAGTCGCAATACGGCTACCCCAAGCGATCTCTCCACGGCCACTCTCACATCGTCTCCGACTGCGTATGTTATCTCGCTTTCCTGCTGAAAATAGAGTGATGGATAAAACAATTGAGAAATTTGCTGACGGATTGGTACTTAGGTTATCTCCTCCGACGGCGCTTACGCTCTGTCCGCTTCTTGGGACAAGACTCTCCGACTGTGGGAGCTCGCTACGGGCACCACCACGAGGCGATTCGTCGGCCACACCAACGATGTCCTCTCCGTCTCTTTCTCCGCAGACAACCGACAGATCGTTTCGGGCTCTCGTGACCGAACCATCAAGCTGTGGAACACCCTAGGTGACTGCAAGTTCACTATCACCGACAAGGGCCACACCGAATGGGTGTCCTGCGTCCGCTTCAGCCCCAACCCCCAGAACCCCGTCATCGTCTCCAGCAGCTGGGACAAGCTTGTCAAGGTACGTTTTATGAGATTATTATTTTTATTACGAAAGAGAAGGACTCGCGAACCCTTTCAAATGATGCTTTGCATTTTAAAAAGTATTTGCTACTTCAGAGCTTGTTTACAAGCCATGAGACATCTTAACACCATTGCACTGATGATATACACCTCGCTATTATTTGCTTGCTACTCTCAGACTTGAGATTTGTATCAGGTGCTAACTCGTACCGCGTTAGGTTTGGGAACTCTCCACCTGCAAGCTCCAGACCGACCACATTGGCCACACCGGCTACATCAACACCGTCACCATCTCCCCCGACGGATCTCTCTGCGCCTCCGGTGGTAAGGACGGCACCACCATGCTGTGGGACTTGAACGAGTCGAAGCACCTGTACTCTCTGAACGCTGGTGACGAGATCCACGCCCTCGTCTTCTCTCCTAACCGATACTGGCTCTGCGCTGCCACTGCCAGCAGCATCATCATCTTCGACCTGGAGAAGAAGAGCAAGGTTGACGAGCTGAAGCCCGAGTTCACTTCGGTCGGCAAGAAGAGCCGGGAGCCCGAGTGTGTGAGCTTGGCCTGGAGTGCGGACGGCCAGACTCTGTTCGCCGGTTACACCGACAATGTTATCCGAGCATGGGGTGTCATGTCGCGAGCATAAATCCTTTTCCCCGGGGGGTCGATATCGGTCATTGACTGGGCGTATGGGATGGGCTATCATTTGAGCTTTTTACTAAGGGAAATGGCAATCTCTTGCGGCTGGCAACGGAATTACATTAGAAACGTTGCGTTGCCGCTCGGTTGCTGCCATCAGGTAACCCAAAATTTTAAGGAATTGTGAAGACAATAATACCGTTTGTCCCTCGTGCTACTATTGTGACACGAGTTTGAATCTTGGAAGTCTTCATTCCTAAATTCGTAGATTCGTATGAGTTCTCCTAGTTGACGGCGTTGCGTAGTAGTTGACCTACCGACATGGAATATTGGGACGCAGTAGCTAAACTAAAACAATATTCATACAAAAAGCCTATGATATTCCTGTTGCTCCAATTCGGTAAATTTATCTTAGATGATGTTATACATATAGATTCACATTATTTTTCCAACCCGCCTACGCTCTCGGCCTTAGCCTCGGAATCCTTCTGTGCCTGGACATTCGCACTTTCTTCTTGTATTTCTTCATGATCCATAGGTCCTATTCTCCCATTCCCTGCCTCCAAGTCATCAACGTTTCTCCCGCCTACAGGTATCCTTGGACTCCGACGCATACTACTGTCCAAAGTTTCGTCGTCCTCGTCGGGTTTGGAAAGCGTGCGGGATTGATGGCTGAAAAGGGAAGAGGAGGGCAGAACAAAAGAGGGCATGCCGTTGCCATTGCTGTTGCTGGTGGCGAAAAAGGGGGATGATGTGCGGCGGCTTTTTCTCCTGTTCAAGTTCCTTCTGCTCCCTCGGTTTGACCGTCGGAAGCTTGAGCCGGCTGAGTCGGAGCCCCGGTAGAAGGCGGCGATGCTGATGAGTGGTAGGCCGGCGGCTACGAGGGTTTGTACCCAGGATCCGGCGTCGAAGGGGAGGACGCGGGTGTTTCCTGGTCCGGCTGCTACGTCGAGCCCGGCGAAGAGACCTGTTACCGTATATTAGTTTGGTTTCTTCACTTTTTGCGCTGTGGCGTCACTCCTCCCTCTAGTAGACTGCCTAGCTAATAGAAGTAAAATAAAAATTCATCGACTCACAAGGTGCCAGCATGAGAATGCCGTTCCCAACAGCTAATATCTCAAGCGAGGTCAGTCCCCTCGCACTGCTCCCACCCCCTTTCAAAGACAAAGCTATCGACATCTTGCATCCCTTGCCCCGGAGCACGCGTCTTGTGGCAGCGAGGTGCAGTGCCAGATGCGTGAAGAAGACGCCGCAGAAATAAAACACCGACATCGCGCTGATCACTACAGAGGCCTTGCCTACGTCATCGGGCGGCACAGGGAGCGTGTGTCCCTTAAGAGCTTGCGTGTAGTGCGCTATCCAGATAGCTCTAAGCGCGACGGCGGCTGCGGCCAAAGTCACGGCTAGGAAGAGGACTGGAGGGCGCCACCAGCATTTTCCGATTCGGCCGGTGGTCGTGGAACTGGAGGAAGAGCTGGTGATGGTGACGGAACGGAGAGATGGGGACGCGGAGTACACGCCCCAGGTCCGGACTAAGACGCGGCTTTGGAGCATGAGAGATGCTTCGACTAGAGCGAGTTGCAGCACGCTTAATGCACTGGATGCCGTTGTTATATTATATGCCTCCGGCGATAAAACGGAGGCGTCACGGGTCCAGGCCACGTAGTACTCTGTCAGCGGGCCGGGGAAGTACAGCACCAGGAGGATGAGCCGTGTGACGGAGACGACTAGGCATAGCACCTGGGTTAAGTGCACCGGGCGCCGGAGCTTGGTGGTGGGGAGAAGTAGGAGTGCTGTTAGCAGGGATAAAAGACAGAGGCCGAGTTGTACACCATAATTTATAGACGTGCTGGCGAGACGGACGCGCTGCGCGTTGATGGCGGGGAGGGAGATGGCGATTAAAGGGGATGGGTCGCTGGCGTTGATGTTGGAGCTGCCGACGATGAAGAATGTCTGGTTTCGAGGGTCGAAGGGAGCGTCCATCGGAGCGCGGTTGGGCCACTCCCGCCTACCAAGCAGGAAGACAGGACTGAGGCAATTTAGAGAGAGATGTCGTTGAGGGTTGTGGGATCGATGATGAGGGATTGTGGAGTTATAGCTCTTCTTCTAGTTGGCGCCGTTTTACTCCATTTTCACTTTTAGGGGCGGATTCATGAGTCGCGCTACTTGACCACGATATATGCCTTAGGTACGCTTGTTTTGTACTGTATCCTCCGGTCTAGTCAGGAATGATTATAAACAAATAACTACGTTATAAAAAGAAGAGACTTTGGGTGCGGCTCCCCCGTCGATATTAGATAGACGCAGAGACATACATACATACATACATACATACATACATACATACATACATACATACGCCTCCCCCCATTCTCGGTAGATCAGGGCTGGCCCCTGGGCGAAAAATAAAATAAAAAGCAAGTATGAGATGTCAGCCCTGAGTTACGCGGCGACGCCTCTGGAGCTTCCTACTGGACGCCCGCGTACATATCTAACCTACCTAGACCGCAGCATGTCCTAAGCCTAGAGTCATAGGGGGAAAATACCCGAAGGCGTGTCTTAGGTATGAGAGCTCTCATTCGTCCGATCGAAAAGGGGCGATGGGGATGGGAGGCCCAGCGGGCTTGTCCGCCGTATCTTTACAGGAACATACTGGCATTTCTTTCTCAGCCTCGGGCTCCCTTGGGAGATAGTTGGTAGCTATGTCTTGCAGGGAGGAGCTCTTGGGAATTTGCCCATTTTGGTGCTGTCGGTGATTAGTTTATGAGCTACTGACTGGCTTATGTCTCCCGGATTGTCGGGATTGTGGCTGGCTGAGCGTATGTCCGTGGGTAAGGGATGTATATGTCAATTAGATAGATTAGTTACCTTAGGTAATTTATATTGTGTGTCTTATATTCGGTTTGCCGTGTTGTATTCTCTTTTGCCAGAAATACGAGGCTTATAACAGAAACTGGTAAAGTGATATAAACTAATCATACGAAGAATACTTAACTACGGTATTGACGTATTTTTAGATTAAGGGACGGCTCAGCTTAACTATAATTCGACGTTAAATGTTTGCCTAGTTGGGCTATGCCCAATCACGTTGTAGATCTGCTTCATAGATTTCCTCGTCAAGGAAGATATTCGACTGTGTCTAACATCATCACCCAGATTATATAGTCAGGATTGGATCGACTTCATATGTGGAGATGACATCGCCTTGGTTATCCTCCTTACTGCTCGTATAATTTACTTATACACGGAAACGATAAAAAGGGTCTGGTTAAGTTTTATGTAGTTCAAGAACACGTAGCCATGTGTTTTTACATAGTGATATAACTTACTCACGGTCTCTCACTTCGCTAGACGTGTAAGTCGGAAGTGGCACAGTTATAAAACTACTACGGCATAACGTCTTGGTAGTAAGAAAAGGCTACCACTCGGCTGAGAGATGACCAAGTTACTACTTAGTAACTGCGCCAGTCAGGCATGGCCTAGCTTTATTCTCAGTCCGGAACGACTATTTCTTAGTCAACGAGGGCCATCCGGTCGTTCGTTTTAGTAAGCTGGATTCTGCTTCGAGAATATCAAGTAAATAACATACTAACTAACAATGGATAATAGGCACGTTCGGTTACTGCTTGCAAACCAGAGCCGACATCTCAGAGACGTTCATGTAAGTTATACTACGTGGATATATCTGGTCCGCTACCTATTTATATTGACTAGTCTTATTAACACTCGAAGCAGCTCAAACAGGGACCTAACACCAGATAAATGCTCCCTACCAGGCATAAGTTGCGACCTCCTCAACGCCCTAACTCCCGCTTCCGCACTTAGCCTTAACGGCGGCAACCGTGAGCAACGCCTAACATCAATCACGGCTTTACACCCTCTCACAACCGCCTTCGCATTCCTCACCCTCGCCGCGTCAACCATACCATATTCCCGAATTCCAGGAACAGTACCCGCTTTCCTAAGTATACTAACCGCAGTACTCGCGGCTATAGCTATGATCTGCGACTTCGTATTACTCAAGCGAGTAAAAGACCGTCTCGACCACCAGCCGAGAGGCACGGCTGCCTCGTCGGCGGTGGGTCATTACTACACCGCTGAAGGATCCTACGACACGGGATTATGGGTGTTGCTAGTCGCCACTATCTGCTTGTTTCTCTTGAGTATGATTTTATCCATGCGGTGGAACGCTGGACAGCGACTAGAAATAGAAACGCAGATGACTCCCGATCATGATGCAGGATGTCACGAGCGAGAGGAGCAGGGAGGTGGTAGGACGGACCGAAGTTCCAGTACCGCCGCGCCGCCCTACGAGCTGATGAGTCTTGGGACTAAAGCAGAACTCTCGGGAGGGGATGCAGCAGATCGGCACGAGCTGGGCGGCCAGGAGAAGGGGAGTCCTGTCGAGCTAGAGCATCAGGATAGATACCACGAGCTGGATAATAGTCAGGTGATAGCTCGAGGAACGCATTAGCAAAACTACTGACATATATCTGAGTGGAAATCTAATGTATTTAACTTCAAAATTTTTATATTATCGCTGTTGTTATGAGTAATTAAGCTTACAAATATAAGCAACGCCAAGTTCTAGTAATAGCCTCATGTACTTAAAACTCTAAGGGTTCGCGGCACAAGATGGTATCAACTCAATCTTGTCATCATGTTAAATAACTCATTCTCGAATTCATAGCGGTACAAGCACATCTTCTACTAGCCCCTCCTAAGCTGCATAGATTAATAGTTTCGGGCTTCTGATCGTAAAAACATTGATCCCGCAACCTTTGACGCCCATGTGCAAACCTGGAACTGCCGTATTCACTTATGAATTCCGGCCGAACACACTGAGGAAAAAAGACAACGCCGGCCCTATGCATTTTATATTCGGGCAGAAAACTGACCCTGTCATCCGCCATCTTATCGTGACCCTCCCACCCCCTATTAGCTGGCCCTTACTAGTTTCGCAAAGCTAATGGTCATCCTTAGCGGATGCTAGCGCCAGAACGGTCAGTGAACAGACGGGTTCCGATATTCATAGCCTGAAGCTCCTGAAAGAGGAGCTTTGCGGCATACGGGATATGGACCTGTGCAATCTTGGTCTTGTTCTTGCATGGCCGGCACTCAAATGAACCCTTGCTTAAAATACTAGGAAATCAATGTTAGTATTTAATGAGATGAAACATAGAATGGGGACTTACGCAATAGGAGTCATCAGACCACAAATCTCGCAGACGTGGACTCTGAAAGCATCTGAAACCTCGAACAGACGCTCCTTGAGGAAAGAGGCGGCACCGTGGGCTATCATACAGTCACGTTCCATTTCTCCGAAACGGAGACCTCCATCCCTAGCACGACCTTCGACGGGTTGTCGGGTCATTATTTGCACGGGGCCACGCGCACGCGCATGGATCTTGTCGTCCACCATGTGCCTGAGACGTTGGTAGTACGTGGGGCCGAAGAAGACTTGGGCTCGGAGCTTGCGTCCTGTGTGGCCATGATACATAATCTCGAAGCCGCGAGACTGGTATCCGTGGTCACGTAGAAGGTTCGACACTGAATCAACAGTGACATCGGTGAACGGCGTAGCGTCTCCCTCCATTCCCTTAAGGGTGGAGACTTTACTAAGCAGACACTCGATCAAGTGAGCAATCGTCATTCGCGAGGGGATAGCGTGGGGGTTAATGATGATATCGGGAACGATGCCTTCGCGAGTAAAAGGCATGTCTTCCTGGCGGAACGTGACACCAATGGTTCCTTTCTGTCCGTGACGAGAAGCGAACTTATCTCCGATTTGAGGAATCTTAGTAGTTCGAACTCGCACTTTAACGTAGCGCAAACCGTCCGGGTTCGTAGTGAGGATAACGGAATCGATAATACCGGTCTCGGTGCTACGAAGAGGCGTAGATGCGTCACGCTTGACATGTACCTTGGTGCGCTGACCCATCTCCTCGTTGTCAGGATTGATCGGTGACGTCTTTCCGATGATGATGTCCTCACCCAAGACACGGACACCGGGAGCGACAATGCCATCATCATCGAGCTTGTCGTATGTGCCTTGTTTGAGACGTAGCGTGTCCGCTCGGAATGGTTTCTCAAATGTTTCTACCGTGTTAATACCCACTCGCTTTTCGCAGTCGCTGTACGATCGGAAGAAGAGACTTCGGAAGAGACCTCGGTCTATGCTGCTCTGATTCATGATCACAGAGTCTTCTTGGTTGTATCCCGAGTAACAGGAAATAGCCACGATAGCGTTCTGGCCGGCCGGGAGTTCTCGGAACTTTAAGAATTCCATAGAACGAGTCGTACCTAACGGCTTCTGGGGGTAGTAGAGAATATTCGCCATAGTATCCATACGGCGGTTATAGTTAGTGAGATAAAATCCCATGGCTTGTTTACCCATAGCCGACTGGTACGTGTTTCTGGGAGACTACGCGGAAAGGTTAGTGACAGAACACAAGGGTTAAGGTGAGTGCATTACGTACCTGATTGTGGTCCGGGAAGGGAATGATGCTTGCGCAGATACCCAGGAGCATGCTGGGATGGATCTCGCAATGTGTATACATGTGCGTCGTAGGATTCACTTTAGTCTTTAGACGCTTGTTAATCTCATCGCCGTTATCCTGCGATACATCGTATCCGAGCTTGCTCATCCGGTAGGTTTCTAAATCTTCAGGAGTCATGCAAATCATAGCCGTCTCTTCTTCTTCGGCGTCGAGATACTCGATAACCCCCTCGTTAACGAGGCCTTGCCAACCAAAGTATTCCTCGCTTTCAGGGTCTAGCTCGACATCTGCCTCCAGCCTCTGGATCATCTCCTTGTTGAGAGCTAACGAGCCCTTCGTAGTACCAGCCTCGGGATTATCCTCTTGCTGCACAACAAATAAGGGTCGCATGACACGACCAGCATCTGAGAAGATCTTGAACTCGCGATCACGGATATCGCGAACTAGTGACACTTCAGAGGGGATCTGGTTAGCCCGACGAAGTTGCTGGACGTCTCTAACTAGAGACTTGGGATCCTGGTGCACACCGATCCAAGACCCGTTGAGGAAGATCTTGGTAGCATTAGGGTATCGCATAGGTTCGTATTCCTCCAAGACTTCCATATTCCTAGTAATCATATAGTCTACGATAGGATCCGTTGACGTACCCACGCTGATAGAGCACATAAGCGACAGATTTTTCACTAACCCACAAGCTTGGCCTTCGGGCGTTTCGGCCGGACAGACCAGACCCCAATGGGTATTATGCAGCTGTCGAGGTTTCGCAAGTTTTCCATCTCTTCCAATAGGCGTGTTCGTCCGCCTTAGATGAGAAAGAGTCGAAGCGAACGTGTATCGGTTCAGAACCTGCGATACACCAGCTGTTGAGCTCATCGCCTTCTTCTGGTCACCCCAGTTGCCTGTAGCGAGGGAGTATTTCAGTCCGTTGGTTACAATAGCAGGCTTAGCGGCGAGCTCAATTTGGAAACGCCTACCCGAATCGATACAGCGTCTGAGGTGGTTGGTGATCTCCTGGACTAACCGACGAACAATATTCCGGAATAGCTTCGCAAGGAGGGGGCCTGCAAGGTCAAGACGCTTCTTACCAAAGTGATCGCGATCGTCAGTGTCGCGTCGACCGAGAGCGCATTGAAGGAGCTTGTGAACCATATAGCCTAGGAAAAAGGCCTTTCTGGTTTCGCAACCTTCGGTTTGGGAGATATGTGGAAGCATCTCCTTCTGCAAAATGTCCTTCGCAGCTCTAACACGACGATCACGTGCTACATTGTGAGACTGCCTTCCACGCTTTCCAATGTAGTCTAATGCCACTTCACGGTCTTGAATGCAAAATGCTTCTTCGATGCAAGGCCGTAGCTTCTCAAGCATCTGGCTGTCATTGCGGTCGTAGCAAATGTGGTTTAAAATCTCCTCGTCGCTGACAACACCTAGAGCTCTAAAGACAATGGCGATCGGTAGGTCAGCCCTAACGAATGGGAGAGTAGTGTGGATGGTCTCGCCATATCCTCCTCTGGAGGCGTCACCCTTGGTATACAGCTTCAGCATAAGAGACGAAATAAGCCGCGAGCCTTTCTCAAGAGCACTTCGGATCTCGGCCGTGTAAGAAAACGGACTCGGTTGAGCCTTCTTGAAGACCTGAACAATATTCGCAGCGGAGCGTTCCTGGGCGATGAGGACCTTCTCGCTTCCGTTAATAATAAAATAACCACCTTGGTCATAGGGACACTCGTTCAACAAGAATAGGTCATCTTCAGTCTCGCCGCTCAGGTGGCATGCCTTGGATTTCACCATGATCGGGAGTTTGCCAATAAAAACTTGGTCACTAGTTTTGCTTTGGCCACCCTCGGAGTCTAATATGTTGGTGTCTTCCTCCCAAATTAAACGAGTCGGGTGCTTTCCAGTATTGTGCGCCTCGGCCTGCTGCTCCTCGTCCATCTCGTGGAGAGGAATGTCTTGTTCGATACAGACGGTTACTTTACTGTCAACTTTCACGTAGATCGGTGCTGCATACGTCATATTTCGATCGCGACATTCATAAGGGAGGAGAGGACCCGAGGTATTATCGCTTTCCATGGCGACGGGACGAGCAATGGTCACATGCCCAAGCTTAAGGTCATATCGACGGAGTGCGACCGTTCGGGCATCGTTCGAGTTGGGACTGGGCTCATCGACGCTGATCTGCGAGTACTCCTCGATCAATTCTTGAATGGTAGTTTCTTGGAAATCGTTGAAAGAGTCAATCTGTTGCGAAACTAAGCCCTTCCTCTTAAAGTAAGAGCCGATAACAGTCCAGCAGTCTTCTGGAGTAATACTGTTATCATCGTTGTACTCTTCCTCATACTCATAGCTTTCTTCGTAGTCCGCCATGATGCAAACCTAGCTCTATTCGGATCTACTGGTATTGCGATTGATGCTAAGTGCGACGTTCAGTTGGCAGGGGCGGCCTTACACGTGGTGGACCGCAATCATGAAAGAGCGTTGTGATTAGGAGGTGAGGAGATCAAAAGTAAAAATGAATGTGTAAATTTGGTTATAGAGAAATGCGGGGTCCAAGATATCAGAAAAACTGCTAGAAGACGGTAGAAGGCACTTGCAAAATAGCAGATGCCGAGAAGTAGCGTTCGTAAATGTCGAGGGCGAAGACGAAAAGGCGAAGGCAAAAGTTGCGCGTGTTGCTTTCCGACCACGCTGGTTCGACGTGATGAGTTAGCGGTACATTCTATATGTTAAGATGGTATTAATGGCATCAAGAAGTATGGAAAACCCACCACAATCCGCTGCACCGACAAAACCTGATATTTTGCCAAGTTCGGGGTTTATTGCGATGGAGAAAGTAGATGATGTTTTTTGTTTGAGGATGCTCTCAAAGCTTTGAGGCTGACCAAGCAGAAGAAAGATTGCACCTACACAACGCGCCCGGAGTGGCGAAAGTGGACTAGCCTAGAACAAGTTCAGTGGGTCTTTTGTCTAAGACGTGACAGCCTTCCTCTCAGAGCTCGTAGTAGTTATCGATAAGTACTTTAATAGAGTGGGGTATCGATAAGGGGCTGGATGCTTCTAAGCCAAAGCTTGAATACCTTCTTTCTTCATGGTATAAATTGATCTCGTAATCAAGAATCTGCACATACTATCCTATCTAGGTAAGTATTTCAACCATCATGTTACTTCATATTACATGGTATTGTGATAGGACTAATACTACTTGAGACTATGGAGCACGCCTTACACGGGTTGGGGTCCCGAACGAAATATTCAAGTCAATGGAAGGTCTTTACTACATTCAATCTGGTAACTAGGTTGAGTCACTCAACTTGAATGACTGTAGTTTAAAATTTGAATTTTTCTGTAACCACCTTTTTTTATTCTCTCAATAAATAAAAAGGACATCTGTATTAAATCAAAAAGCGAGGGTAGGTGTATAATAATGGTGGCTGGTTCCTTTGGACTCTGACTTGTCTAGCTTATTGACGTGCTTTGTCAAGGTATTGAAATAATGATATTCTAATGATTTTCCTGCTGCATATTGTTCTCGAAGAATCTATATGGTGTATAATATGAATATGGATAAATGGTCTAACCCTTTAATTTGCTTACCTTTAGATATACCTAGCGGAAACCAAAATGCCTAGCTCGAGTAAGTGAAATATGTACCTAGGTAATTACTAAGTTGAGAGGTCTTTAACTTCTTGAATAAAATAGTCAGGTGAGGATGGGAAACATTCTACAAAGGGAAAAGGTAGTAGGTAAACATATGTAATTGCTGGCTGAATGACCGGAGTGTTGCGCATGCCAAGAAAATGATATGTGAATTCAGTTCCATAGCTGGAAGGTGAAAACAGCATTCACCAATGAGTTTCGACCTCAGCCCTACAATGCAATGTTATTATAGTTCCTGACGATCATCTCTGAGGCTCTTTATTCGTGGGGGTCGTAAAATAGGTGTAGTAAACGCTACATGCCGATATATAGAAAACCAGAATACCTATCTATAGTCCATCTGCTACTGCTATATTTCTGGTTATAAAGGTATTTTAATCGCTGATGAATTGGAATTCTGTGATGTTAGGCATTGTTGAAAAAACTCCAAGCATAAGTATCGATATTAATGTGTTGCTTGTACTGATTGTAAAATTCTAAGCATTATGACTTATGACAAAGCGATACTCTCAACCACACACTCGACTACAAAGCCAACGCGGTCACTAGCTTATGCTCATCCTAGCCCAAGGTAGATATAGCTGATGTTATTATATGTAATAAACTTCTCTACCTAAGCTATTAAATATGCGGCATCGTCAGAATCGTAGGCTTTATGTATAATGTTGTTATCCAACGTGCTGTGGAAAGGTAGAAGCCGCTTGTACAGATTAAGCCGTAGGATTTATAAAGTAGGACCCCTATTTAGGAGAAGTTAGGCGGTCTAAGTGCCTCCCCGAAGTATGGATACGGGCCAAAGATGCTAGTCAGTTTTTAAGTTCTAATGAGTTACTACAAAACTACCTACATATGGTACCACGTATTTCCGTTCTACTGGATCCAACTATCCTTTAGGGTAACAAAGACACGCCACTAACGATATGTAATAGGTCAATGGCTATGTTGGTAAATATATTGAATGAAAACACAGGCATATTAAATCTCGTGACCTTCATCTACCACATAAGAGCACAGCATACCCCAGTCGTGCTAAGATCATAACAAGCACTAGCTAGTTAGCTAGTTAGCTAGCATTGATTTTTCCACGTTCCCACGAGACACCGCTCCAATGAGCAGGGAAGGACGCCGACAGCCAGCCCTTGCATCTATTATTGATGATTGCGTGTAGAATGTCCTCTTCCCCTCACGAAATGATACCATCATAGCCATCGGTACCTGAGTGGGACTGCCAAGTCTCTAGGATTCTTATTTTGTCATTCTTGTTAGCTCTACATGCGGGAGGGATACAGAGACTAATACTGTGTAATTAGAACTACGGGCACGTGAAGCGGTCCGTTCGTACTGATATTTAGAAAGCTTAAAGTAAGGGGATCATCGAAGAAAAAAAAGTAAGAAGCGAAATTTGGTACATGGAACTAATCAAATCTCCTCGGGATATTTGTGGCTTTGAAGGAACGGATGCTAATCGAGAACAAGCATTTGCTAGCTTGGCGTTAGTTAAGCTCGGTCCCATCAAATGCGGAGAAGCTTGGGATGAGGAGGAATCTCCCCCACGTTACTTTTGGTCTACATAGGTACCTAAGGTACATGCGTAGGTAGGTAGCATGGAAGGCTTCATTTTTCTTCATGTAAGTATTTTCATCGTGGCCTGTTATATCAAACAGCTTGTGTTAACATACCTCAAGACCATTACTTTAAAATGTCACGTATTTAAACCGCGATGCTCAAGAAGGTGTGTGGCGTAAATATTTACATCCTGGGCATATACATTCCATCCAGTTAAAGTGGTTGCTTAATTGAGGAACCCCTTAAATAGTCACGTATGTATTATAAGATGAAGTTGTACAATGAAGTATCAATACATTTAAACGAGTTTCCGGTGGTTTGGAAAGTTGTGTATGAAAATCTACCACCAAATATTTTTACTACACAGCCACGTGCCGCACAGATGTTTCCAGATCATGGTTTGCTAATTGACAAGCCAATTTCTTTATTGATGCCGTACACTTGGGTAGAACTGGGTTAGAAATACATTCCTAACATATATTGTTCTTTTTCATGTAACAATCCTATGCGGTGACGGAAAGTAAAAGTTGGGGCCCCGCATAGAAAGGACTGGCATTAACCTAGATAGGTAATTGTTGGCCAAGGAAACCCCCAATCGCCAATCGCCAATCGCCAATCGCCAATCGCCAATCGCCAATCGCCAATCGCCAATCTCTCGCTTAGCGTAATGTATGCGACTTGATGAGATACTTCCGGTGTTGGACCTAATATAAGCAGTGTTAGGCCTGCCGATTCCTGCCGAGGTCCTGACCGGTTCTTACCCGGTTCTTTCTATTTACATAGGTACCTAAGGTAGTACATGTAAATTCTAAGTTCTGTATAGGTAAGCCGTGCCACTCATAAGCTTCCCGCCTTACGTGAACTTCCCCAACTTTCGTGGGATTCGACTGGTCTTTACCCCTGGTTTCTCCCCACATTTGCGGCACCTATTTACTTGGTGTACCTGATGTACAAACCACGCTACGAAAAGTCGGGGTAATTAAACATTGAATCCTACAGAATTTGACCCACTTCGGCCGTGATGATTTTCTCATTCACATCTCACGTTTTTTTTCTTGTTTGCCATGATCCATGAATGACCTGATATTTTCAAAGGGTCATTATTCTGCCAAGTCAGACTAAGTAGTCACGTTATAAGAATCCGGACGTAAGGGAGCTCTGTTTAAACTTTCTTTTATTATTGATGAATCTAGACTCAAGTGCCGAGATTCTTCACTTCCGAATCGTACCAGTCACGAAGTTGCTGACCGTTCTCTTCTATTTCGCAGCCTTATGCTGCAAAACCTGCATTGCAGGCTTAGGGCAACAGTAGCAGCATTACACAGGCGAAGAACGGGACACGCCGGGTAGAGCTAATGCACAACGGATTCGGTCCTTTTTAATCTCGCGGCGCTCGTGACCATCAGTCCTTTATTCCGTCTTATTCTTCGGTCCCTGTGCCGTTTTGTTGATATCATTTCTAAATTACCCATGCTACTGCCACGCCAGTCTTTCTCTTTCTAAGACCCGGCAGTCCGGGGGGGTACCCGAAGCCTTGTCTACATCTTGTCTAACGTCTATGTACTTTTCTTCTCCAACGGACTCTACCTTGATTACACCAGAGACGAACAGAGGCGTACTGCATTAGCATTTTTCTTGATTATATTGATGCGTGTACAACTAACTATCTAATCTTCCCCACCGCTCTCGCTTTTACTTTTCCCGAGAACACAATTGGCTTGGCCTATGTCAAACCATACTCATTATGCTAACTCATTATGCTAATACATGATCTACCTACAATAGGTATATGGCTATCCGATGAGGATTCGTTACCTTGGCAATGCGTATAGACTACATATGTATTGCATACGTAATACATGCTAGAAAAGCATGGGGATATGAAATCCCGAATATCACGATTGGATTCCGATCCTGTTCTGACAGTCTTGGTTCCAATGGAGCCGCTGCCGGTCAACAGTCACAGACTTTGGAACCCCCCAGGTCTAGTGAATCTCTATAAGATCGTCCAATAACAATATAATGTACACAGCCTCATAAAATCAGCTGCCGTACATCCTCCCTATGCTAAGACTAAGAGCCAAGCATGGTTTGCAGCTAACAGGCTAGATGAACGAGTACCAAGCTTTTCTGACTTAGCGGTGACGGCGCTAGTTTTGCCACCATGTCTTTTGTTCATCGTACTTCGATTACGGGTCAAGTACATAGTAGTTCTATGTTCTATGTACCTATATCCAAGCCGCTAAAGGCTAACCGTCGTCAAGATTAGGAAGGTGAGCAAACATTCCAGTCTGGAATTGCGGAGAATCCTTACCATAGCTTGGGCATAGCTTTGACGTGAAGCTTTCCCGTTCACATCTTGTACCATTTCAGAAGTTTATTTAAACAACGGCCAGCCTGCCAGACTGATCCATCATGACGAGTCGAGCCTTTCTCCAGTCTCTCAAGATTCTTCTTCGACTTGACCGAACTCTTGAACCGCTCTGCACCTGGCGGCCTGCTTTACCCTCTCGCAAAGCTACCAGTCTACTGAGGGACAGTAAACACGATGCATTCCAATCTGTTTACGAATCTCCTAACTCTGGTCCCAATGCTGGGCAACCTAGCATTGGGATATAAGGTCCAGGTCAGGACGTCCCAGTCAACTATCCTAGTTAACGAAACCAAGAGCTTACACTTTATAGACTCCTCCGCTTGACACTGATTGGACCTACTCCGTTGGGACAGATCCTTGGCCGGAATATCCGCGCCCCCAGCTTCAACGATCTGACTGGCAGAGCTTGAACGGCATCTGGAAGTGGAAGCAGGGAGCTTACCGAGGCGAAGTGGTGCCGGCTGATGCCAGCTTCCAGCAGGACATTCTCGTGCCGTCATGTATCGAAAGTGCTCTCTCGGGCGTTATGCAACAGAACCAGACGTATTCCTGGTATTCGACCGAGTTCAACGTTCCTCACGGATTCGCCCAAAAGGGTCGTCGAGTCTTGCTAAACTTCGAAGCTGTGGACCACGAGGCAACTGTCTATGTTAACGGTAATATGATCGGCACTCATAGGGGAGGCTACTGGCACTTTAACTTCGACATCACCAAGCATCTTACCTCTCATGGCACTAACACTCTACATGTCTTCGTATTTGATCCTACGGATTATGAAGGTAAGCGGTTATGCTTTATTTATTTGATATCATGACTCGCTAATATTTCTGTAGGGTATATGAATCCTGTTGGAAAGCAGGCTCGTAACCCTTCGCACATTTTCTATACACCTTGCACGGGTATCTGGCAGAGCGTAAGTACCTATATATAACCTCCATTTTACGAATATTCTTTATGCAAGACTGACCCCAACCGCAATAGGTATGGCTTGAGTCGGTACCAGAGACGTACATTAACCAGCTAGATATCATCGCTGACATGTCCGGACAAGGTCAGTTTATATAGGAGGCGCGCTTCACGACTTACACTAACGTGTCATTTGAACAGTTAACGTGACTGTTGGAACCGATTGTGCGAGTTCTGATCCTGTTACTGTCTCCGTCATTGATAGCAAAGGAAAGGAGGTAGCTTCAGGGAAGGGTGTTGCTAATCAGCCTTTTGACTTCATTGTGGACTCCCCCAGCCTATGGTCACCGGACTCGCCAACTCTGTGCGTTTAACCTCTCCTTTGACCATTTTATCGATAAATGTCTAATAATTCATATAGTTACAATGTTACCGTTAAGCTAGGACAGGATACTGTACACTCATACACAGGTTTCCGAACCTTCTCTGTCGGCGAAATCGACGGAGTTAAGCGCCCGCTAATCAACGGCGAATTCATCTTCCAGTTCGGTACACTCGACCAAGGTTTCTGGCCCGATGGTATCTACACGCCACCCAACCGAGAAGCTATGGTTTACGACCTTCAGGTCCTTAAGGATTTAGGTCTCAACATGCTACGAAAGCACATCAAAGTAGAGAACGCCCTCTTCTACCGAGCTTGCGATGAACTCGGACTGTTGCTCATCCAGGATATGCCGTCTATGCCTCTTCGAACACCAAATGCAGAGGAGCAGGCTGACTGGGAACGCCAGCTCGATATTCTCATCCAGCAGCACAAGAATTACCCCAGCATTTACACTTGGGTCATCTACAACGAGGGATGGGGTCAGATTACAGACTACTACCCAGAGTTCAACCTCACGGACCGCGTCAAGGCGCTTGACCCTACAAGATTTGTCGATGCCACGACTGGGTGGCACGATCACGGCGCTGGCGACTGGCACGACAACCACCACTACGCAAACCCGCAGTGTGGTACTCCCTTCTCCTCCATCGAATCCACTCCTTACGACCACCAGCGTATCGCTATCCAAGGTGAATTTGGAGGAATCGGTCACAATGTCTCCGAAGAGCACCTGTGGAAGGTAGAAGCCGCTGTGAACAGCATCAACCAGACCTACGAGATCGACCTGGATCTTGACGCGTATAACTACCGCGGTCATATCCTACTAAACGAGCTGCGCGACCAGATCGAGAAGTACGCATGCTCAGCTGCCGTGTGGACGTGAGTTTAAACCCCTTTACTTTTCTTCCCTTTTGTTTGATAAGCCGTAACTAACGCCGATTCAGGCAAACCACCGATGTTGAAGGAGAAGTCAACGGCTTCCTCACCTACGACCGCCGTGTCCTCCGCCTTGACAAGAAGCAGTGGCAAGACGATATCCAGGCCCTCTACGATGCTGCGGCGGCCCGAGGCGGCAAGGCGTCGAAGAAGAGGATGGCTCTATAAGTATAAAAAGGCCATACTCACTTAATCTCTTATATACCTCTTGGTGCAGATATACTTCGTTATAAAGAGTTGATGCCTGTATGAATAATACCTACTTATATAATATAATATTTGATATTCCATATTAAGATGCCTATTCCAGTGATAATGATAGACCCGCCCTAAGATTGTTATGTTTATTCCTTACCCCTTGTTCCAGTTTGATATTTATTCAATACATGGATAAAATGCTAAAAATGAAGATTTTCGTGGATATACTCTTATTATACACAGTACCAACAATAAGATCTAGATAATAGCAATTATTTGCCCATATGTGCTCATGCTATATTATAGACCTCTCAAACCCACATCCTAGCCCCTATGTATGGGTTTCGTACGTCATATAGCTGAAGACTACCGGCTGGCCTTTTGGTAGAAATCAAGCGTGTCTACCTTGCGTAGCCTGGGTTTCCGTTGAAAATATTCTTCTTTATACCTAGCATATTGAAACCTTTTTAATACAACTCATGTTTCCAGGGTGCGTGATAACACGGCTTGATGACCAATTTCGTTGTTGCTTCATATGTTTATATACGCGTAGGCGTTCTCCAGCATCTAATATAGTGACATTTTTAAACTAAAGGAACACGATATGACGCTCCGTAGTCGATAAATTGACATCATTGAAATTTTGGTTCCGGGGATTTAGGTAAATAGTTCAGCAAGCTTCTCGCATGCCCATTGCCATCGGGGCTCTGAGCGTCGTAAATTCCAGTCCTGTGCCGCACGGAGAACTGAAAAAGGCATGCTTTGGGGATCGTTTACGAGGTCGGAGTGTCCGACAATACGTTGAAACTTGCGTATATGATGCGGTTGCCAAGGCCGCGCTCCCGGTAGTTCAGCAAGGACCACCATATCTTCAAGCTGACCTAGACACTGCTCTGCGTGCGCAGTGAGCTTATCTCGTAGGGCTCGTGCCTGAAAGGCTCTCCGTTCGTCGGCGAAGAATATAGCCAGGAGCTGTACGGCTTCTATAAGGCTGTCATGGTGCTGGAGTTTCATCGAAGCTTCGTAGTGGCTATAGTGGCACACAGTATTGCGCAGTCTAGTAATATCCGCGATCTGCCACTTAAGACTCCTCAAATCATACGATCTCGCTGGGATTTCAAGTTTTGTCCAATCACCCCAACAGCCAAAGAATCTGTCAATTTCGACGCGCCCGAACCGTACTTCTTGCGGAGCGTCCAGTTGATCGGCATAGTAAGGAAAAGAACTCCGGATATGGTGAAAAAATATCTCCTGAGCTAAGCATAAACTTCGCTTTAGGAGATCGCATACAAACTCACTTCTAATCGGGACATATTGAAGATGGCCTGGGCTTCTTCGCCAGACTTCCGATTTCTTCTGGAGCAGTTCCTCGGAATGTTTGTGTTTCTCGAGCTCTTCTTCGTCCACGGGCGGGTACTCGTCTGGCGTCGTAACTGGTTCGTAACCGCTACAATTTTCGTTGCCCCAGTCAAGGGCCAGTTCTTCCTCAGCCTTTCTCTCGCGTTCCCATAAAGCTCGTATCCATGGACCCGATCCTTTCTTCTTTTCATACGACGACCTGGTACATTCCAAGTAGTGAGGCTTCTCCCAGGTGCCATTGATTTTCGCTAAGTTTCCGTCCACATATCGGTATCCGTGGCTGTATTCGGTATGTGAGTACTCGGTATACTTTCCATTGTCATAAACTACCACGCTCTCGGTACCTTCCGATTTCTCTTGTGTAGGTGTTTGAATACTTCGATTGCGCGAAGCTTTTGTTGTCTTGAGAAAACCCTTCTCAATGGTCGGTTGTAAGGTTATTGGTTGCTTTGCTTTAGGTAATGGGAGTTTGTTTTTTCTGATATAGGCCTTGAGTTGGACGACCTCATCATTCAGTTTTTGGATTTGCCTTTGAAGGTCTTCGTTCTTTTCTTTGGCCAGGCCCAGCTCGTAAGCTATCGAGTTAATTATTTTGGGCATGTTGAAGAGACTATAGCGTGTGCTATCGCAAGATGTGAAAGTGTTTAGAACAGCGACTTGGAACTGGATGTGGTAGGGTTTAACGACTTCGGGATAGGGCAAGAGGCTCTGTCTCGAAAGGGCACGGGAGGAGTTACGTAAAAATACCTGAATAGGTATTTATAGAAGTCTGAAGTAATGTATGAATAGCGAGTCAGGGCTATTAGAGTTGAGGTTGATGAACGTGTTGTTGTCACCTACATTTTTTCAACCGTATACGTACATATACATATGGAGTTTCCGTTACGAACATTAGTACATAGTTAGATGTAGGTAACTGCATCATTTGGGATATTACGCGTAGAGACGTATAGATATGCCTAGGTAGGTAACGAGATGGAACAATTCGTTACCTCAGAAATCAATTTTGCCATAATCACGGCTGTCATAATGAAGGTACCTAGGCATGCGTGATGATAACGACTTTATACGAAGTTAGAGTACGGGAAAGAGAGGTTTTAAAATATTAAATCTATTACTCTAGCTTCTAGGGAGTGTGTTTGACTACATACCTCTTAGAGGTGCTTTAAGTGGACATATAGGTAAGTACGGTCAAAGCTAGGCATTTTCCCCCTACAATTTATCCGCCTAATATATGTTCTAGATCGATGGGTTAGAATAGGTATCTTGAATTGAGGTGGAAGGGTATCCTTATAAAATATATTATATCTAGAGTGGCTTCTAGTATATTAGTTGTTATGGGTTAGGTAGTTACGGATTTGATATGTACAAACCTATCACAAGCACTGCAGTCAAGCCATTCCTATAATATTTTATAAGTAATTGCAATGATACACTGCCCCTTTAGGCGGCCAGTATTTGGCAGCAGCGGGGTGATGGATTGCGAGCTTGAGTTGTTAAACAACGATACACCTTTTGCTTATTTACTATTAAGGCGGCTAGGACTCAGCTAGCAGTTTGCTACTACGATCTTAACCAAACTATATATATCACACACATGACGATAAAATGACCATATTGGGATCCCAACAAAGCAACAAACGCATATTAGTAATTTAAGTCTAACCTCTTCAACTAGCAACCACACCGTGATATCCATCAAAAGCCTTACGATCCACGTCCTCTTTCAAAATCACCGCCAGCTCGTCCTGTGTGTAACTCTCGCTCAAGCTCTTCTCCACGGGCTTCCATCCCAACTCGCGCAACCGCACAGCTCGGCTACGGCTATTAAGGCCGATGACAGCGGGCGTGAAGTCCATGAAAAGGTCGCCATAGTTCTCTGGCGGGATCGTGCGTGTCTCCGAGTCAGGGATGAGACCGGCCTTGTGTAGTTCTGTTGCGATGAGTGACGCGATGTCCTTCCAGCTCGGCTCGTTACCTCCTGTCGTTTCGCAGAAGTAGTACGGGTTCTCGAGGATGTCGGGGCTGCTAGCTGGTGTCGACTCTAGGTGGTGTAGCAGCGTGACGTAACCCCTCGCTAAGTCGTTCACGTGGATGTTGCTCTCGACGGAGAGACCAGCGCCTACGTATCCTGCATACCCGTGCTTGAGAGCGTACCGGGTGAGTACCGGGACCTGGATTGAGAGCCGTCTGTGCTGCGGGTTGTAGCCGTAGATAGTCGGTGGAATCATGATGGCGATCTTGGCTTTCTCCCTTAGCTTCTTTTGGACCCTGACAATAGTAAGGTCTACTTGTCGATGTGGCGCATCGTCAGGAACGGAGTCGATCTCAGACACGATATTATCGTGGTACACTTTGTCTCCCTTGAAGGCTCCTGCTGCCCCATCATCTATCAAGGAAGTTCCAGAAGTGTGGATATAGATTGTGCTCAGCCCCTTTTCAGCCCGCTGCTGGACGGCTTCTAAGATAGCTTCCACGCTTGGGAGATGGTCTGCGGTAGCTGTGTGAATCACAATGTCATGGGATAACGCGTGTTTCGTAATCAGTGCCTTGTCGTTTAGGTCACCAAGCACCGTATCTGTGGCCCCAGAGGCCTTGATCTGATCTGCGTGTTCTTTTCTCCTGACGTACCCCGTGATTTCATAGTTTTCCTTTGCTAATAGATCAAGCACGGCCCATCCGATGAATCCTGGTCCGACAATGAGAACTTTCTTTCCCGGTGCCATCTTGAGTTTGAACTAGAAAAGTAAGATTATGTAGAAGAGATGTGAGTTTCGAGTTCAGCTAAGCGGGTATATATCATATGATGCGAGCAAGCAAGAACGTAGCTCTATTAGAGCATAAAGATTTATTTATAAGTCCAGTTGAGACTGAACTACTGACATAGCTAGTACCTGGGCCATTGTTCTATTCTTTCTCAGTGGTCCGGCGATTTAATATACGAAGACTATGGTTGCAACTATGAGATAGCTACGGGTTCTAAATTCCCCTAGCTTGTGAAGTCGAATTTGGCATTTGGAGAATTGTTCAATCTCGATGATGCGCATTGTATTGCTTAGAGTGGTGATGCCGTGACGTGCTAACGGATAGGAAATATTTGATTGGTTTATTTCGGGGACCTGGAGTAAGGTCTAGAAATTGATTTATAATTGATTTTGTACTTTTGCTTAGTTGATAAAACATTACATATCGGTTTATTTCCAACCTGCTCGGGGCTTTTAGAATGCAACAGATATGTTGCCGACTCGCCGTAGTTTAGTGGCAATAGTTACCGATCTAATCTACCTAAACTAAGTCAAGGCTCAGAACCATTTTTACGAGGTAGCTATATACCTATAATAATACTTAGCTAAAATGTGTTTAACTACCTACTTAGATATAAATGTACTACTTTATCAGAGGGATAATTTATACATCGACTGTGAACTCGGTGTATGTTACTTATAGTATTGGTACGTTATAGTTAATGTTATATTTTGATGTCAGCTTATAGAGTTGAATGGGAGTGACCTGGTAATCCGGCCTATAAGTAAGTCACAGGCGTTGTTACATGAAAGGTTATACACATGTTACCCCTTTTCAACCTCCCACAGAGACAAGGAACTACATAGAGTCATACCAAAATTCTATACTATTGTTGGTAGAATTTACTCGGTAACTAATGAGTTAAAACTTCCCCTGAATTGAAATCTTCAAGGCTTTCGCCAATCTCACCAGGCTTCTCATTGGACAGCTGCCTAACTCCTGTCCAAGAACAGCTCTAGTTCGACAGCTGCCTAACTAGTAAATTAAACAAGTTATGCGACGAGGGACCGTGCCGTGCGCTAAAAGGAAATGACAACATCTTTTTGCCGTTTCAATTCTCTTATCCTTTTCTCTTCTACCTTTTCCTTACAAAGTGCAAATCTTTCCTTTCGTGGCCGTCCCGAATAAAAAGGGCTGCCGTCCATTCGTTCCTACATACTTCGTATACTATTGCAGATCATCTCCAAGCTCGAACCAATCCCACCTCTTGGCAATTTACTCCCGTCGTATTTTCCACCGTCTTAAACGCTATGTACGCCAAAGCGCCCACGGTCCTCCTGGCCGCACTGCTCGCGGGACAGGCCGCTGCCAAGACCGACTTAGGCGGCTGTGTATCATCCGCAACTGTAAAATATGGCGGCGCCAGCTTAATCTGGTACGTCCCGGACACCGGCGAGATTTGCGATTTCCTCGACTGTGGCGGTGGGCGTGCACCGCCCAAGACAACCGTTCCGGGCTGCAATGGCTACGAAGGAACCGCCACCTATTCGCCTAGCTTTCTGCCGGGTTTCGGTGCCTCTGCGACTCCTACTTCGACTGAGAACTCCGCCCCGGCTTCTACCTCGGCATCTACGTCCGCGTCTAGCTCTAGCTCGGCGTCTGGGGAATCTTCCGGGGAATCCTCTGGCTCGGCGGCCACCTCGGCAGCAAGCTCTGCATCTATTACTGGTACGGCAACCGGTGTAACATCTGTTGCTACCATCACTTCGGCACCGACTGCGACACTGGAAACAAGCACAGGCGGTGCCTCGAACGGCGAGTCTTCTGCATCAACTGGGGGCTCAACTGGAGGAAGTTCTCAAGGCGCCGAGTCTGCCAGCACTTCTAGCCCGAGCAGCGTTTCCGAAGCAGCGGCTATGCCGACCGCAGCTGTGAAGGGTGTTATGCACGTGGCAGTTGGCCTGGTGGCGGGTATGGCAATGCTATAAGTAATGGTCTTAATCGAGGACAGTTGCTATTGGACTGCATGGACTTGGGATATAATGTTTGCATTGAATCATAAACACTAATAGATGCTTATCAGCAATAAACCGAAGATTTTTGGAGATGAGTGATTGCTGTGAAATTCTTAATGAAGAATTAATGTAGAGAATGGGTATATTAAGAATACTAACTTACTATCGGTTGTCACGTTTTCTCTTAGAATTTTGTCACCTCCCGTCTTTACTACTCGGACCATCCGCTGTATTACATATCGGACTTAAGCCCATAGTAATCGAAATGCTGAACTCGACTAAGCATCACAAGAGCCAAACAACCCTTACAGGCAGGACGAAGGTTCCAATGTAGCATCTATACCCTATTTAACTCCCGAAATGCTAGTGTACATGCTTGATGTAAGAGACATACCTAGTTGAATGCAAACGTATACCTTGACTAAAGTGAATTTTAAGGGTTCTTGTAAATGTATATAAGAACAAAATATGTTGAATCAAATATGAAATTGATACATAAAACGCCCCTAAAAATCAAACAGAAACGAACCAAAATATGTTCAATCCAATGCCATAAACAAGACACCGGTGATAGTAGTACCAAGCAAGAACGCAGTCAATATTCCCGCGCCGGCCCTATCCCCCGTCGTCACAGGGGTCTCCTGAATCACCGAAGACTTCGGATTTCCAGCATTGGGGTTACCAATACTGGTACCACCCGTGTTGTTAGTAACAGGCGGTTTCGCGTCCTCGACAAGCAAGCTCGTAAGCGCGCCGAGAACGTTCATCTGTTGGCCCGCGCCGGTCTGACCGTCGTAGACACCAGTTGTCCAGTGGAAACCGCATTGGCGGCCGTTGGCGCCGCCGGTACATTGCTTGACGGCGTGTTCGGCGGATGAGCGGAGCAGCTTCATGATGCGTTCGCGGGTGAAGGGCGCTGTCAGCGTCGTCACGGCTAACCATCGGTGTACGTATCCCTTGTAACTCAACATGTCCGAGTTACAGAAACCACCCTCGCAACTTGGTTCGTACAATGTGCCGTTTACGAAAAATATACGCTCCATCCCATCTAAAAGCCCGTTGATTCGGTCCTCCCATAATTTACTGCCGTTGGTCTGCGGGCTAGTTAGCTACCTAAGTCTTCTTTCTACTCGCTTGCTTTCTATGACACCTCGGGGACGTGAATATGGGAGGTTGCTTACATATTCGTACATGTAACCCGCCCCCGACAATAAGATAGCGGCGTTATATGAATATTGTTGGCGGTTGGTATCCGTACAATTGTACTGCACGTGGCCGCCATCGAATACGTTCCAATCTTTGTCGATGTACCCAATGCCTTGAATCCAGTCGAACGTTTTGATCGCCCAGTCTGCGTAGGTTTCGTTGCTGTAGTATCGGGCTAGACGGGATGCTATGTTAAAGAAGCAACCGTTGGCAATGGCTGTCCGTCCATGTTAGCCGGCATTTATTTCTCATTTGACTTTCTTTTCCCGTCTTCCCATTGCTGATGCCTTTTCTTCTTTGTTGGGTATAGGGGTTTCTTACTGTTCTTATAATCATAACCCTTGTTAGTGGGGGCGATCTGCCACCTCATGCCACCACCGCAAATGCCATCGTAGTGGTCCGGTGCGGACTGGTCGTTAAAAACAGCCTGGGCGAGGGCAATCCATTGCGGCTTGTCCTTAGGAGGATCTCGAAACTTGTTTTCAGCCGCCAGCATTGCCGACATGCCCCAAAAGGACTGATCGTCGTTACCGAGTGAGAGCGACCAATTTCGGGGCGCGTAGTCCTCGTTTTCGCCGACCTGGAACTGCATTGCCTGGAACGTGACATCGTTGTACGTATCGTCACCTGTGTAATGCCAGTAGTCTATCATCGTACCCCAAAGCGCGCCTCCTTGCCACCTAGTTCCACATCATTAGTGAATTGCTCCTCGGCGGGAGAGAGGGTAGCAAACCAGTAGTAGTCTCCGTCCGGCGGCGGTCCTGGCAGGATACCTGGTACATGACCTGTTTCGTTGCCATCATAATAGCTCATCAAGTCAAAGGCGACCTGTTTCGCAGCATTTTTGATGGAATCTAAGAGTATATTGAGTACTAGGAATTCGTCGCGGGCGGCGCCAGGGGGTCTTGGGAATAGTCCTGTGCGGCTAAGAGAAGAGACTAAAAATGCTTACCTTTTGAATTTAGATCAACTTCAAGCGCTCCTAATACGACTGCCGGAGCGAGGCATAATATTTGAAGGCGGCGAGCAGCGGATAACATGTTTGCGACTTGGAGTCGCGCGACGCTGATGAATTATCGACAGTGCTCGTGAACCGTGAAGCGCAATTGTTGGTGGAAGAAATTCAAACGAGTAGGATCGAAAATACAAATGACATTATACATGTAAGCACGTACTACGGTCGTATTGCATGTCGAACGGCAAAGATTCGGATAGCTTTGCCGTTAATATGAATCGTATTTTGTCCTTGTCTACTCAGATCCGTATGCGTATTCGCCAAGAGCTATCTAATAAAAGTTAAGATCTATTAGATTATGGTGGTGGTTGACAACTATGGTTTACCGACGGCGAAGACTAACTGCGCCTCGGTGTTAAGAGAGAAAATAAAATAACGGCCTACGAATAACTTGCAACAAACAGCCCTATTAGCGAAATGCGGTCTACATAAGGATATGTTGGGGTCTCCCCGTATGTATGGATGTCTCGGGACTTGGCGGATCTGGCAGCCCATTATTTAGCATCCAATTCAGGGCGTTAATCTGGAATAAGGTAGTGACTTACTATGTACGTACTACGTGTTATGGCTGACGTTCTGGGTATCCAATGGTATGTCGAGCATATACTACGGATCTCGTATAATATAGGGAATATGATCCAATCAAGTTGAAGCACTATCGTAGCAGTTGAGGCTGTGCAGTATCAGCCAGAAACATGCCTGTTAACTATTTGAACGATTATGTAAAAATCAGCTGCAACCTGACGGTCTGTATCTTACTCGTAGGATGAATAAATCACAAATGTGGTGTTTCATCGGTACGAATGAGGATGGTCCTCATGTTAGGATGGGGTCTTTAGATGGAGACCATTAGCACAGCCTCGATTCTTCATTTCGGTCTGGCTTATTAGCCAGAACTGCCATTTACCAGACGCTTAAGTAGCGTCAGAGTAGGGTGAAAAAAATAAAATTTAGACGCTGCATGCATGAGCCTTCTTGCTCTAATCTACACTATACGCGGATATCCTGAATCCTGAAACTATACTGCAGGGAACATTTGACAAGTAATTACATAGGTATATATTATGATGGCCATGGGTCCTATCCTATATCCTTATATCCTGTTCGGGACCGATATCTAAAAAGCCGTCTTCAATATCCCCGGCCGTTTCCGCTTCCGTTGTCTTTAGCATCCGGATCTTCTTCCGGCAACTCCGAGCCCAGCACTATAGGGTCGATCCAGCTCCGGCCGAGCCCTCCGCCTTTCTCTCTAGTAGACTCGTGCTGCTTAAGTTGATATAATTCTCCTGGATTGTTCACGGGCGCAAAGTCGAAAATGCGATAGTCGGCGTTAAAGTACCAATATCCGGAGACTGCGAGTCGCAAGAAGGCTGAATGAGAGACGACGATGATTACCTTTTCTGGACGCTCATATAGTTTCTTTAGGGCTGCTTGAGCACGTGCCAAAAGAGCTGATTTCGTGAAGTGATAGCGGCTACCTAGTGGCGACGTCTTGTCTGGGAAGACCGGGTCGACCTTTGAGAAGTCGACCGCGGGGAACTCTTCTATGAGCTTATCGATGGGGCTCCCAGTGTCGCATCCATGGTTTGAATTTTCTATTGGAACGGCTTAGAATGGGTCTGCTCGATAGGAGGTTCTGATGGGAGCTTTTGGAATTTTACCTTGCCAATCCGCATCGGCTTCTATCTTGATACCCTTCTCAATAAGCCAGTCAACGGATCGTAATGCTGTCTGCATTGTCCTTCGTAAGGGAGAGACCACGATGAGCTCGGCCTGCTGAGCTAGTGGATTATCTATGAGACTCTTCCGTAGGTCTACACATTGCCCATGCCCCTCCTCAGTCAAGTCCGGATCAGGTATTGTGAAGTTTTCTAGGTGAAGTCAGAACCAACACCTTGAAGCTCATAGCTCGAAGTCGCATCGTAACAAACTAACTTTCTGCATTATGGCGAGCCTGAGCATGGCGGACCAGTATGAGCGTTGGAGGCATTCTGAATAAGATAAACGTTCGATCTATCTCGCGTCTGGTTTTTGGTAAGATATAATATTGAAGGCCAATAGCAAATATGGACGGGATACAAGGTGTAAAGTTATTTATACACAAGCGTTACGACGAATAACAATATATACTAGGAGAACGGGTAAGAATGAAAGAAGCTTAAAATTCACTTTGTTATTTCAAGATTGCTTACTGTTAGACCGGCTCACAAGCTGAAGCTGCTGTTACTAAAATGCTGTTACTAAAATATAGCCGATGTCTACATACAATCTACAGTACGTACCTCTTGGATAGTGCGAGATACTGTGGGGTTATTCTTACAAGTGGGTTGCGGAAAGTACACCAAATAGCAAGGACAGTAAAATCTATATAATACGCACTGTCTAAACCTTTACAAGTCAATTAGAGCTCTACATTTTAATGTTCTACGTACAAGTAATCTTCCCTAATAATTAACCTATCTCCTGCGCAACACCCCTACATCAGCCACTTTATGAATCTGCTACACAATGACTAGCATAGATGAGCTATTCAAGGTTAGTTGATATCTTTGCTCTAGTTCTAGTTTTCCAAATTCAACTAACCCCATGTTATAGGCATCTGGCGTCGGTAGCAAGCGCAAGCTAGAACCTCTTCGAGATCCCAGTATGCTTTGTCCTCTTTTCTTCCTGCCGATCTACAAGTCTTGCTGGCTAACGCGTAGAAATATGTAGATCAAATCTATAAATCTGCCCGTTTAAATTCGAATGGTAACAGCAGCCGACACGCGCGCGTCGAGGATGAGGGTGTAAACGATAACGAAGATGACGTCGAAGCAGGACCTGCGCCCCCACCAGAAGACGAGGAAGGCGACTACGGACCGGATCTTCCACCCGACGATGATGAGGAAGGGAGATTCTTTGGTGGTGGAATCACGGCGCAAGAGAACGAAGTATTAGACTATGTTGATGACCCCGATCCGAGCGCGGACACAGCACCCGACAAGTTCGACAGCGCGTGGCTACGACGAACTGCCCTTAATTTTGAAAAGCGAATAAACAAGAACGCCGAGCTGCGCGCCAAGTTTGAGGATGAACCTCAAAAGTTTATTTCGAGCGAAGCCGATCTCGACGCCGACATAAAGGCCCTCTCCATCCTTTCTGAGCACCCGGAGCTATATCCCGAGTTCGCTAAGCTTGGAAGCGTCGCGAGCCTTGTAGGGTTACTCGCACACGAAAATACCGATATTGCGATAGACGCTATTGAGATTATTAACGAACTGACGGACGAAGATATCGCGGCCGAGGACGACCAATGGAATGCACTGGTCGATGCCCTGCTGGAGGCTGATTTACTGGGGCTGCTCGTGTCGAACTTCGAGAGGCTGGATGAGGAGCAGGAGGTTGACCGGAGTGGCGTCTACTATGCGCTCAGTGTAGTGGAAAATCTATGCAGCGGACGAACGGCGACGGCAGAACAAGTTACGGAAAACGACAGCCTGCTGAAATGGCTACTTCGCCGTATACAGGCCAAGGAGGCTACCGTCACTCAGAACAAACAATACGCTGCCGAGGTTTTAGCAATATTAGTGCAAACATCATCGAAGAATAGGAGGAAATTGGCCAGTTTGGACGCCGTAGACATCATGCTACAGCTTGTAGCATCTTATCGAAAACGCGACCCTGAAAAGGGCGGCGAGGAAGAAGAGTATATGGAGAACTTATTCGAGGCTTTGACCTGTCTCGCAGACGAGCCTGAGGGCAAGGCCAAATTCGTCGACGCAGAAGGTGTTGAGCTTTGCTTGATCATGTTGAAAGAGGGCAAGATGAGTAAATCTGCCGCGCTCCGGCTCCTGGATCATGCCGTAGGGGGCCACGGTGCGGCGGGAACGGGTGTATGCCAAAAGGTCGTAGAAGCCGGTGGATTGAAGAATATTTTTACACTATTTATGAAGAAGAGTAACGACAGCCAGACTACGGAACACCTAATCGGCATATTTGGATCCCTGCTACGGCTGTTACCAGCCGATTCGGCGGAGCGGATTCGGACCCTAGCAAAGTTCGTTGAGAAAGACTATGAGAAGACGGAGAAACTAGTTAAGCTAAGGCGAGAGTACGCGGCACGCCTAGGTTCCGTAGACGAGGCGATCCGCGCAGAGCAGAGTGGGATGAGCGCTGAAGATAAAGAAGAAATGGCAGACGAGTGGTTCTCGCGGCGGCTCGACGCTGGCTTATTCTGTCTACAGACGCTGGATGTGGTGTTGGCGTGGCTGGTGGCTGAAGACAACGGCGCGAGGAGGACAATACAGAGGTTACTCGCCGACCGTGACGAAACATTGGCTACAATTAAAGCTACGCTACAAGAACAGATGGAAGGCATCGATGCGGATGATGCAGAGGGCAAGGATACCAAAGAAATGCTTACGACCCTGGTGGAATTCCTACAATAGTACGGGCGGACTGATAGCATGTAATAGTATAGTAGTAATCAATGAATAATGCGTATCGTGCCGGCTTCTCGGCGCGATATCCCTCAAATCTCTCTTCTATGTATGAACAGACAGACAGGCCTCTTGCGATCAGTAATACCGACCTATCTTTATTTCGGGATTCTTCCCTTCCAAGAACATCGGTAACATGTAATATAATGCGCGCAATTACACACCATAGCCTCCTCAGCCTTCCAGCAACCAGAATCCACGGTGTGACATGTCGACCCCTTTCTCCGCATAGTATTCCTTTCCGGATTCACTTCTCGTAGACTAAGCAGCTCTGGCTAGTCTAGATTAACCTACGCCTTCTCAGGGGGCACGGGCTTGACGTCGAACACGGCCTTCAGTAGGTCCTCGACGACCTTGTCCTGGCTCTTCTGGCCGGCGGCTTGGATTTCCTTGATCTTGGCGTCGGCTTCGCGGTTGGCTTCATCTTCGGCTTGCTTGTTGCCTTGGGTGTGCTGTAGTAGTAGAGGAGGTTTGGATTAGTAAATCGGATTTGTGTCGATTGAAGGGCTGGGTTTGAGCTGTGGAAGGTATGTTGTATGTATGTGCATACCTCAGCTTCGAATCTCTTGAATTCTTCGTCCTTCGCTCGGCGGTACGCTTCTACTTCTTTCTTGGCTTCGTCTCGCGCCTCTCGCACTCTCTTGGTTCGGACTATAGGGCGATGGGTTAGCGTCGGTTATACATATCGAGCTTCTCGGTCTCTGCGTATTGATAGAATGGTGGATGTAGTGAAAGCATGGTACTAACATTCGCGGGCTTTCTGGACGATCTTGGAAGCTTCCCTCTCGGCCTATGCGATCGCGACGAGCTACCTGTCAGCTGGACTTGCTACATTGGATTCGGCTATGTGACCTGGTTATTGCGATGGCCTAGGGGGTCTGCGTACATCGAGTAGGGTCTGAATGCCTGCCGAGTTCTGGGCCGACTATATTCGAGAGATAGCATGGTTAGCTAGCTGTATCGTCTTCTTTGTAGCGATTTAGTTGAATCAAGCATACCATCCTGCTAAGCTGCGGAGATCTGATTTACTTGCGAGTCGACTCGGGCGAAAAGGGAACGCAGGATGATTTGTTGTTGGTGGTAATTTGCTGGTTTGGTAACTGACGTATAATGCTGGAGCGAAGATTAGTCGTGATAGGTTAGGAATTAAGGAAGTATGTCGAAATGGTAGATAGGCAGGTAGCTAGAGTAGGAGCTCGGCAGGCGAATCAATGACAACCTTCACCGGCAAGGCTGGTGCTGGGCTGGGGTCAGATGGGGCTGAAGCAACCTCCCAGTTGGAGCTTACATGGTACGTACCTACTTCGTGCCGTTTTAACCCGAAATTGAATTTATGCATATTGCACGCTTATTCATTTATTCATGTTCTACTGCACGGATGGTTGAATCTATGTACATATTACGCGTAAACTTCCGTTTAGTACATTTTATCATTAACGTATCACCCCCTTTTCTTCTAGTATTAAGCCAAGGTTATCACTCGATTTCAAGTAAATATTTTATGTAACTGGGTAATTAATGAGGCACATCTATTCCTATAATACGCCTGCCACGTCTCAATATCTCATTAACGGGTTCTTAATTAGGTACTTAAGTTGTAGTTATACTCAAACCATTCCCAGGGCTCAGGATTACGGCGATGCTGATCTGGGCGTTCTTTTGCCATCTATGGTAAGATTATTGACCCATTACCCCGTACAGGCTACACGGGGTTAAGGGTGTCTGTATTAATATAAGTTTCGCATATGTCATGACGCCAAAGTGGAGGTCTTTACGAAGTAATACGAGAATATACAGCTCCGCTTAACTAACATTTCACTTTCGTATGAAACTTAGAATTAGAGGTTTTAAAGATTACTACCCAAGGTATGCTACGTAAGTATTGTCTATTGAGTCGCCTTAAGGATTCTCACATCCACTCGCAAGCATGTATAGATGTAGAATAAATATACGCATAGCAGCCCCAATACCGGAACCGCCCAAGTAGCTGCAAAGTGATACCAAGGACACTTTTCTGTGATCTGAATGGTTCTTACTTCTGTCACCATCATGGGCGGCGTAGTATTCTCAGTGTTTAATGATTTAGAGACCTTTTCCGGAACCGAGTGATTCTCTTCCAACTCGTCTAAGAGACTTATAATCGGTAACGTTTCATCCGTGGCCGTATCGTCTTCAGATTTAATGGTTTTAAACCACATGTGTTCTAGTACCTGAGACGTCTCCGGCCTATCCTCTGGGTCGTATATGAAGAGTTTCTGGAGAAGGTCGCTAAAAACAGGGATTTCTTCTTTTGGCATATTTGCTAACCCTAGCGCGATATGTATTGGGTTACTAAATTCGCTGTGAGTTGTTTCAAACTTCTCTTGTAAGTTGAGCGGCTCAGTTAATGATCCAGTTACTGCTTCATCCTTTTCATAATCTGGTGGTGGTTCATCCGGATTGCTTGTTTCGTTGTGTAGCATTTTTACAGCAGTTGGGCCGTAGACAGGTGGGACGGGCCCTATGTACCGTTCCATGCGCCTAATAATATTCCACAAGTCGCCAGGGAGTGGACCAATTTGAATTTCTAGTAGTGTATAGGCTAGAGACCAAATATCATTTCCTATTCCTGTCTGGTTGCCAAAAAGCCATTCAGGACCGGCATACTTAGGTGGAATGTTTAGCCTCTCAGGAGGGCTATGGGTTTCGTAAGATTCGCCAAAGTCGACAATGGCAATATCATCCGATATCATGTGTGAAATGTTTCCATTTCTAAAGCTAAATGGTGAGTATGCATACTTAGGGGCGTGCGGGCTTCGCTCGTCGCCATCCAGGAGTTGTTCCCCGATTGCTTCCCCTACCAGAGCTTGCATCTCATCATACCCGATCTGGTCAAGGCAATCAGGTTTCAACCTCATTAATATGTTATCAGGCCTAAAATCGCCGTGGCAAATTCTTTTGCCGTGTAAGAAAGCGAGCGCCTTGGTGAGTTGGTAGCTGATTTCCTTCCGTCGGCCGAAGTCTTCTCCTATTTTATCCTCCCAGTCCGTGAACTTTGGCCCAGCAACAGGGAATACGGAGCATAGGTGTTGCCCATTAGGAGACTCTATAAAGAACGTCTGTGAGGCTACCATGATGTTGTTGTCGTTGAGCTCGTCGATTCCTTGGGACTGAGTTCCAAGCATCCGAATCGTTTTTAAATCCGAGCAGTTGTCTGATGAATGACTTGCTGAATTAATTTTAAGCGCTATCCATTTCTCTTCTTGTAGATCCCAGCAAAACCAAACTGTAGCAATGCCACCATGCCCAAGTTTATGAATAACCTTAAACCTGTCAATTATCGTCTCGCCTACATCCAATGGATAAAACCCGCCCGGCTGGTACCACTCGACGTCCTCAACATCATCTAAAATTGAAAGGGAATTGTACTTCCTGGCGAAGGAAGTACTGGAGCCTGTAGTATTGGTACTCGGCATCGTGGAGTTTGAGGTCGTTTAGGAGCTGAGAGAAGTCGTTGAGTAGTCTGTATCGTCATATGACCCATCTGCTCGGTCACTGTACACTAAGCGGCCTACGCATCGGAGCCTATGTGTAAATTAATCTGGAAGCTTGCTTCATGTCACATGTCAAGTGTCTTTGTTCTTCATTTTTCCGGGATCCTAACTAAGGGAGTTAAAACTAAGGAAACTTGCTTTTATTGACCTGCATGCAGATACTTTCAAGAAATGATAGGTTCCTGGAATAGCATTGAGCAAGCGTACAGCGTTGGTCTCAGTGGCATCTAATAGACGAAACACTAGAGTCCGTGTCTCTACCCTTTTTTTCATCTCCTAGTTGTCGGTAAACTTCTGGGGCGCGCCTTTCCCGAACTTCTAAAGTTTCAATCAATTGGCAATATGAAAGTAAAGCAAGTCCAGTTAAAGTAAGTCTTATATTTCGTGCATCCATTTTCTCGCTTATTGCTTGCATAATGATGATAGGGGCCAGAACAGGAGTTTCATGGAATTACATCACAGAAAGTGATGACCTACGCACCTGGGATGTAGGGATCTAAAGATTAATTTAATAGATGAAGACACATTAAGTAGGTATATATCTTAAGTGAGATGAAGACAGAGTAGGGAGGCTTTTCGTTCAATGTGGAATGTTGGGACATTGTATGCAATGTTAACTGAAGTGTAAGAATTGTGAAAGAACCGTTTTGTATGCGAATCCGGTTTTTCATCTCTCTACATACGGTACACGCAGTACAGTACAACTCGTTATCGATAATAGATTTATTCTCTACCTATCATTTAAGCTTCCAACTCACCGGGATTTTCACTTTCAAGCTCTACAGAGCTTCGACAATTGGAGTTGAATCTACACAGTCAAGTGCTCATGTGCTAGCATATAAAGGCATAACTTGGATGGATTTATAGCGACTCAAATCTGTTCATCTTACAAATTAAAAATGTCGCGCGCCTCGAAACTCACTCTAGCGGGCACCTCGCTCTTTGCTGTTGGTACGGTTATCATGGTGCACTTCCAGCAGAAGATTGAGAAAGAGGTATAGAAAACCATCGCATGGTCTGTGCTAGATATAGGCTTACCCCGCGTTTCTAGGCTATGCATCAGGGTGTTGTACGCGATATGGAGCAGCAGCGGATTAAGAAGGAGCGCCAGCTTGATTTCGATATGCAAAGGGCATTGGAGGAAGAGTATAAGAAGGGCCAGACTGTTCGAGATACTACTGAGGAAATACAAGCCAAATCATTACCAGATCGGTAGTGTAATGCTTGCGTTTGATTACACTCCAAGTCTACCCTTCGCCGGGTAGCACTATTACGATCTATTGCGACGGCCACTGTATCCCGTCTGATCCGGCTTCGCCTAATTTTAGGGGCACGACGTTTTGCGAAACTGGTATGCTTATTAGGTGCGTAGCAAGAAACAGAATTCAGTTGCTAGGAGTAATATGGCTCGAGGCCGATTGCATTTCCACTAACATAAGGATTGATAGGCGAAGAGCCCAGTCTCAACATTCTTGTTATCAATGCCAACACTCTCCTCTTCGACTGGGTCCGGGAGGCAACATGTTGCTCTATCAGCGCTAGCTATTTGAACGCTCTAACGAGCATCCGCCGTAATTAATGTATCAACATATTAAATTTGAATCTATTTTTCCGGATAGCACGGTTGATGTCAGTTTAAAGACATGGCTATCACATTGACATTTTAATGCACAGTATGACTATTTGAAATCTCCTCGTATAAGTCTTAGGCTCACAACGAACCAACCAACCGTAGTTCGGATATGGTACGACGCCCAATAGGATGAGCTATAACTTACCACGGCTCCTGGTTATATACCCCCTGGATCATTGGATGATTGTACGAAGCTTGCATCATTTCTGAACCTCGTCGAGTCTACGACCTGGCACTCAAACAGCTTCTCATGTAGAATGAATTAGTTGATTGAAGATAAGCTTATATACACCATTTCGTACACCATAGCGCCATTCAAAAAGAAAAACACACTCAGTCTTCATATACAAGTTGTCTCATGTCGACTTTCAATACTCCTAGCTTGGTCATTCCGCCGCCGTTATATCGTGGCTTGCTCATTACATTAAACTTTGATCTTCATACTCGAAATGGCGATCTGGTCGTGATAGCTGCTCAATACAGCCCCCTCGACATGCTCTGCAAATACGTCCACATCGGTCGAAACAAACTTCCTTGCGCTAACCTTCTTCTCAAATAATAGATCAAGCTCTGCAAACGTGCGGCCGGCTGGTTCGGGTACGCGGAAGTAAGAGTAAACAAAGCAGAGGAAGCATGACCCCGCCTAGGTATCGTCAATAAGTAGAAACAAAAGCCAACACACGCGAGGGATTACTTACCCAGAAAAAGCCAGCATAATTACCCCAGTCCCAAGCTGAAGGGTTCAGCATGTACGGTGTCAAAACGCCACAGATAATGCCGACAATGTTGCTATGATCTATTAGCATCGGGTCTTAATCAATCTGCCAAACAGGACAGTCTTACTAGAGGATACGTCCGAGCACCACTGTCTTGATTTGAAGACGTCTCGTTGAAATCTCTGCAACGAGAGAGTAACACACGGTACCGACTGTTAGTTGGTAACACAGAGCCCACACGAGCATGATACTGCCTGTCGCAAGTGAGGCGGCCTCTCTATCGGAAGCCAAGCCGAGGAAACCGAGGATCAAAAGCATGATGAAGAGACCAGCAAGGCCATATAGGTATAACGTCCTTCATATTATATTAACATCTCAGATAATCAATACATGGCATTTCGTCTTACCTTCGTCCGATTCCAAAGGTGATAAGCGTCCAGGCACCGAAGACACCAGCGCAGTTGATGGCGTATTGGCCCATAGCGAATGAGTATGCCTTGTCATTGTCAAGACCAGCTTGCTGCAGGAAGTACGTCGAGTAGTTGGAAAATGAATTCCCGCTCAGGTTCTGGATCGCCCAGCACATGCACACAATCTATCTCAGTTAGCATCACGAGAGCGGATACAAGCATGGGGGCTTCAGACGTACTTCTGTGCGACGCCTATCGACCCCCTTGAAACAATCTAGATAACTGGCTCCCTTGGTTATCTACGTATGAAGGTTAACGATAAGTACGGAAGCATGGGAGAAAGAGTACAACCTTCTGTTCTAATGCTGTTGTATGGACCATCATCGCAACCGTCTCGTCCACATCAAAGTCTGTCTCCCGATCTAGACTAGTTAAGCGGAGAAGAGAATGCTTGGCGTCTTCAAGTTTCCCCTTTCGTACAAGCCACCAAGGGGATTCGGGCGCGAAAGAGATTCCAATTATAAGAGGCAATGGCCACATCCATTGAAGTGCATAAGGCTATCCATGTCTGTTAGGGTTTTTTACTAGAGAATAAAGTCGAGGAAAGTCTTACTATACGATACGCCCACTCGTCGGTACGCCATAGGTTACCCATAATGACACCAATACCGATCATCTGGCCGATACCCCAACAGAAGTTGATGTAAGTTGTCAGGTAACCCCGCAGAGCCACCGGGCAAACTTCAGAGGCATAGGTGATAGTCAAGGTTTGAAAAACGCCCCATGGAATGCCACACAAGATCTCAGCTACTTGGAGGTGTACAACCGTCTGCGCCGTGAAGAAGATCGCGGTAAAAGCGATGATGAGCACGAGGCAGAATATGACGGTATACCGGTATCCGAACCTCTCCGAGACCCAGCCATTTATCAACAGGCCAATGATTTCACCCTGCAAAAGTCAGTGTTAAAATAATCATTAATCACCAAATTAACGAAGAGGATTTCACCACGGTTTATGCTGTGAGACCCTCGGTAAAAAAAAGAAAAAAAATACAAACGCCGCCATTGGTAGCTAATGACCCGTCATGGATTTAGACTCGGAAAAGGGGCAGACAATTCTAACTCACCACTACTGCACCGTTGCTTAGCCCTGCCTGCCATGCTGCCGAAACTTGATAGGAGACGTTGCCCTCTGGATCGGTCAACGCGGTACCGTACTTCTGATTAAACTGCGGGAAGGCATAGAAGTTATTGACTAGGGAGATATCGTAGCCTTCCATAACGATGCAAGTCGAGATGAGGATAGACCACGCAATCGCTTTGGGGTAAAGTCGAAGGCCCTGCCATAGGGTCATGCTGTGCTCCTTTTCGGTAGCGAGCCTCGCATTCCGGATCACGTCGCTCATGGTCTCGTGCTCTTCCTTCGGCATCACAGCCGGCACCGGGGCCGTTTCAACGACATCGTCGCTAATACTTTTCGCCGAGCCTGAAGCCATGGCTGCGATGTACGAGCTTTTAGACTTCCACCGCAGGTAGGATTGTTGCCAAGATGAGTTGGACTTTGGCCTGTCAACGAGATAATATGCTACTCGACAATGCGGGCGGTATCGTCGTCTTTAATTTGACTTTCTTGCCTCTTTTTATCCTGGGGAAAATATAAACAAAGGAATATTCTAACCTAGCCGTCTAACTAACTAACTTTAATAGTAGACTGGAAAGTAGCGCGCTAGGAAGACCGAGGCAGCTCGTTATACTCCATAAGCGGTTTAGTCTAGTCGCATTTTTCTTTTCGATCCGTTCCCAATGGTGGAGAGAAAGTTGCGGGGAAGAAACACTTGGAATTCTGGAATTATAATCGAACACCCCTGACCGGTCTAGCTGTCTACACTAGTTACCTGAATCCTAGGTAAGCTAAGATCATTAGGAGAGTCAATTGGCCAAACTGCTTTAACATAATGGTCAGCTAGCTTAGCTTTATCCTGCTGTGTATATGCAGGGGAGTATCGCGACTCCATCTGCCTATCCACACATACCAACTATGTACATACTGGCGCGTTACACGAACAAGACCTCGTGGACCCCGTCCAGGTCCGTTATTCGGGAGACGGTCCAATGGCGAAACGTCTAGCCGGCCAATTGGGTCTGAGCTTCGGTGTCCCATGAACCGGGTCAGTCTGTACTACTTTAGACCATTCACGTCTCCCGCTCGGCGGTTTTGCCCGTCTTTATCAGATGATCCTCTCGAAATTAGGACTTTTGGATCTTTTGGTGACATTGGCCGAATTATACCGAATAAACAAAGAAAGCCGTAGAAGCGACGACATTGCGAATGCCCTCATCAGAGCAGATCGAGTTGCTCGCTACACCATGGTACGATATCCCTATCTGTCTACTACACGAGATGCGTTCAGACTACGCCGAGACCGGTGTGCTCTCTAGCGAACTAAATTTCGTGCTTATCCACTTATATCTCATCTTGATGTTGGACACAATTGCTGACATAGCTTGGCGAATAGTGTCACATGCCGTGAATATCATCTTAAATGCGAGTAATCTTAGAGCTACTTGTTATATCTCCGAGACGGCTGAACTAATTGTCTTGAACGAGCAGGCGATCGTTCGGTTCCAAGATGTGGTCGCTGTGTCCGAGCAGGTCGCGAATGCAAACTAGGCTTCAAATTCAAACCTAGTAAAGGTACTGCAGTTAAATCTCTATTCTTTCTAAGCTAAACCTCATTCTTATAGACACGTTTAAAAGAAACCAAAGATGGCTCAAGCCGCCGAAAAAGTGTAAGTTTGGAACGTCACATTGAATTAGAGCAAACCCGTATGGCTAACTTATATAAGTAATTTACGTCGACGAGAGACAAGGTCTAGCCATAGGAAGCCCCTCGGAGGATATTTCTCCATGTGAGTTTCGTACAGGCGAAAATCGTAATTGGCAGCAGGAATCGACTGCCTCGAGCGTCACACCTCCAGCCATTCCTAATTCAACAGGGTACGACAGGGCGGGTGGCCAGCTGGTAGATGTTGTTCAAGCACAGAATACACCGAGAAATAATGGAGGGTTTACAACTAATGATATATCCGTCGCCGAGCTTCACTCTCATGGACATATTCCAGGATCTAAATCGGCTAGTTCCTATGATTTGTCGTCTTCGGATATAGAGAACGCACGCGGATCCCATGATGGGGGTATTCCAACGCCTAATTTTCGCAATGCTTCAAGCCTACCGCTTAAGGACCGGACGGAAGCACTGCTATTTCGGCACTATATCCAGAAACTAGCGATTTGTGTAAGCCAAGCGATATAGTAGCCATTTCCGAAATTCAAATTTCTAACTAAAGCAGTTGGATTTGTGCGATCCACATCGGCATTTCGAGTTGGTCGTTCCAGAGCGTGCTGCCGAATGCTATATGCTCTTGAACGCCATTTTTGCCATAGCTGCAAGACATCTAAGTCATACGACAGATTTTGATCCACTGGCTTCGAATAGGTATCACGACGAGTGTCTAAGGTACCTTATCCCAATGTTAAATCACGCCTCAACGGTGTCAGATGAGAACTTATTCGCGGCAACAATTATCTTGCGTATGCTTGAGGAGATGGATGGTGAGATAAGATGCGTTTGGGGTATTCCGGAAGCCGCTTGCTAATAAACGGACAGTTCCAACAACAGGCCAAGACACCTACAGTCATCTACTAGGTATTCATGCCTTCGTTAATGTCGGCGACCAATACATGGGCCCGGGGAGTTTAAGTGCTGCTTCATTCTGGGTAGGGCTCCGACAGGAGATCTATATTGCAGTCATTACGCAACAGCCTGTCAAGGTGTCTTTGGACCACTTTGTGGTGGACCGGTCATTTGAACCGGCCGACGACTATACTTGGTCAAATCGGGCGATTGTGCTTCTTGCGGACGTGCTCAATCTATGCTTCGGGAATAACTCGTTGACAGTAGGCCATTGGGGTGCCCTAGATGAGGCATGCAGAAAGTGGTCTACCACTCGACCCCCGTCCTTCAATCCTTTCTTTTACAGGGAACGTACGGTATCCTCGGCTTTTCCGGAAATTTGGCATGGATCGGGTTGTCATGGTAAGTGTAAAAACGTCTTCAAATACTATAGGCGTAACGTAGTAGCTAACTCCTTAGTCATTGGGATTCAACATCATATTCTCGCACAGCTGTTCTTGACTCAATTTGATCCTTCGATACCCAAAGTAGGAACAAATCGCCGAGTAGCAGTGAAGCAAATGACAGTAAGTCTATACTATTAAGCAAGGTTCCTACATAGTATATATGGCTTATACAAAGACAGCATCGGATTGAGAACCTCCTCAGGGAGCTCTGTGGTATCGGGGTATGCAATCAGTGGACACCACCGGGCATGTTTACTGCTTGCATGGGCATCGCTATGTGTACGAACATACCCAGTTCGCTAGTAATAACACCGAGCTAATACGAATTGCAGTTGGCGATCAATTCGGTGAACGGTCCGACCAAGAAGCTCTAATGGACATCCTAAGGAATACGGAGGCAGATCACGCTCGGCCGACTGCGTCAATACAACAGCAACTGATGAAAGCGTGGGGCTGGTTACCAGAAAACGACGAATGAAATAAATATTGATTCCAACCAACCTCTTATTAAGCGAAGACATGGTACACGAGAAGCCGAATGGGTTACAAAGTGGACCGAAGAGAGCCTAGGATCGCCTCAGATTACCGAACTTGGCCGGACCTATATGCCACGTTATTTAACGTGGGGATATACTAAGATCTATGGGGATAGATACCGGGTGGCGTTCGAATGACGTTGTTCTTTCTGGGGTACTCCGGACACTGCATAAGGAGCGCGAAAAATGCAGACCAGTGGATGGGATAAAATTACATCTGGGGTTCGGGCGATTTCACCGTTTTCGCAAAAGAAGGGGTAGTTGCTTCGCGGATCTCGTTCCGCAAGAGAGGTGTACCTGATTCCCCCTCGGGAGATCGTCGCCTGCGCTAGTCAGCTCAATATAGCTGTGTTCGGCGATTTTCTCCTCATTCATCATGGACCCTACATCAGCCTTATGTGGGGACTTTTACCACTTACACGAAGCTTAGAGTATAAAATTAGTCGAAGACGACGATGTCTAGGGGCAAGTTATAGATTTCTGCTCAGAGCGCCTAGTATTTTTGTTTCTAAATTACTTTTCCATAGTCTAAGAGATACCCCTTTTTTGCTATTGATTCTTATATACCCCCTTACCACAACACTATGGCACCAGGCATATTAGTCGACGACAATATATCCCGAAATGGTCTCGAGCTTGAGGAGACATCAGATCATATTGACGCGGTTAATGTGCTAAAGGGCCAGAATCAAGCCAAGTTCGACGACAAGTCGCAATTCGACTCAGCCAAAGACAAGACGCAGTTTAGGCAGTATGAAGAAGCCTGCGACCGCGTTCAAAACTTCTATCGGGAACAGCATGCAAAGCAGACAGTGGCGTACAATCTAAAAGCACGCATCACCTTCAAGACGCGGCGACGCGAGGAGATGACGGTGTGGCAAGCGATTGAAAAGCTCAACACGCTGATCGACGAGTCGGACCCGGACACAAGTCTATCCCAAATCCAACATCTGCTACAGTCTGCAGAGGCCATCCGGAGGGACGGCAAGCCACGATGGATGCAGGTTACGGGACTAATCCACGATCTCGGCAAGCTACTATACTTCTACGGCTCCGAGGGCCAATGGGACGTCGTCGGCGACACGTTCCCCGTCGGTTGCGCCTTCGACAACCGCATCATATATCCCGACACGTTTGCCGCAAACCCGGACTCCCGGGATCCGGTTTATAGCACCAAATTCGGAATCTACTCGCCTGGCTGTGGGCTCGATAACGTGATGCTGTCATGGGGCCATGACGAGTATTTATACCATGTGGTCAAGGACCAGTCGACGCTGCCGCCCGAGGCGCTGGCTATGATTCGGTATCACTCGTTTTACCCTTGGCATAAGGTACGCAATAGCCCTCCCATATTTCCCTCCTACCCCTGCCCTAATTTTCCAACTACGACTAACCTGTTACTTATTATAGGAGGGTGCATATCGTGAACTGATGGACGAGCACGACGAGGACATGCTGCGCGCCGTGCGGGCGTTTAATCCGTATGATTTATACAGTAAGAGTGATAAGGTCCCGGATGTAGAGGAGCTGAAGCCGTATTACTCGGAGCTTATCGATGAGTTCTTCCCGCAGAAGGTTGTTAAGTGGTAGGGCGTCTAAAATTTCGTCTCGTTTTTCTTCGCGGGTTTGACTAGATAAGTTGGGATTGCTTGGATTTTAGCGGATTGGGATAGATTGGAAATAGACCGTAGAACTTGGGGGGTATATGTTTTTGTATGGTTTTATTACTCTTTTTTATCGCCATTTGAACGCTTAGGGTAGCTAGAACTTGAACTATCTTAATATCTAAGACCTCAATGGGATAATTTAAGTACAACTTGATACTATACACGGGTTTTTCAAAGAAGATCCCATACAAGTAAGAAAGCAGGACATACCTAGGTACCTGGGTATCTATTATCTGAGTCCTTCTATACTTCACCCACGTCTATAAGCCTACGAGTGTAGTTCTCCCCGCAACGTGTACACTTCTCGTACAGCTAACAGCGCTAGCGCGGCGAGTACGAGGACTGCTCCCACGTATGCTATCACAGTAATTATTTCGAGCATCCATATTTAGTTGAGATGGGATAAGGATTGAAGGAGAAGTAACCGAAAGACTGTCGGTTGGAAAACCAACTCGATAAATACGACGTATAGATCGTAGTTTCATTTCATCTTATTTTAGTATTTTAAATCCTTGCCTAGCTACAATATTCCTACGAGGATCAGAAGACGTGCAACATGGTAGAGTATTCACACTAAACATTCTATATCGCTGTAGCTACATGAAACAATAGCTTGGACGATACCACAACTCAGTAGTTGCAGATGCCGCCAATTTCCTCATCCATAGTCCAAGTCCCTGCAAGACCATGCTCAATAACCGGTTCATCTAGCACCTCCGATTTCTCGTCTTTACCCAGGAAGAAATCGTTTTGACCCGAGACCTTAGTTTGCCTGCTCATAAACTTCTTGGCCCAAGCCTCGATTGAGGGCTCGCCAGTCTCATCACGAGCCTGCTTAAGGAAGGGGATCAGGGCTGTACCGCCGGTTCCTTTGACCTTCTTATGCTTCTCATTTTTAGAAGCTGTCGCCAGATTCACTCTGTTCCTAATAGCTTCGGGACTGCGCGATCGACTTCGTGCCCTATTCTCTCGAGACGGCAAGACAATGTAGCGCGTGACGATAGCAATATGAATATCGCGGAATGCCCGGAGCATGGCAAGACACGCATCGTAGGCGATGCTTAGAGGACGGTCAGAGGCGGCACGGCTCTCAACAAATTCGCGAATGTTGGCAACCTCTCCAACATCATTCAGAAAGCGCGCGTGCGGTCCTGGCATATAACGTCGCATATCCCGGATGAAATTGTGTTTGGGGGCACGACTTCGTCCTTCGCGTTCCGACTCAGAGGACGGATTAGGCTTCTCACCGGTGGGACGATGCTCGACGCCAAGAATGATATCAAAGAATTGAATCAAACTGCTTTGGGCGTTACTAGGTCCACTGTATTGCACGTACTCAGATTTACCTGAACCATCATCATACATAACACCATGCGGCAACCCTGCCTCGGCCATGTTCTTACTACCGGCAAGGAATGTGCGAATGCGGCGGTAGAAGAAGCCAGGGTCGCAGCTTTCATGCATACGACGCAATAATTCGCCGAGGTCATCGAGGCGCTCGGCGAAGGCATGCAGGCAACGTGTTACGGTTGCACTATCGCCTTGTCGAGCAGCAGCAACTGCGGTTAGCATCAGGGGGATGATGGGGCCGCCACGAGCCTCAATGGCGACCGAGACTAGATAAAACCAAGACTCGTCAAGAGACCCAGTAAAGGTCACCAAGGTGGCGAGGTTGTCAAGATCGTCGATCTCTTCGTCGACGAAGAGGGGTTTGAAGTTCCACAGCACGGAAGCAGCGTAAGTAGACACGGGTGGAACCTCGAGGTGCTGACAAATATCCAACAAGGGAACAGAAATGCTCGGTGGCACACGATCACAGGGGGTATCACCTCCCCAGATATAGCCGTGAGCAAAGAAGGTTAGGAGCATATAGGCTCTCCTCCATTCTGCGTCATGTTCCAGACCGACGGTGGAGAGTACAGGAAGACGATCGATAACTCCTCGAAGACGCTTGCTAAGAATCAAATTCTGTAGATTGGCGCCGATGGACTCCCACTTGTTATAGTAAGGATCCGGAAGCCTAGTTAAAGGCAGGACATCGGGCAAGAAGCCGTACTTTGGCGAGATTCCATACTCGGATAATACTGGAATAGGAGGTCTCATCACGACGGCGTGGTTGTCTCTCAAAGACAATGAGTTGAGTCGACTCCGTGGCCAAACTGTGGACCTCGATGGGTGAAAAATTAACCTAATAGTTGACTTGGTTGAATAAATTTAAGTAGTTAAACTAATAAAAGTCCAATTCCTGACGCAAGGAGTATACAGATTTATCCTGTAATACTCCTCAGCCGTGCGAAACAATAGTTGAGTTGTGAGCATGTAACTATGTTAAGAGTTGGCGATAAAAGTCTCAAGTCTCAAGTCTCAAGTCTCAAGTCTCAAAGTCTTAAGGTTGAGGAGTATGAGTCTGAGTAACCTAGGTATGCTTTGTAGGAGAGGCAAACAATTAAAGACTAGGTCAGGTTAAAGACGTGGGAAAGGCGTAACTTTATAAAGAGGAGAAAAGACGTAATTCCTTAACCTAGGCTAGACCATCAAGGTTTCGGAAAGGCGGACCCAACGGGAAGTTCAGGTATTAATAATGGATCATTTTTACTCATCAATTTAGTCGTATGAGAGAAAAGGGGGGAATAAACACCCTGAAGTTGTTGACCGAGGAGTATGTATGATAGAAGTATAGACAACTAGTCTTGTTACATACATGTAGTTAGTGATTAATAAAAGGGAAATATGGCACATGCCATACTTCACCTGCGGGTAATATGGCGCCATTGGCTTTCCGTAAAGTCCGATAATGTGGGATGGATCTAGATCTAGACGAGTCGGGTTATTCCACTAAATAATACCTAGTAGAATTGTATAAAAGGTAGGTAGGTAGTTAGTAGTTCTTTTCTTGTTGAGTAACTTCAAAAAAGAACCCGATGCCGGCCGCTGGCAAGTTATCGGGTATTGCCGCGCTAAAGCTTACAAGATTTTCCGGTCGGCTGATCCAGGATGTCGCAAGGGTGCTCGTGCAGGAGGACCCTTGAAAAAAAAAAAAGGAAAAAAAAAAAAAAAAAGGGTGCTTTGAACGTGGGATAAAAGAAACAGAGAAGACTTTGGAGAAGAGAAGAAAGTTGCCTCTGTGAAACTATTACATAATTAACATGTGAGGCCAACGTGGGAATTCATCGGCTTAAATTTCATAATATGCTGTAGCTTCTGTGTAGTGTTAGTACTTGCTTACGTCATTTCCAATCTCTTAGCTTAATCGAGGGGGAACTCCACTATGATTGGCTACACCTCCATAGGCGTTTGATCAGCCTTGGCGGGCAGCTCAGTGCAAGGCTCCCATTAACATTATCTCCATTATCACAACCCCCCAAAGCTCAACACCAATCAATTATCATGACGCGGCTACTACGACCATAATTCGCTGCGAAGGATTCCCAACATGGTGGTCCAGCAGCACATATTGAATTGGTTATATAGCGTTCTGACAAGCGTAAGACATATTACACCAATAACTTTCTTTATATTTGATTGTACCTAATTCTAATAGCTTCAATGATATAGGAATACCAAGATGTGAACCGCACCTACAACGATGTAGCCCAAGCGCTATCCCAATACCCTTCACTATCTCCTAGGACCGATGTTCATAGTAAGAACCAATTCTCTTGCTTCTACCATTCTCAATTAATCAGCCTCCTCTAACGAGCTCCTAGCTTTCGACAACGGCGTGTCTGCCCTCCTCCTACACTTGTCCGGCACCATCCCCGTTACATTCCGCGGTACCACCTATCGATTCCCCATATCGCTATGGATACCGCACGCCTACCCGCGAGAGGCGCCGTTGGGCTATGTTACGCCCACCGAGAATATGATGGTGCGGCCAGGCCAGCATGTTGACCCTCAGGGACGTGTATATCATCCTTATCTCGTAGGATGGACCGAGTTCTGGGACGTATGTACATCACCTACAATAGCTGATATTTTGTTTATTCAATATGCTAATAGTGATTGACCAGAAATCTTCTCTGTTAGACTTTATCGCTATACTCAGAGACGTATTTGCGAAAGAGCCTCCGGTCGTTTCACGCCAACAAGCTCCTCCCGTACCGCAACAATCCGCCCCAGCACCGACCCCTCCACCGGTTCCTCCTCTACCTCCTGATATGTCAAGGCAGACTCCTCAGCAGGTCCCATCTCCACATACACAGGATCCAAGGCCACCACCGCCTCCCCCGAAAGGTAGCGACCTCCCTCAGGTAGTATCAGGCCCGACCACTCACACGGACGGTCCCCCACGACCACCTCTACCAGAAGATGTTCGTCGGCGGTCAAGTCAGTACGGCGCACCTGTAGCAGCAACGCAGTCTCCACAACCAAATCGGCTCTCAAGATACGACGCGGCACCTCCTCTGCCGCCGCAACCACCACAATCATATCAACAACCACCCCCGAATGTCCAGTACCAGCCACAGCCTCAACAGCAGCATGTATATCAGCAAGGCGGTCTACCTCCTCTCGGACTTACACCACAAGATTCTCGCCGTACATCCATGATATCCCCCGTAACTCCCATCCCATACAACGCCGCCGTCATCCCAGGACAACCGCCATACGCCGGTCCACCTACAACTTGGCAGCAACCCCCACCACAACAGCCTCCAGTGCAACCAAAGCCCAAAGCCCCTCCACCCCCTGATCTCATGGACGAACCCTTCTCTCTAGCCTTACCAGAGCCCTCGGCCAACGACCTCCCACCACCCCCCATCCCTCCGAACCCCGAAAAAGACGCCCTCCTCCAACAACTCGCCTCCACCCTCTACGGTCTACGCCAGCGCTCCCGCGCCCAAAACGAGTCCTCCCTAGCCGGTCTCTCCGCCCAACGCACCGCCATGCTCTCCGCCCTACACAACCTACAATCCGACGCCTCAGCCCTAGGTTCCCTATCAGCAATGCTAGCGTCCAACACCTCGATCCTGCAACGCTCCCTCCAGGAAGCAGACCGCGTGGTATCCAACGCGCGCACCCGCGAACCCCCTCCTATCGACGACTTGTTAGTAGCGCCTACCGTCGTCGCTAACCAGTTATATGACGTGGTAGCCGAGGAGCGCGCTCTCGGCGATGCGATATTCGTGCTTGGACGCGCCGTTGAGCGCGGCCGTATCAGTCCTGCGGTTTTCGCCCGGACGACGCGCGGGTTGGCGCGGGAGTGGTTTTTGAAGAAGGCGCTTGCGAGGAAGATCGGGAGGGGCATGGGTCTCGTTGGGTAAGTTAGGTAGATACTTTGGTACACGAGGTTTTTGGTATGACGATACCTATGAAGGTTATGATTATGGATAGGTAGTTTGGTGTAAGGAAGTAGTGCTATGTCTATGATTACCTAACCTAGTATAGTTGTTTGTCCAAAGGAGGGTCTAATACCTACATTTGATGTTTAGGAGATAATGTGGTTTCGGCTGTTAATATAGGAGTTGTTCAAGATACCTCGAGTCTATTAAAGTTCACGTTACTGGATGTAGTTGTGTTGTGCGCATATATCTCCTTTCTATATATGTTGGATATGTATAACAGGTGATCACAGCGGAAATTGTATTGATATCATCAGGTAAGACGAAAAAAAAAAGACTACGCGGTTAATATTATATATAGCTGATCATCTTTGCAGAAAAGAGGAAACAGAATATATATATTTATCATAGCGCATGCCTGAATAATCCCTTCTCTCATTAACTAAAGAATGTCTTCTGTATCTTAGGTGTTCTATTACGTCTTCTCCTCCATGGTCTGCTGGTTATTTCGATAATAGCCGACCACAAAGGTATCCAATACTCGATAAGACAGCTCTCTGTGCCACTCATGGTCATCTTCTCTTCTTGTTTCCTTCATCCTTTGACAAGCCCAGAGTCTACAGCGTCCTGATAACTGATACTATCCGCTACAAGAAAGTCTGCTGGTTCAGTTGCTTGCTGCACCTGTGGTACCCGTGGTACCTGACCCAGAGCTAACACCGCTTCCCTTGCCGAGTCTGATCCCGCTGGTGGACTTTTCCTTGTACATGTTGACAATCTTTTTTATTTGACCTGGTCTCCTGGGCTTTGGATGCTTTAGTTTGATATCATTGATTTGCCTCACCATAAACCCAGATGCCGTCTTCTTGCTCCAACTCCTTTCTTTCTTCTTGCCTTCAGAATTTTTGCCCTTCTCCCTATCTTGTGTACTCTCCGTTCCCTGGTTGTCGCCTATTGCTATCTCTTTTCCTTTACCCTTTTCTATCGCCTTTTCTTTATTCTTCTGTCTCTGCTCTCTTCGGAGCTCTTTCTCTTCTAATCGGCGACGCTTACGTTCTGCCGTTTGTTTAGACGTAGTACTCGATACGGCGTTGGAATCACTACAAGATACAGGCGAAGATGGATCTTGTGAGGTTTGTCCGACAGATGACTTGTCCCGCCGGTGAGTGGCCTTGGACAACACGGAGCCGTCGAGTCCAAAATCGTCGAATTCATCTGAGCAGCCCAGACCGTCCGACATACGAACTAAGAAAGGAAACGTTTTGCGCATTGATAGATAACTGGACGGTGATCGCCGATAGGCTATATATGGAGGCTGGTTATCGAACCTCTCAATTAACTCTTCATTGATATTAATGTTTGATCTGGTATAAACCGAATCGGTTGATGAGCGAATTACTTCAGATGTGCGGTACAGATGATAACCAAAGAGATTTGAACGATGATACCGAGGTCGACGGCGTATTGAGGATGATCGAACATTATTAGCATCATTATCCCGGCCCGAACCAGATTGCTCCCCGTCATTAATATTGCTATTCCCTCCGTCGATCGACTGAGTAAACGTATTTGAGATTCGTCGCCATAATCTTTCTTTCTGTTGTCTAAATGAGCGCCGACTAGCTTGGGGTTCTATTCGCTTAACATCGGCTTTTTGTTTATGAGGAGAAATATTCGAGTTAACATTGTAATAACACGGAGTTGAACTATTATCTAATGGGCCTGTTTCCAAACTTTCGAACTGTTGGATGCGATCTTTAACAGGGGATTCTTGTTTAATTGACTGGCTTTTAATGGTACTCATTTCCGCATGCGCCCTTGGTGTTACTGGTCGCGCACCATCCTATGGCTCAGAGAAGTCACAGGCGAAATCATTAACTGATATCTCTGTTGTTAGCTCAGGGACTTTTATCTTCTTCACGAGGCCTGTCTGTGTGGCCAACGTAGTTGAGGACATATTTAACCCTTGTCGAATAATAGAAGCTCTTTCTGTTTCGACTGCTGGCTTATTCCGGCCCCTATTTTGCCAAAAAGACTTAAATGAGTTTGGTGACAACTCTCGAGGTGAGGATCTCTCGAAAAGTCTCCGAAGATTAGATACCTTGCCTGAACATCTCGCCGCAGATGCTGGTTTGGATACCGGCTTTGATGCAAGCTTTGACGTAGGTTTTGGTGCAGACTTTTGAACCCTACCTGATTCTGGCGTTACTCCATCGTTCGCTATGGGATTTCTGCTTGCTAATATGTTGTGGAAGCTGGCCTTTGAATTATTAACTAGGATCGAATGAATCCTACTTGTACTGGAAGACTTATTTCCTCGGATTGCTCGAGCATCGGGGATGGCCGTAGTGCTGGGTTCTTTTAGTTTTCCTTCGGCATCTGGGACACCTTCGCCCTCAAGTGACATAGCTCCATCGAGGTTACGGTTGTTTATCCGGTGAAGTCGACTGCTCTCCGGTTGATAGGCTGTCGTGGTAATTTCTACTATGCTGGTCGTATATGGGACTGGTAGAGACTGTTCTGATAATCTATTTTCAGACCTGGTATGAATGAATTTTCGATTCTGAGGCGGCTGGGCAGCTATACTATCTTCCTGAGCTATCCTTCTGGTCGAAGAAATACTTCTTCGATTACCAGAGTTATAGGAATGAACTGTTTCCTTGCTAATTCGAGTAACACGATCATTCGATATCTCTAAAGATAACTTAGACCTATTTGACATTTGAGGTTCGGGCCTAGTCGCTTGTGTGTTTTTTTCGAAGGATTTGCGAATATCTGCAACGCTCACCTGTGCCCTTCTTACTGGAATCTTTGAGGAAGCCGTGGGTTCATTTTTCCTGTGTACTGGCTGCTCAATGTGGCGACAGTTTTGCTCATCTTGGTTGACATTTCCCTTTTGAAAATATTTAAGAGGACTATCGATAGAGACAGTCTGCAGCTTTAACTTGGTTGGCGAATTCCCGTGAGAGGAACTAAAGGTTAAGAGAGGCTGTGATGAGCTAGTCGCCAAAGTAGACACTGTCTTCTGGGCCGCTAATGGGTTTGAGATTGAGCTCGACGGCTTGGTGATAGGAGAATCTTTTATCTATTTAGCCTTGCCCAATATTTCATTCTAATAACAGAATCTTCATCGGCGAACTTACCACTACTATTCTCAAAAACCCTTCTCCGATCTAAAATCAACCTAGGATCCTATCCAGGTCCACTACTTGTCTGAGAAGTGACGTTATGAGAATTTTCAGAATTCCGATTGCCATCTTTCAATTCCCGAATGGGTGGCACGTCTTTTTCTGAAGATTTCCCCTTTTCTTTGATAAATGCGTCGTCCTTTACGGCCCCACGGAAGCTAGAGCTTGCTTCAGCGTCATCTTCTATGGAAGATTTCTTCACAACCTTTTTGATCGGGAGTTTTGGCTTGTTGCTAAATGGGAGTGGGGATTCAATTCGTCTTGGAGGAACATTTAAGGAGTTTGTAGTAGTCGAATACTTCTCAGAAGCGATGGATTGTAGGGATTCACTTGCTCGGCTGTGTCTCAAAGGCCTCTGGACTCTGGGAATCGCGCCAGGTTTCGAATCGGGAGGCGAGATAGTATTAGTAGTATTTACTGCGTCAAGAGTCTCAAATTTTGATACAAGTGGTCCTAATTTAGGAGCTGGAGCGCGGCGTTGCGATAGACTCTTGGCTATTGGTTGAGGGCTGGTACTTTCTTGATGGGTGGTAGGGGTAAACTCATCGTCCACTGTAATAGACGTTTGTTCTTCAGTCACAGAGTCTGTCCCATCGAGATTCGGATCAGTTATTCGTCGAAGGAGGCGCAGAGGCGCGGGTTGAAGTTCAAAAGTCACGTCGTCAGGATCTTGGAAAGAAACAGAAGAAGAACTCGTTGAAGAGTTCGAAATAGTAGACGCCATTAGAAGGTGGGTTGATACAGAATATAATATGTGCCCAAGAAGACCAACTCTTAGAACATCATATCTATTTGGGCAGAGCTACGGAGCCCTGCGGATAGGTTGGTAGATTGAATTTAGCATGTCATATATTTAGGTAAGAGACATGAAGAATGGAGTTGTTATTGTAAAGTGGAAAGTCTAGGTTGGAGGAGAAAAGTCTAGAAGGGAAACCCCTGGGTGTGATTATTTCTGAGACAGACTAGCGACGGCACGAGGCCACAACTTCTCAGACAGTAAACTCTATGTAGAAGTTAGGCACGACACGTATAGTAAGTAAAACAATTTACAGCAAGAGCTACAAGTTTGTAACGGTTCTAACTACTTAAATAAAGTAGACTACCTACATCCATGTATGTAAGGTAATATTATATTTTTGTGTGGGCATACATCATCATTAGGTAGTATAGGTAGTGATAGAATTTGAAATACAATTGAATAAGAAATAGTTGTTTCTAAGGGACTTTGACTTACAGAAAGTTGAATCTAGATACTCTACCCCACCCTTAGCATCACTTCGAATCATTCGGCGACAAGATATGAAATAATGCCTTAAATATCTTCAACACAGAAGTCTTCAATAACCTCCATATACACCATTCAACCGTTATAGATCTACCGATATCAGCTCTCCTGCATGTAGCCCGTAGCCGCGGATAAAATGCCACTCGGCGCCATGTCGTGCATTTTCCCCGCAGGATATTGGGGTTTGCTTCCCCCCTTGTCTCCCGGCCTCGTGCATAGTAGATAGGCGAGTATACAACTCCACATACGCCTAGCCTATCCGCATATACGTATAGGTGTCTATACGGGTGCGTGCGTATAACCGGTCGAGTCTACTTGTATATACGGGTTTGTAAGACAACACTCGTGATTCTCCGAAGTAAATGATTTTGAAATAGCGAGACGCGTCTTAATAGAGGCATATGAACAATGGCAGATGAAGGCTACACTATCCAGAAGGAAGCATCGCGCATCTTACACTCGGTGCTTCTCACGGATCCGCGTCTGCAGATTCCGCAGTCCGTCCAAGACGTAGCGCAGCGCACTTCGTTTGACTCCTCCGCGCTAAAAGTACCCTTCTTACCCGCTCCCATAAAGTGCACCGAGTCAAGCGCGGCGCTATGGGCTTTACTTGCGACATTCGGGAATGCCGTGGCCGCTGAGCGGTACGGTTTCACCGATCAGCGCGTTGTCGTGAATAGCGACGTCGCCTCCGCGTTTCTTTTCTCGTTCTGGCTCCTGCGGGTTGGCGGGAAGCCAGTCTCCGACCCGGAGCTGGTCAAGCGGTTCTCAATCTATGATACCACGCAACAGTTTACGTTCTGGAGACGGCTGGTTACCAATGTTTACCCAACGAGAGACGGTCGCTGGTTTCATCTACATGGCGGCTTGGATTCCGACCGGAGCCTCCGGATGTTAGGGCTACCGGCGCACAAGGATGTTGCAGATGAGATGGAGGCGATTAAGGGGCTCTCGGAGAGAGTGCAGCAGTTTGATGCAGATTGGTTGGATATCGAAGCTAACGAGTACTGGAGACAGGCGGGCGGAATCTGTTTTACCCCCGAAGAATACCGCGAGACTGAGCAAGGAAAAGCTATAGCTGATGACGGATTATATATACTAGAAGAGTTTCCCGACCAAAAGTTACCGCCGGTGCCGTGGCCCAAGGTCGATACTAAGACATATAGACCCTTAGAGGGTATCAAGATTGTTGATCTCACACGGGCGATTGCAGGCCCGACGATGGCGAAGCTGGCGGCACTGTTCGGGGCTACTGTAGTCAGAGTATCGAATATGAAACTACCTGATCTAGGTATTGTATTATTCGAGAGTAACCTGGGAAAGCGGGATGCTCACCTCGATTTAAAGAGCGAAGAAGGGCGAGAAGCACTCCGGCATCTAATAGAAGACGCGGACGTTGTGCTCGACGGCTACCGGCCAGGTGCTCTAGAGAAGCTCGGATTCGGGCCAAAGTATGTGCATGAGATAGCTAAGAGACGGGGTAAGGGTATCGTATACGCGCGCGAGAACTGCTACGGTTGGAAGGGGCCGTGGAAGCATAGAAGCGGATGGCAGCAGATCAGCGACGCCGTAACAGGAGTTGCATGGCTATTCGCTCGGATGTGGGATGTCGACGAGCCGGTGATGCCATTTCTGCCGAACTCCGACTTTCAAACTGGTATCGTGGGTTGCATCGGCATCATAAATGCTCTAGACAAGCGATCGAAAAGAGGGGGCAACTATCTTGTGTCTATGTCGTTAAATCAGCTCAACAGCTTCATAATATCCCTCGGAACCCAAAGCCCGGAAATACAGCAGTCGTTGCGCAATATGTGGCCAGATTTAAAATCACGGCATTACGATGATTTACACAGACAAGCAAGGGTGGTAAGTACTCGCGCTTCAGGAGCCTGTGCTCGTTGTAAGTTAATGTGCTAAAATATGTTCATTAGTTGGTGCGCGGGTTACCAGAGAAGGTACCGCAATTATTGGATCCAAGGTATTACTCGACTGTGAAAGCCGACCTTGGAAATCCTGATGAGGATATGGTATTTGTTGGGCCCGTGGCTACATACGAGACAACAAAGTTAAGATATGATTTAGGGAGTTGTTTAAGAGGAACGCATGAAGCCAAGTGGCCAAGTGAATGATAGGATAGAACTAGCGGATGCTATTTGGATTATTAGTAGTATATATAACTAAAGCAATTTGGATATCGACTCACTGCCGGGACAATTGAACAGGTTAAGATGTCTGGCCAACGTTGAAATACGGCCTTTTCTTATATCTAGGTATATATCTTAGACCGTATACCACTCCTTAAAGCGGAGGTTTTAGCCCGGGTTCTGCACCGTGGAAACTAGCCCACGGCGAGCCTTCATAGTCACTCTCCCCTTCATTTTCGTCTTCATCATCCTCTGCCACCTGCTGATGATTATACATCTCACCATATTCCTCAGCTTCCATTTCATCCAAAGACTCGTCCATTGAAGCAGCGCCAGTCAAACCCGAATAAGAGCCACTGGGATGCGAAGGGGTTTGAAAAGTAGGTGGGAGACCAATAGGCTTATTGGATATATCGAGCTGCCCTTGACCCTGGAGCACGCGATCCATACGCGGAAATCGGGTACTCTCAGCCTCGATCGTCATAATTGCTGCTTGCCATTGCATTACTTCGGCCTTCATCCGCCGTCGAGATCGCGGTGACCATGAACGAACTTGACGGAGCTTGTCACTAAACGCATCCGCAGTAATGCTCTGCGCTGTGGGTTTGCGAATCATGTGCCCATGATCCGGCTTGTACTTTGGCGTATAGTGAGGAGTGCCATCAGAAATAGACTTAGGTCTACGGCCAGGGGGCTTTACCGGAGTAGGATTTTTTAATTTCTGGGTCGATCTAGCCATGCGGCTCCTCGCCACTAATTCCTCGTCGTTAATAGGGAGATTTGTACACTTCCTGTGCTGGTTCTGGTAGGTGCAGTTGGCGCACGCATGCTTAAGGCTGCTCAATGCGAGTACCGAGGGGGGCGCCACTATGCAACGGGTGTAGGGGCCATTCTTCAACCGGCAATTACGGCACGGATTCGGGTTGACTTGGCCTGATAGGTAAATCATCAAGGAACTATAGTCGATAGCTGTTCTTGGTTTAAATCCACCTTGCTGCCTATACGGATTCCATTCGACTTGACGCAAGGTATGCTGCTCCGCCAAAGCTTGGGCGAGCGGGTGAATTGGGAGTGGGATATTCTTCATCTCATCCGGCAGAACTTCTAATGTACTTTCCCAGGCAGTTAAATCACTACGGAATGCCGAACCATTCGTTACCGGGCCATTTATTACCGGACCATCATTTTCACCCACATGGTCAGAGTCGGCTTCTTGTTGACTATTGCCTGTGAAGTACCGTAAGAAATAGGTATAGCGTACATGCGGGTAGTCATGAAACTCACTATCAGATTGGACATGTTCGGGTGAACCCGTGTGCCGCGAATACCACTTTGCAGCAGCAGCATTGACGATGTTGCGAAAATTGTACTCCTCTTGGTTGTCTGTCATGGTGAAAGAAGGTGCGCTGATGAAAGTATTAAGTTAATCGAGGCGTTATACTGATAAGTATTTAAGTTGGAGATGGAATGAGACTGTTGAAGATAACGAGGATCAACGCGTAACAATTTATTTGTTGTGAACATGGAACTTGTATAAATCTCGAGTCCTTTAACACGAAACACTCGGTAGTGATTTTTTAGAGTAAAAAAATCAATGCATAAAGTCGGGTAGGTAGATCAAATACTTAGAAGCTAAACCCTAGACCCCTATATTTAGAGAACCATAGTAGAAGTAAATAGATTGAAAGGACAAGTTCTGAAGATGTAAAGTTATGGAGAGTACATTGTACCTAAAAGCTCCACATTGAACTTGGTGTAGTTATGTTTTTAGGCCTTAGGGAATCGAGGGACAGTTACAGAGGGGTACATACCTTAACCCCACATACCTATTCCCGAGTAATCCTTCCGTAATATTTCAGCACTAAAACGATTATGTACATAGCTCATTACCTCAGTTGTATGTACTTCAGTTTTACTTGAAGCGTAACACCTGTAATTTATACCTACCTAGGTAGGTACGTATCAATATTCGTAGCAAGAGCCACTTGATGTTCAATATTCGGGTGCCAACAGAATGAACCTAGTATTTGTGCGACACAACACAGTATATTTTATGTCATCTACATGTTAGGTACCTAATGTAACTAGAATTGATTATGCATCCCTAGGTAATTATCGGTAATGAGGTGGGCTTTCTATTTCAATAAAAACAACAACCAATTTAATATATCCCATCTTGATATCTTGACTCATGAGGATGAAGCGGCCGCTCTCTTCTCTATCTCGATTAGCTGCGGCGCCAGATCCTTAATAGACTCTGCAGCCGATCTATACTTTACACCCAGTACCTGTTCGGTTTCAGGGGCGCTTGCTCCGTAGAATCCCTCTGGTTTCTGAGTCTTCTCCGGCTCGCCTACGGGTATCACGTCTCGCTTTTCTGGTAATGCCTCGCGCAGATAGTTGGCCATTTCTTGGTGACTTAGATCGCCTGCAACGACAAACCATCGCTTGTTCGCAGCCTCTGGTTTAGTGGCAGCCAGTACATGAGCTTGTGCGAGGTCGCGTACGTCGACCCAAAGATATATGAATGTAGGAGGAATGGGATCAGTCGATTTCAAGCCAGGCCGCAGCAAAGACTGATAAATTAAGCTTGTGCTTGTGTTGAGGTCTTCTGGTTTCGCAATCTGAGAGGCGTCAAAGAGAGGCCCGTAGACCCCGGGCGGGTTCAACGTCACCAACTCAAAGTTGCCTTTGCCCTCTTTTACGAACTCCCACGCCGCCTTTTCCGCAAGTGCTTTACTAGCCGGGTATGTTATGTTCGGGGTATCTGTTGCTAACGCTTGCTCAAACGTCGTGGGGTTCCAATCATCTCTTGTATAGATTTTTGGGGGGTTTGCGATGGGGCTTGTAGTCATATTTCCAATAGCAGCGAATGATGATGTGACGACGACCCGCTTGACGCTTGGTGCCACGCGAGCTATGCCTGACAGAATCTCTGTTGTGCCTTTAATGGCTGGGTCTAAAAAGTCGGTACTCTTAACCGCCCTGATGAAGAAAGGCGAGGCCGTATGGAGGACAATGTCGAACGGTGGATTAGATACCAATACGTCATCGAAGGCGCCTGGAACAGTGATATCGGGTACAACACCAAAGTCCAGTTGTGGTGTGTCCACGAATTTGTTGAAGCTCTTTTTGAGGAGGTCAATCTTGGACTCTGAGCGAACGACGGCGCGTACCGAGAACCCCGCTTCGAGAAGTTGCGACAGAACATGCTGGGCAATATAGCCGTTTGCTCCCGTGAGGAGAACTCGATGCGGTGCTGCCATTATAGTGGTTTGAACTCAAGGAATTGGTGGTTTTGGGTTCCTTTCGAAATCTTAGGAAGGGTTTCAAAAGGATTGCGAGAGGTGAAATGAAGAAGGAAAGTTATATCAAGATGTTTCGGTGATCCGGAAGCTTCAAGCATCATATCGATGGCACCATTTATACTCTACATAACCCGATGTTTTCACCCGGGCGACTTGATCCAGACTAACGCTATAGGCTCCATCTGGGTAGGTTACCACCCTGATTCGGTTGGTAGTTAATCCTAGGCCTGCTCTACCGCATATAGCCAATTTTATAACATATAATACAATTAACCTAACAGGACCAACACCTCGGCATAATTGTCGGTTCCGATTTGAACGTCGGCCCCTATCCGGGTTCCGTCATCTATGTGGGGTCTTAAATCCTACAAACCTGGGAACTAGACGGCAAGTTTGGTTACACCGTCCACGGCACCGCATAACACACCTACGCCGCATCTTGCTTGATTTACTATGCAGGAGCAGGAATTTACTCACTCAAACCCACAGTTTTCAAAGATTACGGGTTTAAGCATGTAAAGTCCCTTCACAGGCTGGAGCGAGCTAGGATTTAATTGTGTTATTAATCAGCGAATAGATGTTAAAGCCGATAGTCATCATTCAGCATTTTCGGTGTTTATATCATATTCGCCCTGCCACTGCTGTCGCGAGGCGCTGAGATCAGCCTTACCCTATTGTTTTAAGCTACCCTGGCACGCTTTCAAGAAGGTCAAGGTATTCCCGTGAGCCAAGCTGTGCGTTTGTCCAGTAATCGGCAGGATAATCATACCGACGAGATACAGTCATAACACGAAATATAACATCTTCAAACCTAATTGTTATACTTCTAGTATCAGTTTAGCCATCCAGTGATATAGCAGTGGAAGATGGTTTTGCCATCTCCTTTCTTCTAGATTATTACCTAACTAAAGTTCTACAGCCTATCATTTCATTGATACCTAACTTAAATATATCTAAGCTCTTAATAATATTATACTATTAGATTTGTCTACAAATAGTCAAATATAATTTTCCTTATTAATGACTGGAAATAATGTGCCTCATGTTAAATATTCCCGGAAACCGCATGGCAATTTCCTATAAATCGTAGTGCTATCCGAAGCGTGCCGAAATTTGGTCCGGAATGTATTAGTGTCTAGGTAAGATCAGTAATTCCAGGATATGTCATTACCAATATAGACGTACGGAAATAAGCAATTAGGCATCCTTTTACAATACTTTAATTATTTACCTAAATATGTGTTTGTTTGCTTCAAAGATTTTGCTTTTTAAAAACCTCCGTGATATTATGGTTTACAATACGTAAGTGTTCATTTTGTTAATAAGAAATTTTATGCAATATCAAAAGGATAAGACAAGATTAATTATAATAAATAAATCTGGAATTTATCCCTCAAACAAGATTAAGTCGAAAGCTTTAGCGGGAGAATCTCGCAATTATGCTATCACAGTTAGCCAAATCTTGACATTGAGGTAACAATGGACATTAAATGAATATGGTTATAGTTCATAGCTCAGTTATTAGTATTCTAGAACAAATAATTTATTTTTATGCCTCTTAAGCCTACCTCGTGGTGCTAAGACTTGATACTACAAGACTCCCAATTCAGCATCTTACATAAGTCTGAGATCATGCCTATGCCCTTTTTGAATATATTTTTCGCCCATTAACCACTACGTTAAGTTTCGATTTATAAACCAAGGAGATCATTTCCAATCAGTTGTAAGGACACGAGCAAGAATCGAGACACAGCCCCGTTGAAGAGCAATAAGCAATGATTCTACCTTAGACTAGTTCATCGATACAGCTTTCTGCCGTGTTCCATGGATTAGAATATAGCCACTCAGGATTTGATTAGAGCCACAAACTCACGAGTCTTTTGAATCAAACATTAAATGATACAAGTAGCCGAAACCGGTGGCCATTAATATTTACATATGTGCTACGTTAAAATGACTTGTAACATAGGATTAATACCTACCCTAGGTATGTGTTTCTAGGAGTGTAATAATTGTTAAGTTTAAAGCCACCAGCATAAAAGCTTTATTTGATTATAGTTCATAGCTAAAACATAGTTATTTCAATATATCCAAATATTTCCCTTTAACTCGTAACCACCTAAGTATTTCACTAGTGATACCAACCGGTCACTTAGGCGCTTATATAAACATCGTATTTGATCCTATGAGATGTATGAATTTCTCTATGGCATTTATAACTGGCTCATTGTCACAACATCGAGAATATCTCCCATATAGCTACCTGCTTATGATTGATATACATGACATGGGTGAGCATAACTTGAATCTCTAATACGAGATCATATAAAATAGTATACAAACTAAAACACCGTGCTATCTAATCACTGACTAGGCCATCAACGAACTAATCGATCGGTCCTATTTCCTTATTTAGCACTCTACAAACCCAGCGAACTCGGGGCAAAGTCACGACGGACGTGTAACCGACGTAGCAGCACCTTGCATCCAAGCGTTCAAGACTACATACCGGGACCCTGTCGGCAGCTGTATAACCACGGCTGGTGGTTGGACTGGAAAAACCTCGGGGCCCCCCTATTGCGGCGCGCTACTGGGAAATCTTCGGGCGGGAGTCCGGGTCGAGCGGCCCGCAACCCGGCGCTGATCTACACTACATTGAAAGAAACCGCCTCAACCATCTTTTCTTTGAATGGCTTGTCCCCCCGATTACGTTCCGGTGTCGAGGGTCACAATTCATACGTTTAGAGGGGAAGGGGTGCTTGTGCTTGCTAGGGAGAACGCTGGAGGGTCACAGACGATGGGACGGCAGACGAGAGCCGATCTTACATGACCCCACGAAATACGCCGCCAAGCAGTGACTTCAGTGAATTGTGTATCTTGCTTGGTCAACATTGGTCGTACTTCCTTGTTCGTCATCTGCTGTTGAACCTTGTATGGGGTAGGGAAGTAGTGCGCGGTAGCGGCGGTGGGCTGAGTTTCGAGCTATAACGGCAGTAATAAGTAATAAGCTATACTTCGAGTAGCTAAAAACCTGGTCTACTTCTCCTTCTCCTCTCTTCCATCTTCGTCTTCTCTCTTTTCTTCCTACCTGTCCTGGGTATTTAGCAGTCATTTCATTCTCACTATTTTCCCTCCGTGAGGTAAAGTAAAAATGGCGGACATAAACGTAGAACAAGTCCTCAAGAAGCTCTCTATGAGCGACAAGGTCGATCTTCTGGCAGGTATTGACTTTTGGCATACAAAAGCTCTCCCGGAACATGGCATCCCTTCGTTGCGATTAACTGACGGACCCAATGGCGTTCGTGGAACCAAGTTCTTCAATGGCATCAAAGCTGCTTGCTTTCCTTGTGGAACCGGATTGGGTGCCACTTTCAACCTCGAGCTTCTAGAAGAAGCAGGAAGGAAAATGGGAGATGAGGCTAAGGTGAAGGGAGCACACGCAATCCTAGGACCTACTATAAATATGCAGCGAGGCCCTCTGGGTGGTCGAGGATTTGAGTCGCTTGGCGAAGACCCTTTCCTAGCCGGGTTGGGTGCGGCTGCGCTCGTCAGGGGTATCCAGTCAACCGGGATCCAGGCTACTATTAAGCATTTCGTTTGTAACGACCACGAACACAAACGAAATGCTGTCCAAGCAATCATCACAGAACGGGCACTGCGTGAGATCTATGCATTGCCGTTCCAACTAGTCGTTCGCGATTCCAATCCGGCATCATTTATGACAGGGTATAATGGAGTCAACGGAACGTACTGTAGCGAGAACCCCAAGCTTTTGGACCAGATGCTACGTGGGGAATGGGGTTGGGATGGAATGATAATGAGTGATTGGTACGGCACATACAGCACTACAGAGGCGGCAATAGCTGGTCTTGATCTCGAGATGCCTGGTCCGCCACGATTCAGGGGCGAGCCGTTGAAGTTCAATGTCTCGACCGACAAAGTTCGCACCCATATCCTAGATCAGCGAGTTAAGGCTATGTTAGAATTTATCAAAAAGTGCGCTGCTAGCGGCGTGAAAGAGAACGCCCCTGAAGGTACAGCTGATACCCCTGAGACGGCCGAGCTTCTTCGACGAATAGGCAATGAAGGAATCGTCCTATTGAAAAACGATGAAGATACCCTTCCCCTCAAAAAAGACAAGAAGGTGTGATATTCTTCCTTAATTCTGCCCAGACTCAAACACTTTGATAACTAATTGCTTGACATTGACAGACTGTAATTATTGGACCGAACGCCAAGGTTGCAACATACCACGGAGGAGGATCCGCATCTCTGGCTGCGTATTATGCCGTGACTCCATTCGACGGTATCCGTAACAAGTTGTCCTCACCTCCGGATTATACAATCGGCCAATACTCACACAAGTTGCTACCGCTCCTCGGCTATTCAACTAAGTCAGCCAAGGGCGCACAAGGAATGACCATGAAGGTTTACACAGAGGGACACGACATTCTAGACAGACAACCAGTTGACCAACTAGAGCTTCTTAAGACGGAGATGCTATTAATTGACTACTCGAATCCGAACGTGAGGGGTCCTCTCTGGTACGCGACTCTTGAGGGATCGTTAGTTGCCGAGGAAGACGCGACCTGGGAATTCGGCGTTGTTGTGTCTGGATCGGCAAATCTTTACATTAATGACGAGCTAATCGTCGACAACACGACAAAACAGACATTAGGCGAGGCATTCTTCGGTAGTGCCACGGTCGAAGTGAAAGGGATCTACAAGTTAGAAAAGGGAAAGACCTACAACTTCAAGGTTACGTTCGGATCGAGCCCAACATCCAAGTTAGGAGGCGGTGCGGTGCTTCTTAACGGTGGCGCGCTTAGGGTCGGCGGATGTAAGGTTGTCGATCCGAAGGCTGAGATAGCGCATGCTGTCGAGCTGGCTCGGGGTGCCGATCAAGTCATTGTATGCGCCGGGCTTAATGCCGAATGGGAAACTGAAGGCAATGACCGCACAGACATGAGCCTCCCTCCCGGCTTAGATGATCTGATCGCTGCTGTCGCCAAGGCCAATCCCAACACAGCAGTAGTCATGCAGTCCGGCACTCCGGTAGAGATGCCCTGGATCAACGACGTGAATGCTCTTATCCACGCTTGGTACGGTGGCAACGAGACGGGAAATACTATTGCGGATATTCTCTTTGGTGATGTAAATCCTTCTGGAAAGCTTAGTCTCAGTTTCCCAGTTCGCGTCCAGCATAATCCAGCATATCTAAATTACCGTACCGAAGGCGGTCGAGTGATCTATGGCGAGGACATCTACATCGGCTACCGGTACTACGAATTCGCCGACCGTGAGGTCTTATTCCCTTTCGGACACGGCTTGAGCTACACGAGCTTTGCCTTTTCAGACCTGTCGGTGGTCGAGAAAGACGAGGAATTAACCGTGTCAGTTGCTGTTAAAAATACGGGTAACCTAAAGGGTGCTGAAGTTGCGCAGGTCTACGTGGCACCCAAGCAGAAAGCGAAGGTGAACCGACCAGTCAAAGAACTCAAGGGTTTCGCCAAGGTAGAGTTAGCACCGGGCGAAACTAAGACGGTTTCTGTAAAGGTTGCGAAGAAATACGCGGCCAGTTATTGGGATGAGGAGCGCGATCAATGGTGCGTCGAGGAGGGCGAGTACGATATCATTGTCAGTGACAGCAGTGAGATTAAAGAAAGTAAAGCCGTAAAGGGTTCGTTCAAGGTGGCTGAGACATTTTGGTGGTCCGGGTTGTGATGAATTCTGAATGAATTCTAACATGGGAAATCGTTGCCCATGAAATGTGACGAATGCTGATGAAAATCACGACGAGGCGTCTTATTCGAGATGGGTTATTGAAGGAAAATATTTGATATGATTGAATGAAATGGAAATAGATTTCACTTCTGTTATAACAGGAGTATCCTCAGCGCGGTGTTTGATTCCGTATCGTATTGCCGCCGTTTAATCAAGGCCACTTTGCAATCCGCTCTCTAAATTTATTTCATCATCAAAATGTTAGAGGAGTCGGAAAGACAGCGCAGATGAGTGGAATCAGAATCAAAATTTGACGAAGGAGAAGTTGAGAATTGTTACATTTTAGTATGTAAGGTACCTTACGTGCATGTACATCTTGGACCCTGAATGGACCCCGCAGTGGGCCCGCGATACAGAAACGCGGGGTAGGTATCAAAGACGCGACGCGATCTTACAAGATCTTTCCCTAGGTATAATATAACTACCATTTTTAAGTCAACTTAATTTACAACCATCTCGAATAGAGCGAAATAGAAATCGATTATACAAACAATTAGCCAATTAGAAAGCTATACTTCTACATATGCCTTACCATTCAAAGAACTAAACCCACCAAAACGATGCGCCCTATATCTTAGCCCTAATAAGAGAACCCCAGCGCAGCGCAACGCCTAAAACTCCCAAATAAACCACCACTACCACTACCACTACCACCAAACCATGGCGCCCCCCACGATCCTCGCCCACAAATCCTCCTTCCTCACCGCGCAAACCCTCCACCTATCCCAATCCCTCGCACCAAGCAACACATGGCGCACATCCAACCAACGCATCCCCGACAACGGCGGCAGCCTAAGCGACCGCGTCGTCGACGAGGTGCTATACCGCGCCAACCACATCTTACAACAACACGCGCGCCGTGTGTATGCGCCCCAGGCTAGCCGGCATGTCGCAGAGCAGATCGAGACGCTGTACCTGGAAGCTGCGGAGAGGGCTGCGCGCGGGGAAGGGGGAAGAGGAGAGGACGATGAGGACGGGGTGGATGTAGGGACGGGGTTAGGGGGTGGAGGGCCTAAGTTTTTGATGGTGGGAGCGGATTTTGGTATGTTTACTTCACTATGACACTATATTATAAAAGCATCAGCTAACTAACCATCCCTAATACAGCATCCGACGAAGTCATCGCCTCCCTCCCCAGCACATGGGATCAACACTCAACCACCCAATCCGAAGCCCATCCCGCCGAAGCCCTACGTTACGCCGACCTCGCAACCTCGCTAACAATACTCTCCTCGAGACGAAAAGAAATGCGCGCACGCCTCGATCGTCTCCGTCGAATGCGCAACCTCTTAGCTCCTTTTTCTTCTACCACTATTCCCCCCCTTTCCGTCATAGACTCTTCCAATCCGCAAAATAGTAGTAGTAGTAGTGTGAACGAAGTCGGCAATACAAACGAATCCGGCGTCGAAAAAGTCCAACCAAACCTCGTCACGCGCGACGGCGAAATGGAAAAGGAGCTCGAGCGCATGCGCGTGCTGCTCGTGCGCGTCGCCGCCCGCGTCGCGCAGTTGCCGGACCCGGAGCCCGGCGAGGACGTCACGATGGATGATCTAGAGGCCGTAGAGCGGGGCAAGGTTGAGAGATTGCTTGATGGGTTCTGATACGCCGTGAAATTGCATACTAGCGCTTACCATACTGTTACATGTCTAGTTCTTATGTTGCTCCTGCGTGTGGACTTGAAGATGGAGAAGGAAAGTAGCGTCTCGAGTTTCGGAACAGCTAGTTGGCCTAGCCTGGTGGTCGACTCACAATGTCGTTACGCAAGAATGATGATACCCCTATAGTACATATCTCTAGGTACATATTTATACCTGGCTGAGACAAGTCAATTAAGCAAGTTAAATTCCCATACAGAAACATGCTTGACGATATGAGAAGAGGATATTTATATTTATATGAGTGAATGGGGTAGGTTTTCTACTTGACTACAATTCTCAATCTCTATACAGGTTCCATTCTTTTTTATCCAATCATACCCGTAATAACTTATGCCTCATAACTCATTATTCGGACCCTTATCCTCGCTAAGCTCGCGACACGAGAGACATGATGCTCTTCTTCCTCTGCTCCTGGCTGCCTTCAAGTGTGGCATCCTTAGAGCTGTCGTCGACGTCTAGGCCCTTGGAGGTCTTGGGCTCTTTTTCTTCCTCCTCATCCTCCTCTTCGCCTTCGTTCTTGTTGTCCTTAGCGTAAGGGTTCGGGCGGACTACACGTAGCTTTACAATCTCCTTGTCTCTATCCTCATCAGACACCTTGTAGTAGACGCGTAGGCCGACTGTGGCGACAGCATTCCACGGATCTTTTTCGAACTCGTCCTCTTCCTCCGGTGGCTCGACAGGAGGTGGCGGCGAGGGAGGAGGAGGGGAGGCACTATTTGCCTGACGCTTGAGCTCATAGTCTAGCTCTCGATCGCTAATTTCGGAAACAGATGATATATCGCTCTCGTCAGACGAGTCATCCTCTTCATCTTCCGTCTCCTTTGCTCCCTTCTCTTCTGATTTCTTATCGGCATTTTCCTTATTTGATGAAGTAACGCTGGGATCCGGCAATCCTTCCGTAGCCGGCTCAGTTTTACCTTCAACCTTCTTAGATCTAGATGCATCATCTGCTTTAGATTCCTCAGATACTTCGGGGTTTTTAGTAGGCTGCTTTTCAGATGTCGATGGTGAGTCTGTGAAAGATTTGTCAGGCTCTGTAGAGGGCGTCTCCGCCTTGGGATCCGTACTTGATTCAGAACCCGGTTCCTTCTTAGGGTCCTCCGGCGCCGGGGTAGGGCTTGGCGACAACACTTGAACGTGCTTATCCGCGGGTTTCGACAGCTCTTCCTTGGAGCTGGTCTCCTGTTTATCAACTTCCTTGGCTCTTAACTTGTCGGCCTTCGCAGCCTTTCTGGCCTGTGCTTTGGCCTTGGCTTTAACCTTCTTCTCTTGGTCCTTCTTATGCTGTTTGACGCGGTAATAATGATTACGTTGCCGGGTCTCCATGATCTTTTTCTTGAGTTCCTCACGCTCCTTATCCTTCTTACGCTGCTCTGCTTCCTTCCGGGCCTTCTTTTCTTCAGCAGACTCGATGATCTTCCCCTTACTGTGAGCTAGGTCGTATGACATGCCGACGGCAACTAGCTTATCTCTGCGGTCCCGTGCATGATTGCGCACCACCTCTTCTATCGGTAGCTTGTCCATGTAACGAGTGGCATCAATTTTTAGCAAGACTGTATATTCGCCCTCTTCTAACTCGAGCTCAACATTTACCGCGCGGTTCAGACGGATCGAACTGATGCTACGAACAACATAGTCTTCTTGGCCGTTCTTGTGCAGGCGAAAGTTTAGTTCGAATCGGTACTGCCCTTCAAGACCTTGGTAGTAGCGTTCATCCAGCTGAGAAAGCACAAGAACGACAGGCCCAGTCTTTGCGAGAGAAAATGTAAAGTATGTATCGTGATAATCTAGCGTCCAGGGAACGGAGAGAGTTGTCCAGAGAGAGGTAACTTTCCACTCGGGCCCGAAAAGTCGAGTTCTGTCAAAAGCCTGGTACTTTCGAAGTAGATCATCGTACGAGATCCAGAAATTCCCATCATCGCCGAACCGATGGTTAAGCTTGACCATCCACTCAGCTGTCCACTCTTTAGACCCGTCACTCCAAGGACCGGTCCATTCTCCTTTTCCCCAGGGGTTCTTGAGTAGGACAAGCCGCTGGCCGTCAATGTCCACAGCCTTCATTATCGAGTAGGCATGAAGCTCATAAATGCCCTTACGTTCGCCCCAACAAGCACCCCACATTCCCGTAGAGCATCCGAAGAGAAATTCTTCATTCACCTTCATCAACTCTTCTTTCCAAAAATACTCCTTATCAAGGATATCCGTGGTATAGAGCTATCTATTGTTAGTAGGAAAATAATTTCAGAGATACGACTGAAAGAGAAAACTTACCTCGGACGTAACTCCACCGGTGAGATCTTCGATCCCCTCTCCGGTGAAACCCCCATCGATCGATGCGTAGTCACCATGCGCTTTCGCATATGCCTTCTCAAGCAGCGGCAGCCAGGTCTCATTTTCGTGCTCGCACTGGGCGAAATAAAGGGCTCCAGATCCGCTCTGATACGCCTTTCGATATTGCTCCTCAGAGTTGATCCTTTCGCGGTCTTCCCAAAGTATCCGCTCGAGGAAGCTCTCATCGAAGTCGGGCTTTGTCAGGAACAGCTTGTCATCAATAATCTCTGAGATCCACTCGCCATCGCGGTGGAAGACAAATCCGTAGACGCCGACCTGTTCGTCACGGGCTACGCAAACCTTCTCAATCAAACTAGGCTTGTTACTGAGAGTACATAGAGCGGCGAGCAGCCAACAGTCACCATCGCGACCTTGCCTGACGTCATTGGCGGTAGGACCCTCGATATAGAACTGAGGGTCGTCAAAGATGTCTACCACACGCTTGACGCTCTTGGGCTTGAAGAACGAGTCAGCTTTCTCCTTAGTGTTGCAAAGAGACTCTAGAGTATCTCGACTACCCCATTTCAAATCGATCTCGAGATCGAAGTGCGGGTCTCTATATTTTTGATTTACACGGCGACACTCCTTGACGATTTTGGCGACCTTGGCACGACAGACGGCAGCGGCTTCTTCGTACGACGTCTGGGTATTTGTGCCAACAGCTTTAGTAGACCTCTTCGCTGCTTTCTCGGCATATTCATTATGCGGGATAATAGTAGTTGCTGGTGTAGGCGAATTAATAATGTCACTCTTAAAAACTGGTGTAGTAAGGTAGTATAGCAATGAGAGTACAAACCTTTTCCAGGAGCTTTAGTTGTAAACTTTTTCCAGAATTCGTCAATCGCCTCCTGAGGGGTCTGCTTCTTAGGTTTCTTAGGTGTTTGCATGCTCACGGGCACCACGGCCATCACGGTACGGTCCCCAGCGTCCTGGTCTGAATATCCTGCTTCCGAAGGCGGGGCTGAGTCACTGTCGGACATGGTTCTTCGATTTCAGACCAAGGTAAGATAGCACGAGCTCCCAAGCTACAAGTGACACGAAGAAGGAAGGGACAATTAGTCACCTGGACCTACTTTTCTCGTCAAGTCGAAAGGAGAAGAGAAGAAAGTAAGACCGAGGGAGGTGCAAATAGCAGCTAGCACGATCAGCTATCTAACAGACAAGAGAGGGGTCGTGCTAGTTCAGAAATGGCTAAGGGGGGAAGAGAAAGTGATATAGAAGGTTATAGGTATGTGTAAATTAGAAGTAAGCGCAAAGGAGGAGGAAACGTTTCGAACTTATAAACATAGGCACTAGGACAGACATAATAGGCATAGAAGAAAAGTGTGGTTCGCCGAGGCCAGGTGGAGTCATGATCAGTCCCGTCTGCATTAATTAAGGCATAGCTCAGCCCATGCAACTATTTGTGATATTGTGACATTGTGACATTGTGTGATGCTGACGACTTATATTAAGCCTCGAGGGTGTTTAGTTGCCTGCTTTGCCTGCGTTGCCTGCGTTGCATGTTTTGTTTATTGCATACGTAGAAGTATAGAAGCATGTAGCTTAGAGAATGCGACAATAAAAGTAAGAGCCACTAGGTACATGTAGGTAAGTACTATAATAGGTACATACATAATAGGTACTATAATGTTTGGTAAGTGCTATAGTAATTGGTCGTAGCTGTTGTAAGAAATGGAAAGCTGCAGTGCTCTATGTGGAGCCATAAGTGGGCCATGTCCTGCGTTGCTAAGACGAATTTGGGCAAGCTTGGTTCAGCCTACTTACCAATTGGGGGCTGAAACGCAGATATTAGCCAATAGAGACTCTAGTACCCAGCCTTCATTTTATGGGTCATCCTGTCTTACATTATGATATGTCATACTAAATTCTCCATCAAATACTTGCATCTGCATTGTTGACGTTGACGTCGCAAATATTTCCTCATTTAGTACGATCTTGCGGCTTTTGGAAATAAGAAGAAAAGGAACGAAACGAAACAAAAAGGAACCAGTAATAACAAGCAAAGACTCGACTCCTTGTGCGGCTGAAAGGAATATGCATAAAAGAAGCATAACTAGTATGGGAAAGATAAGTTGCTTTTAATAATAACAGGTACCCAGGTGATTTATTAAACAATACTAACCTAGATATATGTACCTTTTAATTCTGTTAACTAGATGGAGAATGAACAACATCTTCAATTATCATCGTCATCATCATCGTCATCACCATTTGCAACATGCACCTGGCCCCAGTCGAAAATACGTCTATCATACGAATTCCAGTTAAAATTGATGGGGAGCCTAATGTTGTCTCGGGTAACAAGGTCGACGAAGCGTGTATGTCCTAACCGTGCAGTCCCATCCTCGTTCCTATTTGGAATATTAGAAAACCTTGGATTCAAGTCGATGATGGTATTGAACACTCTTGAGTATTCCTGGCACAAGGTAGATTGAACCATTACTCCTAATAAGTGCTCTTGAGTTACGCCTTCTGCGTCACCAACGCCCGCCTCGAATCTTACATATGGGTTAATCACTCTCCATATGTGATTTAGTAGCATCTCTACTACTTCGACAGGGACTGGCGCGTGGGTTTTAGCCTGGATATACCTGCTAAGCACATTAATGCATCTAATAATATTTCGGCCTGATTCACTCGGATTGCCACACCAGGATGGGGACATAATAATATGTTCGAAACCTAATAACACTCGGTCCGGGTTGCTCTCTATCTCCGGTGTATTCTTAATAAAGAAACTGATGGCACCTATAAATGCTAGGCGACAGGCGTAATAAAATGGCAAACCAGTACATGCGATAAGACATTCGATCATTTTTTCCGAGAGATGATACTGGGAAAGATAACCATTCATTACAGGAATGTTTGAGAAGCACATCTCATCCAAGAAATGGTCAAGGCCAAGTTCCGTTCGCCGTCTGAGAATCACTGCGACGGCGTCATAACAGTTTTGTTTTATGGAATTACCCAGTAACATTGAAGGACTATTTAAACCCCAGAGGTCTAGGGAAGGCACAGTGCCTGTCGAAATAGCCGTGTCGATGAGAAGTTCAAAGCATTTATAGCCCTCGGGGTTCGCGAGGCATTGCCTCATGGAATCAAAGTCGAGAACCTGTCGCACAACTGAGCCAAAATTGACCGTAAACGACCAGCCCTCTGGAACTCTCACATTACTTGTAACTATTATGTCACGAAGAGTAGTTAACAGGCGAAGATTACCAGTTGTGAAAGCATACTCGATCGGTTGAAGAGCACGATATCGATGCGGATTCTCGAAAACATATCTTACGGCATGGTTGAAGACCGCACTATTTAGTTTCCTGTTCATACGTCCCATTCGAAGACATTCCCAAATCTCCATGTGTTGGGCAACTCTCGCCATGACGTCGAAGGTAAGTCTTGATGGCATTGTGAATTTTGATCTTAGATTTTGGTCTTTGATATGCGGATGCTAAGAGATCGTGGGTTATGATGGATTTAGATTGTGTAACTACCCAAGTACCTATCTAATATGATATGCGAATAGAAAGCTAACGTCGAATATTTCTTTCTACTTATATTAGACTTTTTGAGTGTTGTTATATATCTGTACCCCAACGATGAGACACAATATCTCCGTTAGTTCACTTTTCTTTGAGGTTAAGGCCAGCAGACCGAACAATGCTGTTGTTCGATTCTGCTATGATAGGCAAACTGTTTATACTTGCATGATTTCCAAGGATATTATGAGTATTAAGTTTCAAGGTAGAAGGAATACTGGGACTAATAAATACCATCAGTAAGGAACATAGTAATTTATATCTGTAGATTTCTACCCTTATGTGCCTTCCGGTTTGCATAACCTTTGCTCTCATTTCCATTACAAGTGAATAATCCCGAGACATCATATTTGCAAGTAAAATAGAGATATAGCATTAAACAGGGAGAGCCAATGCGAAACTTCGGAGCCTATGCAGGGTTCCTCATAAGATTGACTAACCAAGCTATAAAAAGATGCACTTTTAAAAATGACGAATGGGTCAGACAGGAAACATACAATCAGTGCTAGTGCCCACATCCGATAAAAGACTCGACTAGAAAGTTATCTTTAATCGCGTGATACTCTAATTAACCGCATATTTCTATTGTTCGCCTGTTATTGGTTAGTGACAAGAAGACGCTGACGTAACTGGTCGCCGTGCGGTAACCTATACTAGGTAATGTGACCGTTCCACGCAAGTCAGCTTACATTTACCAATTCTAGGTATATCAGGCGATATTGCGGGCTATTCGATTGTAAAGTCGTAAGATACCTACCTAGGTATCTATATTTTTATCTTCTTAGATATATGCCGCGATTCTATGAGTCAGAACATTTATAGCATTTTGTCAATGGATTCAATTACTCCAGATTTGGATGTATCCTGCGAATTTATAGGATAAGTATTATATTCACCGCGTACGTCGAGTAAAGAGCGAAAAGGGAGTAATCCGTGCATATAAAGTTGAGCACGCCATCGAACTTTGATTATCGGCGCACTCAAATCAGCTCATTAAAGGATACAACTCCAAGCGCCTACGACTTCCACCATTGCATTGAAACAGTATTCTCTATTGTTGCTATTATTCCTACAGAACCATGCGTCCTGTTCAAGTTTTCTCGATTCTTTCCCTTGGACTAGGTGTCTTTGGCCAAACTCGCGAGTGTTCGACTCGGAATGATTGCTCAGGGAGCAAAGTTTGCCAGCGTAAGTTAAATACCTCAAGCAAACACTAGCTTACTGCCTTCTAAGGTTATAGGTACTGAGAGATACTAAGCTAATATTGTCTTATATGCAGATAAAACCTGCCAATATTATGAGACCTGGATCTGTACTGAGCCAACTGACCCAGCCTGTAACAACGGAGTCCAAGATGAGTGCTACCATGACTGTGACAAATGAAACATTGTGCTTGGTACGGGAGTATATGTGGATATATATTGATTAAAACGCATGGATTAAAAAGGCTTCAGTGTAACTAAGTATATATAAAACGACTGGCTTCGTTTATTAACCTCGATAGTATATTATCTCAAACGTTCATCACCACTCAAGACAATCTTCAAAATTCCAATTATTTCTCTGCACGCAACCTCCAGATGTTTGAGCAACTACAGAAAGGATGATTGGCTCTTTTTCGCCTTTATAAGGCTAAATATAGCCTTCTGAAACTCTCCATGGAGAGCAATAACTTTAGGATGCATGGGTGGAATAATTTGACAGACTGCTGTGCCACAGATACCCGTCTCGTGGTCAATAAACCACATACAACTCGGAAACCCGCCCCAAAACACGGTGTTCGGCGCGAACCAGCCCTCCTGGCCTTCCTTCACCACCAGGCCCGCGAAGCTCCACGTCTTCCTGATAGACAATGGAATCTGCAGGCCGAGGTACTGTGTCTTTTCGGGAGAAGAGGCAATGTCGTCATTTAGCCTCTGTTCTAGCTTTTCGTCGAGTTGCGGGCGGAAAAGTTCTTCGTACAACGCGGGTGAGAGGAGCTTGGGATCTCGCTGGAAGACAGCGGACAGGAATGTGTAGTAAGCTCTTGGGGTCGCAAATACGCCTGCGCCTCCTAAGCAGTCAGACGCTCCGCCCTTCATATCGAAGTCTGAGGCATCCACTGCCGGCGGCTCTCCTTTCTCGTTGAGTGTGCTAAGGTCGGCCACCCTATCTTTCATACCATCTCTCGCTTTTGGAAAGAAACTAGCGTCATTTTCAATTCCCAGGGGCGTCCAGATACGTTCGCGCATAAATTCGTCAAGGCTGAGGTGGGTGACAGCTTCGACTGCCTTGCCAGCCCATTCAAAATTCACACCATATGAGAATCCCGTTCCCGGGGGGTACACTAGAGGCAATGTAGCTATGTGTTCGGCATCCGGGCCGGAGAACGGCCTTTCGCCGCGTGAGGCGCGCCACTTCATGAGCAAGGGGTTAAACCAATCGTACTCGTGGCCGGACGTATGAGTAAGTAGCATCCTAAGAGTGATAGGGATGGAGTTGGGCGTAAAAATGCCAGTGTTTTTATCATCGTCAAAGCCGGTAATAATGCCGTATTTTCCGATATTAGGAAGCAATATCTTGATATCCTTATCTAGGTCTAAAGTCCCGTCTTGGACACACTGCAAAGCAGCGACCGCAGTCATGAGCTTGCTCATAGAAGCAATACTGCTAATTGTGGACTCCGTGTAAGGAAGATCAGTGCCCTCCCTAAGACTTGCTTTTCCAAAGGACTTGGAATAAATTTCATTGCCTATTTAGTAGTATTAGCTATGGAATATAAACAAGTATTAACTATTGAAGTATAAATTCAATGTCTTCAAGTACTAAACAGCAGGCATCATAGCAGCCGAATACACCGTATGTAGCACTCGCGTTAGGTATACAATCAGAGGAGAACTTTACCATCTTTGTCTCCCGCGAAAACTGAGACACCGGGAAGTAAACCTGATGCTATAGCATCTTCATATAGTCTTTCGATATTTTGCGTCATGACTATAATCGCAATTGACTGTGAATTTAAGTACCTGGATATATAGGTGAAAACACTTATAAGTAGATCGTGAATTTTGGTAGAACTACGTAATTAGATATATTAGCCTTAATAGTATGCTGTTTTGCTAGTGATGATTACGACAAAGGACATGAGGGGTTGGGGATGGTGGACGGAAGATCAGGCGATTGGTCAGCGTGGGGTTTTGTCTCTGGGGGAAAATCGCACCCTTATAGGTTAACTAGCAGATATCTAGAACTTCTATGCAATAAGTTAATGCATAACTGGATACATAAGGTAGTTACCTAATCCATACGTACCTATATATTCTCTCTTTTATCATTAAGGATGTCTGCTTAAGTGGGAGGTGAATATAATTAGGTCCAAGGTCACCCGTAGGCACCGACAACGAATTATGCCATTTAAATAGCATATTAACCTCCATTTATACCCCAAATATATACCCATTATGACTAATTCATAAATATTATACCAGATGTTACCTCAATTTCCTTGGGCCCGTATAGAAAGATAAAATAATGCTGTACCCAGGTGCTCTATTAGTCCAGAAATTCCTTTACTCTTTCCTCGCACCACTCGAAATACTCCCTCGCCCGTCCCGAACCCCCTTCTTCTTCCCCTCTTAGTGCTAGGAGAAGATCCTCTCTCTGTCCAGGATGCCATCTCCCGTCACAAATCGCATACCGTCCCGTCACCGCATCGTCCATAGTCACCGAGTCTGAGAATGCCGTCCAGAGGTACGTGTAAGCACCGTGTATAGGATAGCGGAGGATAGGTCTAAGAACAAATCCAAGCAACCGAGGAACGTGACGCCATATCCCTGTGATATAATTTCCCGGGTTGACAGCTATATGGACTACTCCCGTACCGAAAGCTCCAGTCTCGCACTGCCGACGTGCGAATTCTGAAGCCAGGAACCAATTCGCGGTTTTAGAAGAAGCGTATAGCTCATTTTGATTCTTAATACTAAAAGGGTTCTGTAAATATTCTTTCCGGATCCCACCCCGAGGACTTATCAGGTCAACGAGAACTGACGCAGCCCACACAACGCGCACCGTATCCTTAGGTGATTTCTTAGCTGTTCTAGACAGAATAGGGGCGAGTAATCGGGTGAGTAAGTGATGCCCAATAGAATTAGTAGCAAAATGGTATTCGTGTCCCTGGGGAGTTCGAGGAGCTTTTCCCCTAGCGCCAGTACCCGCATTATTGAATAACACATCGAGTCTCCCGTCTAGCCCCTCGAGCTCCAGGAATCGTCGGGCAGCGTTTTTGACACTTTCAAAATCTGCCACATCCATTTGTATGAAATGTAAGCTCCCCGTCCTTACATTCGCGTCTCCACCTTGAGCATAGAGTGCCTTTATGCGGGTAATAGCCTCTTCAGCATTGTCTTTCGATCGCGTAAGCATATATACTTTTCCACTCGCACCGTACAAGACCCGTGAGGTCTCATATCCTATCCCGGATGACCCGCCTGTTACGATGAACACCTTGCCGGCTTGGCTTGGCAAGCTAGTTTCCGTTAGCGGCGCGCCGTTAAGCGGTGGGAAGAATTGTGTCCAAATTGCCCCGAGAGACATATTCGAGTGTATCTCAGGCCAGTAAAGGAATAATAATAAGTAGAGATATTGTACGGAAGATGAAAAGGTGAGACAGTCGCGAACCCCTAACTGGTTTATATCGTTCGTAGAAGTCCAATTACAGTTAGAGCGGCGGGCACCCCTGGTTACGGAATACCGGGGCGGTGCGGTATCAAAGCGGCTGGGTGGTAATATTGAATTGTGGCCCAACAACATTACTAGGTATATACACAAAAGTTTATGTATTATTCATAAGGCCAACGAATCAGGACGCCTCAGCTTTAGTCTGTTGGAATAAGGTGGAAACCACGGGGATGTTAGAAGACTCAAGATGTGTAAAGTCCTCGAGATGACCCTTTGGAGAAGATGGTCACAATTAGACTTATCCATAGATATACTTATTATAACAGGATAATATAAGTAAGAAATATAAACCCGCCGTCATAACATCGGGATTTACCTAGGTAGGCGTGTGTAAGGAGGCGGGAAAGAAGGGGGTGAAGCGTTGTCTACATATGTAACAGTCACGTGACCAAGACTACGAGTCTCTTCACCAACTCACAGCTATAGCCTATAGAACGACATACCTAATTACTCTAAGGATTCGCCTGCACACCCAATTCCCCGTGATAATCTCTCCGTAGTTCTAGATCCTTGCCTGCTTGAGTAAGTTTTATTAAGAGCATAGAATTTACGCGGAGTCTAGGACCCTAGGTAGGCCCAGGTGCTCCTCCATCATTAAAGGGAAAGATAATTGGAAAAAGAGTCATACATATATTCAGCTATGTATAGTTAAAATCCCATAATTCCATGTAAAGCTAAATAAAAGACGAGGAAACATAGTCCTGCGTCGTGTAAATTAAGACCTTCCACAGTAATGAGATTGGTGCCGAAATTTTCATCCAAACGGCACAAGTAGAGCATTCCCTCTGAATTACCAGAAACTTAGATAGGGGATGATGCTGTCAGGCTTGACTTATAGAATCATCCACTTATCCCGCCATCAACCGGAAGAATCGCCCGAGTAATGAATTTGCTCTCGTTACCTAAGAGGTACCCAACCATCGCAGCCACCTCACTCATTGGCAAGTACTTTTTTAATAGCACTGAGAATTCCGCGAAGTTCAACTCAGGTTTGTCCTTGCGCAGCTCATCTTGCATGCCCCCGTCCACAAATCCCCTAGAGCGAGCGGTGATTAGTTACTAAGGACGAATCTAGCGTTTGTAGGAGGTTGTTGAGGGGTTGGGGGCGGGGGAACCTGAGAAACACAGGGCCCTCTGTATACCTGCTCTAATTGATAAAGCTGGGTCGGCAAGAATAGAATGTATACTTACGGGCATACAGCGTTAACCCGGACATCGCGGTGCGCGTGCTCGGCAGCGGCTATTCTACTTAACCCAATGACCCCGTGCTTAGAAGCTGCGTAAGCCGGCAAGATAGGCGACCCGCGTATTCCAGAAGTACTAGACATGTTCACAATGCTACCGCCATCTGCGATTGCGCGTAGTTGGAACTTGAGACAATTAAACATGCCTGTTAAGTTGACATCAATGACTCGAGACCAATTCTCGTAGCTCATCTCTGTTATCTGCTTTCCGTCACCAAGGATTCCTATTTCGTTACATCTCGATAGTTAGTCAATAGGTTATAGTAAACTTAGAAGATGGAAAGAGAGGTATGAATAAGCTAGGGTGAGGAAATCTATCTGGGTAGCTAGATATCGTAAAATCGGATCAACGTACCAGCATTATTAACACATCCGTCAATCCTTCCAAATTTCTCCTTCGAGGCAATGACCCATTCCTCAACGGACTTCGGGTCCGTGACGTTTACAGTCCATGTTGACACCTGAATATCGGGGTAAGCCTCAGAAATGCGTTGTGCTGAGGCGTTGAGTTTGTCTATTTGCAAATCTGCCAAAGACAACGTTGCACCACGCGCCGCGATGTAGTCACTTATAGTTGCCCCGAGTCCTTGGGCCGCCCCCGTGACGAGTATTACCTTTCCTTTAAGGGGCTTTGGGTCTGCCATTAGTTGCGAGAGCAGCCAACAATAAGCTATGAGTTCGTTTAGGCTAGGAAGAGTTCTACTCGGGTTGACTGGCAGAGACTTCAATGTTGCGGGATGCTAATGCTTTTATAGACAAATATCTACTCCAACTTCAGAAAATTACCTAGAGCTGGGATAGCGGAGTGTTACACAAACCACCCCCCTCGATTATGCAGGCAATAAGTGGCAGAGACATTGGACACGGGGACCAACGCCATTGAAATTCATGATAGGCGAGTCCTTGATATGTTAGTCCAGAGGGCGTATTCATACCCGCGACACCCCCATGCTTTTCAACCATTAACGTAGGCATCACGCTGTATGCATGCATATGCAGCTGAGTTATCACGTTTCCGTCGGGGAAGGCGTTCAAATGATTTCAGTAGGCTGGTGTTATTGGCAGATTATTGACTGCTGTTGCCTGCTTTCTCGGCTTAGTCCCCGGAATAGGTAGATTGTCGATAATCATATCGCTCCAAGATGAGGGAGGGGTTTATAGAAAAGGGGTTGTTAAAGATGTAGCTTACCAAGCATAATATAGGGAGAATAGATCACCCAAACTATCTATACCGCGAATGGGAGTACACTCACTCCCCCACGTTGGAGTTGCTATATCAGACTTATATCGAAACGACGTCCAAATATGTTAGGATTTATAATAGACATGTGTAAAGAGCCAATTAATAGTTCGACTAGTAATTATATCGGACACCTTAGAGGAGAAGGTGGAGATAGATAGATATTGTATTATAGCAGAAAGGTACACATTGATAGATTCGGCGAATTAGTGCGATGATCCCCGATGAATACGAATTTCTACTTACTCCTCTCTTCTACCTCGGCTTCGCTCCCAGCCAAGGGCCGTTGAATACCGAAAGTGGGAAAAGGGCTTGATGAATGCAAGCCCGTAATCGGTAGTTACCGAAATTGGTTCCTACACTATGGTGCGTGATGCTTAAAGATAAAGATATTAAGGGGCTTATAGTAGTTACTTTCTAGGCTGACATTTTGTCTTTCGAAGGTCGATAAAGTCTTGCTTTAAGGTGATAATTTAACATATAGGTGTATGTGTTTGATAGGAATCCCCTAATTGCAATGCAAAAGCTTCATCATGTCTACGGGTTATCCAGATCTTACTTTAAGAAGACCTATGCTGAACTCGCTTCTAATCATGTCAATGAGAAAGGAGATAGAAGAAAAGAGAGTAAATTTTAGCACGTCTTAAAGAAACAGTTGCCTCTGGGTTGGGGCATAAGACAAGCGAAGTAAAGAAAAGATTCGCTAATTCCAACTATTTAAGATAAGGTATGTATGGTTAACATCTCATACTTAGCTGAGCTACTTAGCTCTCCGAAAACGTCGCTATCAACGTTTAATCCTACTCAAATAGAAATATACCTTGTTACTTTATTTTATGTTGGCCACTCTGACTAGCTCACTCAGTTCAACCTCGCCTTCGTATTCCTCCGGCTGTTCTTCCTCGTGTTGTTTCCATAATGTTAACAGCAAGTCCATATGTGTAGCAGTGCGCCTAGCAATATTTTCTTGTCCCGTGATATCCAGCGGGCGTTCACAGTCGATTAGGAAGATCATCGTATCCTTAATGCGCTGCTGCCATAACTCCCAACGATGCATCGTCAAGCCAGGGGCTAGATGGTGATTACCGTCAGTCTTATCAAGCTCGAGTTAATATAGCTCCCCATGATAAAAGGCTCTCTGGTGGGTTAGCGGTTTCAATCCGCGCTTGATCTGCCAGTATATCTTGTTTCCGCATCGAATAATCCACTGTGCGACCGAGTTGAGGAGCTTGTTATAGTGATTGGCACTGTTCCAGCTGGTTTCTAGTGCGTCGCACATTGCGCATATGAAAAAGAAAAGATCGCCCCATTACATCGAGGGCATATATGGAGGAGGCAAAGTGATGAAAGTGATGATTCATGACGGCTAACACATTCTGGCAAGGTTTAACTCTTGGGAGAACTATATATTGGGAAGGAGTCAACTCAGTCCCCTTCATAGATCGTCGTATAGTAATTAGAGAGTATTCGTTTAGATACGGCACTACTACTTACGATAAATAAGGCTGAGCCCCCGTATGAGATCCTTTTTGGTTAACAGTGGCGGTTTGCCGGGTGGCAGGTCTGGTGGGCAATTCACGATCTTCGTGAGTAGTTGAAAGATAGAGGACCAAGTGCCGGTCGAGAACGGGCACAAGGGAATTTATACCATAATACCACTAAATATAACATTTACTATAACAAATTCTGCTCTCATCGCTGGCCTGATGTACGACATGACGATATTGAAAGTGTCAACATCTTTTTGATCTACGGCTTGACGGCGACGAATAATATCTGTGATAATACAGAATAATGATTTGCATGCGGCAAATTCCAGATTAAGCATACGATAATCTGCCTTGTGTCTTAGGAAGATATGGTCAGGTTTTGAGATGAAGAAGGGATTCTGGTCAGCCATATTGATGAAGAGATATTGTTAGGCGGTAAAGAGTAGGGTTACTATGGAATATTATAAGTTGCGTGGAATCTGAACAAAATGTTGATAGTTATGTATTCAATAAACTCCCCGATGTACCTTCTTGAAGCAGAACAATTACTAACTTAGGTCGTCGCTGCTTAGAAGAATAACTAAGCACCTCTTAGGTAGGAGAAGGGAACTATAATTTGTTTCCGGTTCTTCATTGCCAATACTTAAACTCGCCTGCTTTAACCAAAGACCCGGCGGGCATTTCCTCGGATGGAGCAGGGTAGAATCCCAAAGCTTTGGGGTATAATACTCAAGTTTTAAGTTGGTATTGAATTGTTCGTCATATTAATGCGTCAAGTGGAGGGTTTTCCTCAGATGTCTTTATAACGGTCTAACAAGACCGCCGGGATGCAATTCATACGTATCTCATCTCCCAATCCACCGCCTAAGTATGGTACACCCGTTCTATTTGCTCCATATCGTACATGCTTCGCAATTCATGATTCCCTCTGTTCCTCGGCCATTGCGCATTTATACTCTAAATCGGCCATTAGTGTTTTGCGTAGATACTTGATTGAAGGTTCAATTGTAGAAATCTCACGGTGGAAGAAGGTATTCGCTCCAGGGGCTCGCTAAGAAAGCCACCGCAGCCTAGAACATGTTAGTTGCCAATATATTTGGTGGCGAGGGGAATATATCGCAAGGGAACATACGCCGAAGATTGCTACGCTCCGTACGACGGAAGCATTTTCGGGAGATGTGAAAGCTTCGTAAGTAGAGCTGATAACGCCCTTGTTAGAACGGCCACCAACTCTTTTTGGCGGCATTGTATATGTGTTGGGAATAGAGGTAAAGTTGGTGAATTCGATTGTGTGATGTGCGATGATGATGTCGAGTACAAAAAAAAAAAAAAAAAAGATTTGAGTCAATTCAAGGCTGAATGAAACCCGAGCTTAAGTTACGCTATTCCGTTGGCGGGACAAGCGGGACCAATCTGAGCTTTGTGTGGAACCTTGCCTGTGATCTTTATGGGGCGATATATGGAGCACGTTGTGGCTTATGCGCAGCTGACAGGCCAGTGTCGTAATGCCGTCACAAGGCTGAAGTCGATTATTTAGCTTTCTTATTTCCCATCAATTTCAATTCCAACTTAAACTTATTCACGTCAACTATACCTACCTATGTATTCATAACAGGTATATATACGTCTCCATGCGCGCAATCCAGTATTCAAATATCATACATCCCTCTAAAGTCACGCTTGAAAATGGTTGAAACACCCCGATCCGCATACGGCAATGCCGGCGGTTTCTTACCGAACGGCACCTCATTACCTTCTCCCGCCCCTAGTACGGCATCCAATAGGGTAGCTGCACGCCTCCCGCATCCGCGATCAAAACCATTAGCTCGGGGTTCGAGGAAAGAAGATTATGCAAGAAACTATGTCTCCGAGCGACTATTACACATATCGCGCCGATACGTTAAGAAGCATAGTATCCCGGACCCTGCTGATGAGGTGAAGGGCTATAAGGACATGGACGAATTATGCAAAGACCTCGAAGATGTCGTTGATGTACTTTGGTTTTCGGGCACACGTATGTCTTGTCCTACGCATACACCTTAAAGAAAGAGAGCCGGATAGCTTTATTAATAGACTTTTTAGCCAGTCTTCAAATCCCGTACCTCCTTAATGTCGCACTCGCATTTAACACGTATCTGCCATCCTTCCCGCCATCACCGCTACCCACATTCGCGCTGCTGAAGAAACTCGACCATTGTTTCGCTAGTCTTCTTATAGGCCACGATATTAAATCAGGGGCTCCTTTACCAGGGTTCCAAGGAAATGGAAGAGGACTTACGAAAACCGATATGGTGCGCTGTAAAAGTATTGCCGATGAGACCCGCATGTTGGTCGCGGTAACCATGAGCAACGAGCCAGATGTCGGAACATATGCAGATGCAAGCGATGACGATAATGATATCGAACAGCCACCTACGAGGAAAAATATCGGCGTTTCATTATCTACAGGGTTAATACAGACACCTATTCCGTATAGCGGTAATAGTAATAGCAGGGTTAAGTTTGAAGATATTATAGACTTTGATAACGACACAGACATGGGTGGCGTCGAAGAACTGTGTCATGCTATACCTAAACGCAAAGCCAGCGCTATCGATTTAAACAACGAGGGGCTAGAAGATAAGAAAAGGATAAAAGTCGAGGAAGAGGAACCGACGCCGAAGTTTAGTGATGCGGCGCTGGGGGCTCAGAGTCCGGTTCCGGCACTTGATAGACCCGGTCCACATCAACCCGACGGCAAATTCCATTGGATGGTAGATGACGATGAAGATTCCGATGACGAAACAGCCCCGAATACAAAAACCAGCTTTAACACTTCTACTACTCCCACATTAACGATACATATGGCTCCTAACACCGAACAGGACATGGGCGAGCCAAGTTTAGAATTAGATGAGGAAGAGGAAGAGCTGCAACTAAATGTAGGTCAGGTATATGAAAAGACGCTGGTACAGCTCGGCAAATCACTAGGCGAGCCTATAACATACGATTAGCAAACTCCATAAATACCTGGGTATAAATATAAGACGACATAGTTACTACAATTTAGGAGAGGTGATTAGCTCCGCTATACTACATATATATAATAAACATAAAAAAAGTCAAGTATAAAGCATATTTATTAGACTTTATTGATCTCCCAGTTATCTAGCAAAAGCTGAGCTTCATTTAACTAGGCAAATACCATTCACTCCCAATTATAAAATAAAAAAGCACGTACAACTCCGACTGCGCGATAGCTTTTTAAAAGCTTCGCAGGTAAGCGAATGCTTCTAAGGAAAATGACGATAGAAACAATACACCATGAACCACAGCATTCCTGCTCTATTGAATACACCGAGATACAACACAATGGAATCGCGCTACACCAAATCGCCAAACCCAGCTTTCCACTTCTACTTCTGCCTCTATTCATAGCGCAAGAAGTTTGGATATGCATAGCCGGACCCATCTCCCGGAACAACTTTCGCCTCCCACGCCCACCGATTTTTAAACCCAGAAAAGTAACAATCAGCACCTGAGATCGCGAAGCAAATGTTTAGGCTTTTTGTTTGTTTGTTTTCGTTTTGCAGATGAGAACGTCTTTCAGCACATACACTCCTCTAGCCTTGGTCGAAAGGGCTTGTAAAAGACGACTGCCACTTAAGGTACAACGGGTATTCCTGTCATCGTTGGCACGACTTAGGAGTGCCTATTATTTAACAGCCCCTTGACTCATACCATCGTTGCAAAGTCAATAAAGCAGAAGATATGGGGTCTCCAATCATGAAATCGAGTCAACTCGACTGAGGATGTGTTTGAACGAATTTCATTGCCTGACTGATCCGCTGATGTCAAGATAAAATCAAATCAATATGGAGACAAGAAAAACTAGCGAGCCGCACAGTAGTAGATAAGTGCAATACGAATCCTCCAAAAGTACAATAGAATCAATCCTAGACCTTGAGACTGAGGCGTCCCTCGCCAGAATCTTACCGTCTCGGAAACGAAGCAGCGGATGAGACGAAATAAGGGGATATGTGATATGAGCGGTATGATGAAACAACTAAAAAACAATAAATATGGTATGGTAGTCTAAGAGGAGAAAAAACAATAGGCTTTTCGGTAGTAGTCGTGTTTCGGCTCTAGTCCGCTGAGTTCGAATACCCGTCAGACCATGGCCATAGTCCAGATGCGAGTTTAAACAACCGATGAACGCCATGACATGCCCAAGTTAACCCGAACGTAGAGATGCTTAAAGGGATATCACTTCAGACCGGCGAACTTAAGACGCACTCTTACTCCGCCCCAATCTCCCCAGCCCCTTCCATCCCAAATGGCCCAGTACCAAAATCAAAGGTTCCGGGGTCAGCATCGCCGTCGTGTAGGAATGAATCAAAATCAAAGTCTTGAAGTACATCGCCAGTCTGCATAGGGTCCGCAAAAGACGGCATGGCGCCAAAGTCCTACAAGAGAGTTAATACAAACGACTCAAACAGAGACTCGAGGGTGACTTACTATTGAGTTGTTGTCCATGCCAAACGTGTTTATTTGCGAAGGGTCTGGATGCGCTTGCGGTGCAGCAACTGGTGCAGGAGCAGGCGGCGGGGCAGATACAGCTGCATTAGCTGCTGGCTGAGCAGCCACAACCTGGCCATTCTTGTTGAAGTTTGTAGTGTTGACAGGCGTAACAGGTGTGGGAGGCTCCGGCTCTTGGACGGCCTCCGAAGCAGGCGTCGCACCTGGGGCCTGGTTTGCCTTCTTTTGAGCGGCAGTCTATGAATAATCGGTCAGGTACAGTTATTAATACACAATTCTTCAAAATATATGCGTACCTTGTTCTTCGCGTTTTTAGCGTCCTTCTTCTTGGGTGCGGCCTTGTTGGACTGCTGGGGTGTAGGCGGAGCCGCATTATTCTGCTGCGGCGACGACGTTGAGCGGCCCGCAGGACCGTTGTTAACCGGGGGAGCTGACGGAGGTGGCATAGATCGTTGTTGTGGCGTGCCCTGAACCTGACCTTGGGGCCCTTGAGGCCCTTGGGGCGCCATCGCGTTTCCATTCGGTCCCTGCTGCCATTGCATTGGGGGGCCGCCTTGGGCACCCTGCTGCGGTCTCATCATTTGAGGGTTCATCTGGCCGTTAAATGGTTGATTAGGGTGAGAACTCGGGGGTCGCATGCCTCCTCCATTCATCTGTGCTGCGGCTACCATGTTAGAATCCATCCCGTTCATATTCTTGAAGAAATGACCCTGCATATTAGGGTCCATTCCATTTTGCACAAAATTCATTTGGTTTGGCGACCCTCTCGATTGTGCGCCATCCGTCAATGGCGATGGAATGGTAGCGGGATTCATCTGTGGAGTATTACGCTTCATTTGGTCTGCCGGGTTAGGTGAAGCCCCCGGGCGAGCCCCCTGAGCAGACGGGTCTTGGAAAGCCTGTCCATTCGGACCAGGGCCTCCGGGTGCTCCAGGACCACCGGGGCCGGCTCCGTCCGCTCGGGGCATACCACCCATGCTATCTTGCTCTTGCCTCGCCATCATAAGACGTTTCTTATTTTGTTGCTCCAATAGCATTAGTTGCATCTGGTAGTCCTGCAGAGCATGGTTGCTGCCACCTGCTCCTTGGGCACCACCTGGTGCACCGGGCCTCACCACTCCAGGGCCGCCCATCCCTTCTGGGTTGTAGAGTGCAGTGATTGCAACGTCATTAGGTCCACCTTGCATCATGGGCGATTGGCCTTGCGGACCGCCAGGATTAGGCATCTGCTTGTTAGTTATTTGCTGGCCATGGTGTTGCTGTAGATTCTGCGAATATGTCTGGATCGACTTGGCCTGATTTTGCGGAGGTTGTGATTGGAAGTTCTGGAATTGTTCAGGCGAAAGATTAGCTGGATTGATGCCGTTTGTTGAAAGCATATGCCCAGCTATAGTAGTGTTTCTAGGTCCGTTGCCTACTTGTTGTCCTGGCATGCCTTGCTGTGGTCGTTGTCCATTAGGCATCATGCCTCCCTGTTGAGGATTAAAGGGTCCAGATGAGTCTAGACGCGGTCTCTTGCTCGGTGACGGCGCGTTCTCGGCCTGGCCGGGAGAACCTGGGCGATTTTGATTACCGTCCATATTCGAACCATCGCGCTGCATCTGGTTCTGCTTTGCCTGCTGCAGCATGTGCATGGCTTGCGGGCTGTAACACAACGTCAGTACGTAACCAGCGATGTATACGATAGACTCTCGACACACTTATTCTGATTATTAGCCATGGCTGTCCTAGCTAGGTTTTGTTGCTGCTTCTGGTTAACTTGCATCCCATTTGGCATTCCCATCATTCGGGTTTGGCCGTAGATATCTTGTCGCATTCCTCGTAGTATTGCTTGCTGTTCTGTTTGTCTCTGGCGATTTTGTTGCTGGAGTAGTTAGATTTACCGCTGTCTCAAAATAGCTTTACCGGACACTTACCTGAGTATGGTTGACATATTGGCTCACTTGGGGACTAATGCCAGGCTTGTTACGTTGAGCGTAAAGCATATCCCAGAATAAACAGAACCACTCGTATAGGAAACTATTTTCAGCTGCAGCTGGAACATTCGGCATAGGAAGATCCGAGGGTCGCTTCGAATCTATGTCATCTTTACTATCGGTGTCCATAGGATCGTCACCCACTCCATTGCCCAGAACATTGCCATTCTCGTCACGACGGCGGCCGGGGCTTTCTTTAATGACGTTAAGGGTCTGCTCGCTCTTGAGCATTTGGCGCGCGCAGTCGTACATGCCCTCTCGAAGAAAGTAGTCATAAATATACGTATTAAGCACTGTCCGATTATTTCCTTGGCTTTGGACTTGTTGTTGTTGCGCGGCTAGCGTATTGGCCATCATTGGTGATGGACCACCGACGGGCCCGGCCAAGGGAATATTAGGCATATTCATGTTATTCATTAGTAAGAGATGATGGACAGACAAAAGTCTGTCGAAATCCGCGGTATCCAGTCACAGTGATAAGTTACCACAGGGTAAATGCGCGTGCGTGTCGCGGTGATGGCAGCCAAGCTTGGCGACCGTAAGGCTCAATTATGGCTATTGCAAGTCGTGTTATGATGCCGGGATGAATCGGTCAACTATCTGGGGCGCTTGTTTCTTGGCCAGCGACTGAAGAAGAACCGGTCGGACAAGACAGAAACGAATGCGCGTAAGTGTAATAATCAACTGAGCAATCCAGTGCTTGACGGTGAGTTTCGGGAAAGGAATCCTAGTTTTGGATTTCGCCTTTTTGCTAGACAGGAAATATTGATTAGGCAAGAGTCTGAATCCTCTAGCTATGCAAAAGGAGCGAAATAGGATGCGACCAGGTACGCAGGTACCAAAGGTTCCTTTGGTATACAGAGGCCAGGAATGAAAACCGCGAATGAGATGGAAAGAAGTATTGGTATAAAGTATCGCGAGTGGCGGTAGATTTAATAAGTAGAAAATGGACGAGTGGATGAGAAAAAGTGAAGGTGGTGGGATGTGTGTCGGATTTTTTGGTGCGACGGCGGTGATGGCGAAGATGGGTTTGTCAGTCGATTTTCGGTCGGGTGGTATGGGCGTGGTGGTCTGGTCGTGGCGGTGGTAGGTGCTGATAATAGCGGTCGTTATTGGGGGCTGGTGCTTTGTTATAGCGAATGAGAGAGGGCACCGGCGGGATGACAGCTAATGGATTTTTTTGTCTTTAGTCCCTTGAAAAAAAAACCCTCTTCCAATAACCTTTATTATTTCTCCTCAAGTGGTAGTCCAAATAACCTCAGATCCCGTCTCGAACACGACAGCTCAAAACGGTAATAGTAAGGAGACGAGGTTAAGAGAGAGTAGTCGTCGGAGGGCCAGACGAGATTTTGCGAGGATCGCTCGGTCTTGATCGATAGCGAACAGCAGATGAACTTAGGTGGGTAAGATGCTTTTAGGTACAGGTTAGGTACCTACGATAGGTACTGTATATGTAGAAATGGATTTAAAAGCTGCACTGTGTGTCTGGCTGTCCTGTTGTCCTGCTGTCCTGCTGTACTTGGTGATGGGGGCAGAAAGACGCCTTTGCTCGCCCGCGTCCAGCACTATTGGCAGCACTGTTGCAGTGCAAATATTCTACTCCTATCTCGCGTAATCTCCGTTTCTGACTCTCTACTCTACCTCGTAGACTGTTCTTGTGTATCCCTTCAACGCGAGATCGCAACACTTCTGTTGTGTAGGAGCGCTAGCTTTCCTTCCACGACAAGAAGCCAATTATTAGGCGAATTCGAAATCGCGCACGGTGGATGCGACCTTGCAGACATTCAAAAGACCAGGCAATATCCAGAGATGCATAGGCACGCAAACAAAATGTTAAAATAATAAGAGGATTGCTGCCGTGGTGATGAATATTGTAAGAAGGGGAAATGTTAAGAAGAATTAAAAGGATATAATTCTACGGATCTGAGCCGAGACTGGCAAAGAATAGTGGCGGAAGATGATGGTAATGTGCGAGGGTAAGTAAGTGTAAGTGTGTAAGTACCAGAATGTGGTAGGTGTGGTTACTGTAGGTAAAGTTAATAGGGTAGTTAATGTGGTGCGCGGAGAGAGATACTAAGGTAAATGATAGTTAAGGCAAGGGACCCCCCGTGCTTTGGGCTCTTGGGGCATGTACTGGGTAGATTTTTTTTTTGGGGGGATAAGACAGAAAGAAGACGTACAAGCTTCCTTTGCACACACAGCACGGCGGGCGGTAGTGCAAAAGTGTAGTGCAGAATATGTAGAGTAAAGAGCAGTTGCGAGGAGCTTGCAGAACGGGGGAACTGGGGGGAGTCGAGAAGTATGGGTTGAGACAGACGCGATGGAAAAACCTATGGGTCAGAGGTCCGATGTAGGCGCATATCTGAGAACGGGATTATGTATACTTTATACATATTTCACTGGTGATAAGCGGAGGCCGTCAAAGTACTCTCCTGCGTATCTTTTAGAACGCCTTCCCAAATTTAGTCTTGGCATCCTTCACGTCAATTTCAAAACTCTAACAAGCATCGACCCTGATGTACACTTACATACTACATGTACCGACTTAAATACCTACTTACCTACATACACTTCTACCTACGCCATTATCATCCGTTCGCACTTTAACATGTAAGCTCAGCGCAACATCTTCAATGCGATGAACACTAAATATTAGGATACGGATGCCTGATTTCAAATACGAAACATTCAGTTCGAAAGAGCCATAAAACAAGTTTGCTATTTGTTAAGATGCTATATTACCTACCTTCGTTAAGCAAAAAAACCAAAAAAAAAGCCCCCATATTTCAAGACTCTATCAAAAATATAGTAACGGTACATCCATATAAAAACCATGTTTAATAAGTGGATATAATCCTTGTCGATATTAGTTTATCTATGATGAGGCCATGGGTTAAGATCAACTTCACCCTCTTGTTCTCCTCATGACAGATCGAAATAATGATTTGATATATTGATTTACATAGTCAATCCCGGTCTCTTCATCGATTTTATCGCCGTACAGCTAGCGGATATTAAACGAATATATGATAAAACTACCCGGGGATATTCTTCACCCCGTCCGTTCCGTGATCTTTGATGGTTGATATGTCGAGTACAGTAAGATATGTATGTGCGTCTGTCTGTACCTAATATACCTAAGGTACGTATAACGGATGGTACTATTCATCGGTATCGTTCCCATTCCTTGTTTTAACTCTTCATTTGAATCGCAGACGTTAAACCGAGATCTGAAATAAAACGAAGATGGCGATCTACGTGTGTATGTAGAGGAGCGGACGGTGTTTATCCGTCATCATCTAGTAACGTGAGGAGAGATGAGGTCACGAACCTTGTTCAACAGGCTGTATCTCTTCTCCTTAATGGATACGATATATAACATAAAGTACTCATGATTAATCTTTGAAATACTAGTATGCCGTGAACACCCTGATGTTTGTTCTTCGTATTAGTACTTGGCAAGGCAACATGGTAAGCTTAGAGGCATCTAACATTGATACGTCAAGATTTTGGGGGTTCGAGTATGTGTTACCTACCTGATGATAAAAAGGCCCCTTAGGCCGCCTATCACTTATGTCAGTTGTGTCTCTTCGGACCCGTCATGCTCTTGCCACGTTGCCTTGCCTAAACAAAGCTGAAGCCTTGGGTAATGAGAGCGTTATTAATTTTTGTTCTACTAGTCGGCGGTCTTTTTAGTTGCGCTGGAGATACCGCCTTAGAACTAGGATATGCAAGATTAGTTTTAACGAATAGATAGCCAATGGAGCATTGTCTAGTAGAAGGTTCCAAATCAGATCTTCAGTAAGATAATGCGTTACTAACTAAATTACTACTAGCTGCTTGGGTTACAATATAATCATATAGAAGCTTGTTCGAGTCCGATTCAGCTCGAACTGAAATAACAATATGTTAATATTCGGTGGACCATGTTAATAATTATGCCTCCCATAGATGTGCCACGCTAACGATGAACTGGTGGACTCGTGGACGCAGGTACGGTTACACGGAGTGTAAGTACTGAATGCATGAAAACAAAAACATCCGATGGCGCTTTAGTCTTATTAAATGGCTAGCAAATATTAGGTACCTATAAATATTATACTATTGCATAACAATTAAAAAGTTTCATCATATGTGAAAAATACCGAATATTTCTCATAAAGGTTTAAAAACGTGGAAGATGGTTTTCACTAACTAACTATTATACTATCATACGCCGACCACCTATGTGTATTATAGTATTATGGGGATAACTTATAAACTATAAGGATCGCTAAGTGGGCGAGGTCATTGATATAAGCCCGTCTACAAATATGCCGGAAGATCACTGCAGGAAAGGATGGGGCACGATGGGTTCAAGCGGACTCGGCGGGGTCTAAAACTACCCCGACTTGACCCAAGAGAACTTAATCCAAGAGACCGAGCCCTGGTCCTTATACCCCAGCGGCGCCTCCCGCATTCCCCTCCCATGATCCCCTCAGTCTCGGGAGTCAAGTGGACCTGCCTAATCCAAGGAATAAGAAATCTGGATCCCGCCCGAGACATAAAATTTATATCACCCTCGCTGTTGACCTGACTTGTCGTCGCCGCTTGCCCTGTCCTGATTAGCGTTACTAGGCTATATTGCTTTCTCTTTTACTTTCTTTCTTATTGAAGACCACTTCAAGCGAGGAAGTGCTATTACGAAGCGATAGGATATATAAATACGTCTGTCATTTTTGGTGATAATTTTTTATGCGAGACTTTTCCGAGGGTAGGCTATGAAGTGCATGTAGGATGAAGCGTAAGATGCCGAAATACTCCGACAATTTAGGACCGATGTCGTCCTATATTGCTAGATATCTTCTAGCTGGTATCATTATTAACACCTACCAAAGCCGTGCCCGTTAGGCTGCTGGAAGATCTGCTAGGCCCAACATATTCCACCTATTAATTATACATGTCCTCGACGTAGGCGTACTAGTCATCCTCTGGTGGTAATTCGTCGTCGATATACCTGATTAGAGATATCCTCATTTCGGTGGTATCGTTCCCTCGTAGCACATCGCTGATAAAGTGCGCTTCAACCTGCATCTGCACCATCTCAAGCGCTCCTCTTAATACGCCGCAAAATATATTTGAATACCACAATTCGTCCTGTGCTCGGTCGTCGTCGGGAAGCTCAACAAAATCGGCTAAAGGGTTCTCTTCAAATACAAGCGAGAATTGTTTGCTATCGCTTGTCCAATTCGTTACAGTCGGCGTAATGTTAAGGAAGATCTTGAAACCGACCTATATAAATCAACCATAGATGTTAGTCCGGGACACATACATATGCCAAGGAAATTGCTTTAGCTGAAGACTTGCCTTCGCGATCATGTCGGCTGTCTCTCGAAAATTAGAGCATCGTCTCATAGTATTGGATTTGGCCAGGTAGTCCTCGATCAATCGGAGCCCAATATTATAACCCATCCTATCCAGTTGTTTATTGACTTCGACATAATCACCCTCGAAATCTTTGCACAGCTGCGCGACTATGGTGCCGTAAGTCAAGGTGACAAGCTCGGCATTGACTTTATCGATGCGACCCCTTATTGTAGCACATTGTTAGAACAAGTATTTAGGCGTTAAGTATTCTTCGACTTACTTCCAAATCCTACTGTCTGTTAGCAAAGATAATGCAAGGCTGAATAGATGCAGCTTACTTACTCTTCGCCCACACGGGCAGCTTTGTTTGCTGACATGCTCGATTGACGAGCTCAAGTTGAGCTCATTTAGGTCATTAACTCTGTCCTGTGTAGGTAGGTAGGTACTTATGTTTTTTTGTTTTGTTTTTTTTAATATTTTGAAGACAATTTTTAACGACGTAAGCTTGCGCGAGTGTGTATATGTTATCGTCTTAGGTACTCGAGTTTAGTAATGACGAGACGGTGAAGACAATTGCTGTTTCACTGATATATTGATTGGTGGGATCGAGGGGTTACGACGGCAAGCCGATGCCAAAGTTCCGATCTCTAGCTCTATGAACGCCCAAGGTCCACTGTTTAAGCTCACCTAAAGGAGGCCCACTGTTCAGCTATGTAAATAATGGAAAATTGCTTTTCCGCTAAAATATGATCCATTTGAAGTTCCACCACGGGCTGCTGAAGCTACATCTACTTAGGTACTTGGAGCTCCTAGTTCTGGATAAACGTACCTTGAGTTTTGCTACCGAATAGAGACGCGCAAAGTCGCGCGCGATCACTTTACAAGTCTTATAACAGCCCCCGAATCTCGCGCCGTATATTGCAAACAAAGGGACATTATATTGATTTAAATTAGTATCCAAGAAAGTAGCAATGTCCGCTGAAAAACGACCCGCGCCCGAGGAACCAGGCGCAGGCCAATTGGTTGTTAAAAGACAAAAGCCTGGGACAAGTACTGCGCTCTCTCGCCGAGATGGAACCTCTGGGAGCAATGCGTTGGTGCAATCCGTACGTATATCTACTATGCGGACAGAAACGAGAAATGCAGGTGCAGCACTGACACGTAGATTAGGCTTCTCGAACAAGTAACCTAGAAGCACCGTTGATGGAGCTGACGGGACACTCTGGAGAGATCTTCTCAGCGAAATTCAATCCCACGGGGGGTTTGATTGCTTCTGGGTCGATGGACCGGAGTATATGTAAGCTTTGTCTCGGTACTTCGCTCATGACTTTGACTGATTGATATAGTGCTTTGGAATTCTTCGGGGGCATGCGAGAACTACGGCGTGCTAACGGGTCATCGAGGCGCGGTCTTGGACTTACAGTGGTCTCGAGACTCCGAAATTCTATACTCAGCCTCGGCCGATATGCATCTTGCCAGCTGGGATTTGACTTCAGGGACGAGGATACGACGATATATCGGGCACGAGGAAATCATAAACACCATGGACACGAGCAAGCGTGGCGAGGAACTTTTAATTAGTGGAAGTGATGATGGTACTATAGGTATCTGGGATCCCCGATCGAAGAACGCCGCCGATTTTATCGAGACCGACTTTCCAATTACAGCAGTAGCAGTCGCAGAGGCAGGCAATGAAATTTTCTCCGGCGGTATCGACAACGATATCAAGGTCTGGGACATACGCAAGAAGGCCGTTGTCTACTCTATGCTAGGCCATAACGATACGGTAACTAGCTTACGTGTCTCGCCGGACTCTCAGTCGCTACTATCTTATTCCCACGATTCGACAGCGAAGACTTGGGACATAAGGCCATTCGCACCTACCGAACGGCATATCCGTACATTCGATGGGGCACAGGTAGGAGTCGAGAAGAATCTGACTCGAGCTGGCTGGGATAAGGCTGGCAAGAAAATTGCCGTAGGTGCTGGTGACGGGACAGTATTAATATGGTCCAACGACAACGGCAAGCTCCTTTACAAATTACCAGGCCATAAGGGAGCTGTCAATTGCGCCGAATTCACTCCTGGCGAGGAGCCTGTTAGTAAGCGAACCCATGATGCAAATTTCTGCGAATCCTGTTATTAACATTTAATCAGTTTTATCTGCGTCTTCTGATCGTAGAATGTTGCTCGGGGAGCTTAGATGAGAGCTCTAGTTTGTCAAGAGTAAGATAGCGATATTCAGTCTATCGCCTTGGATATGAACTATACGGCTGTTCCTGAACGATTCTGAGCCCTATGCTTCACCTTGGATATCTTGTTTGCCAAGACACCGAACTCGGTTATTTAGGCTCCCTTGATACAGGGTTGTAGTTCGTTCAATAATACTGGTGATGGTTTATCGGTAATTCTTCGAGTGGTCCCCTTCGGGATAATGGATCAAGTCTGCGCATCAAACAGATGTTTGAGGAATAGAATGGCTATCTGGAATGAGTCTAAACTCATATTTCTAGTCGCCTGGGTTGGTTATCAACCAGATAAAGGTGGCCTCGCAAAAATTTGGTGCTCTACTTGTCTATATTGCAAGACAAATAGCAAGTCCATAGGCGATATTAATAGCTGCTCACGTCAGTATTGTTAACTCTCTAGGGTGAGATATCGAAGCTGTAACTACATAATTAGAGAATATCGTGCGTGAAGTTTATAAATAACATAACTATTTAATAGTGCATACCTATATCTAATGTCTGAGTTAACAATTCCACGATTACTTTGTATATATATAAGTCAATTTATCTATCCTCATTCGTATAGATACACTCGTATAAGACCCACCTGCATGTGGCTGTTACTTTATTGGGTGGTACGTACCAATTCCGAAACAATGGTCGCGGTAATGCCCCTGCGCATGGGTTTCATCTCAAGCAGCCTCGGCGCCTGCAGTTGCAGTTAGAGAACGGACCCCTAAGCGGCAGGTTCCCTGACACGGCGATAAAGGGGCAATTTGATTGGCTGATTCATCTTCTTCCCAACTGCCAAACCGACCAAACCGACCAAATCTACCACCTCAGCTCTTCACTTGAATACTAGTTGTTTTGCATGCCTGGTATATTCCTTCATGCTTCGCTAGCCATACCAATGGTCAATTAACAACAGGGTCGCATCCTTCCGATTACTAGGTGTATACAGATGAGACCGCTAACGCTTTGGAGACGCTCGCTCGTTCTAGCTGTCTCTCAAGCGCCGTGACGTCCGTATCTTCCTTCGCCTATCCTTGGTGTGCCTCGCAGTTCTCTCTCACACTCTCTGATCTCCTTGTTCCGTTTGTGGCTGTCTGCTTTCTCGTTTTGGTTCTAGTCTCCTTTCCGTGAGCTAATCGGCGGCTATTGCAGTCGATGGAATCATCGTAATCCTCTTGTTTCCTTTTTGTACTATTTCTCGTCCCTCGTTCTATACCATTTGAGAGAATAACGGACTCTGGGAGTTTCGATTCTATCCTCCTACGTCAAACTGTCATTAATCTATTCAATAATTCCCCCTACCACCACATCCCTTCGCTTTCTTCTCTCTTCGGCTTGGCTGGTCCATCCCGAGCTTATAATTTACGATTCGAGACATACTACATATAGATCCTGCAGGTCTTCGAGCGTTCTCTAATACCAAGAAGATTCTATTCGTCGAGGGTATTTGCGTCCGAAACCAACACTGCATTACCGAAGAGACTCGGTATTCGTCGCTAATCGGTTTACACAACACCATCGACACCATCTGTTAGGAATACACGCCAGGCCGGCCTAACTTAGCCATCCGTGTTTTATTGTAGTACTCTGTCCTTCATCGGCCACGCTCATTCCTATCACTCCTTAGATTTCGTATAGCGGTCGAGATCAACACACAAAAGCATGTGCAGTATTGGACGTCGGTGACACTAGGTTCAACGCTTAAGAAGCTACATATCTGCTCATTGTAGTCATGGATTACCTTCGTTCAAATGTCTTGCGGAGAGGTCAATCCTCAGATGCGCAAACGCATGATCTAGAGCAGCAGAGGCACCCGGAGATGGGGGAGCAATTAGGTTCCCGTGCAAGACGCTTCCCAGTTGGCCGCCCATCCTTGCCTGCTCTGTTTACGAATCGGTTGCGTACAGGTGGACAAAATCAGAGTGCTGGCGATGAAAGGGCTGAAGACGATAGCCCAAAGACGCCGCGTTTCGATTCGGGGTTTTCAAATACGTCTTCCACTCACCTACGTGTACCAAACTTAACACGGACCGAAGAATACCCCCGTTCAACTTCTGGCCAGACTGAGACGCCGCCTGTGCCTACATCGCAACCATATCCACCTCCAACACAGACCGAAAGACTTCCTATCGTATCCGAGCCGAGACCTTCGTATAGGCGTAGTAGCCACAGAGACGCCGATACGGTGCGATCACAACTTCGAGGCGCGGACCCCGGTGAGACTCGTTTGGTCAATCAAGTAGACAGGACAAGACGTGATCACAGCCGAAGACACAGACACCATACGCGACCAGAGAAATTTTTATTTTGTTTCCCCTGGGTTAAATCGCGGCGAATACGCTCTCAAATCCTGCGGTGTTTTGTGTCGGGCCTCTTTTTAATGCTTATGCTCTCTATCTGTGAGTAATTCAAAATTGTCTATTACGAGGCTACCTATTGACGTAGTGAATGCAGACCTCGTTCTCTCGATCACGAAGAAGGTATACAGCAGCGAATTCACAGTGCTTCTGATCGTCGTCATTTTATTCTCAACCATCTTCTTTTGCCATGGCCTAATAAGAATATGCATGTTGATCATCAAGCCGCCCAATGAAGACGAAGAGCAGCCGCCTTTACCACGGCTAATGGAACCTGGTGGATACGCCATTCCACGACGGCCAATTCATGTTATTCTCGCGCAAGACGAGGAAGCTGCAGGAACGGATAACGTCACCAATAAACTAGAGCCTCCGGCTTACGGGCTATGGCGTGAGAGTGTGGTATGTATCAATTTGTATACTCTAAGGGGTAATGACGACCTTATTAACGAGTGGTATAGCGCGTGGATCCGGATCGTTTATATTGGCAACGTAATGACCAGCCCCCTACAGAAGCTGACGAAGAGCGGCACGCTCGTCCTGAGACGGCTCGTCCACCATCTTATGCATCGGAGGATGGCGTATCCTACGTTGTCGAGGCTCGTCCAAGGTCCATGGCCCCCCTAACTGATGTCCCGCTTCCGCCTCATCCATCCGAGGCTAGGCCACCCTCCGCGACAGAGCGGCCTTGAAATCGTTTAGTAATAGAACACATAGTTCGCTCTCGTAACTCGACATCAGACGGTGGATAAGCGGAATGGGATAGGTAACCTATCTATATAATGGTGTACGATCAGAGGGAAGGAATCGAGCATAAAAGGAAAAGGATTAAAGTGAGGGCCTTGTATGTCTTATTCATACTAGCATGGCATGGTATTAAGGCAGCATGGGGTTACATATGGATACGGAGTTTGTGATTTTAGCACTGGCGCTGGGGGTGCGGGTCAATATTGCTTTCATAAACCACCATTCAACTATTTACTATCTGCTAATCAAGTCCTCTTCTCTTGGCGGAGCGCACATCGAACCAAAATTTACCAGGCGGTGTGTATTTATGGTGCGGGCGCTATCGAAGAGGCAAGGCTATAGTTCTAGTTAACTATTTTATATTTATAGTGAGATGAAAGAAATGTCGGTTTTCCTCATCTTACATAAAAAAATTATTCTAATACTCCTCGTTACTACGCAATTACAATTGCCGAAGTTGTCACTTGCGTATAACATGTAGAATAATATTAATTATATGGTACATAATTCTAATTGTATGTATACGTACTTGACAATTGCATTATCAGTACCTAGTTATCCTATTTATTCTATCGACTATTCGAAAACATCAAATACTTTAACTGTCTAGCGTCATGAAGTTATTTTCGACTAGTTATCTTGTCTCGTGTTGGGGTTTTACGGGATTGAAAATTATAAGAAATCCAAGGGAACTCTTAGTAGGTCTGATTCTCATGAATAACTCCTAGCTTCGAACGTGAGTAAAATGTCTAAGTGCTAAGAGTTACTTCGGGATAATAAAGTCGCCCATCACGAATAGAGCGTATATTCTTTCAAGGCCTATCGTATCGTACTGCCTAGACTACCCTGTTAAGTCTTTTCGGTATACTGCTCTTTATGTCATGATCGACGGAAGAAGCGTGGTCATGTGTTGTGTCGCGAGTGGTGATCACAAATGTGTTTGGCATAGATTGATGGAACTACTTGCGCCGAGGCTCAACGCGGTTAGCCAAGCTATATCGCGAGGCTCTTCTCAATTACGCGTTTTGTACAGCAATAGACCATGTGGATATATGAGTCTGTATGCCTAGCCTGAGTGGTATATATTCGCTTAGGGTATCAAATATTTGGTAAGAGTATTTGGTCTTATGGATAACTTATAACTCATTCTAATTCTACTAAATCTCTTATTATAAAATTTAGAGGATCATTTATACATATGTATGGGACTTGCCGCTCTAATACGCACACCTACGCGAATGAGGTTAAAGAAGTGAGATATTAAATGAGACCAACTACGACGCGACCAATCCCAGCAAGAATTTCGAGTGCTAATATGCTCCAACGAGATGTGACTAATCAAGATCGCGATCACAGTCGCAATTCCGGTAAGTTGACGATGTTGGAAGATCAACGAGGCGGAAGCGAAATTCTACGACCCCCGGCCTTGCGACGGAGCTCTGATTGGCCGAAGCACGAGGATTTACATGGAGGGGTAGGGTCTTTGTAGGCTGATGAGGGGGGGGAATGGTGGGATAATACATCTCCCACATTTTCCCCTACCCCCGGGCTCCTATGTACTTACACGCAAAGAACTCGGTTACATAGATGTATAGATGTATACTAGGTGATACATGTAAGTAATACATAAATAGCTCCTCATTACTATCGAAGCCATGTGGCGTTAATATGCAGGTTCCAAATTCCAGCAGCTTGTTCTTCCACCAGGTGCCTCGAAGACGCAATGCTTAAACGAAACATTCTCATCTGTGGAAATGATTGATAATAACATAACCGGGGCCATCTCAAGTACGGTTAATCTACTGCATGCAAGGTTCGAAGAGCTTGGTTAGACTGTTCCAGGTTATTACCCTGTCTCTCTGGTTTTTTTGGGGGTTTTTTTTCTTTTCTTCATCCTGTCCCGTTCGAACCAGTCTTCTCTCTGCGCGTCTTTCGGGCCTCAAGTCCTATGATGTGGGGTCGGGTATCACGTCTGGATCATATGGATAACCGGGGATCATGTCACGAAGGATCATTAGCTTTAGTTAGCTAGCATGAGATTCGCCGAAGTGTGTAGCTCTTCTCATCTTGTTACATATTCGAGAGTCTGCCCACTTTCTCGACCTCCACTATTATTCTTATGGAAACTTGGCAAGATATACAAACACGTGAAATTAAAGATGAGGTACCATAGTACATGGTATAAACAACTTTGAGGGATATAAGAGATGAAAACGAACCAACATGAAAAGAATCGGGATAGTTAGCATCTAATGGGAGCTCGCTAAAACCCACGAAAATATGCTAGTGAGACTTCGGATCACATTAGATCCATGTCTCCCTACCTACACTAGATAGTACCTAGGTACTATAGTAGTAGATGTGAAATTTTTCGCGGTAGTTATGCAGGGCAGCAAACTGTAAGACACTAGAATAAAGGGGGGAAGGCTAGGTAGTATTATTATTGGTTGGTAAGTCGGCGAATTAAACTCGAAAGTGGAAAATAGTAAATATACTAGTTAAGTACTTTTTCCCAGCTTGTTTGAGTTTCTTCTACATAGTATATAACGCACATGGCGAAGTCGACGATACGGGTTATGTGGGCGAGGAGGAGTATAACATGGTAACACGAAAATGATGTAGCACAAACGCAAGGAAGACTATATAATAAAAGCCTATTAACAATGGAATGGGGTTTAAATAGTACGCGCATACTAGGAAAAGAAAAGAAAATGTAAGCAATAACTAGGTACATAGTTAATTAAAACAAAACCCTTGTTTTGTTCAGAACAGAAGGGATATGAAAAAACCCTTCCCTCCTCGAAGTACCTAGCCACCTGAACTTTCACCAGAATTTGGCGATCCATCCGCTAATAGGTAATTTAACCCTACTGAGGTAGGCACGTATGTACATGTTGTATGCAGGGAAGGGTCTACTACACTAGGGACCTATAGGTAACTACTAGGTATCTACTACGTTAGTAGCCGGTTTGGATGGCGCATCAGCTATTACGAAGCAATTGTATCCGGTACCTATCTCGCAGAGGAGTAGCCCCTTCGCCCGCGCCTGGTTCCACATGCTCTGGAACCTGTCCCCCTCACTCTGTGCCCTCTTTGCCCTTTCCCTCGTCCCTCTCTCTTTTTCTTAACTCTTCCTTTTCTTTGCCGTGATCCTAAATATTACATCTCTATTGCATCGTATCGCAATCGCATACCATCATCAACTCCCCCCTTGGAGGTCGCGCAGTGTTTGGAGAAGTCGTCGCTTGGTAGAAGAGAAGGTTGTTGTTGGTTGAACGGATAGCAGCAGTATAAGTTGAAGAAGTAGAGTTAAGAGGGAATAAGCAGGAAGTCATAAGGTTCTTAAGGGAAATGTGAGTTCGAAACTTTTATTTTGTCGTTTTGATCTACGTATCATTTTTGCGTTCTGCAAGAAATGGCCCGGCGCGCGCAAATGGTGTGTGTGGTACAGCGACAGGTCTAGGTCCAGAATCCGACCTGTCTATTTTTCTTCTTCATGTTGTGCGACAAGCGATTTCTACACAGCATCCTACGATAACGGCGATGGCGGCGACAACAATAGCGACTATCTTTTATGCGACTTGACTGCGCGCGCAACTTTGGCAACCTTGACAACCTAACCTATGCGCCGCGACAAGAACACCATATATATATTTCTCTTATGCGCGCCTATTTTGCGACTCATGGACTTCGCAACTACTTCTAAATGCGCCGATTCCGAAACAATTCAAAGACATTTTCGTCTCTCGGTCTTCCGCAGAAGGTGCTGAGTAGGCTCCGAATATATCTGGGCTGTAGTCTCTAGGGACAACGTGATTCCATTATTACTGGCCTATTTAACTCGGCACGAGCAATTCGATTAGTTCGCGCATAACCCACCGTCCGTCAACCCGATCCTCTTACTACCTCTTACTACCTCCCGACAACCAACCTTTCAAGACAGTTTGCCGCCGACCGGATACCATCCAGTATAGCAATGAGAATATCGCCTTTTATAGATTTGAAGTGTTGCTATTCGTACGATCCAATATCGAGACGCGCAAGCCAAGACTTCCTTCGAAACTAGTCGATAAATAGCACAATTCTTTAAAGACTACATTACATTACAATCGCATACCGATCGGGCAGGTTTGGTTGTTTATCTCGCATTTTGTGTCGGGTAGCACAAACCCAAACGTCTGTAACCAACCCAGTCGACCGCCCATCAGTTTAGTTTGCGAAACCATACCATTCCTCGTGGGGTATTTTATCCGACGAGAAATTGCACGTGGCGATACCCTATTACCATTTTGGGTTGCATCCGAATTGATTAATGTCTACTTGTAATGCCAGCGGACGAATATCTATCTTGGTGGCGATATCTACGGTTCCCGTTCCCTATGGAAAATTTGTGACCTGGACAAATTTGGATTCGCATTTCTAAATGAGATGCCCACTTCCCTTTTGATTGAAAATTGGCTGCCGTCGAATAAGAATACTAACATACCACTGCCACATCGCTGCAAACGGGTCATTCAAGAGTGGACAGCAAGAGATAGAATTTATGTGAAGAGTCATGCTGATGATGGAACTACACAGACTCACAGACTAGTTACAATGTCTTCTCTATCTCGTCGAGCATGCTACAAGTGTGGCAATGTTGGCCATTACGCTGAGGTTTGCTCCTCCGCTGAGCGCCTTTGCTACAACTGCAAACAGCCAGGTAAGCCTTCACCCCCTGATAAAAATATACCATAGAGTTCCCTTTTTCGACTAACAGCTTTTTCCCAGGACACGAGTCTAATCAGTGCCCTCTCCCCCGTACCACCGAGGCGAAGCAGTGCTACCACTGCCAAGGGCTCGGACACGTCCAGGCCGACTGCCCTACTCTGCGCTTGAGCGGCGCTGGTGGTAACGGCCGCTGTTACAACTGCGGTCAGCCCGGCCATCTAGCACGAGCTTGTCCCAACCCTACCGGCGTTGGAATCGGACGTGGTGCCCCGGTTGGCCGTGGTGGCTACGGTGGTTTTAGCCGAGGCGGTTTCGCCGGTGGACCCCGACCGGCTACCTGCTATAAATGTGGCGGGCCGAATCACTTCGCGCGTGACTGCCAAGCTCAGGCTATGAAGTGTTATGCTTGTGGGAAGCTCGGCCACATCTCCAGAGACTGCACAGCACCCAATGGTGGTCCTCTGAATACTGCTGGCAAGACGTGCTACCAGTGCGGCGAAGCTGGCCACATTTCCCGCGACTGTCCTCAAAAGAACACTAACGGCGAAGTCCCGGCTGAGGTTGAGATCCCGGCCGCCCCGGCTATCCCCCCGGTAGCATAAGAATATCACAACTCATGCGGTATTCGACCTGGCTTAGTTGGGCGGCCAGCATCTGTCGGCTGGGTCGCTATTTCGACAGCACTCCCGAACAAATCTAATTGCTTTGGTCCTTACACCTGCCATCTCAACAGGCTAAATTCTGTCTGCGAGAATCGAGTTACCTAGACAAAATCTCCCTGAAGGAGCTCTTACAAAACTTTGGATAATCATATTTTCCTTGCATTTGCATCTTGAATTATTAAAATTTAAGCATAACGAGCATTTATCTCTTGCCTGATTTACTACACCTACCATTTCTACTGCCATCTATCCCTTCAAAACCCTTCATCGCTTCATCTATTTATCGGTGTCTGGATGTTCGACCATCACAAGCTCTTATTGTTTCAAAAGCGTGAGTTATATTAGATTTCTCACGAGCTGCTCTGAAATCGGCCTAGGGGTCCACCCCTTCTCCTAATTTCAACCACCCGTTTTTTTTCGCCTTTTTATCCCCTTGTCTTCTTTTCCGGCATGACTCATGGCGTACATGATACAATACGGTTAGACCTCTCCATTACGCACGAAATTAATGCGGGCGGTTAATATTCCTTGACGGATTGGGTCCATGTACAGACCCTTTTGATCGATCGGATCAAATCATTCTTCAGATACCCCATTTTCGCCCTCCTGTATTATGACTAGCAAGATCGAGGAGAGTGAGGAAGGAGTGGCATTTTGACGAGAAAAAAAGGGGGCGAGCTTAAATTTGTGCGCATCGTCGCAAGCAGTTCTTTTGAGTACGTGATTTGGGAGGACGAAACCACGAGCGAACAACACGAATCTTGAAACTCGCAAGGTACTTGGCTACAGCAGACTTATTTGATTCGGGCTATGTTGAGTAAAGCCTACCTGTAGTGAGATCTTAGATAATGAGGTCTCTCAGGGGAGAAAATCAAAGCAAAGGGCGGATGTAGAGTGAGTAAGTGGGGACGTGACCAACTTGACAACAGCACGAGAAAAAGAGGACGAAAAAAAAAGAAGCATCCTAGGAATGTTTTAACTAATGTTTAAGAGAATTGCAATGGAGAAGATCACCGTCAAAATTAAAAAGGGGCTAGTCAATTGATGAGGTCGGAGTCTTCGTCGCCAATAGGTCAAGTCAAATCAAGTTTGTCGAGTTACATCATATCGTAAAAATATCGCGTGTGAAACCAGTACTGCTTAAAAAGAGAGCTGCTGTTATTCAGAAATTTTCTCTTATCTTCTCTGAAGTTCCCTCCGAGATTATCAAGAGTCTTCTTGAATAGTTACCTACCTCACATAATCTATACTAAGGCTTTTAATAAGATCAGTATGGTAATAGGAGTCTATTCCGACAGGGGATGTAACGAAGAAGTTATTAAATAAACTCAGAAGCTCTTTATCTAAGACTGTTTCTCTAAATAAAGACTGAGACTTGACATCTTTAGCTAGCTACCTAGATGGCTAGTAGCATATAGTTGAAGCAACTTATGGATATAGTGCTAAAGAGGGAACTTGATCCCGTATTAACTATGTCATTATATTACACTCTATTCATGTCATTGGCAGCAATGAAGCAATTAAAAGGCTATTTAGTCTATATATATAACAAGCAAGCCAAATGCAAATAATTCAACCGCCGGCCGTCCTTCCTAGACAGTTGATAGACATGCCATGCCCCTTGGCACCCTTGCTGGATTCGCAGATTCTAACTCGATATGTCCTCCCGGCTAGAGATATATGGGGTAGCATAGAATCCTACAGCGTAACGCTGATACATGCGTGATGCTGGGTAGGACTGGGCGGCTTGGCTGGGTGGTCTGAGTAAATCCTACGAATCATTGTAGAGCGGATTAATAATTCGGTTAACTTCTAGTGTAGATCGGTTTTCTCGTATTTGCCAAGGTTAGTGAAATAACTTGGTGAGGTATACGAGTCAATTGAAGCTAGAATTGAAACTGAGAGTGGAAGTATAGGTTTTTGTCAATTTTAGCGATGAGGATTATATTGAAAGGGGTCAATGTAATATTCATTCTCACTACTATCAATTCATAGATATTTGCTTCATAACTCGGCGTCGCTAGTTGTATCTCTGACCCAAACCTCGCCTACGGGATCTCCATGATCTTGGACGCATTTCCATTCACCAATACCATAGGACTCAGGGGCTATGCGTTGTCCGCGTCCGCCACCACCGATAATAAGATTCCCGGGACGGTAGGCGTTATCTTGCTTCATGCGTCGGATTACTGAACCGTGTATTCTGGCGGCATGGGGGATATCTCGCACTTCACCGCATGGAAGCGGCCAGCGGATTGGCTTCCACGATCCGTCTGGTTGTAGATCCATTCGCCGGAATGGCATATACTCCACTAGAGCACCAAGGTTAGCGATTATCTGCTAACAGCCCTCTGTATGGGGCATCACATAGATCTAGGTATACGAGAGCAACGAACGAGTAAAGGGTAAGGAGGTGACATACTTATATTCCAGCTTATCACCTGACCTTTGGTCAAGCCAGATGAAAACTCCAGAGAGTCATGGATTCTAGCTAAATGGGCTTTGTGAAGCATCCGATGGAATGGCCGGACGTTATGTTCTCTTTGCTCTTTCTTTTCTTCATCGCCCGTAGAATTGAAATGATCCCAGTGCGTAGGCTGGATATCAAAGCAAGATGGAGCTTGACTTATTGGGCTGGACTTGTCAACGCGAATGTCAGGAACATCAGGAACAGCCCCGTCGTGGCGTGCGTTAGTGTCAGGCTTGTCAGAAGGCTCGGTGACACCCATCTCAACTAGCTTCTCTGGGTCAAAATTGAGGCCTGCCCGTTCCGCTTCTCTGATCATGTAGGTAAGAGGTACATGGCTCGTAGATTTGGTTTCGGGCATGATCTCCCATCCACCTCCAACGTCACCGTGGCCGCCGGCAAACCTATTTTGACTTTAGCTGCTGTAATCTTTAGAGGTTATCTGGTATCGTGAAACTCACCAGATCTCGTCGATGTCTTGTTCATCATCATCCGAATCCTCGTCAATGTCTGCCATATGAGTAATTTCCGGCTTCTCATCATCGACTTGGCTCGTTCTGTCAACAGAGCTTCTCGTTGCCCGAGAACGGGAACGGGAATGGGGCCGGAACGTATGTTCGTCAGGGGGGGCTAAGGTTTCTCTTCGCCCTCTCTCTGGCTTATTACTCTGTGTCAACCCTGAGATCGCACCTCGCCTTGTGCGATACTTCTCGTGCATAACATCGTGCAAGTGTCTGTGTGTTTTGTGGTCCTTATTAGCCCCTTGGTAAATAAGGTCCTGCCTGAACTTTGCACGGCGTTCATCTATGGATACACAATGTCGAACGACCTGTGAGTAGTAGTGAGTTAGATGAATAATAATAATTGCTACATAATTTAACCTACTTTGGCGCTGCTTCTCGCAGTATATGGAATTTTTGACCTTTGCATCCACGCAGCTTCGAATCGAGGAACGGAGTTGACAGTATCGAATAGCCCTAAAAATCGGATTCTCTTCACAGGACGGCTAAATGTCTCTCGAAATCCTTTCATAAAGCGATACATCTCCTGTCGTTTCGCCCGATGTTCTTCGGTTTGGTTAGATTGGCGACTCTGCCACTGAGAAAATGCTTTCCAGGCAAAGGTTACCATCTCTTCATTTCCATGCGAAAGTAAACCAATGTAGTCAAGCATCTCTGCTAGGAAGCGGGCTACATAGGCCCCTCGAGAGAAGCCAAAAAAGTAGATCTCATCGCCTGGCCGATAGAAACGCATGAGGAACCGATATCCGCCCACTACATGATGGTCGAAGCTCGAGCCGACGGCGGAATCTTTGGCCTTCAAGTACCAAGATCGAATTCTAGCACTTAGACTTGTATGAGACAGAGAGTTAGACACGACATACGTCCCTATCCCCGGTTGGTAATAGTGATCTAATCCAACAGTTAGCGAAGTGGTATGAAAGTCTGGATGCTTTATAGAACGAATCTAAGATGTATACATTGGCCGCCTGATTCCCGATCTAGACATCTGAATATCTTCAAGATGTTACTGTCACTATCGTCACCTCTAAACTTATTGCCCGTGCCATCAAAACATAGCACAAGCTTTTGGGGGGTACGAGTATCTTTTGCTAAATCCATCGTTGTCCATGCAGGAGTACAACCATCTAGATGTCTGTCGAGATTTGGGAACATTGTAACATGCTCTTTTGAATCCTCGCGACTTATCCGATAACGCTCTTCGCATGCTAAGTGATACCGGTCTATCATAAAAGGGTAGGTTAGTGCTATATAGCACAATTTGGTTTCGAGAAACCCACTAAAGATCCCTAGGTTATGTATACAACAAGAAGCTAATGCAACTGTCCGAAGACCACTGTAGATACGAAGAAATTTCGCCAAGCCAAAGAGGCGTTTGGTGGTAAACTATTGGATCGTCGGGAGGCTGTCTCGGTGAGGACATAATGCCGATCATGTCTAAACTATTAGGACAAATACTCCTTGAAATTACTAGATCGATCATAGTCGAAAAGCAAGGTGCGGCTGGCAGCCACCTATGTAGATATGCATTCAACTTGAATACATATAATTCTCCGTTACTGTTGAGAAAGATAATTTGTCAAGATGATAAGTACCTATTTACAACTTCAAAGAGTCCTTTCGTCAGATAGCTAAACTTAACTAGATAATAAGCTGCATGAGATTGCAATATAATAATATTAAATGTAGTTCTAACTGGCTATTTAGTAGATATGATCTGATATCTTATATCCTGCAACATATTTTTGGTGAAACTACTAGACTATACTATTTAATTGGCGTGGGATTGGATGAAACAAATGTTGATCAATACCGATTCTGGCTGTTCAGCTCTACGTGAAGGGTTACTAAGTGTAACGAAACGGGGCCAACCGCTTCATTTTACCAATTAGAATCTACTAATATGTTCTCTAGGATGATTTACTTTTCTATCAAAGAAAGACAATCGATTCGATACTTGCCAATTTGTGGAAAAGATCGCAAAACTAATATATTAAATGTATGATATGATCCGGTTCAGGGGTGACAGCGTAAAGGCCACGACATTAGGTATCGGTTTATACGTCAACCTTTATTTTCGGGCATCGTGATGGTAGTGAATTATCAAAGATAGTTGTTACTCACACCTCTCCAATACCCCGCTCACTACCTAATGCATAGGTACCTAGGCGTTCCGACTGTTGTCACTCACTTAACGGGATAGGCCATGTTATATAAATCTTAAATTGGTTCCGAGGAGGGCTGTCTACCTGGATACCCGATCCAAGTAGTCGCATATGTACGAAAGACGCCAGTTAGGTAATCCAAGTATATTAGATACGTATCCGAACTCGGGATTTTCTTCTGATTTAGTTAACTAACGGAGGCGGTTAACCGAGGGCTGTATTATTACCAAAGTAAATCTGATGTATGTTTAAGTAGCCCCTAGAACTCATGCTCTACAACACTGTATCGGCTGTACTTAATACTTATTTCAGAAAGTTAACTTTTGCAAGCGAACTGCAATGGGAGACCCAATAGTATACAACAGGGTCCATGGAACCAACGGCAGTAGACATCACCATTTCGACTCCAAAAGCTCTACCGCAATGAGCAAGTCTTCAGAGTCCTCATCAGGACCTTCTTCTAAGGGGGAGCCTGAACGTTTCCCGAAGCCTGACCGTGAAGGCGTCTCAACTGTCTTTGCCCAATTTGGACAATTGCTAAATGCTTCACGACGACCTCTTCCCATCAAGAATGGCGATGGAACTTATAGCACGACGGTTCAAAGGACAGGGTTAAAGAAGGATTTGAAGTATCTCCGCCTGAGAGGTGTGTCGCCACGAGCAACTAGAAAACGAGATTTTGCTAAATACCTACCACAGATGTGAAGACAGTCCTAGACCTGGCCCGAAGCAAGCTTAAAGGAGAGCAGCTTGTAGATGATAAGACGATGATAATGGAACGCGTCATCCAGCTTGTCTCTGGACTACCTCATGGCTCACGACTCAGAGAGGAGCTCACCAACACCTTCTTGAACGAACTCTGGTATACGCTGGACCACCCACCTCTATTATATATGGGCGAGAAACATGAATACAGGATGGCGGACGGATCATGGAACAACCCAACGAACCCTCTACTTGGAGCGGCCGGATCAACATATGCTAGGAGTTGTCGCCCAGGCACTGTACCCCTGGGGGCCATGCCTGATCCGGGTCTCATTTTCGAATCAGTCATGAAGAGGACTAAATACCGCAAGCATCCGAACAATGTCTCTTCAGTACTTTGGTATTGGGCAACTATTATCATTCATGATCTCTTCTGGACAGATCATACCGACATGAGCAAGACCAAGACCTCTTCGTATTTGGATCTTTCCCCCCTCTATGGAAGCAACCAGGCTATGCAGGATTCCGTAAGGACCTTCAAGGATGGAATGATGAAACCCGACACTTATGCAGACAAGCGGCTTCTTGGATCGCCACCTGGTGTTAGCGTTATCCTAATCATGTTCAACCGTTTCCATAACCACGTCGCAGCAAACCTAGCTGCGATTAACGAGGGTGGCCGTTTTACGCCTCCGCGCGAGGGACTAAGCGAGGAGAAGGCTGCGGCTGCATGGAAGAAATATGACAATGATATTTTTCAGACGGCCCGTCTTGTCACCTCTGGGTTGTATATTAACATCACGTTGATTGACTACGTAAGAAATATTGTCAATCTCAATCGGAGCAACACCACATGGACTCTCGACCCTCGCGCAGAGATGGGCCACGATGCTGGCACTAGCACTGGGTCTGAGCGTGGTACTGGCAGTATGGTTTCAGCCGAGTTTAATCTTTGCTACAGGTAAGCAATAAAAACAGGTCGTCGAGTCTCGAGTTACAGTTACTCAAGAATCTATAGGTGGCACTCGTGTATCTCAAATAAGGACGACCAATGGCTCCAAGGATTCTTCCGCGAACTGTTTAATAGGGATCCATTAGAACTAAGTCACCAAGACTTAGTTATGGGCTTTGCCAAATTCGACAGCGGCATTCCAGATGATCCCGCCGAGAGAATATTCGGGGGCTTCGAGCGAAATTCCGATGGTAAATTTAACGATGACGACCTTGTCGGGTGTATCTCCGACGCTGTCGAAGACTGTGCAGGAGCATTCGGTGGCCGCAACGTACCGGAATCGATGAAGCCCGTCGAAATCTTGGGTATTCTTCAGGGTCGAAAGTGGAACGTTGCAGGCTTGAACGAATTCCGCAAGCATTTCGGACTGAAGCCGCATGAGAAGTTTGAAGACATCAACTCCGACCCTGAAATTGCTGATTCACTCCGCCATTTATATGAGCATCCTGACTTCGTCGAGCTCTACCCAGGGCTTGTTGCTGAGGAGGCAAAGGAGCCAATGGTTCCTGGAGTTGGAATTGCCGTATGTTTTTCATTCATGGTATACAATGATGCGACTACTAACATTGTTCAGCCTACTTACACAATTTCTCGTGTCATTCTTTCTGATGCTGTCTGCTTAACTCGAGGAGACCGCTTCTATACTACTGACTACCACCCACGTGGTCTCACATCTTGGGGTTACAATGAAGTTGCGTATGATCTGAACGTTAACCAAGGCTGCGTATTTTATAAGCTGTTCACACGAGCCTTCCCGAACCACTTCAGAGGAGATTCAGTTTATGCCCATTACCCTATGGTTGGTACGTTTACCGTTATGTGGGTATAATATAATCGATAAACGTACAAGCTAACCAATATTTGCAGTTCCAAGTGAGACCAAGATGGTCTTGACAAATTTAGGACGAGCCCAACATTTCAACTACGACCGACCTTCATTTGTCCCACCTCCCGTTAATATCATGACCTATAATGGGGCGCAACACATACACGATAATCAAGATAAGTATAGTACTATAGGGGGTGAAGGACTCGCATCCCTCATGGGCCATGGTGGGAACCGCTCCTTGCATTCGAGAGACTCACCTTTTCATGCCGGCCAGAGAGAACTTGCACCCGATCAGTTCTATAAAGGGGACTGGCACTCCCAGGTCAAGAAGTTCTATTCCAATATCACAGGCCAACTCATAAAAGAGAAGACTTACAAGCTAGCTGGTCAGAACTTTGTTGATATTGTCCGGGATGTCGGAAACCTTGGACCAGTACACTTTACTGCGCGTGTATTTAACTTGCCGCTCAAGACAAAGGAGAACCCGAAGGGTATCTATAGCGAGCAGGAGCTATACATGGCTCTCGCTGTGGTTTTTATCTGCATCTTCTCTGAAATCGATCCCATGAAGTCGTTCCCAATGCGAGAGGCGGCAACGGCTGTTGCTGGCCAGTTAGGTAAATTGATCGAGGCTAACGTGAAGACGGTGACGGGTTTTGGAATTAGCGGACTGTTTGTTGGGGGGACAAATAAGAATGACCCATTGGCATCGTACGGCAATAATTTGGTCAAGCGTTTGTCAAAAGCTGGTATGAATAACTACGACATTACATGGACTCGAATCCTACCTACAGCAGGGGCATCTGTGCCGAGTATCGCAGAAGTGGTACGTCTCGAAGACTCCAGAATTGTCATTATAGCCAGTAACTGACGCTCATATAGTTCGCGCAAGCAGTAGACTATTACTTGTCCTCGGAAGGATCCAAGTACATCCCTGAGATCTATAGTATCGCGAACAATCCGCCTTCGAGCGAAACTGACGCGTTGATACTTGGATATTGCATGGAAGGTATCAGGCTTTCGGGGACATTTGGCTCGTATCGTCAAGCAGCGACCGGGGATACGATCACAGAAGATAATCGCGAGGTATCGATTAGTGTTGGTGACCGTATTTTTATTAGCTCTGTAAGTGGAATTCCTAAGAAACTTGGCGAAAAAGAATTAAGGGGTAGCTGACTTGAATTTGCAAAGACCGGCGCAGCTAAGGACGCTGAGCATTTCCCTGATCCCGACAAAGTGAACCCGCGTCGTCCACTGGACGCTTACATTCATTTCGGGCTTAGACCGCACGTCCATCTTGGACGCGACGCCGGCCAAGCAGGGCTTACTGAGATGTTCCGGTCGGTATTTAAACTGAAGAACGTGCGGAGAGCACCCGGGCCTCAGGGTGAGCTTAAGAAAGTCCTTCAGCCTGAAGGCCTTTATATGTATATGAGAGAGGATAGGGGAGCATACTTTCCGTTCCCTTGCACGATGAAGATATCCTACGATGACTAGTTCAGAGGTGATGTGCCCATGGAGAGTTGTAAATGAGGGAGGTGCTTCATCAGAAATATACGAGAAAACATCTACGATCCGTCATTCTCTCTCAGCTACGTCCAATTTAGTCAGGAGTTATGGATGCGGGCCTCCTAGACGCGGTTATTATTTAAAATGCAAGCTATCATCCTAGTTCTAAATTGTGAGGATTCTTGGTGTGGCAATAGGACATTCTAATCTTTACCACTTTGAGGAAAATAACAATTTCATAAACTACGTCGTATTATTTAATTTGGTATGGGCAAGCTGTCTCTTGTTAAGTTTGCAAGTCTCAAGTTAGGTATTCGAGGTACTCGCAAGCGAGGTTGAAAAGCAAGTATATGGACCTGAGACTTGCTGTCATTAAGCGTACGCTTACAACCGGATAGGGGAAACCCCGAGATACATGGCTTCTGACCTATCGGAGTGAGGCAAAACATAATGGCGGCGGCGTGAGACATATCCACAAAGAGAATTTCCCATCCTGCCATGTGCATGACATGGAAGTCGTGTCTAAAAAGAGCTATATATTAGATATATCTTGAATGTACGAATACATCATTCGCAGGGGAGAGGTTACATCCTTGTCAATGAAATGCATACCCCACAGACAAGCCAGACCCCTTTCCAATCGATAATGTGAGAGAGATATATTATATTGAGGAGCTTTTTGACGGCTGACCCACAAGTTGGGAGGCCGCCCTCCTATGTATTGATGTTCCCTACGTGGAGCACGGTTCCTCTTTACTAGTTGGTTTAAATATACATCTGAGTACATCCCTAACTATTAATTGTACCACGATGATGATTTTATATATATGTTGTGACTTGATCCCGGTTTCTTCACAACTTTGCCCACCTTTGAACCCCCTGAGCTGGTAGCCGAGCAGAGCTTTGCTAGATCCGGTGCGCGAATTATGTCAAGTTCATTTTTCAAAGAATGCAGGTTAATTGGCACCGCCTCTTTACATCTCTCTAGGGTTCCTAGCACTTGAAATCGGTGAAAACCAAACATGTGATTATTGGAACTTAATGGAGCTTAGAGTATGTGTAATTAAGATATACTGTGAAAGATATGCGAAGACATCTAACAACTAACAGTACCGTATCCTATTTCTTGCATGTCATCAACAGCTTTGCTCTCCGATTTTAGCGTTCCATCAACTCTTATTAGACACCTACGTAGCCTAGGTAGATATCAATATCTAGCAATATAAATTGGTAGTTAAATCAACCAGTCAGCTAGTCCTTAAACTTAATTGACCGACTCTCTGTTACGCTCTCGGGGCTTTTCGTTGAACTCGTCTTCCTTGTGTAGTATATATACATCGACTTATATGCTTAGAATTTCTTTCCTAAATGGACGAACCTGACCTTAAACATGGTGTTAAATGGGACGAGGAGGAGGCAGTTCGCCCTCCTCGTGGGCTCCGTCGTGCACAATCTAGCGGCTCAATGTCTATTCGTAGCGTGCGCTCGCGACGTGAAGTTGACCCATCTATCGTTCTCCCTATCCAGTATCGCACCGTGTAAGTGACATTATTTACCAATTCAACAACAATAAACCGCAGGCAGTTCTAACATCGAGATTCCAGCTCGTACCAGATCGAAGAAACTAAGCAGAAGGATGTTGTGCAGCTATCCGAGGCGAAGGACAAAGCTACTAAGGGTAAGGGGATCGTACTCCAAGCATTTCACTCAATGTGCTTATCAAAATCGATTACATATATCTATCCGAGCTCGAATGGCACACGATATCGACTGAAGAGGCCCTTCGGCGTCTCGGCGCATCGATGACTGAGGGACTCTCAACCGAACAGGTTACTCGTAGAATGAAAGAATACGGACGAAATACACCATCTCCACCGGACTCACGTACTATACAGAAATATTTGAGTTATTTAAAGGATTCGGCCCTATACTTCTTCTTGGAGCTATTCTAGTTTTCGTCTCGTGGAAGCCACTCGGTCAGCCTCCATCGTTGGCTAATCTGGTAAGTAATAATATAGGGCAGGGACCTAATACTTCCAGTAGCTCTGACCTCCGCTCCTAGGCCCTGGCAATAGTTCTAGTTGCGGTATTCTTCATCCAGGCTGCGTTCAATATGTTCCAGGACTGGAGCTCATCTCGTGTGATGAGCTCCATCAAGAATATGCTCCCCGAAGACTCCATAGTCATCCGAAACAGTGTCCAAGCCTCGCTCGATGCACAAGAGCTCGTACCTGGCGATATCGTGTGTATTAAGGCTGGAAACAAATTGCCGGCTGACATGCGCTTCCTCCAAGTTTCTAGTGATGCTAAGTTTGATAGGTCTATCCTAACAGGGGAGTCGTTGCCTCTCGCAGCAACGGTGGATTCAACAGACAATAACTATCTAGAAACTCGCTGTATTGGCTTGCAGGGTACTCACTGTGTATTTGGATCCTGTGTAGGCTTGGTCGTAGCCACCGGTGACCGCACAGTATTTGGTCGTATCGCAGCTTTAACTAACGAGCCCAAAGTGAAACTGACTACTTTGGAAAAGGAGGTTTTATACTTCGTCATTATCATCTGCTCTATCATGCTTACGATGATTACCGTAGTGCTGGTTGTCTGGTTAGTGAAGTATAGATCTATTATTGATGGCCAGTGCTAACAATACTTAGGGGTGCTTGGCTCAGAAAGGTCCATCTAAATTGGATTAACGTTCCAAATCTCATCGTCGGATGCGTCAGCGTAGCTATCGCCTTTATCCCCGAAGGCTTACCTATCGCATTGACCGCCGGGTTGACTATTACCGCGAACCTGATGCGCAAGCATAAAGTCCTATGCAAGTCGTTGAAGACAGTCGAGACCCTGGGATCTGTGTCAGTCATCTGCTCCGACAAGACAGGGACCCTTACCGAGGTAAAGAACGAGTCGACGTCGACACGCTAATATTTCCATTGCTTCTTAACTAATCTCGTTTAGAATCGAATGACCGTTACTGAGTGCACTATTGGGACTCACACTATTACTGTTGAAGGGGCCGAGGACGAGTTAGACACGAGTATGGCACCGGCCATTGCCGGTATGGTAACAACAGGTGTAGATCAATTGCGTGCCATTGCTGGTCTCTGTAATTCAGCTGAGTTTGACGCCGCAACCATAGATTTGCCCGTCGAACAGCGCAATATCTTCGGTGACGCTACTGACCAGGCAGTATTGAGATTCTCTGAACGGTTTAGTTCAGTACAGCAATTACGCCAATCCTGGCAGAAGACATATGAACTGGCTTTTAATAGCAAGAACAAGCTCATGATCAGGACATTTTCCATGTTCAAAAAGGACTGTCTGGAAGCTACACTATCAGGGGTGGAGGCGGAAGTTTTCCATTCTGGCGATACGTGAGAGGCTCGAAAATAATCTAAAAGATTCGATACTAACTTATATTAGACTCCTGACTATAAAGGGGGCCCCTGATGTTCTTATTGGCCGATGCTCCTCGTTCGTTAATAGTGTGGGTGATGTGCATCCCTTTGATGACGATACGCGAGCATCATTCGAGAATACGAAAAACGCGTACAGCAGTCAGGGGAAACGTTGCCTTTTACTTGCTCGCAAGGTCATTCGACAAGGCGAGCTACAATACCAATCTGGAACAACTCAATTTGAGGATGAGATCGTCACGCATGCTAAGTCGAACTTGACTCTAGTTGGCCTTGTAGCTATTGTCGATCCTCTACGTCCGGAAATCTGTGAAGTCATCTCAACGTTGCGTGGTGCCGGTATAAAGGTTTTTATGGTAAGTGAAACTCAGTAACTACCTAGGTATTATATCTCTACTAACAATATGCAATATAAAGGTGACTGGCGACTTTGCTCTTACAGCACTTGCGATTGCACAGGACGCCGGAATCGTAAGCAGTCCTACGCTCTCGGTCCACAATGTCTCCTCGCTCCCTAGGGAGGAAGTAGAAGGGGAAACAAAAGTTCCCAATACCCGCTCGTCAATTCTTATTAGCGGACCGGAACTGCTTGGCCTGAACGAGTACCAATGGAAAATATTAATAGAGTATGAAGAGATTGTCTTTGCTCGGACAACTCCAGAGCAAAAATTGCGTATTGTGAAAGAATTCCAGACTAATGGTGTAGTTTGCTATGACTGGAGACGGTGTGAATGATGCTCCGTCTTTAAAGGCTGCTGACGTCGGTATTGCTCTTGGAAGCGGCTCCGACATTGCCATCGAGGCAGCCGACATGATACTTCTCGATTCATTCTCGTCCGTTGTTGAGGCTGTACAATATGGTCGGGTAGTGTTTGATAACTTAAAGAAAGTGATCTGCTACCTGCTTCCTGCCGGAAGTTTCGCTGAGTTCTGGCCGGTGATGACCAATGTTATCTTTGGAATCCCACAGATCCTGTCTTCTTTTCCCATGATTATTATCTGGTAAGCATTACTTGAGCCGAAGTAATAGTCATGGGCAGATATGCTGACATTATTTAGCTGCTTTACAGACTGTGCTGCCGCGACGGTACTCTCCTACGAGAAACCGGAGGCCGATGTCCTGTTGCGTAAACCGCGCAACGTTAAGAAGGACCGCTTGGTCGATTGGAAACTTGTTATTCACGCATATGGTGTTCTCGGTATGATAGAAACTATAGCCTCCTTCGCGATGGCTTATTGGTACTTGGAGAAGAACGGGATACCTTTCCGTGTGCTATGGTTCTCATTCGGAGATCTCCCGGATTGGATCGACCGAGATTATTATGCCCAAAAGCTGAATGAGGCATCGTCAATTTACTTTGTTAATCTTGTTGTCATGTAAGGAATCCGACTGAAATATTATAGTGGCGAAATAAGCTAACTTAACATAGGCAATGGTTCAACTTGCTCGCAGTGCGCACGCGGCGATGGAGTATCTTCCAGCATTCTCCTATCATTAATAAGCGCACACGAAACCTATATCTTTTTCCAGCAATTATATTCGCTCTATCCATGGCTATACTTTGGCTTTACATCCCTCAGCTGCAGTCAGTTTTGGGAACTTCGCCTGTTCCGGTGGAACATTGGTTTCTACCCTTTGCTTTTGGTCTGTTCATACTGTTATACGATGAGGGGCGGAAGTTTCTCATACGAAGATACCCTGACGGAATATTGGCTAGGATTGCTTGGTAAGATATACTATATTGGGGGTTTTAAAGGGATGGGTGATTATGAGATAATGAAGATTTTTCGGAAAGCTATAGGGGGTTCCTATAATAGGCCTAGTTATATATTAATTGCAAGCAGTATCATTCTTCAACTTATTCGTATAGTGCTTTATTAGCATATATTTATATCTACTATATTTATCCCATTGTTTATAGTCAACCGAACCTAACCATTAATATATTCTAACATACTTCCTCTATTATAAGATCACGTAGTTAAAGTTTTTGGATCCCTTTTTCTTCCGGCTCATGACAATATAACGTTGGTACAATATGGGAATCGCTTTATAGATTAGAAAGATTGTACGTTAGAATATGTAATGGTAATCCCCGTAACTAAGCACGGTATGATGCTCTAACCCAGACGCATATATCGATTCTGAAGGATCAAATAGCCACACTAACTCAACGCCTCCCGTATGCTGGTCTATATAACCAAGGGTTAAGAACCCAGTGGCGTTCTAATACACTACTAAAAGCACACTCTCTACCCCTATCTATTACATCCGCACCACTAATTTTTTACCTTTCAAGCTCCCCTTCTTCAACATCTCTAGCCCCCCTTGGATCGAGTGCAATCCTCCATCAATCAAATGTAACTCGGGCAAAATAATCTGGTCCTCCTCTAACAATTTTCCGAGTTCTTCGGTATAGCGGACGTTGCTCTTATCGAGGACGAATTGCTTCATCTCAACTGTGTGCACTTCGACGTTCTCAGGGACTACCTGGGAGCCTGACATCATAGCTAGCGGCGCGAAGGCGACGGGCTTAGTTTTTGATACGGCATCAAGTGCTAGTTTTGCCGTTTTAGGTCCTACCAAATCGATTGCTCGCCTGACGTTGTCGTTGGTAATAGCTCGGATCTCATCCACGACCTGTTCCTCTAACTTTCCGTCTCTAACAACCACATGGTTCGCACCTAAGCGCTCCGATAATGACTTTGTCTCCACGGAATTCACGGTTATCACCTTAATTCCACTAAGCCGCGCAACCTGCGTGGCGAATTGCCCTGTGACGGTGGAGCCGCCCCAAATCAAGAGCCATTGTTCCTCTTCGTTATCCGTGGGTTGTTGCGGAAACGGTACGCCTAACCACTTCCATAATGTCATAGATGCCGTCAAGGCTGCGACACCCAGACATGCTGCAGCCTCGATGGGTACTCCTGATGGGATTGGAAGCACAGTATGCGAGGGCACAACAACATACTCCTGGAAGCAACCGGCACGAACGTCTTTATAGTACGTACTGGTCCAGACATAGTCGCCCTGCTTAAAATGAGTAACGGCAGATCCAACTTGAGCTATCACCCCCGACATTTCTCGGCCCGTAACCTAGAGGCACTTGTAAGTCTTTCGCTTCTAACGAGTAAGGAGGGGTAAGCCTACCCATGGAAATTCAGGCAGACAGAAATTATAGTCAACAGATTTCCAGTCGATAGGGTTCAGGCCGACATAATGGCCTCGAATCATAATCTCATCGTCCCCAACCGTCGGCATCGGGAAGTCATGGCGGATCTCATATTCGCCCTTACGAGCAACGACGAGGGCCTTCTGCATACCGGGCACAGCGAACTCAGCGACTGAGACGTTGGCAGATTCGTCCGTCGTTGTTGTCGGCGTGTAACTTTTCCGTATGCCCTCTATTAAGTTTGACTGCGTTTTCTCATTTGAGTTCGATTTCGTTCTTATCTTTCGTAGGAGCGTTCGGACTGTTTTCCACGAGTTTCTGCCGACGTGGGCATGTCTGGGTTGTGTTTCCGCCATGGCTGCAACGATGCCGAGTCTGCTATGTGCAACTATACCGGGTAATTCTTTCTCATAGGCACTTATTTCAGCGGGCGTATCACAGCTATCTTGACATAAACGCAAGCTGACCTTGTAATGTCGATGATGAATGTACTTATTCTTAAACCTTTTGCTATTATTAATTATTTACAGCTACCGGGAATGACGGGTCGCTTATTGCATCGCCAGGGGGACTTATCGAACCCGACCCGGACCAATGTGGTGAATCTACTGTCGCACGCCATCAGCACGCCATCGACTAGGGTGGCCTGCTTACACATGTAAGAGGCAAAGGGTTCCGTGGGGTGGAGTAGATATCTTTCCGATTCGGCCAGGCGGAGACATTTTAATAAGTCGTCGGCACGAATGGTACGTCAATATATAAATATTGATGTTAGCTACTGATTCCAAGTCAGCTCCGAGTCCGGTACCGTGGGGCGGCTGCATGAGATTGCGGATAGCTGGTGTAGCTTTCAGGATCACGTTACAAATTCAATCGTCATCTTATTAGAAGACATATTTGACTAAGCTTTATTAGAAATAATATTATAGTGTTATGGTTGAATGGGAGAGAAACGGACAGCGCGATGTAGAGTAAAGACTAACAATTAATTAAGACACTCTACCCCTATTTATCCCTTCCGAACTTAGAGTCTAGGCATACCTTTCCGTAGTATTTATAATCACCTTTATACATTCATCATTAAATTATAGCGACACCTAAACACTATAACGCAGCACTGACATGAGGGACGACTAGAGTATCGGAGCAGAGCTAGTATGCTGCCTGACATAGAATAAGACTGAAATATGTATGACCAAGGAAAAACGACGCAATTTATTTCATCCCTCCTTCTACGTATCTTTAGCGACAACGATATCTGTCGAAGTCCACCTAATAGAATCTCCACCCCATGATACCGCCCCAAAAATCAAGCTCTAAGGCTCACATGGATCCCGCCCCTAGCGGAAATGGACCTGGTGCCATAAAGATGGTACAACGTTATTCTTCTGACTAGCGAAGAGGCGCATTGCGGTTTCAGCTTGGTTTCTGTGGGATGCAAAGGTCCACCGCATCATCGATTGCCCTCCCTGTGTCCAGAGATTCTCGACTAGCTCTATGTCATAGAAGAACGCCTGTTGTAGTACGGTAGTAAGAGCCGCAATGTTGACTAATTGGATGGGTCCTGTGATTTCGATGACTCTAGAGCGAAAAGAAACCGGCTGTGCGCCCTTTTTCACGCGGTTGGGCCGTACCGTTGGCACCAATGTACCAAACTGGAGGTCGCCATTTTCGACCTTTTCGAATAGTTTCGTTACGCCATCTCGTCCCCAGAACTCAACCTTCGCGGCGCACGTGTGGTGTCTCCTAACAGGATCATTGATGAAAACGGCATATATCTTTCCTGTCTCTCGAAGCTCTGCCAGTAGCGTAGGATAATTAATATCGGTGGGGAGACCTTCGATCCACACAGCGCAATTCTCGTCATCTGTGATATCATCGGGCTTGTTTCTTTCGTTCCTCACCCCGTGGTAATTTGTCGAGAAGCCTGATGCGGGGCTGACGTTATCTACTTCGTCTTGGCTGGTGTTGGCTTGTCCATAGCCACGCTGAGTCAAGGTCTGAACCTGAGCGAAGCTGTGCTGTATGCCTATGGTAGGTATATAGGATTGGTTTGAAGTGGGAGTATTAACTGTGCCTATGTTAGTCCTGTAAATCTCGAGGAGGGCTCGAAGATTTGTAGTAGACTCACCCATTAAAGGTTGCTGAGGTTGACGCGGAGGGGTGAGATCCTCTCCAAGATCATGAAGGTTCGCGGAACTGTCACCATGAGGTACAATTGCGCGAATACAGTCGACTGGGAAACTAAAGTTCCCGAACACTCCCTTTAGGCTTCGATCCATTATGGTGGAATGGATGTTAATTCAACCGTTCTTTTGATTGAAAGTAGAGATGTTTGATAAGTATGGGTTTGTAGTTTAGATTGAAGCTACTCGAAAGTGTCATATAGAGACTTGGACAAATGAGAGATGAAGAGACGATGAGCAGTATTTTAGTAGACCTAGTGAAGGAAATAATTAGGCGGTAGTACTTGGGTACGACAGAAAAGTTTGTAGGTTACCAACTGCTAGAAACAAGCCAGTGAGCTGTCGAGGGGCAACGGTAAGTGATATGAAGTGGTCTTAGAAAAATAAGTAGGAGCAATCTAACGAAGGTTGCGAGGTACCTACCTCCTAACGTACCTAAGGTAACTTATGTTGTATGTCACCCTGAACAATCCAGCTAGAAACTGGCATTTGGCAGTTTCTACAGGTGTCATAATCTTCGCGTGTTAGAAATATACCTGAGGTATGTACATACAAACCACATGACCGATATATTCTTCTTAGTTAATAGGTACATATAAAAATGGTCTGTGCTAAAGACTTTGGAAGTTGCTATGGAATTAAGTTACTTGAGTACGTATAGAAGAGATACCATATTTTGTACCTAGGTATATAATAGACTAACGGTAGATATGGGGTAGAGATTAAAATATCCGGAAGGGAATTAGTATATATATATATAGGTAGGTACCTATATAGGTGGGATGTAGACATGATTCATAGATTCTTAATCAATAATACTTACCTTATCGAATGATATTGTGTAAGAAGTAACCTAATGACTCAATTACTTGTTTCTCACGATAATAGGGGATGATTCATAATTTTCTTATCAAACAAGTGAAAGTTGCGGAATGAGTTGTCCATGATTCAACAGTCTCATCAAATTAAATTGCAATACGAGTATAGGTGTAACCCTAATTAATTGGTATGTAATTAATCCAACCTCTTCAAGGCTTGTTGCTTCAGTTTAATTATATACTAGCTATAAGTATACCGGATTCCTACTTTAGTACCACCTATGTAAAGCTAACCCCAGCATCTACTGTTAGAGGGACTACGTAACACAGATTTCCATATTCTATTAAGTGTAATTATATCTTAATGGGCACTTAGGGCATGTGGGATCAACTTTGTTTGCTTCCGACGATATAATATGGCAAGGAGTGTACTACATAAGACGACTTTAACTACAACGGGTGATCAATGTAGAAAGGTTTATCCGATGTGTTTATTCAATACCCTATCAGGGAATGTCTATATAGGTAGTTTAAAATGTATTTACGAAGGGTGTGCCAGTCTTGTTCCCTTCCGCACTGATGCATATATACCTTCCAGTCTAATATGTTCATCTAGTTGATCGTCTTCGCCCCTGCCTTTTAAAGAGCATTTTATACCGTGGCTAACGGATCTAGTTCTCAGTCTCTGTTTCCGAATCTTCGTCGTCGATTCTCTTGCTGTTAGGTGGTGGTAGGTGTGCCATAAACAACACGGCAAAGCCGAGTACAGCAAACCCCTGAGTAGACGTCAGTAAGTACACTATTATAAACTAAAATAGGGGTCTAAGACATACGGCGTTGCAGAAAAACGTTAAGCTCGGCTGGCCGAGTTCTGAGAAAATAGCAAGGATTAAGCCGAAAAGTCCTTGTGTCAATAGCGTAGCTGTACTCTCCACTAGGGTAATAGCGCTGATGGCATCTTGTCGTTGTTGCGGGGGACACAGCTCAGTCATAACTCCCTTGGCTGCCGGTGCCGATCCCGAAGCAAACGGCAGTAAAAAGCCAGCTATCAATTGTCAATTTCATACAGAACCTTTCAACGAGGTTTCTGGGCATCTTACCGAGATATACCTGCCAACCCTCTGTTGAGAAGCCAGCAATGACTGTCACTATTGAATCGACGACCAAACTCCACCTGACAAAGAAGAGGTCAAATCCGGTCCCGGAATCTTCATCATCCTCAAGGGGCTGTATTGGTTCTTGTGGTACTTCTCCGACCTCGTCAGCTTCAAAATCCTCTGGGTTAACTGGAATATGGGTTTCTATTCTATGTTCTCTGGTTTCCACTGGCGTTGATGTGCCATTGAACCAGGTCCGACCGGAAGATATGATCTTCGGGAACATGAAAAGCAAGAATATACCGCGGATAGCCGCGTTACCAAACATGAGGTATCCGTTCTCACTAGTGCCGAAATCGAACTCGGAAGTGGCGTACATCTGCAGGAGAATTGGGACATATCCGGAAGAGAACTGTGGGATAATTAGAGGGTTAATAAAGAAAAATGTACGATTCTGATGTTATGACTTACGACGCCAAGGAAAATACCTAGGGCGAGAAAGACCAAGCTGTAATTCTTGATGACCTTGCCCGACTCCAAACGGTAAGAATGAGGTGCGATCATCTTGATAGGTGCGAAGAAAGCACTAATGCCCCGACCATTTTGCTTCTTACCGGCAGCCTCATCACTTGCTCCCGTCGGTAAGAAAAGTGCTCCGTATAGCGAAGAAACCACATAGAGGAAAAACGCAGTCTCAAAAGGACGCCTAATATTGTAGATATCGCCGAGCACGCCTCCCACTGTAAAAGTTGTTAATTCAATGTGTTGATAATGCAATTGTCTCCTTGGACTTACGTAGGAAACCAAATGCAGTTCCTAACATGATCGACCCCTGTAGCCGTCCAAAAACGGCCGTGCGGTCTTTGGGCGCGACCAGCTCACTCACCGCAGTGTTGAGAACTAGCCTACATTGGTTTAATCAGTATCACAGGAACAGGAACAGGGATCATGGTTATACGCACTGAAAGCCGCGGGGTCCTCCAATGATACCTATAGCTTGACAAGCTTGGAAAATGATTATACCTTCCCGGCCACCGATCGTAACGGCGACAATCTGTGTACATACCCTCAAACCTAGAAGTACAGTCTGGGAAACGAAGGCCCATCGCGGGCCCCAGAGTTTGATAAAATAGCCGCATATAAATAAATTGAAAACGCCACTAAAAGACGTCGACATGCCCAAGATAGACACCTGAGTCGCAGTGCCAGCACTGATCTCTCGACGATGACATCGATCACCGGGTCCTTCAAAGGGGGGATTGTGGCTATAGAAGACATCGCATTCCATAAGACGAAACACATAGTTGATTCTGACCTCATTGTCAGTATCGAGTTTGCGATTGAGATTGATATGATGCCAAGGCGAATAGATAGTAGTTATTCTTACGGAACTTGTGTGATGCCGAGGGTGAAAGCCATCATGAAGCCGGCAAGGAGAATGCGGTTTGCGGGACCGAAAAAGGTACTAGAGGGCTTGGTGGGCCTGTTTGTCCTCGGAGGAACCGCATTTTCGAGTAACGGCGATGTCTCATCTGCTGCCATGAGTGTTGATTCCTCCGTGCTATAAGACGGATCCAAGAAAATCTTGTATTAAGATGTCTCGGGGACAAAAAGAAAGCGAGCCCAATGCCTGAAAAGTTTACCTATAGCGATTAAATCATCCAATGGGGAATGCGTCCGGTCCCCGCTGCCCTTTGTAGCGGTCTGACTGATAAGACTTTAAGACCTTGTAAGTCCGGTAGTTACAAGAAATCCGCCGACACTTGTCCGATGCAAGCGTTGCGCAATTGTATCGGCATTGTCATAGGCTCTAAGCGATAAGAACGATAAGATTGTACTTGCCTCTGCTGTTCATAATTAATATATTCATAACTAATTTACCAGTTTACCTATGCTGAACCAGTAGATTTCTGGTACGTTTTATACTAGTATTTTGTATGAATGGCGTGGCGCCTTATTTACCAAGTTAACTGCAACGTCTCCAATGAGGGGTCGTGTGTTAGTCTTATTGGTACAAAACTCAGCCATTGTTTCTCCAATTGAGATTTAGTATAAAGCCCCTCACCACGGCAATACCACCTATTGAAATAATCGTATCTGCTATTTTTCAGATAGCAAGTACGCCACGAAACTTCAAATTAAACCATTCTAGATAAGTTATCACATGGAAAGGTATTTGGAATGATTATCTACACAGGTATTATACAAGAAAATGTCTAGAAGTAAAAGTCATGTATAATTCGTAAGTAACAATTAATAATCATGGATTCCTTAATGTTGTATATACCTGAGGTAAGTATATATAAATAAAAACACGCTTCTAACCGCGTCTTGTCAAAGCTGCATTGTTCATGAAGCTATTAGTCTAACGCCAAATCCTTTAAGATGTAGCTTATCCCACAAAACCTTTAGGGCTGTCATGTAGGTCTGTCGTGTATTATTAGTGGTATGACACCTATCGCATATTGAAAGAGTCGCATGAGGAGTCCATGTCAATTCTCCGTACCTTTTTTATTTCAGCCCCCAAACCTGTCTCCATCGTGGGTCTCCTAAGGCTGAAAGAAATTTGGCAGCTCGCGATACCATTGGTCCCATGGCAACATCTATATGTGCACTATCATTTCGGATGCTACAAATTCGGCTCTTACGGCTTCGCGCCTAACCAAAAAATCCCCCTTTAAGCTATTACATTACAGAATATCACTCGATGACTGGTAGTAAAAAATTTAGGAAACCCCGGCGAGATACCATGTTTCAAAACTATGATCGCCAAGAAATTAAGCTAGTATCCGACAGGGGATTCCACCCATAATATTACACGGCAAGCAGAACATGTTCCCAGCTCTCGGCGTAGTAGGATGTGGTGGAGTCATGTCTCCTTCGTATGTAAGGCTGAAATTTACATAGTAATTTGTTCTGGCCATTATATATAATATAGGAGCCTATAATCTTCTAACTTGGTCGAAAATTCTATCAAACTAAATGGGTTTGCATCTAGCTCATCACTCGCGACATGTTCTCACCAATATAGACGGCTTCGAGCCTGGCCTGAACAGCCGCTTCCACTAAGAAATGGAGTGTCTCGGCCAAACTAGATAATTTATAATTTTATTCTTATACTCTTAACGATTGCCTGTTTTGTCTTCGCGGGTCTTCTCGGTCGCTGCGATGGCATGCTAAGCGATGTCGACCTTGTCCAGAAGTTAGTAGAGGCATCCCGCTATGTAAGACACGAATATTCCATTATTCTTATAACACAACCACGCTGACCGAGCTTCTCACTCCCAATTTAGGGTCCTACAATATTTCCTGTGCTTGACGCTCTTGTCGTGGACGGTGCTTTGCGTTCCCTGGCACTATGGAGGTTACAAGACGGAGAGAAAGTCAGCTTCCTGGACCTACTCCTAGGCAGTACCTCCATGGGTGGCATGATTGGAACACAGCTTGAGCGACGACTTACACAATTCGATATCCCTAGCTTATGCCTTTTTTTCATATGGGCTCTGTCCCCTCTTGGAGGCCAAGCCTCGTTTAGGATTGTTACTTATCGAGATATACTAATGCCACATAATCTCACACTTAGTTTTCTGGACTTTTCCAATGCTAGTTCTCCTAATTCCTGTATGTACCGAACTTCGACAATCCCCCCCCCCCCCCTTTCGGTCTGTCTCAGAAGCTAGGATACCTTTATCATACTGTATAAGGTGTCACTACGCCTGAGACATGCCTTAACCCTGTGACCCTTACTATAATTAGAAATTATTGACTCTCGCTGTTAGTATCCTCGATAAATAGTATAAATCTACTTGACGTCATCGACCCATCCTTCATATCGTCTCTTGTTTCCACCGCGTCGATTAGCCAATCTCCTATGGACCCTTGGGGTAATATAAAGATTCCATTTATCGAGAATTTGCCCGGCTACGATTCAGCAGGCGGAGACGAACGGATTCCGTTCGTAGGGTACTCGGAAGCTACTCCGTACTCGTCCCTTGTCGGGATACCAATAGCGAATATACCAAAGATTGGCGATACTAAGTTTACTGTGGAAGCTTCCTATTGGAATCTCCGTTGTCTCGATTTTGGATCTCCCGAGCACTATGACGACGACTACTGGTTTGAGACGATAAACAATGCCACTGCAGGTTGCACGCTCTCGAATTTGCAGTGTACGATATTTAACAATAGTATATCTCTCCCCGATGGTCTAATCACAGAAGGAGCCCGAACTCCGTCGGGTTGGATTATGTCACTAACTCGTGATGATGAGAGGGAAAGGCGTTGCACTGCAGGACCTACAGATGATGTTTCCGAAAGACGGCTCTTTGTTCGGAGTAGGAATACAGGCGCCCATAAGCCAACTGCAGCAAACTGCACTATGGGGACAACAAATGTTGAAGCTTCGGTAAATTGCAAAGGCTGGGACTGCAAAGTCGATCGACTACGGAGATCCCAGAAACGTAAGATCTATCAGTCGCCCGCCTATACTATCTTCGACCACTGTAGTGATTGGGATGCGGCCACGAATTTACCTAATTTCCTGAACTATCTTATCGATGCAGCTAGTAGTGATGTCTCACATTCTATAGGGCCAGGTTTATTCCAAAGCTACCTACTTAGCCCAAGCACAGTCTTTGCCGGGACAGCCCTGCATAGCTATAATATAGACTATGACATTAGACTATTGGTAACGAGTCCTTTGCGGTGCGGTTTTCGCAGATACTTAACAGCTATTGGGCGTCATTCTACAACTCCAACCTCACTTACGGGGGTCATCCAGAAAACCTGGCCTTCTCTACAGATTTTTACACCGGTTATCCCATTTGAACCCCTCTCGCAGAAACGTCGGGTACAAACACCCACACCGAAACACATTTCTTTTATAGCAGAGGGTGGATGGCAGTGCTTGTGATCTCAATCATGACGATGTTTATCAGTGCCATCGTCAAGGCTATCTTCGACTTGAGAATTTGGATTCCCGACTTGCTCATGAACGTGTCAACTATGATTAGGGGGAACACGTCGGATTGTCCCAGCGTACCCTTTGGTGGTACTACTCTAGATGATAGTGAACGATCGAGGTTTTTAAAGAACCTCGGAGTTAGATATGGTAATATTCGGACTCAAAATGGTAGCCCTGGTGAGCTGGGGATTGGTGAACTTGCGGAAGGCGAAGGAAAAGTCACTAGGGTTACGCAGAACGAAACATATTGGTAAACTTTTACCGGGGTAAGAGTAGTTCTACAAATATATAACAAAGACTTGTCAAGGAATTTAAATCATTGTGATTTGAGCAATAAAGATAAAGCGATAAACCAATTGCAATATTATAGATGTGGTGACGACGAATCGCGATGACGACATCTCACCGCCAATTGCTTATACCTACCATAAGTAAAAGAAGGAATTCCCTTAACAGTAAGCCGCGATAACACTCAAGATTATTTACAAGTGCCGAAAGATGCAGCGATAATCGGACTAACGGGGATATAACTGCATATGATAAATGAACGTGGATAGAACCCCTGAAGAGGCACTTGGGTACCTAGGTATATATCATATACCTTGCCCATATATTTTCCACCTCGGTTAACTCCATTACATGTAGTTGAGACGACGTTGGATGAAATAAAAGAGATATGCAAGAGATCTTAACTTTTAAATATAAGGTTTAATCCTACGTCAACGAAAGGTTTAAAAAAAACACAGGTCATAAGCGACATCGGTCGGGTTTCCCCAGTCTACGGTGGCACATTAGTTCAAATCCGACAAAACAAAAAAAAAAGGATGAAAATTCATCCGACTTGGCATGTCCACTATAGTTACAGCGCTTACACACGCTAAAGCTCCCTATAAATACAGCGCATTATAGTGATGCATGCGCTATAGATTTAGCGATTAGAAAAAAGTCTCCGAAACTAAAATTGTCTACTATAATTATAGCGCACGTACTTGCTAAACGCCTTATAATTATAGGGAATTATAGTTATTAAAACGCTATAGTTATAAGGCGTATAAATGCAAAATTTTAATTGGCTAATATTGTGCCAGTTGTAAGCAGCTGCTCGGTAAAACCTTAATTTAACTTCTAAAAAACCATTAAGTCTACTGTAACTATAGTGGACTTAGCGTATATAGCCACTATAATTACAGTGCATTTAATAGATTTAATTCCTACCTCGGAGACTTTTTTCTAAGCGCTAAATCTATAGCGTATACATCACTGTAATGCGCTGTATTTATAAGGAGCTTTAGCGTGTGTAAGCGCTATAATATAGTGTATTATTTTAGCCTCGGAGACTTTTTTTTCTAAGCGCTATAACTTTAGCGCATGTATCGCTATAACGCGCTATATTCATAGGGGGCTCCAGCGTATGTGGGTGCTGTAATTATAGTGCATGTGCCAAGTCGGACGAATTTTCATCCGTTTTTTTTTGTTTTGTCGGTTATGCACTAATGGTGCACCGTACCCAGTCACGTCCTTAAACCCACCATATTTACAATTACTGGTATTACACTTGAATAACTAGATATATAATGGTAAAAAAACATACATATTCAATGGCAGTAGATATTAAAGACAGAGAAAAGTTTGAGAAACCTGATCTAGGACCTAATACAGAAGGCATCTATACGTCAAGTCAAGAGAACATCCAGACGGGAGATCAAGATGGCAATGCAACTTCGTCACCAGCGACTCCCGAAGGGACGAAACAAAACGGCCTGCTAGATAAGGCTATACGAGCTTGGAATTGGATACCGCAACGCTGCCGCTACGACCACGAAAACCCACCGAACTTCACCCTCGCGCTGAACATATTATTCGCTTTCGTATGTTGCGGTATACTGCCAACTAACCAACCAACCATCGGCCCCCTGAGCTAACCTCGCCCAGAGCGGAACATTCACCGTTGCGAACCTCTACTACGCTCAACCAATCTTGAACGTCTTAGCTAGGGACTTCAATGTGAGCTACGAGCGCGCCTCAGACGTCGCCACATTATCGCAAGCAGGATATGCTGTGGGCCTGCTTTTCTTGTGCCCCTTGGCGGATATGGTTCCGCGGCGGCCGTTCATCCTTTTCCTCATATGGGTGACTGCAACTATTGTGAGTGTCCAAATATGGATAATACTCGTGTTAGGTATATACTTACCTAGCCAATTTATACAGTGGATTGGGTTATGTCTTACAAATAATTTCGAAGTATTTATTAGCTTGTCGTTTCTGTGTGGAGTTGGGTGAGTACCTATTCATTATCATTTACGCAATGTTTCTTCTAGTACCCCTTACTTCAGGTCTAACAATCAAGTAGAACAGTCACACCGCAGCTCATGCTACCGCTTGTTGGTGACTTAGCACCAGCTCATCGCCGTGCTAGTTCTCTCTCAGTAGTAGTATCAGGATTAGCACTGGGGTTACTGATCGCGAGAGTCCTGTCAGGTATAGTGGCAAACTTCACGTCGTGGAGAAACATCTACTGGATAGCACTTGGTGCACAATATTTGACTCTAGTGCTGCTCTATTTCTTTCTGCCTGACTATCCCGCAAAGAACAAGGGGCTTAACTACTTTAAGGTCCTCTGGGGCATGACTGTCATGGTCGTCACGGAGCCGCTCCTCACCCAGGCGTGTATTATTGGGTTTCTCCTCAGTGCCGCATTTACCTCCTTTTGGACAACTCTAACTTTCCTTCTCGCATCGCCGCCGTATGAGTACTCCTCTCTCGAAATCGGATGTTTTGCCTTTATTGGGATTGTGGTTGTCGCACTTGCTCCGGTCTGGTCACGTCTCATTACAGATCGCTTTGTGTTCCTCTTTTCGGTCGTTCTTGGTCTTTGTTTCGAGTTTATTGGTATTGTGATATCAACCTTCATCGGGGGCTTTACGGTAGCGGGGCCTATTATACATGCCATCATGATGGACTCGGGTGCAAACTTCACGCACACTGCTAATCGCAGTAATGTTTATAGCCTCGATCCGAAAGCAAGGAACCGTGTGAATACAGTATATATGGTTTTCGCCTTTGGTGGGCAAATTATGGGTACAGCTGTCGGTAATAGACTGTACGCTCAGGGGGGTTGGGTTTGGAGTAGTGGTTCCAACATCGCTTTCATCGGCGTAGCTATTATCGTCGGTATAATTCGCGGTCCAAGGGAAACCGGCTGGGTAGGATGGTCCAATGGTTGGGGTATAAGGAGAGATGATCTTCCAAGAGGAGCAGCGGGTTCCGCCGATACTGACATCGAGGAGGCTCCGTCGCCATCGGAACAGCCGGTGGAGAACCCGATGGGCGAAGCCATCCTTCGGAATCCAAGAAAAATGTAAATTCGGTACTCATTTTGATAGGTTACAGAAACTTGGTATCAAGTTATGCTACTTTGATATCGGCGGCATCGTGATTTCTTGATGTCGTCATTAGTGCGAGTCTTCGTTACTCCTTAATCCAGGGGCCAAGATCCGCCCATAACTGGCACCTTTTCCCTCGCCCGTCCTCCCAAGAACTTCCTTCCCCAATCTTGAAGTTTGCCACTAATGGTGGCATTGATTCATCGCTACTAGGCAAATAGCTAGTGACGTTGATCGCGACACCACCGATGACAAATTCCGTTGTGACTGGTACGCCACCAGTCATATTCACGTTAAGCATCCAGTTGTACCCTGGCTCTGCTTCCCATTGAGGCCATGCTCCAGAGCCTGCTGCTCCAATATTCCCCTTGTCCTCCGGGCTTATCTGTGCATCATTAAGGGTTGGGTCACCATTCACTACAAAGTTTCCCCAAATCCTCTGGAAGGCAGCACGAAACACCTCGTCCATACTGGTATCCGGAGTATTTATCGGCTGGAGGAGCGGGTATAAGTCGAGACCGTGCTGGCCAGGCGGAACTGATAGTTGATAATGCCATGACTTCCCACCTCGCTTCTTTGCGTACGCGTCGGAAAGCCAGTACGATGGGCAGGTGAATGATGTTTCTGCATATAGATTCGTCGCTGCTTGCTGCCAGCCAAAGGCCCATCCAGAGTTCGTTGTCGAGTATGGTGACCTCACACCGTTGGAGTTAACTAATATATCTGAGGTATTTTCGGGAATAGCATAGAGTTTGAGGATATTGGTTATATTCGTTTCGCTTAATAGTGGGTATATGGTCGTAATAAAGTGCCTCAAACCGTCCTCGTTCGTTATATTTTGAGGAGTGAAGTCTGGGCCATCATTTAGGTTACTCGCTGACAAGATACGCAAGCCATTAAGCCATCCTCCTCCCAGGAGATGGTCGGTAGGCCTTTCTTGGATAAGTATCCCATCTGTGACAGGAATGAAGGCCCATTGACCGTGAGGTGCTCTTGTACTAACGTAGTCACTAGCAGTTTGAAGGTCGACCGTGTCTGCTGAGGCTAAACATTCGAAGACCGATTCGTTCGCTTTTGATCCATCCGTAAGGCAGCCCACTTTCTCCGCGAAACGATAATAGTATTCAGTTGGCATGGCATCATCATATTTCCTAAGGCAGTAATTAGTTTATTAGAGGTCGTCGATTCTATGTGGCAGATGCAACTTACCATTGAGAGGGTAGAAAAGGGCTTGTAGCGATGATACCCTTGAACAAAGCGGTATTTTCGAAACCTCCATAAGCCATACCAAGGAGCATGGCCCCGCCTCCGCCAGCAGATTCCCCGGCGATAGTCACTTGTTCGGGATCTCCACCGAATAGGTGAATATACTCCTGAACCCATTGTAATGAGAAGTACATATCATAGATTCCTGCATTAGGTACACCAGATCTACCCAAATCGGCGGACGAAAGGAACCCGAAAGCCCCCAATCGGTATTGGATCGTCACTATGATATATGTATTGCCATTGGTATGAATTTGTGGTGACGGGTCAAATCCTCCGTTTGCTTGCCCATATCCACCGCCATCTATTCGTATCAGCAATCTGGACTCTAATGAAAGACATTGCGAACTTACGAATCCAAACCATTACGGGTAATTTTGTTTTGTTTGCCGGTGTGAATACATTCACGAAGAGGCAGTCTTCGGAGCCAGATGGGCCCGGTTTATGTGGACTATTATCCAGTTTAGCTTTGCTTTTCATGAAGGAGTTTTATATACATACCCTGGCGAGTTTAGTGTTTGGGGGCATTGCGATGCATAGCTAATCGCCAGAATTACTCGAGTTCTGTTTTGGTTCGGGGGTTGTGGTAGCTGCCATCTAAGCTTCCCAACTGGGGGAGCCGCATATCGTATCCTAGGATACCGTTAGCTAAAGCCCCATATGCTTTTAACAGTGAGAAGTAAGCCGTACCCTTTGTATGCATTGATGCTATATTTATCATCGTAGTACCCTTGATACAGCTCGTAATTTAGATCAACAACCGGTGCTAGAAGGCTTTGGCTGGCTCCTAAAGAGACGAGCAAGGCTGTAAATGCGAATAATATTTTCAAAAACATCTTGGATGTGCAGATGGTGTCCTAGACGAGACACCAAAGTTATTGGCTCGGGAATGTTCAATCCGACAACACAAGCCAGAGAAATACAATTCAAGAGACAACAGAGCCTATTTACAGAGGCAAGGAGTCCTCCCCCCTATGGTGCGCAGAGTGAGAGTAAATAGTCACTATGTGCTCAGCTACGTAGACTTAACTCACCACAATCCGATTGGTAAGTAAACATATAGTATCCCGGTTAGAGCGCTTGGGTCTGTTGACAGGTGATAGGAAAAAGGCACTTCTCCAAGTCATAAGCAGCCATCCCGGGTCAGTTTCAACGCATAGGCATATGTTAAGCACAGATGTTCACAGAAGTCACTCTAAGCCTCATTATCTACCATAATCCTTACTTGATCTTGTGACGGTGTAAGATGCATCATTGCTGGAAGTTACTAGTTCTTACTCGCATCTGATTTCGTCGTATCACGAACCGCTGCGCAAAGTATGACTCTGGCTCTTTTGCTTTTCTTACTAGTCAACAGGCTCCAATCTATCCGTGCTTATTCTTCTTTTATACCTTAATCATTAACATTGACTCTTTTCTAAATTCAATTCTAGATGGAGTATATATCAAGATTTTGGTGACGAGGGACGTACTCTACTAAGTATTTACAAATGAAACTTGTCGTTTCAATTTCATACGATCTTGGTACTACTACGATATGCATATCACGACCAGAATATCATGACCGCCACAGGACTTGGTACATGAGATTGTACCACCACACCTTTGCATTAAGTGGCAAGACAAGGCGAAAGCTAAACTAGAGCCATCAGCTTCAAAGTTTTAGAGGGAATGTGGCTTTCGAAACGGGCGTCTATTTGCATAGAGCTGTATGACTTACGTTCGGTCAAAGACATAGCGCCGTGTTAAATAACATAGGCTCCGAGTAATCTTTAAAGCTTGGAGTCATTTATTTATACGGTATACTTTGACTAATTAAACTTATATTGTTGTATAGCCAACTTGTAAAAACGCAAACGAAGGTGCTACAGTATCAAAGAGAGATACAATAGAAAAATACAGCTTATCATTATTGATTATCGGTAGTGTTCTAATCATAGCCTAACTTCGCTTTGTGATATGTCTCTTTGGAAGAAATGTACATTATTTTCGGTACAATGACTGAGAACTGGACCGCCCTGTAAGTACTCCTCTTTGCCAAGGAACCAGCAATATCTAATCTTGAGTTTTCCAATTTACTCGGCATGCGTACAAAAAACCATCGAGGGAGACAAAAAAACGCCTTCATTACAACTTTACGTCATACCGCCCCGTGTGACATAGATACCATTACAAAGACCGTGATTTATGATTTAAGGCTCGTACTACTAGCTGTATAACAGTTCCAAAGTCTATTACTGAACTTTAAGCGCAAAGCCAACCCAGTCTTAGCAAATAAACAAATAAACAATACAAATAAACAATACAACTAAACGCGAGTCACGGAAGATGGATTCAATAATCAAGACAATTAAACTCCCTCAGTCCCAATGGACCTCGTCTCAGGACGGTGGCCGAGTCGATTGGGGAACCTGCTCCGTGATGTAGAAATAAGAAGAGGACGAGAAGATACCGCAGCGTGCTGTTAGAATTATAGTCAAAAGTCATTCCATTTCTCATAAATACAAAGGACCTATAAACATAGAATATAAAAGTATGGTGGTTTATATCAAGATGAGGATTTTCTATCTTGTAAGATCTCGCTTACGCCACGTATCACTACCCCGGTATTAAACTATGTGTCAGACTTCAGATTAACAAGACTAATTAGATTTCGAACCCACTAGAACTACATAACTAGGAGAAACGTGTCGTTAGAGTCCTATAGTCATCATTAGCTGCGTATTGTACATATAAGAGGCATCGTTTTCCTTCATAGTTAGATTTAACAACAATTAATTAAGCTACCTAGCTGAACTGAAATACTAAATAGCGTTATTGGGAGTAGATACTATACTATACCATCAACTCATAAATTTCAACTTTAGTCTAGATAAACTTACTTTCTCGGCAATTTCATCCGACCAAGCAGAACCTAATACCTTTCAACAATGACCTTCAACGTCCTCGTTTTCGGTCACCGTCTCCCCGGAGTATCCCCGGTCCAATTCAAACAACGCTACGATGAGCATATCTTTCTCATACAGGAAATCACAGGCGCATATTTCCCCAAGTCACACACGCGACGGTACATTCAGCGCGCCGATGGGCAAAATGCCAAGGTGATCGCGGGATCACAGGAAGATTTCGATTTCGACGTAGTAGCGGAGATGGTGTTTGAGAGCGAAGAGGTGTTTAAAGGGTTTTATGGGATCGTTACTAAGGAGGACAATGCGAAAATTATTGACGAAGATGAAAAGAAGTTCTTTGACAGGAAGCGAGTAAGGGTTGTGGTGCTAGGAGAGACGGAGGTTACGGAGCGGAAGGTCTGATTATTCTGATTTGGGTACGTATATAATAGTTGCTATTCCTCTTAGTGCTTTGTTATACATATAATAGAAACTATCAGTTAGATATACAATCTAACAGATGTATATCCTGGAGTCCGGCATGTCTTCACTTATTAGGAGCTCAGCCCCTATTCCATCCTCAGGGGTAATATTTATTCCTGAAATGATGGAGTAAACCTTTGGTTCCTAGCATGATAAAGTAACTCGGATATACAACATGCTTTGCGATAACATTTAAACTATACTAGCTTTTATTGGCCAATGCAAACCTAATAATAACACGGGTTTCTAGAGTACGTAGTAGGTATAGCCCGCATACTCTGGGGGTTCAGCCCAGTCAAAGAGTTATCTTTCTTTAATGGTAAACCTTACAGAACTCATTACTAATAGCTAGATAAACATCTATAGCCCTTTATCATAAACCCTTCATCTCGACACCAAAAAATATGCGATAATACTCCAGCTGCGGGTCAGTTTTCGGCGAATAGCATAGTAAAATATACTCCTTATCTAAAGCGTTTTCAATATCAATATCCGGGAGCGATCCACTTGCTAATATTCACATATAAGAGACGAACTCAGAAAGATATTTCCCATCTACATAATTCCCCACCTATAGGTAGGTCGATACGATCTTCTCTATATCTCTAATACCCCGGCCATTTCCCCAAGCCAAATCAATGAACAGCGACCCAATGAATTCATCCAGAGTCCTGGATGTTATAGAGGAATTACAAATGCAAAACCATATGATTTTAACACAATGATTAAGGTTAATGGGCTATAAAGTGTTTGATCAAAGCTTTTTATATTCATCGGTCCTGTCCGAATAGATTAGATAGATATGTAGGTAGGTACTTATCTAAGCCGAGGTTACATACCAAGACACGTCTAAATGCCGTGGCGTAAACCCAGCCCTGATAAGCAATTGGGGTGATTCCATGGTTGCATAGCATGGCATGGCGATCTTCCTCGGACTCCACCTTCGAGCAGACAGGAGATAAGAAAGTAGATACGCTTCTCAAGAATTGACTTTTGCCAAGCAGAATGCTGTTACATGTGAAGAATCCAAGACCATAATGTCGGCTATGATGTTCAGTATATTTCATCTATTTTGGCTTAGTAGTGCTTAAACTTCGAAACTATTGTTTCGGTCGGATTAAGAGTAGGTAGAGGAAGATCTTATCGAACCGTGATATCGGTCCGGTCAGCATCCTTGGAGATACGAACTTCCCAGTGGGAAGCAAGCCGTAGACGTCACCCGCATTCCATGCATGTCGGTATTCTTATCTACATTATCTCATCCGAGATAAACATGGCGTTGTTGGGATCCCGTGGGGTGTATCCGGATCTTAGGGCTTGCATCTGCATATAAGCAACAATATGCCCTTGTATCTTGTAGATGATATTTTCCAGCGTTGACAAGAACGTTCAATGAGTTTCACCACACGTCGTAAATAATGGCGCAAAGCGTAGAAATCTCAATGCTTCCTGTAGAAGGGAACAATCCCTTACAGATACCTAGTAGCTCGGAAAAAGACCCGGAGAAGGTAAAGGATGTGGAGATAAGCGAGAAAAGCAGTATAGCGGCTGGTGAGCTTCTAGATGATTCAGGTTCGACTTCACCTCACCTTATATATATTACCGACAATTGAGATACTTATCAATAAACAGCCCCAAATTACACCGACGAGCAATATAAAAAGCTGAAAAGGAAGGCTGATAGATATCTTCTACCATTGATGTGGCTTTGCTATGGCATCCAACAGACAGACAAAACTTCCATAGGAACTCAGGCCACATTTGGACTTGCAAAGGTACTGCTGGAATTTCACAAGCCTATCTGACTAGCTCCTCTGCTGACGCTGACTTAGGATACTGGACTCGTTGGACAGCAATACTCATGGCTCACGACGGTATTTTATATCACATACATGTGTTTCGAGTTCCCCTCAAACATCATCCTGCAGCGGTATCTAATGGGCCGAACATTGTCATGCTATATGATCTGTTGGGGTGTCGTAGTTTTATGTATCGGATTTACGCAGAACTTCACACAGCTAGTTACTCTACGTGCGTTGCAGGGTATGTTCGAGGTAAGTTTTATTTCCTCGAACCGAAGACATGAGAAAATAAAAACACTTACATAATATCGCTCCTATCCAGTGCTGTATCTCGCCTGGTTTCATCCTCGTCGTCGGAAGTTGGTATACGACACGCGAGCATGCGTCGCGGTCGCTCGTCTTCCAGAGCGCTAACGCCGGGTTTGGAATTATCGCCCACTTGATTCTCTACGGGATTGGATCGCTGCAGTACTCCAGGGGCCCTGAGTTTCAAGCTTGGCGATATATGTCTTATGTGAGTTGACAGTACTAACCACTACGAGGCAGGCTATCATTACTCAGGATTGTGCTAACGGTTACCCGATGGTCTACCGAAGTAGTTCCTTGGTGGTATGACGATTCTCACTGGCTTCCTGTGCCTATTCCTGCTTGGCACGCCGTCCGAAGTCCGCTGGCTTAGCTCAGAAGAGAGGAAGATAGCCAATGCCCGCATTATGACTAACAACACTGGCCACGATCGGACTGGTATCAAGAGATGGAAGTGGAAGCAGGCGCGGGAATGTCTAGTCGACCCCTGCGTGAGTTACCTAACTCAGAGAGAACAGCAGCGTGGAAGTTATACTTACTAACATGCCTATTGCAGTTCTGGTTAGCTGGAGTCAACGCGTTCTTGAGTTCAGTGCCGAACGGTGGAATAACCGCCTTCGGATCCATCATCAATACCAACGCTGGATTCAGTTAGTTATCTATAGAATCTGCTATATGCGCGCGAAAGCTTACAGCGTGTTAGCCAACCTACAGGTGATTCTCCTCGATATACCGCGGAATATCACATCCGTACTATGGTTTGTCTTCATTGGTGTTGTCACGAGTAGGAGAAAGAACTTGCGCATGTGAGTCGAATTGGAAAGATAGTACATGCCTTTTTGAACTTTCAAGGGGTAGCTGATCCGAAGTCTTAGGTATTTCATGATTATCTCTGTCGTTCCTCCAGTAGCGGGCTTCATTATGATGGCGACGTTGCCTAACGAACCTCGTTACAAGTGGATTAAGTGGGCAGGGTGAGTAGTATTTACTCATAAGACCATACAACCAGAGTATACATACTAACGAGGAGCTGGGCGACAATAGTTACTTCATCACTGTCCCGTGCGTGGTAGCGCTGTTTCTCGCTTGGTCATTGATTCCCTCGAACGTTGCCGGACGCACAAAGCGCACATTAACATCATCGTTCACTTTTGTCGGGTACTGTGTGGGCAACATGGTCGGATCGCAAATCTTCCTTGCAAAAGATGCTGTGCGTATTCCTCCTTCAATATGGAATCCTTGAGCGCCTCACTAACAAGAACATCTAAAGCCACGATATATACCCGGTACTGCCGGCTGTGCCGTATGCTTTGGGCTAGAGTTCATCGTGCTCATAGCATGGCGGATTGTGTTAGTCATGCGGAATCGACGGCGCGAAAAGTGGCTGGGCGAACAATGCATCACCGAAGAGGAGAGAGTAGAAAGGGGCAAGCAACTTGGAGAACAAGATTATACGGACTTCGAGAACCCTTATGTAAGTTGACCCCTATTTCTTATTACCCTTATTAGAGGCTACCTCATCTAACATATATCATTCCACCTAGTTCCGCTACACAATGTAGAACAAAACCAACACTACAAATACCTCCCAAGCTAGACATGGGCACAGGTTAAATAGGGCTAAGTCCGTACCTATCTTTCTTCAACTCGCACATAAGTAGATAGGCTCAGATATAGTCATTATCTAGGGTTATTTAAATGTACGCAAGGATTCTAGTGACTTCTAGCGTAATATGATATGCAAAACTACCTAAAGGCTGCTAAGCATCGTAAGTCTATATGATCAGCCATATAGACTAAAGTTCATTACGCGTAAAGCCGTGGCCTAAATTGTTGAGTGGCTAGCCTAACCAACATAAGATAGCACGTATTGGTGTTTGTTAATAGAAACTAAAAAATTGGCAGAATTGTAAATACGTCTAGTAGGTTACCTAAGCAGCTAACCTAAGCAGCTAGTTCGCAGATTCATTTCATCATGTCTAATTGAAACAAGATTTATCATCTACTATACTTCTAAAAGCAGATGTGGCGACTAAAATGGCTAGGCCTTGTCTCCTGAGACAATAGAAGAAGAAGAAAAAAGATCACGTAACACATAGAGGTATCTCGAGCGCTTTATCCAAAAATCCCGAACCCGATATCTGACAAACGCCAATTTCCCATATATACACCCACTTCTATTTTGAGGTACCAGATCACATTACATGTAACCGGAGAATACTGTCTAAGACGAGTAGACGGCAACCCATTGAACTTCCATCATGCTGCCATAGCCATCTTGCGTAGCCAAGTTAGGTAGACCAGGCCAGTCACCACCGACAGCAACATTGAGGAGAATGTATCTAAGACGTAGAATTAGCAATCATTCACTAGGTATTGGTAATATATGATGCTTACAAGGGGCTGTGAGCCAGAGAAGACCAGATAGGAGCATCGTTGATATCAGCTCCGGTGAGAGTATTATAGTTCTTGCCGTCCAGGTGCCATGTAATAGTCTGCGCTCGCCAGTCGTCGTTTGTGAGATCGATCGTAATGCCCCATGTGTGGAAACCATCGGGCGACATGGGAGTTGTGCCGGCGCGGCCGATGGGCTCGTTGCAAGGGCCGCCAAGGGCGGACCCGCAGTGAACGGTACCATAGCCGGTAAGAAGTCCGTTAACCTGTTCCATAATATCTAATTCTCCAGCAGCGGGCCATTCGGTACCGTGGCGCATAGCATCGCCGAGAGCCCAGAATGCAGGCCAGATGCCCTGCTTGTTAGGGTTGTTTCCTAACAAGAGGCTTGATTGTATGCTAAAGACCTTGCCGGCCTTGGGAGTCCAGGATCCCTTAGTCTCGATACGTCCCGAGGTCCAAAGACCAGCCGGCGATTTCCGGGGAACGAATTGAATGGTACCGCCGCCGCTGATCTGGACGTTCTGGTTCGATGTGGTGTACGTCTGGACTTCGTTGTTGGTGTTGATAGCATCCATGATGTTCCATGTGTCACCGTTAGGAGAGGCGCCTGCTTCCCCCTCGAAAGACTCGGAGAAAACGATGTCCATGCCCTGGATGTTCGGCGGGGCAATGGCGGCGACAAGGCCGGGGACGAGGGAAGCGAGGATGCTTTGCTGGAAGCGCATTTTGAAGGATTGAAGTCGGGAATGACAGAAAGTGCCGAGTTTTGAGATCAGTTGTATAATGACAGTGAATGCCCTGGTTCTATACACTTTCTAGGACAGTCGACTTGGGCTAAGATGTAGTAAAGAGAGAGCTATCCTGGCTGCAATAGTAGAAAGAATCCTGACTTGCAGGGAGTTGACGGATATATAGTTAAAAATGAAAGATGAAGCAAACAAGTCGATAACTAGTTAGTTATCAACACTGAAGTATAAAAAGAGTGTGGTATATAAACTCGACTAGCAAAGCGAAAGAAGAGAACGTAAAATGCACAATGGTTGGGCGCGGAGGGAAAAAGACTAGTAGAAGAGCTCGGAAACAGTTCACCTTGGAGATATATATTAAGAGCCCATAATGGAGACCCGGTTGTGTTGTATGCAGTACCACTCGGTCAAGGAGTTATGGGCTCCACTGCATTGACGGGGGCTCGATAGATCCACGCGGATCTAAACAGATGGTGGCACTGCCTAAAAAGTGGATGGTGGAAGAAAACATACAAGAGCCTAGCAGTTCTAGGTGCATAGTCTAAGGACATCGGATAACTAGTCGAAGCGAATAGATACACTAGGTGATAGATACCAGAGAAATGGGTAGCATGATACGTGATTAGTGCGGAAATTAATTGTGGGAGCTTAGGGTGAAACCGGTAGGGGGTTGCTTAGTTTTTGGTTGTCGTTTTTTTCTGCTCTTGGACTGGCTTCGACTAACTGGGAAATACGGCTTGGATATGTCCTGGTAGCATCTAGATAGGCCTGAGATGGTGGGTAGGAACCCCAGAGTGACATTGGGCGCGCTGTTCCTGAATTCTGAGCCAGAAGTGGCCAGTCCAAATCTTGGATTTTGTCCCTAGCACTGACCACTCGCGACACGCCGAGCTCTCTGTCTTGCCTGTCCTGTCGTGCTCCTAAAAAGCTCCGGGCGGCGTGGGCTTGCCCCGTCACCTTTCAACTTTCTAAGATGGAGCCTAACAGGTCTAGTCTCTTAGTTAGTATTAAAAGTGGCAATATTATAGTTAATAGATAATACCAAGAGAAAACTTGTCATATGTAGCCGGTCATATTCTTGATCTCATTGAGCAGCAAACCCCTTTTTCTTAAGGCTTGTACAACCAACCATGATGAGTTGGCAAGTATGATGTGAGATGCATTGGTACATAAGTTCGGCTGCAAAGTTCTGTAAAATTCTCGTAGACCGAAGGCCGGCAGCCGACGCGGTTCCAACAGTCTATTGCCAGGTCGTTAAAAAAGGTTTCCCGCATGTGGGAGAGAGGGGCAAGCCCAGGTTTGATGCAATCGATTTGGCAAGGATGAAGAAAATGAAGGAGAAAAAAAGGGGAGAGGGGTACCATGCATCTAGAATAGGTTAGCTAGCTTAGCGTGGCCCCTGGTTATGCAAGGTACTGTACGGCATTCACTGAGTTGGCATCTGCATTCAGCACGCTATTATGTACGGCAACAACCAATCAGAGAAGTACTGTACAAATTTGGATGTTCTGTCCAACGGTTGGCAAGGGTTCATGGTGAAACAACGAAAGATAAACTGGGACTCCCTGCCCTGTTCTTTCTTCTTTCCTTTCTCGGTACTTACCTATGCAGCTATGTAAGCTTGATTTAGTTCGCGTACATGTGCGTACATAGTCGCGAGCTTACATAGTGCAGTTAGGTAGTACAGGTCAAACCCGGCTTCAATTTTCAATTTTCACTTATACCTAGGTTAATGGATTACAACCAGCACAACCAACTTACTGTAGTATTTACCAATAGACAACTCAATAAAGATATTAAAGTAACAATCGGTATCACTATTCATATTTACCCGCTACTACACTAAGAACTACCATTGCTACACTAAGTATTTACTAACGATAGCCGCGGGAAGGATTTGAAAATAACTCTGTTCGTATTAAGCGCGCGCCCAGCAATACCTCCTGTTCCCACGAGCCATATTTATTTTATTTTATTTTTACAGCGCCGCCTCTAGAATAACAAGCCCACGCCGAAGCGCTTAATAGGCTAGGTCATACGATGACGGATCCTGTTGTTCTCCTAGTCTACGTCCTCCGCATCACAGCTCCTGTTGAACAGCACAGCTTGAGTTGTTTCCCGTTGTGAATGGTGATACGTTAGAGGCTGACTGCTTTCACGCTATATTCAACTCCGGAGAAGTAACCGACGATCTTTTCAAGTTCGAGAAAATTCCCCGTTGACCCAGCGGAGAAGAAGTGCATATCATTTCCTAGTTCTGGCTAGGTTTGCTACCAAAATACCATCTTATCAGTTGAAATGCCGGACGGCGCAGGTCCGGCGGTATGCAAGTGCTTGGGATTGTCGCCTGAGTCCATCCAGTGATATTCATTTATTTCACTTGGCCTCGGCCTAGGCCAATGGGCACTAACGAGTGAAGTCCCTCATTACCACCCGATCTGACACGACAGCCTGCTTGTAAAAAAGTCTAGACTGTCTTACAGCATTTGCTCCTCTGCTACTACCGATAGAAAGCCGGTTTCTTTTTTGAGGTATAAATCTTCACATATCAGCTCTACATTCCTTGTACAGAGTGAGTAATCGCCGACTAGTTGATAGGTTTTGCCAAAAAGTGTTGTTTCTTAAACAAACCTATCAGAAGCTAAGGAAAGTTTTCACCTCCCTTTTTTAGTGATCGGAGCCGGTTTCCCTATATCGGCCTCGATCTAAATAGCTATGTACATAGAACAATCATTCACCTGCATGCGCGTCCAGACTGTGGGCGCATTCGCTAGCTAGAGGGAACCTCGGTCAGAGTTGATGACCCCTTCTGGCAAATCATCAGAGGTCTTTTGGGTTCCCAATCGAGCGAGGCCTGCTTGCTATGTAGGAATCGTCTATGTCGTGATGCTGTCCCTGCCACGCTGTGAAACATGATTCATATTTCGACCCATGCCCTCAATACCCTCTTCCTCCTTGGGAGCTCCTACTTTTTATCTATTTTCGCAGATATAGGAAAGTCGATTCTCAAGGTGCCTATGAGAAAGACTCGCTGCGCCTTCCATGAAATACACATGACTCGTTCTGAGAATATATGGGCTATACATAGAAAGAGGCCATCGCGATTGCGGGCCGCAACCGATCAGAACGGAAGGGGGATCGCACCCCCTGAAAAGTTGACTCGGGTCGCTCGGGATATTCCATGTTGAATTGTGCTTTGGCAAGTATTTGATCTAGACGAGATCTTCAGTTTGCACTGCCTTTCGTCTCAACTTGCTGATCGAGTTCAATGCGGATTAAATGCGGAGTGATCGGCAATCGCTTGCCACGATTATGCTTGGAGAAATACCTTAACGTCCATGCTAACGGTCGGTCCCAAACTCGCGGGTCTATCCCCCGTTTTATTAAGTAATGGATGAATCATCTCGCGATCTACAAATCTCTCACTACTCAATATCATAAAAATGTGCAATGCTTTCTAATATTTTATACATGCGAACGTAGAACAAGTTTACCTACTTAGGTATGTAATTAATCCCCGCAACCAAGAAAAATTATGTAGTTCCATATTAAAAAATAAATATTAAAAAAAATAACAATAAATATAAGAGCTAGGTATAAATAAGGTACTATCGTATATCGTTGACTGTAAGAAAATGACGAAATAATATATCTAAAACCCGCCAATCTATCAATTTACCAGATCGTCCTGTTTGGCAAGCTTATAATTAATATACTCAGCTACATGTTTTAATATCGTCAAGTGCAAGTTAATCACGCATCCCGCATACCACAACCATAAACAAATACCGAATCTTGAGCTGTTAATTGGTGGGATAAATTGCACTTCATTTATAGTTAATATAAGTTGTCCTTATTGGTTTTGCTTCTGCTGGCGCCTCACGCCTGTTGTCTTTGTTCTTTTAGCTTCTGATACCACAGCTAGTTAAGAATCGAATTTCATTGCAAAAGACCTTGCTCTGTCGGTTGATCTGCGCGGCGTAAGTGGTGATGCCCTACAAGGACATTATATTTATATTGCAGCAGAATCCACTGGCTACAGTAGTTTCACAGACAAAATATATGGCGTCTTGTATGGTTTAACTTTGCGCACGTTATATGGAGCATGTTAGGAAAATTCATGAGTTATATTGCAGATACTCTATACACGCTCGTAGAGTTGATCTACACCAGCCCTTATAATGAGGTAAATATAAGAGTTTCCATGTAACTACTGAGTAACTTACTGTATAGTTGTAGGCACACCGCAGATTCCGCGCAGGAGACTTATAAAACGGGCGAACATGGGCATACACTCTATATAATATAACTAGCATTCTTTAAAGAGGAGGATAAACTAAAATGAGTACACTAGTGTAGTTACTTAATTTATGAACTTCTCTCGTCCCTACCATGGGTAATACTATTCTAGTTTAGAAATATGAGGACCAAAACTCACCTAGGTGACTATTTCAGTCTACTTACGGCTCCAGGTTCAATGTATAGAATCCATGAACATTTTCTTATAAGATTATTCCTCGTGACTGATTATCTGATTATCGTAAGACAACGATGCATGCTATAGGTCATAAAGATGACAACTGTATATCAAGGGGAAGGATGTACCTATCGAAATGGCAACTGCAAATATAATTTAGTAAGAATAAATAGATAAGCTAGTATCTACTTATTACTATCGACATTTCTTCTACTGCATTTGCTACCGAGTGAATATCTGTATTGGGGTCAAGATACTCTTGTTGCGTATTGTAAAGCACAGCAATAGGCTTCGCTCCGACTATAGTGGTTTTCTAACCTCTTAGTTAAACAATAGCAATACTTCTAATATTTGATTTTAATAAGAAGGGCCACACGCATAGATGTCTTCTATAATATCACTTGTAGGAAGATACAATTGCGGCGCGGTATTTCCTTTTTCCGAATTATCCCTCTGTATAACCCCTGACGCCTCCCCTTTATGCCTACTCAATCAGATTATATAATCATTTAATGGTAAGCGTCAGCTTTCAGCAGACTTATAAATCAAAATGAAGCCATCACAGCCCTAACTAATTCGAAATCAATTTGGAAAGAAAGATCTAATAGTACCTAAGAATGACAATCAATAACGGATCTTGTCGCTTTCAGGTCAAAGAGTACATAAATGGCAGCATCACCTCTGGCTCCTAGCAAGCCCGTCAAGTACCGCGCATCATGCGATCGCTGCCAAAACATTAAACTACGATGTAGTCAGGATAAACCGCCGTGTAAACGATGCATTAGCAAGGGCGTTCGATGCGTCTATAGCCCCCTGAGGCGCATGGGTAGACCTAAGAAAGTTGACGCTGTGGCTTCGATGAGTTCTATGGATGAGTCCGCCAAGTCCTGAGACAATTGTGCCAACACTAAGCGGTGGTGCTGTAACTGACCGTCAACGGGGACGTGGGGATAGAAACGATCCTCCCCTAACGGCGGACTTTGTTAGCATAGGCTTAGAGTCTTATGCTGCTACCGCATCGCAAGATTACCTACGGAGTTGGGATTTTAGTCTCACAGGTACTCTAAGCATTGACTGTCGCGATAGTCCAATGGGTAATGAGATCGAGACGTCTTATCACTCCCAACCTAACGGGTTTGCTTCCGTAATTGATCATGGCAGAACCCCGCGCCACGAGATGGACTCTTGGGCCTCTGCACCAGCAAGCAACACCGGGTCCTTTAACTCGGGGCCGTCAAATATAACTCCGAGGTCCGCTCCTCTGATTACTCTTGACGAGCCTATTGGGGAAGCTGTCTCACCTCTGACAGGCCCGTGCTTCTCAGTCTCTCTATTCTAGCAGAACGTGTCGTTTCCATGTTCGAGGAGAACTTCCGCTTCGCCGTCTCGAGATCCAACTCTGTAAGCAGGATGGTCCGAGACCCGACTGGCGACCCTCTTCCGGGAACCATGGCCCGACGTCTAGAGCGTTCCTTTCGCAGTATACTCGATCAGCCGTGCAAATTCCCTATTCCGTCAGCCGACCTCAACATACGGGTTGGTGGCTTTCTGGTGGAAAACCCGGTCAAAGCATGTGTTGTCATGGCAATATTGCGGCTGCGGATACGGAAGATATAGGCGGCGGTGGGGGAAATGCGAAGGATACGGCAGGGGAGCTATCCAAGGGATACTCTGTCCGGCCCACTTGACTGGGGTGATAGCGCGGGGGTTATAGGTGATGCTACAAGACTTTTGATACAAGATTTGTTGAGGAGGATGGAATCACTACAAGGGGGGATGGCATTGATAGCATAAGACTTATAAGTGATACCCAATGGATGCTATAAGAAGGGAGCTTTGAGTTAGTGGTCCGTATCTGGGGGTAGGCATACAGTTCCCTGATTTCCGTAACTGTATTTATGATATCATTATGTGAATATGTGACGTAGAGATGTCAATACGCTGAAATATAACAGTGTCACGTTGAAGTCTTGATACTCTAGATGATCCTCAGATTTATGTTTCTGGCTAAAGTAGATACATCTGGGTGCTTAATACATCCTCCTGACCTAATTGACCTTTCCTAATAGGCGAAATAACCTCCCGATGAGTTCTCTTATCTCCTTATCTCGCAACGGTCTATCTACAACAGTAAACTGGCCCTGATCAAACTAGCGAGTTTCCTCTTCAATTTCTTGTAGTACAGCCCCGAGACGCATGAGAGAATGTACCAAAGCTTCCCGACCAACGATGGTAATCTCTTCCTCGTCGTCTAACTCTAGGCTAGAAATAAACGTCGGTGCCGTATTCCGGATAGGCGACATGACATTTCCGGACATGTTCAAATTGGGACCCGCACCGGAACTCTATCAAATACTCGACTCCGGCACATCTCTTTTTGATAAGCCCTCGATAGCTAATTCGTGTAGAGTTAAAATGCGGCTGATAGCGCTGGCTATGAAGCGAAAGACCAACGGATTGAGATGGGTGTCAGAGCTAGCGCAGCCATTCAGGAATTCCCAATGCTGGAGAAGGTTACGGCCGAGAGTGAGTACATCGCTAAGTGATATGCTCTGGGGTAGATGCTGCAAGGAAGAAGGAGATTGGGGTCGGAAAGACGCTTCGGATTGACTGATAACACGAAGGGTCACAGCCCAGCAGTTACAGACCCAACCTCCCGGAGGTACAGACATTGCGGGGAATTATCAACTCGTTCAATACGTGCCTCTCACTTGCGTACTATAGGTTATAGCATCGCAGATAGATCGTAGTTAACTATTCCATCCTAGAAGCCCATAGTGGTATGAATGAGTTGAGTTATTGTATTGGATTTGAGGATCACGACTTAGCTGCTTAATTTACTTATACCAGACTAACCAGGTTAATTGTTTTTGGTTTCTGGTTTTTTTTGTCATCGTACACTCCACAACAGTTACGGTTGACCAGGTAGAGTACTGTGCCAAAATGAAAAAAATCTGTAAACTTAGCTTAAAAGGGTAGTCAGCCATAGGTTAGCGTATTTAGCTCAATTTATTGCAGTATTTCGCACTTTTATATAAGAAAAAAGAATTCTTTTTTATAAATATATACGTTATAACGTTATATATAATATATATTTAAAAATAAGCAATATTAATTAAATAACTTATTAAAATGTAATTACGTAAGTATAATTACGTGATAATATATAATTATTTTCTATATATAAAATACCAATTTTTATAAGTAATATATATAATAATCAATTAATAATAAAAATAATATCTTTAACGATAACTTTATTTTAATATTTTATTATTTTACATTTATTTTTTTAATTTTAACTTTTTTATATAGCCTTTTTTAATACGGTTATTTAATTGGTTAACTAGTAAGTCAATTAACTAGCCTCGTATTTTGGTGATATTTAAAAAAAAAAAAAAAAAAAAAAAAAACCTCGTTTTTAACCTTTTTACTTTACAACAATTACATGCGACCATATAATCTTTAATTAATATATACGACCGAATAAAAGTAATATATAAAAAGATATATAAGTTTTATATCGTTATTTAAATTGATTTAATTAAATAAAAGATTATAAGAAATTAAATATTAAATATTATTAAGTAAGCGGTAATTTTGAAAAAGGGTAAAAGGTTAAAATAAGCCGTAAAGTATAAATATATAATAACGAATTTATATACGGGGTTAAATACTTAATGGTATAAAACAATTACATATTATTCGTTTATATAATGTTACTTTTATTTATTATATAAATAAATATTATATTGTTTAATTAAATATTTTTATTACAATAAACCGTAATAAGGCTTAAAAATATACATTTAATATTTTCTAAATCGTGACAAGTGACTTATTACCAACTTTAGTTTAGTATGTGATAATATTTTTCATTTTGGCATAGTACTCTACCTGGTCAACCGTAACAGTGACTCCTTTTTCATTGGCTGACAATTCTGAATCTTTCGCTCAGAAGTACCTCCTGAACTATGTACATACGAGTGGCTCCACCGCCAGGTCACTTATACTTTGACAAATGCCGTCGTACACATAGGGCCTTAAACTTAATCATAGCTACTGGGCTGTTCAGGAGCCCAAGTGGAAATCCAAGCAACAGCGGCAATCAGAAGCCACATCCCATACCAGGATATAATGAAGCCCAAGTTTCCCATACCAGTAAAAAAGCCAATGATACTACCGATATGTATCAAAGCCGAGGCAAAGAGAAAGATATCAAAATATAACCGGCCCTACACGCAACAATTAGTATGCGACCAACTAAGCCATAAATAACGCAACAGTAACTCACCACACTCATTCCGCACACACGCCTAGTGCCTTCAGCCTCCCCGATGCGCGCAAGACACCATGAGATGAACAGGAACCCAATAACGGCAAAAATAACACCAATGACCAGGCCACCAATGAAGCTACTATATGCCTTGAAAACAATGCTTAGGATAGATAGAGCAGTCCGGATGCCAAGTGTCGTGATCATTGAAATGCGACGCGCCAGTACTCTCGTGTCAGATGTATGCAGGCTATACGCATCCCAACTAAAGTTCCAGCAGTAACGAAAGCCCGGACAATTGCGATCTTTCCATGTCGTGGGTGCAGGGCGAGGGGGGAGGTCCTGGGTGAATGTACTTGAGTTTGCAGCCATTTCCAAACTAACTTATAGGTAGGTCCGCTGTAGGTATAGAAGTATCGTGATGGCTTTAATGTACAAAGTGGAAGCAGCAGTACTGTTAATTACCGGAATTGAGAGAGGAAACCTAGACGCGAAGCTCACGATAAAACCCATTCGTCATTCACAAAAACTAACGTCGACACATAGAATAAAATGAAATGAAATGGCGCGAGAGGAACTTTATAGAGGTGGCAGGCAGCCTTAGAAGGATTCAGACAGGAGCATAGCCTCGTAGCATCTTTAACGAAGCGCTGTCTATATACATTGTTATCCTTGCTATCGTTGTAGCAGTGTTCTTGGCGACGATCGGTTGTTGGCAGTTATGACATTTTATCAAGACACTTCGCCCTCGCTTATGAAGGTAAGGTCAAATTAGGACTAGCTCTCCCCATTGTTGAAATGGGTATCATATCTTCATGCAGCCCTACGGAGGTGTGGTTATTAATAGAAGCGACTGCAAGGGTATATTACAAGGGTTATAGCTAATTTATATGAACATCAGATTCTCAGTTCTCTAGCACAATGTCAAGTAAAATAACTACTATGCGATTATTGACATGAGAAAGTTCTACTACTAATCTGTGTATAGTATAACCCTTAGTTTATAGACTTGCCTTGAGAGTAGACCTCGACATCTCGGCTATTAAGGAGTCTTACTATTGAGGAATAATCTTATATCTTATAACATCTTCCATTAACAATAGACTTGTTTGCATAGCTGAAGCGCATAAGAAATGTGTGACTGAAAGCTACTAGGTCAGCCACCCTCTCCGTAAAAGGCTGTCCCAACTTGTGTTCTACTATCTACTCTGTGGGAAGGTGCAAAATGATATAAATGAAATAAATGCCTTTAATTCCTGTTTTGTGCAACGACCAAATAGTCGTTTAGGTAATTGTCATGTTAGTTAAATCGACCGTATCATTCACGTATACGATCCGCATATGATGCAGGTTTATGTAGGTGCAAAGGAAAAAACAGAAAAGAAAGAAAGGAGAAAGAAAAAAAGAAAAAAGGCTTTCAAGGGCGAACGAAAAAAAGATAATTGCAAAACCAAAAAAGCTCAGTCCCAGGTTCAAATCCCCTTGGATAGGGGCAGGGGATTCGAACCCAGGACCTACGAAAAACCAGCTTCGTTTAGCATCTGCTGTCAAGTCACATTCGTAAGAATGGTCCAGCATAAGACACCACAGTGGGGTTTTCTCTGACCTCGAGTCGCCCGGGCGGGGGGCGTCGGTTAATTGTTCAGTTCGTAATTTACATAGTTAGATACCTATATATCCTTTATTTCGTCGGTAGGTACTTTGGCAGCTAACTGTACCTCGTTGCCTGAGAGATCGATTAGTTAATAACTGGCAGGTTAGCTATTGGTGCCACACATCAGGCAACGACTTGGTTCCCGATAATCGCAATGTGGTTCTATAGCTCATGTCCCCGTCAAATATCTTCAAGGGACTATAAGAAAATTCTACTTTACCTATTAGCAATACTACCCCCAATTTGAGAACACTTTCAACACGCCCTTATTATCTCGGTTTCGTACATATATATTAATACCAGCAATGAGCTACTATGTTGAAGTAATACTGCTTCGTATTTGATCGCCTCGATAAAATTTTAGGGAAGATAATTTGCATTAAGGAGTTTGTTCCCTCGGGACGGCTAATGCTATGAACATGCCTTGATATAATCTAGTATACAAGTGCACAACATGAAGATACAGGAGCAGATAGCCTAGCGACTAGCAAGGCTTCACATTAACTTCAGTCTTCGGGATAGGTAGCGTAAGTAAGCTAGCTAGCCCGAACCGTTCTCCTTCGGGGTATTATTCTTCAATCGAACCAGCCTCAACGCCATACTATGCATATTAAGTGCTAGCCAAAGTTGACTCGGCCTCCTAGCTGGGCGGTTGCCCTATACTTCCCGTGCTCCCCGTACTAGCCGGTCTCGGAGGCGGTACTGGTATGATCCTAGCAATATCACTCCCCTCTCTATCCATGGCCACGCCACCAATCATGCTTGCTGATAGGGCTCTCGGCTCACCTCCTTCTCCCTCCGAATCCTCCCCCTGACTGCTGGTACTACCAACACCAGCAAGGGCCTGTTCAGCAACTTTGCGTTCCACCTCCCTTAACCTTTCCTTTTCGACGGGGTCTACTAAATCGTCGTCATCGCTCCAGTACCCTTCCTCGGACTCGGCAACCTCGGGCATAGCCATACGCTTCCAGAAGCGGATCTCCTGCCTCCTAGCCTTGTCGTCTACACGCTTCTCCCACCGCTCCTCGTTCTCGTCATATTTCTTGCGGAACTCGCGTAGCATCTGGTTAGCGCGGCCAGCGTGTTCCTGCATCTCCCACATCTGCTCACGTAGGCGCGAATTCTCAGCGCGGGCTTCGGCCAGCTGTTCTCGGTAGGAACGGTGCCAGGCAGATACGTCGGCGACGTGCTTCTGCTTGTAGGCATGGAATTGGGAGAGGATATTGGCAAGGACCCGGGCGTAGCTAGTAAGAAGAGAGAAGTTGGCATCACGGGAGAGCTTAGCGCGGTCGAGGGACTCCGTTAAGATAGACACGAGGGCCTCTAAATTCGGTTCTTGCGCTGTATTGGCATGATTAGCCATTGGGCGACTAAAGACATGGGTACCGGGAATAATAGAACATACCAAATATTTCGTCTGCTGCTTCTCCAAGCACCTGGTCGTTTGTTAAGCCACGGTCCCGCGCCCGATTTCGTACCCTCCCAAGTCCCGAGACAATATCTTCGGTCACTCGTCTGTTCTCAGCTAGCTGACGCGACAGCTCCTCGACCATGCCATAGATAATATTAAGCTCGGCCTGATGACCGGCAGGCGTGGGCCCAATCGACATTACGCCAGGACCGGCGCCAGAGCCGTTACCTTGCATGGTACCGGGGCCGTTGGTCAAGTAAACAGGTTGTTGCTGTGGCAGCTGTCGGATTTGGGAGCCGGCGTTTTGTTGTTGGGAGTTTTCGAGAGGATGTGAAGGTTGAGGAGGAAAGTTCATGATTGGAAAGGGAAGGGGACAAAGGCGGAGCTCCTACGCAACCTAAAGCTTAAGCTAGCAATACCCTAAGTTAGTGGGTAGTGGGCTCGCGGGTGTGGGTGGGTGGATGTGTATCCGCTAAGTGTAGTAGGTCGTAACCGCCCTGCCGCCATCGTCGTTTGCGCACTAAATGAGTCTAGATATGGTTAAGCATTGTTGCTTATCGATTACTCTAGGTTACTATCAGCTCTACATAGCGCTGTGTCACTCATTTACCTACCTACCTAGGTACCTAAGTACATACCTGTGTTACCTACATACACGTAACCACATGTACCAATGGTCTTTAATCCAATTAAAGACATGTACTTCAATAGGTACATGGGGATACGAAGTACATGATGAATATCCACAACCTCTCATCTTATAATATCTAACTATCTACATTTCATAAAGATGAAGCATTAAAGCATCACAATAAACACAAACAAACACATAAATAATAATTACTACCCTCATCTATCTATATTAATCTACATTATGAGTAGGTATACGATATTCCGTTTTTGGTGATTTAGACGTTCTCGCCATTCTCAACCGGCTCCGTCGCCTTAGCCTGAAGGTCGATTTGATCGAGGGGAGTCAAAAGCACACTGTTCCCGAGTACCATATATCCTGCCCAGAATACGAAAACAACAATGATTCCTAGAAAGCTTGAGAGAACATGAGGGGGTTTCGGAAGCGGACTCTGCACCGCAGCGATAATCTGAGCTGCGAGACCAAAGATGAATATTAGAATCGCTATCACGCTTCCACCGATTCCAGGTGGAGACTGCCACTTGAGTACATCTCGATTCTCCAGCCCCTTTCTACGTATAGCAAGCCGGAGTCGGATGTGGCATACGCAGATGGAAATCCAGGTAAAGTAGTTTGAACCAGAAGCCAGAGCCAAAAGCCAGTTGAACACTATATCACCGTCTTTGGATATTTTGATGAACGACAGGAGCGAAATCGAGAATACCAATGCCAGTGCCCAGATTGGGTATCCCCGTTTTATTTTTGCAAAGAGACGTGGCCCCATTCCTCTTGCCGACATGGCTTGAAGAGCTCGCGAAGAGGCGAAAACGCTGGCGCTCGCCATCGAAAAGATGGCCACGATGATGATGCCATTGAAGATGCTAGCAATTATTGGGAGATTGGCCTGATCCATTGCAGCAACCATGGGACTGATTCCACCAGATTGAACATTGCCGTCAAGGGATACTTTAAGTACCATGCCGAGCATCAAGATAGGAACCAGATATAGCCAAATAATTCGTAATGGTACAATATTGCAAGCGAGAGGCATCACTTTCTGAGGCTTTTCGCACTCGGCGGCGGTGAGACCAAGCATCTCGGTTCCTCCATATGCCATCCCGGCGGTCATAAAGACATAGAGAAATCCGATAGCGCCATGCCTGAATGCATTTTGCACCCACAAGTTAACCCCGAGCTCCTCGGCGGGTCGGGTATCAGCCGGGATGGATTTAGTGACGATAAGGGCGGCGACAATAGTAAAAGCCGTGAGAACGATCATCTTGCAGACCGCGAAAACATTCTCTGCCTCGGCATACCACTTTGCGCCAAAGGCGTTCACAAGGACAAGCCCGCTTATGAAACCTGGAAGGACGTAGTATGCTGGCAAGTTCGGCTCCCAATATCGCGCACAAAGTAGCATGACCACCAGCTCGAATACAACAATGAAGATGAAGTTTATGACGTAGTTCCATCCCATGGCGAAGCCCCAGGCCGGCGAGATGAAACGTACTGAATATTCGTAGAATGAGCCACTAACTGGGAATGCAGCCGAAAGCTCACCAAGAGCACACATGGTGATCCACACGGCAAATCCGACTATAATGAAAGATATGAGGAGTGATCCGGAGCCTCCTACTGCCAGACTGGAGTAGGTAGCGAGGAGCACGCCGGCACCGATGGAGCTGCTAAGGGCCATTAAGATGAACTGACGAGTCGTGATGACCTTCTTAAGCGACGTGTCGGCCGAGCTGGCGAGATCCATGGTGAAAGATAAAGAGTAAGGTAACCCGTGTTAGATAGGTTGGTATGATTGAGTAAGGATATTTGTAGACTTGATTTTGTATAGCAAAATCCGAGTCTTCGTTAGAGGATAGTTGCAAGACGATCTGGATGCTGGTAGCTATGCTATCAGAGTAGAACTTATATAGTCGCGTGCGTGCGTATGGATTAAGGATTACTCTCATTCGGAGAAGCCAGGAGGAAATAGAAAGAGGGTAGACAGGTTTATATAGATTTACAAAATCTATCTCCGCCCCTGGGCTCAAGAGGAGAAATGGCAATTATGAAAGACATATCCGAGAACGGAGTCCGGGATACAGAAGCTTTAGATAACAAGAGTATAAACATGTCAAGCGCAGTTTGACGTGCTGTCATCACTAACGTCCCCTTGTCAAAGTTGTACTACAGAAAGCTTAGAAGCAGGCACGGAACTTATCGAAACTTTTAGGTATTTTTGGTAGTTAGTTCATACCAAGTCAATGTCCAAGGAAGCTTTTAAACATTAAGCTTAGATATCCATCTGAGCTGCGATTGGTTGAGATATAGTGTATAGCGTTTAAGAAGCAACACGAGCGAGCGTAAGGGAAAGTTTAGCCCAGGACACACAATAATAGGGGAATTACGAAAAATCTATTTAAGAGTTGAAATGTTATCCGTTCAAGCATCAACAACTCAAAAAAATAAAATAAAATAAAAAAATAAAAAATAGGTATCACTATAAATGATGGAAATTGCTGTGCGATTACTTGGAGAGGGTTTCGTATTTTGCAAAACACTTGGTTCGATATATTAGGTTGGTGTAAGTTGAAGCAGACTAAAAGGCTACTTTACAAAAGTTCATCTTATACCAACAAAACATTAGCTCTTGGTTCTTAGGTAGTTTCCTAACTCTAGGCTACCTCTCTATATCAAGAAATTGCTTGCATCGAGGCACGCAACGGCTCTGATAAACTCCCAATTATCAGTCCGTGTCAGAGTAAAGACAACACTTTAAACTCCACGAGTCATATTACTATATCCGCATCAATATCATCATCATCCAAGCTTAACGCCTAATCTTAGTGCCATGCTCTTGACGCCACGTAAATTCATAACTTCCCAACATTAAGTCGCCTCGTATACGATAAAAAAAAATCACCTCATAGTCTAGGCCGCCACGGCAGCCCTACGCTGAGTTTGCGCACCTCTCCGTGCGCCGTTTGCACCTGGCCTTGCTAACGTGTATTTGGCGAAAGCGCGTGCGAGTGCCTTCTTGCAGCTGACCTTCTGGCTACCAATGAAACTGTCAACAGTGACAGCAATGGCACGGTCAATATCCTGGGCGGAACAATACTCTGACAACCTCATTCGGCAAAAAGATTCCGAGATTCGGATTATAGCTTCTAAGTGACGGACCTAAAAGTTAAGTTAGTGCTGTCATCTAAATACATTAAGTGGAGTAACTTACAGTAATTGGATACGCTCCGGTAGCTAGCGACTCTCGTCGCATATCCGCAAAGAGTCGCGCAACCTTGTCCTCATCCATATGCAGAAGCTTCGGTTGGCAGTGCTCTCGTGCGTATAGAATATACTTTCGCAATAACTCCTGAGGGATTTCGCCTTCTTTCTTTGGTTGCGCTTGGCTCTCTTGTGCTGCCTCTGAGTCGTGCTCAACATCCATAGAACTATCAGTAGCTTGAGTAGTCGGATGGCTCCGGCTGTGGGAGCCAACAATGAATCGAGCCAGGCGCTCGTCTTCAGCGGGGTCCACGGTATCTCGTACGACGCAAAGAATGTCAAAACGTGACAAAATAGGTTCAGTCAGTTCGACATTGGATGAAAAAGGGATCGTAGAGTTGTAACGGCCACCGATCGGATTAGCTGCCGCAATGATACCACATCGAGCTTGTAAGGTGGTAACAATACCTGCCTTTGAAATGGAGATGGTTTGCTGTTCCATAGCCTCGTGGATAGATGTTCGATCTTGATCATTCATCTTGTCGAACTCGTCAATGAGACATGTGCCCTTGTCAGCAAGCACCAAAGCACCACCTTCCAATGTCCATTCACTGGTTAAAGGATCTCGACGGACACTAGCCGTAAGACCAACAGCAGAAGCTCCCTGACCGGTAGCAAAAACAGCTCTGTGTGCAGTTTTTTCTACGTACTTCAGGACCTGAGACTTGGCCGTACCTGGATCACCAAGCAATAGAACATTGATATCTCCTCGCACATGATGTTCACCCTTAGCTATCTTTGCGACGCCACCGAAAAGAGACAGGGCAATAGCAGTCTTAATATCGGTATGCCCGTAGATGCTAGGTGCTATCGAGTTGACTATCTTATCGATGACCTGGGGATCCCGAGAAAGTTTGCGGATTTCGTGCTCGTCCTCTTCGGTAAGCCTGAACCCAGCAAGTTGATCGTGAGCTTTGACAACATTGTTTGCCTCGAGAATCGTAGCAAAAACAGGGAACCCATTACGATTATTTAACTGAGCATCATAGTTGTTCCTGTAGACACCGGTGACCTCAATCTCCTCCCCAGGCTTCGCCTTGTCAATCAAATCCCAGAGCAGGATGACTTCTCTATGTCTAGGTAGACGGCCAGCAGGTACAGTCCCAGGCGATTCCTGGAGTGTCAGCTTCTGGTAGTTACGGTAAACAGTCTTTTCCGAATTCAAGGTGAAGGGGCCGCGAGACTGGCAGTTCTGGCAGAATGAAATTTTGACTTCAACGTTAGACTCCTGCTGGAAGGGGCCCAGTGTCACACCGCATTTAGTGCAGTCGACTTTGACATATTTCAGCTGGGGGAAGACACCAGTTCGCCGAGTAACAACACCGCTCACTCTCACAAGGCAGTTGAGATGCGACTGTCTCAGCTGGCGAAGAGTATAGTGAACGGGCAGGTCGAAGATGCGAACGTGGATATCAGAGTGGATGCGCTCATAGTCGGGGTAATGAAGGAGAACAACTTCCATGGCTACGTCGTCGAAAAGCTTGAGCATTTCGGAAGGAGCGTTGGCGAGAAAGTATGCAAGGATGGCCTTAGACGAGGATAGATGGTCGTATGACACCTCGAGCGACTCGGCATTGATTTCACCAAGGGTTCGAATACGGTTACCATAGACTGAGGAACCGCTCTCGTCGGTATATTCTGTTAAGAAGGCCTTGAATTCTCGCTTGATGGTGCGTTGCACTGACGGCTGAGACACCCATTCGGTCAAACTGGCGGCCTTGACATCTTGTAGCGCCTCAAGGGAGAGTTCTTCGTCCATAATATCTTGGTCCATTTCATCATCTGGATCTTCGTCGTAATGATGACGGCGACGGCGGGGTTGTGCAGTTAGATCAATATCACCATCCTCATCCTCATCCTGGAGAAAAGCCTGAGGCATTCGCCGTCTACGAGCTACTTCTCGGTCTCGGCGGTTCAGTTGAGCTTCTAATATTCTCCTCTCGCCGAGGCTTATATCATCAAATTCGCCTTCATCATCAATATCGATTCCTTCGTAGACATCGTTGTCATCCTTCTCTCTGTAATCTCGCTCGAAACCTTCACGGAAGAGGTCTACATCGTCTTCGGCCATCTCGTCAAGGTCGTCCAAATCATCTTGGACCTCAGCCTCCTCCTCAATGTCATCGTCGTCGTCACCGCCATGAGCAATGTTGAAGGCGGGTGGAGAAGAGGGCATGGGACTAGAGGCAGCAACGGAAGAGGAAGCATCACCGCCTGTGCGGGAACGTTTGCGGTTCGCACGAGGGGCTGTGCCGCGGTTTGCGGAGTCCATATTCATTCGTAGAGGAGAACTAGAAGCAGGTTAGGAAAATTTAATACTATGAGTTATATGTCCTAGTATAGAATGAATTCACCTCATTGTGTATCTTGTTTACTCTCTATCTGAGAGGAATTAGAGAAAATGGTTGGTAATGAGGAGGGAAACTAGAATGAGGGCAAGAGGGACAGTGAGAGCGAGAGTGGAACCCAAGAAGGAAAATGAAGAGAAAGGGGACTAAAGTGGATTGTGGGGTGGGCGCGACGAAACAAATTGGAAGTCGCGTCTATACACTACGCGTCGATCTCGCGTAAAGTGGCACTAAACACACACCCTTGAATTTTAGATACACGCTGGAAGATACATTATCAGGTACTTACATGTAGTTAGGACTAAGAGTTCTCTATTTCCTATTCTCATGCACATCGTGCAGCTCCAGATAAGCTGTACTTGATTGTATAGTTCGAATTGGTATTGCTCTAGCGAAGCGCCCAATGTGACATCATATTTGCGGCGCGCTCCTATCATAAACTAAGGAGCTTTACTTCACAGCCGTTCCATCGCGCCGACACGTCTACAAATACTATTTTATTATTTAAGCTCTTCTTCTCATTCCCCATCCCCCCTTTTGCAAGTAATTCTTGTCATTATAATGGATCCATCATCAGCTCCGAATACCTCCCAGGAGGCGCCCGAAACCAACGGTAGTTCTTCGCGCCCACGTACTCAGAGCATATCGCAACAGTCTGACGACTCTCAAACTGCCGCCGACTTTATTAGAGATCAACTGCAGCTGGAGGCCGATGCTCGTGAAGCTCTTCCCTATGTACGTTTCTGATATTACCTGGGTAACCCGTTCAACAATTTGCTAATTAATTGCTATGTCCAGAGCATCGAGAACTGCACCAAGCCACTTGGACCATTGCGACAGAACGTATTCGCCTGTCTAACTTGCACTCCACCTCCTGCGAATCCATCCGATCCCTATAATCCTGCCGGCGTATGTTATTCATGTTCTGTCCAATGTCATGGTGAACATGAATTAGTCGAAATCTTCCAGAAGCGTAATTTCACTTGCGACTGCGGTACTACGCGATTCACTCCCGAACAGCAGTGCACCCTTCGAATCAATCCCGAGACCAACACAAAAGGAGGCGTCCACTCCGAACAGCCGGATCCCAACAATAAATATAACCATAACTTCCGCAATCGCTTTTGCTCCTGTTCTGTAGACTACGACCCCAACAAACAGGTGGGTACCATGTATCAATGCCTGGGTCTCGGCACGCATGAGACTGGTGGTTGCGGTGAAGATTGGTATCATCCTGGCTGTCTCGTCGGCCTTGGGCCCAATTGGTATGAAAAGCAGAAAATGCACATTCCCAAAGCCAACGCCAATGGCGCCAATAGTAATAGCACACTTCCCACTATTTCCGAAGATGCGACTCAGGAAAATGGCACGGAACAGCAAGCCAATGGCAACCAGGAAACGCAAGAGGAGGAGGATGAAGACCCCGCTCTGCCGGACGGCTTCCCTACCGAGGATGCGTTCGAACATCTCATCTGCTATAAATGTGTCGAAGCTTATCCTTGGATTAAGAGATATGCTGGAACCCCCGGGTTTTTGCCAGCAGTATTTCTTCAAAAGGATGGTGAGACATCCTCTAAGAAGCGTAAGCTAGAAGATGATGGTGGTTCAGAAGAGGATAGCGACCGTGGTAAGCGCGTTAAGAATGAGTCTGAAGAGGCACAGGATATCTCATCTACAACTAAATTAGATGAGAGTTCCCCACAAGTCAAGGATGAGGACGAGAAGAAAGACGAGGACCAGAAGGAAAACGAAGTTCCATCTGCTACAGAATGCAAGTTAGCATCTCTACCTTCTGCACCAAGTAGCCAATTTTCGTTGTTTACTACTTCAAATTTCCGCGACCAATTTTGTAAATGCGCATCGTGCTTCCCGGATCTCAAGGCTCACTCCCAACTTCTAGAAGAAGAAGAAGCCTACGAGCCGCCTCTTTCGGACGGAGCATCCGAGCAAGGTTCGACTCACGGCAGCGGCTCACTGTACGACCGCGGTGAGTCCGCTCTCAAGAACGTGGATCGCGTCCGCGCGATCGAAGGCGTCATGGCGTACAACCATTTAAAGGAGCGCCTCAAGCCCTTCTTCCAGCAATTCGCCGAGAGTGGCAAAGCAATCGGTGCCGAAGATATCAAGGAGTACTTTGCTAAGCTTAGAGGCGACGAACAAGCCATCAAGGAGGCGGGCGAGGCTGCGAAAGAGGATCATAGGCAGGAACAGAGTGGTTACTAAGGGAAATGAATGAATAAGGGGGTTGACGAAAAGGCAATTGAAAAAAAAATTTTTTCAGGTACATGGTGTTCTTTTTTGACACAGGCTTCTCAGGATTGGCAGGAAACTAATACCACAGGTCTATACTTAACCATAGTTGAATTCATATTACATGATTCCCGAGGTATCTTCATCGTCCAGGTTCGATCCACCGTCAGCAGACATGGAATAATTTAATAAACCCATCTAATTTTACCTGACTGTAAGTCTATATATTCCACCCTCTTATATTATATTATTCTAGGCAGTCTCCTTATGAAGTGTATTTTATATACATGCCTACCTACCTATATAGCTACTTATAGCCCAGATTGGGTCTACCAGCATATACTACCAAATAGAGGTATCGATCTTATAAACCCCATGCTTTCGCAACAGTGGCTCTTGAGACATCTGAAGCTACCTCAGAGGAAAAGCGCAACGCGAACCGCGTCAGGGTAAGCGCCTGACTACCGAGATACACCGGTACTTTTAATCGCTGCGCCTCCTCAACAGCCTCCTGGAGCTGCTGCGCATGTTCCCTTAGTCCCTGGTTATCCCCAGCCGATACCTGCTTCCCTTGAGCAAGTTTGATGATCTCCGGTCCGACCGTCTGTAATATCGCGCTTCCTCCGGCTGCGTTTATGCAGAGCTCGAAGACTTGTTCCAAGTCTAGATTGCATCTCTTTGCGAAGGCAATAGTTTCCGCGGCAGAGCAAAGGTAGATTCCTTTGAATAGCGCCTTGACGAGTGCCAGCTTCGACTCGTCGTTTTCGGCTAACCCCTTTACCGGTCCTATCTTCCCTTTGCCTTCTGTGTACAGTCTGATTAGACTGCTGTCGTCGTCTGGACCGTATCCGCGACCAAGGCCGGAGAAGTAGACTTGCTCTGCTGTGCTTGTCATGGGTGTGGGAAATGCGGCACGTCTTGCCTCTGAGGTAATAATGCCCGTGTCTTTGAGAATGATGGTCAAGGCACTAGCAACAGGCTTGAATTCGGGATCGAGCATCCTCGGGAGTCTATTTTCAAACATCCACGCCCATGCGTCCGACTTGATAATCTCCTGGCTCGTAGAGTGGAGATCCAGACCGAGGTGACTTGCAAATCCCAACCCTTCACTTGCAGCGAGGATTTGGTTGGCCGCAAGGACCTGGTGGCACATTTTCATGTTACTTCCGGCGCCGACTCCGCCCTGGACGATGTAGAGCTTCTTCGGATCGGACATCTCCTGTAATAGAAAGCGGCCTTTCTCGATTGCCTCGTCCGGCCCTCCGGCCATAATTGAAAGGGTACCGTCTGCAGCCCTTGCAGCGCCTCCCGAGACGGGGGCATCGATTAAACGGATATCGCCCCGTCCTAATCCAGTAAGTTGCTTCTCTAGATCTTGAACATATGCGCACGGCACAGTCGAGCAGAGTAGCAGAGCGGACCCTTTAGGCAACGATGCGAGTGCCGCATTGTCGCCGTCGATGAGGACGGCTTGGGCCTGCTGCGCCGTCGCTACCATGCACACGCAGTAGTCCCTACCCTTGACGGCCTCGGCTGGCGTCGTAGCAATGCCGCCTCCAGCTGCCTGGAACCTATCCAACGTCGGCTGCCAGACGTCAAACCCTGTCACATTATATCCCTGCTTAACCAAGTTGGTCGCCATGCCGAAGCCCATGGCTCCTAGGCCGATGAACGAGACCTCTGGTTTTGTGTCCGCCATGTCTACAATGCAAACACTACTTAAAAGAATACTTAGAATAGTATATATCCCCTTGTCGTAGACTCCGTATGAGAAACGAGTATACAAGTAACGTATGTAGATGAAAGAAAAAGCAAAAAAAGCTTAGCCTGCCGTCTTCCACGCAGCCGGTAATTTGAAGACGACTAGTCAAGTCGGACTAAGTACCATCCATATAGAACCTAGTAGCGGCTGAAGTGTATAAGGTGCCTCTTCCCCCCATCTTTACCGGGAATGAAGGCGGGGAGCGTCACTTCAGCCTTTACTATTATTATTTGACCCTAGCCCCCTTTCTCCGCCCACCTCATCCACTTACTCACCCACTCGTCCAGTTGCCTATTAGCCCACTAGTAGAAACAGGACAAGCATATGAAATAAGTATACATACGTACAAGCACATATACTATATAGTTACACCGAGATGTCTCGGTTGATAACTATACCGGCGAACAGTCCCTGATCCTCTGGGCCGCCTCCCTCGGTAAAATGGCAAAGTTGTTAAGTTGCAGGTTTCATCACCACTAAGATCAAGCCAAAGGGTAAACGACCCCACGTCTATTTCTCCACTAATTACGGCGGCACACCTCTTGTTTCACTCTTGGAGATGGAGAGATGCCGGTGTACGGTGCCTCGCGACGGTATAATCCCGTGTGCGGTCATAGATAACTAACCTAGGTAGAGACTAAGACTAATAAGACAATAATATACTAGCCTACTTGTTCTCTCTATTGTATACTATAGTCACTTATATGGTTCAAATATTAACCAATTCAACTCTGCGTTTACGTCCCTACTAGAAACTAAATAGTAGTAGTAGTAGTAGTAAATGAAGCAAACCACTTACACATCCACCACCTCAAATCAACTCTAACTAGAAACTACAATCAAAATGGTCCGCCCAGAACTCTCCAAAAACCGTTCCCTATCAATCCTCAACAAAGCTCGCGATGGCGGGTACGCCGTGCCAGGCATGTGCTGCTACAACATCGAATCAATAATCGCCACCGTCCGCGCCGCCGAAGCAGCTCAATCTCCGGCCATGGTACTCCTCTTCCCCTGGGCCATCGAATATGCCGGCGCATCTCTCGTGCGTGCCGCCGCCGACGCCGCGCATAACGCCAAAGTCCCCGTCAGCCTACACTTAGATCACGCGCAGACGCCGGAGCTAGTGCGGCGAGCGGCTGATATCGAAGATGGTTTTGACAGCATCATGTGCGACATGAGCCACTACGAGAAAGAGGAGAACCTGGCGTTGACTCGGGAATTGTCCGTGTACTGCCACGAGCGTGGGATTACTACCGAAGCCGAGCCCGGCCGGATTGAGGGTGGAGAAGACGGCGTGGCGGAAACAGCCGATCTAGAAGCCATCCTGACGACCCCCGAACAGGCAGAAGAGTTCGTAGCTACGGGTATCGAGATGCTCGCGCCAGCCTTCGGCAATGTGCACGGGGAGTACGGGCCGCGGGGTATTCAACTAGAATACGAGCGATTAGAATCGATCAACAAGGCCGTAGGCAACCGTGTGCGGTTAGTCCTACACGGCGCGGATCCCTTTACCGAGGACATATTCAAGCGATGCATCAAGGCGGGTGTGTCCAAGGTCAACATCAACAAGGGTATGAACAAGCACTACGCCGCCGTACAAGAGGAGATGCACGGGAAACCCCTCACCAGCGTTATCGAGGCGGGTACCAACAGGATGCAGGCTGCTATCGAGCAGTATATGCATTGGCTCGGTAGCGCCGGCAATGCATGAAGAGGCGTAAGGGGGAGAGATTAGAGTATTAAACAAACATTAGGTATATATACGCATATACATATTCGGTAGCTCAGACTCGGGTTTCTATAGACAGGGATACACGTTGTTAATGCTTAAGCGAGTTCCTTGTCTTGTCTTACTTATCCGCAGTAAGCTAGGTCAACAAAAAAGAATCCAACTACCAAACTTCATAATACCTCATTTCGTGCCTTGATGATTTAACAATATATAAAATTACTATCTCTTAAATATACCCAAAGATAAAAGGTACTCGCTAGCTTATGTAGGTACATGACATGCCGACGACAACATATACACTTTAAATACTCAGGTATAAAAGTATATCACGGCCAATATACACTTATATACCTGACTGTAAACCCTTTATAGCAACCATGGCACCCCAAGCACCAGGATCCGGTGGCAGCTCTTTGCTGCTATCCGCGCCGACGTAAGTCGCTCTGCCGAGTTTTGGGGCCAACGTCTTGGTCAGTTCGGCACCCTTAATCGCACCCTCGACGCCACCCGCGAGATCTCCCGAGCGCAGACCCTCCGCGAATGGGAGCAGTGTGTCCATGACCGTCCGGTCACCGACCTTAGCTGGTGTGTACCGGCTCAGGTTATCCAAAGCTGTCTGGACGGCCTTAGCCCATAGCTTCGAAAGCCCTTCGGTCTTAGCTAGGGCAACGTTCTCCTGGATAGCCGTCCTCAACGAGACGAAGAAGATACCTAGGATACCGCCAAGAGTACCACCCATCTTACCCTCGACGATCTCTTCGAGTTCCTGTAGCACTACGATCACGGAGCCCCCTGCTGCGAGCTTCTTGTCGAGTGCGGCGATGAGATGGCTTGCACCCGTCTTTAGCGTCTCACCGCAGTCGCCATCGCCCATGATCGTGTCCCACTTGGTCAGATCGGGCTCCGCAACTATTAACTCGTTGCAAGCGCTGCGAAGCATCCTATCTAGCAGAGCAGGGTCAATTTTCAGGTCCTTTCCCTCCTCGATCACCTTGTGGGGTTCAGGAGGTGGCTGCACGAACTGCTCTTTTCTACTACGCCGTATCGCTTGGGAACCAGTCATGGATTCCCAGTATGTGTTAGTCTTGGCGTCGAAAAAAGACTTGATTTCCTCGACTGAGTACGAGCAGTTCTCAGCGGCGGCCGTCGCGTTAACGATAGAAATCGAGAATGCCGGCGCGTTCAGAGACGTCTCGAGGAAGCCATTACTTATCCTCACCGGCACAATATTCCAATTGTTTGCCAACTGTTCAAGCAAATCGTCTAACAGCGCTCCCATCTCGAGATACGACATGCCTCCAAAGTTGCTAATGAGAAGAATGACCTCGTCCCCTGGCTTAAACTTTACGTAACCCCGCTCAGGGTCCGTCTCGTCTAAGCAGTACTTTAACAGCACTTTAACAAGTTCTTCTGCCGATGGCGCAGGCGAAAGCTTCCGATAGCCGGGTTCATTATGAGGGCCAGTACCTATTTCCACTTGGTCATCTCCCAGCATCGCGAACTCTGCTCGTCCGGGAACGTGACAGTGATCGAGCGTGGCTGCGATGGAAACGATCTGCTGCGAGAACGCAACGCCGAGATCGTACACCTGATCGAGAGAGCCGCCGGCACCAGCAGCACCTCCAAGGACCTTAAGAACACCTAACTGTCCGGCTAGACCTCGCCGGCCGACCAGACTGCCTTTCCTTCCGACGGACACATCGTCTCCGCAGATGATCATCCTGCACTTGTGACCTTTAGCAATAGCTTTCTCGTTTGCCAAACCGAAGTGCAGGCAGTCGCCGGTATAATTGGTAATAACTAAGATAGTGCCTTTTTCTGAAGGTACTCTGTCGATGGCGGAAAGGATCTGCTTTGTGCTGGGAGAAGCAAAGATGTCGCCGGCCACGGAGGCGGCGAGCAGGTTTTGGCCAACATAACCGGACCAGGCGGGTTCATGGCCGGAACCACCACCGCTGACTATGGAGACATTGGACTTATTGTATGCCGTGTCGTATACCACTCGGTTAGGTTCATCTAGGCTGAGTAACGGGTTGTAGGAGATGAGACCTCTAATAGACTTGGTGACAAGCCCATCCGAGGAATGATATAAGTGACGTTTTGACATTTCCACGGCGTTTATGGATAGGTACGAGACAGAAGTTAGGAGGAACTGAAGTGAGATTGCAGGACAATTTCTACTCGTGAAAACTCGGCGAGCGAGCGGCTCTTTCTATCACGTCGAACAAAGGCAACAGAGGCTCGAGCTCAGAAAAGGGGGTTCCGAATAAGACTGGTTCTATTACGTGAAAGATCAGGATTATGGAGATTTAGGATGACGGAACGTATAGGAACGTATGGGAATACATGGGGAACGCAAAGGGTTGCCGTATGAGGCAACACCACAGGTTTTGACCCATCGATCCATCGAGCCATAGTGTTAGCTCCTGTGTTCGCTGACGATGATATACCGCATCGCCTATAGCTTAAACAACCTTCCCCAAAATTACTTGGCAGCAAGGCTCCTAATTTCGTAAATGACGGTCCCATCCAAGTTCATATGGGTTCCATTTAGGCGTCCAGGCCCTCTCCCCACGGGGCTAACTCAAGTACAGGGAAGACATAGAGGGACTTAGGGGGAATAGGTATCGACGGTATTGACAAAATTCGTAGTCCGCATGATTACCGAAGGAGGGGTGAAAAAAGGGCGTATTACGAATGACTATGCCGAGAAAGAAATGCGAACTGCGAACCGTAGGGGTAAATTCAGATATTTGCCATCGGATTACCCTTTTAGGTAATCCGAGAAGTTGCCTATACACTTATACCACTAACACCACAGGTGCACTATATTCCAACGACCCCACTTGGGTCACTTGGAAGGTCACTTTGACCGGTTTGGGGGAGGAACGTCCTCTCGAGACAACGGTTGGGAAGGAGTGATTAGGACAAACAGAAAGAATGCGCTTGTTTTATGTAGCTTTCCAGGGGAGGTGCTATCCAAGACGTCTTACAGCAAGGCAGTAAGGGTCTAGTGTACCGAGTAATAAGAAGCAACGGTATCGAATAATCGGATGTCACACTCTTTCTTTCTTACTTCTTAAGTCCTGCCGGGTATCACAAGCTACAGGAGTAAAACAACGCCCGTTGAATCCCAAGTCTCCAAGTCTCCAAGTCCCGACTATCACTTACACTTTTCTTACAACCCCCCGCTAGACGATAGGAAACTACGACAATGGCCGCCGCACCCAAGTGGAAGATAGCCATCGGGGCCGATGTGAGTTCTTTTCTTTAATTTCTCTTTTATTCCTCTTATTTGTCCAACTTATACCTTTCACTTATACCCACTCACTTATGAGTAACATTTCACTACGATACTAACAGCACTCCCACAGGACGCTGGTGTCGGCTACAAGAGCAAGATCAAGGAGGACTTCGAAAAGGACCCCCGCGTCGAGTCTATAGTAGACGTTGGCAGTCTCTCAGCAGATGACAAGACAGCCTACCCTCACCGAGCAGCGGCCGCGGCACAGCTTGTAGCTGATGGAAAGGCCGACAGGGCACTGCTCATCTGCGGTACAGGCCTAGGAGTTGCTATCTCAGCGAATAAGATCAAGGGCGTCCGCGCCGTCACAGCCCACGACAGCTTCTCTGTAGAGAGAGCCGTACTAAGCAACAATGCCCAAGTCCTTTGTATGGGCGAGAGAGTCATCGGCTTAGAGCTTGCGCGCAGACTAGCTAAGGAGTGGCTAGGCTACGTATTTGATGAGAAGAGCGCAAGCGCCGCCAAGGTAGAAGTTATCAGCCATCTTGAGAAGTCGCTGTAAACTAGAACGCGCTATTCGCCTAGGGGGCATATGTCATGCGGGAATTTCTATTACCTACTACTATGAAGGGGGAATAGAGTAGTCTAGCCTAATATTTATAAGTCGCTAAGTGCACTATATCAAACGCAGACTCGGGTAAATAAGATAGTCTGACGGAACCGTAACTTATTGGTCCAGATACTCGAAAGCTTAAATAGATAGATATAGACGGAACGCTAGCGGTAGACTGCATCTACCCGAGCCGAAACGCAATCAAACAAAGTTAAGGGGACCGTATCCTCGGTGACATGTTATTTTCGAAACTTGGGATTAAGTAATGCTGTAGCTGCATAACACATGATCTCATAAGGGAAAAGCTAGGAACTCACATGTAAGTAAACAAGCTTAATAATGCCTTTCGTGCTACATGTACCTAAGACTTTAGCAACTCTCGAACCCACATACCGGATTTCCAGATTCAATACTATAAACCCACCTCGCTAATCTTGACAGCGTAATCTTGACAACGAACACAAGTGACACCTCAACTGCATAACTATAATTTCACATGTAACCCGTAATCCTGTTTGCTCTAATGCTTCTCTTCGAATTTAGCCTCAAACCGAAGTTGTTACTTGTTACATCACACCAACCATGACCTCACCCGCACGTACATCCCCTCCCCGCCGCCGCATCGTCGGCGTCTCCACAAAGATGTACTTCTCTGCCGCCCGGACGAAGCAATATGTCGACGAGCTGCTGCAAATTCTCTCTTCCCCTTCAGACTCCCCCTCTACAAATCAGAGCCTCCTAAAAAACATCGACATCTTCCTAATTCCCGACCACATAACTCTCACCTCCGTCATCGCTCAACTCCAACACTCCCCCGCCCCTATCCCCATCCTCACCGGCGCCCAAGATGCCTTCTACGAAGACACCGGCGCTTACACCGGGGAAATATCCCCTGTTGTCCTCGCCGAAGTAGGCTGTCGCATCGTAGAACTAGGCCACGCCGAACGCCGCCGTATCTTCGGCGAAACAGACGCCGACACCGCGCGTAAAGCGGCAGCCGCGGCGCGCAATGACTTGGTCCCATTAATCTGCATCGGGGAGCTCTCTAAGGCGGACGGGGAAGCGGGTGTTAGAGTCGCTGTCGACGAGTGTAGAACACAAGTCGAAGCTGTGCTCGCCGCGCTCCCAAGTACCGCGGAGGTGGTATTGGCTTACGAGCCCGTCTGGGCGATTGGCGCGGCGGAGCCCGCGGGCGCGGAACACGTGGTTGCTGTTACGCAAGCTATCCGGGGTCTGGAGTGCGTACGGAGTCGGAAGGGAAGCACGAGGATCCTGTACGGGGGGAGTGCTGGGCCGGGGCTTTTCGCACGGCTAAAGGATGGGGTGGACGGGTTGTTCTTGGGACGGTTTGCGCATGATCCGGCGCAGTTTTATAAGACGATTCTGGAGGTGGCTACAGCGTGATGTATACTTACCTGGATAAGAGGGAGAAGTAATAATAGTCATATTCCTGGAGCCCGTGTAAACGTTCCAACAAAATCCAATCGATACCAATGACTTAATATGAATGCGGCGCGATTTATAGCGCCCTCTTGAATGAAAATTTTCAATTATAGACGGTCGTCATCGCGCCTCTATATAACACGACGCGACACAGCCTAACCTAGAATTCTAACAAGTGCTCCGTCGCCCATGTATACATCGCTCGGCGAACTGAAGTAGAGATCAGACAGTAAATGACCTATGGTATCTTACATCAAGTCATAAGTCCAGCCAGGGGATATAATCCAGCGCCTTTGAAATACACGTTAAAGAAAGTTGGGCGCGTATATGATGTCGCCAACATGATCCCTTCCTCAGTCGTCCGGTTCGCAAGTCTAAACTCAGTTACTCCTCGCGAATGTCGATCAGTACTGGGCCGCAATCCCGTAAATCCTCCTCTTCCTAACAAGTGCCAATCATAACCACCAAACTTATTCCGGGACATCTCATTGTGACACTGTTCCAATAAGTGTGCTCTTTAGCACCGTCATCCCTTCATCACACGTTTACCCTAGTATATCGATAGAAACCAGAATAATCCACTCTTTATATAAGCGCGAGTTATCCGTATCGTGTGCATCTCTAGTTAAGCACCCATTCGCTGCCCCTCTTGACAAATTTATCGAGTAGTATCGCCAGGTCAGCCAGTACGAACCGACAGATATAAAATCCAAAAAATTCAGCCGCGTGCCTGGTGCAAAGCTCAAGCCCGACTTGAGTTTTATCCGCATGGCGTAAGCCAGGATCCTCAACTTGACGCGCAATTTGATCTGGTAGTCGTCAGTATTCAGTATACGTAAATGGAAATGTAGAGCTGTTGGAATACTTACCAACCGTCTGCGCAGCATCAAACAATCGTGCTAAGCTCGCCATATAGTTTCCGTACGGTCCGTCAAAATTGACTGATGCGGGATCCCTCTTCGCAGGCCTACTACTTGGGTGGGCTGTCAAGGGTAAACTTGGTATAGATCCCGATCCTATCGAGCTCGGAATATCTCTCTCGCTTACGCCAGGCCCGCCGCTTCCACTACTGTTACTCTTCCCTCCGTATGCGTTGGTCATGTTAGCAGCCGAGCCCTTATTCCTCAGCCTTCGCCAGCTGAATGCGCCCCCTTTTCCGCTAACACTTGCGCTACGTGGCACTGGCGGCGCAGCCTCGGCTTCCCTGTCCTCTCGGAAAGGCGTCATGCCTTGTGTGCCCACCTCATTACCAAGCTTGCGCGTAAGTGTCGTCTGAACCGTCTCCAGAATATTCTCAAAACTCTGCATTTCTTCGAGCACCGCATCCGCATCATTGCTGTCTACCCTTGCGAGCTTGAGAAGCGCCGCGGTTAGAAAGTCACACTGCGCAATCTTATCTTCGAGAGCGCGCAGCTTAACGCCCTTGACTTTCCACGCATCCCGAGGAATAAATAACCGAGTGCTGATATATCCACCCCGAGGGTGTGCGAGGGTCTGGTAAAGAGCCCGCATAAGCCAGAAAGGCCGGAGCATGGTATCAGACGGGCACGGTTCTAGAGGTATTGGTACGTCAGGGTTGTGAGGAAGGTGGTGGTTATGGTAAACTTGGTTAGGAGAATGAGAAGTCGGAGAATGAAAATCGGAATCGAATAGATGTAGACCACCAACACCGCCCGCCATCCGCTCGTGAAAGGCGGCTGCCAGCGGTGTAGGCAATGCGGGAATCATGGCCTGGCGAGAGATCGATGTGTTCGAAATTTGGTGGCTAAGAGGCGTGTTGGGCGAGAGGTCCGAGTCGTCGATATGTGACACGGAAAATTGACGAGTCCTTAGAGACTTTAGACTGGAAGACGAGAAATTCTTGTGTATACCAGGCCGCACAAAAGACGGCGAGTCGGTTCGACGTTCCTCAAGATCTTGGGGACCTGCTAAATTCGCCGGCGGGCTTGGAGGAGCTGTGACCCCTGCTGGGCTGGTGCCTCTAACAGGTGATGAGGGTGCACGCATGGAAAAAGGTCCGGGTCGCGTTGTTGTCGCCGACAATGCCTGTCTTTGTTGAGCAATAAAACCACCCGCCGTCTTTGTCTGAAGCGTAGACGTGGAGATAGATGGCGGTTGACCGAGCTTAGAGGTTTCGATCTTGAGCTGCTTAGGGTTTTGCCCGGAGAGACGGCGATTACGCACACCAGATGTCGGGGAGGTCTGCGACGGGGAGCCTTGGGCAAGCGATCGTGGTGGGGATGGCAATGACGGCGCTAAACCTTTGGACGAAGCTCCAGGTAGTGGCATCTCGGTTACTGTTGATAATATAGTTGTGGAGGTAGGAGGATTTGAGCCGACCGAACTATGCCACGTCCGGGAGGTTGTTCCGCTGGAATCAGATTCTCTAGGGATCCTAGATTGCGAATGCTGGGACCGATGTTTAGGGGAAAATTCTTCCATCACAGATCTCCTCGCCATCTCTTCCAAGACACGTTCTTCCTCGTCTGAATCATTAGCATCAAAGAAATCTCCGCTGAAGACCTGAGATTTCTGATCTATTGACATCTGTCTTTGACGTTCCCGTTCCCGGGCTAGCTCGATCGCCGCCTCACGTTCGGTTTGTCGGACTCTTTCCTTAGCAATTTCTACCTTGCGCCTCGCGTTGCTCAATACATCAACGGTACCGGAATCATTATTATCGTCGTAGGCGGTGTCGTACGATTCCATAGGTTCAAACCCTTCGTCGTAAGCAGCTTCTACTGCAGCATCCAAGGCGGCGTCGAACTCCGCCTCCGTGGTACCGCTAGTATGGCGGAGGTGTTTCCTCCTGACTCCTAGTGACGAGGTCCTTGAGTGAATCGAGGACGAAGTCGAACCACCTGATTCGTCGATTGGATCCAGCCACGACCCCGATTCGTGACTGAGATTGCGCTTATGGCTCCTCGCGCCGTTTTCGGGTGCTAGGTGGTCAGCTGGCCAGGAGAAGTCCTGCCGCACAATGGGCTCTGGTGTTGGGGGCTTAGCGGGCGAAACCGGCCTTCGAGGTGATAATGGGGCAGGTATAAAGCCTCCATCCTGCTGAGGTAAACTGAGGGAGGGTCCTTCGAAGTTTCGGCGCATCCGGGACCCCGAGAAGGAGGATTGGAGCAGCGGCTGGCCCTGGTTGGGATTCGGAGAGGAACGAATACGGGACGCGTCCGGAGGGGGAGACTCGCCCATATCTACCCTCGCACCGCCCGAGGCTTCTGCAGAGTCTTCGGAGCCGGCCAATTCGATCTGAACTCCATGATAGTCATCAATACTCTCCGGCCTTGCGGGTAAGGCTTTATCACTTTGTATATATGCGGGAAGTAGCTCGTCCAGCTCGTCTATTCGGCTTGTGTACGTAAGTCGCTACAAGAGAATGAGTCAATTCCAGAAACAGTAACAATAATTGATCACGATAATCTACTAGTGAACTTACAATGGCCTCCAGCTTCCTCCTATCCTCTTCACCATTTGTCCTAGCAAGTACTTGTTGTAAGAGATCGCAAGCTTCTAGATAGGAATCTCGGGCTGCAGCGTAATCCTGGGCATTATCTAGCTGGACCGCGGCGTTTGCCTTTCCTAACGCTTTAGACAACATGGCTTTCTGCGACGGCTTGTTGACACGGTTGACCCGAGTCGAGTCGGTGCTGCCTCTCGTAGCTGAAGAGCGACCTCTTGCATGGCTCTTCCTCTCCCTCTCAGACATAATATCACGGATAACGGGTGCTGATGGAAGCAGTACAGGATTTCCTTTGGCGACTATGTTCGGACGGGTAAGGTCATTCCAAGTGTTGTCTTGCGGTTCGGCCGAATTGGCGCGAATTGTGGATTGCGCAAGAGAATTAGTGCGGACGACCGATTCGGGATTCGCGTCGAGGGGAGGAAGGGAGGTGATAGGGGGTAGATTCGGTGGTGCGGAAGAAGAAGGCGGTGGGGGCGGCGATAATGGTCTTCGGGTTCTCGGTGACACGCTCGTATCTTTAGAAGGTCGACGTCTGCCTAGTTTCCGCGGTGGGGATTGTATTGCCTGATGTTGTTGTCGTTGCTGCTGTTGATCTTTTTCTTTTTGTTGTTGTTGTTGCGGCTTCCGGGATTGGAATTGGGACTGGGGTTGGGGTTGGGGGGTGTCGTGATCGTGATTAGAAGCTAGGCTCGATGTAGTAGACGTAGACCAGCGATTGAGGTTTCGAAAGCCGTCGCTTGCGCCTCCAGTACTACTAGATCGCGAATGATTGCGCGAATGGTTGCGCGAGTGATTTAAAGGTGAATCAGTCGAACGCTCGGGCGCAATCGCAGGGGATATTGTTCTCGTGTTGGCGCTATGAGGCGGCGGTAGAAGCGATGAGGTTCTAGGCGGCGGACTAGGAGGGTTAGGAAGGCTGGGGTTATGTTTGTGACGAATTAGGGGATGGGGGTTTTGATGGGGCTCTCGTGCAGGCTCTCGTGCAGAGTCTCGTGCAGAATGATGGAGATTCGGGACCAAATGTGGACGAGATTGGAGACGAGATTGAGAATGAGATTGGCTTTGGTTTTGACTAGTGGCGCTTAAAGTTAACGCAATCGCGGTCGTAGTCGTACCTGCTTTTATTCCTCCTACTTGATCCGTATCTTCGGTGATTTCGCTTTTCGGCCCGTGTCCGGTGGTTCGGATAGCGCTAGACTTAAAAGTCCCGCTAGTGCTTCCGTTTATTCTTCCATTTATTATCATTCCATCTCCACCTTCACCGTCGCCATCCACTCCGTTTAGTCCGCGATTGTAATCCAATATTTTACTATGATTTATATTACTCTTCGTTGTACTTATCTCCGAAATATCTCCCTGTCGTCGTTGGTAATGTTGAGAAAAAATAGAGGGTTGCAGCGTTGATGCTGGTAACGGTGGGGATCGTAGTTGTGAGGGTGGTGTTGCTGTTGTTATTGATGATAGCGGTGGTGGCATCATGTATTTCCCTCGAGATGCAACACTGAGTCCAATACCTAAGTCCTATCGCAAGTCGCAATAGACGCTTGTACTATGACTCTACAGCCAAAAAGAGGTACTAAACTGATGATCCTGCTGGCCTACAGCGTCGCTTGTAAGTAGGTAGCATGAGTCTGTGTCTGTGTATGTGTATGTGTATGTGTGTGTGTGTGTGTGTGTGTGTAATCTCAACCACAATGCGAATAGGGGCCAGTGCGATAACACGCTATGCCCTGTGTCTCGGGGACCGATTCCCAAAAGGCTAAAGCCCCCAAGATCTTCCTTGCTATGTATTAACACTATTCTCTTATTAGGCACCTTTTCTTTGATCAATTCCCATCGACTGAGGAGACATTAAGCATCTGTGTGTTCTACACTCCGTAAAGACAAACGTAAGTGGTAGTGGGACAGTTATCCTTCAAGAATTTCTTGCGAGACATGTGCAAGACTCAGAAACAGGACAACCCCTTTTAGCATCCTCTTAACGGCAAACAAAGTTCTCTTCAACAATTTCGATCGCGTAGCCCGTACGTACGCAAGTACCATTGGGAGGAATTAGGTGCATCAATATTACCCAAGACAGGAGGGTACATACATATTGATACATGTACATATATATAACCTCAGGGGTAGCGCGGACACCCCTTAGGATTCGGCCAATCAACATCTGCTGTCTCAGATCAAATCCCCGACCTTCAAAGCCATCCCTGCCTTTACGTACATATGTACGGGCACATTGAGTAGATCACTTCACGATAGCCCCCTTTATTGAGTATTTAGACGTACCGAGGTAGGATTTTATTCTTTTTCGACCTTGATACCATAAAAAGGGTAAGAATCGACATATTTATGAAAGCGTCGGATTATTTTTCAGCCTTCCAGGTCATAAATGATATTAGCTCTCCTGTTTTACGCCTCAAAGGCACAGCCAAGTTCGATAATACAGCTCACCTTCAAACGCAATTTGTTTCAAATTCCATAATTACTTCGTCTTCCTAAGCTTACGTCTTCAGCTGGTTTTCCAGCATTGGATATCACGGTCTTTCACCCTGTTAAGTGTACGCGGAGCTGTTGTACGGACCGACGAGATGAGCCCCCAGACCCTATTACCTAACTAATAAGTAACCCCGAGCATAGTATTCCTCGGATTCCTATTGTTTTTTCACGGTTAACGAATAAGCCCCATATCAACGAGATAATGTAGATAGTCACAAATACACATAATTTCAAAAGGGGAGGCATTCTGTTGTGATCATCCCCGGCTGTAAATGCATCTGCGCGTGGGCTCTTGAGCTCAAAATATATTTTTCTTTTTTCCATTTCATCAATTTCTGGGATCACATGGCCCAACTGATTCTATAGTTTCACTATGTAGTCTAATTAAAGCCGACACAACCTTAGCAACAGGGTTAGATTGCTGATAATGTGCTCCTCCTCTAGTATAACAGTTTCCGCCGCCCCTTCGGGGGCAATAGGCTCCAACGGCCCCCGTACGGTACTTTCAAACTGAGATCGCCGGGAAGATACCAACGTCTCGAATTGAACACCATCAGGGTTCGAAACAACGCTATACTGCATGCGGACGTCATCAGTTGGAACCAGTCCGGCCGTCTTCCGCATTTTCTGCACACGGGTCATGACATCTCGGGCGATTCCGTCGTCGATGAGCTCCGGGTGCGATGCCGTGTCTAGGAGAATGATCATATCTTCCAAGAAGGCCGGCTCATACTGTACCCCTTCATCTTTTACGATATTAGGGTTATCCTTAGCTACGGCCCGCACGATACTGATATCGTTCCCCTCGAGCTCAATACCATTGATAGTTATCTTCTTCTCTTTTAGATATTGTCTAAGCTGCTCCTGCGTTAGGTCTGGCAGCGCTTTGCGGACGACTTGGGCGTCGCGCTTCAGCTTTTTGCCCAGAATCGGCCAGTCAACCTTAGCCTCGAGGTGAATACCGTATCGTTCCTCGTCGTTTGTCAGAATCACGTCTCGAATATTAAGCTCCTCCTTGACATACGTCTGCAGCTCTTCGATGTCGCTGAGTTGCTGTTCGTCAGCAATAACAACAAGAGTGAGTAAGGGTGTCTTCAATGGGATGGTTTTACGCTCCCTCGCAGTTCTTGCCAGCTGGATCACCTTTTGCATGGCAGATACCTTTCTTTGGATCACCTCGTCGAAGAGTGATTCCTGCACAGTTGGGAACGCAAGGAAATGCACACTTTTAGAGTTGGGATAATCCGCAAGGGCGTTGCCAAGATACGGCTGCAGGAGGCGGTAGATATGCTCAGTAATGAAGGGCGTGAAAGGTGCCAGAGCCCGAGCCAAAGTGAATAGCACTTGGCATAGCGTGTCCAGTGCTGCCTTCGTGTCCTTAACATCCAAGCCAGCAGCACCCTTGAGCCTCTTCCGGTTGAAGCGAATGTACCAATTCGTTAGGTTGTCAATAACTAGAAGCAGACGCGGTACGACGGTGTATAGGCGATAGCCTGTAGGATCAGTGAACGATCTATTTCGGACAAGTTATAGACTCACCGGCCATCTCTTGGTCAATAAACTGCAACATGCTCTGGCAATCTGCAAGAATCCATCGGTCCATGACATTAGTTGTTTCTGGTAATTGAGCGACGAAGTCGTTGCCGGTTGTCTTCTTGAATAGGACTGCCTGTTCATAAAAGAAGCGGTAACTGTTCCAGAGAGGCAGTAACACCTTTGCCACCACCTCCTTAACTCCTGATTCCTTAAAGCGTAAAGGCTCGCCACGGACTACGGGAGAATTGATGAGGTAGAGGCGTAGGGCGTCAGAGCCATACTGATCGATAACAGTTTTAGGATCTGGGTAGTTCTTTAAGCTCTTGGACATCTTCTTGCCGTCTTCTGCCAAAACCAGTCCATTTACAATGACTGCGCGAAACGGCGAGACGCCAAAAAGCTTGTTTCCTAGAACGCTTAACGTGTAAAACCAGCCGCCTAAAGTCAGATACAGTTAGCAACAACGGTACCTCGACAAGATGACTCCCAAATACAAGCCAATTCTATATAACTTCAACAAGAAGGAAAATGCTTACGGGTTTGGTCGAGCCCCTCAGCGATGAAATCTGCGGGGAAGTTTCCGTTATGAAACTCTTCGGAATTTTCAAAGGGGAAATGGTTAGAGGCGTACGGCATACTGCCTGATTCGAACCAGCAATCGAAAACTTCGTCAATACGGCGAAGTTGTCCCTTCCCTTTCTTGGAAGGAATTGTGATCCCATCAATCTTGTCTCGGTGGATGTCGTCTAGCGAGCCGGTATACCCACTCAGTTCTTTAAGCTCGGCAATGCTTCCTACGCAGACAATTTCCTCGTAATCCTCGCTGACCCATAATGGGATTGGCGTACCCCAATACCGATTCCGAGCAATATTCCAATCATGTGCGTTCGCAACCCAGTTCGTGAACCGCTTTTCTTTGACGAAGGAAGGAACCCAAGTAGTCGACTCAAGATTATTGAGCATGTCAGGTATAGAGTTGGTGACCCGAATAAACCAGGAAGATACCGCTTTCCTGATGAGCTGCGTGTCGGACCGCCAGCAGAACTTGTCCACATGTGACACTTGAGTTGCGAGCAGTAGTCGACCAGTCTCCTTCAGATCCTTGACAATAGCCTTGTCGGCAGTTTTCACGTGCTGGCCAGCATAATCCGCTATCTCAGCAGTAAAGAGACCCTTATCATCTACAGGACACGGGGGTAAGCGCTTTGGACTTATAAAGCCGGCGGCGACCGCAGCGTCGTAATCTTCTTGACCGAAGGCGGGAGCCTGGTGTACGAGACCGGTACCCTCATCGGCTTCGACGTAGTCGGCGCCTATGACTTGGAAACAGTCGGCGAACTGGTCGGCGAAGTAACGGAACAACGGTTCGTACTTCCAACCGATCATATCTTTGCCCTTAAGCTTGCCAACGATCTTATATTTTGCCTTCTTCTTCTCCTTGTACAGCATAGAAATTCCGCTTTCAAGAAGAATATATTGTTTGCCAGAGTCCTCGTCAAGAATTTCGACGTATTCGAAGTCGGGATGAACAGCAATGAAGAGGTTAGAAGGTAGTGTCCAGGGCGTCGTGGTGTAGATGACTAAAGATGAGTCCCTGCCTTTCACAGGAAAGGCGATCAACACTGCTGGATCTTGTGTCGTCTTCTCGTTTTGCTTAGATTCCATGTGGCTCAGCGGGGTACAGAGCGCAGTAGAGAAGGGCATGATCTGGTATGCGCGGTAGACCTGGTCCTTATCGTGGAGCTGCTTGAAAACCCACCAGCAGGATTCCATAAAATTGACGTCCATAGACTTATAGTCTTCACCCTCGTCGTCAGTGCCCTATTAACAGTTTATATTGCGCAAGTGACCTGACTCACCATTGTCGAAATCTATCCAGCGGCCCAGTCTCTCAATAGTCTGTCTCCATTCGGCCGCATACCTCATCACAATAGCTCTGCATTCAGCATTGTACTTTTCTATACCCATTTGTAAGACGGCATCTCTACCGGATACACCCAAGGTCTTATCGATCTCATATTCGATAGGAAGGCCATGCGTATCCCAACCAAAACGACGAACGACATGATATCCCTTCATAGACCAATATCGAGGAATAATATCCTTGATCGTGGAGGTTAGAAGGTGACCGTAATGAGGAAGACCGGTTGCAAATGGCGGGCCATCGTAGAAGGTGAAGCGCTTCTGGCCTTCGGTGAGCTTTAATTGAGTTTGAAACGCATCGACCTCTCGCCAGAATTGCACGGTTTCTTCTTCTGTCTTTGGGAAACTAATGCTCATCTTGGCGAAGCGCGACAGCCCTCCGGGACTATAGTCTGCTTGAGGGATGGGGGAAATATCAAAAACTTCCAATATCAATCAGATCTCGAGACGATGTAGGAAGCCAAAAATGACCCCGCCAAAATTTCGCGTGAGTCAAAGTTGAAAGGCTTCGAGGGGTCCCTAGTAAACGCGGGGCACTTGCCGCTCTAATAAGTGGATATGTTGAATAAATTTTATTCAATTACTCACATGTATCATAGGCACTTACGCATGTACCTACTCGCGCTGGTGTACTTGCTTACGTGAGTTTAACTGGAAGGTACCGGTACCCGCATTTTGACAAGCTCCTTAAGGTACATATTACAAAATATATAAAGATGCATAAATGTACGGATCCGTACCGCGTAAGGCAAGCAGGCGCAAAAATTTATAATCGTATTTATATATTGATCATCTCAAGTTGCCTCTTACCAGCAACAATGCTATCATCCTGTTGCCTTCGGACTTATAACGCCGTAGAGACTACCTAGGTAAACTACCTTCCGTAAAAATCCTTGTTCCTATTAGTGCATCTATCAATGCATCATTCCTAATCCTAGAGACGCCGGGTCGGCCTTCACGATCCGTGTTGTGTTTGTATTACCCATACCACCTCTCCAGCCTTGAACAACGACAATAGTATCGCTCTTGTTCAGGAGTCCCAATCCTAAGGCCCTCTCAACGGCCCATTTAATGCGGCGGTCTACATCCTCTTGCCAGTTAACGTTGTCATAGTCCGGCTTTGCTTCGTCAAACAGGAAAGGATAGACACCACGGTACAGGTGTGCATAGCGCGACGCTGATGCATTGCGAGTAACCATGAAGATAGGGCATACCGGCCGGTACTTCGAGAGTAGACGGGCGGAATCACCGGATGTTGACAGGACGATAATGGCTCCTGCGTTTAGGTCTAAAGATGCTCGTACCGCAGCCATAGCACAACCCTCGACAACACTCGTGGGACGCTTCGACAACGGGACCATCTCCTCGTAGTGGCTCACGTAGGGGATAGAGTTCTCTGCAGCAAGGCACGTGTTGCTCATCTCGCGGACGGCCAACTCCGGATACGCGCCTTTGGCGGTCTCGCCGCTAAGCATGACACAATCAGCTCCGTCAGTAACAGCGTTACCAACGTCGCTGATTTCTGCTCTAGTTGGGCGAGGGTTGGTAATCATGCTCTCCAACATTTGTGTGGCGCAGATCACGGGTTTACCAGCAATGTTGCACTTGGCAATCAACTTCTTCTGGGCGGCGAATACTTCGTAGGCCGGGATCTCAATACCTAGATCTCCTCGAGCTACCATAACACCGTCGGTCTCCTGGAGAATTTCATCGAAGTTGTTGAGTCTATAAAAGATTACTTGTTAGCGATTCCCATCCATGAAGTTTACGAAGTAGATATTCTACAGCACTGGGGGCTATAGCTCAAGATAAAAGGTGATTCAATTTCCGAGACAGCAATGACCTACCCTTGTCGGTTCTCAATCTGTAGGCCCATTAATTAGCAATCAAGTTTACCATAAAGAAGAGTTCATTACTAACCTTGGCAATAATCTGAATGTGTTTACCATCTTCTCCCAAGACTTCGCGAATAGCACGGATGTCTTCACCTCGTCGAATGAAGCTGGCAAAAACCATGTCGACGTTGTTCTGGACTCCGAATCGGAGATCTTTCTTGTCCTTCTCTGACAAAGCAGGGAGATCAACATCAGTGTCAGGGAGGTTGACACCCTTTCGGGAGGAGATAAACCCATTGTTTCGGGCGCGGACTTCGACAGTCTTATCGTCCTTGATGCTGAGCACATCGAAGGCAAGCACACCATCGTCGACATATATGATCTTTCCCGGTTCGATCACTTTGGTAATGTTCACATAATCAACATACCTACAGATTCTTGTCAGCATTATGGTCTTATATCTACGGTGTAACTGCATCATACATATTCTCTGCGCTGCATGCTGTCTTATACTTTTCATCCGTGGTAATATTCAGGACGGTTCCAGCCTTGAGGGGAATATCTTCACCACGCTCGGTATCACCAGTGCGGATCTCGGGCCCCTTTGTGTCGAGAGCGATGGCGACTTGTCGACCAGGCTGCTGCTTCTCCGCGGCGCGGGTGTTGTCAATGACAGATTGGTGGTATTCGTAGCTCCCATGGCTAAAGTTCTAAACATAGTTTAAATTAGTACATGACAGAATGATATTATTACGAAGAAATTCTCACCATGCGGACGATATTAAGACCTGCTTGTCGACTGAGCTAAGATTAGCTTCTAAAAGTTACATAGATAGGTCTAGACTAACAGAGAGTTGATCTTCTCGACCGAGTTGGTCTTGGGTCCGATAGTACAGATGATGGAGGTTCGCCGGTGAGCATTCTTGCCGGGAGCAGCAGCTGTGTTGAGGCTCGCTAGCCATTCGACACGGCCACCTAGGGCAAGGTGATCAAGAGAGGAAGCAGACATGCTTAGAAGCTAATCAGAGCAGTGACAAGACAGGGACGTCAAGGTAGAGAAAGGGTCTTAGGCGGCCGTTCAGTCAGGCCCGAAGAAGATAATAATGTTGAACTAGAAAAGGGGAGAAAGATGGTGGGAACTGGAACAAGGAGGGAAAATAAGAATTGAAAAAGGGTTCACGGAAACAACGTGATGTGAGGTATTTCTAAAATATGATCAATTCAGAAAAGTTAGAACGAGTTTACGGATTAACCCCACCTCAGTCATGGACTTTGCTTGAGAAAGTCCAGCTTTGGCGAAGAATTGGCCAGTCCCTTGCGCGGGGGGGTTGAAGAGGGGCAACGCCCTACGAAGGCCTGGATGGATACATGTACCTAATAACAGGTACGGATTGGTGGGTTGGTGGGCTGGTATGTCTCACCCCCTAAGAGGTATTAACTTCCAATGGTCATCAATCGCCTAGCCTACCTGGCAGGGTCCTAATCAGCTAATGTAGTACATACGCACGTCTTTCTGCAGGGTACCTACCTAAAGTATCCCCAATTACAAGGCTAGGATTAGCGACCTGCCTTATCTTCAGCAGGCTTAGCTAAGGGATACGCCGAAAGTACCTACAAATACCTAAGAGGCATATTCAAATAGAGCGCTATCTACCTAGTCGTACCAACTTAACCCTTTCGAACTCGAGTTTTTAGGGTGCACATAAGAGACATTTAACATAATTGTCTCATATACTGTCTCATCCAAACCAGGACTCTTCCTTGACCACATGCAAGACTGAGTGGATTACAGCTCGCCTTGCCGCGTATTTTGCTACACTCGGCATTCGATTGTCACGGATATCCTGCAGCCATCATCGAGCTACACCGTTCGATGGCAGAACGGTGGCTGACTGTTAGCAGCCAGCCATTAATATAGTCATGCCCATCAAAAGCAATATATTAAAAATAAGTATGGAATAGGAATATATTGTGGAATGCCTAGACGATTTCGTTTTAAATAAGGCTTACAGTATAGAATTGATACTATAATAATCCGTAGGGCAAAGAGATGTGAAACGCTTATTTCTGTTGGGTTGCTCCATTTCTCAACAACTGTCTCAATGCCTCAATGCCAATACCTCAATGCTTCGATAAATAGAAATTGATACGCGTAAAGACCTGTTAATCCCGCACCGCAGGCCAAGGCTAGGCCCAGTTCCATCACCACATCATAATCATATTCGCCAATGGTACTATTATATTCATGTCTCAACTTCTATATAGCTTCTCGCCATAGCCAATAAAAGAGATCATGCCCAGAAATATCAACCTAATCCTTACCAAACGACTCACATTCAGTCTTACGCAAACTCTCCGGATAGTAACCAATACGTAGTTATTTATTCTTATCAGTCCCAAATTCGTATATGTTTCAACATATCTGAACCCACCATTTGCACCCACGTCTCTCGTCCTTCTATTATCATCTCTTCAACGTAGCGGAATATCTATCCGTATTTCCTCCCCCCTTTTATGAGGGGAGATTATTAGACAAGTCAGATATATCGTCTCTCGCCTTGAGGAAATAGGTACCGTGTATGCATTGAGATTTCATTCAGTCCCATTTCCTTACAGCGTCCAGGTCGCTACCGGGGTAATAGATTGGTCCAGCGCACTCCAACAAGAGTCCAATCGCCCATGATATGTATGAAATAATACGCGGAATAGGTGCCCCGGAGTGAGGATCATGGTCACTACGGAATTCGGCAAAGGGGTATAGAATGGGAAGAGGCCTTCGAGAGGAAGATATGCGAAGTCATAGATACTAGGTATGATGCAAAAATTAGGGTCTAGGACTCCTCGTAGTCCTCTCTCGCTAAAGGTAATTGCCCTGACGCGTAGCTGTCTATGATACATATGAAGCCACCGAGCGAATCAGGTCATCGTCTTGGCAGCTATGCCGGCACCTGGGGTGGTTCAAACTATAAGATCATGAGTTTGTTGGACATCTCCATAATTATTCACTAAGGTGAAGCTGGAAGGATATCCCTTGGGATCAACTACAGCCGTTTAGTTATTAAATCGGCACATTAGACGAGCGATTTCAGCTACGTTTAACTCACCCGATAACAGCCCACTACTTATCCAACCAGTATATTTTTCCATTCTCAGTAGCTCCAACATGTCGCCCAACGGACCTCCACTGTCTATCTGAAAAGTTATGTGCAACTTCGTAAAGAGAGATAAAAGTTGAGCGGAGCACGCTAATTTCTACGAATATTTAGGGTCGTCTGGGTTAAGTATATATGAAATTAGAGTACTAGTGCTGTCTAGGGGTCATGTTAGACACACCGAGCCGAGACAAGGAAGGTATATAGACAAGAGGAATCATGAAGGAGGTGCTCTCTACCCTCCCGGCGATATTTCAAACCAGTCATAACTGTTGTAAACAAATACTTAACCCTGGTTAGGTTAACACATTGGTTTTATTGTATTATCTAAAAGTGAGCCTCAATACACTTTACTAGTTTTCCAGAATGCAGAATGCGTGTTATCATGAGTACCGGTACTTAGTGTGGCCGAAATGTTATCCTACCAAATATACCCAAAGCCCATGCGAGGCTGGATCTAAAACAATCAATTGTATACTAACTCAAGTGCACACCATAAGCAAGAAGACTACCTCCTAACTTCATTGGGCAGGGATATCTCTAATTATAAATTTGATCAATCGGTATGATATTCGTTTGATGAATCCGTAAACCTATAGAGCCGCTCCCATTATAGATATAAACAACCAAATTTACCCTCCATACTAGAGTTCCTAGTAATGAATATAGTGAACTATGAAACAAAACAACCTGGAGCGACCAGTCTAAGGCACCTGGGTAATCTATTAAAGTCTGTTAGAGTCTGTTGGTCCCCAACTAAATATATTAATTAGATAATTTCACATAACCTGACAATACACCTATAACAACTATCAAGACTAGGTAGCACTAAAGAAACAAACTATAGTTATACACGACTTCAACCCCTCACGTAGCGATATTGATGACTAACTTGCCCCTTACACGCCCCGTATTAAGCTTATCAAATGCCTCTTTGACTTGGTCGAACCCAAATACGGAGTCAATAACGATCTTATCCTTGGGTAGATCTAGCAATTCCCTTAGAAATGGAGTGCTAAACTCAAGATTGATACAGGTATAAGATTGGCCAAGACCTATCTTCCCAGCAATAGCGCGCAGGAGCATCTGAGGATTCCATAAGTAGATATACCGACCACCCGGGGATAGTCGGTCAGTTTTGTCACCGACGACAGTTACGTATGCCTTTGAAATTCCTAGGCATTCCGTGCCTCCAACAAAATCAATAATAGCATCGGGAGCGAAAGCCTTGACTTGTTCAGGGACCCGAGTAGTTGTGTAGTCGATGATATCGTCTGCCCCCATGCTGCGGACGAAATCGGCATTGCGGCCAGAGCACGAGGCTTTGACTGTCCAACCACACTGCTTTGCAAGATAGACAGCGTACATGCCGCAGCTGGAACTACCACCCAAAATAACTATCTTCCCATTTTTCACGTGAGACTCTGCTCTGGCAATAGTTGTTCGAGCCGTGAGCCAGACCAGCGGAAGGGCAGCGGCCTGCTCCCAGGACCAATCAGCCGGCTTCCGCACTACTGCAGATACTTTGGTGTCGATGTTGGTCGTCTCCTGGAGAGTACCCCCGGGGAGGAATGGGGCAATGCCGAGGACTTCATCTCCGATCTTGAAGCCAGATTTCGGTCCAGCTTCTTCAACAACGCCTGAGAAGTCCTCACCTACGCCTTTGTGTGGCGGAACAAGAAAGGCGGGAAGGTGTGATATTAAGGGGTATGACATCAACTGAACATCAACAGGGTTGATCGATGCAGCCCTCGTTCGCACACGAATCTCAGATGACTTGACTGGCCCTACATCGGACGGGAGTTTCGACTGTTGTAATGCTTCGGGGTAGCCTCCATGGGTCCATGTCCAGGCCTTCATCATACTTGGGTATATTTATTAGTAGTGGTTATACATCGGATATATAAGTGAGGAAAAGTATTTTAAATGCGGAATTGATAGCTTAGAAAGGTGGTCTTGCAAGGACGGTGGTGGGCTTAAACTGGCGTAGATAGGCAAACTTTAAACATATAAACGATATTAACTATATAAAGGGCAGGTAATATGGCCTAAATACGGCGAGTGATTAAGGATAATTTTATATCATAAAGGAAGGAAATACTGTATTAGTAAAGAAAAGTTAAACCTGTTAAAAAGTAAATATAACATTGACAATGTATAAACACTACACGGTTTAACAATTCACCCAGCCTAGCCTTTCATTCGGTGGTTACATAGGAAAATGTGAGCCTTTTACATTGATATTAACCGTAAACTCGGGCAAAATGTTATGCCGAAAAAGAAGGGCTTTAGTCCGGAGGGGAAGGAAAGACGGAGCTCGGTGGCCGAGACTTATTTTTGCCTTGAGTTTACGAAGGGTCTATTGTGCCCTGAGTTTACGAAGGGTTTATTGTGTCGAACTTTTTTTTTTCTCTAGGAGGAAAGGGCTTACATTTCCCTTTTTAGACGAAAAAAATTACTATAATAGGAAATGCCTCTGTCGTTTTTGCTAGGCGCTGATTGGGTATATCTTGGAGGAAATGGGGTATTTAAAGGAATTTTGGCTAAAAGTGCTTATATAAACGTATTGACGTAATAAGGTTTGGCGTGGTTTGGCTAGCCACAGGCATAGCCACGGCAACGGGTCAGCCACGGCCATAGGGTAGCCACGATCAAAACGACAGCCATAAAGAGCCATATCGATAGGGAAGCCATATCGATAGGGACGGCAATAGCCTTGGCCACACGTACGGCTATAGCCACAGCCACGGCCACAAACCAGGTACAGGGTAAGTTGTACGACGAAAATAAAATAAAAATAATAAAATAAAAATAATAAAATAAAAATAATAAAATAAAAATAATAAAAATAAAAATAAAAATAAAAATAAAAAAATAAAAATAAAAATAAAAATAAAAATAAAATAAAATAAAATAAAATAAAATAAAATAAAATAAAATAAAATAAAATAAAATAATCGTTAAAAATGTTTTTAATATTATTATTTATTAAATTATTATATAAATTATAAAAATAAATGTTTTATATATAAAAAATAATTATATATTACCACGTGATTATTTTTACGTAATTACATTTTCATTTATAAATACGTACGTAATAAATAATAATAAAAGTAATAATAAATAAATAAAATGTATAAAATTAATGTATTAATAATGTTTAAAAAAAAAATTATTAATTAAAAAAAACGAGGAAAACTCGTTTTTTATATAATATAAAATATATAAATACGTTTTTTTTTTTTTTAATTAAATACGTATTACGTTATAATACGTTTATAAGTCATTCAACCATTAATTTTAATAATTATAATTATATATAAATTATAAACATTAAAATAAACGTTAAAACATAAATATAATAATAAGTTTATATACGAAATTAAATGTTTAATAATATAAATTTATTTAATATTATTTATTGTATATTTTATATAAATATTACGAAGTTTAAATATTATTTATAATAAATGTAAAAAGAAAAAAAAAAGAAAAAACTTTTAAAAATTTTTTTTAAAAAAAAAAAAAAAAAAAAAAAAAATAATAAAAATAATAAAAAAAAGAAAGAAAAAAAGAATATTAAAATGTAATTACGTAAGGATAGTCACGTGTTACCACGTGATTATTTTTTACACATAAAACATTAATTTTTATAAATAATATATATAATAAAAAAATAAAAACGAATATAATAATAAAATTTAAAAACGACATTTTTAACAATAACTTTATTTTAATATTTTTTTATTTTTTTAATCCCGGTTTTTTTACAAAAATAAATAAAAATTAAAAAAGTAAAAAGTAAAAAATTAAAAAATTAAAAAAATTAAAAAAATTAAAAAGATTTAAATAAATATAAAAATATAAATAAAATATAAATAAAATAAATAAATGTATAAAAATAATAGTTTAAAAAAAAGGGGTTAAAAAGGGGGGGGGGGGGGGGAAAAGGGGTAAAGCAAAAAGTTAAAACTTATTATATAATATTTTATAAATGTAATTTTTCGAAAAGTTTATAAATTTTATAAAAGTTACCCGGGAACGTTAAAATGAAAAAAGTGGAAAAAAGTAAAAAGTTAATAAAATACATTTAATAAAAACAATTCATTTAAATATATAAAGTTAAAAGAAAATACATTTAATAAAAACAACTTACGGATATAAAAGGTTAAAAAATACATTTAATTAAAAAAACAAAAATTTAAAAACGCAATTAATTAAAATAAATAAAGTTTACGAGATCGATACGAGGTATTATTAATTAAATACTTAACCGTAAACATAAAATTATTATACATTTTAACGTAAAAATACTTTTAATATTAAATCGGACTTTCGTTACGATTAATTAAATAAAGTATATTTTAAATTTACGAAAAGTTTATTATATCGAACTTTTTTTTTACTTTAAAAGGAAAAAGCTTATATTTCCTTTTTTAAACGAAAAAAATTATTATAATAAAAAGTCTTTTTATCGTTTTTATTAAATGTTAATTAAATATATTTTAAAAAAAAGTAAAAGTTTTAAAAAAATTTTAATTAAAAGTATTTATATAAATATATTAACGTTATAAAAAACGTTATAATTATAACTTTAATGATGGTTGAATGACTCATGAACGTGCTATGACGTTTTATGTCTTTAATTAAAAAGAAGTTGTATTTATGTATTATGCATTATATAAGGAACGAGTTTTCCTTGTTTTTTTATTATAAATAGTTCTTTCTTTAGATATTAATATTATATCAGTTTTATTGCATTTAATTTATTTGTTATTTGTTTTATTGTTATTTTTTTACGTATATATTTATCAATATTAATTAATGTTGTTAAATATTTAATAATATAAATTAATAAGGTTAAAAGAGTTATTATTACGATAATTTAAAAGAATTTATTGTAGTAATATATGCGATATTAACAACTTCTCTTCTACGAGAAATATTTGTATTATTTATAACAAATAATTTTTTATTTATATATAACCTTTACGAAGTATTTTTACGTTATTTTAATTTAGACCTTTTATTTTTTACATCTTTATTCCCCATATTACCTATATTCTTAATAATATTTTAAATCCCATAAATAAAAAGTTTAACGTAAGTTTAAACTTATACTATTAATAATAACGTAATGGAATAAGAAAATAAAAACGAGTTATTTAAATTTCTTAAATTAATTTTTAATTAAAGATTTACCTTTATATAATAATTTAATTATATAGTAATAAAGTGGAAATTAATTAACCTATAAATAATTATTTTTAAATAAAAAGTAATTTAAATATTATTTACGTTATTAAATTTCGAAAATATTAATAAAAACCTAATAAATACACATATATTTAAAGAAATCATAAATAAATATTAAGAAAAATTTAAAGGATTTACGATAAATAATTTTGTAATATTATTAAAATAAATACGTTTGAGATTATAAAACGTATTAATAATAAAAGACGTTTATATAAAAAGATATAATATCAATTATATAAAGATATTTACTAATCTTATAACGTTACGCAAATTATTAATGTAATATATTAACAAATTAAATATAATTAAATAAAGATAGTTAAATACGTTAATATAAAAAATATTTATATATAATATTAATAAAAAATTGGTTTATCTTAACATGTAAATTTATATATATATTACATTATAATAATAATTGGTAATTTTTAATTTATAAACGTTAGTTTAAACAATTATACGCATAAATTAAACCCCATTTCCTAATATAATTCTAATTAAACCATTTCTTTTTTGTTATTAATATATATTACCTATTTCATATATAATATTCCTTTTGCCTTTTACTTTTAATAATCTTTTATTAATCCTTAATATTTTACCTTTAATTTAATAATTAAAGATTATTACGTATCCCCCTTTTTAATTACCATCTTTATTGTATAACCCATCTTTAATTTATATTATAATATAATTTAATTAATCTTTTTAAAGAATATTAAGCTACTTATATTAAGGTAATATTTAGTTAATAGAAAATATCTTTTATTCTTTAGCTTTATAAAGAATTAACGCACCCTTTTTTAATTTACTTTTATAAATTAACGCCCCATATAATATCCCAACATATATAAAATAATTAAGATATAATTTTATATATAATATTAATCTTATACAAAAGTAAACTTTTATAACAATATTAAAAAATATATTTAAACCATTTAAACCATTATTAAGTAGTTTTTATATAATAGTAGTAATTTTCCCAAATATTGGAATAAACAGAGGAAATTAACTTATAAAAGGTTACAATTTTTCTTCTTAAATAACTCCACTATTTATACCAATAAATAATTTAATAAAATAAGTCCTTATATTTATTAATAATTAATAAGTATAAATATATTATAACGTTTTTTTAATATAAATTCTTAACAAAATATATTTCTTAACTATTATAAGCTACTTTAAAAAAGCTTAGAATAATAAGAATAATTATACGGGTAAAGTTTATAATATTTTTAAAAATAAATTCCGATTTTTTTTAAATATATATTATACGGTAAAAATTTAATAAACGCAATTCCATATTATATTTTTTACCATTTTTACAAGAAAAGTAACAATATATTTCTTATATAATATATCTTGTTATTAATATTTCGCAAATATATACTTAATTATAAAATAATACTTTAATATAAAATAAAATAAAATATAATATTATTAAGATTAAATATTTATTACTTTTTATAATATTAAGGTTAAAGAAAAAAATAAAAGGAAATTAAATTTGGAAATATTATAGGCTATATTTAATAAATTATTATTATATTAGCATATTTTAAAATAAAATTTTAAAAAAAAGTAATAATTTATCGTAATTATTTATTAAGTATATTATATCGTTTCATAACTATAATATACTTTATTTACTTTATTATATTAATTTAAAGATTTAGTAAATAAATTTTATATTTTAATAAATATTTATAAGAATTTAAAAGGTATACGATAATATATAATAGAAGAGAATAACGAAGATGTTAACTAATATTATATAGAATAAAGATATTATTAAATCGATAAAAGTAGAAAATACTAAGTTAAAAAAATGTTATAAAATTAAAAGAAATGCTATTAAATATGTAAAAAGGAAGGATATTAATTTATTAAACATTTTAAAAAAAAATAAAAAGAAGTTAAAAATTAATGAAAGGTTAAAAAGGAATAAAATAAAAGAAAATACGCCATATTTTTAATTAATTATAAGAATATTAAAAAAAGAAAGTTTAGAATTTAATAATAATAAAAATAATATTTAAACTTTTAAGGTAAAAGAAAGTAAAGTTAAATAGTTTTTAATTGTTATATATTTAATAAATCAAACGTATTAATATCGGATTACTTCTTATTGCCCCCTTTTTAAAAAACTTTAAAATAATATTTCTTTTATCTTAAACCAATATGTTAAAAACGTTTTTTAGGGAATTATTCCCAATATAAGCGTAGTGTAAATGTTTACCGTAAAAAAAGGATAGTATTAAATATTTATATAAGATTTCTTTAAATGTAAATTAAAAATAAATAATAGTTAAGTAGATAAAATAAATATTAAATTTAGTAATAAATTTTTAATTAAGTTATTAGAAATAATTACGGTTAATATTCTTTTTAAATTAGTCGATTTTTATATAATAGAATTAAATACCCCATTTCTTTTATACTTTAAAGATATAAATTGTTTAAGAGTATATTTAAATAACATTATTAATCAATTAATCGAAAAAAACGGAATAATCGTGGCAATTATGCGTAAATGGAGATATCTATAATTTTATTTTAATAATATAATCTATTTTACAAAAACGAAATTATAGCGTTTATATTTTCGTTTTAGTTATTTATTTATAAGTAAATTATATAATTTATTAAATAAAGCTGGTTATAATATCAATATTAATAATATTAAAGAAATTAATAAATTTTGTTATTATTATTAAATAAAAGGTAAAATTTTTTAAAGGTTTAAGTTTAATTTAAAAAACCTTAATATAGATTTTAATTACGAAGTAATTATTAATATTATATATTTTAATAAGTAATTGGTATTATATATAATTAACGTAATTACGGATTTTTAAGTAATACAATTTATAAAAACTATTTTGGTTAAAGAAATATAAAAAACCTTTAAACAATATTAAATAAATACGTATTTTGAATTCTTTAACATTATTATTTATAATATAAATATTAACTTCGATAGTATTAAATTTAAAAATAAAGCTTGTATTACCGGCGTTATCTATTATCAAATCCTTATAAAAACTTATTAGTTTATTAGTAAAGTTAAAAAATATTATGGCCTTGTACGTAAAATTTACGAGATTATAATTAATAAATTTTAAAATTTTAATTTAAGAATATTTCGACTTTAAATAATAGTTAAGGTAATAAATAATATAGTTAATTTAAATAATTTTATATTTATCTTCTTAATTTTTAATGTTTATTTAAGAATTAATATAAACTTATTACCAATCTTCACATAAACCTAAAAGATATAAATAGTTTAAAAAGTAATAATAAAGGTTAAGAAGATTAAGGTATAATGTTTAATCAAAAACGCCTTAAATATAAAGAACGGTTTTAACACTTAAAAAATATTATTTATAATACTCCTAATAAAAAGTAAGGTTTTAATTTATTGAAAAAAGGGAAGATGAAAGGGTTTCCATAGGGTTATTACGGTTATTAACAAAAACGTAACCATTGTTTCCAATATTTTTAACGGTATATTTATATTTAAAAATATATATGTAAAACCTTACGCCAAATTAAAAGAAGATCTTATAAAAGGTAAAAAATTTATAGTTAAATTATCTAAATTTATAATTAATTTAAATAATTATAAGTTTATTTTAAAAGAAAATTTAATATACGCCAATAAACTTTTACACATTACTTTACTATACTTTATTTTTAAAAAATAAAATAATTTTAATTTGGCATTAAAATTATAAGCTAATAAAAAAATAATTACACCAGGTAAATCTTATAAGGCGTTTGATTTAAAGGAATTAAACGCTTTATTTAAAGAAGATATTTTATTACTTAAAATATATAATGTAACAATATATCGAAGAATAATAATATTTAAGTTACGAATAGTTTAAGAAATTAAAGCCAAAAATACTTTTACGCCATATAAAAAGTCATAATTAATAGTTTAAAAATACGGTAATCCCGATAAAGAATTTATTATAACGTATGTATTTATTATTTAAAAAGTTAACTAGTGTTTTATTTTATTATTAACTTTTATATTTTAATATTAAAAAATAAAGGTTATAATTAAAAATATTATCATAGTTTATATTTAATTAAAGATATTAATATAAAGGGAAGTTTATATATATTTATTAATAAAATTAAAAAATAAATATTTTAAAGGAATGTTATTACGTATTATTAAATTATTATACGGTTTTGCGAAGTTAAATACGTATTAATTTAAAATTTATTTACGCTATTATTAAAGAAAATTGTATATAAAATTATTAACCTTTAATTTTTATTTATTAATTATAAATTTAAAACTTTTCGGATTAATCGGCTTATAAATAAATAATATTTTTAATATTGGTATTATGGAATTTTTAATTGTCGAAGATAAGGTATTGGTTAAGGTAGAAATTAAAGTATATTTTTAAAAAATATTAAACAAAAAAATCAAAGATTTTAATAATTTATAAATTATTGTTTATAATAAAGATTATGGGATTATTATAATATAAAAAGGTTAAGTTAAAAAACTTAAATTTATAAACGGTTAATTACCAAATATAGTTAAAAGATTTGTAAAGTAAAGGATTTAAGAAGTATATATTACGGTTATTTACTAATTCGAAGTTGTTTTCGACTACTTTACAACGGCTTAATATATTAATTCCGAATTTAAGGAAATAAAGGCTTTTAATGTTAAGATTAAGTGGTAAATGAATAATTAAATACGAAGGTTAAGATATGTCGAATTAAACCTATAAGATTTACGCGTATATGTTTTTGTTAACGGGTTATTTGTAAATAATAAAAATTTAAGTTTGTAAATTGGATATGTTATTATTTTAAGAAATAAGGAAGTTATTAGTTAAAATAATGAAATTTGCGTTATTGGAAATATTATTTATTAATTATCCATTAAGTATAAGCGAATAATTTACAGTGTGTTTATTAACGAAATCTACGAAATAATTTAAGGCTTTAATATTGGTTATGTTATTTATTATATAATTAATACTATTTTTAAACGTTTATTTTTATTTAAGGCCTTTTTCGTTTTATGTATCGACTTTTTTTTTTTGTATTAATATTTGGTGTAAATGGGTAGCATTAATGAGAAAAGGTTAATAATTGATTTAATAGCGTTAAAGTAATCGTATAAAAATTGGGAAATAAATAATATTTGTTAGATATACGGTATTTGTAATCTTGCGGATGCTATAATAAAAGCTATTTTAAATAAAGTAATAAGGAATTTAATAGAAAATAATTAAATTAATTTATAATTAAAAGGATGGGTAAAACGTAAGAAGAGTAATAAGTTTACAATTAATTAATTACGAAAAGAAAATAAAGTAAGTAATAGTTAAATGATTTATAAACGTGTTATAACGTTTTATATTTTTAGTTAAAAAGAAGTTATACCTATATACTATATATTATATAAAGAATAAATTCCCCTTGTTTCTTTACCATAGATAGTTCCTTTTTTAAATATTAATATTACACCAATTTTATCGCATTTAATTTACTTATTACTTATTTTACTATTATCTCTTTACGTACGTACCTACCAACATTTAATTATAAATTAAATATAAAGTAAATTTTACAACGAAAATAAATAAAATAAATAAAATAAATAAAATAAATAAAATAAATAAAATAAATAAAATAAATAAAATAAATAAAATAAATAAAATAAATAAAATAAATAAAATAAATAAAATAAATAAAATAAATAAAATAAATAAAATAAATAAAATAAATAAAATAAATAAAATAAATAAAATAAATAAAATAAATAAAATAAATAAAATAAATAAAATAAATAAAATAAATAAAATAAATAAAATAAATAAAATAAATAAAATAAATAAAATAAAATTTTTTTTAATTTATAATATTTTTAAATTTAATTTTCTTTTATTATTATTTTTAACTTTAATAATTTAAAAAATAATAAATTTTTATCGTATAATATATATTTAAAAAAAAATTTTAAAATTTATTTTCGAAAATATTATAAACTTTATTTATATAATTATTTTTAAAATAATTTATAATAATTAAAAAATATATTTTATTAAAGATTTATATTAAAAAATATTATAATATATTTAAATTAATTAATTATTAATAAATATTAAAATGTATTTTATTAAATTATTTATTAATATAAATAAAAAAATTATTTAAAAAAAAATTATAAACTTTTATAAATTAATTTCTTTGGTTTTTTTTAATATTAAAAACATTATTAATATTATATATAAATTATTTAATAATAATTTAAATAATTTAAATATATTTTTTAATATTATTATAAAAGTTTATTTTTACGTTAAATTAATATTATATTTTTATTATTTTATATATATTAAAATATTATATAAAGTATTAAAAAAAATACAAAATAATATTATTTATTTTTTTAAAAAAATATTACGTTTAAACTTTAAAAAATACAAATTTAATTACGTAATAAATATTTAATATTACGTAAATAATTACTTAATAATTAATAAATATAATTTAATAAAAGATAAATTATTAATAAAAGATAAATTATTAAAAAAAATTACATTAAATGACTTTTTTTTATTTTATATTTTTTTTTTACCACGTGATTTACTTTTTACGAAGTAATTTATTTTTTATTATATAACTTTTTTTTAACACCGTAATTTATTTTTTACCACGTAATAAACTTGTAAATTACGTGATAATTAATTAATTGCGTAATTAATTTATTTTAAACTTATTTCGCACCGTTTTTATGTTTTATTAATTATATTTTTTAATTTTTCGCTTTTTAATTAATCGTAATTATAATATATTTTAATTAAATATATTTTATTAACGGATATAAAATAACCATTATTTTAATTTACGTAAATTTAAACGTATTTTTCGAAAAAATATTATAAATAATTATCCCGCGTTTTTTTTTAATTTTAAACTTTATTAATTATTACTTTTTTTATTCTTTTATATTATATAAAAATTTATAAAATAAATTAAAAACTTATAATTATTTATCGAAAAAATTTAAAATAAATAACGTATAAAAAAATTTAATAATTTAATTAAAATAATATTAAAAATAAAAGTTTATTTTATATATATAATTATATAAATTAACATTTATAAATTAAAAATCATTAATTATTATTATAATATAATATATTAATATTTATATTTTAAAATAAATTAATCTTTTTTTAATATTATATATTAAAAATTTTTAAATGAATATATTTAATTATTTTTATTTTATAATTTTTAATTTATTAAAATTTTTATATTAATAATTCATATAATAATATAAAATTAATAAATATTTTTATATAATTAATATTATATTTTTCATTAATATATTTTAAAATAATTTATTATAAGTTTTTTAAATTATTTTTAATATTTATTAATTTAAATAATATTTTAATTAATTTTTATTTTATTATTATTTAATTAAAATTAACTTTAATAATTTATAAAAAAATTTTCGATAAATAATTATAAGTTTTTAATTCGTTTTATAAATTTTTATATAATAAAAAAAATAAAAAAAATAATAATTAATAAAGGTTAAAAGTAAAAAAAAACGCGAAATATTTATTTATAATATTTTTTAAATAAATAGATTTAAATTTATAAAAACTTTTCGATAAATAATTGTAAATTTTTAATTTATTATATAAATTTTTATATAATATAAAAGTATAAAAATATTAATAATTAATAAAAGTTAAAGGTAAAAAAAAATATAAAATAATTATTTATATTATTTTTCCAAAAAATATATTTAAATTTACGTATATTAAAGCAATAATTATTTTATATACGTTAATAAATTATATTTAATTAAAACGTAACGTAATTATTTTATAATTATAATTAACGAAAAAAAATTTATTTAATTAAAAAGTAATAAATTAAAAGATATAATTAATAAAATATAAAAGAAATACGAAATATAATTAAAATAAATAAATTATGTAATATAATAATTAATTACGTAATAAAAAAAATAAATAATATAATAAAAAATAAATTACGTAATAAAAAATAAATTACGTAATAAATGGTTAATTAAATAATAAATGATTAAAAAGTTACGTAATATACGTTAAATTTTATTAATTTATTAATTATTTATTAATTATTATAAAAAATTTTACATAATTAATTTTCATTAATTAAAAATTTTAAACGTAATAATTTTTAAAAAAAATAAATTAAAATATTAATTATTTTATATACATTAATAAAATATAATTAATTAAAATATATTATAATTATAATTAATAAAAAAAATATAATTAATTAAAAAAAAAAGTTAAAAAATAAAATTAATAAAATATAAAAATAATATAAAATAAAATTAAAATAAATTAATTATATAATTTATAAGTTTATTCCGTAATAAAAAGTTAATTATATAATATTAATTATTTATTACGTAATTAAATTTTATATTTTTTAAAATTTAAACGTAATAATTTTTTTAAAAAAAAATTTGTTTTTATTTTTTAATTTAATTAAATTATTTTTTATGGTATAAATTTATATTTATATTTAATATTTTATTTACATATTTTAAAATATTATTAAAAGTATAAATATTATAAAAAATAAAAATATAATAATAAAAATAATTTTATAAAAAATAAATTATTAATATTATATTTATTATTATAATAAAACTTTTAAAATTAATATAATAATAAATCTTTTAATTTTATTAATTTATATTGTTAAATGTTTAATAATATTAATTAATATTAATAAATATATATATAAATAAATAATGATAAAGATAATAATAAATAATAAAAATAATAATAAATTATAAAATTAATATATTAATAATATTTAAAAAAGATATTATTTATTATAAATAAATAAATAAAATTTTATTTTTTATATAATGTAAAATATATAAATACGTTCTTTTTAAATTAAATATATATTATATTATAATATATACAAGTGTTATTTAATTATTATTTTTTAAACTTTTTTATAATATTAAATAAAGTAAAATATATATTAATTTATTTTAAATATTATTAAATTTTTTAAAAACCAACCGCGTTATAAATATTACGTAAAATATAATTTATATATTTATATTTATAAATTATAAAAAAAACGTTTAATAAATTTAAAATTAATATTATTTTAAATTTATAAAAGATATTTAATATATATTAATTAATAAAAAATAAAAAATAAAATTTTAATAATTTAATAAAATATTAAAATATATAAAATAATTTTTATTATAATAATTTAATGTTAATATTATTATTTTTTAACTTTTTATATATTTATGTAATATTATATTATTATATATTAAGTTTTAACGTTAAAAGATATTTAATATAAAAAAAGAAATTTTAAAATATTATAATTAATTATATATATAAATATAAAAAGATTTTTATTATTATTTAAACTTTCTTTTTTTTTTTATAAATTTATTTTATTAAATATTATCTTTTAATAATTATTTTAATTATTTTAAAGATTCTTTATATTATAAATTTGATTTTTAAAAAAGTAAATTTTAAAAAAAGTTTAAATTAAAATTTAATATTATTTTAAAGATTTATTTTAAAGTTGTAATTGATTAAAATGTAATATAATTAAAAAAAAGTATAATCTTTTAAATTAATTCGAATTTTTAATATAAAATTATTTAAAATAATAATTTTATTTTAATATTATTTTAATATTTTTTAAGTTTTTTTTATAAAAGTTATTTATATAAATTAAATTATTTAAAATTTAAGTAAAATTTAATTTTTTTTTTATTTTATTTTAAAATATATTATTATTTTTTTAAGGTAAAATAATATTTAAATTTTTTTGATATTTTAAACTTTTATTAATAAATATTTAATATTATTTTTTATTTATTGTTAATATATAGATTATTTTATATTTAATATATTATTTTAAAATATTTATTTAAATATTAACGCTTAACAACATAATAAATAAATACTCTTCTTATTTATAAATTTATTACGTTAATAATAATAATAATGGTATATTATATATATATATTAACGTAATAGTAAATCTTTACTTTATAAAATAATAATAATAACTTTTACTTATTTAATATTAATGATTATAATAAATGCTTAATTGTAAAATAAAAAGAAATTATATTCGAAAAATAAACGCTTATTCATTTAAATCCTTTAAAATCATAAATAAAATACGTTTAAACTAACAAATATAAAAATTACATTAATAAAACTTTTATAATTAAACTTTATATATATTATTAATATTTAAAAAGTACGTATAAATTAAGTTATTAAAACTTATAACAAAATATTTTAAATTATTATATTTAATAAAATAACAAAAATCTTTAATTTATAATTAAACGAAATTATAAACTAAATTATATATATAGTTTTAAAAATTATTATAAATTTAAATTATTAATTATAATTTTAAATTATTAATTATAATTTTTATATAATATAAATATTTTAATTTTAAATTTTTAAATTATTCGTAATTTAAAAATTATTATATTTTAATATATTACTATATTATATATTTTAAATAATAAAAAACTTTTTTTAAATAATGCGTTTAATTTTTTATATTAAATATTTTATCTAAGTTATTTAATATAATTATTTTTCAATTAATTTATAATTTAAATATTAAATTAAAATTATTTTATTTTTTAAAAATAAAATATAATATAATAATATTTAAAAGATTATTAATATATATAAAATCTTTTTTTAAAATAAATTTATAATCATTTAAATTAATTATAAATTTTTTGTATAATGTAATATTATCTTTAATTAAATATATTATTTATATATATATTTTTAAATATAAATATATTATTAAAAACGTTAAAAATAATAATTATATTTTTATTAATAATTATAATAATTTTATAAAAACCTTTTATTTTATTTTGTTTAATAAATTTAATTTTATTACTTATAAAAAATATTAAAATTATTCCGTATATTTAAAATATTTTAATTATATTTTTTTTTTTTTTTTTAAATTGTTTACTTTTTAAAATTTATATTAATTTTTAAATAAATAGTAAAAATAAAACGATAAATACGAAATTATTTAAATTAATAATATTATTAATTTAATTATTATTTAAAATTAAATATTTTAAATTAAAATCTTAAAATTTATTAATTATATTTTATATACTTTATATACGAAATTATAATAATTTTAATTTTATTAATAAATAAAAACTTTTATAAAATTTAATAACAAATAATATTTATAATATAAATTTTATTTTTTAAATTTAATATATAAATAATATTTTATAAATTTAAAATAAATATTAATTTAATATTTTAAAATTAATAATTATGTTAATTATATATAATATTAATTATTATTTTATAATTAAAATTATATGTATATTTTAAATTTAATGATAATAATAAAATTTCTTTCTTTTTAATATTATATTAATATTATATAATTAATTTTGTTTAATAAATTATATAATTTATTTATAAATAAATAATTAAAACGAAAATAATTATATTATAATATAATTTTTAAAATATATTATATTATCGAAATAAAATTATAAATATTTTATTTATATATACTTTTTTAATTATTTTGTTTTTTTAATTAATTAATTAATAATATTATTTAAATATATTTTAAATAATTTATATGTTTAAAATATAAAAAAATATTTAATCTTATTATATAAAATTTAATTAATTTAAATAAAATATTAATTATAATTATTTTTAAAATTTAATTGAAAATTTATTATTAAATTTAATATTTGTTTTTTTATTTGTTTAATTAATTATTTTTAATTTATATTTAAAAAAACCTTTAATATAAATTTAATATTTTCTTTTTTTATAATAAATATTTATATTATATTTATATTTAAAGATAATGTTTTTAAAAATATTACTTTTAAATTTTTAATAAAAATAATAAAAAATAATTTAATATTAATATATTTAATTTGTTAAATATGTAATAATTAAAAATTATTTAATTTTATTTTCTTTTATTTCGAAGGTTTAAATATTATTATTATTATTATTCTTATTAAATTTTAAAACTTTTTTTTAATATTTTATAATTAATTAAAATATAATATATTTATATTTTATTTATTTTTTTTTCTTTTAATTTTTTAAGTTTTTTTTTTTAAAATATTTAATAAATTAATATCTTTTTCTTATATTTTTAATAATATCTTTTTTATTTTATTATTTTTTAAATTAATATCTTTTGTTTTTTATTATTATAATAAAGTAAATAAAATATATTATAAATATAAAATAATATATAATATATTTAATAAATATTATAATAAATTATTATTTTTTTTTAAAAGTTTATTTAAAAACGCATTAATATAATGTTGGTAGGTAACATACGTAAAGAGATAACAGTAAAGTAAGTAAACAAGTAAATCAAATACGATGAGATTGTGTAATATATGTTTAAAGAGGGAACTATCTATGGCGAATGAGGAAAATTCGTTCTTTATATATATATATTATAAGTATAATTTCTTTTTAATTAAAGATATAAAATTATAATATATTTATAAGTTATTTAATTATTATTTACTTTATTTTCTTTTTATAATTAATTGGTTATAAATTTATTATTTTTTTTATGTTTTATTTATTTTTTTAATTGTAAATTAATTTAATTATTTTTTATTAAATTTTTTATTATTTTATTTAAGGTAACCTTTATTATAATATTTGTAAGATTATAAATATTATATATTTAATAAATATTATTTATTTTCCAATTTTTATATAATTATTTTAACGTTATTAAATTGATTATTAACTTTTTTTTATTAATGTTGTTTATTTATATCAAATATTGGTATAAGAAGAAAGAGTTAATATATAAAATAAAAGGAATTTTAAATAAGAATAAACGTTTAAAAATGGTGTTAATTATGTAATAAATAATATAATTAATATTAAAATTTTAAATTATTTCGTAAATTTTGTTAATAAGTATATTATAAGTTACTTATTTATATTTAATAAATAATTAATGGATAATATTTTTAATAACGTAAATTTTATTATTTTAATTAATGGTTTTTTTATTTTTTAAAATAATAATATATTTAATTTATAAATTTAAATCTTTATTATTTATAAATAATTTATTAATAAAAACGTATATACGTAAATTTTATAAGTTTAATTCAATATATTTTAACTTTTATATTTAATTATTTATTTATTATTTAATTTTAATATTAAAGACTTTTACTTTTTTAAGTTTAAAATTAATATATTAAATTGTTATAAAATAGTTGAAAGCAGTTTCAAATTAATAAATAATTATAATATATATTTTTTAAACCTTTTATTTTATAAATTTTTTAATTATATCCAATAATTAATTGTTTATAAATTTGAATTTTTTAATTTAATTTTTTTATATTATAATAATTTTATAATTTTTATTATAAATAGTAATTTACAAATTATTAAAATCTTTAATTTCTTTATTTAATATTTTTTAAAAACGTACTTTAATTCTTACCTTAACCAATACTTTATTTTTAATAATTAAAAATTTTATAATATTAATATTAAAAATATTATCTATTTATAAGCTAATTAATTTAAAAAATTTTAAATTTATAATTAATAAATAAAAATTAAAAGTTAATAATTTCATATATAATTTTTTTTAATAATAATATAAATAAGTTTTAAACCAATATATATTTAATTTTATAAAACTATATAATAATTTAATAATATGTAATAACGTTTTTTTAAAATATTTATTTTTTAATTTTATTAATAAATATATATAAATTTCTTTTTATATTAATATTTTTAATTAAATATAAGTTATAATAATATTTTTAATTATAACTTTTATTCTTTAATATTAAAACATAAAAATTAACAATAAAATAAGACATTAATTGACTTTTTAAATAATAAATATATATATTATAATAAATTCTTTATTAAAATTACCGTATTTTTGGATTATTAATTATAACTTTTTATATAATATAAAGATATTTTTGGCTTTAATTTCTTAAATTATTTATAATTTAAATATTATTATTTTTTAATATATTATTATATTATATATTTCAAATAATAAAATACCTTCTTTAAATAAAACGTTTAATTCTTTTAAATTAAACGTTTTATAAAATTTACTTAACATAATTATCTTTTTATTAATTTATAATTTTAATATTAAATTAAAGTTATTTTATTTTTTAAAAATAAAATATAATGACGTAATATGTAAGAGATTGTTAACATATATAAAATCTTTTTTCAAAATAAATTTATAATTATTTAAATTAATTATAAACTTAAATAAATTAATTATAAATTTTTTGCCTTTTATAAAATTTTTTTTAAGATTAATATAAAACTTTATATATATATTTCTAAATATAAACGTATTATCGGAAACATTAGAAATAATGGTTATATCTTTATTAATAATTACAATAATTTTATAAAAGTCTTTCCATCTTCTTTTTTTTTAATAGATTAAAATCTTACTTTTTATCGAAAATATTATAGATAATATTTTTTAAATATTAAAACTATTCCTTATATTTAAAACGTTTTTAATTAAATATTATACCTTAATCTTTTTAATCTTTATTATTACCTTTTAAATTATTTATACTTTTTAAATTTGCGTAAAAATTGATAATAAATTTATATTAATTTTTAAATAAGTATCAAAAATTAAGAAAATAAATATGAAATTATTTAAATTAATTATATTATTTATTACCTTAATTATTATTTAAAATCAAAACGTTTTTAAATTAAAGCCTTAAAGTTTATCAATTATGATTTTATAAATTTTATATACGGGATTATAATATTTCTTAATTTTATTAATAAATTAATAAACTTTTATAAAGATTTAATAATAAGTAACATTAACAATATAAATTTTATTTTTAAATTTAATATTATCGAAATTAATATTAACATTATAAATAATAATATTAAAAAGTTTAAAATATATATTTATTTAATATTATTTAAAGATTTTCTATATTTTTTTAATTAAAATAATTTTTATAAATTATGTTATTTAAAAACTTATAATTATATTGATTATATATAATATTAGTTGTTTATTAAGATATATAATATTAATAATTATTTTGTAATTAAAATTTATATTAAAATCTTTTAAATTAAATTTGAATTTTTAAGAAATCTTACCTTTTATTTAACAATAATAATAGAATTTATTAATTTCTTTAATATTATTAATATTAATGTTATAATTGGTTTTATTTAATAAATCATATAATTTACTTACAAATAAATGGTTAAAATAAAAATATAAACATCGTAATTCCATTTTTATAAAATAAATTATATTATTAAAATAAAATTATAAATATCTTTATTTATGTATAACCGTTACAATTACTTTACTTTTTTCGATTAATTAATTAATAACATTATTTAAATATACTTTTAAATAATTTATATCTTTAAAATATAGAAAAAATGGGATATTTGATTTTATTATATAAAAATTGACTAGTTTAAAAGAAATATTAATCGTAATTATTCTTAATAATTTAATTAAAGATTTATTATTAATTTTAATATTTATTTTATTTATTTAATTATATTAATTTTAATTTTTAATTATATTGGAAATTTTATATATATTTAATATTATCCTTTTCTTATAATAAACATTCAATTGCTTATATTAGGAATGATTTTTGAAAGATATTTTAATATATTGGTTTAAGATAAAAAATATTATTTTAAAATTCTTAAGGAAAAAGTAATAAAACAATAAATAATACGTTTAATTTGTCAAATAAGTAACAATTAAAATTATTTAATTTTTTTTTTACTTTAAAGATTTAAACGTTATCTTTATTATTATTAAATTTTAAACTTTTTTTTTTGATATTTTTATAATTAATTAAAATATAACATATTTTCCTTTATTTTATTCCTTTTGGTTTTTTATTAATTTTAACTTCTTTTATTCTTTTAAAGTATTTAATAAATCAGTACCTTTCCTTTTTATATTTAATTATATTTCTCCAATTTTATAATACTTTTTAATTTGGTATTTTTACTTTATCGGTTTAATAATATTTTTTTTATTATAATATTAATTAATATTTTTATTATTCTTTTTATTATATATTATTATATATCTTTAGATTTTATAAATATTTATTAAAACGTAAAATTTATTTATTAAATTTTTAAATTAATATAATAATTAAATAAATAACATATTATAATTATGGATATAACATATTCGATAAATAGATAATAAATTATTATTTTCTTTTAAAGTTTTATTTTAAAATACGTTAATATAATAATAATTTATTAAATATAATTATAATACTTTTAGATTTAATTTCCTTTATTTTTTTTTTTAATTTTATATTATAAAAGTAATAAATATTTAATCTTAATAATATTATATTATTTTATTTTATATTAAAGTATTATTTTTTATAAATATATATTTGCGAAATATTAATATTAAAATATATTATATAAAAAAATATATTACTATTCTTTTATAAAATAATGGAAAAAATAGTATAAAATTGTATTTTAATAGATTCTTACTGTATAATACACATTAAAAAATTAGAATTATTTTAAAAATATTATAGATTTTATCCATATAATTATTTTTATTATTCTAGCTTTTTAAATAATTTATAATAATTAAAAATATATTTTATTAAAATTTATATTAAAAAAATTATAATATATTTATATTTATTAATTATTAACAAATATAAAAGTTTACTATTAAACTTTTACTGCACCAGTATAGTAATAGTTTATTTAGAAAAAATATTTTAATAAATTAATTTTTACCTGTTCCAACGTTTTTAAAAAACTGCTGCTATTATTATAAAAATCATTTAATAATAATCTAAATAATTTAATATATTTATGTATTATTATGACTTACCCTTTGTAAAGTTAATATCATATTTAAATTATACCTTAATTATTTATATTAAAAGTATTATATAAGGCAAAATATTTATAAAATAATCTGGGAAGGGATATTAATTCATATAAATTAAAAAATAAAATTTTTTTATTAATAAATATTATATAAATAATTTAATATTTTTAAAAAATTAATTAAATTATATATTAATATAGTATAGATTAGGAATAGGTTATATAATAAAATTAGTGAAAGAGAATACGTGTAATTTTTATTAAATTAAAATAAAATATTAAAAATTAATAAAAGATTATTGAATAAAGTAAAATATGCGTATAAAATAAATAATATATATTAAAAGTAAGAAAAGGATAATCTAATTAAAATTATATTAAAAAATAATTTATTATATATAATTATTTAAATTAGTATTTATAAGTTAAAATTATTAATTATTATTATTATATATATATATAAGTTTACGTTAGGATAAATTAATCCTTTATTAATATTATATATAAATATTTTTATATTAATATATTTAGCTATTTTATTTAATTATATTTAATTTATTAATATATTATATATAATTTATGTATATGTATAAATAATAAATACCTTTATATAATTTATTATATCTTTTTATATAAACATATTTTTATTATTAATATATTTTATAATCTTAAATATATTTTATTTATTATAAAATTATTTATTGTAAATCCTTTAAATTGTTCTAATATTTATCCATTTCTTTAAATTATATATATACATTTATTAAATTTTTATTAATATTTTCGATAATAATATAAATAAATAATACTTAAATTACTTTTATTTAAGAATAACTATTTATAAATCAATTAATTTTTACTTTACTATTATATATATCAAATTATTATATAAAAATAAATCTTTAATTAAAAATGCTTAAAATTTTAAATAATTTATTTTTATTTTTTATTCTATCAAATTAAAATATATATTTAAACTTATATTAAACTTTTACTTATAAATTTTGAAACATTATTAAGAATATAAATAATATAAGGGATAAAATATAAAAAATAAAGGTTAAAATAAAATAACGTAAGAATATTTCATTAAAATTATATAATAAATAAGAATTATTTATTATAAATAATATAAATATTTTTTATAGAAAAAAAATATTAATATTATATATTATTATATAATAAATTCTTTTAAATTATCGTAATAATAATTCTTTTAACCTTATTAATTTATATTATTAAATATTTAATATATGTTAATATAATAAAATATATGTAAAAAAAAACAATAAAATAAATAATAAATAAATTAAATATAATAAAATTGATATAATATTAATATTTTAAAAAAAAACTATTTATGGTAAAAGAACAGAAAATTCGTTCATATATAATACACAACAATAAATACAACTTCTTTTAACTAAAGACATAGAACGTCATGACACGTTCATGAGTCATTCTAACCATCATATAATAATAATTTATTAAATATAATTTATAATATTTTTAAATTTAATTTGTTTTTTTTTTTATTTTTTATTTTTTAATATTATAAAAAAATAATAAACGTTTAATTTTAATAATATTATATTTTATTTTATTTTATATTAAAATATTATTTTATAATTAAATATATATATATAAAAAGAAATTAAAATTAAAATATATTATAAAATATATATTATTATTATTATTCTTTTTTTAAAATTATAAAAATATATAATAAATTATATTTATTAAAATTTATTATAAAATATATATTTTAAAAAAAAAATCGGAATTTATTTTCGAAAATATTATAATTTTATTTATATAATTATACTTTTATTATTTTAAACTTTTAAATAATTTATAATAATTATAAAAAATATTTCGTTAAAAGTTTATATTAAAAAAATTATAATATATTTATATTTATTAATTATTAATAAATATTTAGAACTATTGTATTAAATTATTTATTAATATAAATAATAAAATTATTTAAAAGAAAAAATTATGATTTTTATAAATTAATTTATTTATTATTTTAATATTAAAAATTATTAATAATATTATATATAAATTATTTAATAATA